>OX439435.1:6126991-8626991 GCA_949319885.1 Mecyna flavalis | reverse complement strand
ATGGATTTAGATTGATAATTAGTTAGTACATTTAATCACAATATAATAATCGTTATTAATTTAGAGTGCAATATTAAAACTAGTTGCACGTAGCCCACTATTAATTGAATATCGTTGCATAAATTAATAATAGGATTTTCGTCAACTTTCATCTTTATATCGTGGGACCTTCGTTCTGCATTAAGAAGGTTACTGCTACCCAAATTCCTTAAAGTCTCCTGCCCAAAGCCTTTTTTCTTTCATCATCATCATTTCAGCCGAAAGTCGTCCACAGTTGGACATAGGCCTTCCCCAAGGATCTCCAAACCGATCAGTCCTACGCCATCTGCATCCAGTGGATTCCAGCGACCTTTATAAGATCATCGGTCCACCTTGTGGGGAGGCCTACCACGGCTGCGTTATTTTTCTTTCAGCAGTTTCACAATTCAACGAGACAGAGATTTATTCCACGAGTACTACAGTTTAAAATGTAGTGTTGTGTGTAGTACGTGGTCCAACAAACCAAGCACTGCAGATATTTACACAGGTAAAGTATATAAATACCTATAGGTAACAAAAGAAGTATACCTAAATATCAGATTATGAATTCCTAAAATTAATAAACAGCAGTTTACTTGTAAGTTGACCCTATTCTAGGTTATTCTACAATATTTGGAGGTCACTCTCAGAAAAATCTAGTGAAATTCGGTCCATCTTGACCCCTAAAAATCTTAATGGTTTGATTAATTAATTATAAGGCCGTCGATATAATTGATTATTTGGTGTTTGGTGTAATATGTAGTACGTTATTTTAAATCCAATAACAAATCGAATGAATTGAGCTTTTCTATTTCGTGTTGCTTAACCATACATCAACGGATTTCTACGAGTAATCCTCGCTCTTATTCTGTGCTCACTAGTGAGAACACATGCGAGTAGAATACAATTGAAATAAGTATGTATGTGCAAAATGTGTGCCAAGGACAAGACGAATTGTTCTCCTAAAAACCACCCGAAGATTTACTATTCTATATGACGAATTTTACTTTCGTGATACTAACTGAAAACCTCTTTGAAGTACATATTCGGTGCTTTAGTATTTATTTATTGTTTAGTTATTATTTAATTATCATTTAATTTTATAGAAAAAATAGAGTTTGTCGTTATAAAAAAATATTTTTTCTTATTCCGTGATTTTTTGTACTGGAAACTGGTTTTCAGATTCTGAAAACTTTTCTTTCAAAACATAGAAATATTATGTACTGTACGTAGTAATATTAGCTCAATGTTTCAAAAGGATCTAGCAATGTTCTGGCAGTAAATAAGCATTTTCTAAAAAAAGGTTTATTGTGCTGCTTACACTTTTTTACTATGAACCTTATGTACTTGGTAAAATGTTTTTTTTTTCTGCCCTAATTAATTTTTTTACTTGTTGGCTCTGAATACACTATAATATTTGTCTATTAAAACATGTCCATATTTATAGACCCACCATAAATCAAATACCTACCTAGTAGGTACCTACTAGAGTTGCATAACTTAGCAACTGAACTGATTAATGGACTCAAAAAAAGACCTTGCAGATATTAAAAGCATTGATGTATTGCATAACACAGGTCATATTTTAAGCTCACTATTCACTTTTGAAGGCTGCAGGATTTTTTCGGACTAGGAACACTTGTGTACTAATATGAAAGCTAATTCTAAATAGGAAAGAGATAGCATCGACAAGGTATAATTCTGAAGGTGACTTTGTTACGTTATTATAACTAATTGTACTGTAACAATCTTGTCTATTTTTTTTTATTTCCGTTAATATTAAAATATTAAACCTAGTTCTAGTGCAGAATAAACCAAATTTTTTTTTAAATGTAATATTAAATAATAAGTGCATATTTTATTATAAAGTCATAATATCATATATGTATGTATAAGATAATATGAAAATAAAGGCAATGACACTGTTACACTGGTAGGATAAAAGTATGTAAGAATGTTATACAACCGATACAATTTATTATTGTAGGTGCACAGTATGATCGTAGTCATGGACATCACTCACATGGAATAAGGAGTAATGGTCAATGAAGCAATGAAGTTAGTATCAGAATTTAAAAAAATAGTTACAAGGTTATTAGAAAGTGCATTAATACGTGTACCTATGCAGTTAGGCATAGATAAAAAGTTTGCAAAACTTACAGTGCATTTTGAATTATAAGGTGTTGAAAAAACCGGCCAAGTGCGAGTCGGACTCGCCCATGAAGGGTTCCGTAGCAGCAAGTATCATCATAATATAAAAGTTCTTGTAGTTCTTTGTAAGTTTGATCGACGTTGAGTTGATTGAATGAGAGGAAAATTGCGGCTTACGATTTATGACGTTTTAAAAAAAAACTAATTACTTGATCTCGTTCAAACCAATTTTCAATGGAAGTTTGCATGGTAATGTACATCATATATTTTTTTTAGTTTTATCGTTCTCTTATTTTAGAAGTTAGAGGGGGGGTGACCAACATTTTACCACTTTGGAAGTGTCTCTCGCGCAAACTATTCCGTTTAGAAAAAAATGATATAAGAAACCTTATTATCATTTTTAAAGACCTATCTATAGATACCCCACACGTAAGGGTTTGAAGAATTTTTTTTATTTTATTTTCAGTTCTAAGTATGGGAAGCCCCAAAAATTTATAAAATAATTACTTGATCTCGTTCAAACCAATTTTCAATGAAAGTTTGCATAATAATGTACATCATATATTTTTTTTTAGTTTTATCGTTCTCTTATTTTAGAAGTTAGAGGGGGGGGGACCAACATTTTACCACTTTGGAAGTGTCTCTCGCGCAAATTATTCAGTTTAGAAAAAAATGATATAAGAAACCTTATTATCATTTTTAAAGACCTATCCATAGATACCCTACACGTAAGGGTTGGATGAAAAAATTTTTTTTGAGTTTCAGTTCTAAGTATGGAGAGCCCCCAAAATTTATTATTATTTTTCTATTTTTGTATGAAAATCTTAATGCGGTTCACAGAATACATCTACTGACTAATTTTCAACAGTATAGCTCTTATAGTTTCGGTAAAAAGTGGCTGTGACATACGGACGGACAGACAGACAGACAGACAGACATGACGAATCCATAAGGGTTCCGTTTTTTGCCATTTGGCTACGGAACCCTAAAAACTAGTACCACAATATTATATCATAATTACGTAATATCGTTTGCGAGTTTCAGGCACTTTCAAAACATTAATATGTAACCCTCATTACATTTACATAATACATGTGTGTACGCATAAATATTTGGAAATAATTATTTTTTCATTATTTTAAATGTTAAAACTGTAAATTAGTAAAGAGTGCTCTAACTAGGTTTTACCTAGTTACATTAAAAACTCAAGCCAATTGTATATAATATCATTGACTCAAGCTCAATATTTTAAATTGCACGTTTCATGTCATGCTTTTTTGAGGTCCACTTTTTTCACTCGTTAAACAGTTCTAGTATTTCCACAGGAGAATCAGACCAAGGAAATGAATACATACAGAGTTTTTTCAAAAGTGCAGGACTCAACACAAAGATTTTTCTCAACACAAAGCCGAGTAAGCGCAGAGTTTTGAGTCAACGACCTCATCAGTTTAATTAATCCATCAATTAGTGTACTTATTTATATTTAAAACTATGTATGTACTTGATTATACCTAGTAGTCGCTATATAGTTGCTAATTTTGGGAACAGTCCAGTCACATTACTTTGTTTGATGGAACTAGTATAATTATACTTTTCGCCTACCGTATTCATAGTCCTTACTCCTGTAGACTAGTTTCGTGTAGTCCGTGTTGTTAGTGATTCGGTCCATGCGTCTTGTGATGTTGGTTAAATTCTCTCTTAGCTTCTCCGGGACTGATTTATCCAGTTCGTTTATCACGTATTCTAGTTGACCTGAATTAAATAATATGGTATCATACTTATATTATGAGAAATTATTAAAACATAACGGCATTATATAGATGTAAATATTTTTTCAATAAATACTGCTATACTAGAGAAACAAAATCTTACAATGTTTTAAGTGTTAACAAAACTTTGAATCTGCACGTCCAATTGAAAAAACATGAAAGCCTACGATCAAAGTTCTGTGAATCTCTATAAATTTCCGAGGCCTTTTTACCACTGTAATTTAACTATTCAGCAAAACCTTTTGAAAAATCTACTTAAAACGATCGTTACTTACCTCTTGCCATTCCTAATGCAATATACCACTCCGGATCTTTTGAAGGCTTCTTTTCATAGTAACCCAATAACTTATCTAAAGTAATTGATATCCTGTACACTTTCGGGACATTGTAGATGAAGTCTTGTGTATCGAAGTAAGGATAGATTGCTATACTCACGCCTATTAGCGTAACGAAAGAAACTAGGTGTTTAGCAAACATTTTGTCGAGAACTAACTAAACTATTAGGAACAGAGTAATCGACACCATAAAATCTACGGCCACACGGAGTCCATTGATTGGGCAAAACTATATAACTTTAGTATCAATTTATGTTATGCTTTAATGACGTCATACTCGCATTGCACGAAAACTACTACGAGTATATCGCTCTAATTGTATTCAATAAGTGACGTTAAGACTAATAAACTTTATAAAACTGGTAAGTAGGAGACTCAGTTAGTAATTATCATCACCGATGTCCTAAAAATAGAAGTTTCATTAGGTAGAGCCGCGCTGTAAACAGTCAACCAGGGAAGTACCCTATTTTATACAAAAGACCGACGTATGCGTGGAAGCTTTGCTAAATGCGCTTCCTTTGGTGAGTGTGAGTGCCAAAGGCCCGACTCCCTGCTACCCTCTCTCCTCCCGTCCCCTAAAGCTTTCCCATTACCATTGCTTGCCACTCAATATTATTATTTTCTTAAAGGCGGGTAGGTATAATGCATCTGAGACGGAAGTATCAGGTCTCTATTATATACACGGTAGTACTGACTTACCATCAAGTGTAACTTTGAAGTTTAAAAAAATGAAAAATATATATTTGCATTTAGTTTCATAATTTGTACATTTTATTTTTGACATTATTATTATTTTGTATAAAGTTACAAAACCTACCCAGTTGAAGTGAAAGATAAAGTGATTAGTTATGCCTACGCTTAATAAGTGAAACGTGTTAAATAATATAATATAATATGTATATCTACATAATTGAACGATTTTATCATTATTTCCTATTACATCACAGTTTCACACATCGCTGCAAGTACCACAGCACAAGTTACGTTTAAGATTGCACTTTCTAAGTTAGTGTAACAAATGAATTTTATAAATCAGGTAGGCATTGCTATAATATTTTTATTGATCCCGATACATAGGTCAAACATTAATTTAATGAGTTAATTTGAACGAATGTGTTAATGTCATCAGTGTCAAAGCCACTCGGACGTTTTTTGAGGAATTTTTCTTAGAGATTGGGTGTCTAGTTTTATATTGAACGTCATTGTTAATGAGTCATATTTTACTCGTCTAATGTAAAATCCGTTTAACGTGTAAATAAATGTATGTAGTTTGTAGTACGAGTAAATGTCGCCAAGCTATCTGCTACGTGTAAATGAATGGCTAGATCAGTTTGTTGTTGTTGAGTTGAAGCACTTACGTCGGGAAACTTGCCCACTATGATGTCTGGTTAGAAGAGGAAATCGAAAAAATTTGGAATTTCCAATTTCAAATTTCCTCTTTTTACATTTCTTGTCATTGTTCGGTTTAAAGACATTTATTAACTCATAAGAACTTACATCTAAATACATATCAGTTCACTTAAAATGAGTTTAAAATTTATATAAATTAAAAACAAAATTTTAGCGCAGCGCAGCTATACACAAATAAATTTAAATTAAAAACAAAATTAAAATTACGGCATTAGAAACAAATGGGAGCAAATAAAAACTACACTACATACAGTAATCTTTTATGCAGTTTAAAGTTCTAATAAGTATGTACAGTCAAAAGCACGTCAGACAATACACTTTGGACTCTGTACCACCTCTTATGTCGGGGGCATAAATGCTATTATCGAACTGCAAGTGTTCACCGTGATGCGCTGTCGACCGCACACACAAAAAAGCAAGTTAACAAACAACAAATATCACACAAGCATCACATAACAAACCATAATGATTATACTGTTTACCGCAACTTTGTCACCTTTTTACGAAACAGGTACCTATTGTTATTATTGGTAGTAATAATAAATCGTTCGGGAACGATTTATTATTTCTATCAGATGGCGATCCATCTGATCCATGATCTAAGATTTGTCAAGACCTATTATTATAACTTCGATCTCACTCTTCAGTCTGACTTTTCAGAGTGCCGTACCTGCGGAGGAATCAGACCATCAAAATTGTGTATCCTCACGATGGTAAAAATATGAATTACCATTAGCTATTCGGTAATAACGAAGCATATTACATTGGTATCTGATATATCAGATACCAAGACCTATATAGGTCGTACACTCCTATACTAGTTTTTTTTTTAAGTTTCCCATGGCGCTCACTTAGGCCTTATAGGGCTGATTAAAAATTCAAAGATGGTATATCTTTAAACTGCGAACGAGAAAACAGAGACCCGCAGAAAACCTGTTAATCTTTGTCCACATACAAGATAGGTACTAAACATACAAGCGCATTATACGTATTATTATTATATAATTGCAAACCCGTGCAAAGTCGGAACAAATTGTAGTGATTTTAATAAAACAAAATCTACTAACGGTAACCGCATTGACCAAAAAAGATTTTAAATGTTGACAATGATTGAAAAACTTATCATTAGAGTATACTTTCTATGACTGGCATTACGTATTGTGAAATATTATAATGAGCAAAGATTCCGTCGAGTCGAATTGACAGGCAAATTGATTTTGTCACGGTTTTATGTTGTTCATTACTGAAGTGTGTTGGGAGATTAAAGTTTATGGGAGTGTATATTATTTCCTGTTATGTCACAAAGTACGACTACATCTTGGGTAAGGATATAGAGCCGAAGTTTCAGACAAAGCTTCTTTTTTATTCACTCAGTAGGCAGACAGGCTCGCAGCCTACTTGTTCGTAAGCGGCCACTACAACCATTGAGAGACACTTTACCATAAAAAGTATACGTAAATAATTTTCATTTACGTATTTTCCTACATATAAAGTGCTAACTTTACGACGACTCTAAAACAAATTTAATCATTCTCTTTTTGTTGCGTTTGTGTTTTGCAAGCACCTACTTATTCGCATATATTCTAAATTAAGAAATCGAAAAACTATTTATTTACGACTGTTACTGACCTGTCTATTTTGTAACCTTTAAAATATCAATTGAATCAGTGCCTTCAAATCTACTTCAGGTATTAAATAAATAAATAATTATAACAGTGTAATGATTTAGTTCTGTGTTATATATGATCCTGTCCGTTTGAAGGTTATCCGTAGGCGATGCACATATAAAGCTGGCAGATGCGCCTGATTGCAAGTGGGGTCGCGAGAGCCTGGCGAGAAAGGGCCAGCTCCGCAGACAAACTAGAGAACCGCGCTTGCACTCACGCGTACATTGCAATGCCGATTTTTTCCGCACAGTTTTACGCAACTATCTCTATCGGTCTTGTGTTCAGTGGTCTCGAAAAAGCGAGACAAAAAACTTTTTAATATTATGTAAATTAAGCCATGGCCCTATCGTATCAGTGGTTCATACAGTGGTCGTCGCCGCCTGCGGCGATCGCGGATATCAACAGCCAGTTCAAGAGTGTAACCGCCTGGGATAATCCTATGCCGGACTGGACTTGGGACGTGACTTTACAAAATAGTGGTGATAAATTTAATTTTCCCGGTTATGACAAACAAGTTAAAGAAAATTCGTATGGATTTGATAAACCAAGCATACCGAACTCCAACGGTAGGTGCTCATTTTTCAGGAGGTATTATAGTGCGATATTTCGAAGCTTTTCAACATTAAGTTTATTTAATTTAGTTTATTTACCCACTATTTATCCATACGAATGGATGAAAGTAATGAGGGCTTGGTGAGATGTGAGAAATTAACAATCTGATACTTTTTATACAGTAAGTTTTTAATTGATGATTTCGTCGATTCTTTAGGTAATATTATTATTACTAACGTAGACTGCAAAATTTAAAATATATTTATTGAGAAGTACTGGACATAGGTACAAACATTAGGTGATAGGCAGAATAGTTACGATTGAATACGATGGTTTAAAAAATAAATAGGCATTGTGAAATGTTAAGTGACTAAAAGTACGAGTACCTATTACCTATTCTGCTGTCAGCAGCATGTCGACATTGTTGATATGCCATTACGCGTATTGTTGTTTTATTTGTCATAAAATAAAAGTCTTTAGTTACCTGGCTGTACCCAGTTTATTTCACAAGTCGCATGACTTGAATAATAAAGTAACGTCACGTGCTGAATGAAATTCCGTCGCTTCGAACTGATTTGTAGCTATCTAAAGCCTTGCAACTGCCACATATGTTATCTTGTGCAATTCTCGTGCAGGCCCAGTGAAAGTGGTCGATTAAAGTATCTCACTGTACAAAACTGGTCGATTAACGCGAATGCCAAAATTGCATCTCTTGTTGCGTATGCGATTTGAACAAATGCAAAATCTTAACGATCATACATTTAAAAAATATCAGATGTATTTGATTTGAGATAATATTATCAGCCTATCAAGGTCCAGATGTAGGACAAAGGCCTCCTTATATATCAAGTTAAAATACTTCCACATCGACACTTTATAAATGCGAAAGTAATTCTGTCTGTTTCACATGTGTGGGACTCGGAACTATATTTCATTCCACCCACAAAACTCCCACGGTTTTCCCTTTTCATCCGATTGGGACGAGCTGGTACCAGCCTTGTGGCTATTGACCAGCCCAAGGCTATTTTTTTATCCTTCCTTCTGAATATCTCATTCCTACGGGATACCGTCGTACAGTCCACCAGTATACCCTGATGTAAATTGAAGTTTATTAGACTCCTAGAGTTATTCTCAGCCGTCTATAATTTAAGATCGGTGGCTATGCTACTTCGTATTGCATTATTGAGGAAGGAAAGTTTATTATTTTTCTTCTAGCGATATGAACAAACAATTTTCTGCGGTAATGGACGTCTGAACCATTAAAATGACAGTTTTTGCATTAACTTAGACACCAAATACTTTTTTCTAAAGTCATTTAACCATTTAATTAACTAATCCTGGTCTTATAGTGAAACAGTTTGTAGAAATTTCCAATTTAAATCGATTCGTCATGCGTTACGTGAGTCCCATGGCTCTCATACGGCGTGGATGATTGCACTTCTAATAGCAAAATAACTGGCGTTTACTAAATCGTTGTTCACTCTCGCTTTGACAACTCCGGATAAGTTCACCGGGGAAATTGGTAAAGGAAACAAAACTGCACAACACATAAAACAATAGGCTTCTTAATAGTTCAGTTGAAACATTCGATTTCGTTTCCATTTTACGCCTCATTGGTCTAGTGGCTTTACCGACATAGCGGTCGTTATTAAGTTTCCGAATTTGAACATTCACAACATTTTTTACTAGATATTATTAACATTATGAAGTTTATCGACAAACAAAACAGTAATCGCAAAAAAAAATATTGCTGCACAATAATAGTCTCCGATATGTCTCTAGCGGAATATAAAGAATCTCAAAAAGAAATGCAAAATCTATTTTTCTCAGTTTTTAGTTTTAATCTCTTACTCCCATAGACTCATGCAAGTGACTAGGGTCCCAGATGCGTTGCCCGCCTTTGAAAGACGAACTTGTAGAAAGGTGAGTCCCTATCACTTTCCTACAAGTTCTTCTCTATGGCTAGGACTATAAAGAATAGGGGGATGTAGATGAAGAAGGGAAAGGGTCGTCCGAAACTTCGGCACTCCCCTTATCAATAACAAAGCTACTACTCATACGGCGGTCTTCCGGTAGAGGAGGGTACTTCTCAAACCTTTGGCTCTACCAAACTTAAATCTATATAGGTACATAAAACTCAAAGGTGACTGACTGACATAGATACATATCAACGCACAGCCCAAACCACTGGACGGATCGGGCTGAAAGGCATGACATAACTATGTTAACATATCTATGTTATGACGTAGGCATCCGCTAAGAAAGGATTTTGATCAATTTCCACGGGAACGGGAACCACGCGGGTGAAACCGCGGGCGGCCGCTAAATCACATAAAACTTATTTCCCAAATGCAAAATTAGCAGGTGACGATCTTTTTTAGTATATGCAACGTCGTCTTAAAGATACATTTTATGGCACCAAGCAGATATTGAATATTTTTTTATTGTTCATTACTTTACGAATGTTTGTGGTAATAGGTCTAAAATAACTCTACCTGCTCCGGTTACTAGTTATTACACACTAATTATCTAGACCAAAGGCATGTTTACGTGGTTATGCTATAAATTAAATTAGTAGCACGAGACAATAGACTGGAACGCTAAGTATTATGTAAGGTAGTGTTGATACCACTCATAAATTCTCTAGATTGTATAATAAGTCTAATGCACTAATCTGACATAACTAATACTCGTATAACATAAAAACATACCCATTAGGAACTTACTGACGCGTGTTTGGTAATAGGAACAAAAACTAACAGCTACGAGTACTGCTACGACTAGGTTTTAAATCTGTCTGGTACAAGCAATGGCATGACGGGCTTGTTATTTAATTACCTAATTAATCTTATACCCTATTTTAAACATGCAGGTATGGCGAAGAAACCCTCTTACATGCATGGATCAAAATGTATGAGTATTTACAACATTATCTGTGTTAGCTTGTTTTTTGACTTTGTTATGAAAATAATTCTTCTTCTTCTTAGCCTTCTTCTATCAGTAGTCTGATGTAGGCCTCCTTCATCTCCTTCCATTTTTTCTTGTTTTGAGCAGTAAGCGTCCAGTTGCTGCCCGCCACCTGTTTGATGTCGTCTTTCCATCTCATTTGTGGCCTTCCCCTGGGTCGCTTTTGGTCCCAAGGTCTCCTGTCCAGCAGTCCATGAAAATAATTATAATAATATAACGACAAAACCTTGAACGGGTTTGCATCGAAAATTAAAAATAACTTTTTTATCACAAACGAAACTACCGCACCAAGGATTCCGTACATTCGATTTTTGCCATTTTGAGCTAAACTTAAGGGATTTTTAATTTATTTGGGACATTAACAAAATACATGTAAGGAGATTCATACAACTTATTATTATCAGTTACACACGATGTTACATTTTAAGTTTGAATTTCAAGAAATAAAAATCGAGCAAAACCTTCATATTGAGTTATTTTTGCAGATAGAAAATACAAATTATGAAAATACTATAATTAATTCTTAAAACGGCTTAATGTTCACTGCGAATTTTATCCATCATTGATTAAAATTTTTGCAATACCAGGTGCGGTCAATTGAGTCTGTAACCACCAGCGCAGATTGGATAAATCAAGCTCACTAGGTGCGCATTTGAAATTATTAGATTTAGAAATCTTATTTTTTTGTACATATTTTTTGTTATGTTGAAACGCCCTTTTAAATCTCAGAAAACATAGCGCACCAAGAATGTAGATACAGTCTTTTTAACATTTAGTGTTGTGTCGACATTATTTATTTTTATTTACCCGTATATGTACGAGTATAAGCGCTGACCGACGGCGTGACTGTCTTCGTAAGATAGCCAAGAGCCTAGTGTCTTTTGCAGTGTGTAGAAGGAAGTTAAGTCTTGATTCCCCATCCGGATACTAACAGCACAAAAAGTTGCTCAGCTTTTATGCAAAGAATATAAGATGGTTGCGACACTAACCTCTTCATGTTACTAAGCACGTAGTTGCCACGAGTTTTGCAACAGTGTTCCTATTTAAAAAAAAAACTTTAAAAAGATGATTATGACTTCATGTGATGGGACATTTTCTGAATAAGTTTCTTCCGTTTGGTCTCCAAAACTCATACCACTTTTTCCAACGGGCTCCCCAATTTTTATCAGTCTTAGATTTTTAGTCACCTAAGTCAAAATCAAAATACTCCTCATATATGGGGTTATTACCAGTTGCCCCCACCGGCATCGCCCCCACTGGGGGCAACTGGGAATTCGTAAAAAATAATGTCCCAGTACTCCCAGTTGCCCCCAGTGCCTCCTTTGAAGGGGCAAATGGGAGTATAATTCTCACCCACATGAGACGCGCCGTAAAGTATAACTAGACATTTTTCCATAATGTTGCTAGAAGTAAGTGAGTTGAAGTTATAAGGATCAAAGGAGGCACCGGGGGCAACTGGGTCTTTATTTTTTACGAATTCCCAGTTTCCCCCAGTGGGGGCGATGCCGGTGGGGAAACTGGGAATAACCCCATAAATGTAGGGCTTAGATGCTTAAATGAATCGTCAGACATAAATGTTACAGAGTGACATGACTCTACTACCGGATTCGGAATCTATCGAGAAATTCGATGGTTACTATTTAAAATCGCCATAATTTTACCACACTCCCTCCATCTCCATCTGTAATGTAAAACATCACTACATAGTATAAAACAAAGTCGCTTTCTTTGTCCCTATGTCCCTTTGTATGGTATGCTTAAATCTTTGAAACTACGCAACGGATTTTGATGCGGTTTATTTTATTAGATAGACTGATTCAAGAGAAAGGTTTATATGTATAATACATGCATAATATAGTAGAGAAACACTGATAATTTTAGAGGTTTTTAATTTAAGGTCGTAAATAATCACATTTTTTTGCGCATTGCAAACGCTGGCTGAACCCTACGAGATAGATCAAAATAATGTACTACAATATTGTACACCTTAAAAAGTTTTACAAAAAAGTCCGCGATGGTATATGTCTATCTCTTAGGGTTAACCCACAATAACCATTTTCCTTTACTTATTACGATAAAATAATGGCTTATTTACGAAAAAGTGGTTTTAAGCAAAACAGTATTAATCCTTATCCAATAAAGTACCATAAATAAATTGTGCATGTAATATAGATCAATATGGCCCTTTACATTATGTAATTTAAATGAATAGTTTCGAAGATATTACAGATTTAAAATGCAGGGAAGTAGCGGTTGCGGCGGTACCGGCCAGGGAGCGGATGGTAAACGTTTGTTATTCTTTCACGTAAAAACTACTGAGTTGATTTTAATGAAACTTTACAATAACATAGCTTATACATCAGAATAACACATAGGCTACAATTTACAAGATATTCCCGCGGGATAGCGTCCTATAGTTCACGCGGGCGAAGCCGCGGGCGGAAGGCTAGTATTCAATACTTTGAAAATTTGCTCGTCATTCATCTCATGTATAAAGTTGTTTTTGCCAACTAACTGTTCGATAACAACGGTAAGCGAAATCAAGTGAAATTACCGTCGTCCGTCGTTTCCGCGGCCTGCAGTCGTTAAAGCCATATCGGTAATTTGCTCTCGATGCTTTTTGCGATTGTGCCATTAGTACACAAGTTAGGCAGGAATCGTTTTAGGACGTCTACTGCCTTCCTTTAACCTCCACATGTCTGATCAAAAGCGACCTGCATCCAGGGTTTCCCAGTTATCCCCATCAAGTTGTCTGTCCAATTATAGGTATTTACAATAATGTAAAAAATGTACATGTTTTTTCCAGAGAGATCGCAGGCCGCGGCGCTAGCGTTGTGGCTGGCAACGCTCGGCGTGGCGCGTGCGCAGCCGCTACCAGCAGACGTGGACACGCCGCCTTTCAACACCCTCTACAAATGGAAGCTCGTAGACTTCGACTTCCCCTCTTCTAGGCATCGGAGACAAGCGTTAGCTAGTGGGTAAGAGTTTACAAAAAAAAATATTGTATTACATTAAAAAGAAATGTTATCAATCTCTGAGGCTCGACTAGTGACGAATTCGCTTCCGATCACTCAACTCATCAGTGAAACTTACAATCCCCGTAGGTAAATATTGCTTTTATAAGTAGGTAACAGGCATACCTACACTGTTTTTAAAGTTTAAAAATGTCTTCAATGTAAATAAAACATAAATTCAAATTCCAATTTATTTATTTATCTTCGGATAACTTTAGTTCCATAGTGTCAATAATTTTTTATGTTATGATGAGTCCGATGCCAATGTAGCTTTTAGTGAATTGCACAATTACTTAATTAATTTAATAAATAATAATACAACCTCGGGTAAAATATCTCGCAAGCGTTCAGTTGCTAAGCCGTGGATGACTAGTGGTCTGTTAAAGTGCCTTAAAAATAAAGACAATCTGCACCTAAAACTAAAAAATCAACCGAATAATGAAGTTCTTAAATTGACATACACTCGCTATAGAAATTTTTGTTATAAGCAGTTAAAGAAATCTAAACTAAAGTATGAAAAAGAACAATTACTTCAGGCTAAAAATAGTAGCAAAAAGTTGTGGGCCATTATACGAGAAATCTCTAATACCAAGAAAACTCAACAACCTGCAGATGAGCTTTTAAATCAGTTTTCTGATCAGCTCATCTCAGTTAATGCAGTGAACAGTTTTTTCGCGAATATCGGTCAACATCTGTCACGGGAACTACCATCTGTACCCGACTTCCCCTTGCCAACAAACACTAACCCGACTGGTGACTCTCTTGTGCTATTGCCAACCTCACACGAGGAAATAGATCGGTTAATTATCTCCTTAAAATCGGATAGTGCATCTGGTTGGGATGGTATTTCATCCAGGTTTTTGAAATCAGCAAAAAATATTTTAGTGCCCCTATTCGTAAAAATATTTAACGACTGTATCTCCAGCGGATCTTTTCCTGACAGTCTCAAACGGGCTGTAGTTATTCCCATCCACAAGGGTGGAAAAAAGGACCGTGTTGAAAATTACCGCCCAATATCTTTGTTACCAGCAATTTCCAAATTATTTGAGAAAGTTTTAAATTCACGTTTGGTTTCATTCCTCGAATCAAAATTACTTTTATCCAATAATCAGTTCGGATTTAGGGCACGTAGATGTACTGCAGATGCTGTTAATGAATTAACAGATCTTCTGGTTACGAAGATAGACTCCGGGAAGAAGGTCCTTACAATATTCATAGACCTCGCTAAGGCTTTTGACACGGTCTCCCATTCACTACTGTTAGAGAAACTTGAACGGCTAGGAGTGAGGGGAAATCAGTTAAAAATGTTCAGTGACTACTTAACTAATCGAACCCAGTACGTAAAAATTTCACAATGCAAAAGCCAGGATCTTCGCATCAACTGTGGTGTGCCCCAGGGAAGCATATTAGGACCGACTTTCTTCCTTTGTTATATTAATGAATTATGCAATATGGACATTGACAACTGTAGAATTGTATCTTATGCAGATGATGCAAGTCTAACTTTTTGGGGTGACACTTGGGAGGAGGTTTTCTTGAGAGCTCAAAATGGTTTTAATAAAGTGTGCCACTGGTTGGCCGCTAATTCTCTCTCCTTGAATACATCTAAAACCAAGTACATTATTTTCAGCATGAGAAATTGTTATACTGATTCCTTGACCCACAAAATAGTTGCTCACACATGTTCTATTACTCCTTTGGAAATATGCAGTTGCTCGCCTCTGGAACGTGCAGATAATATAAAGTACCTGGGCGTAACCATAGATAGCAATTGAAATTTTAAACAACACATTTTTAATTTATCCTCGAAAATCCGAAAGCTTACGTATCTTTTCCGAAATCTTCGATTGGCTGCTAGCCAGCAATTGTTAAAATCTATTTACTTGTCCCTGTGTCAATCGATTCTCACATATTGTAACATCTCCTGGGGAGGCACATCGAAAACTACTCTAATCCAACTTGAGAGAGCTCAAAGGTTTATCCTAAAAGTAGCCTTTCGTAAACCTATGCTTTACCCAACCTTTTCTCTTTACAATGAATCCAAACTTCTGACCGTTAGACAGCTATATATTTTGGCTGTTATCCTTAAAAAGCATCCTACAGTTATTGTAAGTCATAACAACAAAGTAGTGAACGTGCGTAAGACTCAACAACATAAAGTGTGTAAATTAATTACCCACAGAACCAAATTCATGCAGAGATTCTACTGTTACTTGGGAGGACACTTATACAATAAAGCAAATAAAATATTATCTATTGTCACAAAGAATCATTTTGGTTGTAAGTCAATCTTAAGGAAATGGTTAAATTCTTTAAACTACACCGAAACAGAAAATCTGTTAGATTAGCAATTTACTTTTTGTCCTTAGAAGATGTCAACTGTTGATTACCCCTAGAATTTAAATCGAACTTGTTTGTATGTACCGTGTTAGGGAATGGTCCCGGGAAATCCCGGTCCCGAAATTCCCGGGAAATCCCGGGATTTGGCGACGACTTAAATACCCGGGACTCATGACCTCGTCCCGGGACTTTCGGGACTTTCGGGACTAAGTAAAGAGCTCTATTTTAAGTGAGATTTTTGGCAGATTTGCAAAGGTTGATCCGTGGCTCACCGTTCAAATTAAATTGCAATTAAAATACTGAAAATAATAAACGTTAGATACTATTTTTTAGATTATCTCGCGACTATTCCTCAATTTTGTAAAATGTGTACTATGTGCAGGAAGTTATCGGTTAATTTCGATTAATGTTATTGTTTGCATCATGTTGCGGCTCCATTTATCGAGAGAGGAATTTTAAGGGCAGTATTAATGCTCCAAGCTGGGGCTGCCCAACAGAGTATTGTTGAGGAGATTGACACAAGACAAAAGTTATGGTTACGTTATCGTGTTACTGGTGAAGTGGCTGAAAGACACCCAGGCGGGAAGCGCATAACCACTCAACGAAAAAAACGATTTTTGCTAGTTGCCGCGAGAAGACAACCAAATGTTACGGCCATGCAATTGGTTCAGAGGCTCCAGCCAGAGCACCAGTTGCTTGTGAGTGACCAAACTGTGAGGAAGAGGTTGCATGAAGCTAGCCTTCATGCCCGCAGACCGTTTCGTACTCCAGCACTACGCAGAAGAAATCGTAGACGGCTAGAGTGGGCTCGTGAACATTTGCTCTGGGAAGATAACTAGTGGTCTGTGGTGCTGTTTACCGATGAGTCCTAGTTCGGTCTCCATCCCGATACACATAGAGTACGTGTTGGCGAATTCCTGGACGTGAGAGCCGCGCCCACCACCCTCAGGAAGTCCATCCACATTACGACGGGACAGTTATGGTTTGGGCAGGAATTCATGTTGATGGAAGAACAGACTACGTTCGGATCAGAAACACCTTGACGGTCGAAAAATGCCGTAACGAGGTGCTAGTACCAATAATCTACCCCCATCGACTACAAATGGGCCAAGAATACACGCTCATGGACGATAACGCCCGTCCGTACACAGTGAGAGTGGTGACGAGCTGGGTGCAGGAGCACGACGAATTGGTCTTAGGTAGGCCCGCTCAATCGCCTGATCTAAACCCCATAGAACACGCGTGGGACATGCTCCAAAGAAGGGCTTTGAGGAATTTCCCTGCAAACATTGCGGCGGAAGAGCAACTTTTTATGCATCTTAGCCAGACCGAAATAAAAAAGAAAAACACTTGCAGGACCGTTATTAACGTCATGGGTGGTTTTACTTACTACTGATTTTTAAAAACAGAATATTTTTTTCTTATTTTTCACTTTTCTTTGAGAACCACATTCATTTACCATTATTTCAAATTTTTTCTTTATTTGAAGAATTTTTTTTATGCCAAATAAAACAGTTTTCTTTTATTCTGAAGTGTACTCTAATGGGCTTTATAAAAATATTGTTGTATGTTATTTTTAATAAATTTTTTGTTAATTGAGTTTATACAAAATATTTCTAGACAGTGTTGATATGTGTATTAAATTGTAATAAATACTCGTGTAGCGAAAGCGTGTAGAAATCCAGCGTTTTATTGCCTAGAAAACGAATAAATATCACATTCTGGTAAAAATCCCGAAAGTCCCGAAAGTCCCGGGAATCCCGGTTCCTTTATCAGGTCGTCCCGAAATTCCCGGGACTCAAATATGGCACCGGTTCTTCATTCCCTATACCGTGTACTTTAACTTTTTCTGTCTCATTGTACTGTGTTAATGTACGGTGGGCCTCGGGTCTGCCTTTGCAAGTCTGTCAAAAAGTCTTACTTGAAATATATCTCAATGCAATTGGTCATTAAGGCTGCAGGAATTTGACGGATCTGCAGAGGTTGATTGGTGGGCTCAGTGTGCCACTTAGAGATTTGTTTTTTTCTGCACAAATGGGGGTGGGGGCCTGGAGATCTTGTTACAACAAGTCTATTTTATAGACTTAGGTTCAAGCTCCAGTCTTCCACGGACTGGTGGTGGTTTGCACAGTATTGTAAGCTGTTAAAATTGTATTGTAGTGTACACTTACGTTTTAAAAATGGTGCTCATTGCCACTGATCTGTGGTTGAAAATAAACGTTATTTTATTATTATTAATATAGTGTTAGTAACAAAGTTCTTACGTCTAATATTAGTAAAACTGCGATTTTATTAAAAATAATTCTTCTTCTTCTTCGTCCTAGCGATTTCCCAGCCTAGTGCCGGGGTCCGCTTTCCTGCTTAACTTTCTCCACTTTGCCCGGTCTTCTGCATCCTCAGGAGTGAGATCGTTCTCTGTCATGTCGGCCTTCACGACATCCAGCCAGCGATTCTTAGGCCTACCGCGTGATCTAGGGCCTTGGACAGTTAATTCGAGGCATCTGTTCCCGACGTAGTCAGACGGCCTGCGGCTTATGTGACCATACCATCGGAGACGACTTTCCTGAAGCTCATCCGCTACGTCACGGACCCCGAGGCTGCCACGGATGTGCTCGTTACGGATAAAAAAATAATTATAAAAAAATAATACGGATAAAATATTAAAAATAATTAAATAATAATATTACCTAAGTCTAACAATTCAATTCAATTTCCAATTAATTAATTTGCATACGACTTTGGGTTAATTATGGCAGTGATCCAGTGCTTCATTAGGGCACTATCCCATCTTCCCGCCAAAACCTTTAAAATACTGTTGGGACTACCGAGCATTCTTATTTGGATAGAAATAATCTTTTTCCGTATTAACGCATGAAAGCAGTCTACGTGAGCGACGGCACCCACCAGCACCCGGAACATACTCGTATTATTGTAAAGGACGCGCAGAGCTTTGTAAGCTTTTTGCGTACAGCTTACCCACAGGCCACTTGTGTCAATAAGATTACCATAACACTTATGTACATAATTATAAGTATTCGCACTATTTACAGTCCAAACTATAATTGCACATTTTACATGTTATTAGACCGACAAACTTATCTGTTCCGGTGGCGGCGTCGCTACTGCCTTGTCGGTCTATACAAGCATTTAACAGAACAATAATTTTTGCTGAAAGCATTTTACACTTTGCTGTATTTTGCGTTGCTCACGAACCAGGCGCTTTACTAATGATAAGAAAGAAAGAAAAACATTTGAAAGAATAAAATTCATACATTACAAATGGTTTGAATAAAAATAGTGTGGCATTTTTGATTTTTTCACGTTGCATATTTTACATAAATTACGTTGTACGTACATTACGTATTTTCATTAGGTATAATTTTTTGCGTTTAGTCCCGATAGTAGGTAAGCTATAGTATATGTATGGTAGTATAGCGTAAATTAGTGGCGATAATTCTAATTCATGTTAGATTTTAGTTGTCTGTTGTTGATGTTGTAGGTGAGCTATGTTTTTAATGCCGTTAGAAGGTTGCAACAGTAATTAAAAATTATTAATGATACTTAGCTAGACAGCTTTATGTCGAAGCGACCTCCAACTTCATTAACAAATATCTAATAGTGAACATAACTAAATAACTAAAACCGCTAATTGAGTTACCAAAAGTATAGACATTAGATAGCAAGAAGCATCCTCATTCCTTAATTTACTGAAAACTTCAACAAACTGTTCTATTTAAAAATAAACTTTCATCTATGCTTCCACCTCTAAATAAAAAATATTGTTTCAGAAAGTACGTACCAGAGAATGTACTACCATTAGGACTGGAAGTCTGGGGGTCGAGAGTATGGGTGACAATACCCAGTTGGCGAAGAGGAGTGCCTGCGACCCTCGCTACAGTGCCCCGTTTGGGAGGGACAGACTCGCCGCCGCTTGAACCATATCCTGACTGGTCATTCCATCGGGCTTTTAGTAAGTATAGGCTACATATGGTTAAAATTCAGAACAGTTTCTTAAGTACATAGATCCTTATAGTGAACACTTCGTTGGTATACCAGTTAATGGGAATAAAATATTTAACTGATTATGATTAAGTATCATCTGGCTTGATCGTTTAATCTAGAATCTAGATTGTAAAGTATGTATTATCCCTATGAAAGGTAAATAGTTAATTACATATTCTGGCCAGACCAGCCAATTATTTCACTATGAGAAGGAGGCTCTAATTCAACGGAGCTTACCGTCGTAAAGAACATTTAACAATGTCGTAAGCACTTAGCATCCCATTATTGCAATAGAGCGTGGCAGCTGACTGATATCAGGTAGATTGCATGCCTGCCTGTCAAGCGTGAGTGATTCGTTTCAAACTCGGAAATGAGCAATTGCCATTCGTCAATCGATCATCTCTATTCATGTAACACACAATGTATACAACATTGTATGCTATATATAACTTGTTGCTTCAATTTCTGTTCTAGACGACCAACAAAACTGTTCTGGATTGACATCAGTATTTCGAGTGAATGTGGACCCTTGCGGAAGACTGTGGGTTTTAGATTCTGGTCAAATCGACTCGCAAGACAAACCGAAACAAAAGTGCCCGCCAAGTATCGTCGTGTTTGACCTCAACACTGACCAACTAATAAATCGGTACACAATACCTAAGAAATATGTGTTGCAAGACTCATTGTTTGCCAATATCATTGTAGACACACGCACACAAGATTGCTCTGACGTTCACGTTTATATCGCAGACACATGGCGTTTCGGCCTTCTGGTCTTCAGAGAAAAAGATGCACGCTTCTGGCGATTTTCTCATCACTTGTTTTATCCTGACCCTTTAGCTTCCAACTTCACGTTGCACGGTCTCAGCTTTCAATGGGCTGATGGAATATTCGGACTAGCACTCAGCCCTATAAGACCATACGAAGACCGAATACTATTCTTTCATTCTTTGTCAAGTTATAGAGAGTTCTATGTACCGACTTCGGTCCTTCGAAACCCTAGACGAGTGAATAACAGCGCATCAGAATTTAATCTAGTCGGCGACAGTAGAGGCTTTACTGGACAGTCTTCCGCCTCAGCTATTGATAGAAATGGCGTCATGTTTTATGGATTGGTGTTGCGAGATAGCATTGGTTGCTGGGATACGAATAAACCGTACGTGAGAAAGGCGCTTGGAGAAGTTGCAAGAAATTCTGATACTCTTGTATTCCCAAATGATATAAAAGTGGACCAGGATGAGCAGCAAAGCGTATGGGTGATATCAAACCGATTGCCCATGTTCCAGGCGGGCCCGTTAGACCCCGACGAATACAACTACCGTATTATGTTCGCGGACACGACCGAGGCTGTCAGAGGGACAACCTGCGACCCTGCAATCCGAGCGTAGATTAACAGCTGAACATTGCCATATTTACTTAATATTTAAATAATACACATTTTATATGAATATTTGGTTTGTATTTATTGTAATGTATTGAGATACCGTACTCGTAGTAGCAAAATGTTACGCCTTGTGGTTTATGAACTAACTACAAGTTGAGTAACATGCCAAAGTTATCTAGTAGGCGCTTAAATTATTTTTACCTTTTTGAAACTGCCTTGTTAAAATTAATTATTTTTACGCTGCTTCTGTTACCGGACACAGAGGTGTGGCTTCCTGATAAGAGGTGACCATTAGTGGATTATGGACACTTTGTTGAGAAATATAGTAGTAGTAGTAACATGTTGTTATAATCGTCCTCTAATCGCCTAATTTTCAAGTATACTGCCTCCTTCATAAGTTTACTGTCGTTAAGCGCAACACACAATTTTCAAGTTAAAACTTTATCTTTTTTAATTTTTTTGCAGTTTCTTTTATTTAACAGGTACGACACAAACAAACACTGATACAGTCATGCATAAAATGCTAAAATATGCGCCGGATAACCTGCTAATAGCGGAAAGGTAGAGTTAAAAACGAGACTTAATGATTGTCGCTCCAATCCAAATCTATAATATTCCCATTGTTTATATGCAGGGGGCTTTCTTTGCATCTAGGTATTACCTTTCTATGGACTATTTGCAATTAATTGCCCAACCGACGGTCGTCACACTAGACATGCATAATGGCTATGTTTTTTTTATTATTGTATCGAATGAGCTCACAATAATTGAAAATAGAGGAATGGTCAATATTTGTTTCTTCGTGTCTTGTCTTGCACAAAGGCCGATTTCAGTATCACGGTATAAAAAACAAAAAAAACTTCTACACTAAGCTACTAAGAGTGCCTCGGGCATATAGGTAATAAAAAGACAAGTTTGCAATTACATAGACTACCTACTTAATTAATTCAGTGACGACATTTTTGTTTTGCAAGTGTTTTCACCTTAATTCTATATCTACTAATTAAAATGTTTGTCTTAACTGACCCGACAGAAGAAACAAAGACGATGAAATTTTAAATTAATCAATTATATAAAATTCATTAGAAACAGGCGAATTTTGTAATTTTAACTGAGCAGAAATTAATAATGGGTCCATCGAAATCGTTTACACATACTGAATATAAACAAATATTTCGCACTTCCGTTTTTTTAGGGTTCCGTAGCCAAATGGCAAAAAAGGAACCCTTACGGATTCGTAATTCGTATGTCTGTCTGTCTGTCTGTCCGTCCGTATGTCACAGCCACTTTTTACCGAAACTATAAGAGCTATATTGTTGAAAATTAGTAAGTAGATGTATTATGTGAACCGCATTAAGATTTTTATACAAAAATAGAAAAATAATAATAAATTTTGGGGGCTCCCCATACTTAGAACTGAAACTCAAAAACTTTTTTTTCATCAAACCCTTTCGTGTGGGGTATCTATGGATAGGTCTTTAAAAATGATAATAAGGTTTCTTATATATTTTTTTTCTAAACTGAATAGTTTGCGCGAGAGACACTTCCAAAGTGGAAAAATGTTGGTCCCCCCTCCCTGTAACTTCTAAAATAAGAGAACGATAAATCTAAAAAGTATATGATGTACATTATTATGCAAACTTCCATTGAAAATTGGTTTGAACGAGATCAAACCCTTACGTGTAGGGTATCTAATGGATAGGTCTTTAAAAATGATAATAAGGTTTCTTATATCATTTTTTTTAAACGGAATAGTTTGCGCGAGAGACACTTCCAAAGTGGTAAAATGTTGGTCACCCCCCCCCCCCTCCCCCTGTAACTTCTAAAATAAGAGAACGATAAAACTAAAAAAATATATATGATGTACTTACCATGCAAACTTCCATTGAAAATTGGTTTGAACGAGATCAAGTAATTAGTTTTTTTTTAATACGTCATAAATCGTATACCGCAATTTTCCTCTCATTCAATCAACTCAAATATAAAAACATCGATCAAACTTACAAAGAACTAAAACAACTTTTATATTATGATGATACTTGCTGCTATGGAACCCTTCATGGGCGAGTCCGACTCGCACTTGGCCGGTTTTTTTATATTAACAAGGTTGCAGCCTTCCATCCCCTTCTTCCATATTATGTTGTTATTAAAAATAAATAGTAACGTGCTGCAGTTTTTTTTGTATATATTTTCTTTACTTTATTTTATACTTTATTTAGGAGCCTGTTTCAAAAGGAAATTTAAATTATATTTTCCCAAATTAACCTTTTAAGATCCCAGAAGACCCAGAAGTCTTCATCACAAATGTCAAAGTTAACACAAATTTAAAAACTTTTATTTGTTTAAGTACACAAAAACATTATTTCTTATTGTTTCCGCAAGCAAAGCCATATCAGCTGATGCATTACAAGCTAGTAATGCATAAAAAATCAAGCCGCTGGAAACCAATATACATAAGACGATTCTTGTCTACATAATAGTTACAGCGCAACTTCACCGGCATAGAGTAACTTATATACTGGATATTTACCGGTCTTAAGTAAGGTTTGAACAGTTTTCTGGTCATATAAGTTTTGACCTTCTGCATGGATACACGTAGATATCTCAGTGAATAAGCATCGATTCCATCAACTCAAATAACATAGGATTAGCGGAGAAAGGTAAGTGAGATTGCTTATTATTACGTTCGTAATTTATATCCTCCACCATATTAGGATAGATTATGTTAAGTAGTGAAACAAGTATCACGATTGGTCAACTCTGCTCAACCACAACTATCAAAAATTGTTATGTATACCTACATAATTTTTGTAAATCTGTAGTAATAGTAAAGCTACTTTGGTGAGATTGTAGGTTAGAATACCGCCCAGGACAAATAAGAATGTGATAATTAAATCTTCCATTTTTCTTTGCTAGACGTTAATGAATAATAGTGGGACCTCCGTTAATTGATACCGACCCTAAGTATATTAGTTCAAGATAATTAATATACCTACAGTATTTCATGTTGTCACATCTAATTATTTATACCTATTTACATAAATTGCGGAAATGAATGTGCACGGATAACCACAGAACATAAATAGGTACATACTGGCATAACTTCAAAACGGCTGCTTCTCTTTTTTTTTGTGTTATGAAAATGCTGCTCATATCAACGCATTATTCCACTGAGATGTAAAGGCGTTTTTATTACAATAACATTCAAATTCACCACGTTTTAATTCTGATTGACCTGTGACAAGTACCTAACAAAATGTCTTGTCCGGTAATCGAACTGAAAACTACGAGTACTTGGATGATGCTGATGATGATTATGCAAGCCTAGTAGAATTAAATTTTGAGTTCGTAATAATTTCCTTGTCTTATTCGCATAATGTCTTTGGTACTCACAATTACACTTTTTTACACAAAGAACATCGAACCGGTTGTATAAACAAAATGTATGAACCATGAACAGCATTGAACATACCTAATCGTAGTTGCAAAACCAGACAGGTTACATAGTATAAAACTTAAAAGATAAGTGTATATTAATTATAATTTAGCAATGTTGATCACATTTTTATGACATTAGATTCTTCATATCGGAATTATAAGGATTAGCTTCTTACCAAATAATTTTTCACAAAATTTCATTGCTTTTTACTTGTTAATTAGGACAATATTCTAATGAAAGCGTTCACTATTCTTAATTTACAAATAAACTAAAAAAGTTTCTGAATTTCGACCGGTGCAACTATTAAGTTGTCATATAGAACTTGGCGTTAAGTCTCTTATTTGTTTGTGTTAATTCTCAAACCTGACTAGTACACGCCCTCTACTTGATGAATAATGTACCAAATCTTGTCAAGGATTAATATTCAAGTGGCGGGGTAGACCCGTTGGCCTCCGTGGTCAAACTTCGTTTATTTATCAACACCAAAACCAACCAAGCGATACAATCAGATCGTGTTAACCTCTAAAATGATAAAAATATCATCTACTTTGGTCAACTTTCTATCAACGTACACAAAAAATCATTATACGTTAATATTAAGTTTTGAATAACATTTTTCCCGGATAGAAAGATACCCCTTTATCCTCGTCGTGCCACCAACTTGTTCCACCAGTGGCACGAGAAGGAATTGTCATTACTCGTTGTACCACTGAATACAGATACATGCTGGGATGGTAGCTCTACTTAATTTACCTTTAGATATATTACTCAATAAATAATTGTTGTCCCAGTTGTAGTGATATGCTTAAAGCCTGGTGACTTCGGATAGCTGTTCAAAAATGTATTGTCTAAATCTACAACATTTTTTATGTGAGTGTAATATGTAATATCGTGAGAACATTGTATTCTTACATTGAAGGAGAATGAGGTCTGCCGGTAGTCGTTTTAATATAATAATTGCCAATTCATGGAATTAGGTACCAGGTACCAGCGTATGGTAATTATCACATAAATATAAAATTTAACCTATTTTTCCAATTTGGATTAGCAAATATAGTTCAGATGACTTATTTTAAACATTTCCAAGAAAATATACTTTCGCAAATAACTATAATATTATGACTAGTGCTCTAAGCCGTCTTATTAAGCTAAATGTTTACTTTAGAGGACGTATGCAATGCTCCAAACATATAATTTTTGTTTTTTTCTGTAAACCTGTTTGCCCTGTCTTCAAGATCACACAAATTATTTCCTCTCTGCCTCTTATGTACTTGACAAGAGTTGCAAAGTACATTTTCAGTTAATCATATTAAACTGAAATGTGTCTGTAGAAAAACGATAATAGATAATGCTGGCGGGAACAATAAAATTCATGAATTTACCTAAACGTCTTGCAAGTATTTTTTATATTTATTTTACCGTAAATAAAAGATTTTCCTTTTGTTCTTTTTAAATTACAATAGTAATTACCGTTTAATGAATGAATTTTTTAAATGATTTCCCAACTGATAACGTGTTTTTTTAGTCGTTTTCCCGCAGCAGAACCAAAGCAGAACGCTTAACCTTCAGTAGTACCTACTTACTACCGATTTATGCAAGTAATTTTTTTTTAATTTTTGGATTTTTTTAAAAGTTTGATGGGAAAATGGAAACCAAATGTTAGTAAATAGTAAAGTATCATTTTCTTGATAAACACGAAGGGCAATGACCCCGGCCCGTGACAGTCCCACGACGCAGCTTTAGGCGATTATCACACTGCACCGCGCTCCGCCGCAGTACGCGGGACGACAGATTTAATCATTTTATATGC
Source organism: Mecyna flavalis (assembly GCA_949319885.1). NCBI lineage: Eukaryota > Metazoa > Arthropoda > Insecta > Lepidoptera > Crambidae > Mecyna > Mecyna flavalis. The sequence goes on along the minus strand of OX439435.1, from coordinate 8,600,133 downwards.
AAGTACCTCAGTTTGTATAGAAAACACGCGCGGCACAAGTCGGCACAACACACTGAAAACGCGCCTGCGTGCCTGCGTGCGGAATTTTGACTATGAAGCCCCGCGCTCCGCGACGGAGCGTGGTGCAGTGTGATAATCGCCTTCGAGTTTTGTCTATCTTAATCGAAAAAAAATTGATTTGAATAAAAAAAACTTTAATAATCTATTTTACTACTATGATAGAATCATTTTAATATGCTCGTTTAATCAGTTTTGACCAGTTTTAGAAAAAAATTAAGATTCATTTATAGGGTTGCACGAAATTATATTATAAAAATAAATAGGGTCGCACAGTAAAGATATAGCGTGATTATAATGCTCGTTATGAAAGTTCTGCGAGTTTTTTTTATTTCCGTAGATGAGAACAAAAAGCCTGATGAAGTTAGGAATCATCGCATTTCTGTTCGTGGTGCAATATGTTGCTGGCACCAAGCCTATAGGCACTCTGTACAGATGGAAACAGATGGACTACGAATATCCTACCCCTGGTCATAGACAGGCAGCCATACAAGATCAGTGAGTATATAACTAATTTAATTATGGTTGAGATGTTATAAATGTAATTGGGAGAAAAACATAAAACGCAGAGTCGAGGAAAACTACCAACTTTCATTTTCATGATTCGTCGATTTCATGATTCGTCGAGAGAAATTATGATAGGTCGGTTTACTTGTTATAATTTTATTAAACTATCAGATAGTAGGTAGTTGCTCGAAGAATAATACTTGACTTGTTATTAAACGCCACTTCGAACTTCTGCCGGGGTACCCTTTTTTTTCGGAGGAGAATGCGTTTATGCACCATACCCGCAGGCTAGCTACACCTGCGGCCGTGTGTGGGGCTCGAGACTAAAGCGTCCACTACCCACTAAACTCCCCCGTTTTTCCTTCACACCCAATTGGGACGAGCCGGTGCCAGCCTTATGGCTATTGACCAGCCCACCCCGGACTGCCGGGGTAGCCGTGGATGGGCCAGTCAATCGCCACAAGGTGGCACCGGCACGTCCATCTCTAGTGTGTAGGGGAAACCGAGGGAGCTTAGTGGGTAGAGGGATGAACGTCTTTAGTCCCGAGTCTAATAGGCAGCAGTGTACAATAAATTGTAACTACACCAGACCAGCGTGAAGAAATAGAACCTAAAAATATGTTCAGTGCCCTACGGATGTTTTTTTTTTTTTTCATGACCCGTTTAAATTTTTTTCAGACAATTCATTCAAGAGAACGCGATCCCGTTGGGCATAGAGCGATGGAAGGACCGTTTATTCGTCAGCACTCCCAGGTGGAAAAGAGGAGTGCCCGCTACGCTTTCTTGGTTGCCGGTGCAAGTGCAATCGGAATCTGCAGCTTTACGCCCGTACCCTAGCTGGGACTGGCATAATGCAGGTAATTATTATAAAAGACAGAATTATTGGGGTACAACTAGACTACATTCGAAAGTACTTTCAACGAAAACAGTATTACGTTATTGTCAATGTTGCGCTTGAGGGAAAGTGTATCTCATAATTGTCAACCCAAGTTAATATATTAAGAACTAAAAACATTTTGGTATCAGAAATTTTCATGAATGTAGGTATGAACATATTTAGATAGATAGATATACTTTGTATTGCACTACACACAACATAGAAACATGTAACATAACACAACTGTACAATACAGGCGGACTTATCGCTGGCAGCGATCTCTTCCAGTCAACCTTAGGATAGAGATTTATTTTTTATGAACATAATCTGTTTATTCTTGTGTTTGCAGTTTTGTACTGGTACTGTAATGGTCAAAGCATCTATATTTTATAGAATGCGTATAGGCATGTTACAAATAATTGATTCTTATACCCTTTCTTTTCTAGATAATTGTACCGGCTTCACGGCGATATTCCGCATGAATATAGACCACTGCGGCACCATGTGGGTTCTCGACTCCGGACGGGTAGAAGCATTCGAGACGCCTCGCCAACTCTGTCCACCTACTCTGATTGCCATAGACTTAAACACGGATACCGTACTCGCTCGTTATCCTATACCTGACGAATTTGTCTTGCAAAACTCTTTACTAAGCAACATTGTAGTAGACTCCAGAGATGCACTCTGTAAAGATGCTCACGTCTACATTGCCGATACCTGGAGGTTCGGACTGATCGTGTTTAGAGCATCCGATGCGGCGTTCTGGAGATTCAGCCACTTTACCTTTTTCCCTGAGCCTTTGCTGGCAAATTTAACTTTACATGGTGTAAATTTCGTATGGACCGACGGATTGTTCGGCATGTCTTTGGGGAAATTCGAAAAAGGTGATCGTCCTTTGTACTACCACGCGATGGCGAGTTCTAAGGAATTTGTTGTGAGCACGTCTGTGATAAGAAATATGTCACAAGTGCCTGATTCCGTTTATGAATTTAAACTCCTAGAAGGGGACCGCGGCGCCAACGGACAGGTCACAGCCGCAGCCGTTGACCGCAACGGTGTTATGTTCTATAACCTAATTTCACAAGACAGTATCGGGTGTTGGAACACGCGCAAACCATATCGAAATGAGAACTTAGGCCTCGTGGTGAATAATTCTAGGACACTAGTATTTCCAAATGACCTCAGAATAGACCATGAAGTACCCCAGAGAGTCTGGATAATATCCAACAAATTACCCATGTACCAATTCAATTTAATTGACCCAAATGAATATAATTATCGAATTTTGTACTTAGATCCGGTGTGCGCTGTTGAACATGGCATATGTCAAATTTGAAGGATTAAAATATGTAAATGTGTATTTATATAAAATATCTACCTATCTGTATTTTGCTTTTAATAATAATATATCATAAGTTCATAAATATTTAATTGTTTGTCTTTTGCGATGCCATAATAATCCTTCTATCTTGATTTTCTCCGTTCTGGGTCCATAGAATTTGAAATATTAGATGTGTTTGTTTCGTCATCACGTTTTAATAATGAAGTGCTTGAAGTTTCATTATTAAAATCAATCGTGTTACCCTGGGTCCCATTTTTATTTTCATCTTTAACAAAAGAATTTTCATTGTAAGACCCAGCTTCCACCTTTTTTTCTGACAATTGCAAACTATCTTTTGAATCTACTCCTTCAATGGTAGGCATAGTTTTAATTTCTTGGAACGTCACGGATTTCTCACTTGATCTTGTTTGCAATTTTTTTGTGGTTTCTTTTGAATTAATCTTCTGCAAGGAAGTCGGGCCATCGTTTTCAGAAGCATCATGATCAGATAAAATACTATCAGCTGATGTTATTTTATTATTATCATTTTGACCTTGATTCCTATGTCTTTGAGAAGACACCATCCTATCATCTGAAGCCAATGATAATGTTATGTCAGAAGGCAAAGGAATGTCCATTTTTTTCATAAATATTTGAGGATAATCTCGCAAATATGAAGCAGTTTTTCCGTTGCTACTTCCAACAAGAGGTGGGGGGTCAGTGTCATCTGGCGGCATAGGTCCAGAATCAAGATTATCTTTCCTGCGGTCCAAGGTGCTACTGGTTGAATCAAATATTTGTCTATCAGCCGAGTTAGAGTCAGCGCCTTCTCTCGTTAGATATGCACCTATACGCAACATCATTAGTCCGAATTGCTCTAGAATACGATCAGTGTCTCGATGTATCATTACTTCACCGCCAAACCAGTCCTCGTAACTAGTATCTGGTATCATGCGATTGGAAGTTGTAGATACTGGCTGTATTATGTTTGTATCGTCCTTTATATCCTCCAGACTCGTGTCTGTACCGTGGGTCATTCGTGATGAGTATTCTGGTTTACGATTAACAACATCCGTGTTGGGAGCTGTGTGATGTTCATTATAACTGAAAATGAAAAATATTAAGAATTGTGTCATAGGTACTATCCATAAATTGTGATGAGAATCACGACATTTGGCGTAACCAAGAAGTCTTGTCAAAATAAAATCTTACAGATTTGCAATGAGAGTCGTCCTCAGCTGTTGTTCTCCAAGCAATGATTTAGTTCTTCGCCGGCGCACAGCAAGTTCCAGTCCATAGTCATGTTCGCTTGGAGGTAAAACGACTGGGAATGATTTGAAAACTGACGCCACCTTCAAGACGTGGTAGTAACTAGAACAGTTAAACATAAATATTCTTAGAAAGAAATCAATAGTCGTTGCTCAGTGTGTGTAAAATGTTTGATATTCCTAACTCCTATGTTCTAAACGTTGACAAAACCAAATAAAAACAAAAAAGTAAAAATAAACTAGTAGAAAAATATGTTGCAACTTTACTAATTTAATTACCTACTTCATAACACGAAAAACTTGTTTTGTATAAGACACATTACTATTAATATCACATTGTAAACTTACTGATCTACAAATAAAATATAATTCTACAACTTTCAAGGAATTTCAAAGGTCATTAAATAATTGCTAGACTAAGATAGTAGCACTTACGAATATAAAAGCATCCACATGTAGAATGAAGGCATTATAGAGGCGACTTTCATAACAAGAAACTTGATACACGATGGTCTGGCAGGACCCAAAAGCACACAAGTTCCAAGTCCTAGTGCCAAGCTTGTCAGTTCACACAAGAGTTTCCTTATAGCGGCCAGCAAAAGCCACGGAAGAACTAATGTGGGACGTTCCTCCTGTGTGGGAAACACCATTATGAAACACGATAAATATAACAATAAAAAATCAACAATAAATAGATTCAGAATGCGTGTGTTGTTCCTTATTTCGTGGCTTTTTATACTGTGGACATCAATTTAATTAATAAACACTTAAATAGTAAAACAAAATAGATAAGACGCTAATGGGAGTCCATATTTAAAATTTATCAAAGCGGTTTACATCTAGCGCTCATCCAATTAATAAAACGATTCATTCGATGCCCCACACTCATCAACAGTCGACGAAAAACCCTAAGTCATTCCCGCCTTTACTCTGGATTTGTTGAAAGTCCAACTGGCTAGATATCTGCCGCCATAATAGCAGCGACTGGTATTCCAACAATATTCATGTGCGAGCAAAGTGAAGGCAAAACCCAAAGAATCGAAAAGGACCACAATATGGCTTCACAATAAAAGATGCTTCCTGCTTTAGTGTCTGTCATTGGATAAGACCTCAGTGACCGCTTATCATAACCATAAGGGCTGCCTGCTTCTCAGTCAGCTGAACTAAATATTATATTATCAGTAAAACACTTTTGTGACTTAATAAGTTGGATACTCTACTACCAGTGAATATAAGATTAGCTCTTACTTTGTAGTCTCATACGTAGATACTTTTTGTGTCCACTTAAGTACTTACACACAATGTTACAATAGTGTGCCGCGTTGGCAAAAGTATCTACGTCTGCGAAACTCTTATGTATTGATAACAAAAATAAATGAAAAATGCGTAAAAAGGTACCAGGAAAACAGGGTAGAGCAGGACTATATACGAGGCGAGGTAGACGTAGACGGTGAAGCACTGCACCAGCATGATGCCGGAGATCATGGTCCGCAGCACGCGCTGGACTGGCCGCGACAGCTCCTCCGGCATGCTCATCTGCCATACCTAAAGTAGAATTCTTCTACTTGATATAAAGGAATTGCCGAAAGGTATGTTCGCGCGTAACAGAACGACTGCACCAAATTAGATAGATATTTTTTTGTCGTGTTTCTTTATAACAGGTCAAGGTTTTTGCATCATGAAGCAAGGGCGAGCATTTAGGTGCACATATTTTAATTATTTTTTTTGGAAATTATAAGAAGGTAAGAATATTTTATGTCGAGGAAGAAAAACATATTAGAACAAAACGTAGGTGGGTAAATAACTTTTAACATTTAGCCCATTAGTTATAAGTTAGGTCACTCTTCTACTACGAAAAAGTGATATTTTATTAATTGAGAATTATATAAATTCTCCTGCTTAATATTTGATAGATTGTATCAAGCGCCATAAACATAACTATTTTTAGGTTTTTTTTAAACCGAAGTAAATAAAGCACAGGGTTGGCCGAAACTTGATAGGTGATGAATCTTAATTTAACTCGACCCAAATTATGCAGTAAGTGTATATTTATGAAGGTAAAAACTGTATACAACTTCGTGGTTCCTTCCTTATTTCACAAAAGTTCATGCGCGGTTAATAAAATGCACTACTAAATTTTATCTTTCATCAATGAAGACGGCACCTGCTTTAGATTAGCATTCACTTTGAAGAGAGTCGCGTCGAAGATCGTCCGCACGAGACCCAACAGCGTCCATAGGCATACTTCTGACTGTAAGCTCATGCCCACATAGGAAAGTATGTTTATCATATTATTCTGTACTCTAAAGAGTAATGTTTAAAGTTGAATTTTTACTGTTTACTGTCTGGATTTCTTGCAGTTCATAACTTGGTTCAGATTGTCAGTGAATATTGTTACATTTTAGGGAATGTTTTGGATGTTTTGCAGTTGAATTTTATGCCATTTTTGAAGTTGAATGTCATTGTTACTTTTTAAAATACATGTGTTACTAAAAGCAAAGAAGCTAATTTTCATATTTACTGTAAGAACTTAACTGAACTTCTTTTTGAAAGCAGTGGGTTCTGTCTCTGGTCTTTCTTCTTGATAGTAAGGTCCAATATAATATTACGAGTATATATCCTGCAAGCGTGAAACCACCGTGAAAGAGTAAGCACGTCTATGTTGCCGGACTTCATAACAGATTTATGATAATAATGATGTCTATAACAGCTGAAGCAGCAACAGCAGCAGCTTTTCACATTGTTTCTCCACAGAAAGAAAGTGTAGAGTCCTGTTAGTGACTCTACAAATGTTCTACCGGTTAACTAGATCCACGCTGGGAATCTAACTATTCCAACAAGTAAAATACTAAAAAATATTAAATTAGCAACAAGGTAGTACACAATACAGGTCTGTAAATGTGATATTGGAAACAGTTCAAACTTCAAAGCTTTACTTAACTCTTAAACACCCGACCGAAAGCCGGGTGTCGCGTAAACAATAGATTTTCTATTGTGTCTGGTTTTCCGGGGCTTGATGGATTAATATGAAATCATTGTGGTTATTCATTGTATCACAGTTGTAAATAGGTGTTTTCAAGTTCATTTCTTACGCAGCTGGCAGTAGATAAGGTTAGTGCTGTCTGTCATCGGCTCGATGTGTCACAGCACAGCGCAGCGCAGCAGTAGCGCAGTACAACGCCGACCTCCGAATACTCCGCTTCGTTCCATACATACTCCATAACCACGAGACGATCTTGACGAGTGGACGCCACGCGCGCGCTTACCCACGCGCGGAATTACGTTCGTAACAAAGTTACCGACCATCGCGACAGTGACTTTTTGGACCAATTGTTTTAATAGTGCTGTGCTTTATAGGACCTAGTGACAAGTACTTATTATTGGGTATGTAATTTTTTTATCAAACTTTTTAAGTCTATAAATGTTTTGTTGCTATTTTCTAATGAAAAAAAGTTAATTATATTCAAATTTATGACAAGTAGTTATTGTGGTTGTAAAGACCTTGATTTTACTTCAGAATGTATAACATTTGGGTTGCGTCCTCACCTTGAGCGCGTGAGTCGCGGTTTATTTTTAATATTTCTCTAAAGACCAACTCATCTTGTTTATCTTAAATGGTGTATTAAACATATCGACTTTCAGATTCAAACGAAATGTTTAAATGTGAATAGGATGTTCTTTTAGGTCCCTATTGAATTGCTTCCGGGAGAGTACGGATGTAGGTAGTTTTAAATTTCATGAAGTATGTTAAAAAATATATTTTGTTCGTATTTATTGAATAGAAAGACAGGCAACTTACCTATAAGGATTGGTAAAGCAAAAAATCAAGAGCAAGTATAAAATAACGAATGATGTCATTCGCGATATGCAATGCAGAATTATTGCCCGCTACGAGCAGATCTTGCGGGTACTATTTTTGTAAACACGTAAGGTCACTTCTGTTTGCTGCAGTCTACGATAAAATCTACTACGCGTACATCCATCCCGGCGCAAACATCAATCACATGTCAAAAGCACCGCATCATAAAATGTAAACATTGAAACATATTAACGTACCGGAACTTAACTACCAGGCATTTTAGTACCTAATTATTTACTATACACCTCTCGGTTGTGGAAAATTAAGCAGGTACAAAAAATTGAATTGATGGGTACATCTCTAAACACTGTATACTATGTATATTATAGGTAAAACTTAAAAGTCGTATCAATCAAATTCATAAACTCTAGTACTCCTATTTCCGCAAGGACACGAATACAAAATTACGAATTTTCAAGTCTTATTGAAGACGATCCTTTCAGAAATCAGTAAATTAACGGTATTCTTTCATGATACTAACTCTGGCTGGCGGGCTTTTCAAGAACCTGCTACTCAATTAAGAACAATTAATACTTATTATTAATTATTGGTTAATTTTCTTGTACTGGTAATGTTTAAAACAGGATTTAACAACTTCGCAGACGACGTAGCAGTTAAAGATTATTTTGATTTTTATCACATCTAACTTACTCGTACCTGGTCTCACTATTTTAAACAAAATTTTACACAAAATATTATGACAAACGAACAATATACACAATTTATGTATTGGACGAAAACGAGTCAATCTATCATGAGTAAATACAGCCAAGGTTTTGGTGTCCAAGATATTATGTCACGTAAAAAAATATAAGAATGAAATGTATGTGATAATTTAGTGGGAAACGTGTGGGTACCGCCGCGCCGTGGGCCGCACGGGCGCCCTGAGCCCACGCGCTACACCAGCTGTGGATTGCATTTGAAGGTTTCTGATGTAGTATGATAAATATTTAGTATTTTAACGACACTTTACTAGTCATCTTGATGCACCTGACCCTCTGAATAAGTAGATTTCCTCATTGCAGATATGTGGACGTGTTGAGGAGTTAAAGGTCTTAATCAGCGAAAATTTCGCGTCAGCCAAATTTTTTTACAAAGCACGTAAAAAAATTTGGCTTACGCGAGTAAAATATTGCAGATTAGGTCCTCTCAAATATAAAACAGAAAGAATCTAATTTGTCTAAAGAACATTTAGCAGAACTAACAAACCTATCTTTATAAGGAGACATAAATATACTTATTTTAGACATAATTATTATTACACATCATATCATCTAATGTACCAAAAATAGCTTTGAAAACGCCTCTATGAGGCAGGAGCTTTACATAGTTACACTTCTGTACGAAATGTGTCTTTGCCTACTCCAGCTTCTATGTTGGTTTGAAATAACAGCACGTGATATCAGTTATAGCGTTTTTATAAAAAGACGACGGATACACGTGTAATAACACAAGCGATGCGGAATTCCTACCCGATGATAGTTCAAACGGTAATAACTTACGTTGCCCTACGCGCAGCGCTATCGCATTCGTCATTTTTTTTTGTGAACAGATTATACCTTCCGTTATTTTTTATGCACTAATGATGCGCAATACGTCATACGTAGATTTTTTCATGCAATAATAGCACATTATCCATCCGAGACCAGTGAAGCAGACCACAATTATTTTACAATTGTCTTGAAAAAAAGGAAATGTAGACCGTTACGATACTACGGGCTGTGGCAATATGAAATGAAGAGACGCCTAATTAGTCCTTTCCCGGATTATGAATAATTGTGATTTTTAAGGCAACCTCATGTAAAATTTATACGTTAATTTTATTATACCTTTATTTTAAATTGTTTTCAATCGAAGATCAGAAGACCCTAGTGACAGCACATTGAGCGATGCTTCCGCTTAATGAACTGCGCCGCCTGTCTGCAAACTAAGGTGACGTTTTAAAAAGTAGCAATGCGTCAAAGATTGCAAATACCTGTGGGATAAAAAGAAATGTTTTTGGTATAAATCTCTTATGATCACCAATTAAATAAAACAACTTAAAACATCGCAGTTCAATGCAACATTTGTACAAAAAGTGACGTTTCGATTGATTTACAGCAATCGTGATCACGGAATGACTAAGATATTATGTGAAAATTATATTACATCTACCGTCAGTTTTACAATTGATTTTTGAGGCAGCAGCTTTACAATTATTGAATAAGTTGCTGTTTGCTTGCGTTGATGCTATCAAGAGAGAATTTTAATAAAATTTTGCACATTGGACGACTCTTCCTGGACCAGAGTCCCTCAATGGACATTGAATAGACCGCAGAAGCACATACCACCTGGCTGCGTTTCTGCCTGGTAACTGATATAGCTTTTCTTTAACATTAGTAAAAAAACTACTCGTCCATAGATGCGACTAGATGCAATGTAGTCGGACAGGCTGAGCCTCTGCGGGACAGTGAGTAGCCGCGAGTACGTGAGAGCACTCCCGCCCATACATGGCGCGCCGCATATGGCGTCCGCGTGCCTGCCTGCGCTTTATCCCCGATCTCCCGCGCTTTCTACTCATTCCTAGACACTACTGCACGCACTTGATAGACTGATATTTTTTCACATAACGCAAACTAACCGAAGATTAGGTAAACATACTTGATATTTGTATTAAGCGGGGATCGAACACGTAACGTTTGATGTAAGCCGATTGCTGTTGGAGCTAACATTTATAAAGTTGTCCTAATTAAGAACCAGATAAATCTTTAACTCATGAACTCGCAAACCCTGGCGTTTAGTCAGTATCACGAAAAGAATAAGCTTACTGCTATAACATGGTCATGGTAACTTGTGATTTTATTTATTTTATAAATCAGCTATGATGAATTTTCTTGACAATGCTTACTTAATACCTTCGAAGGGCGCACGTAATATTACAGTTTATTTTATTTAAATTAAACTAAACAGAGACGGTTTTAAACTTTATTAAAACTAAACCAAATCTCTAAACCCACTAGGTACTTTTTCTGGTTCAAATTTGAAAGGCATACCTACTTATATTTCTTATTAGCACTGAGATATCCAGACGCCGATAATTTCCAACTTTTCATCAAAGCAAACAGAGAAGAACAAAACTCGTGTATCTCATAGTAACCACAATTATCGCGTTCATTACAATAGTTAGCATTCATCTAGGCTATCCAGAAACTGTGCCTGCTGTTACTTCCGAATCGGAATGTGTGAATCATAAATAACAGAGAGTTGATTTAAACTAGGCTGTGTGGGTGCTTTGGGAAAGAAATTCATTTTACTGATGATGGGGAGCTGCGAGTTCCCTATAATGTATTGATATTAGGTACATTAAATAGGAACATATAAAATTACTCAATGCCGTTATGAAGTATAAGGATAACCGCCACATAGGTATCCTCTTTAGTTTGTAGTTTGACTTCAAAGGTAAACGTAATTAATCACTCGAGGTAACACTGATTTAAAACATTATTATTGTGCTCAAACCAAAGGGTCTGGATAATCAGCAATACCACAACGCTTGCAAATTGCGTTTTGATGATCATAGCCCCGGGCTATGTTTGTTTAATAATCGCATCATATTATGTTTTATATGGCCGACGCAGTTTTTGTTAAGAGCAGAAGGCAGCATATCAATCTGTCTTAACGTCTTTATTTTAACAGAAATCTATACCATATTAATTTTAAACCAGAATTACCGCAATTTGACATAATTAGGGTAGGTCTATGAGTTGCTCACTGAACCTTCTGTTCCTCGTCCTCTAGCCATTGGTTTATTGTGTACGTAGTTAGGTCAAAGTTTTATAGTGAGGTCACACAGCATCAATGCTACAAATACTTCAGACAAAAAACGCGTGGAGCGAATATTAAAGTTTGTCATTGACTTTAAAACATTCAATAACTCGGAGAAAATACTGGACTGTTTATGGATCTATTATGTAGGAGCTTATTGAATTTTTGAATTTTGTCTTTTGATTGCAATGAATTTTTGAATTTTGAATATTACTCCTTTACAACATAAAATGAAACAATTTATTTGTTTGCCTTCAATTGATACGTAATATTTGCTAAAAGCCTTGGAAGGTCCGTTCACTGTCATAATCCGCAAAGCCCTACCAGATGACTCGATGCTGAGTTTACAATCTAAACTTTATGACTCATCGCCGTTGCACATGGGATTACACATAAACATAAAATGATGACGTCACCTATTTGATATTCCTAGAATTACATTAGTCTTGATGACAATGTTCTTAAACAATTAAACTTTAATCGCTTATTACGTAATTAAGGTAAAGGCGCCTATGGCCGCGGTACGCAAAATCGGCGCCCATTACCGAGGTATTCGATATTTTCGCGTTTTATATTAATAGCAGCAACTTTAGCAAAATCCCGTTTGGGACAAGTTGTAGCTTGTAGTATTTTGCATCGAACCAACGGGTGCCAGTGAGCATTCCTACAAGCAAACGGATAAAAAAAATCAGTTTGTGCGACGGGAGCGCAGGAGCAGGCGGTTTCCATACAAAAACGGAGCAAATCATGCTAGTGCACTCATATTTTTGTTACGTAATTTTAAATGTTATACACTGTCTAACTGACTTCGAGTTTTGTTTACTTGTTTATGTGTTTATCTAAGCGTATTGTCTTATACTTTTCATAGTGAAATCATATCTAAATACATAATAATACGAATTTTAAAAACCCGCGGTAATAGGAGCCTAAAATTGGGGGTGGCATCTATCACCGAGGGTACCATCGGTAATAGAAAATATTAAGGGTCTAGATATTTGCTTATTAAGTATATTTAAAATCATTATCTTAGTGAAATATGAAATATTTTTCATTCCTCATATTCTCTAAAAACTAAAATTCTATTTCCGATGTATACAAAGTCCAGTAGAAACCTTTATATTTTTATAAAAACTATCGTATCGAAAGACTACTTTTGTAGCGAGTGTCCAAAATGACGTGAAAAAATTGCAATATTAATTTGTCAAAAAATGGATGATACGGGATATCTAGTGATTTAAAATACTGTTTTCCTTAAAGATTGAAATCTCTTTTTGCGAACTGGCACCAAAAATTTATAAATTTATTAGTTTTTTATGGGTCGGAATTACATTTTAGAACATTCTATTCTTCTCCTATTACCGCGGCATACATCGGTAATAGATTCTATGGGGATCTAATTCCGAGGGTCAATGGCTCGGAATAAGAGTTTCCATATACTTAATCTATTACCGACTGATAACCCAAGTAAAATTATTATTAAGGGTTTCGTTACTGTAAAGATAAACTTACTTCTTACTAGGTAACTAAAGAACTAATTATGTATACATTCTTTTTTGTTTGCCCGATAGTGCATTTTGTAGTGACCCTGACCTAAGTGTTAGGGGTCGTGGGTTCGAATCCCACCAAAGACCAACACTCATATGATGAACATTATATTTGTGTTTGTTCTGTGTCTGGATGTTTATTTGTACTACAGGATACAGGGTGACTTCTGAGTCGTAGACAGAAACCACGTTTTCTGATGAAGCTACCCAAAGTACCTAAAAACGGAGCACTAATGGTAATCGAAATTAGTCAGCCTCATTAATTAATTAAAACAGAATAATAATGGCAATCCCTACTCATTTTCATCTAATGGTCACCCTACAGACCAGACCACGTGACATGTTTGTGATGTCTCTTCATGTTATGATGACCTATAACTAATTGACGTTATCAGGGATAATCATTATCACCAGTTTTCAGCCAGTAATATGAAGAAGGTTTTATTAGTTACTAGCGAGCGCCCGCGGTTTCACCCGCGTGGATCCCATTCCTGTGGGAATTGATCAAAATCCTTTCTTAGCGGATGGCTACGTCATAACATCTACCTGTATGCCAAATTTCAGCCCGATCCGTCCAGTGGTTTGGGCTGTGCGTTGATATCTATCTATGTCAGTCAGTCACCTTTGAGTTTATATATTAAGATTAATTTAACAACTGATTAAAACCTAGGGTGACCAAAGGTTATGACAGATTTACAAATTTAATAAAATTTAAGTTTAATTTTTTCTCCTACCCTCGGTAATAGGCGCCACCATACCGCGGTAATAGATTCAATACCTCGGTAATAGAAGCCGTAGCAGCCATGACTAAAAACAATTAAAATAAATATAACGCTTCAAACTTTATTCATGAAAAGTGCGAAAGTATAGAGTTAAAGGTCTATAAAACGCTACAAAAAATCCCTATTAGACAAGGACAGTTCTTATTCCACAATATTGTACTCTAAAGTCAAACTTCCCCGAAATACCGCGGTAATAGACGCCTTTACCTTATTTTTACAGTTATTTTTCATCTCAATGTATTTTAATTTGTATTACTGGGGAGCATGACACATTTATGAACATTGAATGCTTAGTTACAACGATTAAGTTAAAAAAGATGAAACAGGTCTTGAAATATAAACACAAAAATACCCAAGGCGAAACTTTAAAATACCTATGATATGACCAAGCAAGGGACTCTCTGAACTTTGCAACACTGCTTTACTGAGGTTGGGATAATATCTATTTATTAGCTTATTTTGGTCCACTTAACTCGCCTCGGCTTCCCAATTACCTTCGATAGTAATTAAATTAGAAACCAGAAGAAATTCGATAGCAATTCTCTTTCTAATCAAGATTGTGAAGCTGTAAAAATCAAATAAATAAAAAAACTCCTTATACATGAACTTGACATTGAAGAATACCATCACGAGTACGATGACATTTAGCTATTTTATGCTCTACTTACTGACTTCACGACGGCCTTTGTTAAAGATAAAGTAGCACTTTCTCACGGATTAAGTTTCCTCAAAAAACTTTGTCTATCGTTTTTTAACTGTTTTTGTGAACACTATTGGGCCAAAACTTTAAGCTATAGCATTGCATTGGTTTGACTTTATATTGCCTATTCAGTACAGGTCTTGGAGGTTTTAAAAAGTTTTGTCAATTTTGAGGCAAGCTTTAACAACGGATTGTGAAAATATGCGGTTTTAAGATGAAAATCCTTACCTCCCTAAACTCTGTATCGAGAACAAAATTGGGACGAACCTTTTGAGCCATCTGTGGCCTCAAACACATACACACGCGCACACACTTGTTCAAGTTATAGGTACGTTCTATTGTTTTTATAAAATTTAACATTGTCCTACAGACGTTTGTTCATTTCGAAAGGGTCACACAAGGTTGTGGTTGACTAAATTAATTTTGTATTCAGTTACGAGCGGCGTATAAAAACTTAATTCTATTAAAAATAAAATACACCTGGATTGTTTGTTTTGAAATCATTTTTTTTTTTTGTGATTCATCTAACTACGCAAGGTTGAAGAAGAGTTTGGCATAAATACTCTGATTTAGCTGTAAATTTGATGGTGATTATTAAATTAGATAATATTCGTTTCCTTCTGTTATTACTATAATTTAAAAAATACGTCAGGCGGTTAAATCAAGCAATTATGTAAACAAACATATCATTTGAACTAATTAAATCCACAAAATAATAGGATTAAATCACTAACGGTGGACTAACAATGGGACACGGTTCGCGGTCACGACTCTTGGTAGAGTGCTCCGAGACAATGTGCTTTGGTTTTAGCATTGTTCTTGTGGGAAACAGGGACACCTCTCATCTACATCGGTTGGACCTATCTATTACTTGTTACATTTTGTGACTTAAAATTGTTGTTCAATGTGTTTGTTCAATGGTTGTTTTGTTGTGGTGTGAAATAGGTACTTTTCGACACGTTCGATCGATAAATTGGTTTTGTTTAATTCCTTTAACAAAGCTTAGTAAGTACCTATATCAAAATAATTATAATATAAGAATAGTTTCAAGCCAAAACAAAATGATCGTTGAAGTTATTTGAAAGAATCTTGAAAGACACCTTTTCAATTTGACCTTGGAATGTAGATCCTGAATTTTCAATTTGTTGATTATAAATTGCCTAATTCAAATCGCATTAAACGTTTTCAAACTCAACCGCATCACGCAGAAGTTAATTGATTTTTTATCTTAATGGAAATTAAGATGGTTGGATTATAATTGGCGAGCAGTCTATTGGTACGTTTATGCTATGTGAAAGATAAAGCATTATTTTAATTAATAATGATGAGATTGTTTACAAGAAATATTTAAGTATCTTGTATATTCATCGTTTATTGTCGTTTTACAATACGGTCCTTCGTATCCTTCATTGAAGGCAAACGACAGCTTACAAGCTGTCGTAATCAAGTCGTAGGTAATATATCAAAACACAAACCTTGCTTACTCTTTAACACATATTTTGTACACGATACGTATACAGATTTTTACTAGTCCGAGCATTACATAATGACCACCCATTAGCGGTGCTCGTATTAATAAATTATCCACGTAGCACCTACACGCTTAATCCCGACCGTGAAAACTCTACATAGTGTACGGTCATCGCGAATATTAATAGCTGTTGGCCTTGACGTCAGCCGAAGTAAGGTCCACGACCATATATAGTTTTTGCGCCGTCTCACTGTTTCTTAGGAACGCAATCTTGACATTGCGGTTTTTGCTATTGAGAAAACACTCATCTGTGATGTCATTCCGTTGTTGTGGTTGCCGAGGTCTGACACACGGCTCTGTATTACTCAACAGTAATAATACTCTACTGTTGTTGTACTTTTGTATTCTTTTTAGAAAACTATTTACTTTACGTGAAATAAAAAGTGCTACATTATAATATTTTTATCTAAATTAATAAGTGTAAATAGCTTTTGTACATTTAAAGCTATGTTAAGACACCTTCCTTTCGGTTCCAAATGGTCAGCTAATTTCGAAGGCGACCGTAAATCGTAATTTTGATTGAGCATATATCATCATGACTTTAATTCGCTACATGAAGATTGCCAAAAGACGATGTAGAGTCCAGCAATCTGCAAAAAATTTAAGTAAAATAAAAATACACTTTATGCTAAAGAATCCCGTAAAGAAGTAGTTACTCATAAAGATACGAATATATTATGCATTAACACCTTTGTTAACTTACATATCAGACTATTGTTTACAATTTTCTAAGACGTAGATCGTCTTGAAATAATGGGATGCAAGTGTACAACACGCGCAATAACATGTATACAGGTGAGGTCATATGCAATTGTAATAAGGTTCGTTTTTAAATGACTTTGTACATGTGTGATTTCCTACCGTACGGTGTGTAAGTGTATGACGTAACGCCTTCCGCGGCTGCGCATACGCGCGCCCGGCCTTCGCGCCGTGGGTGACGCTGATCGAATTATCTTCACATTATTATACAATCTAGAAAGTTCTCTTATTAACTAAACATCTTTCATTATTATTAGCGTGTATGGTTTTATCTTTTGAATTTCATTGAAGATTGCCACTTGTTAATAAAAATTGACGAAAAGATTTTGAATTACATAATATGATACTTAGATGAACATGCGCAGATACATTATACACGTACGTCGCTATTAATAACCATTTAAAGGTGTTTAAATAGATATTAACAACTAAACTCAAAGCAAAACAAAATACATTTCAAGGAATTTGAACCTCGGAAACTTAACCTATAGTTAACTATAAACTTCAAAATCAATATTGTATCTTAAATCAACATACTTAGTACTGGCCTACTGGGCGTTTAATACCCAGAGTTTTTAATTCAACTAACATACATAATCCAAGTAAGTGAAACAAGGTCTCGTGTTAATGAGTTAATGACAATGACTTTGCTCTGCCGTTCCACTGGCCATGTGACCTCGCTACAATGTGGTTCATTTCAAACACACACTATCGAAGGATCTCTTAATGAGCGGTTCAAATATTCTATTTAACAAATTCACATACCTAACATTCACTTTATTTTAGCACCCAACAAGCGCACTATCAAGATTTGCTGATTTCATGTACGAGTAGATATGTATGTATCAACATTCAATAGCGCCCTTCTGTGGCTTCGCCCGCGAAGACTAAACAGCGTAATCCCACAGGAATTTGACATGTTTCCGGGATAAAAGTAATCACTGTGCTTTCTAGCTCCTAAACTATTTACATACTAAAAATTATATTGAGCAGTTGTTTCGTAGCGACCGCGACGTGAAAGAATTTTGTGTAGGAAAGAGGATATGCATAAATTGAGTTCTAAACAAATATCAAAGGAGTAAATACATAACAGGCTCTAATCGGTAAGCCTCCTTGATGCAACGAGCAGTGAGTGGCACAAATGAATCAATTTATTTATCTCGGAGCAAAGTTATCTAGGGAATGCAAATCTCGCGAGATTAGGGCTCAAGCGAGATCTCGCGAGATTATGAATATCAGTACTGCGAGATCTCGCTAAAATCGAGATCTCGCGAGATTAGCAATTTTGTGTGTTTTTCTGCAAATAATCAAAATATTTGAATACATTAGGAAAAAAATTTAATAAAAATCATAAGTATTATAAGATAACCATTTATTTTCACGAAATAAAACAACTTAAAACGGATAAAAACTAGCGATATCTTCTACATTTTAAATCCGTGATCACGACTGTTGAAAAGTGGTCGAAACGTCGGGTTTTAAATTTAAAATGTAGAATAATATCGCGAGTTTTTATCCGTTTTAAGTTGTTTTATTTAATGAGTAGTAACCGCGTAAACATCACATACCACATTGATATTTACGATTTTTTTCAAAAGACATATTTTTTTTAATGTTTGAATTGAACTTAGCCAGCACTTGACCACACAGTTGCCTGATGTTAAACAACTATGCGGTCTACAATAGAGCGCATTTGCTTTAGGTGAAGCCCGTTAATTCTGGCCTTAAAGAGCCTCAAGTTATAATGGATAGGAAAGACTGACCCAGGCAGAGAGTTCCACTCCCGGGCAGTCCGTTTCAAAAAAGACGAAGCAAATCGCTTAGTCCGTACACACGGTCTCAACTCTCTCTCGACTGCATACGGATGGAGTCTCAGTCTAGTCTCTAGACGTTCAGTGATGGAACTGACCTGGCGAAATTAAGTCGTGCAGTTGAGAAGAACACTCGCCAAAGTCTGTAAAAAACAGAGAGGCAAGCAATCCTCCTTTGATGATCAAGGCTCAAACATTGTTTGAGCCTTATTGTTGCACGCACGATATGAACGAAACTGAGAGACACCTCCTCCCACAACCACTATCTCAAGCCGCCGCCTCACCCGCACCAAACGAACGAAACCGGACAGATTGCAAGTCCGACCGTGTCAATTCGGGCTTCGAAGACGTTTTTGTGCTCGAGTGCAATCTCGTTAATCTCGCGAGATCTCGTCCTGTTTTTGACCGAGATTCAATCTCGCAAAAAATGGCCGAGATCTCGCGAAAACGAGATCTCGCGAGATCGAGATTGCATTCCCTAGTTATAACCTAATTCAGTACCTAAATGCGTTTATGTAGGGCTACCCACACTTCGTTGTCTTTTAATATTATTTTATGTATTTACTTTTGGACTTGTAACATTCTTTAACACCTATACGTCTTTCATTATGATGATAATAAAAATAGCTACTCGCATTAGTTGGGTTTCACGAGTATTTGACCAGATCATTTATTAATTATTCAGCACTCCGCCTCTGCATCTTCACTAGCGTAAAATCAATGATTAAAATTGTGAAAATGTTTCCTTAAACAGCCTATTCCATTTTATCAAATAATGTATGATAATAAATAGGTGTCGAATTTCGCAAAATCCCGTCTTAATCAGGACGTCAGTTGCTAACTGACGTCCTTAAAAGAACCCCTATGTAACACTTCTAGCACTTAAAGTAACCAAGTTTCAGACAACTAACAACAAAATACTTACACAAAGAAAAAATAAGTCGTAGACTTTTATAAAATACTAGCCTACCGCCCACGGTTTCACCCGCGCATAACTTATTAAGCCCCCTTCGGATGGATTCTGGCGGTTTAGTAGTTTCGGAGACTATTCAATATAAACAAACAAACAATCAAATCTTTCCTCTTTATAATAGAATAAATGTTGCTGAGCTACACAGCCCTGCTGCACCATGTGGGAACGCGCGTGGGCACAGCCGAGCGGAATGCCCGGATCAATTGCATACAGATGCTCGAGATGCACTCCACATCGACTAACTCGACGTCGATTCACTCGATTGCTTGAATGATGTGAATACGGTTAGACACTACGTTTTGTTGGGCTATTCCACTTATCCCACCTTCGATCCTTATACAGACAGAACCTATCAAGTTGATTTCACTGATAATATCGTGAATCGTTGCCGATAATAAACCAAATAAATAATTTAACCCAGAAGTATATTTTTTACTGGTTTCGATAGTAAATATTCTGGTCGATTTTTACATACATACTCATATGGTAGGTCTTGGAAATATACCTACCAAAGGAAATTTAAAAAAAACCTCGATCTAAGGACCTTTTTGGCCTATAAAAGAGCTGATGTAGATTTTATGCAGCTATGGTTAACGTAGAATTAAGAAGTGGTGATAATTTATTAGTCAGATAACAATGATGCAGTATTTTTTTCATTGAAAGTTGACCAAGGAGTCGGCATCAAAGTTATCCACAGATAAAATTTATTACAAACTTATCTGACAGCTCTGATACTTGCCCGAAATATTAAACTTGCAACAACTTTCGTGTCATTAAGGGTCTAACGACCAACTTAAAAACAATAAGTATCAATGAATCTTCATTCGTTGTTACACTTATAAACAAGATCTACGAGAATAAACCACAATTGATCATAATTGGGCTTTTACGTGCGTGTGCATTTCAAATTAAACATTATGATCAATATCAGAAGTTTAATTATAAATTCCCTACAGCATGGCAAACAAAGCTCATTAAAATGAATTCATCGTCTCAATGCTAGGTTCTGGTTTAATCTGCTAATTGGTGATCACACACCCGATTTAACTTCAAAAACTGAACCCAAATCATTTAAAAAAGGAACTTTGTTTAGCCTGAGAATTGATCCCATAGCTCTCAGCGCTTTTCCTAAATCACTCAACGTGTGTACTACATAAATAATACATATTTCCTTACAATCAATAAACTGATTCTTTTATGTGTCTAATGTCACTATACTATGTTATGTTGAAGCAGGTACGTGTATATTGTATTTCTAAACCTAGTTTAATATTCACGGTCTCGCTGTGAGTACCTATTTCTAAATGGCCTTCATTTGTTTAATGACCGGAGGAGGGCCGGCTGCCAACAGTGCCAAGAGTCAAGCTACTCGTTCATTGACAAACAATATTTATACAGAAATAAACTCAGGTGTATCCGTTGCTATTTGCGAACATCATAACAATAGAAAACGTCCAACTAAAACTTTTATGACAATAAATTCTAACATCTTGAATAACGTTCTATTTTACTACAGATTTCGTACTTGTAATATTATAAAGAGTGTTAACCTATTACACCAATGAGCTAGCTTAAAAATTTCTGATTGATCTTATATTAAACCTTATTCAGACATTTTGAGTGAATACAATTTATACAGTCTGGCAGCACATTGAGGCACGTTTCCAGGTGAAGCGTCCCTCAATGGAATAGGCCGCAGTGGCTGCTTACCATCAGGTGGGCTGCGTGCCTGTCTGCCAACTGACCTAGTATATAAAAAAAAAGAAATAATTTGATGATAAGGATGATAAAGTCCGACCAGTTTTAGCCATGGCGACTACCTCGATTCCTTAAATAATTTACCAATCAAGGCAAGATAACTAGTGCTCCACTGAATTGTTTAAGAACATTAATATCTATTAAAAGTCCCGGCAAGTAAGTCGGCACTTTGCACCTTTACCAAGAAAATGTTTAAGGAAATGAAGACTAATCTTCGAGAGATCATTAAAATTTTCAAAGCCAACTAGTATTAATTACCACATGCAGGTCATCGTCCGGAAGTGTCGCAACGCTCCCACAATGCACCGTATTGGGATGCAGTGCTCTACACTAATGATGTGCCGAGGCGTCTGTTTTTGGTATTCGAATATATTCGTATTCATTTAAAAATATTTGAATTACATAGTACTCGAGTAGAAAGACTGGACAGGACCTGTCTGTGTATTGCGAGTGCTGACACGGGTATTCAAATACTTCAGTTGACTCTTGTGCTTATTGAATCGAACTTTATTTTGATTTTCCTATTACTTCATCACAAATCATGTAAGTATGAAAAAGTTCTACAATGAAGTCACATAAGTTCTCTATAATACGCATGTTCTCAAACTCGAGTATTGTAGATCAGTATACAGTATTTTATGTACTCAAGTATACGAGTACCTGCTAGGTATTCGAGTCAGTACGCAGTATTTGTAAAGTAGAGATGTGCCGAGTTACAACTCGGCACATCTCTACTCTATACAGCTAGAACACAAGCGTACGGCCTGCCCACACAGATAATCAAATACATTTGTCGCTACTGGGATCATTATCTTAACAGACGCACTTCCATTGAGGTTGTAGCATTAGTTGCTGTATCATTGATTGTCGATAAGCTTGACTTATTGAGGTACGATTTGGCGCAATGATTAGTTTAACTAATACGGTAGAGGTTCGATCATTGCACGCACAGTACAAACGTTTAATGTGCATGAGCATGTTGAGGTGTGTAAATATCAACATTTAAAAAGTAAAACATGCTTACAGCTATGCTTACGGCAAGCATAAGGCATGTTTTAGGTTTAACGTTTTAGCCATAGCCATCCTTTGTGGGTTTGCAAGACTGTTTCCTAAGCAAATTGCCTTTAAGCACATTTGTCCCCTAAAAGATTTTGCTTCCTGATGTTATTTATCTCATTTACAAAAATCTCCAATGCGACTCTTATGTAGGAACGAGTGACACATAAAAAATTATACATTTAATAAACCGTAGGCAATACGTCTGCCTTAACGGTAACAGACCGTAGTAGGAGCTACACCACCGTAATGACATCTGCTACAGTCATCAAGCGTTACGCAATATTCTAACAAAGAACTCCATACAGATTAGAACAGCGACAAATTTATGTTTTAAATTGGTCGTGCTGCTTAAAAATAAACCTTCATGGATGTGTAATATGACCCCTTATTTAATGTAATGTATGAGCGGCGCACGCGCCAGCTTACGACTGTGATAACCACGCATATTGATTTAATGCTCGTGCCTTTGTGTTTAGTCAATCATTTGAAATACAATCTGTTAAAAGCATAGACTCTTAACCATATTAAAATGTTTGTTATTTCTTAATTGTTTATTATTTTGAGAGATACATAATTTTTTTTACTGTACAGGACTCTCTCTGATTCAGTTGAAGATTCTGTTGTTAAAAGGGTTATTTGAAATAGTTTTAGTATTGACAGGCGTCTTAGCAATATATCAAATAACATATTGTGTAAGGAATAAACCTACTACTTACTTTACTAATGAGTAATCTTAATCTACTTCAGTAGTAATGCAGTGCGGGAACAGAATTTGTTTGCCTCGAACATGTAGGTAGTGAGTAGTCACTATTCCTTACCTTGAGACATCATAAAGCTTTCAGACATGCCTGCCAACTGGATGGTACACAAACATCGAACCTGATTGCGTCACTCATTGCGTTAACTAAAATTGTAACAAATAGGTCATGGAGTGAGATCATCATTAAGTAACTATCATTTACACTAAACAAATGTCAGAGGCCCGTTTGAACTGATTGGTAAAAGCATTTCATGGCCGATCTCCGCAGATTGGTAATGGGTTGTAAAGCGCGTCCTTTAGGCTCGGAGGTGGGGCGTTTGCTAAACTAATGGGGCCATAGCGCACGAACTAGGTCACCTTAGGGCTGCCTACAGCCCTAGCCATATGGACTATAGGTAGGCTACATTAATGGAGAATTAATATACTCTTGTAAGCAAACTTCGTAGGAAAAGAATTAAAACCGCTTCACAGTGAATTTGTTCTGATAGTAAACTGTTCAGAGATAGGGTGGCATTTCGCGACAGACACAAACTATTGGATGTCTCTAAAAACGTAGTCAACACATCGCATAGCATAGCTTAAGTAGCAATGGGTTGGAAATATAGCTAGAAAGCCGAATTGGACTAAAAAAAGGTCTCTCTCGTTCCCATTTGGAAAGATATGGTATGTACAAACAAGATGAAGGATAGGCATCCTTAGACTTTTTCGGTATCGACATGGTAGAAAATGGACTTTGAATCATCTAAGCTCATTTTCTACCATCTCAATACCATCATCAGATGAGAATGTCGTCGATAGTCATTAAAATATTTTAGAGGTTTTTTTGTAATTATGTATGTAGCCCATAGGTTATATGATACAAGCAAGAAGAATCCCTAAGTCCGGTAGACAGCCCTAGGACAGGCCAATGCCAAATGATAGAGGGGTTATCGTCGCCCTCGCCTCGGTAGCGGCACTGATTGCATACTCCATTGCGGATAAGCGTCTGTAAGCCCACCACCGATAGGTATCGCTCCAATTATAAGCGCTGATGTTGCCTTGGTGACATCCGCTTACCGGTCATCAAAACTTATGAATCTCGAAGACAGCTTAGTTCGATGCTTCTTAGAATAACCAGGTTACTAAATAATCTTAAAGGTTCTTACCAAAATGCCGGATTTTGTGTTGTGTTGTCTTTTAACAGTTAGGTATAAATTATCTTCATGGTTCATTTCGTTTACCCATTCATCAATAGGATAAAGTTGTGTCAATATCCTACACTACGTACCTACTTTATGACATTCCTGTTTTCGAACATACATTTATGTATAATATACTATTAATATCTTGACTGTAAATTCGTCGTTTTTCCTCTACAAATGAAAGCAATGACAAAAGTAAAAAGCATCATAATAAGGTAAAAAACATTTATTATAGACGGTTATAATTTACCAGTTAAAGCAAATAAGTTTTTTATTCTGAATATTAAGGAATCAACACGCGGGTATATTACCCGTATGAAACAAGTAGTTACTTCATTTACGCAACTGATTAAAAATTGAAAGCCGGTGTCCAATAGTGGTGAGCATTGGGAGAGGCCTGTGTCCAGTAGCGCACTGAGACAGGCCGATAATGATGATCCATTAATATATTTAATTCTAGGTACCGTTGACTCAAAATATAAAGAATCTCCTTCCTTATTTAGTGCGCATGGTTAAGGCGCATATTTATTAATTTAATGATATAATTCGTGCATTATATTTCCCTTTTATAAAGAGTCAATACAGAGTGAATTCTCCCTGTATATGTCATAGTTAGAAATTTATGTGTACCTAATGACTGAATAAGACCAAACCAATAATCTTAAATGGGTAGATTGCCTAATAGCAGGCGTACCTACAAAGGGGATCTGGCCTACAATCGATTTGGTATTAGCTAATGCAGTTAATTCTGGACGTTACCTACTGACGCATTGGATCATCTGGATTGCTATTGCGAAATTCTAAGCGCGGCGAGAATAGTTCGATTGGGAATAAAACCGTCAACACAATGATTATAAACAGTGGTACCGTTTCCACATAAACAACTTGAAAAGTTTGTACAAAGTGTATTAACATCGCTTTACTCTCCTTTACAAAAACTTTGGTCCACTTAAAAGCAAACGTTAAACTTTGAATCCATACTAATTTCTTGTAAAGTATTATGCATAACATGAAAATTATTATTTATACCACTCTACATACGTGTCTACTAACGCTAGGTGCACTAAAACACTGGTTCTTACAAATGTGCATGCGCTATACAAAGATTACCACGTTCATTAGCTCCACCACAGTAGATAACGCTACAAAAATAAGTCTTTCCCCGTAGAGCGAGCTGTAATGAGGTGTCCCATGGTGTAGCGAAAATAGCCCACCGTCAGTCAACATAGTCCGGCACCTTGCAGTTTGTTAGCGGAAGCCACCAGGGATATTTTTACTATATTCAAATTTACTATAGAGAATTCACTTGACCCTGTTTTACTATATTCACGTTTATAACGGCCATATTTTCAGATGCGCACGCGCGTCATATTTTAAGGTTAATATTCTTCTGGTTTATGTAAGGTAGGAGTTACTCTTATGGACGGGATTATAAACTTCATGCAATTCATCTTAGGGATCTACATTATCTATAAATACACATTCTAAAAAAGAGTCGTATCTGTCTTGTATTTCTGTCTTAGGCAGGTGTATCAATAACTCTACAAGGCTTAATACAATTTAAATCAAGTTTATTTTAATGTTTTCAAATGTGTACAGAAAATTAAGTTTATAAATCTAGTTCTGACAATCCTATAACAAGAAAGACTGAAAATTAACAACAACAAATAAAAAAAAGGATTGTGTAGTCGGTTTTTAGTTATATCGCCGATTAATTTTTATAATTTAATTATGTAATTTATAAGGCTAAATCTACTTTAACAGAATTAATGGAATCTGCCATCCCTTTTATTAGTCATCTTTGGGATCACCAACCAGCTGGTCTTAACATTAAGATAAAATAAATTTCATTTCTAATAGACAGATAACGAAGACAGCTCTTCAAAATATTTATCTTACTGAACAGATACATGTCCCATTCATAGCCACTTTGTCTATGACAGACACGTGGTAAAAGCAAACAAGTTAAAACAGACCGTGACAACTGGAAATTCAAACAAGTCTAACGAGATAATGCGGCGAGTGCGGCTTCTCACGCGCCCGTGTGAACCGCAAACGAATGAAAACCACCGAATGAGTTGAAATGTAACGGACTAGGCAATTTTGAACGCCCACGGACGTTTCCTGTGCTTGGTCATTGGACATAATGGTGAAGAAAAATGCCAGTGAATTTAAACCCTTCTTTTTGTACAAAAATCGGTTTAAATAAAAATAAACACTTAAGTAGCAACATAATGCTATCTTATTAAAAAGCCAATGACAAAAATATTTTGCGGTACATTATTATACTTCTGTTCTACTCATTAATTAATCGATTACTATCTAAGGAGAAAAAAATACAGGAAAGACTTACCAGGAAAGAAAAAAGCAATAAATTTGCAACGTTTACAAGAAATATCTAAGAATAATGAGATACCTATTTTATTAATAGATAGTACCTTAGTAAGATAGCTATCGTAAAGCAGTAAATCCCGTATTTAGGTCTATCAATTTAAAAAAACTATACCTAACTTCTAAATCATAATTTTTTGCTGCAGAAATGAAGCGGTGAGACCGGCGGAACCTTCGATCGTCTATCCAGAAGCATAGAGAAGCGAAGATGAAGCGACTGCAGAAGTGCTGCTGCTGCGCTTCGACGCGCACCGGCACGCTGATCGCCGGCGTGCTTGGCATCGTGCTGTCCATCGCCACCATCTGCACCGTCTGGCTGGTTGAGCGGCACAAGATCTCCTTCAAGACTTATATATTTGGCGAGGACTTCGATAGGAAGCTCATCGCTTTAGACAGTAAGTAATTTGATCCCTTTCGGCCGTCATGGCAACTAAACTTCGCAACCGGTTGTCTATTGTTAAAGCTAAGTTGTCTTTCACTTGTGGTAGAGCCACGCTGTTAGTTGTTTGACTTCCAGCATGAATGGGCCGGCTCGTCCGGGGAAGTACCACACTCCCGCAGAAGACCGACGTTTGAGTAATAGTATCTATTGCGCTGCGTTCGGTAAGCGTGAGCGCCGGAGGCCCAGTCCCCCCCCCCCCAAGCATATGGCAGCGGCATTTAAAGAGATTGTACCCCAGGAGGGTACCAGCTCGACACGTGCTGGAGAATCCCTCCCTGAGTTTCCTAACTCGGGCTGCCCTACGTACTCTGGGGTGGGCAATATTCCGCTCGTCATATCTAATAACGCTAAGGGTAAGAGCAACGGCACTGCGGCTACCCCACCTGCCCTCCTTGTACATTTCTGCAACATTAGGGGAATTCATTCAAACTTGAATGCCATCCACCATCACCTAGAGACTGAAAAGCCTGCATTGCTCTTTTTAACGGAGACTCAGATATCTTCTCCTGCGGACCTCTCCTACTTAAATTATCCCGGCTATACGATTGAGCACAAATTTATGCCTCATGCCGGTGTATGCGTGTTCGTCAGGGATGATGTCTGTGTCCGCCGCCTTGGCAATCTTGAAGTTAAGGACCTCTCCACTCTTTGGCTGCGTGTAGATTGCGACGACCACCCCCGCGTCTACGCGTGCCTCTACAGGTCCCACAGTGGTGATACCGAAACTGACCGACTCATTGAGCACCTTGAAACGGCGACTGACTTTGTGCTTCAACAGATCCCTTCTGCCAAAATTGCGGTCCTTGGCGATTTTAATGCCCATCACACCGAATGGCTCGGGTCACTTAGAACAGACCACGCGGGTCGATCTGTCTACGCCTTTGCTATGGCGTGTGGTCTGACGCAAATGATTCACTCGCCTACGCGAGTGCCAGATGTGGAAGGCCACAGGCCTTCTTTGTTGGATCTTCTCCTGACCGCCCATCCGGATGACTACCAGGTCGCGGTTGGAGCTCCGCTCGGCTCCTCAGACCACTGTCTGATTCGGAGCGAAGTCTCTCTTACAAGACAACTGCGGCCTCGTTCTATGAGATGTCGTCGTGTATGGCACTTTAAGTCAGGAGATTGGGATGGGATGCGGACCTTCTTTTCGTCCTACCCATGGGGGCAAGTTTGCTTCTCGCAAATCGATCCTTGCGCCATTGCCGATTCTGTCGCTGATGTTGTGCTTCAGGGTATGGAGCTATTTGTTCCATACTCTTCAGTGCCCATCGGTGGCCGTTCCCAGCCTTGGTTCAACTCTCCTTGCAAAACAGCTGCAAAACATAAGGAGACAAAGTATAAGGCTTGGGCAGATGCAGTGACTTGTAAGGATCCACAAGCATACATTAAAAAAAGGGAATATAACTATGCCTCTAGATCCCTCAAGAAAACTATAGCTAAGGCTAAGTCCGAGCACATAGCTAGGATTGGTGAAAGGCTGGCTCGCCTCCCCTCAGGAACGCGTGCCTTCTGGTCATTGGCCAAGGCTGTTGAGGGGAACTTTTGCAAGGCCGCTTTTCCACCACTGCGCAGGGAGGATGAATCGCTGGCCCATGATCCAAAAGAGAAAGCCGACCTTCTGTGCTCTCTTTTTGCGTCCAATTCCACCTTGGACGACAGGGAGAAGGAACCGCCAACGATTCCTAGTTGTGGTAATTTTATGCCAGACATAAAATTTACCCAAAGATCTGTGCGTAAGGCACTTCTCTCCCTAGACACTCACAAATCCAGTGGGCCAGACGGGATTCCTCCCATTGTTTTAAAGATATGTGCTCCGGAGTTGGCTCCGGTATTGACGCGCCTTTTCGGCATCTCCTACTCCACAGGTGTAGTCCCAACATCGTGGAAGACAGCATTAGTGCATCCGATCCCTAAAAAGGGCGATCGCTCTGATCCTAACAACTACAGGCCCATTGCAATTACCTCCTTGTTCTCGAAAATTATGGAGTCCATAATTAATCGCCAGCTCCTGTCGTACCTGGAAGAGCACCAGCTGATTAGTGATCGCCAGTACGGCTTCCGTCAGGGAAGATCAGCTGGTGATCTTCTTGTGTACTTGACCCACAGATGGGCAAATGCAGTAGAGAGCAAGGGGGAGGCCTTAGCGGTCAGTTTGGACATTGCGAAAGCCTTCGATCGTGTTTGGCATAAAGCTCTTCTTACGAAGCTCCCATCGTACGGACTGCCCGAGAGACTTTGCGTGTGGATAGCCAGCTTTTTATCGAACCGTAGCATTATAACAGCTGTTGACGGCTCATGCTCTGCATTGAGGTTCATAAATGCTGGTGTCCCACAAGGTTGTGTCCTATCCCCGACTTTATTTCTCTTACATATCAATGATTTGTTACAAACTAGTGACATACATTGTTATGCGGATGATAGCACGGGTGATGCTTTCTATAACGGCCATGCAAAGGATTCTCAAACACTTGACGAGAGCCGGATGAAACTTGTGTCTGACATTGAGACTACCCTAGACCATGTCTCAAATTGGGGTCATACAAACCTTGTAAAATTTAATCCCCAAAAGACTCAAGTCTGCGTCTTTTCCACAAAAAAGACCCCCTTTGCCATATCCCCTCTATTCGAGAACACTCCTCTCATTGCCAAACCGAGTATTGGGATTCTCGGCGTTAACATTTCGAGTGATGTCCAATTCCGCGGTCATCTGGAAGATAAGGCTAAGTTGGCTTCACGAAAGTTAGGTGTCCTTGGTAGAGCGAGACAGTATTTCACCCCGGCTCATCGTCTTCAACTCTACAAGGCGCAAGTAAGGCCCCATATGGAATACTGTTCTCACCTTTGGGCCGGGGCACCGCAGTATCAGCTTCTTCCACTTGACCGCGTTCAACGTCGATCCGATCGGATTGTCGGCGCCGAGAGTCTTTCCGCTAAGCTCGATCCCTTGGCGTTGCGGAGAGAAGTAGCATCTCTGTGCGTTCTCTACCGCATGTACCATGGGGAGTGTTCGGAAGAATTGTTCGGACTTATACCTGCTGCAGGGTTTCATCACCGTACAACTCGTCACAAACTGAAGTTCACTCTCATCACCTTGACGAGTGGCAATCTACTACCATACGTTTCACTCGAAACTTCATACCACGTACGACCAAACTATGGAACCAGCTCCCTGCAGCGGTATTTCCGGACCGATACGACATGGCAGTCTTCAAGAGACGAGCATATCTCTTTCTTAAAGGCCGGCAACGTACTTGTGACTCCTCTGGTGTTGCGGGTATTTATGGGCGGCGGTGATTGCTTACCATCAGGTGACCCGCCTGCTCGTTGCCTCCCTCTAACATAAAAAAAAAAAAAAAAAAAAAAAAAAAAAAACACTGGCCTTTTGCAAAAGTGCTTGGTGTAGGCTGCAGGCTTTCGGGTTTTAATAAATAAAAACAAGTGCACGTATTATTCGTATCGAAGTATTGTATTCAGCAAAAGAAAATAGTTTTGGCACATACAAATGTAAATTTTTATAAAAACAATTAAAACATTTCCATTTATTTTCAAGTTCAATTTTAGTTATATAGACAAAGTTAATGGGTTCCCCTTTAGTAAAAAATAACAACTTTTAACTAAAGGGGAACCCAAAAAATATATTTTTATTGTTATTTTTGAGTTTTTTTTATGTTTTTTTTTTTCAGTTCCGAGAATAATACTGACAATCAACTTATGCTTTACGATCCTGATATGCTTTCTTCTCATCGTGGCTGTTAAAAAGGTAAATCTAAATAGGCATAATGAAATGAACTGAAGTCATTTTTAAACTGTAATCATAATCTGGATATGCGATATTCGGGTATTCAATTTTTTTACTACATGTATTTAAATTATTTTAATGCATCCCAGACGTCATATTCGGTAAGTTTATCATTAGAAAAACTAAGACGTTTTTTAGAAGGTAATCACGAAGGTAAATACGATTTCTAATGTGAGAAATAAATAAAAAAAACATTATATTATCATTAAATATTTAAAAAAAATATATAATTATGAAATAGATAGAGCCTAATATTACCTATTTATAATTTACAGCGGAGATCATGGCTGATGCTTCCATGGGTGGTCCTGGGCATCGTCCTGGCAATCGGCTTGCTGATCAGCGTGCTACACACCTCCATCTCTTTCTACATCCATGATACCGACAACGAGTATGAGAAGCACGACTATACCGTGATGGCCACCGTCATACTTATAGGAGGACTAATTTATATCTGTAAGTTTCTTTTTTTTTACCGACCAGTATTTATTGTTTATGCTACTGGCAAATGCATTTTTTACAAAAAATCCCTTTGGCGTTGCTATATTATGTACGAATTATGTTTTTTGGAAGACTTTTGTCCTGAATTTTGACAGCGGCAAACCTTAACGATCAACCAAACCACACAGACATAATACAGCGCAATTGATACACAAGGTTCGATCCTAGGGTTATCTGAATCTGAGTGTGTAGGTAACAAACCGACACACCAACAAACAAAAATAAATGATCATTCTGATAATACGCGCCGCCAATATTACAGTTCATATGTCAAGTCTTGAGGAACCAAAACATTTGTTTGTAGCATTTGAATATTTTCCACACATATACGTAGTACTACTTAGACATGTAAATCAGTGTCTTCTGACCTTTTCATGATGTTTATTATTACTTTTTGTTCGTTTCAGGTGTGTATTTGTACCTGTGGTTGGTAGTCTTCAGTCACTACCTGGACGTGCGCGATGAAGAGGAACGCGGCAGATATCGCAAAGCGCCTTACAGACGATAACAGCACTTATAAAATATCGTAGGATACTTCACTTTCGCTTGAATGTGTTCAGAACTCAACAGAAAAATGAGAAAACGGACCATATCTTGCTGATCTTGTTTCCGAAATATTTCTTTAAGTTGTTACAATACGACGCAAATTAGAAGTTAAATTGTTAAAATTCGTAGTCCCGATTTACCTAAACGAAGTAAGACTTTAATTTTATGACGAACTTTGGCAGATATTTTCAGAGCTACGTAATAGCGCGTTATTCTTAGGTGGCACTAACATAGGATTGCTATTGGATTATTCAATGGAAATAATTCTCTAAGGAAAAAGTACATGAAACTTCTAAGTTTTGTTGTTTTGTATATGCCAATAGCTGCACAACTTTTAAACAATAATGGCAGTAAACAATTTGAACTCCTGATATCTTTCAGGGAAGCTCGGAAGTTGCCATTATTGTTTGAAAGTTGTGTAGCTACATTTTTAGTAATTGTTGTTCAATGTGTAGCTATTGGCATATACAATACAACAAAGGACAATGCAAAAGACTGGGCCCAAAAAAAAATTCATTGTTGTGCAGATTTGGGACATAGCCTACGAAGTAGATCCAATAAACACCTTCAACTTTTATTATGGCGGCGACAAAATTGGTCCTAGTGAAAAAAAAATATAATAAATTATTATGGACGATAACTTTTTCCCCCCTGGGACCGATTATGGTGTCATCATAATAAAAGTTGATGGTGTGTGTGTGGTCTTTCACATAGAATACATCTCATCTCTGCACATTAACTTAATTTTTTTGGGCCCATTGTTCTTAGCAAGTTTTGCATTGTCATTAATTAATCTGTTTTAGGTAACTTGTAGCTATTTTGAAAAGGATCTGATATTATATTTATCGTTATATATGTGTATAGCGCGACATGTGGTCCAAAACCTTCATCCTCGGCTGTTCACACATTTTAGTTTCATACCTAGGTGAACGTGCTAATCAAAAACGAAAATGCTTTATTCTAATAGAATATGTTGTGCTGCTGCATTGGCATTTTGGCAGGTTTTTAATGCCGGCTGCTTAAACTTTTGGACTAAAATTGACGATGCTCTTTCTGCATTTAATCTTAAACCATGAAGCGTAGACAATAAGTTCGAGGAAATTTGACGGTTTGTGGCAGCCGGATGCACCGTTACAAAGGAACAGTAGGCATTAAGTTTTACTTTAAGATACTCAACTAATTGTATAATTTTGTTGGTAAACGTCTAATTTTTAACAGGAATTATTTTATTACCGTGTCAGTTATAAGTGGAGATACGATTTCAAACGTATACAGGCTGTACATAATTCTCAAGTCGGGGTACCCGGGGATGGGCTGGTCAATAGCTAACGCTGGCACCGGCTCGTCCCAATCGGGTGTGAAGGGGAACCGGGGGAGTTTAGTGGGTAGTGGACGTTTTAGTCTCGAGTCCCACACACGGCCGCAGGTTTAGCTACCCTGCGGTTATGGTGCATAAAAGCATTCTCCTCCGAAAAAAAAAAAAAAAAAAAAAAAAAAAAAAAGGCTGTACATAATTGTTATGTGGTCTAAATGATAATTCGTAAAT
Organism: Mecyna flavalis; assembly: GCA_949319885.1. NCBI lineage: Eukaryota > Metazoa > Arthropoda > Insecta > Lepidoptera > Crambidae > Mecyna > Mecyna flavalis. The sequence goes on along the minus strand of OX439435.1, from coordinate 8,566,354 downwards.
GTAAGATATTCCTACTAACGAAAATATTTTCGACTGATATCATAAATAATGTACAGTTTATCCTCTACAGCAGTACCAACATAGGTATATACCTACCTAACTATATTCAAAATTAGAAGAGCCTTACTATGGAGAGAGGAGTAAGGAAAAAATATTGGAATATCCTTTTATAATGCTTAAATGTTATAAATTAAGCACTAATACCTGCATACTTTTGTTATTTATATTGTGTCTTACATTAATGAAATAATCACTTGGCCAAACCATTACTAAATCTTTCCGGGTCAATAAAAATAGTGCCTTATAATAATACAAATAAATCGCTATATAAGTAAAACCAATATAATTATGTGTATTTTTGATAGTAATATCGTGATATAAAAATCAAGTAAGTACAGGACTGTTCCACTTCTCCAAGTATGTACACACAAACGAATATTTAACTTAATTTTTATGCATTCAAAAACATATTAATGTTAAAGTTATTACAGATAGGTAAATGTATAAGTACATAATTTATTTAATTGTTATTAACTTATTTTTATACTTACCCAATAAATGTTACATGGCAGTAACAAACTTTTTGTTATTTCAATTATTAAGAAATTGTGACTGTTGTCAATGAATCCCTGGACATCCTCTGGACATTAAGTTGTAAAATTCCTAAAGATTCGTTTATAGAGATGTCGCCATAAAATGGGCAGCATGTCGTATACCATGGCTCATGACAACCATTAAAAGTGCACTAGGATGTTCGTCGCAGGCTGAATGCGCGACGTGAGCGCGCCACTCCAGCAGCCTCCGCCTCGACTCCTCGGAGCGAGCGCCCTCGAGTAAGTGCCTCGTGCGGTTCAGCTCGAAGTTGCGGAACTCCTTCACGCAGCCATACTCGTTCATCCAGCTGGCTGCTTTGTTAAACCAGTTCCGACGGTGAAACTCTTCGTAGCCAAGCGTAGCACATAGTGCGACTATAATTTAGGACATATTACCTACATACATTTCTTACAATCTATAAAAGAAGTCATAATGAGTAGTTTGGTCACTTTCGGGGCCACGGTCAGTCATCATTGAAATCAATCATCTTTACAATGTACCTATAAATGAAGTAAGTAACCAACTGGCCGGATGGCACGTTTGCTAGTGACTCTGCCTTTTACGCCAGAGTCGTGGGTTTGAATCCCACCTAGAGCAAACTATGATGTGGTTAACCCTATATATTTTCTAATTGTTGCTGTTTGTGTATTCGATGGCTCATAAATGGTTTCTTTCATTCTTTCTTCTTTCTTTAAACTTTTTATGTATGTAGATACGTGTCTGTATAGGTTGACTTGAAATTTTTTAAGTTTTAGGTATATACTTTAGATACTTTAAGTTTTTGAAATATAATATGTCCTATAAACTGGGTTGGTTCGTTAATTATTTTTTCTCAAGCTATACTGACTCTCGACTCGGTTCTATGTGGTTTTGTAATAGATATTGACTTATGAAACTCAGTTTGTGTATGGTGCTTACTATGTTCCAAGAATAGATCCCTTGCGAAGAATCCTCGTCGCGCCAGGTATACCACCTCGCGGTACATAGATGCGCAGATCTGGTCCATAAGCGCCATGTCACTCTCCTCCGACTCCAGGTAGCACCGTCGTGTGTTCACGCGAAACAACAAGTTCAACAACCTTAAAATGCTCTTAACATTCAAAATACTCACTTAAAAAAAAAGTAAAATAAGAGAACACGTAGTTACGTAAATAAACGAGGAGAAACTAAATAAAATATTTTGGTATATATTTACTATCTAATAGAGCCTTTGTTCACCACTACCACTTTGCCTACCACTGGTTGACCTTCCTTTTTTTCTCCACTTGTCACAATTCCTCGCTAACTCATCCAAGGCATTATCGTTTGATCACCGTAATATCTCGGACCATTCACCATCTAATTTTCATCTCGGACCATTCACCATCTAATACCTCATCTGACGTTTTCTTACTATGTATTCCATTATTCTATACATATAATAAATTTGTAAAAAAGTGGTGTCTGTACAATGGAAATATATTAAAAAAAAGTAGCAGGGGTTGTTATTATATCGATACCGAACCCGAAATTGTAATTAAAAAAATTTTTGTCTGTTTGTCTGTTTGTCTGTTTATCTGTTTGTCTGTTTGTCTGTTTGTCTGTGTGTTTGTGCACGCTAATATCAGAAACGGCTTATTCGATTGAGATGCGGTTTTCACTAATATATTGTGGTAAGCTTCACTTAACATTTAGTGTTTATTTCATGTCAATCGGTTCATAAATAAAAAAGTTATGTCAATATAAAGGTACACGCCTCGCGCCTGAACTGCGCGTCCGTATATAAAGCGCGCTGAGAGTATGGCGAATAGGTAGTTGCATTCGATTATTGCGATTTACTTGAATACTGACAGTTTGGATATTTCATTTATTTATATTTAAGGGTTTGTAGGTTAGGTTGTTTTTCTTAATTTTCTTTAAAATTTGTAAATAAATATTGTAAGCATTTGTTATAGGTTAGGCATTTCTTTCCTTGATTTTTGGTATACTTATCTTAATTTTTTATTTAGGGTTTGTATATATGAATAATTTATAAGTATTTGGTATAGGTTAGGCAATTCTTTTCTTGATTTTCTTTATTTATGTACAAGTTTATAAGCTCAGGTTATTAATTAATTTTTCAAGCAATTCTTTTGTTTCATAAAATTTGTACGTTTAGTTTACACATCTTAACACTTTTTGCAGTCAGCCTATGTTTTGCGATGACAATTAATAAAGCCCAAGGTCAGACGATGAAAGTTGTGGGTGTAGATCTAAGTATCAGCTGTTTCTCGCACGGTCAGTTGTATGTGGCTCTGACACGGGTCAGTAATCGTAGGAGCCTGTATGCTTTCATTCCCGATGGCCATACGTCACATATCGTATACCTACCTACAGAGAAGCATACTGTAAAGTAAATTTTTTTAGCTTCCCAAAGGACGCTATTTCTTATTTAAAATATGCTGCCCGAAAAGTCACTATTCCACGCGGACGAAGTCGCGGGCACAGCTAGTTAAAAATATATTATGTATTTTAAAGGTAATGTATAAAGGAAAACGTGTATCTGAGTGGGGCCCTAAGTTGTCCTGATGATAAAGCATTGTGATAATTTTGCTTCAACTAAAGTACCGCTCAATGGTATAGGCCGCAGTGGCCGCTTACCATCAGGTGCGCTTCGTGCCTGTCTACAAAATAAGTGAAATACAAGAAAAGTACCTTCCTTATACCTGTGAGTTAATGTATATCCAATGGATGGACTCGACTTCAAATGGCGATTACAAAACGAATCTGGCCTGCAGGGGTGCAATGTTGCTACGTCTACTGGTTCGGGATTATAGGCAACCCGAGATATACAAATATCTGAAAATTATTGAAGACCAAAATTGTAGTCTGAAATAATTTAAAAATGCGATTTAATAATAGTTGATTATATCCTTTATAATAATCTAATAAGTCGAGTCGTAATTTTATTTTGCTTTCGTTAGGACAAAAAACCAAAGTTTCAAAGGCCCAAGCTAATACTGTACAGCTAAAGGTATGGGCACAAGTGGCACCGAATAAAAATTTTAACCCAAAAAACGTCACATACCTAAATGATTAGTGAACGGACAGTGGGGTGACAAAACTCGAAAATAAAACTTAAATCAAGCTGTTCCCCGAGCAAATGGCCTTGACCACACAAACAGCAAGGGCAATGGCGGTCCGAACTTTGATCGAAATTATGAATAATATTCATTAAAAATCAATAATAGGTTAATTGACAATTTTTTGCGGCTAATAATATAGTTTTTTTCATTGTCTATCGATTGGCGAAAGCCAAATTAAAAAAGAAGAAATACTTAAGAAGGAGATGCATGTAATCTATTATTTTAGACATATTTTAAAAGTCAGCGTAGTAATAAATAACGATAAACACAAATTTTAAACGAGGAATTTAAAGATAAAACTACAAAGATTATTTAATTACGTATTTTAAAATAGTTGTATGCATTAAATAAGGAGTAGATAGCCGTTAAAAACAAGACTTTTTTAACGTTTGGTCTGAGAACGGCCTTTACTTTATACAAGCAATTTAACAGTTCTTGGTTGGTTGAAGTTCCGTTCCGTGCTGGTATCCTAGATACTAAATTTTTTTTATGACTACGCCATAATACATAATTTATCTACTTTACCAGAATATTTAATATTAATGTAGTATCCTTCTAGCGCTGAATCCGAAAGTTTCGCATAGTTTTCCTTCGGTAAAGAAGCTTGATCTATTTCTTCCATAAAATCATTAAATTGTTTTCCATTAAAAATCCATTTTTCTAAACGGTTTTTATTAAATTTTCCAATGGAATGAACCAAAGAGGTATCGTATTGAAATAATTTTGATACTGAAAAATACATAACCTTTACAGTATTTAATAAAAATTGATCCGGTTTAAACTATCTGGATAATTATTCTAAACTACCAATATGAAAATGTGTAAGAGTGGTTTGTTTGTATATTCAATTTACACGTTAGAAGTTAAAGAATAGAGTCAATCTTGACGATGTATAAATAACTTTGGTATAGAAGTAAGTAGTTTAACTTTTAAGACCTTGATTAGGATAGTTTTTATTTCGGAACATAATACCTAATCCTACAAAACAACGATACAATTATACTGTAAAAACTCACAATGGCAATGTGAAAATGGCTAGTTATTCAAATTAGATTAGTTGTCATCACAAATTAAATTTGTTTGTATTGAATAGGCTCTGAAACTACTGAACCGATTTGAAAAATTCTTTCAGTGTTGGAAAGCTACATTGTTCTCGCGTGACATAGGATACTTTTGATCCCGGAAATGGGGGGTAAGGGATGGATAATTAACAAAAGAAATTGCGCGCGAGTGAAACCGCGGAGGCGACCGCTAGTATAAAATAAATAATGCAGAACTTAAAAATATTGTTAATTTTTAAAACAATGTCATGAATGAATGAATTAAAGTTTATTTGACTCACCCCTAAACTCTACGTCTGCCCACACACTATCCAAAGCTGTTCCATAAATATAATGGGATAAAATATGTTCAGCAGCGTTGATCACCTTGGAAATCTGATCTGAATTATATTTATTCAACTTATCACGATCATCAAGAAGAGTTCTTTTAAGAATTGCTGGAATTTGAAGATATCTGGTTACATACGAAAAGAAGCAAAATTGTATCTCCAAACATCTAGTCTTGTGGAATAAGCATGTTTATTTTGTAATTACATAAATAAAATATATTTTTCTGGTTCAATGCAATGACTCACATTTTGTAAAATATAAACATAATGCCGTATTTACGTCTGTGTAGTTAGGATATCTTCCAAAATGCTCAATTGAACGTTTTAAAAGTGTTATATATAAATTTAAGTCCAACGCTTTTGGCGCTTCAGTTTCATGATCCAAGTATTTAGTTTGAAACTTTTGTCCCTCGTATTTAGGTTTAACTTTAATCGATGTTATTGTTTTTATTACGTAATATAATAACACCACGGCTCTTAAAAATTTAATCATTTTTACGTTCCACCTGCTGCAAAGAATCAACACTCACTACTTTATTACCTGCTTACCATATAAAATTAATTTCGTAGCAAAGAAATCAATTAGGAACCTATCCGTAAGTACCATGTTTTAATTAACATTTGACTTTTCACATAATTATCAGCGTTTATTACTCTTAAGTGAATTAAAGGTACAAATTTTCTAATCTGTAACTTAGTCACATAATTTTGTAGGGTTATCCTGATATCATCCCTACACTAGTAGAATTAAGTAGTAGATATCCCACTACTTAATTGCCTACTTACATGTACAAATGAATGAATAGAAGTTGGTTAGTTATTTCTTTACGCAAAAACTAATGAACATATTTAGATACAATTCTTTATAATATATAAATAATAAATGTCCAGAGAGATATTTATTTAAAACTAGCGGGCGCCCACGGTTTCACCCGCGTGGTTCCCGTTCCCGTGGGAATTGATCAATCAATCAATTCAATTCTTCTCGCCGTAAAAACCATCCTTGAACTCCAACGAACATTTAAAAAAAAATTTGGCCGAATTGGTCCAGGCGTTGTTGAGTTATGCGCTTACCAACACATTTTGCGATTCATTTTTATATTATAGATAACTTTTTTTTGAGGAGACTTTGTGCACCATAACCGCAGGCTAGCTAGACTAGATCCGTGTGTGGGACTCGAGACTAAAGCGTCCACTACCCACAATTTATACCTATTGTATTATTAAGCCATAATTATAGGTATTGTAATTTATTACACACGAACAGCATTTTATCTTGCAACGTACACCACAAAGTCCGGCAAGCATCTTTCCGAAACTATTCACACACTAAGCATGGCTTGCAATCTTGCATGTACTATGGGTGCCAGAAAATGGATAAACATTACGTATACCTATACTTCTTTTGTTTATACATAATAAACATAGAAACACCCAGACCGATACAAACAAAAATGATCATGCAAAAAATAAGTCCGGCAAGCATCTTTCCGAAACTATTCACACACTAAGCATGGCTTGCAATCTTGCATGTATGTAGGTACTATGGGTGCCAGAAAACGGATATACATTACGTATACTTAGACTTCTTTTGTTTATACATAATAAACATAGAAACACCCAGACCGATACAAACAAACATGTTCATGCAAAAAATGTTTGTACCGTGCGGGGATCAAACCCGCGACCTCTGGTGTTATTACACCTTACGGCGGAAGTCGGCTACGGGCTATTGCCCGTAACCGACTTCTCAACCATTACCACCAACGGCTCGTCAACTTTTATGAACTTATTTTAACTCTTTGACAGCCGGCAATGATATTATATAAAAAGCCGGCCCGCGGCCTTTTTAAAACATGACAGGACTCCACCCGCGCGCGTACCTAACCTAGTGATCGGATCGGCTGTCAAAGTGTTAAATGACCGACAAACTTATCTGTTCCAGTGGCCAAAATTGGAACTACGTGTATGCAATGCAAAAACGATATTTAATGACAGTTCTAAATAGACAGTAGCGAAGCCGCCACCGGAACAGATAAGTTTGTCGGTCTTATATTATATTCAAATGTAAGAAATTAAATTAAATAAAAAAGATTAAGGCGTAGGACTGAGGTAAAAAAAATTAAAAACAACTATGAACAAAGAGAAAATATTTAAACATCATAGTGGTAATGACAAGAATATAAGGGTAAAGCACGTCAAAAAAGGTTTTAATCATGGCTGTATGTGCATAGGTCTATTGCCTACCGTGTTAGGGCGAAGAGATTAAAACAAAACATTTTGAAGTTTTGAACTTGATTGATTGACATTTCCTGACATTGACGTTTTAATTATATCGACAATTTTTTCAATGTAAATTGAGAAACGTAGGTAACGTAGTTTTGTACAGAGTTTACAAGTTATCTCGAAGCAGCTGACGCTGTCTTTAAAGTGCCATTTATTAATACGGACGGCTCTATTTAAAATATGGAAATCTCTTTTAAAGGGAAAAGAATACTGGTCACCGGTGCTGGACAAGGTTAGTTTTTCTCGCGTTTAATTAAATTAAAATCACTATGCAAATTATACACCCTAGAATTTGCATCGTAAGTGATAACAGCAGATACAAGGTTGTGACTTCAGTGTCTACGTAAGCATAATGATGCACAATTTGTAAGTTACCGACACGGTTACCTATTTGAAAACTTCATTGTAGGTATCGGTCGCGGCATAGCTGTGGAGTTATGGCGTGCCGGCGCACATATTGTGGCGCTATCAAGAACCCGCTCTCATCTGGAGCAATTACAAAGCGAATATCCTTCAATTGACATAGTAGATGTTGATATTGGAGACTGGGAGAAGACTAGGAAAGTTGTAGAATCTCTAGGACACTTTGATGCGCTGGTGAACAATGCTGCTGTGGCCGTATGCGAGCCATTCCTTCAATGTACCTCGTCTAGCTATGATAAGTATGTCTATTTGTATAACCATTCAGTAATTTATCTATTGCACCATTTTAACTTGTTTCTATTTTTAATTCCAGAACTTTTGATGTAAATGTAAAAGCGGTATTAAACATAAGCCAAGTAGTAGCTAGGAAAATGGTTGAAAACAAAACACATGGTGCCATTGTTAATATCTCATCTCAAGCGTCTAAGGTAAAAATACTCATTCCTTTTTTTTAATAGTAATACTACATCTCATAATGGTTAATTAAGTTCCATAAAAGACTACAAATAAAGTAATTGTTCTTTCTTCTTAGATTATTTTCTTCTCACTCTCACAAAAAATTGTTTTACTTTTTTTTACCAATTTATTTTCCAGGCAGCATTAGTTGACCATACTATTTATGGAGCTTCAAAAGCAGCTCTGGATGCCCTTACTCGATCTATGGCATTGGAACTTGGTCCGTATGGGATTCGAGTAAACTGTGTCAACCCCACTGTGATTATGACTGAAATGGCCAAAGTTGGTTGGGCTGATCCTGTCAAAGCCAATGAAATGATATCTAAAATTCCACTAAGAAGGTAAAGTAAATATTGATATGATAATATGTATAAATATTAATAGATAGAATAAGAATAGATAGAGTATATTAAATATTAAAGCTAGCCAAAAATTAATAATGTACTACCGACCAAGACGTTGCCTGCATGGTATGTTTCCAATATGTAGCTTGTGCTATTCTGATGTGTAAGATATATTATGTACTATAATGTTTCATCATAATCTGTGCAATAGTTTTGCATCATCCTCAGATCCTCACCAACATTAGCATTTATAATATTAATAAGATTTGCAATCCACAACCTTACTAAGGATTAGAACTCCCCAAGTTATCTTTATGATTAATATTAACAGTCACATTGATGAGATAAAATAAGACCACAAGTTTACATAAGCATGATAAATGTACACATAAAATTCACTATCTAGTCTTGTATAATATAAAATAAATTTGAATTTGTTATTGCAGGTTTGGTGAAGTCTCTGAAGTGGTGAATGCTGTTGTGTTTCTACTAAGTGAGAAATCAAGCATGATCAATGGGGTGGAACTGCCAATCGATGGAGGATTCCTTGCAACATAGTAATCTCAACAAATTGAAACTCGAAATATTAGCTTAATGCAAGCTTTACACTTTATCCAAATATCAAGTTATTATTACTCTTTCGCTATCAAAGGTTAAATACCAAAGAAGAAAACAAGGTCTTTACTATTTTATGCATTTACATAATGTGAAAGTGCCATAAATATTTTTTTTCCACAGTTCTTACTCATAATGATTGATATTACTATGTGAACTTGTCTGCTTTATTTTACAAATGTTTAAGAAAAATATTGTTACAAGTGCATTATACCATTTAAAATTACGCAAATTAAATTATTACATACGATTATGAAAATCTGAAAACTTTTTAATTTTGATTGTTAAGTAATAAGTGTAAAGAAACTTCAATATGTATAATCAATATGTATTTTTTTAAATATTCTAACAATCAGCCATTGTTATTTTTATTAAATAAATTGAATTGTTAAAATATCGTTATTATTTCATTAACACTAATATGGATACCAATCAAACTTTGTTATCATTCTTCTAGACAGTAAATGTTATTTCTTATAAGAGCTCATAGTCCAGTCATTTTAGGATTTCACCTCGGAATTCGAGATACCCAGCTGTAAGTCTGTAAATACTTTTATATTGACACCCTAAAAGTTGTCTTAAAACCTACATATGGTAGGGTGTACGCAACTATTAAATTTCAAGGTCAAAGGGTCCAAAAATGGGACTTTTTTCACTATTTGCTCTCCAGGGCCAAAACTATGCTTTTATTGCGAATTATGTTTTCCCCACTTATAAACTGTATTAAATTACTTGCAATTTGAGCCTAACAGCAGCGCTATTGACTCTATAGGAGCTAAGCTATGGCACTTTGAAGATGACCAATATTTGTCGAAATAAGAAATTTTCAGGATACTCCCACTTATTTCGTGAAATATTGGCAAAACCACTTGGCCTATGAAGAAAGGTCACTGAAAACATTTTGTAGTACATTTATTAAACTTTTATTAGAGCACAAAACGAAGTCTGTGAGATTAGCTGTTCCCTCACAATCTCAAAAAAACGAAAAGAAGGTAAAATGGGTTATATAGACAAAAGACTATATAATATTGGGTTATTGGAAATTAGACGGGAATGCTATAAATAGTAGTAGGTGGAGATCATTTGCAATCGTTTAGGCTCGCTTGAAGTTTGATTTGAAATCTAATTTCTAAGCAAAACATAAAATCATCATTGATTTTATGACTAACCGAAAAAACTGCGATTGTCTAAAAATTATAGCCTGTAAATGCAAAAAAGGATGTAGAAGGGCACGCAAATGACCTCCACCACTACTATTTATAACATTCCTGTCTAATTACCAATAATCCAATATATATAGTCTTTTGTCTCTATAACCCATTTTAACTTCTTTTCGTTTTTTTGAGATTGTGAGGGAACAGCTAGTCTCACAGACTTCGTTTTGTGCTCTTATAAAAGTTAAATGAATGTACTACAAAATATTTTCAGTGACCTTTCTTCATAGGCCAAGTGGTTTTGCCAATATTTCACGAAATAAGTGGGAGTATCCTGAAAATTTCTTATTTCGACAAATATTGGTCATCTTCAAAGTACCATAGCTTGGCTCCTATAGAGTCAATAGCGCTGTTGTTAGGCTCAAATAAAAGTTAAATAAATGTACTACAAAATACTTTCAGTGAACTTTCTTCATAGCCAAGTGGTTTTGCCAATATTTCACGAAATAAGTGGGATTAACCTAAAATTTTCTATTTTCGAGAAATATTAGTCATCTTCGAAGTGCCAATATTTCTCGAAAGCTTGGCTCCTATGAAGTCAATAGAGGCCTCCAATTGTAGGTTTTTTAATACAGTTTATGAATGTAGGAACATCGTTCACAAAAAATGCATGGTTTTGGCCCTGGAGAGCAAATAGTAAAAAAAGTCCCAAAATTTCGAGAATTTTTAGTCCAGTCATTATAGTAAGTTCACCTCGGAATTCGAGATACCCAGCTGTAAGTCTGTAAATACTTGTATATTGACACCCTAAAACTTGTCTCAAAACCTACATATGGTAGGGTGTACGCAACTATTAAATTTTAAGGTCAAAGGTCACAAAAATCGGTTCTTTGCGCTTTTTTTGTAAATATCTCATTTCCTATGGGTTTTTTGTAGAGTCCGACCGAAACTGGTTTTCCGGCCGAAACCGAAACCGAATGTTCGGCCATGGCTTCAGTTTCGGCCGAAACTTTTTTTCATCATGTAAGAAGTTATTAATATTAATTAGGTTCAAATTTTCATTAACAATTCTGCAATAACATGGGCAGGTATAAATTGATACTGAATAAAAAGTGGATAGGTTAGGAAAAAATTATAAAATTTGAAATGAAAAATTGACAAATATTTATAATCATTGATTTATCGATAGTTCATTAACTATTATGGCGCGTTTTCGACCGGAGGCACCGCACATAGGTAGATTTGACCGATTTAGGCGGCCAAAATTATTTTAGCGTCTAATTTTTTTTAAATTGGAGTTTATAATAAAAATACGTCGGATTTTATTGAAAATAATTATTATTTTCAAAAAAACACAAAAAAGAAAAAAAAAAGAGAAAAACATAAAAAAAATGTAACTTAAAAAATAACACAATGATTTTACTACAATAATAATTATATAAATAACATAATATGGTCATTTCACAAAAAAAATAACTAAAACTGACAAATACCTAATTATTAGTACTCAATAAGATAATTTTCTAAATAATTACATTTGACATTTATATTTGGTAAATTCTGTCTCATCATCTTCTGAAATAAATATTTGCGAGTCACTACTGTAACACCAGAGGCATTGGCAGACTCTGTAACAAAAAGAAAAGGAATTACTAATAAGAAATATAATTAAATAAACGGTTTTTAGAGTTTTTACCCTGACAACTTCGATTTACTCTTATTTAGCGATAGGCGCTATTAGGCAGAAACTGTTATTGTTATTTTAATTTTGAATATATGCCAAAATTATTGTGATATAAAGAATACCGGGGAAGACCGGGGAAGTATTTCAAAATGTCTTTTGAAGAATAAAATTTACAAAAAATTGCTAAGAAAAAAGGTGTTACGTTGAAATGCTTGTTAGATACAGTAAACTGACTTAATTTTTCATATTTTTTTAATTAATCAATAGATTCTTACCTGAATTATAGGAATCCATTGCATTCACTACACAAAAGTACGCCGAATTTTTTTTGTTGCAATTTATAACACCACTTAAACTGAAGGCACCGAGAACCGATACGTACACTGCATACGACGACCTGATTTCGATTACCTGTAGATTTGCACAGTCGTTAACTAAAAGTTTAAAATTATCAGGGTAGGTGCCCTGGAATGTTAGGTACATAATGGTGTCAATTGTTTATTTGTGTGGTGATTTTTAATATTTCGACTTTTGGCCGCCTAAATCGGTCAAATCTACCTATGTGCACCGGTTGACCTGAAGTGATGCTGTGACCGCGCGCTCTCCGCCCTCTATCTCGAAAACGGTTCACCGTATAAATTTTTTTTTTTAACAAAATTTGTAGAGAATTTTGTATTCTACAATATTGATAATAAATACATATAGCATAAAACCCATAGGAAACGAGATATTTACAAAAAAAGCGCAAAGAACCGATTTTTGGACCCTTTGACCTTGGAATTTAATAGTTGCGTACACCCTACCATATGTAGGTTTTGAGACAAGTTTTAGGGTGTCAATATACAAGTATTTACAGACTTACAGCTGGGTATCTCGAATTCCGAGATTCATACCTAATTTAAGCTAAAATGACTGGACTATCACGTTTTATCAAACAAAACAAAAACAATACTCTATAATCGGCCTATATTATCGTAACTTACGTCATGCTGCTCAGTTTAATGTAAGTAATTACCAAGTCTTTATCACGATTTGTCCATATATTGGTTACAGTACAACTAATTTGTAAGGAATTTAAACGTGAACGCTCTGTCGAGTTAAAAGTGCGAAAGTAGGTATATAATACAAACGCACCGATAAAATGTATTTGTTTAAGGGGAAAAGAATTCTTGTAACTGGTGGATGTCAAGGTAAGCAAATATCTGCCTATAATTACTTAATTATTCTGTTATATTCTCTTAACGTATTTACAGCATTCATTAAAATTTTCAGGAATAGGTAGAGGTATAGTTACAGAGCTTTGGCGATGCGGTGCAAACGTTGTAGCCATATCTAACCAACAGAGTAACCTTGAGAAATTAAAGGAGCAATATCCGTCTATAGAAGTAGCTGTTGTAGATTTACGCGACTGGGACAAGACCAGAGAAGTCGTAGATTCTCTAGGAGTATTCCATGGCTTGGTTAATTGTGCTGGAATAGCAATCATCGAGCCATTTTTGGAAAGCACACCCGGCAATTTCGATGAGTACTGTACATTTTTGTTCCTACTAAGTTTATTTTCCTACTTATAGAGAACATAGCTTCTTTTTATTAAAGTATTTTACGAAACCTTGTCAACACAACATGGCGACCACTATGGGATCTATTGAATTTATTGTGACTCGTATTTCAGGACGATGGCTTTCGTTAAAGCCATCCTTAACGTGAGTCAAGTGGTTGCGTCAAAAATGATTACAAATAATATAAAAGGATCTATTGTAAACATATCATCAGTAGCGTCTAAGGTAAGACTTGCTGTGATGTCGCATTAAAGAATTTACCAAAAAAGTATTTATAAGTACATAACTATTCTTGACGATTAGACATTTCACTTGTTATATTATGTTATTCGGACCTTTAAAAAGCCTCTAAATTATAGTCATTTCATACCAATGAACATTTGTTTCAGGCCGCGCTCAAAGACCACGTCGTGTACTGTGGTTCAAAAGGAGCTGTAGACTCCATGACTAAAGTAATGGCTCTAGAACTCGGGCCCCACGGGATTCGTGTCAACACGATCAACCCAACCGTTGTGATGACCGAGTTGGGCCGCAGGGTGTGGGGTGATCCAGAAAAATCCAAATTAATGCTATCGAAAATACCACTAGGGAGGTGAAGTAAATATCATTTATTATATGTGGTCCCCCTATAGCCCACTGGTTAAATCCGTAGGATATAGATAGCTTATCGTAATCCCATTTGACAGAAAAAACCTTGTACGACTGTGAAATATTCGACAATTTATAATAAACGTTATTTTCAGTCCAATCAACCCTATTCAGTCTACAGTTCATGACATAAAAACAAAATTATTATTAACTATTTCAGGTTCGGAGAAGTACAAGATGTCACAAATGGCGTACTTTATCTTTTGAGCGATGACGCAAGCATGATAACTGGTACACATTTACCGATAGACGGAGGATTCCTCGCTACATAAAACAAGGAGCAATCTATTAGAAACAAACGCTGTAAACGAATAAACACCTACACATTTATTTTACTCAGTTTATTGTGCCAAAGGAATTAATACATACTGGACATAGGAAACAATGCAAGCATAACAATTTATATATAATTTGTATTATGCTACGATAGGCTAGCATAAACGTATGTTAAAAGAGAAAATATATACCCATGTTAAGGTAAACTAAATGTAACACAGTGATATTTCTAGAACAATAAAAAGTTCCTCTTACTTAACGCAATTTACTCATTTGGAGGGAACAAACACTGAAAAACTAAATTACATTTTAGAATTTACGTTATCCGATAAAAGCCAACGATCGTTACTAATCCCTTACTCACTCTACAACTACAACGCGCGTTCATTCCCTCCGTCGAGCAACGAGTAAAGTGACGGTAGGCAGGGGACAGGTCGATTCGATCAAGCGGGAATATCAATCGGTATGCGACACGCAGCTACACAAGACTCGATTCAATAAAAGGTAGGCGTAGAATAACAGCAAATCATTTCAAATGACATTAATTCTACAACAGTTATGTATGTATTTATTTTCATTACCTATGATATTGTAAAAAACAGTGTCGGCTTATCTAATTACCTTACAATTATTATATACAAAATTAAGTCCATAAAGTCTTTCGTCGATTAGAGCATACACTTAACGTTAGGAGCAAGCCACGACCTTCCACGCTAGAAGCGTTTGTGATACATATGCAATGCAACACTGGGCGCATCGGCGGCGGCGGTGCGCCCGCGCATGCCGCGGCCACGTGACCGCGCGACACCCGCCCGGCCGCACGACTCCCGAACTCCCGTCTCGCACTCCCGCACTTGCACTTCACTATCGTAAACTTAACTAACTCAACTTCATAAGAATTAGTAACACAATTATTATACCGATAAAAATATTTTTGGACATTACTATTACGGGTAAATAACTAAAACATAATCGAGATGAAACTGAGCCAATATCGTTATTGACTACGAGATATATTATGGAGTGAGTTAACATGACGAGTTAATTGGATTACTATTCAACTGATGACTGCATCGAAATGCTATATAATACCCTGTTGACTATACAACTTATTACTCTTCTACAACTAATAATAAAGTGCAGTCATGTGATAAAACTTGGGTAAAAAAATAAAATGATAAACTTCTTTCAATATTATCGTTACAAAATGTCCCAAATTAAAATTATTTAATGTGCTTAACTTTCGACAAAATTAACTAAAGTATGATTATAAAAGTAACTAATAATTATGTGTATCTTCAAGACAAAAGATGAATTCTAACCCAGAGCCTTTTCAAAACAACCCTTAGAATGAATAAGTTTATACAAATTGAACCTAATTCTCAGTCATATTAAGAGAAAGATGGTCCATTCCAGTCAACAAGACGTCGAACAAACGAATGATCTTATTCTCTCATTAATGCTTCACATAAACCAATACTTTACATTGAAATATTTACAAGATGTCTTAATTAGTGTTAACGTAGATAAAACATAAGTATTGCCTCGCTAGAAGCAATAATAAATAAAAATAAGAAACAATTTGACGACAGCAATTACTATAATTATGTGTGTTAAGGGACATGGAAATGGTAACCAATCGTATTGATATTACGAAAATACTCAATAAGTTTACAATTGTGAAAATTTGGTAAATTATATGAGATCATAGTTAGCATAAACAGAAAAGTACACAGGATAGAACTCTCGGGAATGTGTTTTGCTACAGTCAAGTGGGAAAACTAAAACCAAACTTGTTTACAAACAAACTATATTACACCAAAAGAAAATGTTACATTCCCACTTCAAGATCATTAAGCTCAAAATTTTAAGACAAATTCCTAAATACATCTGATTTTATTAGCAAACTTACCTAGTTGAAACTATGGCAGTGGCTGGACATACAAATTATTTAACTGATTGGCAACATTTGAAGCCGGAATATTTGTTTTCAACAAAATAAAACATGGAAGACGAAATACTAATAAAACCAGAACTTATAGACACTGAAGAAGTCCAAGAAAGGAAATGAAAATATATTGCACAAAACATTTTGAACTAAATTGATACTAATGCAGTAGCTGAGATTATTAATATTAATCAACAGTTGTCACAGTCATGTATTTGTTTAATGAAGAGTAAGTAAAATGGCAATAAAGAAATGCACTTGGCATGTTTAAAGCCCAGTAGTAAATTAACGTAAATAGCAAGTACATCCCTCACAATATAGGGGAAATTTAATTTAACTATCTACATTCGTTCATTTACCGTCTGCAATGTGAAGTTAATAAAATTAACAATCTTTCATTAACTTTTTAAGTCAATCAAATCAAGGAACAATTCAAATAATGATTAAATTTTCAATTATGATTCACATTTTCTACATCTAAATATAACTGAGCATAAAGTACAACGGATGCACGGGCAGGCCTAACAGCTACGCTTAAATGAGTCACATTAAGAAACAATGAGAACGTCGCCTTTCATCTAGTTCGCGGCCCACTCACGCTCTTACTTAGTCTAAAATTAAATAATTTACAATACATGAACGTTAACGTGAATGCATACAAAAATGTTTCTTAGTTTATTACAGAAATCGCATTCCGAGGAACCGGAACGTCGGACGACGCCCCCTCTCGTATCAATTCCTACCGAGTGGATCGTCGGACGTGATAAAATCGTCGCTAAAATACACCATCATAATACATGGATACACCGAGTCTGTGGCACGGTCGCTCCCGCGAACGCAACGCGGAGGTCACGAGAACAGGGCGAGGGGTTAGCGCGGCGGCGAGCTCCCTCACCGCCACTCCGAGATGGCCGCCACCGTCGTGCTCGGCTGCCCCGCCGCGCCCGCCGCTGTGGACACCCGCCACGTTATGCTCACGCTACACACGACACTACTCCCACCTGGACCGAACTCGGGGCTCGAACCCGGAATATATGCAATGACAATACCTTGATCATGAAATACTATTGAAATATTTTTAACGTACACAAACAGTGAAATACATACTACTCTGCCTGGACCCCACACGGGGCTCGAACCCGGAATATCATGCAATGACAATACCTTGACCGTAAATGATTATAGCAATGTTTTTAATAAAGCCAAACAGTAAAATATACATAAGCGATAGACTTTGACACAATTTTAGAAAAAATATTTCGAATCGCTCCAATTGAGGGGGCCACATTTGAACAAAAATTTAAAACTTATTTTTTATTTACTAATTTGTATATTAAAGAACGTACTTTAAATAATAAATACAAATTCCATGTTTGCATTGCTATTGCTAATCTGGGTAACAATTATTGTAAGTACATATTTTACTCACTGTTTTCCTGTTCTTGATTTTGTTCATGACGTCTGAGTGTGCGATCGTTGGCACCGGACTGATAGTTGCCCCGCTGCCCACCTGGAAATTAATATATTGATTCTAAATGATTGTAGTATTAATTACTGATTCTATTGTGCATTAACATCACAACTGTTTTCTGTATGTTTCCTTTATCAATATGTATGCAAAAAAGTTATGTAAGTATGTTGTCTATATAATGATGAATGCTATGATAACTTTATGGCTTATATGACACTGCATGAATAATGTACAAGCATATCTATTTATTATTAAACAAGATGATACAATTATTTTTAAACAAGAGCTGAAACTTAGTATTTGAATTGATCAGAGGTTGCATTTAGACAAAAAATATTACATACCAAACTTGAGCATATTCCAGTCAAATACATAGTCATAAGTGAAGCCTTGTCGGTGAAACAGCGTGCGGAAAAGCTGGCGTAGATGGCTGTAGTCAGGGCGTTCTTCGAACCGCAATCGCCGGCAGTACTTCAGATATAGCTGGAACTCGATTGGGTGGTTCTGCAATCACATAAATATGAATATCTGAGAAAATTTACCATTATTTCGTTCTAAAATAAGTGAACAACTCGTGTTACCATGCCAATCAAAATCAAGGTACCAAAAATTTGTTATTTTATCTTTAATTTTTTGTATTGTCTGAACTATTTCAAGAAAGCAAATAAAGAACACTAACCAATTTTGTGTATTTATTGAAAATTCAGATACCACACAAGAGATTGCGGATTGAATCTCAGAATGGTATCATAATTTCTGTGCATGAGTCTAGTCAGCATGTAAATACTTTATAAGGACAAAACATATTATATAATCTTAGGAAATACACTTTTTTTAAGGAATAGGAGATACACTTTTGCCCTATGATTTATGTCTTCTGTTATTGCTTTATAAAGTTTGGCTGTCCCAAGTTCAACTAGGAGAAAATACAGCAATAATTAATTTATTTATTTAAGCTTCACTGCACAAACCAAGTACAAAAGGCGGACTTAATGCCTCATTGCATTCTCTCCCAGTCAACCTTTAGACCAAGCAGAAAGAAACAGTGGGTAGTGCCAATTAACATAAAACTTAAAAAAAAACAACAGAAATTATTGACACACGTGAATTATTGGGTTAGACTTAGGATATGAAAAAGATCAATGGTTCTAAGTTTCAATGTTGTGTGCAATTTTGTAATGTAAATATTCTTCAAAATCAACTTACTTTACATAGTTCATCAAATGGTGTGGATAGTTTCTTCTCAGATATTCTTTCATATTTTTGACGTTTAGTAACTGCTTTAAGACCTTGCCAAGGCAAACTGCCGCGGTTGAAATACATGAGCACATAGCCCAATGACTCTAAATCGTCGCGTCGAGATTGCTCGATGCCTAAATGAGTGTTAACTGATGCATATCTTGCAGTCCCTGAAATCACACAATACATATACAATTAAAATATATTTCCAGGAATAAATTAATACTCAAAAGTGTTTTTGCTTACAAAGGATTGTGGTGATTGCATTGCCTGATTGCAATAATTTTAGTCTACAATAGAATCACAATATGCATCTCACACATGTATAGACCCACTACACAACTTTGGAACTTACAAGTTATAACTGTGTAGGAATATCATTTTAAGAAAATTCTTCACGCTTGTGATTCTGACTACTTATAATATGTAAATTTACACAAGCCATTGAATTTTAGATTTATAACACACAAAATTTAACTTCAAATAATTATACTTTCAAATAACCATCATGAAAAAGCTTGCATAATAATCTTGGGACTACTCACATCTTCAAGAAATACTACAGAATCAACAGTGGTAGAAATAAAAGGCTTGTATTTAAATTACTGTACACCAAAAAAGGCTAAACGTACACCATAAAAGGCTAAAACGTGCACCCAAAAAAATGTAATTGGGTCAATCAACTTTTAAATGTCGTCAGGTAGAAAATTTGCCATTTTATTTTATAATTTCGTTTTCCACTTTTTTTTATTTTAGTATACAGAAAAAATATTATTTATTACAATTTGACATAGAGCAGCGCACAGTTGATTTAAATAGAGCACTTTTAACTAAAAATTCTAACGAACCACGTGAAATCTGTCTCCTGGACCACTAACCTAAAATGGTTTTTAAACAATGCAAATATTATTTAAGAATAAAATAACCAGTTTGGTTATAAAATTTATATGATGTATTATAAGTTTACATGTATAAAAAAATCAAATAACGCATAACCTATGAAATATTATTGTTTAATTTGTCCCCAAGACAACTATTGTCTCATACGCAAATCAACTTTTCAATAAAACAGGAAATAATGAAAACTAAGCAACACAATAATATGTATCAATTTATTTTGAATTGTAGTCATTGATCTGTAAAAGCTCCATGAACAAAGTATATTTTATAAAGTAAAACGATATGACTTAGTGTTTTTCATCATAGGGACAATTTAGTTGTCCTATTGACACATTTGGTTGTCCAAAGGAAAAATATATGACAAAGCGTTGAACTTTATAGGAAGGGATTATTAATGAAACAGGTTTCTTAAAGAAAGTATCAAAAGTATTATATTTAGGTATTAAAGGTTATTCCTAAAGCATTAGGATTCTCAATAACGCTAATAAATTTCAAACGTAATCAACATCCTTACAAATTATAGCAGTCTTTTTAATCAATTACATAGTTAACTTTCCTTACATTTATTAACTTAATATCGCAGTCTTCAATAAAAGTCTCATTATGACAAAATAATACTATGCATCACATCTTTATGTGGATCACAATAGGCTAACCTTTTGGTAACTTCCAGTAGCGTTTTCATTATTCGTATCAATGTTTTGTTTTTATGACCTGAAAAGAGTGAGACGATTTTTCACTCTTTCAGCTTTGTCTCTTATACAAGCCACAGGTTCGCCCGTGTGTGGAATATTGCTCTCATCTCTGGGATGGTTCCGCCAAGTACTTATTGGAGGCCCTCGACAAGTTGCAGCGACGTGCTATCTGTATTGTCGGTGATCAAAAGGTGACTAAGACCCTAGAACCTCTTCAGCTACGTAGAGACGTTGCCAGTCTGAGTGTTCTCTACCGTCTCTATAATGGGGAATGTTCTGAAGAGTTATTCCAACTCATTCCGTCCTCTCCTTTCCACTCCCGAACAACACGCACCGGACTGCGTTGCCATCCGCTTACCATCCAGACACTGGTGGCCCGTACCAAGAGGTATAGTTCCTCTTTTTTACCTCGTGCCATTAGGTCATGGAATGCCCTTCCGGATTACGTGTTTCCTTCCTCCTATAATCCTGGGCTTTTAAAGCGGGGCGTGAAGCGGCATCTTAGCAGGCCTTCAAGGTGAGGGTGACTGGCTCAATGGGTACTATGTTCTATTGAGCCAGTCAACCTTATATTTGGACCTCACATCCACTTACCATCAGGTGGAGTGAGGTAATCCATAATAATAAAAAATGATAGCTTTCCCTTTTCTGTCTCTTCCGTTCAGCCAACTTTTCTGGGTTCGCTTTAAGTCTCTCCCTATACCGTCTTGACTTTTCTTTTTCCGACAATCCCATACTCTAAAAATAAAAACAGTTAGTTAGTTAAAGCAACCCATAAATGCCCCACTGCGGTGCACGGGTCTCCCTCTGCTATCTACAGAGCTGAGAGGGTCTAAACCTTAATCCACACGCGCTGGCTCAATGCGGGTTGGTGGATCTGACACGCACGTCTATACATTGGTACTGCCCGGAATCGAATCAGGGATCCTCGAATTGAGAGTTCTAAGCCACCAGCGCTTAAAAATATTAACAAAAACCATGAAAAACACTTAAATTTCCTTGTTTAAAATCTTTTAGGAATCCTTTTGCATTATATTTGTCTCCTAGACAACCAAACTGTCCTAGGGACAACCAATTTCGTTGTCCAAGTGACTGGTTGTCCGAGGGACATTTACGCAATTTTGAGCTGCCTACTAAATACTAATGCGTTTTTGTGATTTGCCTCATCGTAAGATTTAAATAAAGATATAATAGAATTTGCTGCATAATAATTTAATACAACATTTCAATTACTTACGTAAATCCGACGGTGGTCCGATGGACTGACAATAAACACACGCACTCCCTCACACAAAACTCGGCCGGCTGACGCCGCGATGGTTGGTGAAATCAAGATGGCGGTAGGTCGTGTCGATCGGCGATGATCGGATTATGTTCAGCTTGTCACCTTGGACGCATCAACGCCATCATGTTTTGAATTTTCAGGTAATTCTCGGTTGTCCGGGTGACTTCAAGATTGTAGGGGACCAAAATTAAATGTACAAAAATCGTATTTTAAGTAAATTAAATAAGTACTCCAATTGTTTTCTTGTTAATTTAGATTCATATAAATAATTGTGAATAATTTATATGAATTGCCTTATAGTGTTTTTTTTCGTTAGACAAAGTTTTGTGATGCACTGTTAGTCGGGGACACTCAGTAATACCGTTTTTATACCCTTTTTGTCATTTGGACAACCAAATATCAACGGATAAATTACAAAAAAATTAATAGCTATTTTAATAATAGGTTTGTTAATGTCAATATTAATGGAAAATACACATTTGCAACAAATATTTTATATAGATATTTTAAAATAGGCCAGGGACAGGGTAATGTTGCCGTCGTACATTTAAAAGTTGATCGACCCAATTGCTAACCTAACCTAACCTTTGGTTTATTTTGGTGCATGTTTCAGCCTTTTTTGGATATACACTTAAATATTTCCTGAAATAAAATGAGTATATTGACACATACCTGTCAAATTTTTGTTTTCTCTGTATGGAATATGTTGCAATGTGCGAGGATCTTTGTACTTCTTTGCTAAGCCAAAATCTATTATATACACTAAATTGCCTTTTTTACCTAAACCCATAAGAAAGTTATCCGGTTTGATATCTCTGAAAAATTAAAAAAGAATCTTTATACATCAATTATCAAATTCTACATTATGTATTTTCAGAAAAACAATAAATTATCATAAAAAATTATGCATATTTGTTTGTATATATTACAAAAACCTTTACTTAGAACCATGAAATGAAATTGTATCAATTTAATTTGAAATTTGCATATACGATAAACTATAAAGATAATTCTAAGATAAGTTTCTGCTATAGCAATGCTATATTTATTATCTTTGACCTTACAACCTACATCAACATAAATTACTACAACTAGATACAGTAAGTCACATGCCTATGGATAAAGTTTCTGTAATGTATGTCCTCAATGCGAGTGATAAGCTGGTCAGCTAGGAGTAGCACTGTCTTCAGGGAGAAACGGCGTGAACAGAAGTTGAATAGATCTTCCAAAGAGGGACCCAGTAATTCCATAACCATAACATTGTAGTCCCCCTCTGATCCACACCATTTTATAGCAGGAATTCCCACTGTTGAATAATAAAATGATTATCTATTTGAAATACACACTAATAAAGGGAATTAAGATATTAGCAGTGCATAAACCAAAGATACAAAATACACCAAAGCTTGCATAAAATTTGTGAAAATGTGCAGGAACTGGCAGGTTCCCACCATGTATTAAAATAAAATATAATGCATGTAGTAAAATAACTGTAATTTAGCATAGCTGATATCATTCAAACACAAAGTGATAATAGATATCATTTCAAAATATTGTGGCTCATATGATAACTACTAAATGGCAAAAAAACTTACCACCCCCCTGCATCAATTTGTAAAATTTGCTTTCTATGTGCAACTGTGGGTGCCTTGTCTTTATGCATTCTAATTTGATAGCTACCTCCTCTCTGGTTACAATATTAGTTCCTGAAATGTAAAATAAATGGTCAGATGCAAAAAAAAAAAGTTTATAAGGATATCTATTGTACACCTTTCGATTATACTTTAAAACAACATAATATCTTTATTGGTTAGCTAGGAATTAGCTTTGGAATCCAAAGATGTAATCACATGCACACAGTACGCACAGAGGTATACTTTTTTCACATTTACATCTTAGTCATTTTAATCCAGACTGAAGACAAAGAACATACTGCAATTAGGACAACCTTAAAATACAAAGCTTCTAACACAAAAAGTAGATATTTCGAAACAAAAAAATCGCAGCTGGCCTACAAATAGTGACCATCTTTCTTTGTTTACAATTCTTTCAGGTCATACTCACCGAGATATATGTCTCCGAAAGATCCTGAGCCAATTTTACGACCCAGTCGGTATTTATTACCGACGCGGAGTTCCATTTTGCTATTAGATAGGAGATGGAATCACAATAATATCACTGACCACCGAATCATTACAGGACGGCCATATTGCGATAGACGCAGATCTCTATTTGGGCGAACTGTGAAATTTTGGGTGGAATATGTAAAAAGGTCTATAGCTTCACAGTATCCAATATCTTGTTGTTTTGTTACTAGTACTAATTCTCACTTAAATTTCGTTTTTTACATAGAATATGAAGGAATTTGATTGTAATCTAGCTACACACGCACATGAGGAATTCTTTTTCGAAGATCGTTCAATCGTAGTCGGGACATTTTCAAGTTTTATATGGCAACACTAAATTGTGTGTGTCATAAAAGCAAAAATAAAAAAAATGCGCAACACAATACTGTAAAATACTAAAATTTATACTAACAAATAGCACCATTTATCCGTTATAATTTCAGCATAATATTTAATATTTAATTATTATTACTAATATACCCATTAATAGGGCGACGAGTGTACAAGACCGACAAACTTATCTGTTCCGGTGGCCAAAATTGGAACTACGTAAAATGCAATGCAAAAACGATATTTAATGACAGTTCTAAATCGACAGTAGCGACGCCGCCACCGGAACAGATAAGTTTGTCGGTCTTATACTTCTTTTCTTTACAATGCTACGTTCGGAAACATCTAGTAGTAGTTTAGGGAGATAATTTTTTTGGGCCTTTTCTAAAAGTGCCGGCCAACAAAAAATAATTGCACACATTGTTAGAACTATGTAGCTATTTGAAGCAATAGTTATTATGGCACAGAAGTTGTAGGATCGCTCTAAACCAAGTTATTCAAGTTCGAAGATTCACTATTTTCATACATTTCGTGGATGACGTCAAATCAAACAAAATAAGCCTCAGGACCAGGACAGGAACCCCTTTCGATCGCAATGATCACCAGATAATCGCACGAAGAACACATCAAAGGCCATTTTCATGTCCAGGAACAGTTATCTCTATGGCGTCCAATAGCCGGGGTTGAAGCCATAAGCTATCCGCTCAAAGAGTTCATGGTGTGGGATATGACCCTAATGCCGCGGTAGCTGCCGCACTCCTGCACTGATCACTTGCCTTTGAAGATCGGGGTGATGACACTTAGCCTCCACTGATTATGATCCCTCGGTGAGCATACGGTTATAAAGGGATTCATGGGGAGGTCAGGTGGATGTACCTACCTCTTTGAGCTGCTTTTTCAGCAGCTCATGGTAATACGAGCAACATCTCTCCTCACCACGAGGTCCTCGTATAACAGATTACCGCGAAGGTCTTTTACACAGCGGCATTTGGTACTTAGTGTCCTGTGTGGCTTTGACCATAGAACTTGACGTTCTTGGGTAAATAAACTTCCGCCCCTCAGACGATTCCAACTTAACATAATATGGCTGCAATTGGTATCGCCTATGTCTACAGCTTTCTTAGCGGCACGCTTAGCAGCTCTGTACGCATCGTGATCTAAAAGAGATTTGGACACTTGCCACTTCTTAAAGAGTTATTTCTTATTCCTAATCTCCACGTGTTCTAAGTCGTTCAACCAACCAAATTTCCTTGTCAAGTTTACGTCCACCCTTAGACGTGCCAAGCACCGCGGTGCGGTGCACCGCCTTTGCCAATTCGGTCGTGGCAGTTTGAGTCCTCTCCACTGGGATAGGATAGATGCACTGCACAGTGGGTCCGGTTTGGATGTAACGAGGTTTTACGCACAGATCCATGACAAGTGGACAGTGTTGTGCAGTGAGACAGTGCCCCCAGTATGACCTTGAAGTTGGCCACTTTTCCGATGTGGTGACGTCTGATAAGATTAGTTTTAGCCATTTACATAGATCACGTACATATCAAGCACTTTCTTTCAGCAATCAATAAATGTATAAAAATGATGAATCATCGAACTAACTTTAACTTGGTTCAGAGTGATCCTACAATTTCCGTGCCATATAAACTATTGCTACAAATGGGTAGTTCTAAAGATGTGTGCAATTATTTTTTGTTGACCACTTTCAGAAATCAATAAAATGTTTGAAAATAGTGAATCTTTGAACTCGTTTAACTTGGTTTGGAACGATCCCACAACTTCCGTGCCTTATTAACTTTTGCTTTAAATGGCTAGCTCTAACGATTAGGTATGTACCATCATTTTTTGTTGGCCGGCACTTTTAGAAAAGGCCCAAAAAACTGATCTCCTTAAATTAAGGCTGACTGTCCACCAAAGCGGAGCGAGGCAGAGCGGAGCGGAGCGGAGTTGCAATTCCATTGGTTTATATTTCTTCGTTTCTCCGCTCCGCTGCCTCGCTCCGCTTCGGTGGACAGGCAGTCTTACTTAGTCTTTGAAACGAAAGGGGTCAAACAATATTATTTTTACAAGAATTTTATAATTATTATAGCCTTCCGCCCGCGGCTTCGCCCGTGTGAACTATAGCACGTTATCCCGCGGGAATATCTTTATAAATTGTAGCCTATGTGTTGTTCTGATGTATAAGCTAATATATTACTGTAAAGTTTTATTGAAATCAATTCAGTAATTTTTACGTGAAAGAGTAACAAAAGTCCATCCATCCATACTTACAAACTTTCGCGTTTATAATATTATAGCCTTCCGCCCGCGGTGTCACCAGCGCGTTATTTCTTTTTTCAAATATCCCCTCCCCCTTCCCCCACATTTCCGGGATCAAAAGTACCCTTTGTTTACCGGGGGTAGTGTAGCTATCCAACAGTGAAAAAATTCCCCCTCACTGCGCTGAGATGTTTATCGTCAGGTTTTAGTTGGTAGGGCTGAAGTGCTAGTCCGACACACCCCTCGGGACGAACCTCCGTCCCTGAATGACCCCCAGCTTTAGCAGGGGGGGTCCGGCGTCCGTTTTGTCAGGGACGCCGGGCTGGTGCGTATTTCCTGACGCAAAAAAAGGTATCACAAACATGACATCACGATCCCCGGCGCAAAAAGCAAGGCCACTACTATCAATCATGGGCTGGTCAATAGCCACCCACCAGGCTGGCACCGGCTCGTCCCAATCGGTTGTGATTGTGAAGGAGAAACCGGGGGAGTTTAGTGGGTAGTAAACGCTTTAGTCTCGAGGCCCACAAACGGCCGCAGTAGGTTTAGTTAGCCTGCGGTTATGGTGCATGCATACTGCATAGCCTTCCGACGCTTCCGGTTTCACCCGCGCGTAATTAATTTTTTTTAATATCCCCCTCTTCCCCTCACATTTCCGGGATCAAAAGTACCCTATGTTCACCGGGGATAGTGTAGCTATCCAACAGTGAAAGAATTATCCAAATCGGTTCAATAGTTTCGGAGCCTATTCAATTCAAACAAACAAACAAACAATCAAATCTTTCCTCTTTATAATATTATATAGTATAGATAATGGCGAACCTTAAAGAAACTATTTCCATAAAACTTACTTAGGTCCTCATAAGAAGGAACTTTGTGTTCCTTTTCTTTGTTTATGCACTTTCCATGCTTTTTAGAAAGGATCTGGGAATTTATTATTATTATTATCATTATCATTACAATAAATTATGTGCAGACAAAAACAAAGGAAGTAAAAAACACATGGATGAGTTAGATTTACTTAATTAATTAATTTTATATGTCCTAGAGTAATTAAGAGTAAGTAGGTAGGGAGATATTTAGGTATTTAAGAATTTTAAGATATATTTATTTTAACTGTAGAAAAAGACTTTTCGTTCCACTAATAACGAGCGTGAGAGAGTGTAGGAGTAACCTACTCCTGCACAAAATCATTGTTTACCAAGTAAGTATACGTAGGTAAGTAATAAGTATTTCTTGTAGGGTACCTCTGAAGACGGAGCAGGGGGAACCCCCCTGGAAGAGGGTGTGTTGGGCCCGTGTGAGACGGGCAGTAGCCGGTGGTGTACGTTGTCTATGGGTGTCAGAGTCCCACGGCACCACCACTTATGGCAGCAAGGAAGTATAGCTGTGGGTTTTAGTGAGTAAAAAAGAGAGACTGAGTACCTAAACCCTACCTCTCTTTCATTCTGGGGGTGTGGCAGTGCCCTTTTCATGGAACCGGAAGTCCCACACACTGCCCCAACTCCCGGTAGGACGACGCGGTGACGCCGGCCTGTAAACGCGTTTCCTTTAGCGTCAACAACAAAAAAAAACGGCGAGTCGGACTCGCCCATGAAGGGTTCCGTAGCAGCAAGTATCATCATATTTTAAAAGTTCTTGTACTTAGTTCTTTGTAAGTTTGATCGATGTTTTAATAATAGCGTATTTTTTAAAATTTTACGATTTATGACGTATAAAAAAAACTAACTACTTACTTGATTCGTTCAAACCAAATTTCGCTGGTAGTTTGCATGTCTTCGATTGATCGAAGGGATTACCCTTGGGAGAATGATAAAACTAAAAAAAAAAACGACGGGTTGCACTCCGGGAGTGCCGGCAGAAGTGAAAACCTGAAAATTAACGTTGTGCATTTTTGATATGTATTTTAGAATGGTTAGGGATTTAATTGATTGGTAGAGGTATAAAAGTACTATCATATAAGTGGTAAAATACAATATTTATTTATTGCGCTATCGTACACAAACATGACAATTTATATTACATTAAAAAGTTTATCTCTCAAATGTAATCAGAAACTTTTTCAGACTTGTCAGAAACTCCTTGCTGTGACACTGAAACGCCATGTAATAAACGATGATAAAATGATTGACAACCGTCAATGTCATACTTTTTTGATTGACAACTATTTATTTTCTAAACAACGAAAACAAAGTTTGGAATTTACAACTAATTGCATACTGGAATCTGCGGATAAACTTTTGAATTTGGAGCAATCGGCCAAGAAATGATTCCCTTTACAGAATCCGCAGACTCCCGAATCGTTAATAACACGAGTGGTGTTACAGTAATCAACATGTCGCTTTCGAGGATGTTCACTGGGAATTTGGGGTAACAAGCCAAACTGTGTGTGAGAACGAGCCTCTTGTCGCAGGAAATCGAACAGCATTTCCAACTTCATACGACCTGATGCATGCTCCGCAGCATAGCGGATCCAAAGACTGCGGAGAAGTGGTGTTAATTTCCACAAAATACTGTTATATAATTCCGGCGAATAAAGATATTCCAAACTTTTTAAATGTTATTACGGCAATTAAATTTTGAATTTTGCAGGATATCAAATTAAGGTCTTTGTGGCATCTTTGTGGTCACTTTGTAGCATAGGAAGCATATAGGAAGCGACCGCACTGCGGCTATAGTGGTAGAAGAGGTCACACTTGACAGTTCATTTATGCAAAGAAAAATATACCTTACGCTAAAGGAATAAAACTCAAGAAAACAACATCAGTTCTTATTAATACAATTATTTACTCTACTCCTGATGTACATAAGAAGCACTTTTCTTTGCATAAATGAGCTGTCAAATTGAACAAAAAACCATTATTGTCTATAGACCGACAAACTATCTGTTCCGGTGGCGGCGTCGCTACTGTCTATTTAAAACTGTCATTAAATATCGTTTTTGCATTGCATTTCACGTAGTTCCAATTTTGGCCACCAGAACAGATAAGTTTGTAGGAAACACGTGTCCGGACTTCAAATTTTATATGGATTTTCGATCAGGTCACGTGACACATAAATCCTGACGCGAGTTTAACATTTTTTCCCCATACAAAAAAAGTGCACAACGCCGCTAAAGAAGTTTTCACTTCAAAAATATAATGAACATTAGTTCATCATATATTTTTTTTAGTTTTATCATTCTCTTATTTTAGAAGTAACAGGGGGGGGGGACACACATTTTACCACTTTGGAAGTGTCTCCCGCGCAAACTATTCAGTTAAGAAAAAAATGATATTAGAAACCTTATTATCATTTTTAAAGACCTATCCATAGATACCCCACAGGTAAGGGTTTGACGAAAAAAAAAAATTATGAATTTCAGTTCTATCTAAGTATGGGAGCCCCAAAAATTTATTGTTTTTTTTTTCTATTTTTGTATGAAAATCTTAATGCGGTTCACAGAATACATCTACTTACCAAGTTTCAACAGTATAGTTCTTATAGTTTCGGTAAAAAGTGGCTTTGACATACGGACGGACGGACGGACGGACGGACGGACAGACAGACAGACAGACAGACAGACAGACATACAGACATGACGAATCCATAAGGGTTCCGTTTTTTGCCATTTGGGTACGGAACCCTAAAAAGACGTTCGGACCACCGAACCACCTTGTAGAAAGTTAATTAACTGTTGACAAAATCGAGAACGGAACTAAACTACCTATTTATTTTTAATTTTTGAAGGCAAGTAGGTCAAGAACCACAGACATAATGTTCTGAGCCAGCCTCATTACCTAATATTATAATGCAGCTAGCTCAGAACATTCATTGGTGGATAGCAACATTGAACTATCACTTAGTAAGTAGGTAGTCCCTTGTTATTATTTGTTGATCTCTTTTAATTATGAAAGTGTTTTTTCAATCAAGACCTTTATGAAAAGAAACCATGACTTGAATCTTGGATGTGATTATCAATTTAATTGCCTATATAAGAATGCTCTATTTACGTGATAGTTACATCTTGTCTCACAAAATTATTGTAAGATCTATGTTTTAAATACTTAAATAATTGTGTGAGATTGATGACTGAAATGAAACAAGTCAAATCATTGACGAACATTTATCTTGAATATTTATTTTATATTATCAACGTCAATATAGGTAATCTAACAACATACAATTTTAAAGATGATTCGTTTTCAAATCATACTTAATTATTATAAACCCTATTTTCCAAGAATATTAGACACAGTATGAGTAAAGTGGCATGCATAGATATGTACATATAACAGACATATCTATTTTAGGTTTACGAGGGTATGAGCGTTAACCCAACTTTATCCAACGTAGCGGAAACCAGTATGACTGAAGTCGGGTCGTAATTTATGTAGGTATTTAACTTTTGATAACTTTACATTAATGAGATTTTTCCTACTACATAATATTACAAAACACTTAACTACAAGAATCTACCTACGGTACAATAAAATAAATACTAAATAAAGTTGATAGGTATTTTACCTCTTTCACTAATGTAATAATTTGATTATAACTATCTTTAGGTATGTTTGTAAGTAACCACATAAGTACCTACGCGCGTAATTTTAATAGGTGTATTTTTTACATATCACTCTGGCGTGGCGTTTTACCTCGAGGCCATGTGATGGCCTTTATCATACTGAATAATAAGTAGTCTATTGAACCAGGGTGCAGTTCTCGTTGATGATAATTCACTACTCTTTTTACAGTATAAACACAAAAATCTCGTCAGTTTGCCTGATCGCACCCAGTAGGTCTATTAAAGTAATCACAAATGGTAACTGCTTTTTAAGCCAGAATTTTATAAATCTAGCATATAAAATATAAAGTAAATCACACGTTTAAAATTTTATTTTTTGGAATTTCGATGTTAGTGAAACTTATACAATTATAGAATTCGAAAATAATATAGGTATATTGAATGACAAGAAAAATAAAGCTTTATTTTGCAATTACATATTAAGTAATAGTTGAAAGAAATAAAGATAAAAACGAAGTACCTAGGTAGTGCACATTTTTGTGCGTAGGGGCTTATACTCGTATTAGGTAATTCAATTGACCATGTAGATTGACCGTAATCTTATTTACACTATTGTAAGTAGTTCTAAAATAAAAGACCCGAAAAATTTTAAGTAGTTAAAAAAATATAAGAATTAACAGTATTTGAATACCTACTTATTTTAATTTTTAGACTATACCGTGATGTCCCTTTTTATAAGTGCCTAACTCTGAACAAGTGTTTAAGAATACTAATTTTGGCACAGCAAACAGACTTCTCTTTAAATTAAGCACCATCTTAACTAGACTTTATTTTCCATGCTAAATTTTAAGTAGGTAGGTAGTATTATTGACAAAACTAAGAAAAAGTAAAAAATATACAAAAGAAATGATTAACTAAACTATCATTAAAATGTATTAAATTATTTACATCTTTCAAATAGTATCAAATAGTAATAAAATTACTAACTCCATAAAAATTATCTATCACATAATGAGATAATACTTATTGTTTTGTATTTGACACCGTATTTTAGTTAGTACCACATCTGGAAAATTTTAATTTGTAGCTTAATATTGGTCATATTCCATAATTTATAAGACTCGTAAATGGTAACAAAAAACAATTACAAAATTGTTTGTTCGCTCTAAATGATTCGTTGGCAGGTAAACGACGGACTCCTCAATTAAGCCTAGTTACCTAGGTACATTTAAGATCATAGGCTACCTACAACCACTATCTTACTTTTCTTTCAGTCAGAAGAGATGAAAACGACCTTCTTTATTCCCAGACACTGGAAGCTACAGATTGAACCACATCATATTATTTGCTATAATTATCTAGATAGATCCTAATATGAATTCTTGAATTGAAATGTGATACGGCCAACTGCATTGAACATTATCCAATGATAATTTATGATCTATTCTTTTATATCGTATCGTAATTTTACCCTGTTGATTGATCAATAATTTTGGTTATTCAAGCTGTATATTTTATGAATAACCTATGTTCGTCCACACGGAGGATTGAAAAACTTATAGTGGTTAAATACCTACTTCACAGATGATCTGGCACAAGTTTAGGGGAGGTATAAGTACCTACTGCTAATATATAAGTACTGCTTATTAAGTACTGCTAATTTCCAATAAGATTCAAAATTGAACATGTTTTTCTTATACTTGTGAAATAATAAACACGGCTATTTATATCGATATCTAATGTGACTTATTCTAATGATTTTTCATGACGATTAAATACGTGGCGTAGGTCATGGTAACTACAAGTAATCGTAGTTAATTGCAAGGGAGATTTTGGTACACAACATCGAATGGCTAAACACGAATACAGAGATTATCCTAACAGAGTTTCCACAGCAGTATCGACTACGGGGTTATACATAGAACTGCGAATGAAAATCTGTTTTCTTTTGTTTTAAGTGCGACGTGAGAGATTATCCTTGAGGCAAGACGCACACGTGTTGTCGACCGGGGCCCGTCTGCCTTGGCGCGGTCAGAAGACGTCGTTCACCG
Organism: Mecyna flavalis; assembly: GCA_949319885.1. Lineage (NCBI taxonomy): Eukaryota > Metazoa > Arthropoda > Insecta > Lepidoptera > Crambidae > Mecyna > Mecyna flavalis. Next base: position 8,533,019 of record OX439435.1, on the reverse strand, counting down.
GCATGGACTCGCGGTCCTGGTCTTCTTCTAAGTTGTTATTGTTGCTTTCTTCTATTTGTTCTTGAGGGAGGCTAAGCACGGAGATCGGCTCCACGTCGTCGTCTTCAGACGTGAAACTGAAATTGGCAGAAATATTCCTTGTTATTTGAACCAGTTTTAATATAATAAGGAGTTAAATACACTTACGAGCAAAAATATGAAATCACTGCTGAATCAAAACGTGATGGGCTATGAAAAGATACTAATATGTAGTATTAATATACTTCAATAAATACTGTGGAATAAAATATGTTTAAATAAATAGTCGGATCTCCACATTTTTGCTCATTTATTAGTGTACGTAGGTATGTTTTAAAAATATCAAGCATCTATTCCTTAAAAGTACGTCGGCAACAGACAACGTTGAACTGGCCTTATTGCCGCACTTGTCTTAGAGTTATTTAAGTATAAACCTGTGGACGTCAAGCCTCGTCCGTTCGCCCATGGCACCACGATCAGAAGTCGCTTTCCGCCCAGGACGGATTCTCGAAAAAACAAAACGCCGAGCTTTTTATAAGAACACCGAAACAAACCTTTATGTAAATTTAATCAAGGACTTCCTGGTTACAATAACATGGTAGGTAGTATTAGTTATACCACTGATGAATGTTTTATTATAGCAATTTACTTTTCTAATACATAAATATATATTTTTTGAGAAGAACTTCATTTGCATGAAATGAAATGATAAATGTTTTGCATACTTACAGGTATCGTGGCTTATTCCCTGACATGGAACATATGGCATTGGTCAATGCTTTTACATAGTTCCTAGCAAGCGTAAGGGTCTCTATCTTGGACAAGCTCCGGTTGTCCTTTTTCACATGAGGAATTACTCTTCTTAATTCCTGAAAATTACATTAGGATTCATATTAATAAAATAATCTTACAATCATGATGGATATACGATTTAATTCCTGTTTACAAAGTCACTTATCGGCTGCTAGTGGTAAAAATTATATATATTTTTAATATAAATATTTTCTATCTACAATTTACCGGAAGCACCTCTTCGTTGTGTATATACACATAGAATCTATAAACGTTAAGGATGTAATTATACTAAATAGATTGGTAATACTATACTATCCTAGATTGGTACTTGATAGATAGGTCTCCTGTAACTGGGTTTGTTCAATTTTAGAGCACAATTAATACTTTGACCAGACAAATATGACAACACATACGCTGACCTGACTCCAAAGATGTTTCAATAAATCAATTCAATCAAACAGAAATATTTATTAAGGGTGGAATTCTAACTTACGACCATAGGATAAGGTCACACTCACAACCACATTACGCCATCGAGCGTGTCGATTAGGACAATCATAGAAATGTAAACGTTCGAAGATCACATGATGATGAGCCTACAGTCTGGCAGCACATAGAGTGGCTCTTCTTGGTAAAGTATATCTCAATGGAATAGGCCGCTTGCCATCAGTTGGGTTGCGTGTTTTCTGCCAAATGATATAGTAGTTACATCAAAATATGCTCTACTTTACTCACTTCGAAGGCTCGGTTCAGAGAATGCATCCTCATCCGTTCGCGCTCGTTGCTCTCGAGCCGCCTGATGTTCCTCTCGCGCGCAGAGACAGCGCACCGGCGCCGGCGGCCCGGGCCCGATGCATTGCTATTGCTACTCGTACTGGTGCTAGCTGGGCTCGAACTCGCGGCTCTGCGAGAGCGGCGAGTCACGATGCGCACGGAGCCCTCGACCAACTCGTTTGACGACTCTTCGTAGAATTCTGCACAACAACAGTAAGTTAACAGAACGCACGCAAATGTAAAACTCTACAAAGCGTTTTCAAGCATAAGCACTGTCTAACATTCATATTCTAAAAGCTAAATCTACTTTCCTGACAATACGATACTCTGCTGTAATGATTGAGAAACGCCAATTGCTCTGCAGATTGTATAAATGAATATAATGAAAAGCTCAAACCAAAAACTTAAAACAAAAGTTAAACGCTATTCTCTTTGTCACACTCACAAAAACAAATTACAAAGACGTGCTCATAAATCGCGAAATGTTTCTCTTCGATTACAATTGCAAAGACGTGCGGTATAGGTACAATCGTTCCGCGTTACTATACTCGAGACAATTAAGATGTGGTTAATGTCAGCAATTTCCTATACGTCATCTCGGCATCTTCGTCACGAATCTTGAGCAACGCGTCGCGGCATGCCCGCACGACGAGGTGAGAACAGCGAGAGTTTAATTTGTGCAACAAGTTCGCTTCGAAACGGGCTGGTATTACGTGACGCGACGGCACGCTTGATAAACGATTTTGCGTAAGCGCGAGTGCAGACTAATCGATTTGGACGCACGGTTACGGGAGATTTTCGTAATGCCCTTATCTGCTTCGTGCCTGTAGACGGCTTTATACAATAACAAAGTTTTAATCACGCTCGACCAAGGTAAACTAAGTAAAATACTTTATCTTGATAGGTAAGAATGAAATTACATATGGATAGGTATTGACGGTGGCCGTGTATTATAAAAAGTTTTTACGTCTGATAAAATTATTATACAATCTGAAGACTGGCGTTCCCAATCAGATATTTATTTGGTAATATAAATACAAACAAGCTTGGCAATTCATTAAATATTTTAATAATAATCGTACAACAAGGTAAAGTTCCATACAAGCAGTATAAATAGAACAAGTAAACTTTGATAAACCGGATTTCAAATGAAATTATGAATGTCGCCCGTTTACCCGCACTGAAAATGGTGAGAAGGGAGGTCGGTAGTAGAACCCACAAACCGCTTTGATTCAAGTGACACTTACCACCTGCATTTTCTATTTTAACGTCAACGTCAACATCTACTTTGTTGACGTAGTACTCTGAGGGCTCGTCGTAATACAACATTAATTTTCCCGGTGACTCTGCTTCGGAGCCTCCACCTCCCTCGCCACTCGCCCATTGAGGCATCTTTTGCTCTGAAATAATAAATATATACTCAAAGCGGGGTGATTCGTCTGCAGAACAAATATTTTTTGTCCTAAACTTCGCTCTTATATTATAAATATTGGCTTCTTATTATCGTCTACAGCAATACAAAGGGTACCCATGCGGAAAGTTTCGTGACGTTTTGATTTCTTGTTCAAAAAGTTTCTTGGACAAAAGAGTGTACATTACATTGACCTGATTTGCCATTTTTCTCTATGACATATTGACTTGCAACAAGGAATGTTCACTCTAATGAATCTCCCGCATTGACTATATATTTTCCTGTCGCAGAATGAGTATCGAAACATGCCATGCCGATTACTACATACTAGACATAGATCATACATATTAATATACTAACTACAAAATGTCTTGAAAAAAAATATATTTATCACCATTTATGAAGAATTAATTTAAATATTTTATTCATATTAAAGTGACTGACTTCTTGAATATTCGCGTGGCATTGATTAGCTGACTTATTTATCCACCTTAATTATTGAGAGATGAGCTCGACTCATTTCATACCAACTGGCACACCACTGCCCAAGACCGCGAAAAATGGAAGGAGGGTAGGGAGGCCTTTGCCCTGCAGTGGGACACTATAGGCTCCTAATAATAATGCCGAAAATTTTTGTCATCGAATTTAACACAACACTCCACCCTGTTACGCTTGACTGAGGTCCACGTAACAGGATTTTAATACCCACTCCTTGTAGCAGGAGGGAGAAAAGTAAAGAAAAAAGAATAATAATAATAATTAATTATTGTTTTTACTCCAAGCCATTTTTAAACACGAGGAGTTTATCTTTTGTGTTTCACATTATTTGATGTTCATTTTTATTTAAATAAAACTAATCTACAGGAGTGTAAAAAAATATATTTTGTTCTTAGAGGTTTGTTGCTAAGCTATCGATTTTCTAGTAATATCGTTTTACCTATACCTACGATAAAACCATTAAATTCACAAAAAAAGTAAAAATTAAATCCATGGCCAGCAATATCTGATTAAATTTACGTTAGTTTGACACGCGTGACGGGGGACTAATGAAATATTTTAACCTGAACAAACCGAAGTTTTAATACGCAATTGTAAATGTTATAATTCACATTATGTTACAAGTATGGGAATATAACTCGTTTTACCTCGGTTGCTGTAAATATGTAGTGTGACAATACCTACAACTCCTATTAACATTTTATATTTTAGAAGTTGTAGAAGTGTTCATATAACTCAAAGAGTAGAGAAATAGACAACATAATTTTAAAAAGTAATTAGCTTAAACACAAACTTGTGGAGTAAATTTTTATCGTTTAGAGAAAAACATTTATCGAAATCTGTCTGTACGGTGAGTAATCATCACCTCATTATAAAAAAAACATATCAACGTGTTAAGAAATTTCCTTTTTCATATAGAATCTGAACATTCATCGAGTAAATAATATTCAACTTTTTTTTCTTCTTAATGTTTCAATATGAAAATAAAGACACTTGCGATGTTTCCTAGTCTTTCTCTCGCAATCATCAGTTGGGATAATTAAAGCGTAAAATTGTTGTCCTTTTTAGAAAGCACTTATATTTGAAGCCTTGATTTTGAAAGGATCGTAGGAGTGAGTCTGGGCGCCGAGCCGTCGCTACGAAACGCCTTGTTATGGCGCCCCACCGACGCGGCGGGACCGCCCGCTGTTACTGTAATTATTCTCCAGTTACAACGTATCAAAAGACAATATTAGACTATAGACAAAGAAGACAACATTTAGAAAAAAATTACAGATTTCTAGAATGTCCAATATTTATTTTTCAAATTTGATTTATATTATGAAACAATAACATCATAAAGTAAACTTCTATTTTAGATATTATTTCATACTTAGATTATTAAACGTTATAAGTGTAAAAAGCGCATACAAATATAATATTACAAATACATACATCGATCGAGCTTCCGTAGCGACTACACACATTGCCACGTCATCTACGCTACGTAGCACTACTTGCTACGGACTACGACAATACTTCGACTACGATTTATGAAAACGATTCAATGTAATGAATTAATTAATTGATTGAAACATTAAAACACTTTTGTCACTACATTCAACAGCGATTATCATGAAACAAGATATTGGATACATTTAACTACTTCTAAATAGTTATTGTCATGCGCTATTACTACTTCAATCGTAATAAAGTTTTAAATATATTTTAATATTTCCGACTCATAAACAAACTGTATATACCTAAACATGATTTCATTTTTAATTAAATATTTAATAATAAAAATCGTATTTGCATAATATAATCAAGCAAAAAAACCGTTTAAACCATTATAAAACTACAAACATAATTTAGGATGAGCAGATTGAATAAAATGAATGAATTCACATTTTCTATTATTTTTGACGGCTTCCTGAAATTATTCCGTGTCATGCTACGCCCAAAGCAAATACTAAATAGAGTTGGCCCATGCTAACTTGTCTTCGTCCAGTGTAGTCCAGACGTTATATTAAAGAATTTATTTATTAGTTTTATTGATTGGTAAAGCAACAATGTGCTGGATGCACTTGTTAATCCTTAAGTATTTAATGCTAGTTATTTGGCAGTAGCAATACGTTACGAGAAAAGGCTCCTTACTGGCTTTAATTATGATTATCTACTTATACTAAGATTAAGCAACTCTACTTAGTGTTTGCTATGTGCATTCGTACCTATTTCTTCCACTTCGAGTTCTGCAAACACCACTTCGTTATGGTGCCCCATCCTGAATTCCTACGAGGGCATCCATACGTTAAAATAAAAATATTAACGTATATAGAGATAAAGAATACACAATAATACAGCATTAAAATTAAATATCTTAACGACGATCAATAAAATCTGATAAAATATATTGACTTATCATACAATTATAATAGAAACCTGATTATATTGTTTTTAATTGGTTTTTCGTGTTTTGTAAGCATTTATATACATAAAAAAAATTAAGTAAGATCATCTAGGATGTAGATTAGACGATATTTTTGAATTTTAATTGAGAATAAGTCTACGTAGACACTTTAAACTATCATATAAGAAACCAACTTTGGAAAATTGTAGGATCATTAATTTCTGAAGGTATGTAAAAATAAGTTTATGTTCTAAAATCTTAAATTTTAGAACATATACTTATTTTTACATATATTTGATTGATATTGCCAATGCTCATAAAAACATCTCAACGATACCTATTAGAATCTTGTAATTGCGGTAGGCTTACAGGCAAATATGTATTAGTAAATATTTTTTGTTATTAATGTAGCGCGTACGTTGCAATTGAACTAGTTTGACCACGTGTTTAATAAAATTATTCATTTGTACCCGCCTTAGTATTCAGTTTGTAATACTGTCGCCAGTTTCGACTATGTCCCAGTTTGCACTCGGCCAATTTAGGTTCGATTGAATTCAAATTGGTTTAACTGAGTTCTTTAGGAAGTAAGAAGAGAGTCATAAAAGGAAATCATAGATTTACGATAATTTTTTGGATATTACTGTCGACGTCGACGATATTTCCCATTTCTAAGAATTTTAGGCATTTTGTGTAACATTAATTTAATGTCTCTACAAGTCTACACCTTAGCATTAATCTTTAAACCGCTAAACTCTACAAAGTTTTTTTTCATACAGTATAACACGTACATACAGTACACACATAGTTATATACAGTATAAGTGTATTCAAGATGTGGTGTTAAACGTTTGTGTGGGATCTTCTTTTACGAGACTCTTATAATTTTTGAATTGCAATTGTTTTAAACTCTTGCTCATACTCTTATCGCACGATTTATAAAGTTACAAAATAGTTATTTATGTGACTGTTGCATAATGAGGGTCATTAAAATACGAATGTGGTTTTATGAAACGAACGAAGTGAGTTTCATAAAAGGATCACATGAGTATTTTAATGCCTAATTATGTACAGTCACATACATAACTTTATCTTCATTCATACGATAAATGTCTATTTTAAAGTCAGGATCGATGTGAAACTGCGTGGAATATAATCCGTAGTACCAGAGCAGAGAAGAACAAGAAGCTAGGCTAGCTCGCGTCTTCCAAACTCTTTGATTTAATGAATAGTTACGCTGCGGTTATGCTCTCCTGGTACCTTGATGATGTTTTGCTTACATATGTTAGCTTCAAATCCATTAATTTTTACTTTTTAAGAAAACGTTCGAAATTTGAACGTAATTAAAGTATCGGTTACCGACACTAAAATGTAAACATTTCAATGCAGCCACAGATACTTATATCTAAATGTAGGGCGTTTGCTCATCGCTCCTGAATATAAAATAGACATATTATGGTATGGAGGTAGATAAATAATATTATGCCACATTAATGGGAGTTGGCCTCCGACAGGATGTTTTGCGGCAGCGCGCTACGTCACCGATCTCGCGCATGCGCACTATCGCTGATCGCGTGCGCAGCGCACGTGCTCGCCGCTCGCTACGTCGCACAGTGGATCGACGTCATACAAGCGATGGGACATAGGCTACTTGAACAAACATTTGCTGAATTTTGAAAAACAAGTAGCACCATCTTATTCACCTACTTACGAGCTATAAAAAATGTTAGTACCGTTTTCTTATTTGGGATCTCATTTGAAGAGATAAAGTACTTAATGTGATTTCTTAGTATGGAAAATGACTTTTAAAGTCCTGTTTCTCGAGAGTCCCTTCGTGTTTCGACTTGAACTTTTTATATGTTAATAATACATATATTTGCTACATTTTCTCCAAACAAACAAGGTGCGCGCGACGCGCCCCTTACGAGGTATAAAATATTTTTCTATTTTTTTCAATAATTCTTTTATTGTATGAAATATTTTATTGTTTTAACATATTTTATCATCGAAACTAACTCGAAAGGTGATTTGCTGAAGGTTAGTTAGATCATAGGCACATAAGAGAAAACCTTTCACGCTACTGTTAGTGACCGTAAAGGATTAATTTATGAATTACCTCATTTAATATACCTACTTAATGAATATTGTTTAGATAATGCAAAAATGTTTAGTAATCGGTATTACATGCCACTTAGTAGTATTCATAAGTTGTTAATTCATGGATCACACAATTATTATTGAGCACATGTCTGTTAGTGCCAATCGGTTTTTTGTCAGAAGAGGCATCTGAAGCAAGAAATAAGGATTTTCGTAAATATAGAGAGTTTCACTCAAGAAAAAATAGCGCTGTTACGAAGATGTAGGTACTACATAATCTTCTTCTTTCTTGAGATTCTTTTCTCACAACCATACGACCAAAAATGGATCAAAAAGTTAAAAGAAAGATGTTTAAAGAAGTTTATGAAATGTTAGTAACGAAAGAATATCAAATTGAATTTTGCGATGTTATGAATTTAATGTCCGATAGTGAATCCGAAGGATCTGAAATAGATGAAGAAGAGGATACATTTAGTGACTAACTTTTTATTTTCATAGTAATTTACTTTCTCAAAGATTTTTTTAAGTTATACATACAGACATCCAACTTTTTTGTTTGTCATATTGAATGTTTGTTGTACTATCCTACTGTATACTAATATAATATTATAAATGCGAAAGTCTGGATGTTTGGATGTTTGTTTGTTCCTCAATCTCGCCTAAACGGCTGAACGGATTGAGATGAAATTTGGCACACATATAGTTTATAACCCGGATTAGGACATAGGCTATAAAATTTCTACGGAAAACGTCTCTTCTCGCAGGAATAACAATTTTTAACTACTGAACCCATTTGAATAATTCTTTCACTGTTGGAAAGCTACACTATCACGGTGAACATAATGTACTCTTGATCCCGAAAATGAGGGGGGAAGGGGGGATATTTGAAAAAAGAGATTACGCGCGGGTGAAACCGCGGGCGGAAGGCTAGTTTTGTATAAAAACTAAAAATATTTTGTTTGTCCTAGGCTACCATTTTTTTTATCTTTGTAAATGGTAGGGTATTTCTGAAATGTAACATTAAATTTTAAAATAACACATGTTTCACAGCAGTATCTAAACTGTATTAATTGAATTTATATATTTAATAAGGTAATTCATAAATTTATCCTTTACGGTCACTAACAGTAGCGAGAAAGGTTTTCTCTAATGTGCCTATGATCTGACTAACCTTCAGCAAATCACCTTTCGAGTTAGTTTCGATGATAAAATATGTTAAAACAATAAAATATTGCATACAATAAAAGAATTATTGAAAAAAATAGAAAATTATTTTATACCTCGTAAGGGGCGCGTCGCGCGCACCTTGTTTGTTTGGAGAAAATGTAGCAAATATATGTATTATTAACATATAAAAAGTTCAAGTCGAAACACGAAGGGACTCTCGAGAAACAGGACTTTAAAAGTCATTTTCCATACTAAGAAATCACATTAAGTACTTTATCTCTTCAAATGAGATCCCAATAAGAAAACGGTACTTACATTTTTTATAGCTCGTAAGTAGGTGAATAAGATGGTGCTACTTGTTTTTCAAAATTCGGCAGATGTTTGTTCAAGTAGCCTGTGTCCCATCGCTTGTATGACGTCGATCCACTGTGCGTCGTCGCATTTTTGCATATCACCACTACCGCTCTTAGGCAATACGTGTCATTTAATTCTCGACCTAAAACGCTCTCATTAATGGCCGCATTTTTAAACGTCGATAATTTCATTATCGAACCTTACGTATCATTTAATTTAGACCCTTATGAATAAAATACTGACAGTGCTAAATTACGTGTACGGTCAACAGCACAGTTCGATAATAGCGCTTATGCCCCGGACATAAGAGTGCTACAAAGTCCAAAGTGTTACGTCTGACGTGCTTTTGACTGTACGTGAAAACAAGTGTGTTTATTGTGTTTACAACTTAACGTCTAATTATTTACATAAACATTTCAACGTTAGACAACAAAACATACATTGATCTGATAGAGTACAAACAAGTAGCTCGAGCTATTTGGCTATAGGTATTACAAAACAAAGAATGTGCCACGAATATAAACTTAATTACACCCACAAACTTTCATTTCGTTAATGTGTGGTCTACATAATATATTTGATCCTACAGATTTTCGGCAGACAGTGTTGATAGCATATGCATCATTCAATCGGTGGACTACGTAACCATTGATAGTTATTATGACCAAATGATGCATTTTAGGAACGTGTTTAAGAAACGATAATAATTATCATTTTAATAATGTAAACATCACGGATCATTTAAAACTAAAACATTTTCAAAAAAAAATAAAAAAAAAATATTTTCTATTCCCTAGAAGCACGTTAAACTGAGATAATTAATATTATCATAGATAGTCATTGGACACTACTATAAAGTGTAATAATATTTTGATAAACCTTACTACATTTTTGGAAAACACCGTTCTATTTTTCTTATCTAACCAACCTTTAAGTAAGTTTGTACCTTAGGTGTGGGTAGGTATTATTAATTTGTGTATGATTATATCCACGGCGTACCGATAAATATGGTTATCGTTTAAAGCCAAACACGCATACTCTTATTTGCGTTTATTGATTTACGTCAGTCTGCACCTGTTTTAATAAAGCTGTACATATACTTACACACATTCTAATAAAATTTCATGTTTAAGAAATACCGTTTTCGAAATCTTTTTTAAACGTGATTGTTCTGATATTATGTTATTCCCAATTAACAGTTTCCTGAATGTTGGTATTTTTACAAAAACCTCTTATGTTTTTTTTTCTATATAAAGTGTATATTATAGATAAACTTGACAAAATAAATGGTATCCAATTTGTTTATGTTCCTTGTTGAGTACTTAAGACAATTTACGGCGATACTAAATGACATTGAATTAATAAAAACAGGTTTTACCAATGATATGGTTTTACAATCGAGATCAGGCGTTGACATTTGCTTGACATTTCGAACGGTAATGGTAGTAGACGCTTACGCACAGTTTGAGTTGCTTTACTGCGTCACATCCACTTTAATCCTCAGTGATGCTGTCTCCATCGTGTAGTACAAGAGAAAAAGAGACCATTATATTATTTTGTTGTTGGTCATGTTAAGCTCGGCTAGGCTGGTGAGAGGATATGGGCCCGCTGGGCAGCGGCCTTCGCTGAGCACTTTCACCTTGCTGGCAGTGTTAGCCCACTTACGCTTATCGCTTCCATTGTTGATCTACTACAAATGACGTTGCATAACTTCTTTTATTATAATAATGTTGATCCTTCTGAGCTACATCTAGAAATACATATTTCAATCGGGTTTTAACTTATAACGGCAGATGTATCTTTAAACTATAAAACTATACTATGTTTCCTTACATTTAGCCTATTTGAAGGCAAGCTTTCAAAAAGCTCTATAAGATGCATAGTTTCCACCACTTCCACAGTCGATTAGAACAGTTACTTTGAAAAACTGACGTCTTTTTTAATAAAAAGGATGTCATTTAACTATGGGAAATACATATAACTTGTTTTTTAAAGGACAAACATGGTACTTAGTCCGCAAATGCCTATAAAGATTACACGAATTCATATTTACACTCGCATTATAACATAAACTGTCTGACCTAAAGTAAATAAAGCTTTTTCTCGCCCACTGAATGAAAGTTATTATTTAGTGGGTATATATACATACATACTTTGTAACATATCTCCATGATTAAAATCAACTTATATACAAGATCATATTTCAATGGTGTTGTGTCTAGTGATTTCAATATCGTAACAACTAACAATGATGACCTAGCCGTATGTATGACAGTAAAAATAAATATGAATGAACTATGTAGTTTAATTACCACGCCCCTAAAACGCAGTAACTTTACTCGTCACCGTAATTTTGGTCGATTACAGTCTGAAGCAAGGTGTTTAAAAACTATTGTCTTTCAAAGTCAGATTAAAAATTCTGTTACACGTTTTGTTTTTATTACCGCAGATTACGTAATTTGTATATATTAGCATTAAAATATTCAAGTGAAAGTGTTTTTTATTACGGTTGGCAATAAATTGCTGAGAGTGGTTCTTATGCTTCGTATAGTACGCACAAGGATGCACGGGCTTCAATGTAAATAATTAAAGTACACGCAGGCTGTTTTGAATGTCTGACAATACGAGCGCATCACCTGGACAAACATTGAACAATTCGTTTAATAAGTTTATTGTGGTTAAGCCAACGTTTGGTTTGTGCCTCAAGGCCTTAGACTATCCTAGTTCAATGATTTTATTATCTTTCAAAAACTTCGCATTTCTTATTTATAGATATTGAAGTGAATGTATACTTAATTAAGAGCTTAAAATGTCCAAGACGTACTTCAGATTAAACCTTTGAAGTTAACTGCAAAACCGAATCGGGGTCCAATGCACTTTTTAAAGTGCAAAAAAGTTGCAACTAATTTATGATTTATATGTTTACAAATATGAAATACCTACAGTGTATAAATACACATACATAATACATAATGAGAGTCCGGAAAATTCCCATCTCTAAATTTTCAAAGCTTATTGTTTGTTGTTTTTTTTTATATTTAGCCTCATTACGAAGGCTTTACTCTTATCAAGCGTACCTGGAGATTTCTTTTTCCCTTCAAACAATATAAAGGAATAATTTCACTATAGGTAATAAATAAAACGTACTTGACACTACTTACACGTAGCAAAATGTAATGAATAATATTAAAAATACCCATTAAATAGTAAACCATGATGTATTTATAAATAATAATTTTAGTGACGGTTCGAAAGTTAAATTCAGTTTCTAAACCATTTACTCTATTACAAATATTTTCATCATCAAATACAATGAAATTCACGATCACTCTCCGATTGGTAGTATTTTTTTTTTGATGCCTAAGGGGCAGCGCAGACGGCACACTTTTTGTGCGAAAGAGTCTGCCGCGAATTTTTCACAGACTCAACGCACAAAAAATCTGTCGCGGATTTTTCACAGACTCAACGCACACGACGCACATCTTCGATCATTTTGTCGGCAGAACTGTAGGGACGTAGACGCTATGAAAATCGTGCAGAGATTAAAGATCGCGAAGTATTATTTTGTACTTGATGTAACAGACAGAAAAAGACGAAGAAAATTTTGGGTACATCCTATACTTTCGGAAAGATTACTGAAGGGAGAGTTCTATATTAAACATTCAATTCTGAACAACACCGGTTTTTTTTTTAAGTTTTATAAAATGTCTGTTACTACATAATATGATGAGTTGCTATTTATTTTAAGACCTGCTTTGACTCATTCAGACACAACAATGAGGAAGTTAATAATAAATAATAAATATCTCTGGACATTATTCACACAGCGCCATCTAGCCCCAAACTAAGCATTAGCTTGTGCTATGGGTGCTAGACAACGGATAAACATTACTTATATACTTTTTTTTGTAAATACATACATAATATACATAGAAAGGGTTATTCCCTGTCCTCCGATCGGAACTCCGATTGGTAGGAGAAGCGGGAATTTTATTTCCCATTCCTCCGATTGCATGGATTTTGTTTTTATGACTTACCTAAAAGTACAGTCAAGGCCACTGTATGATCGTAAAAACACCCAAACCGATACAAACAGACATGTTCATGCACACAAATGTTTGTACCGTGCGGGGATCGAACCCGCGACCTGTGGTGTAATAGCCGACTTCTCAACCATTACACCTAATGGCTCGTCAAATTAGTATTTCGGTTAAGGCTAAGTTCAGATGGTCGCGCGTTGACGCGCGTGTACGCGCGACAAGGAGTTCACATGACAAGCGTAAGCTCACGGCAGTCGGGCGCGATCATTCATCGAGAATGGAAGTGGACGCGGCAATCTGTTTGTGGATTTTGTATCGGAGGCTCAAAAAACGACGAAGACAAAGAAGATACTGGGTACATCCGATTTTAAGAGATAGAACTACTTTAAGCTTATATTTTACTCTTTATCCAAAACTCAGAAGACATGAAGAAAAGGTCTTAATTACTTCAGGATGTCGATAGCGACATTTGACAATTTAAGTCCCAAATAGCTGGTCTTTTTTCTATTTCATCAATGAATAAATCGACTTCGAAATCCTCCTCCATTTTTCGCTGCTCCGTACGTCTGCACGCTAGAAGTCGCGCGAGTCAACTGAACACGTTAATACATGAACAAAGGAACTCAATACGCGCGCAAACGCGCGTACACGCGCGCATCAAGATACCGGCGATGGTGCAGCGACAATCGCGCGTAGCTGCGCGTAGACGCGCGTTCATGTGAACAGTCTGATATATTTACTTAGGATTTCTTTACGCGCGTAAGGATGTACGCGCGTCAACGCGCGACCATCTGAACTTAGCCTAACTCTTAAACACCCGACCGAAAGCCGGGTGTCGCGTAAACAATAGATTTTCTATTGTGTCTGGTTTTCTGGGGCTTGATGGATTAAAGAAACTTTATTCTCAAAAAGAAATTACATAAACACTTACATGAGAACATTAAAATTTATAATAAAACAAATTATCCGGCAACAAAAAATAAATAAATAAATAATAATAATAATACTACCAATTACACAGAGCAATCACTAGTTACAATTTGTTTACAAAAATTTTCTTATCAGAATATTACCAAGAAACAAGTTTTAATGTTTAAACTCACTGCGGACCGAGTTTTAATGATTTTACATAATATATGTATTAATATCTATATTCGGCCATAGAAGTTTTGGCGGGTGCGTACTGGGCCCATAACCTCTTGGAGGGTTATAAAAAATAAGACCAGGAGGAGGGTTGCACTCTTTATTCACTCTCAATTATATTTATTACATAGGTATCTATTCGACTGTTCACCACTGAAGCTGACTATTGAATGCGTCACCGTTGATGTGCAAGTAGACAGATTGTCAAACATAAACTTTTCTGTATTCAAAACTTAGTGTTGTGTGCCAGTGCCGACCTTCCACTATGAAGGTCGCATGCCACCCTCAACACACCCCCTCAATCTGTCTGCTGCACATCCACATGCTCACAATTTTCACACAGCAATAAATAAATATAAAATGTTCCTAACCATCTAACTTACACCGCATAAATTTAGAGTTACCTTCCAAAAACTAAATATACTTCACAAATACTTCTGTTGATAACAATTATATTACCTTACCTCTACCTCTTAGCATAACCTCGACACATCAAAAACCTTCCACCTCTCAAAACTTTAATTCACATAAACCTTCAACTAACTTCAATATTCTCCTACTCGAACTACCTTATTAAATCCTCCTAACATAGAAAACACAAAAATAAATCAATAAATATAAACTAAAATTAAATTACAATAAACTATAAACTTATAAAAGTAAACTCAAATAGAAAACAGTTATTCATAGTCAGGTATTCAGTTATAGGTTTGTATTCAGTTATAGGTTTTGAAACTAAATGCTTTTAACTCTTTAATGATTCATTTACAAACTATCCATATTTTCACACCCCCTTAAATGAATCATATAATAATATTATGTCCCCTCAAAACTACGCACCCCCTTAAAACTGATAATGTAAGCTTAAGTTTCACGCCTTTACATAATACAACTTTTACACCCCTATAAAAACTTACATAATTATAAATCCCCCACATAAAGTCCGAAACGTCCTTCATTCACTTTTGTTATCGCTCTACTTTCATTTATCTTTTCCTCTGTTTTTATCTCTTCCTCTGTTTTTATCTCCTCCTCGTATCAAAACTTCCGTATCATAGGTACTCCATGACATGACGTATAATCTTTAAATCTTTCTCGTAATCTTTGTTCTCCTTCATCATTATTTTCCACCGCTCGACTTCATCATTATTTTTCCACCGCTCGACTTCATCATTATTTTTCCACCGCTCGACTTCATCATTATTTTTCACCACTCGAATTCATCATTATTTTTCACCACTCGACTTCATCATTATTTTTCACCACTCGACTACTCTATCATCATTTTTCCACATATTTCTTCCACCGCTCGACTACTCTCTCTATTATTACTTCTCTTCATATTTATCCACCGCTCGACTACCTTCTCTATTATCATCTTTCTTCACCGTCATTTATTTTTATTTCAACATCATTTGTTTCACCATCATTTGTTTCACCATCATTTGTTTCACCATCATTTGTGTCACCATTTGTTTCACCATCATTTGTTTTAGCCATCATTTATTTCGCCATCATTTGTTTCGCCATCATTTATTTCACCATCATTTGTTTCATCATCATCATCTTCTCGACACCCTTTTAATCTATCTTATTATCATCTTCTTAACGCCCTTAATCTTCTCAACGCCCTTTATATTATTATTATCCGTTATTAAATTTTATCTTCTTCTTCCTTTGCCGCATCCATTGCGTACATAACATTTCTATGGCCGCATCTCACTATTTAATTTTCTTCGTTATTGTTTTTGATCCCTCCTGGTCTCTACTGGGCCCACCATCCTGTTGCGGGTGCGTGCTGGGCCCATAACCTTTTGGCGGGTGCGTACTGGGCCCATAACCTCTTGGAGGGTTATAAAAAATAAGACCAGGAGGAGGGTTGCACTCTTTATTCACTCTCAATTATATTTATTACATAGGTATCTATTCGACTGTTCACCACTGAAGCTGACTATTGAATGCGTCACCGTTGATGTGCAAGTAGACAGATTGTCAAACATAAACTTTTCTGTATTCAAAACTTAGTGTTGTGTGCCAGTGCCGACCTTCCACTATGAAGGTCGCATGCCACCCTCAACAAGAAGTATCATAAATTATTGGTCTATTTTGTATTTCATTAATTAGCATCGTTACATCGATGTCTGGCGCCATAATAGATCGCATACGTACGTTACGTCCCACCACTAGATTGCAGACTAAAATGTACGCCAATGTGCGCCGTCTGCGTTAGCCCTTGTTGAAGCAAACGTTCCATTTTTTTCGCACACTTTTTGTGCGGAGCGGTGTGGCGCGGCGCGGCGCGGTCTGCCGGAATCACACGGATTTTGTGCGCGCCGGACTTTTTTGCGCGTCGTCTGCGTTACTCCATACAGTTGCATACGTTCTATTTTCGCAGACTAAAAAGTCTGTCACGGATAGTCTGTCGTCTGCGCTGCCGCTAATTCACATTGATGTTGTTTTCTTTGAAGCCAGTGACAAATAGATAGTTACACTTAAAACAGTACTGTTTTTGATTACTTAACCACTCAACGCCGAACCGGCACTCGGGTGCCGCATAACAATAGATTTTCTATTGTGTCTAGTAATCCGGGGCTAGAAGGATTGTGAAATGTTATATGTACAAATGGCATAAATAATAAATTCCATTAATCAAGTATCAAATTGCCCAGAAAATATTTTTTACGAACCTGTCCTACATTTCTGTATTTTGATCACCATTCACTCGGCACTGTGTTAACCAGACCCATCAATATCTGGTATGCTTGGCTTGATTAAGCATGTCAGAAGTAAGTAGAGTTTCTGCATACAAAATAATTTTTAAAAACTTTCGTTTCACGGTTTCAGTGCAAAGCGAAATAACTAAGTACATCAGTTTCAAACGTGTCCAACTATAATTATTTTGACTAAATTGTATCGACAAAGGAACTACCTAGACTGTACTATCGCTATCTCTTTCATTTACAACGTGATGTTCCGTTCGCAGCATCAAACCCCACGTAAATGCATTATTGAACCAGATTCCGGGAATTGAGTGACGAGTAGCCGCGCGCATGAGTCCCTAGGACGCAGGGCGCCCGGGACGCCTGTGAGCTGGCTCGTTCTAGATATATAGGTACAGTAAAATACAGGTACCTATCCCTGACACGCCCTACATTCGCATGTTGATAATGCAAACATCGAGATATCATTTTCATCTCTACTTTTTTGCTTGATAAAGGTTTTTACCGAAATTAAAACTACATTCAACGTCCATATAAAAATAGTAATTATAAATTGGATCGTTGTTCTAGAAATCATACCGTAGACCAGTAAGACTATGTTAGCGTTTTACTTTACGGGAGATTCTGTCTCCAATATATTATGTAGGTAAATCATATATTATCTGTCAACATGAAGGTTATTTTCAATGCCAATTCTGAAAACCATAATATTTTAAGTTGCACTAAGTTCAAAAGTCATTAGGTTTCCCAATCTCATCGGTGCGACTTATAGCTATTGTACTAAAAGAATGCATCGTCATCTCGATTTCCTAATTTTGTAAAGTTCCTAAAGTATGTATATCTGTCCTATCCAACACGTTTGTTTTGAAGATATCGTCAATAGTCTACCGTCGAGTTATTTCATTTATTGTTATATTTATTTTATAACTCACGTTACTTAGTGGAGTACACAATCGTGATTCGAGTGTTGAAAAACTAGGTACTTAATATTTAACATAATATCAATTTACTTAATTTTGAATTCAGAATTCTTCAACCTTCTAAAACAATAATCTCTTATGAGTAGTACCTACAACCAGATTTTTGACCTGCCTGGCGATTTTTTTTTAATATTTTAAATATAAGTTGTAACTTATCCATCAGTTTTTGTTCGATTTCATTACAACAAGGCTTATAATTATATTCTGTGACAAGGCAACAATAATGGATCTGTTCAAACTGTAGTGTGAGAACTTTGTCTAACAGTGAATGTTGTTCATCCAGTGATAATACCACAAACATTGAGCCAACCTTCTTCTTTAAACAATTAATTTCGAACAATATTGAATTCCTTAAAAAGTCGTTGTTGTTTTATTTTTTGTTTTCAAATATTGTCCCCTATCAGCTTTGACCTATACAAACGTTTGGCAATGGTTTCAATGTAGAGTACGTAGCGAAGGTTATTTATTATTTAGGATTTTGGAATCCTTATAATATATCCTTTCATATTTTATACATATTAGAATGTTTTGTTTGTTTCTTCATTTCTCATGGCTTATCACAGGTTTCCCTTTAGAAATTAGTACCTACACTTGTAGATTATTGCTTGTAGGTAGGTAGCCCAACTAAACTCTACACATTGAAAGTGAACGTCTTACTTTCGCTGACGTTCCCAAGACTACTTGCCGATTCATTTTTTGCGATCTAAATCAACACTTTCTATAAAAGGTACTGATAGAATTAATGTTATTGCCAATATATTCAATAAGTATTTTTCAGCATCTCTATTCTTCATAAAGAATTGCACAGCTGGCATGTATTTTTAATATTTTGTATAATGCTGGTAAGTGAATTGTATTAAACTCATAAACATACGACTTAATAATTATTGTAGGTGATTATTAAAAGTCCATTTTGCGACTTAAGTTAGAAGTGACGCGAGTCTCTGATCGGCCAATAGATTTCTATTGGTGGATTGAGTAGATGACTTAAATTCGATCCCAGTCTTGCAATGCAATTGATAGAAGTTTTTCAGCGTTTAACTGACTAACGACGTCTCTTATAAATAAAATCAATTCCCGCAACAATTAAAGTAGATACCTAGGTAATATCATGTTGTACTACGTTGCCACATGGAATGCATTTATGAATTAAATTTAAAAAATCATTTATAAATGAAATGCGTATGTAAGACATTTTCTATATTACGACAATGTCACGAGGACAAGACCACCATTATTTACATTTTTTTATATTTTTTCAATAAATCAATAATGTCCATAACCTGCATTGCTCATACTAGAAGTCCTTGGTTCGGTACGCGGCAAAATGTCTCTTGCTTAACAGTGAAGGTAATATAGAAAGGAAATATTGTATAAATATTAAATATATGCATAAATTACTGTAGTTTCGGAAATTGAGACCTCGTGTATGATAAATTTTAACGGTGAAGAGGAGAGAACATTACTCTCATACAAACGATAGCTCATACACCATAAATTATCTGCAACTTCTAAAATGTTCATCAACTTCATAAGGTGGTAAAATCTAGTGAGGAAGAAGATATTTTACTGTCAAATGTTATTTAACACTAGAAGGACCGTGTTTCATACTATACCTATAAAGACCGCAGCCGTCAATTTGACCCTCCTAGAGATTTTACTGTTTAAACTATCAGATCGATATTAATTGCTGGCCTTAGCTGAAAATAGCACATAATTAATATACATTTATATAAATAAATATACAATAAACGCCTACGTCTATTGTATATTTAAATACCTATATTTCTAAGTGATCTAACCAACTAAAAACAATTTTCATGTTGATGTTTTGATAAGAAGTTGATTCTGCAAACCCTTGTCACGCACAACTTAGGCATGTTATTGTATTGTATTAATTTAAGAATTCAAACCGATCTACTTAAAAAGGTGATATACATATTGATTTACGACATGCATTAAAACGAGTGATAACAGTTAGTTATCGCAAAACATTTTTGTATCGAATGTGAACATGTAAATATAAGAAACGTGTATATTTTGGGCTGACTACATTGTTACTTAATGCTACTTTCAAATACTCGTTTGTACAATCTTTTGATACATAATTGTAATTATATGGCGCTCTTTATTTCACAATCATTACATAATTTATGTTACGTGTTTATCAAGTACCTACCGTCCAAACTTTTTAATTTCAGCGTATATTTTACTTCTACGTTATCCTTAACTTCACTTGATTTAAAAAGTATACTTTTTTGTTTGGTTCTGTAGACGATATCGACCCTTCTATAAATGTAATGTCACCAGTATAAATGTGCGCTTGTAGTACACCTGTATTACGGTAAAAAAGCATTGGCATACTTCATTAAATTTAACAAACGGTCTTAATTAAACGACCCCTCTCTGTCGCCACCATTGAGAAGATTTACTATTTCCGGTATTACGATTCTGTACGTATGATTGATATTACGTGAGGTGACTGAAAATTACATTCATGTTAAGAACACCTATAACGGATATTTAAATTACAAGGACTTACCCAAGCGAATGTAGGTCATGTATTAAATAGATCACACCTTCATATCCGTTAATATACAAGTTGTATATGCACGTAATATAGGTATAAATCAGCGACAACGATAGCATTTTTAAAAACATAAGTTACATTATTTTGAATAAACTTTTATTAAAAAACAACTCCCTTGCACTTAATAATATTGACTAATATATTTAGACTAGATATTTTGACAAAGAATTTGCCTTTCACTTAGCATTCGGAACTGACACGTAGACTCAAATTTGATTTTGTTCAAACAGACTTACCTGGATGGAGTATTCCAACACGAGCCAACGGTTCACAGGTTCAACATTGTCGAGTTAGTTTACTTCTGTACTAGTACTAGAAAGTGTCCTGAACGGCTGGTGAATTTTAAAAAGTAAAAGTGTTGTCGCTGCGCACGGCGCATGCATTCGCGGCGGGTTCTCAACTGGTAGTGGAGGTAGCCGCGCGGCGCCTGCTACGGAACCCTCTGCTGCGAGCCTGTGCTTTGTTTTCCATCAAAACAAACAAAACCTCTACGCCTGAAGCCGTATCATTTTTCTACATACACTTTATTACAATCATAACCAAATACAACTTTACCAGCAGCGGCAGCAGCGCCTACAAAATAAACATATTTATCAACTGTCGCGTAGGCGTAGCTTTTATTCGACAGTTAGGTACTAAAGTATTGATTTTTAATAGGAAATCTGTTTATTTTCATGGAGTAGGTAGTGTGCATCACGGTTACGTCACAGTTGACCTTATTCTAGTGGGCAGAAATGAAACGTGTGAATAATTTATCTCTGTATCTACTGAAGCGTTTTCTATTTAATATATTCTGAAACATTACATACATAATTTAAAATATACCTACGTTTTTATAAATCGTAACATATGCCTGTAAAAAGTTGTCGTAACATATGCCTGTAAAAAGTTCGATGGTTTTTTTATGGGAGTGGGAATTTTATAGGTAAAATTATAGATTTAAAATTATGCAAACAGTGGTAAGTTGAAGTATAATTATAAAGCGCCATCTCATCATCATCAGCCTATCGCAGTCCATTGCTAGAAATAGGCCTCATTAACTAGCCTATAATATATCTTAAGCCCAAACGCTCAAACAAAACTTAAGATATTACCATCATTTCATTAAGAATTGTGTTATTTGTGTTTTTTAATTCTCAACTTCAGTTTAACTACAAGCTGTAAGATTCTAAATATTAGGTCTATTGTGACAAAAGTGTTATGGTGTCAAACCTGTTGCGGCACGCGTCGCTGTTTGCCAAGAACGCAACAAGTTAGCTAGAGTGACCAAACGATTGGCTTATTTTAACCCTATTGTGATAATTCTCAGGATTAGCTCGAATCAGTCGCTCTTATGCCATGTGGGCCAGAAACTATAATGGTAGAGTCGTGAATTATACCTCCCTCCCCCAGAACCTTCTATTATTTTTTGAAATAATCGTATTTAAGAGCATTTCTCCGCCACCAAACTCTATCCTACCCTTATACACCCATTGATCTACAATTAATTACTTGTAACTTAATGTTTATGATACCGGCCAAACCCAATTTCAGGACAAAGTAGGTACTTAGTTCTTAATAAGGGGGAAATCGACTCGGATGGATATATGGCGGAGCTCCCGCCTAAGCCTTCTTAGAACCCTGAAAACCTTTTTTGTTATCACTAGAATAATATATTCTATGTTGACTAGGTTAAATTAGTTTAGCCTAAGCCGAACTACATAGTTTGTCCTGAAATCGGGTTTGGCTTTTTTTTTTTGTTATCGCAGGGGAAATGCCGCCGGCCCAAGGTGCAATGGGCCGACACCCTTTTGCATATCCGCCGTTACCAGAGGCATACCCACTAAAACCCCTGCGACGCTCCCTCATCGTCCATAGTGGGGAGGAACCACGGTAAGCGGCTCGAAACCTTCTACGCGGTCCTCCCCGGACGGCGGGCGGGACACCCCCCCCCCCCCGGATGGGCTGGGGGGGACGATAGGGACAGCCGAGAGCGTCGAGCCGTCTCTAACAGGCAGTGGTGGAGGCTGGTGCAATGTCGGCGCTGGCACCCCCGTACCATACACCGACTGACCTCCTCCAGGGTGAGGAGGGAGACGACGGGCAACAGTTCGCCGTCTCCCCCCTCTCCTCGCCCTTCGGAGAGCGCCAGCAGAAGGGTCTTGCTCCCGCGCGCGCTCCGCCGCTTCCTTACCTGCCATGACCTCCTCGCAAAAAGTGGCGAAGGCTTTCCAGGCATCCTTACTCACCAACATAGCCAGAACTATGCTGGTGAGAGCAAGGTCCGGACCCACCTTCGCGCTTCGCTACCAGTACGTTGCGCTGCGGAGCCCACTTTTGGCACACCGTAGGGGTGTGATGTGCCGTGTCCTCCGCTGCGCCGCACTCATGGCAGGAAGGGGCCGCCTCTCGACGGATGCGATGCAGGAATGACCTGAAATTGCCATGCCCGGTCATTACCTGCGCCATCCTAAAGGAGAGGGAGCCATGCGGCAGCTCAAGCCACCCGGTCTAGTACCGGGGCGAGCGCGTCCAAAGTTCGTCGGCCGAATTCCGCATGGACCAGGTCTGAGGCCCAGAGCCGGACAAGACTCTCATGGGCCTCTTTGCGGACAGCCTCCCGCTCAGTGGGGCAAAACGGCTTTCGCGCCTACCACAACCTACGGTAAGCCACCCTACGGTAAGCAAATAATTTATTATAAAGAAAAAGGGTAAATTATGTTACCACCCTACGGTAAGCGAATAATTATTATAAAGAACAAGGGTAAATTATGTGCATTTATTTAAAAAAGGAGAAAGTTCAAAATTTTATTAATTTGAAATTCAAAACCGTAGACGTAGACTTATAAAAAAGCTCATGTGGATTGCCAAAATAAAATAAATATAATAACTATAGGTACATATTTTTTTTCGAATTAAAATAATAAGACATTCTAATAAATATAAATAAATTGAACGACTCTACTCTATTGTTTTTGCCGAAAAGGCACCGGCAACTAATTGATACTTTTTAATTATAAATATTGCAACCACACTTTAACCGGGCCAGGTATACAAAATAAAATCAAACTAAATAAAATGAATAATTCGAAATTTGTATAGACGAAGTAAGTTTTTACATAGTTACGCAATGAGTAACTGTTACAAAAATAGGTACCTACCTAATAAAACAGTTGAGTTTTTTCTCTTATTACCTAACTACCTAAAAAGTAGCTGGAAAAACAAAATTTAAATATTCGCCTAAAAGTTAGATACATATAAATTTTATGTAAAAAAACTCAGTTTCATATAAAAAAAGCAGATAAATAAACTTTGAATAATAATTCTATGTACATAAGTAGGTATTCGAATTAAGCCAACCTTCATCTATTTTGAATATCTAAAGTGTGCCTGTCTCATTTTTTTTAATTCAGAAGAATTAACCTGTTCAGAAAATGTAGTTAATCAAGTAAGATGTAAAACCATTTTAAACTAAGTGTTCCCACTAATCAACAATACAAACGAAATGCGCTTTTTGCCTATATTGTCTCTGTTTCTCCTGCAAATATATTTCACGCAAGTATTCGTAGTTATTGTAAATTGCCTTTGCTTTGTTTACTTTTTTAATTTCGATTAATATTCGATTGCCTAAATAGCACAATTATATTGTAGGATATGAAGAATTTTGTAAAATTACAAGTCTAATAAGTTGCTCTCAGCACTGCTATTAGCCTTCCATACCCTGATGGGATCCAAGCTACCTACAAATTAATAAAAAGATCTAGAGAACTTACCGAAGTGGTACAGTGCTAAAGCTAATGAGTTGTATTGTAAGTTAACCTATACCATTTCTGTTATTAATCATTTACGAATTTCTTCATCATAAAATTTCTCTAGGGCTTGCTGGTAAGCGCCTAGTAGGTAAGTAGAATAATTACACTTTTCGTAGTAAGTAATAATAACCTGTCGCGAACAACTAACATTTCCTTGGATATTATACACAGGGACATAAACTCATTACTAAATTCGAAGATTGACCAGATAGCTGTTAAAATACTTACTTCATAGTTTTTTTTTACTGTAATTTTTTTTTTAATAATATACTAGCCTTCCGATCGCGATTTCCCCCGCGCGTAATTTTTTTTCAAATGTACCCCCTTTCCCCCACATTTCCGGGATCAAAAGTAGGTACCCTTTGTCACCAAGGGATAGTGTAGCTTTTCAACAGTGAAAGAATTATAAAAATCGGTTCAGTAGTTTCGGAACCTATTACAAACAAACAATCAACACTTTCCTCTTTTCCTCTATATAATATTAGTAAAGATAGTAACTATAGAAATCAAATATTAAAAAATCCTACGTTTAAACACATACTTAAAAAATTATGTTTGTGTTTTCGGAGGATCGAACTCGCAAACTCTTAAACAGTGGCCGACATCTGAAACAACTGGGTCACCATTATTTCTATGGTCACCATCTCGATCCTGACCCAATTATACTTTTTTTCATAGTGGAAAAATCCTTTATGAATACCCCAGCCGCTTGGGGGAGCAGCTGAGTTTATGTCAGAGTTGCTCTATATTAGGGGTTGACTAAAACTCCTTTGTGGCCTTCTCAAGCACAGGCTGGGGGGCCGGGTCGCTCTATGCAGAAATTCACACAATTGCCCCCACCAGCTGAGCTCTGCTGCTTTAGTGCAGCGCTCCTCAGGGGAAGCGAGCATAGCCACAGATTATTATTAAATAGTGCATAGCCTACCCCGTTTCCTCATGGCGCTTGGCAGTGTGAGGCCACCCCACACTACCAACATACTCACTACTCAGGGATGCTCTAAAGGTACGAAGGTTACCCACCCTTCGTACAAACATCCCTGGGATCCCCGTCTGGGGATTCTTACCCCACGTCGGGGAGTACGGTGGAGGTACTCTAAGGCCCCCAACCTCAGGCACGGACCTTATTATTCCTTATTTTGATATTTCAGATCCACATTTGAATCTACATAAGATACTAATAATGTTCAAGTTGTTGACGACAACAAAATGAACAATATTTATTTCTTTACAAGAGTTCGATACACTAACAGCATAAGTAACAAGAATAAAACTCACAGATAAGATTCTGATATAATCTTATCTTAAATATAATCTTTATTGGTACCTACACAACACAAAAGACAAAAAGACAAGGTGACAATATTTTTTAAATAAGACTAACTTCCTCCTAGGATTTCTTCGACGTTCATTCCAGGAAAAATGTAAATAAATGCGTTTGCGTTTGCCAAGCAAAAAGAGTAGTATATCATTTATTAAGGAACATCGCTATTTCAGATTATACAACAACCCATCTCCCATTCTTTAGTAGCACCATACGTGCAGCGGCTATCGAAATGCGCTACATACGACAGACCGAGGAAAACAACGCAAGGATGCAAGTCAGCGAAATTGGTTTCGTGACTCGTCCCTCACACGTCACTGAGACAGCAAATCAGATACTCGATCCTTATTCGCGCTAGCAGTTATTCTCTCGGCTAACACACCTAGACGGTACAATGGAGCGAGCGCGGTCCCCGAGCACAGACACCTAGCTCGGAGGAAGATCTTCCCTTTGTTGACGTCATAAATCGTGACCTTCATACGTCACCGTTCCACTTTTTTCGTTCGCCATGGAATGAGGAGAAAAGTTCTACAAAACATTCACCATCGTAAAACCGGTATAGTTTTATTTTCAGAGGTTCAAGAGCCCTCTTACATCTTCATCTCCAATCGCGTATAGCCCGCAATGTGTAAATAGATGGTTTAGGTGGCAAACAAGCCAGCGGGTCGCCTGATGGTAAGCAATCACCGCCGCCCATGGGCATCTGCAATTGCATCTGCAAAATTAAAAATAACAACGAAAATTAAAGATTCTAACCATATTTTTAAAGTACGTTTTTAAAACGCATTCATTTTTAGTCAACTGACAAATGATTTTTAAACCACAACGGTAACCCGCGATCTCTAGGCTTTTAAATAATTGTTAGATAACCTTTACCTGAATTAGGCTAGACTCTTCAAACTTCTCCTTAGAATTATAACTATTTACTGATAGTACACTAAGTACATTTAATATAAATAAATTGATGATTGATATTGTTGTTGTGCGCACTTAACAGATAATTTAATCTGTACATATATGTAAACATTTATGTGATATAAAAGTACAGACACCATCGAAATTTAAATGACAAAATCAAAATAAGTGGTATTTATGGTAACGGAAATGTACTATGTATTTCGTCATTGTATATAATTCCTAAAATCGCCCGGAAATGTGTGAAATAAATTATTATATTACACACATTTCCTAGAAAATCTATACCTACATTCCCTCAATAGCAATCGGAAATGTAAAACCATAGAATTAGTACTTATTTCTAATTCTATGTGTAAAACACATTTAAGATGTCAGTGTCTTGGTACCTAACTGAAATGAATGGTAAATCTTGATTTTGGGGAATAGGTTTTAAAAAAAAATAACCGCGAAGGCTTCTAACCTATGTCCATCCGAGTCGATTTCCGCCTCCGGTCGTTTATACAATGTTTGTTATCTCACTAAAGGCATATGTCCAGCATTGGTCTGAGATAGGCCGATGATGATGATGAAACAAACCCAGGTTATGTCAGAACCGATATATAGACTCTATTCGTCATTCATTTTCGTTTTCTAGGCTTAATTAGTCTTAGGCTTAGTCTTCATACGTCCGTCGGTAGCCCTCTTGCACACAAATACTCACTACTAGGTATGGGTAGGGTAAGGCACCCAACTAGCAAAATGGTCAATTGTTAATGCTATATGGACTTATAAAGCTCCGATGATGGTTTTGGTATTTGCTACTACGCTTTTAACTGCATAAAATGGTGCTATTTTTACTTGAGTATATTTAATTCTATAAATTGGTCTTATATCGGCATATAGGATCAAATATCGTGGCTATTATAGTCTAGGACTCCTATTAAGGCATTAAATAAGAGTAATTACTCTCAGGTGTAATTACTCCGGTAACGAAGACTTAAATGTGCCTATAAGATAACATCTTAGAGGCATTTAAATCTTAGGCCTCCTCTAAAAGCATCTACCAGGATAGGATACACTGAGGAGCAATCACACTAGTTACTTTTACTTATGATGTGATATAAGCTAAAATTGTATGGCTAATATAAGTAACTTCCAGTTAAACAACTGAATAGCATTTATAGTTCTTGTTTTTGTTTTACATAAGCTTGAAATTAAGGTTTAAGCGGATTTAATATCAGCGTTTCAAAATAATAAATCACTAAGATTATAACAGCATTTAGTAGGATAAAATGTTCTCTATATAGATTTGTCTTAAGCCGTTACAAGTCTAGACATATTTATATTGGCATTCCACAGTAGTGTTATTGTCAACGTCATCTTAAAATTGGTATACAAAATGGCGAATCTTCTGCAGTTTTGACACTTGCCTATATAGAACCAAATAAACTTATGATGGCACTATGTCACACTTGGAAATGCTTACCGAAAAAATGGCAGCCCTTTGTAGTATTTTTTTGATAAATAAATAATTACTCAAAGGTAAATAAAGTCAAGTGAAGAGGCGCTCTAAAATTTTGTTTAAAACCATGACTAATTTCACAGAAAATTCACATTCCCCTACGAATATTAATGAGACTTACTAACAACAATAAGATGTTGTTTTTCTACTATGGCTGACAATAATAAATTCTGATAAAGATAAATACCACTTCCTTATTCAAGCTGTTAAAAAAAATCATGACAGAGCAAAACACAGCGCAACACATTAAACTGTTCGTTCGTTCATTCGTTCACCAAAATGAGCTTAAATCAGCATTGCAAGGAGCGCATTAGTCTTACTTACGACTATAACTTACTTATATTGACTATATTATTGATTTGCAGGAGTAACTGCATTTTCGTAATTCTATTACAGGAGATATATAGGCGTAAACAAGCATTTTAGCGGTCTAATTTAAATGTGTTATAATCAAAAGTACACTTAAAAAGTGGGCCTTTTCCCGGACTTAAATTCGGATATAATTCTCATATAGACCTAAAGATTCATCCTCCTGGGATAGCTTAAAAACCACTTTTTGCTAGCAGCCCAACTAACAACTGTCACTTAAAATCAGGGATGTTAAGGATGTGAAATTTCGGTTACGGATTGGATACGGATATAGGAATGACTATTATACCGGATACGGATACGGTTACGGATATGAAATTATTTCGGATTATCCGTTAGTTTCGGTTACGGATATTACAATTTTAAAGAATTTCAAAAGTAAAATTCCGTAACACAACACATCCGTTTCAATTTGTCGAACTGCTCAGTGTAAAAATTGTTAAAATATTACCAAAATAATAGCTTAAAACTTGTAACCCAAAACATTGTAAAATGTATGTGATCTATGGTCATGTCTATTTTTTTGTCTATGTATTTAAGAAATTAAACGTAACAGTCTTGTCTTGCCGCTACAGCTATCGTGTTTTATTAGGTTATGGGCCCAGTCCCGTATTTTTTAGCCAAAAAGTAATAAAATCATTATCTTTTCGTGTTTCGTGCATCATGTCTTCATCAAGTTACATAGTTAACGTTCCCAAACTAAAAGGACGGGAGAACTATGATGATTGGGCGTTCGCAGTTAAAAACTTTATGGTGCTGGAAGGCATTGATCTGGACAATATTTCACCGGATTTAAGTGACAGTGAGCAAGTAAAGGCAAAAGCAAAGCTAGTTATGACGATCGATTCTTCGTTATACGTCCACATCAAAACTGAAAATACTGTTGCCGCGTTGTGGAAAAAGTTGAAGCAGTTATTCGACGATACCGGATTTACTAGGAAGATCAGTTTGCTTAGAACATTAATATCCATTCGTCTCGAAAGCAGTGAATCCATGACAAGCTATGTATCTCAAGTGGTTGAAACAGCGCAGCGATTAAAGGGAACAGGATTTGAAATCAGTGAAGAGTGGGTTGCATCATTACTTTTAGCCGGGCTCCCAGAAAAGTTCGCGCCAATGATCATGGCGATCGAACATTCTGGTTTGGTGGTTAGTGCTGACGTCATAAAAACGAAACTTCTAGATATGTCATCTGAAAGTACAAGTGGAACAGAGACAGCGTTTTGGACAAATCGTCGTTCGAAAAATGTCTATGGTGGCAGCACTGCGCATCCCAAACAAAAACAACTGTCAAAGTCAAATCAACAAATGTCATCAGAAAATAAACAAATAAAATGTTATAGATGCAAAAAGATTGGGCATTACAAAAACCAATGTCCTGAATCAAAAGTAAAGGAAGCAGGAGCCTTCAGCGTAGCTTTTCTTCAGGGAGAATTCAGTACAGAAGATTGGTATATTGATTCTGGTGCAAGTGTCCATATGACGGCGAACGAAGACTGTTTATTGCAAATACGAAGACCCAAGATAAATGAAATAGTTGTGGCGAATAAAGCATCTATGCCAGTTATGTGTGCCGGCGATACACTTATAACTACGTGTGTAAACAACGATCAGTTTGATATTCGAGTGAAAGACGTGTTGTACATTCCTAATCTTACAACTAACCTCTTATCTGTTAGCCAGCTCATAGAAAGTGGAAATACAGTTTCATTTGAAAAGAATTGCTGTAATATCCGTGATAAACAGAATAAGCTGATTGGAGCTTGGCGGTCATGCTCGCTAAAATGTGCTTGGGGTGGTAGCGTTATGTGTCGGGTGGTTACATTCCCTATAATATGGTTGAGTGAAATTATGGCTGGCACATACGTCATACTTGTGCTGCAGGTGCCACCTTTGGGCACTGGTCTTCCAGGGCTCGCGGATTTTTCTCGATTATAGTCTCATTCTTATACTTTATACTGTATGGCTTGGTATTCTAAAACTAATCAGTAATTGTAACAAACAAATTGTAAACAAACATGGCGATGAAAAAGAGTAACTGTCGAGTTTCTTGCCGGTTCTTCTCGGCAGATGACTGCATTCCGATACCGGTGGTAGAGTCACTCTGTAATTGACGATTCATAAATACTTGATACAAGTTTACATGAATAAAGAATATTTTGATTTTGATTTTGATTTTTTTGATTTTGGAGTAGCAAGGTTAACAAATGGAGTGTACAAACTAAACACTAAGAAGTCAGAGGTGTTCGCAGCTTCGGCAGTACACACATCAAATGCAAGACTGTGGCATAGGCGACTTGGGCATATCAACAGCAGTGACCTGGAGAAAATGAAGAATGGTGCAGTGGAGGGTGTTTCCTATAAAGATAAGGCAGACATCCAGAAGACCAACTGTGAAGTTTGCTGTGAGGGAAAGCAATCGCGCTTACCTTTTCCATCTGGCAATCATAGAAGAAATACTGTGTTAGAGGTGGTGCACGCAGACTTATGTGGGCCTATGGAGACAAAATCCATTGGGCAGGCCAAATATTTTCTTCTGTTCGTTGATGATGCAAGTCGAATGGCAATGGTATATTTTTTGAAAGAGAAAAATCAAGTGTTGCAGTTCTTCAGAGAATATAAGAAGTTGGTGGAAAATCAGACTGGAAACAAGATCAAAGTTCTCAGGACTGATAACGGAGGTGAATTTTGTTCCCAGGAGATGGAAAATTATTTGAGAACAGAAGGAATAATTCACCAGAAAACTAATCCGTATACTCCTGAGCAGAACGGCCTATGTGAGCGCTTCAACAGAACAGTAGTTGAGCGTGCTAAATGTTTGCTTTTTGAAGCAAAATTAGAAAAGCAGTTTTGGGCAGAGGCAGTTAACTCGGCAGTTTACCTAAAGAATAGGACGCCGGCCTCAGGTTTAGGAGATGTTACTCCATTTGAGATATGGACAGGTAAGAAACCTGACCTAAGCCATATCAGAGTATTTGGAAGTCCTGTGATGGTGCACGTTCCCAAGATTAAAAGACTAAAATGGGACAAGAAAGCTGTCAAGTACATCTTAGTTGGCTACCCAGATAATATAAAAGGGTACAGGTTATACAACTTAGATACAAAGCAAATTACTATGAGCAGGGATGTGACTATAATGGAAAAAGAAGACATCTCAGATAATACTCAGATAGTAGTGCAGGAAAAGACAGATTCCCAGGATTCACAGTCAGTGGAGGAAGAAACAGAAGAGGAAAGGAGTGTTCTAGACTCGAATGACACTACCTATGTTCCTGAGACCTCTATTTTGAGCTCATCATCAGAAGACTCATACCATACACTGTGTGAGGAAGATGATGACATCAGTGCAGAGGAAGTTCCTGAGCTACCAAGTAAGCGCAGAAGAAAACCAGTTGAGAGGTATGGTTTTTCAAATCTCGGCATTGCTGATGACCACGAGGTATGTGATGATAACATAACCTATGAGGAGGCCATGCAAGGGCCAGATAGAGAGATGTGGATACAGGCAATGAATGAAGAACTCAAAGCCTTTGAAGAAAACCAGGCTTGGGAAGAAGTGGACATTAAAAGTGCGGACAGAGTGGTTCAGTGCAAGTGGGTCTTTAAAAAGAAAATTGAAAGTGATAACAAAGTGAGGTTTAGAGCTCGTTTAGTTGCTAAGGGTTTCACCCAGAAACAAGGTGTGGACTATTATGAAACATATTCACCTGTTCTTAGATACTCAACCTTAAGATTGTTATTTGCATTAAGTGTTAAATTAAATTTTAAAGTTACCCATCTCGATGTAACAACTGCATTTTTAAATGGATCTCTTAAAGAGGATGTATACATGCAAGTTCCACCCAATTTAAAATGTAAGAGTAATACTGTTCTTAAATTGAAACGTGCTATATATGGATTAAAGCAATCTGCCAGGGCTTGGAATCAAAAACTTAATGATTGTTTACTAGCATTGGGTTATGTAAGGTCAAAACTAGAACCATGCTTGTACAGTAAAAAGGAAAACAAGGAGCAGATTTTTGTAACTGTATTTGTCGATGATTTTTTCATCTTTTCAAGTAGTAGCACAATGACAGATAAATTAAAGAAAGATTTAATGTTAAATTTTAAGATTAAAGATTTAGGGCAAGTTAAAAACTGTTTGGGTATGAGAGTTAGGACTTATAAAGATGGCAGTATCTCATTAGATCAAGAGCAATTTGTTAATAGTATTTTAAAGAGATTTAACATGTCAAATTGTAACGGTGTAGATACTCCTATTGAAATTAACTTAAAATTAGAGAAGTCTCAAAATGTAGAAAAACAGTATCCTTATCAACAGTTGATAGGGAGTCTCATGTATCTGTCTATTTTAACTCGTCCAGATATCAGTTTTAGTATCAGTTATTTGAGTCAATTCAATAATTGTTTTACAGCAGTAATTTGGAAGGCTATGTAGATGCGGATTGGGGGTCAAATAATATTGACAGAAAATCCTACACCGGTTTCTGTTTTAAATTGTCAGGGGCTGTCATATCTTATGAGTGCAAAAAACAACAAACTGTGGCATTGTCAAGCACAGAGAGCGAATATATGGCAATATCCGAGGCTTGTAAAGAAGCGATTTATTTAAGAAACCTATTGTCAGAAATTGTTGGATGTAACTATACAATTACTTTGTACAATGATAATCAAGGTGCTCAGAAATTGACAGAGAATCCGTTGTTCCATAGGAGAACTAAACACATTGATATAAGACATCATTTTGTTAGAGACACAGTAGCTAATAACATTGTTAAAGTTGTTTATCTGTCAACTTCTGAGATGCCAGCAGATCTTTTAACAAAAGCTTTATGTAATGTTAAGCATAGTAAATTTGTTAAGCAGTTAGGCATTAAAAGCATTGTATAACTTTCTTATAATAATAATAATAATAATTTATAAGATGTAACTTTCTTAACTTATGTTCATGTTTTTCAAGGTGATCATTTGGTAATGTTAGGATTATTTTGGTAAGTGGAGGTGTTAAAATATTACCAAAATAATAGCTTAAAACTTGTAACCCAAAACATTGTAAAATGTATGTGATCTATGGTCATGTCTATTTTTTTGTCTATGTATTTAAGAAATTAAACGTAACAGTCTTGTCTTGCCGCTACAGCTATCGTGTTTTATTAAAAATGCTCACAAGTTAGTTACGGTCTGATAAGACAACAGCAACAACAGCAAACAATGCGCGCGGCTTGCGTGTCGGGCACGCCACCGCACCGCCCGGCTGATGAAAACAACAGACTAGCCTTCCGCCCGCGGTTTTACCCGCGCCTAATTTCTTTTTTCAAATACCCCCCCTTCCCCCACTTTTCCGGGATCAAATGTACCCTATGTTCACCGCGGATAGTGTAGCTTTCCAACAGTGAAAGAATTATTCAAATCGGTTCAGTAGTTTCGGAGCCTATTCAATACAAACAAACAAACAATCAAATCTTTACTCATTATAATATTAAGTATTATAGATATCCGATAGTTTCGGTTTCGGTTACGGAGCCCCCTAACATCCCTGCTTAAAATGATGTATTGGGATTATGTAGATATTCAGTATGATGAGCACGTTCTGATGGTATAAGAACTGGAGGTTGTCAAAAAGCTAAAGTTATCGTTCAACAGGGATTCCAAGTTTATCGCGCAAGAATCCGCTGGCACAGCTAAATTTAATGTTACCTAAAATAACTAGATTTACAGCTGTATAACAACCATTAAAATCCTCAATGGAATAGGCCGCAGCAGCTGCGTATCAAATAAGCTGAAAAAAGCAATTTAAAATGCATTAATAGTATTTCATCACTCTTTTTAACATTTTCAAGATGACTGTACCAATGTACCTAATTAGCAAATGGTATTTCGCGCAAAGCCACAATAAATAATCTCTAGTAGTCTCGTGTTATCTAAATGCAAGCCGATTACTAATACCCAATCGATTTGACTTATACATATTAGTATTTAGAACCGTAGCTAAATCCACTTTTACATTCAAAGTCAGGAAAGTGGTGTGGCGGTTTAAATCATGAGTTTTTCATTAGATTGGTTGTTTCCAGTGATACTAGCGTCATTAGTTTTCAATTTAATTTTTGTGATTGGTGCTATTATACACTCCTTTCTGGCTCCTCTTCCTGATGAGGTATTTAATTATTTTTTGTCATAGAAAACAATATCTTTATTAGCAAACTCGTTTGAATAGTAACATAATTATTATAATTTTGGGTCCATTTTTTTGTGCACTTAATAAATAGTGCAACATAGTGATAAACTTACACGTATTAGCGACGGTGACTTGATAGAGTTGATCTACCTTTGTTCTGCAATGGAACTTCAATTGGCTTAATTACTATAGTCCAAATATAAAGCAAAGTGATAGTATTGTAATAAAAGAGGAATGTATTACAGTACACATACATATGGTAGAGGCGTAGGCAGTATGGGTAGAGGCGTGGATCATTCTTAATGTGTAGGACTGATGGCATAAACTAGTAATCGAGATCGATGACACCAGAAACATAACACTGGAATTGGACTTGTGGACATAATGTTTGATACACTAGTTATTTTATATTATTTATTTTAAACGAATTCTTACCTCAAATACATAAAATGTTCACCTCGAAATCAAGATAATAGACCAAGGGAGCCAAGTACAAAAAATATGTCATATTACGCAATAAGGATGACCAATTTTGGAATTATACTGGATTTGATTTGTATTGTTTTCCAGAAGGAAGCCGAAAGTGAACCAAGAGTGTCCTTCCCTGCTTCGACCCTGTCTTGGCAAGATCGCCGACACAGCAGCCTCAGTCCCCAGGTCATAGTCTACCACAACCTGGTGCGGTTAAGCATCAGCAACAGTGAAGGACGGAAACCAAGCAAGAAAGGCTTCTGGGATATATTTAGGTGCAGGACTGCGCCTAACGAGTATGCTATAAGTTATCCCAGAAAAGTTTCAGCAACTTCATAGGAAGTTGTACACGCTATTATTAGCTTCAAGGTACCTAGTTCTTTCTACAAATGATAACAGATGTAATTTTACCAATTTGTTAATTATATTTATTTAGATTCTTTAAATTAATAGGTTTTATTGAAATTCCATCATACTATGAAAGAGAGAAAGAAAGAAAGAAGTGAGTTTCATGATACTGATTAAGTTTGAATCTGGCTCAATGGAAAGCACTGAGAAAATAATGTTTTTTGGTATTTTTGAGGCAAAGATATACCATAAAGTTCTAGACAATGCTTAGAGACAAGGCGAAAATCTGGGCTTCTCTTTGATTTTCATCATCATTTCAGCCAAACGACGTCCACTGCTGGACATAGGCCTCCCCTAAGGATCTCCAAACCGATCAGTCCTGCGCCACCCGCATCCAGTGGATTCCGGCGATCTTTATGAGATCATCGGTCCACCTTGTGGGAGGCCTACCACGGCTGCGTTTCCCGGTACGTGGCCACCACTCGAGGACCTTTCCGCCCCAACGGCCGTCAGTCCTCCTAGCAATGTGTCCTGCCCACTGCCACTTAAGGCTCGCAATTCTTTGGGCAATGTCGGTGACCTTGGTCCTTCAGCGGATCTCATCATTTCTGATGCGATCACGCAGGGAGACTCCAAGCATCGCCCTCTCCATTGCCCTTTGCGCGATTTTGAGCCTTTTTATGCGGCACATTGTAAATGGCCACGTTTCCGTTCCATAAGTCATCACTGGCAACACACACAAGTCAAAGACTTTCGTCTTGAGGCACTGCGGTAGTCGGGCCGAGAAAACGCTGCGAAGCTTCCCGAACGCTGCCCAGCCGAGTTGGATTCGTCGATCGACCTCTTTCTGGAAGTTGGATCTACCAAGTTGGACTTTTTGTCCCAGGTAAGTGTACTCGTCCACAACTTCCAGTGTTGAGTTCCCAACTATTAAAGGAGTGGGTACGACATGGGAGTTCAAAATGATTTTCGTCTTTTCCATATTCATTTTAAGACCCACTTGTTGAGACACTCTACTGACATCGTTGAGCATTGTGCCTAGGTCTTCCAATGACTCAGCCATGACTACGATATCATCCGCGAAGCGAAGGTGCGTCATGTACTCGCCGTTTATGTTGATGCCAAGTTCTCTCCAGTCCAGAAGCTTAAACACGTCCTCCAACAGAGTAGTGAACAGTTTCGGCGATATAACATCGCCCTGTCTCACACCCAGCTGGAGCCGAATGGGTTTTGTCTTCTGGTCCTGGAGGCGGACTGACATGGTGGCGTTTTCGTACAGCGACTGCAACACTTGTATGTATCGGTAGTCTATTTGGCACCTTTGGAGTGACCGAAGCACAGACAGCTTTGATTTTGACTTCTTAAAAATACTGGGACCCTTCAAAGGGTAATCAACCAATTCTCAAGTCATGATTCCTTAAACAATTTCTATAAAGTTTTATGAATTATTATTATTTAATTTTTTGTTTGACGTAGAGGTATGCCGCCTTAAGCAATATATATTACCGGCCAAACCCGATTTTAGGACAAAGCAGTTTGGCCTAGGTTAAACTAGTTCTTACTAAGGGGGAAATCGACTCAGATAGGTTAGTAGGCTAAGCTAGTTAGCCTTCGTGGTTATTTTTTAAAGCCTAAAAACCTTTTTTGTTTTCACTATAATAATAATATATTATATGTGGACTTAAAGTTTGGCCTAGGCCAAACTAGTTTGTCCTGAAATCTGGGTTGGCCGGTAACATATTAATTATTTTTACCTATTTATTGAATTATTATAGATTAGCCCACGTAACAAAAAAAAAACATATGAATTTTAGTAAGAGCTTTCAATAATATAAACCCTTAGGTACCTTAATCGTATTTGTATAATATATGTTTCTGAATTTTGCCTTTCACATTACCTACACATTTTTTTATTTAAGTTATTAAAGCGTTTGTAATATTAGTCTTAGAAGTAATAAGTTTCTGTGCTTTATTTAATAAATTAATCCGTGATTACCATTATGCTTATGCCAGTAATGTATGATATTGAAGTATTTAAAACCAAATTGGTTTTTAATCGAATAGTAGCTTCACGTAATAAGTTAAGAGAAGGAGTCAGAATAGAGTGTCAATTAAGCTTCATAATACATATTATGCTGCTTTTGTAAATAATAACCATACGTTGGCTACAAAGGCGCATTTATTGCTTATTATTTATTTTCGTACTCGTCAATATAAATAATGCAAAGATTAGATTAACAAATTGATAAAATGAAACATCGATTTTTAATTACTCGTTTAATCTAGGGGCTAAATAGCCGTATTTTATTAATACTCTGAAAATTTTTACTAATAACACTAATTTTGAATACAATTTAAACTGGATTTAAATAGACTGAAGTTTAAGGTAGGTATAGCAATTTGGCTCATTCAATATTCAATTAAATATAATAATAATAATATCATTTATTTCAACCAATTATCGGTCATAATTCGCCCGAATCGCGACCATTCGGTGTAGGCATTTTTTATAAATTTTCGAAAACGCCCGAAACGCGACTGACTTGCAATTGTTTACAAAAATTCACGACGCCCGAAACGCGCCCAGGCCCTCTCGATATATCGCCATCATCCCTCAGATCCTCGGTGACTATATGTCCCAAGTATTTAAACGTTGGCACTCTAACCAGCTCAACATCATACAACCTAATTGGTGGTACAGGAAGAGGCGGACTGCCTTTCACCTGGAAGACCATTACCTCGCTCTTCTTAATGTTGTATTTTAGCCCGTGCTTTTCGGCGTAGGTCTCACAGGTAAGATAAACTAAACTAAATAAACAAATCAATGTGAGAATATATTTTATATCAACGAATGGTATTTACGTACTTTCAATCGTTAACGACGCAAGGAAAGATCTTTGAACTGATTTAGGTCTCAAACCTCGTCAGAAAGCCATTTGTCATCAGGATTTCTGGATTACAATCCGGAATCTAAAATCTGTTCCTGTATCTATTTTAGCATACTGTTGGTTATTCTATGCCTAGTCACGACACGACCACTCAGCTGTAAGATACCACTATAAAAAAAGATAGCTCTTATCAGCCATACAATAAAATTGAAGGAAACCGTGCTAAATCGACAAAATATTGGGGAAAATAATTCCTGATAAGATTAGGTTACCAAAACCTATGTATTACATTACTAAAACATGGATTACCGATATTTGATAACCATAGATTAATGATACACTAGAAAAAGGCGCGGGTGCGATCCAGGCACGCATGGTCATGTCTGTTAATATGACGAGTGCGGTGGCTAGTTAGGTAGCATATTAAAACGACGACCGCGCCAGGTTTCAAATCATTCAAACGATTTGGTTTTACTATTCGGAAAATCCTCAGTCACAGTCTGAAATCAGCATGTAGCTCTTCTACCATGCCACAACCCGCTTAGACGAACGATGCGCAAAGTGCCTCTACCTCACATGGCCGGGGTGACATATTGACACGATGGTGCGCCGATAATTGCACAAGGCGCAAAGTGACGAGCACACTATCTGCTCCCCCCTCATCGCAGGCAGACATTCCAGTCCGGTTTGGTCCACTTGGCCAAACTGAAGGTGAGTATAGGCTACAACATTTCCTCGAGCGTTTCGGTGTAATGTAACGTTCTTACGAATGGTATAACACAGGCAAAAGCTCAGTAAGCCTAAGCATTTCCATGTAATGTACCTAACGTTCCTGCGAATGCTCGGCATTGTGTTACGGGTAAATGCTTACAGCGAGTGTGCATTTACCCGTAAAGTTTCGTTGTACATGCGTTCATTCTTCTTTGAAATGTCGGACCTACAAGTTGGGTGTGCTGCGTTTATCGCACTCGTGCAAAGGCTCGATGAAACCAATATGCTCGTTGGTTTTTAAAAAGGCTGTAACAACACTTCGAGGGTCGTGTCCGTAGAGCGGTTCGAGTAAATTTAAAAATAGCGAATGCTCGATGTTCTGATACAAGTAAATGTTGTAGTCTATACTTACCTTTAGTTCACCGGGCATATATCCATTGATTGCAGATCAGCCGGCTATTCATTAAGAAATGGTTCAAATTTAATTAACTTTTCCTAGTCGACGGCTA
This sequence comes from Mecyna flavalis, assembly GCA_949319885.1. Taxonomy (NCBI): domain Eukaryota; kingdom Metazoa; phylum Arthropoda; class Insecta; order Lepidoptera; family Crambidae; genus Mecyna; species Mecyna flavalis. Next base: position 8,493,045 of record OX439435.1, on the reverse strand, counting down.
GGGCATTATGAACTACTTAAACGGTTAATTCGATATTGTAAATTGTAGCTCAGCAGTTAGATGCAACTTTTATTACTCTCAGGGTGGTATTCTTAATGCTAATAATTTGGTGCGAAGTAGGTATATAGCAGGTGTATTTCTGTTACGTACCTACCTATATTCCAGATAATATGAATATTCCGGTGAAATCATACCTAACTTACACCACTCATGGGTCTCTCCTCTCAAGTCCTCTCTCTAATTGCAGTGGTTCTCGGCCTTTAGGCCAAGATCAAATTTTAGTTTATCACAATTTAACATATAGCGCGATCTAGTGTTAATCTGAGTTAGGTGTGTGTGTATGTTACCATTCAAAACCCTTATTGACCGGTAAAATTAGTTGATTAAGGGTGTCGGTTAAAGCCCACTTTTAACTTCAAAAATGGGTTCGAATCTCACGGGGAGCATCCCTTTGTGTCATGTTAGGTTCGGTTAGAACTGCGACCACAAAACGCACGAGCCGAGCGAGCGAAGCGAGCGTGCCGCGGCAGGCAGGCAGAATCCTGAGTCAAAAAGCTTATTGACCGGTTAATAAGGGTTTTGACCGGTCAATAAGCTTTTTGACTGGTTAAGGGTTTTGACTGTAACATATACAGGGTGACATTGAAGTCGTTAGCATCCTTTTAAAATAAGAACATACTCATGATATAGAGCTCTAGTCCTTTCCCCAAATATGAGGCAAATCCAAGATATAAAATTATGGTTTTAAAATATCTTAAAATTTATTATTCAAATAAAATACAAGCCTGAAACTTCTTCATTGGCCTCCCCGACAAAGCGGGCTCTGCTATAACATGAATTTATAGGAAAATACTTACATAAATACTTGTTGCACATTACAAAGAACCAAAAAAAAAAAAACAACATGCAAATAAAAAACATCGCAGACTAATCAGCTCGGATTTTGTCTGAAGGTCTTGCAATTTTATAAAATATTATGCTAGGTACAAAGTATTATTAGAACCAGGCCTTTACCAGGTGTTATACGTTTTTATATATCTTATCAAGACTCTATAATTTTGTTTGTGACCTCGTTATTTTCTATTTTCTTGGTTTGTTTTTAACGGACCATGTTTTCTGGCAAAATTCAAACCAAGATGCATATCATAAATAAAAACTCACCAGCCACCATAACACCACAACTTGAGTAAATCAACAGAGGAACAAAATCAATTTTTTAAAGAAATCACTTGACACAAGCATTTGACATTCGCTATCGCAAATTGAGCGATAACGAACGTTGTCTACTAGGGCCTCAGGACCTCAGCGGCAGATTGAACTTGTGGGATGTAAGCTAGCCAATTGGACTCTAAAAAAGTCCCACCACCTAACACAGTTGAACCTAATCTTCACGAAAGCGGTCGGTCGGCACTTCAGCAGTCGGTTGACTCTACCATTAACTACAAAACATGCTTTACTCCTGTTTTTTCAACGCTCCCACACTAACAAGACAACTTAAGAAAAAAAGACATCTTATGTGGCATCCATTTCGCTACATAACATACCAAATAATGTCAACAACAAATATAATTGAGAACACTAGGAAAAGTATCAAATATTTTTCTAATTGACCCGTTTCTGTGGATATGACCGCGGGCAGATAAAACTTGAGTCCCGGCGCCATTCCATGTCCAACACATAATTAGCGCTGACAAAGACAAAGAATAATTATGTACCTTTTTTATCGCAAGTAAATAAATGACTATAAATTATTGTATAATTCATCGATCAATGATTAAACTAATTACTGTCATTGATTATGAAATTTGGTTTTAGCAATTCATATTCCCAAAAACCCTTTATCGTTTAGTTTTAAAAAGAACTTAGTTATTTCATTACACAACACAAAAGGTACGCATATATTATCTAGACACCTACATATATATTATATCTACATACAGTTATCAAAATGTGCGCAATAGATGAACAGAAATCATTGTACCTATGTAGGTACCTACTTGTATCTGCACTTTAGGAACTAGGCAAAGCTGGTTCGACAAAACTGGTTTTGAAACGCTAGGTGCAAAGTTGATTAAACTTGAAGCTTCAAAACTAAAAAATAACAAACGACAGTGCAAGGTAGAGCGTTCATCATTAAAATGTAGAGAAGGGAGGACCAAAGGTTGCTTGAATATGCAAGTCTTTAAAGGTTGGCTACTGCAGAATATTAAAGAACTGAGCAATAAGGACAAAAGGCTACATATAATGAGAATAAGACTTTATATGGGTATTTCTTTTATAATATATTTATTTGTCCACAGCTTAAGGTAAATAATACCTACTTATATATTTTCATTAACCTCATGGAATGGCGTGGTATTTATTAGAAAAAATCCATTGTAAAATGGTGTTAAGTAATTTGAATAATTTGCAACCTTTAAGTAAAAAGTACTGTGTTATTTCCCGATATTCTCAATTGATGAGAAGAGAGAGAGAGGTGACCTTTACATAATACGAAATAATAACCAATAGGTTACACATAAAATGTCTTCGCGCTCTTCTAATTATAGCACCTGTGCAAACTCCGTTTTTGTTCATTTCATGTCCTCTAATAACGAATGCTAGGAGACACAGTCAAGCATGATATTATAAGACGTGTAAAAGAAACAAATGACGGTGGACAATAGGTTTGCGGACGCTATTACGGGGCCACAACACGGATTCACGCAATTCTCAGTCATTGACTAAAAATATATAGACAGGACAACAAGAAGACGATATAGGTATAACTATTATTTTGCTTTTTGTCATAATGATTTTGTTATGATAATCTTAAATAATAATCCTAAATCCTAATAGGCTTGTTTCCACTAAGAATGAATCGGATGGCTTAGAGTTTCTAATGATTAATCATGATATGTAGTAAACAAAAAAACAACTTTTTTACTAAAATAATATAAGATTACAAATATTTTTGGAAATTAAAATAGGCAAAATTACTTATTTAATCACGTGACATTAAACAACAATCAGAGAAGCGTGACGTCAGTCCTCGCAAAACACCGGTTGCAGCTGTATAATGATCTCGTCGACTGACATCAACAAACTCGATTGTTTCGCGAGGATAGACGTCATTCAAGACGCCATGACAGTCAAGTTAATTTTAAGTTTATTTCTAAAAAAGCAAAATACTTATGAAAAAGACCTATTTTTCTAAAAATAATATATATTCCACCCTTAAAGGCGGGCAACGCGCCTGTGACCCTAAGGGGGTCTCGGGTGCTCTGATTTGTAAATATTAAAAAAATATTGTTCATAAATTATTGATTTATTATATATGCTTAGCATTATGAGCATAAATGATAAGAAATTTGAATGATAAATGGATTAAATTAGGTACATTAGGCTCGCAGCTCATCTTGATAGTAAGCAAATGCTAAGATTAAATAAATACTTATTGGAGAACATTTTTACGAGGAATATATAGCTCAGTCTCCTTAAAAGCATGCTCATTAATTAACCATCGATTCATTGCAAGTTTTTCTTAGATAAAATCATTTATTTTGTTCGATTTTCATTTGATATACAGAACCCCGAAAAAGATAAAGATCCTCTTTAAGACTTAAAGGTTTTGGCTTATAGGTATCTAGACAGAAATCTGTGCTACTACGTCACTCGTAATCTTTTGCACTGATTAGAAAAATGCCGCCTCTACAACATGTATAAGTTGCTACAGAGTACACACTCAAAGTTTCAATAATAAAAAAAATAAGACGGTCACCTCCGTTCGGTGCTGTGAAGTAGTTCTTAAGCAGTTTTATTTGGGCTTCCAATCGAGACGCACTGACGTGTTATTGCTATTTAGGAAAATCCATCGTAAATACGGAAATATGTATACATTCATCATTGTGGCGACTGTGGCAATCAGTTTGAAGTTACTGTTTTTGAGTTTCTCCATGTATTTTACCTTCAAGAATAAAGACCTTCAGGTAACAGAGGTGAGTGCACAGCGTTTTGCAATCGCATTGTTTTGAAATCATGTTACCGAACGCGGTCCAGGCACGGTGAACTGTTCAATTTTTATGGTAGAGTTCGTGATTTTGGCTGACGTTCAAACTTGTTTTATGCAACGCAAGCTGGTATGAGTTTTAAATGACAACATTTGATACCAAGCGATGGTAATAATGATGACCTATAGATACTACTAATGCACGAATGTATTATTGATAATGATTATTATAATACTATAATTACTAGTACTATAATTATTATATAATATTCAATTTAAAAAATGTAACTACTAATATTATATACTTATGTAAAAACTTAATTTTCCAAACATTGCTTCAACAATCAATAGAGATGATGTTATACAAGACGAATCTAACGCCGAAAAAAACCTAATTACGTACGTTTTTAGGGTTCCGTACCCAAATGGCAAAAACGGAACCCTTATGGATTCGTCATGTCTGTCTGTCCGTCTGTCCGTCCGTATGTCACAGCCACTTTTTACCGAAACTATAAGAACTATACTGTTGAAACTTGGGAAGTAGATGTATTCTGTGTACCGCATAAGGAGTTTTAAACAAAAATAGAACCTTAAACATTTTTTTTTCATCAAACCCTTACGTGTGGGGTATTTATGGATAGTTCTTTAAAAATCATAATGAGGTTTCTAATATAATTTTTTTCTAAACTGAATAGTTTGCGCGTGAGACACTTCCAAAGTGGTAAAATAAGTGTGTTCCCCCTGTAACTTCAAAAATAAGAGAATGATAAAACTAAAAGAAAATAGATATATGATGTACATTACCATGCAAACTACCATTGAAAATTGGTTTGAACGAGATCGAGACATTAGTTTTTTAATACAAAACATTGATCAACTTACAAAGAACTACTTACAAGAATTTTTACTTGCTGCTACGGAACCCTTCATGGGCGAGTCCGACTCGCAATTAGCCGCTTTTTTTTATACTTTCGTATTTATAATTTTAGCTCAGATACATATTAGTCTAACTTAAGTATACACATAGTAAGATAAGATGAAACTACTGTCAACATTTCGACGTTGTCCTTTTGATTGGTCCCTTCATGAAAGTGGGTTGATTCTTGTATGCCAAATGATGTGACATTAAAAAACCATTGAGAAAAAACCCACAAAAAGTAATACACAGACACCCACAGCAGGAATTATCTTAGAAAAATCGTTGAACAAGTGATATTTTTACATAATACCTACTTGTCTTGGTTATAATTAGTGTGAAATCATAAGGGGCCACAGTTGTCCTTGTTTGGTATTTAAGTAGATGTTAAGTAGGTATACCTATCAGCGTAACAGATACCTACTACCGTGCCCTGATTATCAATATGAATACATAAATAGTCAATTAAAAATCTTAGAGATATTAGAAGTTACTGTAGATATCTAGAGCAACTCGCGGAGCAAAGGCTTCTGCTGATGCCTGGGGCTGCCCATTAGGTTGATGAGACCCATAAGGTTACCGCGAGGTTTAGTGAGTAAAAACTCCTGGAACAATGTTTCCAGGAGCAGTGCCACTTTCAGAGCACCGGGACGACACGCGGATCTGTTCCGTCCCTAGGGCAGAGTTAGGGTCACGTGATCTGTGGTTAGGGTGCATATAGCGTTTCCCGCGTAAAAGAAAAGACATCTAGAGCAAAGAGAAACAATAATTAGTGATCGTCTTATTCTGATTTGATAATAAGGGGCAGTACACGCCCAGAATGTATGTTAACATAGATGCCATACATAATTGAGTAAATACATATTTAGAAAACATAACACAGTGTTAGAAATTCTGATTTTGTTGCATGCCCTTTATAATACAGATATCGATAATATTTATCATTTTAAGCACTACAGTGAAAGTCCGGCATCGATACCACTAGTAGCTTTTTTAAATCTCAATGTTGCTGTTTTTTTAGACTAGATCAGTTGGCAAACAGTCACGCAGCCCAGCTGACACTTCAGCAGGAAGCGTTGCTCCATGTGCTGCCACACTGAAGACTCCTCTGATCTACGAGCCTTGTTTCAACTCTACTGGCTTCCACATTAATATTGCTGAAACATAGCCAGAGCTGTTATGGCGGCAGATTTTACCTGTGGGGGTAGATAGTAGCTAGCCAGTCAGACTGAAAGATTCATACCACCAACCAGACCCAACTTGGGAATCAAACCCACGGCCTCCGCGTTTTATACCCAAGCGGCTTAGCCACTGTCCCACGGAGGCGGTCAATCAACTTGTTTAAAACAAGTTAAAACTAAGTTTTGAATTCATAAAAGCTTGGAGTGTTAGCTTTAACAAAATCTTTGAAAAACTAGTATTTTTATCAGAATTAGGGACTACATTCATTGGGGACTGTAAAACCTTATGCGCCAGAATAAAAGAGCGGTGTTTCCCACGTCTATAACATAGACCAAATATTTTTTTGGTCTTAGGTCTATAAATAGCTAGGTATTAGTAGACTAGTTTCTATGCCTTGTTGAGACTAGTTTTAAAGATTGTACGAAAAAGTATTTACGCAATTCAGTGACCTATGATTTTAATACCTACTCGCACCATGCTGTTCACTTATCAATCATACATAGTTACTGATTAAAGAGTAGATGTTTCGGAATTTCCAAGATGTGCGACTGGCGAACAATAACTTTTGTATGAACGGTTTTTAGTTTTTTACCCAGATTATACTTTGGACGAACGAATCATATTGAATTATCCATCGTTACAACATCGATATTTTTATTAAAATGATGAAAAGTACCTATTAAATTGCATGAGGCAAAATGACTAAGTATGGAAGCAAAACCATCCGGCTAAATAGCTCTACTTCATGAGGTAGTAGTAGATGTATTTAGCCCGATTCACTAGATAAATATTACCCAACATCACACAAGTGGACATGATGCATATTATTATCTCTGTTAGGTCTACTTGGTTCTATGTTATATTTGCGTATTATTTTACAAAAATGTATATAATTATTATGTAAAGTTTATCCGTTGTCTGGCACACATAATGGAAGGAAGCTGTGCTTAGTTTTTTGGGGCAATACCTACGGCTCGTGTTGGCCAAGAATGTTCTTTGAGGTACCTACCAATCTTTGTTTACACATCTGTAAAATATAGGTACGAATGAATTGCCAAATATGTGCGCGTATAACTTTAGAATACTTAACTGCATCAAATGATTTTTTTCTTTTTGTGTTCGCAACTGTCACGACTGAGTCTGTATATTCTAAACCTTATTCATCCGTAGAAAAGCCGTGGCGAGTAGTTGAAAATAAATACTAAGGAAATTTTCTCATTGAAAGATAAGTGAAGAGCCGATCACTAGGCTAAGATTTTAGATATCAACATTTTTCATTTCCTGTTTATGTGATTACATACCTACAAGATAAAGTTTTGTACAGATAAAGACAGCTAGGCTAGATGAATGATTCTATTGTTGAATAAATAGTTATGCAGATTTCAAATTTATGTTGTATTGTCCCCATTTTTTTTAACCTGTTCTAGAGACTCAATTACTAATTTTACATCCGACCTGCTGAATTAATCCAGGACCCGTGACGCAGTCATCTTCGTGTCTAAATGTGCTGCCTCCAAGCCAAAGTGCAAGGAAGGCTTTCAGTTCGTCAAAGTAAATCACGAAGGTCATAGCTTCGGATCCCGCTTTGTCCTCGTTCATGCTAAATCCTTAAATGTAGAAATTTAAGCCTTCCTACGACTCGAGGTTTCGCGGTCGTGTGAGGTGGAACTCTGTACTAAAAAAGACGTTCGTCTAAATAGGTACAGTTGAAGTGGTAGAGCCATGCTGTTTTTTCAGTACGAATGGGCCTGCTAGTCCGGGAAAGTACCACACTTGCACATAACACCAGCGTGAAATAATAATGACTACTAGCTATCGTTTCGTCTGGTTTGTGTGAGTGCTGAAGTCTGGTTTGTAAATTAGGTATCTTCTTTTTCTATGGTACTAAAGCTAAAGTAAGTAGTCTAACCAAAAATTATGGTAACAGCAAACGGAATAGGTTTAAACGAAAATGTATTTATTACTATGAGGATTTTATAAATTTACGCCTTTAGGGTACGGCGGCAGCAGATGAACCTACCCTAATCTGTCAAAAAAGAACTCTATGTGAAATAAATAAAGCCGAAAATTGGTTGTAGAAATATAAAAGATGTCGACTGTATGGAGCGTACATAAATTCGCGAGTACCTACACTACTAATGTTTGAATATTTTTTTTCAGACCATCAGCTCAAGACACGACAACAAGAAATCTATGAGCGTAATGTGGACATGGCGGCAAATCAAACAATTATTTTTACGTAAAACATTACATTTCAATTCTGATGTAAGCAAACCAAGTTCCAATAAAATATGAAATGACTGCTGTACCTACCTTCATTTTAAATACCACCACCAATTTATTTACCATAATTATATTAAATAATTATTCAAAAGCTCAACATCTTTCAAATATCAAATCATATTACAGAAATTGTCTTATGTAAGTCGCTTTATGAGAATCAAGAGTTCAAAGAATTTTTATATTTGGCTAGAAAAATTTTGCTGGTGTCTCAGCCCTAATAAAAAACCTTTGGTCGGAGGCTGGGGTAGAAACTTTGAGATAAGGAAAAAATTTGCAAACACGTCTTTCTTCATAACATTGCACAAGACACATTTTTGTGTAATGACAGAAAAATAATTATATAATAAAATACAAATTATTTCAAAAAGTATAATATTGGATTACTTACTGCTCTGTCAGAAGCCAATAGAAATGGAAAGTAATAAAAATGCTTCTTTGCATGTATCTTCATAAACAAAAACATATTTTAACTATTTGTAAATATGTACAATTTTTCATTGTAAGTTTTATTCAACTACGTCCAGATCAAATTCTTCATAAATATGTATAATTGACTAGTTTAATATTCTGTATGAAATATTTACATAAAACATTTTATTTACATGAACAGCTAGTCTTAACTTCACAGGTCAATCATAATTTGAATCTTCAAGTGTCAAATAATTCATGTCTCTTGTATATGTGGCCCACTTGACGGTCTTTTTCTGAATGTCAAGTTTAAGTTTTCTATTCTTATATTCAATAGCTTTATTTACTATTAACCTGTTGAATTCATGGACATGTGGATGGTTTGTATACTCATCTACATTCATCCATTTGCAATCCTTCACTTCTCTTTCTGATATTGATATTCTATCAGTAAGTGCATTCAACATAAGCAATACATATATATCAGAGTTGCCATACATCATATTGTGAGTATGTCTAAATGTAATCAGACTTTGGAAGAAAGCATCAATTCCAGTTTCTTCTTTCACTTCCCTTACAGCAGCATGAACAATATCTTCACCTGTAATTTAAAAGAAAATTAATTTAATATTATCTTGACACTGGCATGAATGCATCCGTGGTCTAGTTTTGTCTAATGGTCTAGCATCAGACCCAGATTTCAAAGTTGTAGGTTTAAATCTCAAGTTGCATTTATTTTGAAACACTAAAAGCAACCTATTATTAAAAAAAAATTAGCAATGTCCTAAAATTAACTTCCAAATTACTGTCAGATTTCAATACCAATTGCAATGGATGATCCATATCAATTTTATTGTTTAAGCTTTATAATATCAATGATTGATGTTTGATGTTGATTTTATATAAGCAAAGAATAATAAATATAATGAATACCTTGTTCTACATAACCACCAGGAAGCTTCCAGTGCGGATATTCATAATGTTTCTCTGATATTGCTAAGAGCTGATTCTTTTTATTGAACACCATAGCACCAACTCCCAGGTTTGTGTGACAAGCAGGTGGTATGTTAGGTTCAGAGTCTTTTGGCAGCCAATTATACATCATCAGGTAGTCACCTCTGGCATGATGAAAATTAAAACCTTTCTAAACATATGAAGTCTTCATGTAAACCATATTTTTTCCATTTTTCATATATCTTTAATACAATAAAGCAATTCCACAGAGAAAACTTACCTGTGCCAAAATTGGAATGGAATGAGAATCTTTTATATTTATTTTAAACCAAATACATCTTCTGCCTTCTACTACCCATTTGTTAAGGGATTCTGTAAAATAAATTATGTACTATTGATTGATTTTAAACATTGATAGTACATAATATGACATTTTGTGAATTTAGGATCTATGTAGATGTACCACAGAATTAATTGGGAATTACAGTGATATAAACATTGTTTCGATCAGCTAAAAATCAATATAATCATGCATAACACCATGTAGGTAATGTGTAACTTTTATTAGAAGAAAAATACCAACAAACCAACCTGCAAGTTTAATCTGGAAATCCCCTTCACACTTTTCTTTAGCTAGATCAACTGTAATTCCATTAAAACGATCAATTACACCATTGTATGTCGAATAGTGTTCTTTTAAACTATGATCATAAATTGGCATTGAACACCTGCAAAAAAAAAGTTTGTAAAACTTCCAAACTTGCATAATTCGAACATGCATTCCTAACAACACAATATATACCTCAATGGATTACTTAAAAGCCTAAACTGTTGGCATTGCTGAAGCAATTTCTTACAACAATGCATTTTGATAAAGAAAGAAGCACAGAAAATCTTCCACGAAATCTCAGTCCATTTTTCTAAAGATAAAGACGAGACCACAGACTAGATAGAAGATAAATCAGACAACCGACTCACGTACTGTAAACATGGGCTTTACGGAAAAGGGGGCCAGTGATATATGACAGCTCTTTTTTTTTTAAATTGTGGTGGTGTCAAATGCAAAGGCATTCTATTCAAACAGCCACTTTATTTATTTTGGTGTATTATTTGCAGGATTACCCTATTTGAAATAAAAGGGAATTCATAATTTCATATACCCGATACATGAATTCCCTTTTATTTCAAATTTGAGCCAAAAAAGATCATTTTAAGAAGACTATTTAGGTGAAAAACAAAATAAAACAAGTTAATTATTTATTAATTGATTTATTTTTCAATTTCTTTTTGTAATAATTAATCCTTCTGTTGCATATTATTTGGTAATTTTCTCCTTTGTAAACACGTCAGTCCCTTTCAAAATGTTATTAATAGTATTCCTGTTGCATAAATCCATTTCTCACGAGTTTTATCATCAGTCGGAAATCTGGAAACAACAAATCGCTTGAAATTCCCTGAAATATGGGGTAATTTTGGGGAAATTTTTCCTTTCATTAGGCATCCGGAAATCGAATTATGAATCTACCATAGAAGTATTTTATTTCTTTAATCTATGGAATCTACTAATTATTAATAAAATTTCAGTACATAGACATCTATGATAATTATTATGCTGGCTTCTGATGTAAATTTGTAATAATAAGCAATTATTTTACCGGTTTGCATGTCAGATGTTTTAGAGGTTATATTTAGAAATAATTTTTAGATATTTCCCATTTATCAAGTTTTTGATGATATAACTAATGATTTAGCGCAGAAACTTGGTTCCTGTGAGATTTGAGAAAGAAATACGTGATCAAAATTTATAAAACAGTGTACTTACGTATGAAATGTAACACCCGCTTTTTCTCTTTGATTGTTGCTTTTGCAGCCAAATATTGAACACTCTACCATTTTGTATGCTAGACACAAACGTTCCACATTCGATTAAATCATATTAATTTAGGTAGTAATCCACAAAACCTTTAATTTCTTTGGCACTTTAATGATTTTTTTGCTCAGTTTGATTCAGTTTGATTTGAAGTTTGAACTCTTCTCTATTCTATTTCCTCTTACAGGAATCTCAATAAGACTATCTCACTCTGTCAAAGCATGTCAGCAGACCCTTAAGCGAGCTGGCGGGGGAGAGGGGTTACGACCACAGATTACGAAATGTCATCTGAGGTTGGCCCCCTGTACCACAGATATAACAAACGCACCAATTTTATTACTTTGAGTCAAACGGCCGTGGACGAGACGATCACAGACTAGATAGAAGATAAATCAGACAACCGACTCACGTACTGTAAACATGGGCTTTACGGAAAAGGGGGCCAGTGATATATGACAGCTCTTTTTTTTTTAAATTGTGGTGGTGTCAAATGCAAAGGCATTCTATTCAAACAGCCACTTTATTTATTTTGGTGTATTATTTGCAGGATTACCCTATTTGAAATAAAAGGGAATTCATAATTTCATATACCCGATACATGAATTCCCTTTTATTTCAAATTTGAGCCAAAAAAGATCATTTTAAGAAGACTATTTAGGTGAAAAACAAAATAAAACAAGTTAATTACTTATTAATTGATTTATTTTTCAATTTCTTTTTGTAATAATTAATCCTTCTGTTGCATATTATTTGGTAATTTTCTCCTTTGTAAACACGTCAGTCCCTTTCAAAATGTTATTAATAGTATTCCTGTTGCATAAATCCATTTCTCACGAGTTTTATCATCAGTCGGAAATCTGGAAACAACAAATCGCTTGAAATTCCCTGAAATATGGGGTAATTTTGGGGAAATTTTTCCTTTCATTAGGCATCCGGAAATCGAATTATGAATCTACTAATTATTAATAAAATTTCAGTACATAGACATCTATGATAATTATTATGCTGGCTTCTGATGTAAATTTGTAATAATAAGCAATTATTTTACCGGTTTGCATGTCAGATGTTTTAGAGGTTATATTTAGAAATAATTTTTAGATATTTCCCATTTATCAAGTTTTTGATGATATAACTAATGATTTAGCGCAGAAACTTGGTTCCTGTGAGATTTGAGAAAGAAATACGTGATCAAAATTTATAAAACAGTGTACTTACGTATGAAATGTAACACCCGCTTTTTCTCTTTGATTGTTGCTTTTGAAGCCAAATATTGAACACTCTACCATTTTGTATGCTAGACACAAACGTTCCACATTCGATTAAATCATATTAATTTAGGTAGTAATCCACAAAACCTTTAATTTCTTTGGCACTTTAATGATTTTTTTGCTCAGTTTGATTCAGTTTGATTTGAAGTTTGAACTCTTCTCTATTCTATTTCCTCTTACAGGAATCTCAATAAGACTATCTCACTCTGTCAAAGCATGTCAGCAGACCCTTAAGCGAGCTGGCGGGGGAGAGGGGTTACGACCACAGATTACGAAATGTCATCTGAGGTTGGCCCCCTGTACCACAGATATAACAAACGCACCAATTTTATTACTTTGAGTCAAACGGCCGTGGAGACGATTTATAGAACAACTTTAAAGATTGACTTTTTTTTTTTTGATAACATACCATAACGTCATACATTCCACATTACGGTACTCTGTGCATTCCACGGAATAAAAAACAAGAATCGTGAATTAAGTGCGTTACTCTAGCGGAAAGTTTAAAATTTTAACACGTCTGTAGATGAAACCATATAGAATAATTTGTGCATTATATGCTGTAAATGTGCAGCTAATATAAAATTTGTGCCTAGTGGGGTTTCTGAGATATTAATGAAAATACGATTCCGCCAGCGTAACGCTTGAAAACGTTATCCTGGCGGCACGATTTTTACCTATTGGTCCTAGGCTAATTTTAAGTAGCTTAAAAGATGGCTTGAATTTGTGCCCTAAAATAGCCAAGCAGCGGCATTTGTGCCCCCTGTAGTTTTTGAGTAATTGCAAATGCCGCTGCAGTAACGTTTGGCTTATTTTGCATATCTTCAGAACGGCTGGACGTACAGAAATGATTTTTTGTGAGAAGATGTCTTGTAATTTGTGCAAATTTGTGCATTCATAGTTATTCTAAAGAAATACATGGTTAACGATTTAGAAAACATTTTCTAAAAAACGAAAACAGCCTCTAGCTCTTGAAATACTTACGATAGACGCTGAATGTCACAAGTAGCTGGTGCCTATATGATACAAGGATCTTCTGACAAAATTTTATAATCCTACGTCGGATATTGACGAAATAAATCAACTTTTTAAACTTAAAACTGCTTACTTATTTCGAGCCGCAACTATGGGAGATTGAATAACGTAACGATTTCAATTTTTTGTCAAAAATCTGTGCCCTTATTCCAATAGACACACACAAAATTTCAACTGTCTACGTTCTGTAATTAACCGTAAATTAAATAAAATTAACAAACAAGAACATTTAGATTGTTACTCGACCAAGTATGAAAGGTCATAAAAAACCGACCGTGCAGTACTTCAAGCCAACGTCTTTAAATTTGTAGGATAACTGTCGGTACACTCATGTAAACAAGTTTTAGTGGGGAATCGAGGAGATTATTTTTCAATGCTTCATTTCTAATAACTCTATCATTTATTAACCTATTTTGAAAATTCTTTTTTGTTTGGGAGGGTCCACTTTCCGTCCTGCCCCAATTGAACTAAAAAGAAAAGATACTCATATTGGTGAACAAATTGGGGATACAATTTTGCATGGATCTTAATTTGATTATCAGAAAGGTGGTTGCCGAGGGGTGATAATATGAAATAAAAAACTACTCTTCCGCCATCCATTATAGTTTAATAAAAATATATTTTGATCTTTGTTAAGAACATTAAAAATATAAAATATCTAACAACAACCAAATACATATAGGGAGATGAAAAAATCTAAAATCAGCCTTTATTTAGGTAGTTAGTAGTACATAGGTTTAGGTTTTAGTACAGGTACTTTACGAAATAAAATTTGAAATAGTAATATGACTCAAACTGTTCAAAAAAGCATAAAATGTCAACAATTTTAAAGATCATTGGCACTTAAAGTAGGTACCTACATCCATTTAATTATTAAAAATGTCATGAGACTAAAGTTGTTCTTATATATCTATTTAAAAAAATATTACAGCATTTTTTCTTACAAAGCAAATATTTTTAAATTACAGATTAATGTCTCAACTTACAAACATTATTTAAAATCACAGATTATCAATACCATCATACAGCTAAATTACTATTAGTACGTACGAATCAATAATTGCGTGTGGACTAAATTTGCCTCCACTTTTTAAAAATGGTAAATAAATAAATATGTACCATAACTTTTTTTTATAAAAAACAATTTAAAAAAAATATTAATTGTATTTGTTGTATAAAATGTATTGTAAATATTTACATAATTTTGACCAAATACTGGGAGGGTTGAAGTGAACATGTAAATAAATAGCTCCAATATTATAATAAAACGAATAAATAATATTGTGTTCGGAATTTTTCCTTTTAAACTACTTAATAAATGAGTTGAATAATATTTTTTAGAATTATTATCGTGTTAATAAATAAAAAGTAATAATAAAATAGAAAAACTTGAAACTACAATTAGATACATTGCATTTTATGGCAGCTTTTAATAGGGAGATTTTAATTTAAGTTATTTACTGGTTAAAGTGGTAAAGGAAATATAACTTTAATAAAAAGCAACGTAGGCTCTTATTCGTAATTTGTTTTCACTTCTTAGGTAAATCGAAATTATCGAAATGAAAATAATTTATTAATAACAATAATTAATTAACCGCTTTTCTACATCACTGTACAAACAAGAGAAAAGTTAGGTATATAAATTAAGAAGGTACGGTAAATGTTCATATACGCCGCTTTTTTATGACCTTTCATACTTGGTCGGGTAATAATCTAAATGTTCTAACTTGATAATTTTATTTAATTAACTGTTAATTACATAACGTAGAGAGTTGAAATTTTGTGTGTGTCTATTTGAATAAAGGCACAAATTTTTGACAAAAAAATGGGAATCGTTACGTTATTCAAACTCCCATATTTGCGGCTCGAAATAAGTAAACAGTTTTCAGTTTAAAAAGTTGATTTATTTCGTCAATATCCGACGTAGGATTATAAAATTTTGTCAGAAGATCCTTGTATCATATAGGCACCAGCTACTTGTGACATTCAGCGTCTATCGTAAATATTTCAAGAGCTAGAGGCTGTTTTCGTTTTTTAGAAAATGTTTTCTAAATCGTTAACCATGTATTTCTTTGGAATAACTATGAATGCACAAATTTGCACAAATTACAAGACATCTTCTCACAAAAAATCATTTCTGTACGTCCAGCCGTTCTGAAGATATGCAAAATAAGCCAAACGTTACTGCAGCGGCATTTGCAATTACTCAAAAACTACGGGGGGCACAAATGCCGCTGCTTGGCTATTTTAGGGCACAAATTTAAGCTATCTTTTAAGCTATTTAAAATTGCCCTAGGACCAATAGGTAAAAATCGTTCCGCCAGGATAACGTTTTAAAGCGTTACGCTGGCGGAATCGTATTTTCATTAATATCTCAGAAACCCCACTAGGCACAAATTTTATATTAGCTGCACATTTACAGCATATAATGCACAAATTATTCTATATGGTTTCATCTATAGACGTGTTAAAATTTTAAACTTTCCGCTAGAGTAACGCACATTCGTGAATTCGTTCGTGATATACATTCTGACAGGCCATTTAAAAAAAAAAGGTTTCCAAAAGCTTCACTCGATGGCGTTAAACGAAGTATGTTTCTTGGTATTTCTCTATGTTTTCTCTATTAAGTTACCTCTGGTTTTGTATCTAAATGACCTTTATTGCAGTAGTAATAAGGTTGCTGTTACAAGTGAAAAAACATAACGTCCTGCATGCCCATAGATATTAATTATGTCATGATGTCATAGTAGATATAATGTTCGCTGTACATAGGGAATAATATACATGAGAATTTTTCGGGAATGACAATGACATCTGACATACCAAACATTAACAAAACGTTCCGTTTTATGAAACAAAATTCACTTCGAAGTCATTCGTTTTAATTTTAAAAAAATTTTACTCACGTTCCTTGTTGTGACTCATATACCGCGTTTACATTCAGCCCATTGCAGCGGCAACGAGCAGGAACATGGGGAAATTGGGGAATAAACTGGGAAACGCGAGAACGTAAACAGGTCATTTCCATTGCCTTGACGTTGCCGTTCGCATTGCCCGGCTATCCCCCATTTGGCGGTTTTTCTAGCGGACATCAAAGCGCGGCAATGCGAGCGGCAACGTGTGTTTACATTTTGCTCTCTCGTTCAGTCGTTTAATATCTTTAAAAATACTTACATTGTTCTATTACGATGAATTGCTATCATCCACCATCTCCTCTGACGACGACGAC
This sequence comes from Mecyna flavalis, assembly GCA_949319885.1. NCBI lineage: Eukaryota > Metazoa > Arthropoda > Insecta > Lepidoptera > Crambidae > Mecyna > Mecyna flavalis. The sequence continues at coordinate 8,475,912 of OX439435.1, read as the reverse complement.
GTCTCTTTTGAATTCTATTTTTTTTAAACATTTAAATAATTAATTACACTTAAAAGGCAGAGCGCCGACGCTGCGACAATTTCCACGTTATCCATGGCCCAGAGTCGAATTTAAAATACATATGAAGCGGCAATGTAAACACTAATTTCCGCTGACGTTGCCACATCAATATACGGGGAAATATGTACAGCAAGGCAAGCAGCAACGGAAATGGCTGAATGTAAACGCGGTATTAGATTTAGTATATTTTTGCATAGTTGGGGTGGCGCCATCTATTGAGCAAATGACATGGCCAGATTTTGTATGGAGCTGTGCCCAAAAAAAAATATGCATGTACAGTAATGTACAGTACGTCAAATCAAAGTTGAAATGCATGTCTTTGCAATAATTAAAATTTTATTTTCAGAAAACATGCGAGAGATTCAATAAATAGGTTTAAAAAAACGAAAACGCCTTACCGTTTTTAATAGCAAAAGTGTTTAGAAGAGTTTTATTGCCATATCAATACGAGAAGTACCTATGTACTAGATAATTTATGTCACAGTGAAAGATTGTAAACAGCATTAAGCTGACCCCACATTTGGCGGGCGCGGTTGTGGAGCGGGCTCCCGACGTGTTCGGTTAACCAGCGTGCGGCGTGTCTACATCGGGAACGCCGCGTGCACGCTGGCCGCCCGCCGCGATCTTTGAGCGGTCGGCCGATCGCTACCCCCTCACCCGCCACCTCCGCCGCCGCGCCGCCCGCCTCGGCCTTAGATTATCTCTTTTTCTATTCTCTTCTTATTTTCGAGATTGTAAACAGTCAACCGATTGCAAAACGTAACATCTGCGTGTGGCATAGGCAGACCATACATACACGCTCACGCCCTAGTCTCTACACGGGGGTAGTCAGAGACGATGGATCTCCACTTTGTACGATCCATCCATCCATCCATCTTGTAAGCAGACCATGATAGTGAAAAAACAATTGTTGCGGCCTAGAGAAAGTCTTATATTAAATGCAAATACTTAATATACAATTGGTTACGATTACGAAATGAAACACTGGTAAGTAGGTAATGACATTTATTATATTAATAAAATCTTTTATTAAGTGACAAATAATTACATTGGTAAAGTATGTTACAGTTACAAACATGCTAGATATATATCTCCATCTTTAGCCAATATTTGACACTTAAAAGGTATCCTTCTCAGCATGTGTAGGATGTCCCAGACACCTGACGCTTGGTCTTCCGTGGTTCGTTTTGAGAGCATGTGGTGTCGCACTGGGTAACGCCTACCCGTAACAGAGCGACCACAACCAATACAGTCCATTGGGTAGCCCAGTACCCTGTTATGTATACCGTCTTCCGAGCTTTGATTTAACAATACAAAACATGCATTGCAAATCACTCTTTCTGCAGGAAGCTGAAAAAATATAATAATGTTTTCAGTAAAATAATACGTGCAAGTTACATTGTACTACTCGCTCGCACTAAAAAACACACATAATAACATTGATAAAACATACAAAAATAATAACAACTTGGGTACGTACCTCCTGTACTACTCGTGCAAATAAAGAATGGGATTGAAAATGGCGGCTCATTGAGTCGGTACCGTCAGCATACTACGCAACGAAATATCGATTTATTTAACTAATAACTGAATAACGGTAAATAATGTTATAAAATATAGTTACCGTTGAAGTTTTTTCGTTATTTCATTAATCAAAATAGAATTTATGTTAGTAGGTTATAGGTAGGTATGTATATGCTATAGGTAGACATAAACTACAATATATTCGCTTTATAACTTGTCACTGTGCAGTACTTTTCCGCGTTTATGCTCCATTGTAAACAATGGAAAAACATACAAAACGCTAACTACTTACAACGCTCAACAAATAACTAACAAAATTAATAACTATAATAACAAATTCAATAACTAACTATAACAACAATCAAATTTAACAAGAACTATCAACTTCAAAACCACGAAAATCCTCAGAACGCGTCTAGCTCACAGATTTGCGAAACCGGAGTACATACCGGACTGATGGATTATTTTTTTGTCACACGGTACCGACGAGTGTGAGTATATTAATTCCATGGAGTATAGACGCAAATAGTGTGCGAGCGAGAAGCGAATAGATGCGCCGCGCCGCCATTTTCAATCCCATTCTTTAATTGCACGAGTAGTATACATAGATAACCATGTAGTCAATGTATTTTGTAAATGTGGTGCTAGAGTTGTTACAATATTATGCCTCCCCATTCGGTTAATGGCCACAGTGCAATTCAGGCACCTTATCATCGTAAAAACCAATCAATCGCAAACAAGTCCAATATGCACAGCAGAATAATAATTAGAATATCCAAATTAGACAACGAAAAGACATTATAGACTGCGTCAACTTGACTACAGACCGACAAACTTATCTGTTCCGGTGGCGGCGTCGCAACTGTCGCTTTAGTACTGTCATTAAATATCGTTTTTGCATTGCAATTTAAGTAGTTCCAATTTTGGCCATCGGAACAGATAAGTTTGTCGGTCTAGTGGTGTTCTGCGCAGGTTTTTGCACGATGTTCAGACAAGCCAATTACAAGTTGACGCGTATTAAACGAAATGTCAAAATCATTCTAGGATGGGGCGGAAATGGCGGAAAATGAAATAACTCACATATTTTTAGGCATTTTTTTGTCGCATGTTTTTATAAAATGTAATTGTTGCGATTATGTAATTTTTATAAAAAACTAAAGTAATTTTCACATGTAAATAATTACTGTACATTACTGTACATTTGAGGGCAAAATCTGGCCATGTCCTTTAGAACTAAAAAAAACAAGCTGTCAGAAAATCGCCTATTTCGACTTTTCGTCCCAAAAATCGGCCTTTATCAAGCCTTCTTCTTCTTCTTGTTTTATGACTGGCAACCCACTCCTTTATGGCCTTTTTTTGATTTAAGTAGGTACTGACAACACTGGTTGCCAGTGTGTGTCACTGTCAATGTCACAAGATGCGGATTGCGCACACATTTTCGAATCAGATTTGAGTTAAATAAGACCTCGGATAAAATCAAAGAACTTAAATCTTATTAAATTCACCAGTAAGTATAAATTCATCTCTGTCAAAGAAGAACTATTTCCAATATAAATATGGGATCTAAAACTTTTGAAGGTATCGTTGACCGATACAATGGTGTAACAATAGATTCTCAAAAAGAACCTTGTGATTCTAATCATTTTCTAGTTCAGCTCTGCGGTGAGTAATAAAACTCTAACTGATAATTTTACGACTTGTCACGCTTCATTATTCATGTGGCTTCTTAGATAATATTGTTCTCAGTTTCTTATCGCTCCCACAAATTACTTTGCAAACTCAGAAATAAATAATAGTGACCTTTGCTTGGACTTCTGTTCTGATTTAAATTATTCTTCTAGATATCTCATGTAGCAATATCTATTAATCGTTATATCCACTAAAAATCGAATCATCTTTCTTTAGTTGCCATAACAATAATCTAATCTAAGCAAGTAACAAGTATTTTTAATTTGGTCACAGACTCGTTACGAAAATGGACTAAAGAAAAAAGAAGGTGCATCTGGTTTCGCGTAGATATCAAGGATGCTGCCTGGGTTCCACTATTAGCAAATGTAAACAATTTTTATTATAGTAAAATTCTCAGGCACCATATAACATTGTATTACATATTATTATTATTTCACAATCTAGGAGGGCTTCAACTTCCACCATTCTCGAAATGGTTTTGTCACGATGTACAAATGGCTGCCTACTGATGCTGTTGCTAATTTGCCACCTGCAAGCCACACCAACCTAGGAGTTGGTGGTTTGGTCATGAATGATAAAAATCAAATGCTGGTTGTAGTTGAAAAGCATACTGAAATACCACATTGGAAGCTACCTGGAGGATATGTAGAAAGAGGTATAATAATGATATTTTTTAGACATAATTCAGGTAGAGACCTGTCATGATCAAATTAAAAAATAATACAGGAATTTGAATGGAAGTTATTATGGTCATAATTTAATCCTGATTTCAATGGGCCTATTTGTTAACTCATGACTCAGATATACATTTAACATATATTTTTGATTATAGGTGAAGACATAAAAGATGCTGCAATAAGGGAAATAAAAGAAGAAACTGGAATTAATGCGGTTTTTGAATCATTGGTGACATTCAGACATGCTCATAATATGGGGTTTGGATACTCTGATATTTATGTGGTGGTTTTATTGAAGGCTACTTCAGAAGAAATCATAAAATCAGACATTGAAATCAAAGAATGTAAGTGGATGGATGTAGATGAGTACTTGGGCAACCCTGAAGTCTATGAATTTAATCGTTTTATTGTAAACCAAGCTTTAGATTTGAAAAAGCGTAAATTAACATTTAATCTCAAAACGAAAACAGTGCATTTTGGCAAATTATCAAGGGATATTACTGAATTTGTTGTTGAAGATACATTATGATTGCAATAACCACATATTTTGCTTATATTTGACTCTAATTATTCCGTAGATGTTCTAATAATCTTTAGTAGGACATAATAATTAATAAATCATAGTATTAAAACAAGCTTTTAATGACTTAAATAAATGACATCCTTTCTAGCTCCATTAATAGTTGTTAATTAATTGTAGTTTTAATAATTTAAGAAATAGTATTGTGACAACAATTTTTTCTTCGATGTCATCATATTTTACAATTATGACCTAGTTTACAGCCCCAGTGATACATAACCAACTAAGTTGTAGGAAGGAATTAATATTATTGTACCAATAATGCTGAGTACATGCTACAAAAAATTTTTACTTTACAATGGTTTTAATGTAAAATCTGGGTTATTTATTTAGTTTGTGGACACTGTAAATTGTTTTTTGCAATTGTGCTACTAGACATCAATAGTTCAATACTAAAACAAGATTATTGCAGTGTATATTTGTCTCACAGAACTACTCCTACTCACTTATTCTATTGACACTTTAGTAATTATGCTTTGGAACAAATAACTTTTTTCAATAGACTTCAAATAAGTACATACATAATCAAATGTACATTTTATTAAGGATAACTCAAAAATTACTTGTCCTAACTCATTCAAATTTTAATGTTACCAGTTTGGAGGGTATACTCAGTTAAAAGTTAAAATAAGGTAACATTCATAAGAAAAATCAGTTGAATTGATAACTCATCCTTATTTGGAAAAAAAGTGATAAAAAGAATTATTTTTCAAACTGACCATAAGTGTAAAATATGGTTTTGTTGCAAGTAGTTTTGGGGATCATTTAATTATAAATAATACTTGTACAAGTTTAAAATAGCCCAGATATCAATTTTATGTTCTGGAAACTCTTACTTTTCTGATAGATAAACAAAGGAAATCATTAAAATATGTGCATGCAACATAGTTACAACAACATGAATATGAATACTAAAATACATATTTTAGCAACAATATCCCCACATTTTCATCATGACTGTACAGCTATCTGTGATAATGTTTGCAGTCTTTACAAAATACTCATTTATGATTAAAATAAAAAAATTATGATTTTTCTGTTAATTGTTACCAAAGTCTATAAATAATATCATGAATTATTTCATCTAAATCAGAATAGAATATTGTATTATGAATTCATTTTACTATAGAAATAATTGCACAGAATAAATATTGACAAAAACCCTTTTGTATCTTTATTCACACCTTGCACCCTTTACACAAATCATCTATGTTCAATAAACTAATGTGAGTCTTTACATTTCAAAGATAGTCTGCATTTAATTTTATTGTTTAATTCTTACTTAATGTTGGAGTGATATAAATTAGATGAGCAATTATCATACTTTTTATGATTTGCATGTAATGAAGAAGACTCATAAAAAATATTACATGTTCATACTGTTAGGGTTGAAAACTGGGACTTAAATGGATTTTCTATTACTATTGTAGGCATAAAAATTATATTAAAGTGACAATAACCCTGACCAGCCTCATAGACACTCAAAATGGTATGCTTGAATGTCTACAACACCTTACAACTTAATCACTAAACAACAGTCACTGAAGAAAATATCATCAAACCAAATGAAATTTTTAATTTGTATTATTTATAATAATAATCAAAATGTAAACTGCTATAAGATCAAAATTGTATGATAGGTTTACTAAATTGATAAGTTCAGAAAATATGTAAGAATTTATCATTAAATTACATTTTATAAAACCTTGACTTTTACCAAATACATGCAATCTAAGAGTTCTCTTGGCTGTTTTTTACAAGTGAAGTGTGATTCCAGCATAAGAAATGCCGATATATCTTTAAAAAAAAGTTTAATACATAATATTAAATTAGTTACAACAACTTAATCTAAGTCTGGGGCTGTAGCGTTCCCCAGATACTCACCACCATCATCATCAGAACTGTCTACATCTCCTATAATTGACTTTAAGAGGCCTCCTAACATTGTGTTGTTGTTTCTGTTATCTCTAGGAAGCTCTATGCCAAACCAAATACGGCCTATGTTATCTAAATACACTGAGTAATTGGGATCTCTCTTTATACTAATTGCATACCAACTTCTCAATATTTTAAATTGTGTTGCATGTCTCCTGAAAGAAACAAAACAAAGTTAATGATAAATTGGGTAACAATTATTAACGTACCTATTAAGATTTACATTATTATAAATTATAGTTAGTATAGTATATTTATTTATAATAATATATATTATAAATAAATAACTATACGTCCTTATAACAAACACATTAATCCCTCTAGCCCCGGAACACCAGACACAATAGAAAATCTATTGTTAAGCGGCACGCGAGTGCCGGTTCGGCTTTGAGTGGTTAAAAGTATTTAAAAAACAGTAAAGTAATCTAAAATTAAAACACATTTATGAAAAAATAATACTTACTGTTCAATAGCCCGTAATAAAAACCAGAGAAAATTTAATAATGGGAATAAGTATGGAGGTCCTTTGTCATTTTTAATTGTCGGGTGAGCACCAGTGTACTCGTTAAAAGTCTCTGTAGCCATCTGAATGTTTCTTAAACAGAGAAATTGTAGCACAGCCTGCGTTATAAAGAGGTCTATTTCTGATTTTAGTCCTTTTGTAGTATGCAGTTCAATAAGCATACTGGCATATACTGAACCATCACATGAATGCAAGAAGTGTTTATGGGCTGATGTGTATTTCTTCTCACGCCAATATACTTCAGCAATTTTCTGTGAAATTAAAAATGTACAAATTACTTAGATAATTTAGCACTATTTTTAGAAATTATTTAATCTTATCTAAATGTTTTAACTGTATAGTTATGTACCTTGTGCAACAACGGATGACCTTTTTTATTACTGTCCATTGACCATTTTACAGCATTTGTAAGATAGGTCTCTCGCTCCGGAATACTGGTATGCATCATTGCAAACAATTTCGCTATTTTTTCAATCCATTCTTCTGATGGTTTTGTTTCTGATTTGGTTAATACATCAATTAATAGTATAGCCAAATCTGCCCCACTACCTTGTTGATCATGTTCTAATAAAATAGTTGAACCTTTATTTAACAGATTTAACAAATCGGCATATTTCTTCTGACTTAGGTATCTGAAAAAAAAATGTACAAATCCATGTCAGACTAATATAATTCTTTTACAGATGCAAGGTAGAAACGAGATGAATAAGAATGTTTTTCTGTACCTGAAGTATAGAGTCCTGTACATTTGATGGGCCTCATAATATTGTCCTGCATTTACGGAAGCTTCTAATTTATCTAAAACTCTCATAACACCCCTTTCGCCTCGAGCAGCCATCGTTTAATTTCTAGAAGTTTTCTTTTTCACGACAATTTACGCCATATCCACAGAAAAGTCAAGTGGTGATCGTAAAGCTGTCAATTTATTTGACAGTGGTGGACAGATTAGACAACTTGAGAGTTATTCAGACGCGCGTGCGTGGCGCAGACAGTGTTGCCACCCTCAATTTGGACAAGTTTCATAGAAGTATCGGTTTTGTTTTGCTTATCTACCTATGTGTTTTGTTTTGCCTGACATTTCACGTAGTTCCAATTTTGACCACCGGAACAGATAAGTTTGTCGGTCTATATCCGGTTCAGATGCTATTCTTAGGATAATACCTTTTGGAAGAGCAAAAAAGACGTCAACTGAGCCTCAGAATAAGTACAAGTACTTGTTCTGAGAACTGAGCTTTTCCGTACCTAACGTTAGCAACGCAAAATCCTCATTATTCCTGAAATCGGGTTTGGCCGTTACCATACACAATTATTATTTGTTGACCGGCACTTTCAAAAATCAATAAAATGAATGAAAATAGTGACTGAGTCTTCGACCTTGTAGGTATAACTTGGTGTAGAGCAATCCCACAACTTCCGTGCGTGCCAAATGGCTAGTTCTAACGATTTATTTATGCCATTATTTTTTGTTGGCTGGCAATTTGAGAAAAGGCCCAAAACTGTATGGAGCCTGAAGTAGGTACAGCCGAGAAATCGCAACGCTTGCGTAAAGTAAAGTACGTTAGATGCCATCTATGGGTGGTGGATAGAACCAATTAAAACCAATTAGTTGTTAAGAAGAGGCTTGATATTGGTGGATAAAACTTTTAGGTACCATACATAACTTGACGTTGAAGACAACAAACATTAGCTCACAGATCACATCACAGCGACCTTCTGATAGAAATTAGGTTTTCAAGTTTAGAACATTGACGTAAAATCCTCAGTCTATCGGCTTTTAATCGAATGTACTTTAGTTAGAGAGTTAGCTGAAGAGTTATATAATTAATAGCCCATAGGTACTTAAGTAACTTAAGAGGAAACACTAGGGCCGTTTTTCCATACAAACGTATTCCCCTGTTTCCTCCCTGGATAATGCCAGTAAAGAAATATATTTTTTTCCAAAAATCTATGACCACTATTTGCATGTCCCTATGTTTTCCTTTCTTTCATAAATTAATAAATAAGAGTTATGAACCTTCAAAAACCTAAAAAAAATGACCAGATTTTCGGCTGTGTTCAAACATCCAGAAAACAAAAACTAGATTAAATAAAAAAAGGAAAACATAGGAACACGGCCAAAGCCTTTCTTTAATTTTTGATGGAAAAAGTAATTAAGTAAGTAGTTAAATCGGTCAAGTTTTGAAGAAGAAATCAGGGGACTACGAAACGTTGATTTTATAGGTATTTTCGGTCCAAGCTGCAGTTGTCTCTATCGCGCTCTGCGGGGGTATGTTCGGGCACTGCGTGACAGGCATATTACAAATACCTATTTTTTTAATTCTCTCGCCCTTAGTGTTTCCTCTTAATGCTATCAGCCTCAGTGAACTAGACTGTCTGCCTTCCCACACCGTTGCATTGTTGATATAGATAGAGGGAGAAAATTTATTAGAATGCATAGGTACCCCCCCCATTGGGCCATCACCTTGTTTCGGTGGGAGAGTTAGTAGCCGGGTCGTCGTCGCATTAATTTGCTACCAGATGAAATTAGAGTGCCCCAGTAGGCAGACCATCATCGCGTTAGTACAGATGGTCTGCCTTCGTCACAGGGGGAGCAGATATGACATAATGTACTTAGGGTTTAAGTTTTGGTCTGGTATTAGGGGGTTTCTTTATCGTACCTTTTCAACCAAGCCAATTTGTCCTTTATTATGTGTGACTGCGATAAATGTTATATGAATAAAAATATAGAGTCCATGGAAGAAAAAGAAACTGCATAATGTAGGACTAGGTTAACTGATAAAATTTTCCTATTTTGTCTTTGATACAGAAAACTGTATGACTTGGTAAAGATTGTATTGATGTATGTATTGTACTTAAAACTTTGGCGATTTAAAAGAATAACTAGCGAGTTTCTTACCGGTTCTTCTCGTTAGATAACAATATTCCGAATCCGGTGTTAGAGTCACTATGTTACCTTGATAATTGACGATGCTTAAGTGCATCTCATGAATAAAGAATATTTTGATTTCGATAGACCTACCACGGATCAACTTAAATAAATAGTTACAAGAGCAAGTTGAATATTTAGTAAACTTTTTTAAATTGACTATGCAGTAAATTAGATACATAAGTGTCTGTTAATAACATTAATTAAACGTCCGATACAAGGTCATTGTCTCTTATAAATTTTAATGTAATTTACTTACGTCATTTCATCGAAAAAATAACCAGCAAAGTATTGGGCAATGGCACGTATTTGTAAATAAAGAATGGAACCAAGGATTTACTGAGGTGTAAAGAAAAGACATTGTTCTGGGACGACGCCCCAAGGGAGGTTTTATTTTATTCATTGTTTGGAGTTCGGTATCCCGACGTGTACGTGAGAAGTTCTCTAAAGCTGGCTCTCCCCGTAAATAATTAAGGATGTACATCGAAGACGGAAAAAATTATCAAGTGTTAAACGAAAAGGTCTTCTATTAAAACTAGAAGGAAATAATCATTCTTCAATGTACAAGAAAATTGGAATTTAAGTAATGTTTTTAGTAACAATAAAAAAACGAATATTAAGTAGGTAAGTATTTATTATTATCAAAGAATGCCATGTGTTGTTTTCTCTCTACCACGCTAACAGGCGCGGTGTTGCCAATATAATAACAAACGTGGTTTTATTATTACTGCACTGTTTTAGCTATTGCGGTATTATGATGAATAGGTATATTTTGTTATAATTAATCTTAACACGTTTTATAGGCATTTTAGCCAGTATTCGTTTTCTCACATCTCATGTTTCTTTTCACTTCTAGATTATGCCCTAGGATAAAAATCATCACATTATAATATGAGCGCCCAGACCCGACGTCAAAGTAAGTTAATCACCCGGGTGGATGTGGGTTATCTTTGGCTTTATAGCAAGCTTTTTCAAGATTGTCTTCAAAACATTTAAAGATAAGGTAAGATACTGCAACAAGGTCTGAAATGAATACTGAGAGTTATTTCTTATTGCACTTGGGTGCCAAGTTTCAAGTTAGAGGATGAGGTCTATGGTGAGTAATCTCTTGGCCAGGCATTGTGGTGTGATCTTTTTTGTAGCTTTAGCTCAAGGTATACGGAATATATCCTTAGAATAGATGCACCGTGAGATACCTACAATGATGAAATAGGTCTGGTATACCTACTTGCGCAAGAAGTCAGACGGTAGTAAATGGACTTGGTAGAAGCAGCCCTTACTTAGAGAATTAGTAATAAGGCTCAGGCCGCTCAGGGTATTTATTTCAGCTATTTATGGGAAAAGCGTAAATGATGATCAAATTCCCTGCGCTTAATAAAACTTATTAGGCTCATTATATTATCTCAGTCCATGTGAGCAACATAACTCAGAATACAGTTAACGCATCCATGCATTAAAGTCATAGCTATAGTTCACAAAAGACGCGGTCGAAGTGAATGAGCAAGCTGCGGCGGCGGCGGCCGGCGGAGTGCCAGAAATTAATTCAGCTACAAAAATCCACACTAGCTAGAACGGTAAACTTGATAATGGAACTGGCAGAACATTTTTGTAGTTGAATCGGTCTCTGGAGATTCGCTGTTTTCGTGTCGGAGAATAGGTTAAAATTAGTCATTAATTCGCTTTGTGCATCATAATGTACCCATGTAGGTAATTAGCTTTAAGCTAGCTGTGACTGCGCATGCAATTCCCTTCCACGCACATGAAACTATTAAAATCTACCTACATTACCACAACTCAATACAATTATTTATGTAGCCTGTTAAAACAAGCGATTTTTATTGATCTTTTATGAATACCTACTCAGACAATAATTTGGAAAAGTAAATATAATGACAATTTTTTTTTTGTTATTTTTCCATTTATCAACATTTACTTTAACAAGATGGAATTGATATACTAGTACAACATACAAAAGTTTTGCATTTTTAGATAATGTGACAGGCTGGTGACAGGTTATTTAATGAATAAATAATAATATGCTCGTCGATCGATCAGGAACCCGAAAAACAAAAAAGATCCGAGCCAACCTCAATACAAAGATAAAAGGACATGGGCGAACATCCATAGAACGTTGGGCCTTGATTTTTTATGAATTACACTTACCGATTTACTATTATTATGTAGAAAATGAAGTAATATTCCAAATACACTACAATTTATAAATCCACTCCCTGGGAAAAAATAGTTATAGGATGATTTTGATTTCTACAAAAATAACCCCAATTGTCGAGTTCACTGGATCCGTTGTAAGAAAAGCTTAGGTCGTTTGTTTTAGCTGAAACCGTCATTTAAACGTAGCGAAAGTCGTCAAATATTTAACCAAGCATTCCAACAATAACGACAAAACAAAATTATTCACTTAAGTTATTCAAAACAAACAGAAACGAATGATTGACAGACGTTGTATGACATTTGATTTTTTTTTTGACTTTTCTGTTGCCATAATTTTTTCAGAAAATTATCGTGCCTCTATTCTAAGCTGTCATTTGTATGGGATCTGATCGGAAAATCAGTATTTAAGTATCTTAACTAGCAACATTATTATTATTCTACCGGACGTACTATGCACTATGCACATAACACACCGGATGCACTACAAAACCAATAGTATTTTCATTTATTAGATTATATTTTTATCCCGGGGTAAAAATATTAATTAAAATTGAATTTAAATATTAAAAATCTTGTAACGAATATTAATTATATTTTGAATAGTGGAACGAACGCTTAAGATCGAGCCCATTTCTGCCGATGTCCTTTCCATTTCATTCGCATCGAATATAATTATTTAAAACGTTAATTACAACATATCAAGCCGTTTAGTTATGCGTGCCTAAATACCGGAATACGTGTATTCTCTCAAAGTAGGTCTCTGAAGAGTCGTATTTAATTATAAAACTCTTATACGGGTTAATTATTCCTCTCGTGTCGCTCAGTTAATGAGCATGGATGAAATAGCGAGAATTAAGGACGTAGGTACTCAAATAAAAATGGAAGGGCAAACTTACCGTTAGAAATCAATGTTAAACGTAAAGATGCCTTTTGTGATAGCCTAAGGTGAAATTTAAGCGACTATTGCACATCAAAATGAAATAAACTTAAATTACAATCACGATTTTTGAAAAGTAATTAAAACGTCGGCATTACGCATTCGTTTAACTTTATCTCAATAGCACGATTATGGCCCATATTTACAATCTCGCCTAATGAAAATAAAGCCTGCTTCATTAGAGATTTACCGACTTAGATCAAACTTTATTAAACATACGGCCTAATTATCGTCAAAGAAAACAGTTCTAATTAATTTTTAACTGAGATTAAAATATTATAAATTTTTATACAATATCTAAAAATAAATGGTAAATATGGATATATTAATACATGATACTAACCAACACTAAAAATGTCTAGTAAAACTATCTATAGGTACCACCAGCACTAATTATCTCCACTACCAGATTCGAGCCATTAATAATAGCTTTGGTATAAGTAGCACATGGCTTACTGGCATGGGCGAGATTTTTCTGACATATCTAGTTATTATTTATACGAACTGATAGGATAATAATTATTTATACCTATAAATCAATGTTTGAGTAATAGGGTTGTTTCTGAATGGAACAGTATTACATAATGATTATCGGCAAGATTCATGAGTCTGTAGGACTGGGAGGACGGCGAGCAGTCGCGAATATTCCTATTATTTCCATATCGGGTTTCTGAATAAATCACTTCGACTCCGTCACTGTCTCGCCCCTGCAGCGTTGGAGGCCAGCCAAAGGATTCTAGTGGGGAATCAGGTTCCTTTTTATCGCTGTGAAATGTAATGAGAAAATTTCCAGTAGCCGATTAATGTCGCTGATAAAAGAACAAACTTACTTTGATTTCCACTTAAGTGTAATATCCTACTTATATTATCCTACTTCCTACAAAAAATTATAAATGCGAAAGTTTGGATGTTTAGATGTTTGGATGTTTGTTACTCAATCACACCTAAACGGCTGAATGGATTTAAATGAAATTTGGCACACGTATAGTTTATAACCCGTATTAGGACATAGGCTATAAAATTCCTACAGGAAACGTCTCATTCCCGCGGGAAAAATAATTTTGAAACTACTAAACCAATTTGAATAATTCTTTCACTGTTGGAATACTGTACTATCCTCGGTGAACATAGGGTACCTTTTTTTGATCCCGGAAATGTGGGGGTATATTTGAAAAAAATTATTACGCGCGGGTGAAACCGCGGGCGGAAGGCTATATAGTAACTAATAACATTATTGGTTTTTAATATATATATTGATATAGTAATAACTGCTGCAGCTTAAGGTGCTGGCAAAGTCTAAACAGAAAGACGTGGCTCCACTGACAAGAAAGTAAATAATAAATGCTCTTAAATAGTGAATGAATGATAATGATTTTAAGTAAGCCTTACTTCAGTACTACCTACGCCTGCTTCTCTTTCCCGAGCGCTTTGTCTCGACCTAGTCCGGGAACGCTTGCACCATAAACGAGTACTTGGAAAGTTTTTTTTATTTTTAAGTAAAGTAATAGGAATAGGACTGCGCAAATTTAAAGCTTCAAGCTGCAACTTGATGATTTTGCAGATACGAGTGTGTTCTTAGGACCCGTCGAATTATTTTGGCTCCCTTTCGCAATTAAAAGAAACGGATATCAAAGTACATATCGAGTTTGATTTCTTTTTCCAAAAATGAACAAACGGACTCATCTCTTTCATCGCGGCGGACAAACCTCGACCAACGTTTTGCGGATACCGGCGAGTTTAATCAGCATTTATAGCTTTTTCTCGGCGTCTGTTACAATTAGGTAAATTAAGGCAGAATCATTTTTGAAATGGTAATACCTAATTAAAAACGTAATCCTGTAATGGAACTTAGAAGTACGAGTCGTAGCCGTTGTCAGCTTCTTAATCGTGTTAGATTCCCTGATTGAAAAGATGGCATAAATCGACTGTAATAATATTAATAATTATGCCTTTACCAAATTGTTCAATAACGGCATATTTCTATTTTATAAAATTGAAATGTAAGCAGGTAAAAATTACCTACTAGCTAACATAAGATGTAGTGTCTAATTTGACAATTTACATACCTTACTAATTATATTTTCACTAAGAGAATAATAATTTATTAAAAAAATTATAATTAAGGTTGAAAACTGCAAAGATCTTCACTGTTTTTCTATGCAAGTCATTATGGTAATAAGGTTATTTAAAATGTTAAACTACTTTTGCTGTTGCTACACCTGATAACGAAAATTGTTCCGACGAATTATTTCTAATGTCCTTTATTAAATACTGTATACACCATAATTACGTTTAGATACACCGTATTACAGCTACAATATTATGAAAGTTTGAAATCGAATAGATATTAATAGCTTAAACTTATGATCAGTGCAATATGGGTATGCCGATAGCATTCGCGGGCGATGAGTTAGAAATTGCGTTTGTATCGGAACTTTTCAATTTTCTCCGAGGCGGGCAGGCTGCCAGATAAAATGTAACTCAACTGTACAGAAGCCTTTTTGTTTTGTATGGGGCTAATACTTCTCAACTACGACTGTCTGTCTTGGTATCTGTTGTTTTTTGTACAAGTCTATTTCCGCAGTCTAGTCCTATATTCAGTTATGAATGAAAAAAAATAAAGAATAAAAAGAAAATACCCAATGAAGTATGTCGCTGTGGCCGCTTACCAAGTGGGCTGCGTGTCTGCTTGCAAACTGATGATAAAAATAATTTCAAGATTAATTATTATACAGTATGGTTTACCTAAACAAACGTTACTAAAAGGTCAAAGAACTATATTTATAATGGTTCTATAACTTAATAGGACGTTTTGGCCAAAAATAGGAACCAGCAAACGACAAGAAACGAACGATATTTTAACGGCGGCGAGATTATAATTTAATTAAATATCAGCACAAAGATTTTTTTATAACATTAAAACTCGGGAATTAAGTGATATAATTAGACGAGTTCCTTGGAGTTGGAATTGATTTAAATTGCTCCTCGTTAGGTTAGGTATTCCCGTCTCCGCCATCTGAGGGCGTAGCAGAACACTAGCCCTCTAATTAATAAATCTTTTAATTGGTACTTAAATATCGTATTCGCGGTCATGAATGAAATTTCTGTTATTCAACAAATACATTGTCTTAGTAATTGTGTTCCTTAGAAATGTAAAGCAAGTTTTTAATTTTGATCCTTAAGCACTGTAATTATTTTTATCCACATATTATCACAATTTTTTTTAGTATTTCCATCATGTCAATGCATTGTGATATTGTCATATATTTATTCTCTTTATATTTTTTACCCTGAGTATGAGTATCTAGTCGGTGCATTACGGACACATCGTATACCTCGTAAGCTTTGAAGTACAAATATCTATTTGGGTGCCGGAATTACACCACTCCGATCACTATCAAAACATCAATAGGTGGGGTACGAAAATTTATTGCATACTTATTTATTGACTTTCAGCTCACGTACAACATCAATGTGTTTCGATTTTCGGCTTAGATAACTTTAGGTGCTATGTAAAGGCGATCTATCACTTCCAAGTGGTCTATTACTCTAACTAAGTAGATTCCGGTTCAGTCGGATGTCTGGGTACCAATTAAAGTACCGCTCTACTGAAGGCTAGCACTAGCGTACACTACGCTGACACTATGATAAATCGAACCACTTATCCCTTTGTCGACAATGGAAGCGAAAATGGTCACCCATTTAGCAACACATATCTGAAATCGACACTTTAAAGTTCACATTTGTTGGTTATATTGATAGATTGTTGTTTTACGTATATTCGATTTCGTTATGATGCGTACGAGTAATTCATCACCATAAACCAATGAAAGGTTTTCTCTACCCACCGCTAGGTACAGGTCCCTACTTTGTGGCACCATTAGTTTTGGTGTTGGTTTCTTTTGATTTAGATTTTTGTAATGTTGTTGTCCGAAAATCCAGCTAGCTAAATTATAATAATCGTCCAAAAATATTTTACCCCTTTCGCGAAAGTTACACCTGAATGGATTTTAGAATGGATTCTATTACTCTACCGGCAGTCAGTTCTCCGGTCCACTTTCTATGAGCGACATGAGCCACATCCGGTTCGGTTTGCTACGTATTTGTACTTCCGTATTCCGGATCCTGTCCCGTAAAGAAATCCCAAGTATAGCTATTTTCCTTTGACCTTGTAGGTCGTATTGGTGTCTTGCTCTTGTATCATTTATAGAAACTAAAATAGAGAAAACGTAATATTTTTATCGTAAAAGTAAAATGGTTTTCTTTTTTCCTTTTTCTTACCAAAGTGGGTTGTGATTATTTGAAAAGACAATCTTATCGGGGTTTGTTTAGTACGCACAATTTATGCTAAGCGCAACTTCAAAATCACATAAACATAGCAATGTAAATACATTTTCACACCATTGAAACATCCTACAAGAACCAAAGTTATTACAATTTATGGCATTGGTTGAGGGTAGCAAGAAGCCTCATTTGTTTAATACGGCTTTTTATGCAGATGGCACAAGCAACTTGCACCATTTATTTCAACAGTTGCGTATTTCTTTCTTTTATGAAAATCTGTATGTATAAAAAGCTGGCATTCTTCCAAATACTGGACGAAGTTATGATTTTCAGAAGTCTGTTGTTACGTTTTATAGAATGCTGAAAAATATAACATGAATAAAATTATCAATTCAATTTTTTTAATTGCTCAAAGTCACTTCATATTTGTAAGAGCTGGCTAACAAGCAACTAACAAGATTGTACTGGTCTTGTATTTTGAACTGAAAATGAATTGGTAGCAAAAAAGAAAATTGGCAACAAAAGTAATAACGCATATTTATTCGACTTTTATGATTTATGAATGTACATCCATGTTCATAATAACGATGAAAGTTTTATTGATTCATTAACCTTTGAAAAAGTATTATGGGATTTTAACAGACAATACAGGATATAATAATATAATACCTATTAATTTGCAATTTGGAAAATGAAAAGCTAAGTAGTGAATT
Source organism: Mecyna flavalis (assembly GCA_949319885.1). Taxonomy (NCBI): domain Eukaryota; kingdom Metazoa; phylum Arthropoda; class Insecta; order Lepidoptera; family Crambidae; genus Mecyna; species Mecyna flavalis. The sequence continues at coordinate 8,457,892 of OX439435.1, read as the reverse complement.
TAATTTTTAGCGGGGTTTTATTTAAAATAAAAAGAACATGATGATGACATTAGAATAAGTGGTAGAGAGCAATGAAGATAAATACGGATAAAGATCAGAGATGCATTTCCCAAACCGAGAGAAATGTTAACGACATTCGCGATAAGCCCTTTTTTCATTAGGACGGCGCACGGTCGTAAAAATGTGAAGGGCGTAAAATGACGGCATCTTTTATATTTTAATATCGTTAGCTTTTGCTTCATTAGATGTAGTAATAATATACTTTTACACCTATAAGCTAAACGAAATTTAATGCAACCGCGATAGCTTTGCTCGTGATAAATTGATTTTTCTCGATGCATTAGGGATTTTCCAAAATCCCGACGTCTTGGTAATAAAAGGAATTGCAAAATTGCAGCCTGAGCGGTTTCGGCTTGGCGACGCGACACGACATTGAGTGAGTGGATTTTCACGAATTTCTATAATATCCGAGGAGTGGGCCAAGAGACGAATTCGTTTGAAGTTGAAAATATTAATGTGGAAATCATAATACTGACTGTATCAGCGGAACGAAATTTAGCAAATGAATGAATGTTAAATAATAAAAGCAAATATGAGAAAAATGTTCTTTCAAAAGATTTTCATTTAAGCTTTAATTTACTGATTTGCATGTAATACTCTACAATTATAATTTTTATGCACGTCAGTTTTTTTATATTATTGAAAAGTGCTGAAATAATAACTACGTTATTGTAGAGCCTCAAAACCCTTATGAAGCGGCAAACGCAGCATTTTTTACTTGTTTATAAGAAATTGATGGAGGTTGAAAAACTGGATTTAGGTCCTAAAAGAAGGATCACTGTTGTGCTACTGTCCCAAATGTAGAAGTTTTTTACTGAGTATCTTAAAAATAGTCTTGTAGTTCTTACTATTAGAAAGAAAACCGATCCACTTGTAATTTTCAGTATAAAGCTACGTTTATTGGGAAACAAATCGTATCACTTTCCTAAAAGAAAACATATTTGTCATTAATGATTTATACCCGACCCAACGTTTGTGTTCAGAAAGTGACATAGATTTGCTTCGACCCAAAAGTGACTTTTATTCCGTATTCGAGGACCCTTATTTAATCCCCTGGTCTAACAAATTACTTTTGAACTTTGCTCGGATATGTCCCGCACTCGATGAGCATGATTGATGATTTTGCCAAGTATTTACTATTGTGCCGTTACCCTAATTTCAATGAAGACAGTTACTCGTAACATGTCTCATTATGTCGCTTTGTTTTAAACCCATTTATGAATAGGTACGTTTCACAAATCATTTTTATAGTTCAAACAGAAATTAACAAATGAGAATATACATTTATTTAATACTAGTCTTAAGTATCTAAGGCTTAAGTAGCTTTAACATTTGTCTTTTGTGTATCGTAATCAAACAAACTCCTAGACAGTTTCGTCAGCTAATATTTATCTACGGAGTGGGAATCAAGCCGTGCGTAGCGAAGTGCTGTATTCTTAATCAAAATGTAATTTTATAGTCAAACTTGGTGTTTCTTGATAAGCTGTCCAATAAGATGAAGTACCTATAAACTTTTTTATTCATATTTTTTGAAGTGTGTTGGAACCATTCTGCAGTCAATGCCTGTGTAGGAAGTCGATACGGGCTATATAGTTCGACAAGGGAAGTACAGATGGTAATTTCATCTTAAAAACCGATGTGTAAGTAATTGCTTTACTTCTCGTTTTGTTAGCGAGAGTGTCTAATTTTACCTATTCCCCCTCTCTCTCTTAATCCATTTCTCATTTTATTAAAAGCGGGTAAAGCGACTTATATTGTAGCCGCTGGTGTCCATGGGCAAAAGTGATAACTTTACAATCAGGGTTTACTTTCTAGTCTGCATATAGGTATTCTATCTCTTAAAAAAAAAATGGATTATCACATTTGCCAATAAGCTGACCCTCACAAACCAAAATATGTTTTAACTGATATACTTACAGCTCTACTACTATAATGTTCGTTTTCCGCCCTCCTTCGAAACAAATGGATGATTGTCATTCGAACATCTTCAACTTCAATCATAAAAAAAGGGTGTCACATTTGACTGCGGCTGCGGCGGCGCTCGCACTTCACACGGACATTCCACCATTATCTTGCCCGCCGCTCAGCGACGCAATTGAATCCCGCCGACATAATAGGAAAATAATATATAATTTTTCTTTCTTATTTTGAACTAAGTAGTATTATTTACTATCGAAAATCCTATTTTAATTTATTCGGCAGCGAGTTAATAGCCGGATGGACGCGTCCGCCGCGCAAGCTTGTAGGTACTTCACATCATTCACTTTGTCTGTCGGCTGTCCGCCACTTAACAACGCGATTGGATTCCGCCGCCATAAAAGAAAATCCGGATATCCACCAAGTCAGGATTTCAAAAGTGTGGACTGGAATTACATTTAGGATTTTAATTTACACAACTTTTAACTTACAACATCAATCTAACATTGTAGTTAGTTTTACTCATAGGGTAAAAGCCGGATAGTTGCCACACTTTTTAAAAAAAGCTCTTTTATTCAAAATCTGTACCAATACATGTTTTATTCAAAGTGTATTCTTAAACACAGTTTATTAATCTTCTTACATAGCCTATTTTTTCAAATATAAATATTATTAGTTTTGAGTAAATCCTGTTTTATGTGACCTCTAAAATAGGGGATAGTTGCCTACTATGGCGGATACTAGCCTAACGTTAAAAATCGTTCGGGGGATACTTGCCTAATGTGAGGATAGATGCCTGTCTGTCTTTTTTCAAATAGAAATTAACTTACATTAATTTAGGTAATCAGTTTTTATTATTAAATACAGTCTTTCACTAAGTATTAATTAAAGTTTAATTATTAAAATTATAAAATTACAACTGAAATAGACTCCAAAATGGTAATTAGGTATCCAAGATAATAATGAAATATTATCATTTATTTATAGATAGAACAATCTACAAAATAATAATTAACTTTAGCATTAGCATATACCTATTAAGTAAGTTTTATTAAATACAATCTTTTATTAAGTATTAATTAATTATATTTTCTATCTTCTGTCTAGTTGATGTGGCGCAGCACCACACCAGGCTTTGTTTATACCTATTTGTGAGGCATTTTGCTGTTGAGTATTTATTTTATTTAAGATAAACTATATTAAAACCCAAATATAAACACCAAGCCCTATACAACAACAATAACAACAATTGTTTCCCTAGGGCAACAATCCGCAAAAGATGTCTGGGCAACTATCCGTTTTTATACGGATACTTGCCCTTTTTATTTACGAAATAAATAAATAATATTTAACAATAAAATGTAATAAACAGTGCAATTTAAACTCTAATGCATTCAAAGAAATATTTTTTTAACTAAAATCGCAATCAGTTATAAAAATATTTAAAAGAGATTACAAGCCAATATAATTCTGACGCTTGACAAAGTATCGCCGCGAAAGATTTTTACTCACACGGACAAAACACGTGCGCCTACTTTAACGGCTTATGTGGCACTTAGTAGTAGTAGGTAATATCGGATTTTTACAATATCGAATCGAAACTATATATTGATATCTGATATCGGATTCTGAAACTATATATTATTTGAAACTATATATTGGTGTATCGGAGTATCGGACTGTGAAACTATATATTGGTGTATCGGAGTATCGGACTGTATTTGGTTACACTAAACCTATAAAACGATGTGTTCTGAAACTAGATACTGTATCATGACACGATATTTTCATTGTGATTTATTTCTTAAAACTGACTCGATTAGTTACTTTAGGTGTATTAAGGATGCTTTAATAGTATTTACTTAGTTATTTGTGTTTCAGTAAGTACTGCATTAATAAAGATCGTACTTAAAACTTCTAAATACGATGTTTATTAATGCAGAACTCATTAGTAGTAACTAAAAGCATGAAATACATAAACCTAATAATACCAACCATCGAATCTATTAATAGAATAACAAAAGTTAGAAATGGATCACCAATGCTATGAGTTCAAGGACAAAGGTCCGTGAGAGTTACGTAAAATTGCAAATCGAAAATGCATCTTATTGCTGACAAAATAAGGTCTATTAAAAATGTGTCAAAATACACAAGAAAGTATTGAAACAACCTTATTCTTATACAAATAAGGTTTAGAATTGTACGAACACACGACTAATGCTATTTCACTCACTCACAAATCCTTTCTTTAGCTCGTATCGCAACGCGATACGGTTTAATATCCTTTATCGGCAGGTCTTGGATATCGAGCAAGATATCAAATCGAGACGCATCGCATCGATCCAGCAATATCGTGTATCGTGTATATAGTTTGGATACGCAGCGATATCGGATATTACGATATTGGTCTGATATACGATTTAATATCTATATACGATTTGTATCGGCCATTCCTAGCACTTAGGCCTACGCGGGGGACGCTTTTAATTATGATAAACAAAAAACACTGTCAATACGTCTAACATAGAGCATTTGAAACTGAGGCATGTATCCCTCCGAGGCAACTATCCGGCTTTTACCCTACTTTTGTATTAATAAAATATTCAAATGTAAATAACTAGTAACCGGACCACATGGGTTTTTCACCCGAGATAGATGGCGTTAATATAAAATGTTAATATCTGTGCCCAGCAAATAATAATCTGTGGATTTATTAAGCACGAATAAGCAGAAATAAATTAATTTATAAAAAAAAAACTAAGTAGATTAGGCAGAGAATTCCCTTACATGTAGATTTTATGTCATCAGGCTTCCGTTCTGCTATGTGAATTTTGCAGGGGTACGCCAATTTACAAAATATATCTTGTCTAGATTTATTTTATTGCACGAATCGTTAGAGAATACGGCATCATAAACAACGATAACTACATTGGGATATAACATACAGTTCTACCGGTTTTATTTTAAGAGGTGTCCTGGAATAATCCCTAAGTTGTATAAATATGGATTTAAGTCAAAGGATAACATATATAAGATGATTTAACTAAGCTTATAAAATCTGAGCCAGACTAAAATTACGTACTTCGGTTTTTCTATTAGAAAATACATAGTTAAAACCCGGTATCTGAAAGTTGCCGGTGGTAAAGCTCCCCTATTATGGAAAGCACGTAAAAAAGTTTGGCTGGCGGTCGATCTCTTCCTATCCTGTCATACTGTAAGTGAAAGAATAGCGACACATTGTGTGTAGTTTACATCCACGTAGTTCGTTAATAACTTTACAGCTGTAACTAGAAATCGGTAAGCAACGATTCAACCGCCTTTCCAATTATTGTGCTTCCATCAAACGTTTGCCTATGATCTCTATTGAATGATTCAAAGTCAAAGTATTTATTTAGCAATTTGATTTACAATGAGATTCTTTTGCACCAAATTTTGTCATATGTCGAATACTTACATTATCAAGGATCGTCAGCTCCGAACGACACGAGGGTGTTGAATAATATTTCAATAATATTATGAAAACAAATTCCAAAGTAGCTGCCTTTCTCTCTGTTCCATTTTCTCACCTAAACTAACCAATTTTGTTGAAATTTTGCAAAGACATTAGACCGTGGGAATTGATAGTCTACTCGTTGTCTACTTTGTATCCCAGTTCCAGTAACAATCAGTTTCCATACGATAAAAGAAATAGAAGTGTTGTTGTTTGTCCTTCTTTTACATCGCAATGAAGCAACGAATCGGCATGATGGGTACAGGGGATAGCTAGCTGAAGAGCTACATTTTTATAAGCTACATAATAAGCAACATTTTTCACGCAAAAATATAAAATTTCTGAAGGATAACATTATACTCGTAGAGTCGTGGGCAAAAGGCTAATATCAAATAATTTTATCAAAGAAAGCAAAACTAACTTTGTATCTATGTTCTGAATAAGCCAACTTGTCGTAGTTGTAGCAATATCCAACCCAATACGGGTGCAAGACGTTCAAATTCCGAAATCAAACAATCTAGGACAACAACTGAAAATAGACAATAGGTGATTCGAGCGCTAGGTTCTATTTATATTTCAGTCCGTGCTACGTGAGAATGTTTCTTGTTTTATTGAAGGTCTATAATTTTGGAACCAATAACTGACTTACTGGCTGATGTGGATGTTAAGCCAGCAGAAAAGAATATACATATTATTTAATACTAGCGGCCGCCTCCGCGGTTTCACCCGCGCGTAATCCGGGATAAAAAGTACCTACCCTATGACGCCCGAGAATAGTTTATCTTTCCAACAATGAAAGAAGTTTTCAAATCGGTTCAGCAGTTTCGATGACCAAATATTTATTCTGTTTTGACTATGTATTAAAATACTAATATTTTAGTAGTCGATTAAAATTTTTTTGTATCTCATTTAACATTCTTTTCAAATAACATGCAACCTTTTTTGGATTAAAAACGCTAGCAGCATAATTTCCATTTTGACAGTTGTATGTAATAAAAAGAAAATAATTGATTATTTTTCCTTTAAAGGCGTTTAGTTTTTTTCTGAAGAATCTAGCCAGCATCAAATGAAAAATTTGCATAATAACCTGCTTGGTGTTTTTAATGTAACTGGCATCAGAGTTACGATTACATAATTTGACAGCAATAAAAAGCAAATCTTTTTTTTAAAGGAATATCAAAAAGTTTTGACAAGAAGTTGACCATCTTTATTTTAAAGAGGCACTGGCAACAATGCTTCTGATATTTGATAGCAATAAAAAGATAAAAAGTCAATTAATTTTTTTTTCTTTAATGGCGTATAGATTTTTTCTGATTAATTTAGCCAGCATTAAATTTTTAAAAACTTATATTAACCTGCTTGGTTATTAATTTGATGTAACCTTCGTGGTTATTTTGTTATTTTAAGGTAGCACTGACAATAGTGCCCATAAACGTAATAACATAGATAATATTAATTCCATGATAGTGCCACAAAAGATGGACAGTAATAAAAAGTAAATTAAAAATTTGGTTTTTCTTTTACATTGTAGCGTTTCAAATTTTTCTGAAGGTTTTCTGTGACACTGCCGGCTAGGTATTCTTTGAAAAGGTCGTTGCTATTACGTTTTTTCCTTCATTTTGATATCTATTTACGCAGTCTATATAGTTATCAAGTAAACTTTTTTCAAATATCCCCTCTTCCCCACACATTTCCGGGATAAAAAGTACCCTATGTTCACCGGGGATAGTGTAGCTTTCGAACAGTGAAAGAATTATTAAAATTTTATTGGTTCAGTATTTTCGGAGCCTATTCAATATTCAATACAAACAAACAATCAAATCTTTCCTCTTTATAATATTAGTATAGAAAAACCAACGTTAATCCTACTAATTCTACTATATAATATTATAAATGCGAAAGTCGGGATGTTTGGATGTTTGTTCCTTAATCACGCCTAAACGGCTGAACGGATTTAGATGAAATTTGGCACACGTATAGTTTATAACCCGGAATAGGACATAGGCTATAAAATTCCTACGGGAAACGCCTCATTCCCGCGGGAATATCAATTTTGAAACTACTGAACCGATTTGAATAATTCTTTCACTGTTGGAAAGCTACACTATCCCCGGTGAATATAGGGTACTTTTGATCCTGGAACTGTGGGGGGAAGGGGGGATATTTGAAAAAAGAGATTACGCGCGGGTGAAACCGCGGGCGGAAGGCTAGTATTATTTATTTATGTTTAATATTTTTGGTATGTGAGTAAATGAAGATATACTTTTGCACTATGTTACTGAAGCCACTCAACCAGCCGGCTTTCATTAATGGTTGTGATGGAGTTGGCCTCCAGAGCCGCCATGAGATGGAGGCTGATGGGTTGTAGTAATAATAGACTAGACTCTTGTTGTTATGTCTATAATCTATCTCGTTGACATGAGTGTAGAGCTTATATAGTACATGTGTACATGTTTCAAAGGAGAAATACCTTTACGTACAGGGAAGTTATCGGATCACAATTACTACGTGATTTGTCTTATCCATCTCAAGGTAAGTAAAAGTTATTGATCCTCTTTACATACGGGGATTAGGACACGTTCTAACAACGGACAAAGGCTCCAAGGCGCCTATCCGCTTATACGGTCTTGCTTGTCCACAAAATCTTATACATCTCACTTAAACGAACCTATAGTAAGAAAAAAAAATGTATCTGGAATGTCAAAATCATGTTACAATGTTAACTGATCCATATTTACACTACACACCTAAATAAATAAAATAAATGTTGGACAAAATCACATAAATTTATCTAATGGGGTTAGTAAGTAGCTTAAGCACTCGTGTTACGAGTATTAGAAATGAGCCTTCTATGTATACTCTTAAAATTAAATAAACACCCAGGTACAGAACAAACACAGTGACACATGTTGACTTTGCCATACTACCTAGATACCTAACTGCCTAGATTTTTTACATTTATATTTATAAACAATCACAAATTCTCATGGCGTTACAGAACGTTCTACAAGTAATGCGTTAAACAGATTTATTCCGAAAAGAGAATTGCTGAACGTACCCTTCTATTTGGAATAAATCTGAATTTGAACACAAAGGAAATTTAAGTACCTCTCTGTGTAAGAAAGAATCATGTCAGAAACACTATCAGCCGTTCTTATCGTGTCGGAAGCGCCTAAGGGTCTGCGAAGATTCCACTTGAAACTTTTATTCGATATATTTTCTAGCATACGGTTTCTTTTGCTGACTGAAGACACGTTATATGTTCAACTTGTAATGCGTTAGAGAGGATTCCAATTTTGTTCTTAGGGACCCGAACCCTAAGATAAAACGTTTCGTTTTACCTTTCTTTGAGCATTAGGTCTGAAGGTGTTCGCAAATTGTCTAAACCAGTCAACTTACTATCTGTCTATATCTATCTCATATACTATTTACCCATATCGAGTTGACAAAAGTAATAAACACATTGGAAGTTTAGTTAGAAATCTAAATATAAATAATAGAATAATTGATTATTTTATTATTATTCCCAAAATAGGTACTTTTAGGTTTATTTATTTTATTCTAAATAATTGTTTTGTCTTCCACTGTCACTGAAACGCAAACTCATTGACGTTTGTATTCTGCCCGTACTAACTTATGGTGCACAGACTTGGTCCCTGACTGAAAATCAGAAGTCCAAACTCAAGATATGCCAGAGAGCTATGGAGCGAAGCATTCTAGGAATTAAGCTTATTGATAGAGTCAGAAATATCTGTATCCGCTCTCAGACAGGAATAGCGGATGTGGGAGAAAGAAGTGCCAAGTTGAAGTGGAACTGGGCAGGCCATGTGTGCCGGATGGACCCAGAAAGGTGGACCAAGATTGTCACTCTTTGGCAGCCGGTCGATGGGGCTCGGAAAAGGGGCAGGCCCAAAAAGAGATGGCGTGACGATCTTGACGAGTATATCCGAGATTGGCCAGAAAAAGCTAAAGATCGTGATGTTTGGAGGGATTTGGGGGAGGCCTTTGCTCAGCAGTGGGATCATTTATAGGCTAATAAAGTAAGTAAGTAGTAATTGTTTTGTAGGAAAACTTTTAGAATTGTGCTTCGAACTTAAATAATAACCGCAGCCTCAAAACTAATGCATCTGCAACGCATGCACTTGCCATCTGATAAAGAACAAAATTTATAGCGCTCGTAGCACATATGCATTGAATCCTTTTTACTCACGAAGTAACCGGTATAATTTATTTAAAGCCATCGTTTATTGTAATGTCGACGAGCACATGATCAAATTATAGTGCAATGTGATGCATTTTTTTGCCTTATATATTATTGTAAATGAATCGAAAATATGGAATCGGTCGCAAAATAACCATTTGTTTATTAGATTTACTGAAAATAGAAAAGCTTATAGCGTTTCCTTAGGGTTTACCTGCAGAACGAAATTCCTTGAGCGGACAATTAGTACTGCAATTTATTCTTCCTTGCTACATAGCGTCACTGGCTGAATGCAAATAACAACAATTAAGCACGAGACGAAGTACAAAACTATTCTTGTCTTCAGACGGGCTGAATCGATAAATGTGCACAAGCAGTATTTATGTCTAGAACATGTGAACATGCTGCCGGTATTATATAATTTACGTAGTGCCCTGTTAACATGGCTGGTTGCGAGCATTAATAAATGACCGGTTTATCGCCGACTATGCGGAGATAGCACAGCCTGCCGTTTAACAGTAGGAGGCACCAGACAGTGGCTCGCCCCCACCCCGTGTCTCTCAGCGACCGACCGACCCAATAAAAAATAAGAAATAGACGATGTAGGTGTTTCTAATTTGTTCAATGTAAGTGTGGGTTAAACACGTGGGTTCAATTGCGTTATTCAAAGTTCAATATCCAGCTTTATTCAAATAAAAACTTTTGTATAAACGGAATAGTAGGTATTATTCGGAATGCAGTAAAAACATGAAGTAAAAAAAGTTTACATAAAGTTAAGTTATACCTACTATCCAAATCTATGGTCATTCCGGAACAGCAACGAAATTCCGAAATCTTTCGCCTGAAAATAAAATACGAGCTTATTGTTAACGCTGAAAAATTTCCCCGGGGATTTGTATTGTAGCGATATTTCCCCGTCGATGATGTTCGTCCATGTCTGCAGGAAAACATGAATAATATTCACGAGTGTGTTTGTTTTAGTGTCGCTTCATAGGGCGGCACATGTCGGCGATACTAATAAATACGAGTTTCATATAAACAACGCTAGCATAAAGGAACAAGATGACAAGCTAAATATCTCGTTATTATCTTTTCTGCCATGTTAGGTATATTCGCTGTCATGATGTTATTCTTTGAGAATGAAATTCCTAAAAGCGATTTTCGTTTTCGCTCGCAATTTCGCAACTTATCTTTGACGTCCTTTGTAGGTATTGTAAGTTTGTCAGACTGACGGTCCCTTTGTGGGCCGCTTATTAATGTTTCGTTGCAGCTTGCACCGGAATGTAATATATTTCTGTACAAAGCGCTACTCGTCGAGTTTCAGAGTATTCAACACGTTTACACGTGAAAGTAACAGCTTCACGTTTTACTCATTAGTGGTAATCACTTGAAATGGCGTTGGTGGATAGGAAAGTTTCACTTTCAAACCAACTTCCCCGATTCTATGCCAAGCAAGCCGCATTGCCAAATGCACAGGTGCTATGTGTAAAGTATAGGATTTTGCAGATATATTGTCAAAGTTGGTCATATTGCGAAGACTTGGCAACTCTTGTTCAATATTGCACTTGTGCTTCTCAAGAAGCTTTTCAAGGTTTCTGTAGAATTGTTTTATATTAATAAGTCTTTGAAAGAGAAAAAGTGTTATAAATTCACCAATATCGTTATAATTTTTAATTATATTCGAAAAAAATGTTGTGATATTATTGGTAACAAATAGATAGAACCTTAACATGTTTAGTTTATTAGACAAACTTATTATCTAGGGTTGACGCTTTAAATATGTATATAGATTTATCACATTGAAATGGTTGCGTAAAATAATTTTAACATATAAACAATATATATATAATGGTGTCATCAGTGAAGTATTACAATGAATTCCTTTTCAATTACAATATGATATAGAGCGTCCCTTAAGGATAATTTAGCGAAACTTTTGGGATCGGTCGTTACTTAGAGCGCGATTTGTTAGTCAACAGAGATCAGAGTTTATAGTGATGCTCCATTAGTGCGTTAGATACCATTGGAAAATATAAATTAAAAAGCTGTCAACATACGACAATGTTAGTTTCTAAAACGAATATAGCGCCACTAGTAGGTAGCGGCGCTATGTTCGCTTCATCTGTCTTGTCTTGACGTGTGTGCAAAAGTAATGTTGTTAATCTCAAGTATACGTTATAAATAGAAATCTTACCAGTTTTATTAAAATAAACCCACACCTGAATAGTTACGCTTCACCGTCGCAACGGATCAACGCATTGTTTGTACAGTCACATCTGCGCTGCAACGTTGATCGACGTAAAACGCAAGCTAGTTTGGTGCTCTAACTAGAACACTGTCGTCACACCGACATACAGCGCATACCATGCCCCCGATTCGTCTCCCGCCCAATGATCCTTTGAAACGTCGCACGCGACGACGCATCGGTGTGATGGGACCCGTCATAAAAAATATAAGGAAAACGAAGCAGCATCGACGCTGCGACGACGCAACGCAGTGCAACCCACTAATGGGGCATCACTCTTTGGCGAGTGCGTCACAGAAGCTCGCCACGTCGTTATGCAAAGCAGCATTTCAATACATATTCAGAGCGCATTAGTGACGCGCGTTGCGACTTGCGACTTTCCGCGAAACTGCCGAGGTCACTGCCTTCAGGTACTCAGTAGTATGGTGGAATTATACAACACTTAATGGCCGCATTATGGAATCATTTCAATTATGGCCTTTAAACGTGACGTAATTCTACGGAAATGTAGAAAGGGCTAACTTGTTAATGTGCATTAACAAGTAGTATGTAATATCATAGCAATTGCTTGTTAAGATACAATTTTAAAATAAAAAAAATCAATGAGTTGCTTTTTATGATGTAAACTACAAATTTTGATGTATGAGAATTTATGAGAATAATGTTATATTTGTCAAAATATGCTTTCCTTTTTTGCTATAAATGTATTTTTATTATGATTCTGCATGATTTCATGAATGAAATATTTAAAATTAAATTACCCTTTCATTCAATAAATATTTTTCAATTTGGAGCTTTAGAAAGGGCTTTTATTATTAACACGGTGACAACGTTCCTTACAAATTATTTGTAAAAACAATATAAAAATAGACGGTTAAATGAATAATGGCCGTATGTAATCCATTACTCGAGATTACTTCTGAATCTTCAGATAAAAAACAATTTCTTAGCCCAAAGTACAATTGAGCAAAAATGTGTTTGTGTGAACGTAGTCACGGATTAAACCGCGCCGCGGGGCCCGTATCTTATTCTATCAAGGGCCACTTAATTTTTTTGTCCCTTTATTGTATATGTATATATTTTTTGTATTATTTGTTACAAACACCTAATTGTAAGCGTGATTGTTCTAAAAATGGCGTATTTAAACGTGCGATAAATATTTATCACACCTCAAAAATCATAGGTACTGTTTAGTTAGTGCCACTGAAGGGTGACTACTGTCTTTTTGTTTCTACTGCGCAAACACTGAACTATCCAGTATATAAGTTACTCTCTGCACTGAACGAATGAACCCAGCAATCTTTTTTTCAATAATTAGTACCGTGCTTCTCTTTGGTGCTAACAGTTTCTACTTTTGTTACATTGCTAATTCGGCACTATGTAAAAGCGAATGATGATGACGCTATTTTCGTAGAAGGTATATTATGCAGACCAGACGATACATGCGTCAGTAAATTTAATTTCTGCTGCACAAATACCAAACAGGATAATTTAAAGCACTCTTTGGAGTTGGACTGCGACTGGTAACGATTCCTACTCTTGTTACATTGCTAATCCGGGAGTGTAAAAGCGAATGCCGAGGTGAAACCGGGTGATCCCTGCGCTGGTGGCCTAATGCTGACGAATGAGCCAGGTAAATCATGCGACTAACATTTTTTCGCTCCGTTAATCTCCCACCAAATTGCGTTGTTTTATGACGATATCATTTCATTATTCTTAAAGGGCAGAGGTAAACATACACGATAACAGCTATTATATTTCCATAAATTGGGCTTTAATGAATCGGCCCCAGGCCTCATTATTCCATCTCGCCGACTGGCTCCATGCTAATCAAATGCTTTCAATGCGTCATAAAAATGAATGAATAATTTTAATAATACACTGTAGGTACTTGATTCGAGTAACGATTCATAATTTTCAATTGGAAAATCGGAACTTAAGTAATTCAATTAGACCATTTGGCTTTTTGTATTTGATTGAAGTATGTGTAATTGAATAACGTAGGACATTAGATACCTATAACGTAAGAATTTAATACAAAATGATTAAGTCAAAATGATTTGACCCTCATCTGAATGAGAGTTAAAACACTTTGAACACTTGAATTGTTTCGATGCTGTTATTTTCGACGTAAAACATTTTTTTCTGTGGCTCATCTTGTAACTAAAAAGTGTAACCGGTTCAATTCTTTATATTTAAGCAAATTAATGTTAACACTACCTGCGACGTCAAGTGACGTTTTATTCTGTTAATGAAAATATTTTTAACATTTTTAACCGATAGATATTAGTAGAATATTATTTCTCCTATTCAATTGATATTTATTATTCATAAACATCTAGTAAATATTACATTCAAAGACACTAAACCTAAAAAAATATTTTAGCGTTCGCTTCTAAAATGTCGATCTTTCAATTTCATTCCGTTCTCAAAATAGTTTCCTATCTTATAGTACACATTGTCACTGGCGTAACCCAACTCAATGTCGAGACATGAAAGTACACCTTTGTTGTGAAGTGATAAGATAAACAGACAGTCGTCTATGAACAACCCATGGATTAGCCCTGGTGATACGATAATGCTCGTTATGTCTTAACATTAAATAATATCATAATAAGGCTCATTGTTGATTTGATTTCTATGATGGAATTGAAGAGTGGTATAAAGGAATTTACTGTCAGCATTGCGTAGGTGCATTTGTAAATGAAAGGATGTAAGAGTGGATATTTTGTATAATAAATTCCGTCAATTTTCAAGTTGAACTTGAATGAGACATGTAGAAATAAATAAATAAATATCTCAGGACATTATTCACACATCGCCATCTAGCCCCAAACTAAGCATTAAGCTTGTGCTATGGGTGCTAGACAACGGATAAACATTACTTATATACATTTTTTTTGTAAATACATACATATTATACATAGAAACACCCAGACCGATACAAACAGACATGTTCATGCACACAAATGTTTGTACCGTGCGGGGATCGAACCCGCGACCTCTGGTGTAATAGCCGACTTCTCGACCATTACACCAAATGGCTCGTCAAATGAAGCATAATAATAAATGATCTTAGTCCAAAAAAAGATATACTTATTCGTAATTGTTTTCAGAAAATAACGTCGTACACAATTTAATGTAAGAGTACGAGGATTCCATTTTTACTGGAAAAATCCGCGAGCGTAAGACTAGATCAATAGTACATTGTATTATTGTAAGACTGGTACAATAAAAATAACAATGCAGCTGTTCTTGTAAGTGGCCATTTACCAACGAATTTAATATCGTTGCCATTTACAGATAAAATCCAATATCTCAATATCATCTTAAACGACGACTTCTCGTTATACACTTAGATTGCCCGTAATGCTTCTTGCTTATAAAAGTTAATGCAATGTATTTTCGTGCGTGTCCTATTATAAGAATAACTAGCAATATGTACCCTTATTATTGAATTCAATGGAGACAGACGACTATTCAAAAGCTGCTCGGGTACGATAGCAATAAAACGTATGTTAGATTACATTAGGAGCAATAATGTTATGGATCACTTTGAGGTCGTAACTTAACGTTCGTACAGCTCGATCCCTTTTATCAATAGTCGAAAAATCGCTGTCTGCTTCCGAGCGAGCGGCCGTGAGAGGACTTGAGCGCCGCCCATGCAGCCTCTACTCGTATTTACCGATAGTTCACGAAACATATCTATACTGGCGCTATGTATGCCATTTGACTTTATATTCACATGAATAAACCCGTTTAAGGAATCATAGCATACGACTCATAAATAATTGTCATTTTAAAATAATATCGTCGTAGTTTAAAAATGTACAAAATATTATCTTACTGTAATCGGTGAAAGTGGAAACTTTTAGAGTTTTTATTTCATATTCGATATAATAAATATGTGTAAAAATACCATGACCTGACCATGACCATAACAACGCATTAATTCATTAGGGTGGCCTACACGCGATCATGATTGATTCGAAACTGCATTAATTAGCAAAAACAACAATAAGAATTATCGCCAACAACTTGATAGATGAGAAAAGGAAAAACTCGAGAGCACTTGTGTGTGTACACAGGCGGACCGAATGGCGTTCTCAATTAACGGCCAAATAGAGTCTTCGCAGTACAAAGACGATGAGAAAAGAGTTAATTACAAATAAAGTTAATTCTATAAATACAACAATAAAGGACTACAGTAATTTTTTATTGCAATAATATATTATGTTTTTTCGGTAAAATAAAAAATATTTACAGAAAAAAAAAGTTTTTTCAACGCAGGTAAACTAAATATGTAAACGATACTCCGTCGACCGATGGGTAAGCCAACAACAACGTGTACACAACAGGACGTATCGTAGTCTGGAATACTCAATTAATGACGATCACGTAACACAGCAACGGGCTATTAACAATCGGCGCGGCGCATACTCGCACATCCCTAATGAGAGTACCATTAAGTGGTTGCTTCATAACGCAGCTACGAATCGCCGTAGACAATAGACCCCTCGACACCACTTCGAGCTATTTTTATTTTGTTTATAGCTTCAGTATCGGCTTTTAATTTGATACGTTTTGATACAAGTAGGAATATGTCAATAGATATTTTAAAACTAGTTTTTAAAGGTAAAAAGCCTATAATAAGACTAGTTAGAGTAGCATATACACGTTACATGAATACAAAACATTTCACAGGAAATCAAACATGATTCCTGTTATCCGTTACAGATTATTAGTTTGAAAAATTAAGCATATCTACATTGTAAAGTATGTAACGACATCGAATGTGTTAGGGGTACTCTTACCTTCTACCAGGCCACTCAGAAAATTTTGCGAAAAATGGTTTTTATGTATGAGGCACTGTCCACTTGTAGTTATATTGAAAACTTTGGTTATTTAAAAGTAAAAATACCATTGTTTTAATTTAAATTTCCCTCTACTTTTTTTTCAAGAGCACAATCAAATTATCGTGTCTCATTTAAAAATGGATCTGCATCAAGAACATTTTCGTGCGATGATTTTCTACGATTTTAAATGTAGTTTAAAACCTGATGAATCATTTGATCGACTTCAAATTGCTTTTATGGATGGAAGACCTTATAAAGCAACTATCTATCACTGGTTTAACAAGTTCAAGCGTGGTCGCCTTACTTTTGGGATGAACAAAGGAGTGGTCGTCCTACGACGGCTGTCACGAGAGAAAATGTGCTGGCAGCAAAAAAATAATTAAAGAAAACAGGCGAATTTCATACGTAGTGATTCAGCATACACTGCAGATTAATTCGGGAAACGTTCACAAGATTTTACACGAGCATCTTTGCGTGAGGAGGATAGTTTCCCGCTGGGTGCCGCACAACGTCACCGAAGCTCAGAAGCAGGCCTGTGTGGAATGGTCCCGTGATATGATTCAAACCTTTGAAGCAGCCTCGTCTCGGCGCGTTTATAACATTGTGACAGATGATGGATCCTGGATATATCAATACGATCCAAAAACAAATGGTCAGTCGACAGTTTGGCTGTTTCAAACCGACCCAACGCCTACGAAAGTGAAGCGATTAAGAAGCCCATAGAAAATTTTGATCGCTAGGTTCTTCACTTTGACGGGGTATCTGATTTCAATTCCATTGCGAGACCAAAGCAGCATCAACGCCAAATGGTATACCACAAATTGCCTGCCAGAAGTTTTGTCTGCAATGAGCAACAAGCGACCGAACACCGCGCTCCGCGGGCTACTGCTTCACCAAGAAAACGCACCCGCTCACTCAGCGCTCAAAACGAGGGACTTCCTGGACCCCACACCGATCAGATTCTTGGAGCACCCTCCTTACAGTCTTGCTTTGGCACCGTGTGACTTCATTTTATTCCTTAAAATAACAAATCTGCTAAAAGGTATACAGTTTTCATCGCCGAAAGAGGCGCTAGCAGCGTTTGAGAAGGCCGTGGAAAAGCTGTCTGCGGCGGACTGAATAAAATGGTTCAAAAATAGGTTCAGACGCATAAAACATTGTATAGAGGCTGGTAAAGAGTTATTTAAAAAGATTTGATAAAAATATTTTATCCATTGAAGTTAGATTTTTAGTTTCTCAAAACTTTCTGAGTGTCCCACGTATGTATAATTATACAAAGTTTTAACAACTTAGGAAAGCAAACCTAGAAAACAACAAAACAAATAAAAAATAGGCATAAAAAAGATTCTGACTACGTCAGTGGGCCGTTACTATAAGACAAAAAGAATTGTAAGCGTTATGGAAGGGGCAACAATAATAAATATGTATGATGTATTCACAACATGACGTCTCGTTCGACCCGTAGTCATATTCGATTAATAATGATAACGTAAAAGTGACGGGCTATTAACAACCACAGCGCGGTGCGTTAATCAAGCACGGCGCGGCGCATATTCGCACATCCCTAATGAGAATACCATTGAGTGGTCGCTTCATAGCGCATCGTAGCACACGCGCTACGAATCGCCGTAGACAATAGCCCCCTCGATACCGCGCCGAGCAATAAATTTTTCGTTTGGCTTCGATTCCGATTTTCAATCCGATACTTTTACTCCTCACTTTTTAATGTTAAAAAGAGTATGCGCGTACATCGTTGATTTAATATTTTTTATATAAATTAATCTTTCTAAAACTTGGACAACTAAGCTAATGGATTAACATACTAACTAAATATATTTTGTGCATGTTTTATAATTACCACCTTCGTGAAACAGTGGTTGGTATCGGGTTCGATTTCCGCCTTAGGTCTGGTTGGTAGAAAGACCTTTTCAGAGTCAGGCTGGCTAGTTATAAGTGCAATCTCCCGCTATAAAAGCTCCGGATATGTTACGACAATATTTATGTCGGAGCCAGTATACATGAAATAAAACGCTCAAAGATCACAGGAGTGTATACAGTGTAAGTTTCCCTCAATGGATCAGCCCATAGTGACCGCTTACCATTAATTAGTATATGAATCAAAAAATTAATTATCGAATTAATTTTGGACCAATTAAAAAACCCTAATATATGTAATATGCTTAAACGATTGTATGGTATGACCAACCAAGCACCGCGCCAAATCGGTCGTCTAATTAATTGTATTTAAACATTATGAACTAACACCGCATTGTCATAATAATAATAAAAAATTCAAAATTGATATGAGAACTTCAGTGATTTTTATTATAAACGCGATTACTACTCATTAAATAAAACAATTTAAGCAAGAATGCCATAACATTTTACCTTAGACATTAAGTGATCACGATTGTTGTTATCTTAACGTCGGGTTTGAAAAAAGCACTAAGCCGCCATTTTAATCAGTATTGTTTATGCTACTTGTTCTTTAACGTTAATTTACTAAAGAATAAAGAAAACCTTACTACCAAAGCCATAATGAGCCTCTTAAATGAAAAAGGCTTCTTTTATCAGTAATTATTCATGTTTTGGGCGGCTTTGTTGACCCTTAACAATACATTTCCGACAAAGGAAAACCGTTCACAACGATGTTCCGATACTCAAATGAATTTAATTAGGCTAATTAATAATTTTCGTTCCATGACATAACGGTTTGTTGAAGGTAAATAAATCGTTTCAGCGACCTAAAGCACTTGGTTTTCATAATTTAAACAGGCGAATTCAAAGTAAATTAATCTTATTTTTTGCCTGGAAAAATTTAATCAGTCAGTTATCTGTCGTTTTTGTGGTTTGCCTCGATTTAATATCTGCGTACAATTGGACCAACCGTCATCAGACTTGTGGCATTTGAATGTAGAAGCAGGCTAATTGGTTAATGGTTATATAACCAGTTTTATCTGAATGCGCCGAATCGAGCTAGTGGCCAATGACTGGTTTTACTTACTAGTTTTACTTATCGGCCCTGCTGCGGGTTGCAGACCAAGAGCTAAGCTAAGGTAGTTTAGCTTAGCTCCCATTGCTGAATTAGTTTTTCGTACTTGTGTGATGACGCATTTGTAGGGTCATTACCAAATGCGCCGTCAAGCCAGTGTAGTACGATTACATTATTCTTATCCCTGAACAACAGGGACAGCTTTATTATTCCATTATCTTAACTTTATTTAAAATAAACCTAACCAACGTGTGAGATATATTGCTACACAGGGATCGAGCTCGGTCTTATTTCTCATTATTACTTTTTACCCAGAGATTATACGTTATGGGAGGTTAAACACCGATAATACGAGGCTTTTAAAAAGAAAATGCTGGAGATATTTTTCAAACCATTCCTTGTTTATTTAAACAAATCACGTTTGTGTGCCATAGTAACGTGGGTGTTTCGATATCGGTTTTCTTTTTGTTACAAGAATATTTTTAATGTAATTGGAACAGAAAGTGCCTTAAGTTAGTAACATGAATTAAGGTAGGGAGAGGGATGATATAACTAATTAGGATTGTACAGGTTCAAATTATTAAAATTAATTAAAACTAAGTTAATTTATGTACAAAAAAGGGTATTAAGTCATTATTATAAAAGTTGAAGTACCTTTTAGATTATAATGGTAATGGGCAAGGAAATATGGGGTATTTATTATTCAATACTAATACTATGTAGTTGATGCTGGGATTTCACAAGATTTAGAAAATCAGTATTTATTCTTTGTAATTTTTGTAAAAGCTACGAGTAATTGTCTTTTGTGGAAATATCCATAAGGATGACAAATAGCTAACCTGTATGTTACCTACCGAACTATCCAAAGATTAATTATATTAGAGATAGCTTTCGACATCAAGACAAAAATAATCTTTTGTTTCCTACTTCCTACTTATATCTTCGCCCTTAATTACAATCTCTCTTAGCTACAATGAAAAAAGAAATATAATTCATAAAATGGAATTTGGTTTATGAAAACACGAATTAAAAACAGTTTTGCCCAAGGTAGTCAGGTAATTTCATTTTCTCTTTAACACGTAGTGTTATTACAAGATCACGAAAACCGCAGCAAACTCCGCAGCGATGACTTACACAAAATAAGAAATAAATTGCTATCTCTCGTTTCTACTCTACCATTCAATACTCACTGATTTCGTGAAATAAATTGAATTTACTAAAATATTCTCACTTACTTCGAAACATGGTTGGAATTGAAACCTGTAAAGCTTTAAAATGTACCTACGAATGAACGCGAAATGCGATATACCGAGAGTATTGCAGCCATTTGCCATCAAATCGTAAAAGTGTCTTCGATCACTACAACAAATAACAAATACAGTTGTTTCCTTAAAATAGTTTAGGATTTTAAGAACATAATCTTTATTGACTATTTTTATGAGTAATTTATAGATTTGTTAAAACTAACTACCTACATTAAAATGTAATTAGCAGTATCGCAGCAGGGAAAATGCCTACATCATTGATATCAAGTCTAAATGAAATAAAGAGTAATCGGCTATACAAAACGCTCCGATATATTAATCACCATAAATGCTAAATTACCGCTTTTCTGGACTATATTAAAACTTTGACCTAGTGCGAATAGGTCAGTATCATTTAATTGCTTAAGATTCAGTTATTAGTTATTACTAATACTCGTAACGTAAAAAAAAAGAATAATAAATATTACAATCTATTATAATCAAATACAAACAAATACTCTACAAAGGTTAGGCCTCTTAAATTTTATAGGTTTATTGGTCGTTGTGAGACATTGTATTTATGTCTTGTACATAGTCTCTGATACCGCCTCCACATTTCAGTTTTATGGGTGATAGCGTCTACAATGTAACCTTTATAGCCAGAGCTTAATTTTTTGTCTTTGTATTCTTGAATAGATTTCATAATGGCACTTTAGTTGCGTTACTGGGTAAATAAGTATTGTTAAAAAAATTAATGTCATAAGCATAAACTCATAGAATTGAAATTGATACACCGAATTATGGTAGCTAGATTTGGAAAAATTAACATCATTGTAATCTAGGTAAATAATGAAAACGATAACTAATACGAACTAAAATTCGATTGCACAAGTTAATAAAAATATATTATTTAACGAGACAATACCCATATTAGAGTTCGTTTTAGAATCTCAATGATGAAAACTTCCGACGTACCTACTTATCCATCGTTCATTCAAGTACTCAATCAAAATAAAAGAAAACGTCAAACTTAACTTTCGACCTTTGTAAATTAAGACTCTAGGGGAATTATCCTCTAGAGTCCTAATTTTGCAAAGGTTGGTGAACCACGGATGGTGCCGCGTATATTGAGTTACTTCATAAAGTGCATAGTCAAACTCCACGAAGCCTGTGTATTGACCGCTCGATGCAGCGCGGATCAACAGCAAGCGCTTAGCTCACGCCGGGTGAGGGAAATTGCTCAAAAGCGATCACGCTCCTCGGAGCGGATACGTTGCTTCTTCACTGCGCGGAAATAGACTACGAACAGATCTGTTCAGTTGTTTGTTTTTCCTGTCAAAAGCATCTTATTTACATTGGATTTCTTTCCACAAGATTCAACTTGATTTTTTAGTTTAGAAGTGATGTTCTTTACGATATAATCCCATTTGATCTGAATTGGAACTTGTTGGCAACGTGAAGCTATTTTTGCAGCCAAAGTGATGTGATAAGTACATCTCTTTGGCCCCTCAAATAACGCATTAGTGATACCTCTGATGCTACAAGCGTCCATAGGTGACAGTAACCGCTTACCATCAGGCAGGCCGCAGGCTTGAGTGATACTATTGCGGTTTTAATTTTTTATATTTACACATTATTTTGTGATTAAGAAGTTAGCGTTATGATACCTTTAATCACTGAAACGAAGCTGTTAACAACTGCCCATCGCTCACTAAATGTAGAAAAGATCAACATTAACATTGGAAGCCTGATGAAAGAAAAATTGCTCAAAAGCTTCACGCTCCTTGGAGCGGATGCAGCGTACTGGGACCTCACGGAAATCTCTAAATAGCTAGTTAAATGATTTATTTTCGTGGTACTATTTTTTAGAATTGGCGGATTGTCTTTTTACTTTGCAATGTAAATAGTTTTCTGCTTAGGAATAGTGTTTTTTTTTTATCGAAGAAATACCTCATTAAATTAGTCTAGTCTTGTTTATTGTGCGTCATGGTCTATTTTTTTAAATTGCAAAGGCGTCATTGATTACTGTTGAAATATTTTATTATTGTAACGGACCAACGCCTGCTCTATGCAAAAATTAACATTTAGTTTAGTTGAAGCTGCGATCGAGGCAGAGTGAGGTTAATTGCGTTATTATTATTTCTGAAAAATTGGCCTCGACAAATATTTTCACTGAGACTTATTTTATACCAATTCGGACCCAAAAAACCGATTCTAATGCCCGAAATGGCTGTATGCACACTTAAGCAATTGTGCTCCCATAAAACAATTAAAACATAATGAAATATATTGGTTATTTTATTAATAAAATAATAATTCAGAAATATTTCTATAATCTAATTAAGGGTTTTGTTTTACGTTTGTATGAACCTATTTTATCCAGAAATGCCGCTTTACTACAGTATTTTCATGGGTAACTGCTGAAATACAAAGTTGCATTCCTCCGCGTAAGTTAATTCTCATAACACTCCGAGGCATGCAAGATTGTGTAGCAGTTTAAAATCTCAATTAAGTTGAGTGTTAAAAATTCGCCATATTCCACGAGTTCTTGAGTTCATAGTGGCGAGGTAGATTGTGCTTAATGGGCGAGTCGGGCGCGGGCGGCGCGGTCGATGAAACAAGTTATAAAATAACCCGCGAGGGGAGTGTAAAGTTTGCTCCACACAGGATGGACGGCGGCTTAGGACCGTATTACAGGAGATCTGTGCTCTTACATCTGATATGAAATACGACTACTGTGTATTAGGTACCTGAAATATGGAGCGGTAATTTTATAGGCCATATTGAGGACTACGGATATTTAGTAGCTTTTCGTTTTGTATGTATGGGGAATATTCGGACTACGACCAAAGATAATTGAGATTGTGCCATTTCTAGAACCAAATCCATTATTCCTCGTATAGCTTTATTTTGTGCATATACAAACTGTATACATAGCAGGTCGGAGTAAAAGTAAGTATTACTTTTACTCCGACTTACTTAAAAATATAACTGTCTGAAATAATCTGACATAATTTAGAAGTAAATTTTGTATTAAAAATTGCTGTTTATTAACTAACATGCAGCAATTTATAAGATATGTGTCACAGTTGTTATAAAATGAACAAATAGTATAGTGTGTGGTAGCGTAAGAAATATAATTAAGAAGGCTATGTATTATTTGTGTAAAAAATATTAAACGCTTAACAAACCTCAATACAATAGTTTTTCTGCAGACCGAAAATTTAGTGTAAATGGGATCTCCTGAAGATGCGGGGAAGATGCCGGCTTAATCTAAATGGTGCTGAGAAACGTTAATAAAGTTCAGCAAGAAACCTCTTAGACGTTTTATTGCTATTTTATATGGTCGACTAAATTAAGAACGGTGTGCGCTTTGCAATCTTCCTCATTGGCAGCGTTCTGCACTTAATTTTTTTACTTAAATAATATACTTGTGATGCGTGCTGTTTTGCTACCAAACTAATAAGATACCATCAGCTAACTCCTTCTTGGTCAATTTTTTTATTAAGGAAGCTTAGGATTAACTTAGTAATAGAAGTTCATTCGAAGTTCATCCATCATAGAGTGACTACAGACGAGCACTTAGTGCCATAAAACAATCACAACTTGACTACGCTAGACTATTTTAAATCTGATAAAGATAAGTTTCAATAAGAGCACTAAACATTTTATAGATAAGACAAGTTAGGTATTCTGTTTAAGAATGAGTCAAGCAATGCAATTAGTTTCGACGTTGTTAGCTAACATTCTACTCGTAAATTCGAACAATGTAGCTTCAGTGCGATAGCATCCTTTAAATTTTGGCATACATGTGTTGCTGTTAACTTCCGCCAGCGTTTATAGGAATTCGAAAGCTTCCATACGTCTCAGTCATTCGCACGAGTCGTGACAGTATTGTGCAAATATGAATCAGGCAGGCCAGGCGGCTGCATCCGTTGTAAGTTTTTATTTAGTTTTTCATAGAAAGCCTGCTAACGAATACATACCAGTACATCACGTGCATCACAGGAATCATTATAGGTACATCCTGATATAAGAATATTATCCCGTTGTTAAATACCGAATATTCTAAAATTAAAAAAATGTAATACCTATTATACGAAAATATTTTATATGGATTATTGTAAAAACTACGCAGTGAATATTTTGGAGAACTTTAATGTTGTACTGATTCAATTGGTGTATTCGGTAGTATTAATTGCTCAACTTTTCCCAGGGATGTGGGAAGGAAATCCACCTACGCCAGATATAGAACCAATGAACCATTGTGTTTTTTTTTTCAGTATCTACAGAAAGTTTCCTAAAATATAGTTTTGAATCTCAAGAATTTTACGCTTAAAAAAATTATACGTAATATTATCTGCACACAATCAAAGTATCTCATTATATTCACTGTAATGACAAAAGTTCTATTATTTCCTTGATAGTAATGATCAGTATGATATTGAATGGATACAAGTAACCCCACACTGCTACGCATCGAATAAATGAAATTATTGTAATGACACCATAATATGTTTTCAGGCAAGGCACAGGAGTCGTGCGCCGGTCAATGGTTATATTCTCGAGTTCCACACACGGCTGCAGGTGTAGCTCGCCTGCAGTTATGGTGGCTAAACACATTTATTTTTCTTCGAGCGTTTTATCCCGAACTATTATGGATACGCTTGCACCAAGATCCACGATTTGGCAATTCCAGTTTTAACATTAGAGCGACTGCTATTTGACCTCCGTAACCCTTAACGAGACAACCAGACTAGTTAGGTCATGGCTACGCAACCATTCGACTGTGCAAGTTACCTTACAATGTTTTTCGTCATCGCTGAGCTGGAGGCTTAACACATTTTCCCTCGAAAAAAAGGGACACGGGAGTCATATTGGGCGATGTGCACGAGCCCCAGACAACCGCTGCCGGCCGCGGCCCGCCGCTCGAGAGCCTGGACCCCTGCCAAACCTTGCGCCGTGCTCTATGGACCGACCACGCGTGGATCGACTATTCAATTGCTTCCTTGATAGTTCAACTCGGAATGTAATTTCTAAGCCCGTATACAACTTGCAAACAGTTGTACGGGATAAATTGCGCGAACGTAAGCCGACAAACGAGGTTTTTATCTCACGAATTCCTCGCAATGTCGAAGTAGGTATCACTTAAGATACCAATTTGTTCCGTGTTGCGAACATTGTCAATACTTCACATTCGATGATTTATTTAAAAAATATAAGATGAACTTAAGTATCAATTAAAGCATTTTGAAACCATAAGTATTCTTCGGCGCTCATTATGTTTTACAACAGTGACTTCAGTACAAAACAAATTGAATTCAAGCGACGCGAGAAAACAACAAAGGTTTTTAAGTGCACTCGTATTTCTTCCTTAAAGTTTTATGGAACTTGTGACACAGGGAAGGATTTTGCTGGCTTGTTTTGTAAGTTTGCAATACCCCGTCTCCCGGGCACGAATGTCTTTGGACTTCACTTCTGCTATTGACAGCCACTCGTACAAACTGAACCGAGGATTCTATTAATATTCCGAATGGATTCAAAGCTTAAAAGCTGCTATTACTTGCTCGTGTTTTTCGTACTCCCAGAGCAATTTTTCTTAGTAGATTTACATTTTTATTCACGGTACCGGTGATAATTTTTGGCATTAAATAAAGAAGGTTTTTGAAGATGCTGTTTATGTAGATTTTATATCCGTCGGATATTCCTTTCATATTTTTGTCCGATTTAGAAGCCTTAATAAATAAATTTTGTGTATTCAAATATAAATGTCGCTACCAGTATTCAACATATTCATAACACTTATTTACGTAAATCACCAATCAAATACGCAGTTCTTAAAATGTTATTCCAGCGTCCTTAGATCGTTATTTATTTATATTTTATACCCTTTATTTTCCAAACATGCAGAAACTCAAAATCTTAGTAATTTGGATTAATTCACAATTTTTTTGTTACCAAAGAGGGAGGCAAGGGCAAAGGTGTAACACTTGATGGTATGTATTTTTTTGTTTTGCAGATAATAGGAATCCTTAAGCGCTTAACTTGTTTAGAAATAATTACGTAGCTCACAAGCTCGAGTTACTAGACCGAGTATGTGCTTAGTTCATCAGTTGCAAATACGCAAAACGAGATTTATTGCCCAGCCTCCCCCGAGCGCCGCGCGTCAAAATGTCTCATTAGACCCGGAGATGGTCATTAGGTACACTCCGACTTTGACTATTCATCAAAATGTTTTGTCATATGTTAATATGTTTACTAGGAAAACGAAGATCTTAAATACAAAGAAAAAAGTAACTATTAAAACATAATTTATGTATACATCCAGATAATTTTATATTTAAAAGAATATAGGTACTAAATTAATTCTTCAAAACAAGTATAAATGCTACCGAATAAGTCATTTATTATTCATCCCGCTTCTTAACTTACATAACTTAGCTAAGCTACGACATTTTCCGTTTTTCCGGAAAATGACAATTCCGACAACACGAACAACATTGCGAAAAACTGATCAAAGCTTACATAACGTTTTTTGAATTGAACCTTGAAAAGTTTTGATCATATTTTATAAGAATGAAGCAAATTTATTACAAGTAAAATTACTTACTTCTAAGATAAGTTAAAATAAAGTTCTATGGGTTTACGTGCAATTTATCAGTTGAAAAGATGACAGACGAGATTTATCGCTTCCTGCGGGCGAGAGTCAAAGCGTCTCATTAGACCCGGAGACGGGCATTAGGCACACGCCGACAGAGACTGCTGATAAACATCATTTTACCAGGATCACTATCTTCCTATGGAGTAATTTCTCTTGTATACAAAAAATTTTAACAATTGAATCAACGGATAATGGTATTCACAACTTTTGTCACAGCGAAAGTTACACGGCTCAATTTATGTTTTTAAACCATAACAAGTGTAAGATCGTGCACTAGTTAGCATTCTTATTTATTTTGAATGTAAAAAAGAACCGAACACAAAGCTCTTCATATTCCTTAAATGAACCTTAAAAAACCTTGATCATTGATCAAAGAAAAATAAAATAACTTTAAATAAAGCAGTTTGGGTTTCGCGGCAGTTCATCAGTTGCAAAGATGACAAGACGAGATTTATCGCTCGCCTTCCTGCGGGCGCGAGTCAAAGCGTCTCATTAGACCCGGAGACGGCCATTAAGCACACGCCGACATAGACTAACATAGACTACTAATAAAGATCATTTATCTTGCACCTAGATCTTTAGTTGGCTCACTATCTTCCCGTCTTATTTGGCATTTAAGAGAGTGTGAACAAAGATGTTACAGGCAAGTAACTACATATAGTAAATTCGCAACTTATACCACAACCTTGTATTCCATTTTAATGCCACTAGAAAGTACAAGTACTTTTAGCTTGACTGACGTACAAGATTCAATTAGTTTTAATGTTAAAACGAATATACTCATATGTTCCCTCAAGTTACATGATGTCCATTCACGCTTTACCATAAATATGTATTTATATGAAATATACTGCATAACACGAGGAGTAAAAAAAATACTGAATACAAGTACAACACATGTCATCGTAATTTACCTCGCATATTCAAATAGAATAAAGTGTGATTACATTTAATAAATTACATAATTATATACTTGTATAATAAGGAAATACCTACGTTGAAAAATCCCTCAGATAAGTGGAGGAAATTCAATATTTAACCCTAAAACAGGTATAAAATAATATCCCAATTAACCAAATTGCTTGTATAATTGTGATAATTACATTTAATAATGCTTTAGCATTAAAATAATGACGAGAGATTTACGACAATACTGTGTATCAAATTAGCTACCATTAAGTAGGAAATATTGTAAAGTACGTCTGTATTTACTGGTTCTATAAATGCTAAGACTGAAATGACTTTTATCTTATGATTTTAAAAGGCTGCGCACTCTAAATGGATGGGTTTAAATCTATATTTTTGTTGTATGAATAAGCATTGTTTTCACTAGTTACCTTAAGAATGTAAAGTATCAGCCTGTTTGTAAATATGTTAGCAGAAAAAGGCCTCAATGATTAAAACTAAGTTAATGTTACAAATACGAGAAAGAATGCGTACTGAATGCATGTCGATGATTACAAACCCAATATATTTTCTTTATCGATATTTTTAGTAAAACATTATGTTTCCGGGCAAGGACAAGGAATGAGATCAGTCTGAGGATTAACCAATACTTTTCGAGAAAAGGAGGTAAACATCGCCGACTTCCAACTTCCGGACTGCTCTACCAAGATTTTCTTAAAACAAAAAGCAAAATAACCGATTTAGCCCGGATTAAAACCCAGAACCTTTATTAACGTGCGTAGTAGTAAACTTCACGGCTATCTGAAAGTCACAGCCAATTAAGCAACCGATTTTGAAAATCTATGCTTTTACGTAACTAAAACTCGAACGATGTTTTCATCTCACTAATATAAAGCCACTGTACCAATTTTGATTCAAGTTTATTCTGTATTTTTACAAATATTGACTTGATCCTGAAAAAGACCATAGGCTACTATTTATTTCAAAATAATGTGAAGGTACCATGAGATAAAGAAAGATATAGAAGTGTTTTTGTTTATCCTTCTTTACCCCCGCAACGAATCGACGTACCTAATTTTCGGTATTCGTATTGAATATATATAGTTTGGGAACTAAAAAGTGACATAGGCTAGGTAGGTACTTTTATCCCGGAAAAAGTGTCACATTCACTATTCCACGGGCTGAACGTTAGTATTAAAACTATTAAATAAAGTCTATTCTAGTTTACATTACATACATATTAATAGTGTTAACGATTTTAGACAGCGCATTAAATTTTACTAAGGCCAGTTTGGTCTATTCGTATTCTTGACATGTGGCATGTTCTGACTTCGACAACAGCACTATTTTCGACCGGGGCTCACCCAACTTGCGGCACATTTGGCCGCCCTAGTTCCACTTCAGATTAAACCTACGTTATCAACTTGCGTTTTGAGGCGCAGAGTAATTTTGTTGATCCGGTCAGTTTATACTGTGTATAACGTCAAGAAATTAAAAGGAAACCATAATTTTTTCATGTTTCCTCTGCTCCTGTTGTATTCTGACAACCTTCTTACAATTATCTCATTTTACTAATATCTGCAACTTATAAGTTCTGCAACTTCAGAACTTGCATCAAATTAGATATTTTTTTGTTGTTTTGAAATGATGATTTTCATCCTTGCAAAACAGGGGCGGCAACTAATTTATTTAAAAAAATCTAGAAAATCGTCTCCGTCGGGTGTAAAGGGAAACCGGGGTGGTTTAGTGGGATGAACATTTCTAGTCCCGAGTCACACACGGCCGCAGGTTTCGCTAGCCTGCGGTTATGGCGTGTAAAAACATTTTACTCCGAAAAAAAAAAAGCAAATTGAACGCTCCAAGCGAAGTGGAATTCAGTTGGTAGTTCGTAGTCACATTAAATCGGGTGTATTGGTGTTTGCCGAATGAGCTTGGATCACAGAGTACATTTGTATTGGGTTGGATTATGATATTGGTCTCTGGCCTCATCTTTAGGCATAATAAGTAGTGTGGCTTATTCAAGGATGTATCGAACTCGCGTACTTTGTTTTGCAAATGTTTAGTAATTAGTTACCCGTCCGAACTATACAAACACGTTATTAAGGGCGGGAAAGGAACCTTAATAAAAAATTAAGAAAAGAGTCCTAAGTAATGTCGAAAACAACAGTTACAAAAGAGTAAATAGGTAGGATTACTACAAAACGGGTAAAACAATTCGGCTAAAAATATACAGTTTCACAGGTAACGGAAAGACTTAACGGTCTAACTTAAACTTTTTATGTCCCGACGGTTATATTGCTTACTTACTTTGTATTGATGAAGCAAGACCCTCAGATTTGTTTCTTTTCAGCACAATAAAGTTACATTTATAATTAATAAAATGACAAATTCAAACCACCTAAGTTAGTTCTTGAAAAGCAAGTTCTTGAAAAGTTCCATGATTGAAACAAGTCATCATTGCCTGTAAATTACTTGTTTTAATCATGGATGTGTTAGCCCTGCATTCAGACATTAATATACTGATACTTTACATTGATTTATATTTATTTAATTCGTTTTAAAACTTAATAACGAGAAATTTTGATGAATATTTTACTTTCTACATTATTTCACAAAATTTTAATGCAAAATCTATGAACATAAATTAATATCGTAAGATTTTTTTTGCATATACATATTTTGTCTACTACGTTTATGTTTTTAAGGCTTAAATGTTATGAAGTATTTTGCGTCAGTTAATCAGTCCCCTCGGACGGAAAGCGGCGCGTTTGATAAACATTAACCCATCATCGCGGCATGGCTGTGCTGTTTTTCTTGGGATTTAATTAAAGTATCTCGTTACCACCGGCATCGAGGCAACGAGACCACGTAGTTACGCCGCGAACAAAGTATTAATTAGTGAACGGACATCTCCTGCGGAAAACGCGTTGTTTGTTCGCAACAAACTTACCGCTTTGTTCGCTGCGGGAAGACTGTTAGAGGAAGTGAAATAATGATTTAATTAATTTATTACGTGACTTAATTAAACTGTATTTTTTTTTTGTTAAATATAATAGAATAGTTTTCGCCACAATATTGTACACCATCATTGCGAAATATTTAACAACCATCAAGTTTTTATAAGATTTTTTTCCTTTTTTTCCTACAGTTAGTTAGTTACGTATTGTATTTTTAAGTTTTATTTTAATCTTTTGTTATTTTATGAGTAAATGTTACTACTTTTATCGTCTCTGTCTCCCTCAAACCACACAGTGGTAATACAACGTTCGCTCCATATAAAAAACACGATATAAACTTAAAAAAATATACTACTATACATAGTAGATAGAATGCCACTAAACCCATACGAGCAATTAATTAAAAAGTGGAGCTCATTGCCGGCACATGTGTTTCCCCTTCCTTTGATATCGGAGCGTATGAACACGTTTAGCGTAGTAAGAATCGGCGTGGAGTAATCAACAGAAAGGTGACTAAGGTATTCTTTACCATGTCAACCGTTTGCCATCGGTAAATGAAGCCTCTAAGTCATTTGGCGGAAGTGTTCACTTACCATTAGGTCTTAACAATGGCTCGTTAACCACCGTCTTTCAAAAAAAGTCACCAAGTCAAATATGTTCCTGACAATTTATCTGTAAGAATAAAATATAATATCCAAGTTTACAGATAAACTATTATGGAAAAACAATCATCACTAACAACAAAACATTAGTCTAAACGAAATCAACTGCTTAAATAAGCAACCATGTGCAACATTTATTTCCAAGCTTGATTAGCTTTATTCAGGAAATTTCCATCTGCGCAAGGTTTGAGGTTTAATACTTGCACATGCCTATTACGTAGTGCAATATCCTCAAGCGCTTTAGCGTGCATTAACGATGGTAATGCACTTACCCAAGCTTTTACTTCCTCTATGGTATAACTGGGCCCATAAATGACACTGTGAGGTAATAATGGCGTCAAACTTAGAGGCGGCCAAGTTAAATTATATAATATGTACCTTTTCTTTTGATAATAATAATGAAGTACGAAAGGAAGTTTGCTTTTAGAATTCGGAACGTTGATGTGTTAGTTAGTTTTAATCCGAAATGTTAGTTTTAATTCGGAATATTAGTTTACAATTTAATTTAAGCATATCGCTTTTCTAGTAGTGCCGATTGAAAAAGCCGGAAGCTTGTGCTAATAATCAGATTTACAATTATTTAAATTTAATTGAGAACAACATAAAAATCAACAAGTAGATCAATTGTTTTTCGATCTAGAATAAAAAAAGAATACCTACTAAGCGGATGAAAACATAAAAAAGGGAAAGAAATCAGAATAAATATATTTTTCGGTTTTATTAATTTAAAGTAATAATAAGTTTTAATAATAGTTGACATACCTTCCGTTAAATGCAGACAAAAATAAACTTTTACACAATCATAGTCTTTATAATCTGGGTCTTTTCAGTCTTTTTTGTAAAAAATGTGTCTTTTCTTGGAGGCTTTAAAGATGCACTTATTTATCATCCTAAATGAAGCATTAAGTCGGAAATCGACTCGAGTAGATAAAGACAAATGTTTAATTGTCCGAGTCGATTTCCCGCAGAAAACGCCTAGTCAGTAATATATTTTTCGATCGCTTTGGTAGGTATTTGATTCACGCGTTTTAGTAATAAAGAATTCCGTTTACTGTTGCCAGTTATTTTTTATTCGCGCTACTTATAACATTCCGTTGTATAATTCCTACAGAATTATATTTCCTTCAAAATTAAGTATTCTGGGACTTAGTTCTAGACTGGCTAAATGGCGCATTTGGCAGTAGCTCTGCCTTATGTGCTAGGGGGTGTGAGTTCGATTCCTATTCAGGACAAACATTCAGATGAAAATTTGTGTTTGTACGGTGTCTAGATGTTTATTGGTATTAAAGTAAAAAGTATTAAAATTTATTTGCGCCACTTTCGTGGATACTGATAACCATAAAACACTCGATAAATTCTTAAAATGTTATTACATTGTATCAATTAAAGAGTTGTTTACACAGTACACAGAAGAAACCGCTTTAAGTTCAGTCCGAATCATGTTAAATTGAGTGAAATTGATCTATTAACGATTTCAGTGCTCAATATATTCCAGTGCTCAATTCGTAAATGCTTTTACAGCTCCGTTCGCACTCAGGTAGAAAAATATCGGAATTGGCAAATAAGTGTCAGTCGCATAGGCATATAACATAATTCATGTTTTTCTCAATGAAAATTTTTTAATCACTAATTTTATTTGTGTTACGGTCAGAAAAAGTTAACAAAAATAAACTAGAACGCTCGTTTAATGTAGGATAGTTACTCGTACTCCAAAACCATGTGCCTCTTTGACTTGCATAAATACTCTGTAACTTTCCATGCTTCTAGACATCACCATCGGAAGTTTCAAAGTACGACCCATAAAACTAATATTAGGTAAACCTCTAGCGCAAATGAAAAATACGTAGGTAACTTTCTCCTTATTTTTTTTCTTTAAAAATGTTGAACATCTTAAGAGGCCTATTACAAATTTCCACTCTGCGAGAATAGGCATTTGACATGTTTTGACAACTCATTGGTCACGTGACCACAATACTGTGTTGAAATAACGACCAAACCATTATGATACTTTTCCCAAGTTTTGTTGTTTTGTTTCTATGGAATAATCGTTATCGCTATACCCGCACATTTGTGCCATGGATCTAGTAGGTGAAGAAACAGATTATAATATGAAGATGATATAATAAATGAGACAGATAATATTTGTTAAAAATTAAATTTATTTTATTACCTTGTCATTTATCTAGCAAAGGACGTTTTTCGTTTTAGATAAAAGTTATAGCTTAGATTAGAATAAAACTTATGACAATTTACATGGTTAGTATAAAACACCATAAAGTAACTAGGTATTTTGGTGTGAAAAAGCATTAAAAAGACAGTGTTTTTATTACAGAGTCAAACGAGGCCAAACATTTGTTTAGATTAGAATACTATATGCCTAAATGGCATCGATTTTCGAGAGTTGACTATTTCTGGGAGCAGACACTCGTAGTAAAAGCGTGTCAATTTGGGCAACATCTCGATGTTACAAAAGTTATCGTTCCGTGGAACTCTAACTACTTTCATTAATAGTCCGGACCAGTCCAAACTGCAAAAAGGCAGAACTACGTAATCAGTCACCTGAAACAATTATATTTATTAATAAAATATGAAAATAGAATAACAGCTTCAAAATTCTTGGGTTCATTCATACTTACATTCTCAGATTCTGTTTCTATCGTCCTAGCATTTATCTCCTCAAGTTCTGCTATTGGCGGTTCGTCTATATTAATTGAATTTTTTTTGTGTTTTGTGTTTTTCGACCCATGCTGAAAATAACGAAATGAATATTAAGAATAATTTAACAACATAAAAAGCTTTGTAAACTCAAATAATTTTGACAAAACAACCGACCTCAAATTGCACATCTGGCACAAAAAAAAACTTTTGGACTTCCACTACAATAATAATATTAACTGGTAAATGCTTGATTAGTTATTAAAATTACCGAAAGCGGTATTTGTTTTTCCAAATCAGTCATCAAATAATATCTGCCTATATTGCCGAATATGTTCGGATGGCCATCTGCGGTCTTCTTATTTAGTTCTACCACACCAAATGATACTTTCTGAATGCAAATGCTTGATTTGTAGCTAAAAATATTAAAATCTTTGTAGGTATGTGCCCCTATAATGTTTGAGAAGTTCCCTTAGTTCCTCGGGGATCCCGTCATCATAACTGGATTGTAATGACAACGGGACCAATATGGACTTAAATGTTTCTAAATGAAAAAAAAAAAGAAAACGGTTTATAATTACAGAGTTCTGAGGTAACAACAGACGCGACCAGACGCGACGACGCGACGTGACGATTTGAAGAGTAGCTGTCCAATTATTATTATTTTCAGAGATCAACTCTTTCTTATTATTATTTCAAAAAAGAGCAATCCATTTAATACAATGTGTGAAAATTTCGGAAAACAAATGAATGTCGGGAAAACATTGTTTATTGATCTGAAGTAAGAAAAAACAGGTGCAAGCGATTTTCGACCTTATCGTCATTTACCAAAATAACGGATTTAATGAACCAGCAAAGGTAGTCAACAAGCGGTTGCGAAAAAGCAACAAAATTTTAAATG
Source organism: Mecyna flavalis (assembly GCA_949319885.1). Lineage (NCBI taxonomy): Eukaryota > Metazoa > Arthropoda > Insecta > Lepidoptera > Crambidae > Mecyna > Mecyna flavalis. The sequence continues at coordinate 8,422,145 of OX439435.1, read as the reverse complement.
TCTATAAGGTTGAAAATCGCTTGCACCTGTGTTTTTTACTTCAAATAAATAGACAAACAAGAAAAACAGATGCAAGCGATTTTCAACCTTATTGACATTTAAAATTTTGTTGCTTTTTCGCAACCGCTTGTTGACTACCTTTGCTGGTTCATTAAAATCCATTATTTTGGTAAATGTCGATAAGGTCGAAAATCGCTTGCACCTGTTTTTCTTACTTCAGATCAATAAACAATGTTTTCCCGACATTCATTTGTTTTCCCGACATGCATTTGTTTTCCGAAATTTTTGAAATAATAATGGTAATATAATTGGACAGCTACTCTTCAAATCGTCGCGTCGTCGCGTCTTGTCGCGCAAAAAAATACTCTCAAAAACAAGTCCGCATTCGTACGGTACATAATATAGGGATCTACTGGGGTAGCCCTTCCTACCTATCTAAATAACCAGTAGGGGCAGTCGAAACTTTGCCCCTACTAGGGGCAGACGGAACTAAAAAGTTTCGACTGCCCCTACTGGTGGCAGACTTAGTAGAGGCAGTCCGGAATAATCCCTACTAAGTGATAGTGGGTACTTTATTTTGTCAGTGATCAACTTACGAGTTGTTTATAAATCAACATTTGAGAAAAACTTTATGGAGGCCCTTATTTTGTTTTGAGTAGGAGATTCAATATAAAACAAACACTAAAAATAATTATACTTACGTGATGAAAACTTGGTCGTCGCACTATACACTGACGCTCGCTCGATCGTACTGGCGCGAAAAAATTCGACATAGGTCCAACGCCGAGAGCGCTCCGCGCAGTACTGAGTTCGGACGGCCAGCGCATCGCATTTTGTAATAATTTTGCAGTTATATTAATGTTATTATCAAAATAGGATAATAAATGAATGGTTTAAAATTATAAAATCTTCATTCCTCATAATGTAACAATTATTTTGGTATATATTTTGCCTAATTGTGTTGTCGTAGAAAGGAGAAATTCACAGTTAACTTAGCGATTTTCGAAGATTTTTGCTTTAGGACTAGATGTTTTTTTATATATAAAACCAAAGATATTTAAAAATCCCAGGCCGCTAAGAACTATACGACTATATAAGAGATAACATTCTATTTTTTTTATTTAATTTGCTTAGAACAGTAGTTCAATCCAGGAGCTTAAAAATGTGCCTTCGCGCATTTTATGAAAATGTTTCTCTGCAATTTTGGGTTCAATTAAAAAGTTAAGCAAAATTTCGAAAAAGCAAGGCCGCTACAAACTATTCCAATAGATACTCTACACTATTTAATAAGTCATTATTGTTAATGTATTTTTGTTTCTGAGATCGATAACGCCAAAGTTGGCCATTTTATGCAAAAATCACAGTCGAGATGTGATAGGTCTCTTAACGACATACAGTGAAATCGATGGAAAACAGTCCCATCTCGAAATAAGAACGGAGTCAAAAAGAACGCTTGTTTTCATAATAAAATCATTAGTGTCGGTTGCCTCCCCTCCGAGAAAAACCTGATAAATAGGTTTTTTAAGCATTCTAAGCTCTAAAAATATGGTTGAACATTTGCGTATTTCTTTTCTTTCCTACAAAACGAATTCGAAATGTAAGCCCTATGAAATAAATTAAGGTCAAATATTTTGTTACTGAAAACATATCACTTACCTATATCTTAGTAAAGTTTTCTGATTGAGGTTGCACCATGTTAGACCACCAATAAGAGGATAAATATATTTTTGAGGTGTGGCTAAATATAGTTTCTGATTTGGAGTCACTTGTAGATTTGAAAAAAAAAACTTTATAAATCTAATGTAGCTAAAACAATTGTATAATTTTTCATAACAGCTGAGCGTAGTCTCTCCAATTCGCTCTGATTCGCCTGACGGCTCACAAAAGCGGGGCCCAAGTAGCTTGGCAACGGAAAGAGATTTATTCACGTTTTGCTATAAAAAATGGATTTAGTAGACAAAGGGAGGTGAAAGCACACTCACGTGGCATTGGCCATATCATAACAAGTAGTATTAAATATAATAAACATTAAAAATGTCGGAGCTACAAACAATAATTTTCCTAACGGTTTCTTTAGATTAACTTTAAAATACCAGAATTTCTAGCACCATGAACTAATCGTGGGATGACCTGTTGAATGTCAATGAGGCAGGTACGGTCAACCACAGAGCAGGCACCGAGAAGTGATTATCGATACAGGTTCGGCTCTAGCTGGGAGAGTCCATTAAATAGCTCTCATTACACGATAAGGGTCGTTAAGCTACGCCAGAGGCCTGACTGGTGTGGCGATTCGAACAACTCCGACAATTACGTTGCTAATTAGCTTAGGAGTCCTGCCGAAATCGCACCACACCGCCCATGAGGGGATAAACCTCTTAAACGTTTAGCAAAGGTGCCATTCAGTGCGTGCAGGAATAGAAGTGGTACTGATTCTGACGACTTAATGTCGCGGCGGCAGACAACTGCAGACAAGTTGTAATAACAGCAATTTTTAATAAGATAGCATTACTCATTATAGTAAATGAATTGTTAAATTGTTGTATGAGTACATAATACAGCATGAAAAGGCTTTATTAATATTTAACAAGCTAAAACTTTTTAACGTTTATATTTGGTGTATGTTAAGTTCAGCACAATGCAATTAATAGCCAGGTTTTCAGACGAAATAACAAAAATGGTGGGCGCACAAAAAATACACAAGCACCTACAGATCGAGATTTTGAGATAATATTTATCTTTCAAAACTTGTTTATCACGTTATGAACAATTGAATCAATTCCGACTTTGATTTAGCAAAAAGCTTTCGGATTGATTGTATACAGTTACACAACAAAAACACTGAAATGTTTCGGTAGAAATGAGGCATTTCTCACTTACTTCGGAACCTTGTACACCCAAAATAAAAATTGGTTCTGGAAATCACATTATGAATCGAATTCTCAGCTGAACTAAAGTTCGCCTGTCTTGTGTTAGGGTTAGGACGAGAGAATCTGCAGCTAGCAGCTAAGTGGAGCGGTTTAATTACTGAACGGTAATAGCGGTTCACGTTCAGTTGTACGGTAAATCTAGTTTAAGCCTGCACCTTTATTATCTGAAATGTATGAACGTTAGTTACGCTATACGCTGCGAACGCAACTGCGAATTTGTTTGTTTGCCTAAAATGAATTAAAACAAATTGAAAAGCATAAGCCTATTGATTTGAACGAAACCAATTGGCAGGCAAGCGGCCGACTGTAAAATGGAAAACTAAAACCTCATGTGTATTTTCACTAAATCATACTGTCCCCTATAGTTTTTAAAGCAGGGCAGAAAATGTTAGTAATAAAATAAAAAAAAACTCTGCGTGCGTTCAAAATGTATTTAGGATATATGTGTGTGAAAAGCTTTTTAAAATTCAGTTTATGTAACTAATTAAAGAGATATGGATTTACAATTAATTTAATACAAAAGCCGATGAAAAGGTTAAAGATCAGAAAAACTTACAGTGTGACGGCCCGTTGAGTGATGCACCATATACTCGTATCCCTCGGTAGAGTCTATCTCTGTCTGCCAACTGAAAAAGAATAATAAAAAGATCGGAGTTAATTCTAACTACCACACAAACAATCAATCGGAGTTATTTCCACTCCCGAACAAGACGCGCCGGATTGCGTTGCCATCCGCATACCATCCAGACACTGAAGGCCCGTACCAAGAGGTATGGTTCCTCTTTTTTACCCCGTGCTATTTAGTCATGGAATACCCTTTCGGCTCACGTGTTTCCTTCCTCTTATAATCCTGAGCTTTTAAGGCGGGGCGTGAAGCGGCATCTACGCTTGCCTTCAGGGTGAGGGTGACTGGCTCAATGGGTACTATGTTCTATTGAGCCAGTTAACCTTATATTTGGACCACACATGCGCTTACCATCAGGTGAAGTGAGGTCATCCTGACTGCTGCCTTATAAAAAAAAACAAACGATGCATGCTGCAAGCAAAACCAAAACATTTTTTATAACTTTACATCGAAAACAAACGCAGTCAAAGACGGGTTTGTAGTTCACTTACAACGTTTAAAAGCTTTTAAGTCCTAACGTAAAGCTAACGGTGCACAACTTTTATAATAACCCGACCTCACTAACTTATTATATACTTTGTAACCGTTAATGTTAGATTGTAACATAATGCTGTAGCTTATTTAAAAACTATTCCAATTTAAACTGCCCTAAAAGTCCACTTGGAAGGGTCAGTAAAACTAGCGGCCGTTCCGGCCTGAGAATTTGTTTTTATTTATTCCTGAGCCTAAACACCTCGTTGGTATAATTGAGTTAGCTAAGAGCTGTGTTGTCAACCCATCCTAAGTTGAATTTCCGGGACAAATAAACCCGAATTAATTCCGATTTGGCTAGCTTAAATAATAGAGTAATCATTAGTGCTTTCTATGGAGGCCACGGGTGGAAAAATTATATGTAAATAAAAATGTTGCTATCGATGTAGACTATGGCTTCAGCTTAATTTAAATAACTAAAACAATTCTCTAGATGATTATGAAAAAGGGCTCAAAATTGATTCGATGTTATTCTCTCCATGAATACATTAGTGTCTAATGTTCAATTTATATTAAATCCTTGGTGTATCAGATAAGACTTCCTTCCTACGAGTACATATTATATTATGTAACTGTATGTATGACAAGACTTACGTACATGAGTACGCGAGCCTTGTTCGACAACAATTTGAGTTACTATTGCAACTTTACCAGAGAATTCATACTGAAGTCTAGACTGAAACTAGGGCACTTATGATACACTATAGACTGAAGTTCTTTATAAATATTATATAGTATAATAATGAAAGGAAGCTTTTGATATAGACGAAATAGAAGTATAATTTAAAAAAAACATGACATTCTAAATAGGAATTCATTTTCTGCTCTTAAGGGGGTAGGTACCGTGTACATATATTTGTATATTTACATCCCGAGAAACATAATTATGTTCATAATATAATTTGTTTGTAACTGAACAAACAGAATATCCAAATAGAAGTACATGACTAAAATTAATTCAAAACCCAGAGACTACCAGAGTAGCGTGTTGCAGTGACGTTTATTACAAGCCAGCAGCAAGCAAGTTGGTCAAAATGACCAATAACACAATATGACAGTATTTGTATATGCCTTTGTTGTGGTATTTTGAAAAAAAAGTATTATTGATTTTAGTTCAGTATACGCAGACTCTCTATTCTCTTAATTTTAGCCTACTTCCAAAGACTCAACGTGGGTCTGTAATCCCACGCAACTTGAAAGAGATTAGACATAGAACCAAAGGTTTGACGAGCTTTCAGAGTCACGGGAATGATAGCACCGCAAGTTTCAAGACTATTTTTACTTTAGCAGAATTTTATAACGAAAAAGTTAAAAATAGGTAGGTATATTTCCTTTCCGACACGGGTATGCAGTCCTAGGACCTGACCTTTACCGTCTTCCCGTCATTAAAATGCGATATACAAGCCATGTGCCCCTGAGTGGAAAGGCTTTTTTCAGTCTGTGAAATATGCAAACTATAAAAACATACATGAACCAACAAGTAACACCGAATACCGTAAAAGTTTCATTACTACGCAATATGTGTATAAACTACAAAGTATTGCCGTAATAACATGCTTTGTTCATTGCAGCGCCATTTGAGATTGAGAAAATTGAAAAACTCGCAAGTAAATGAATTAATTTGTATGGATAAATACATAGGAAAAGTTTGGTGTTTTTCGTAATGAGTCATTCAGAAGCAGACGAAAGACCCATCACCGTTATCCGAATGTTTTAATTAGCTTTATTAATAGCAGGATCGTGTGCAGACAGAGTGCAAGGGTGCAGGCGGGGCGCGGAGTGTGCGCGGCGCGAGGCTGTCTCTAGGGTTACCATCCTGATTGTCTATTAACATTTCTATTGCTCATCTTGTTCATAATGCATTCTAGAATTTAAGGACCGAGACTAAAATCTCGTTGTAATTGAAGAACTAACGACTGTGTACGAGTAGTCGTCGGTTTTAAGAAGAAGGTATGATTTTTAGGCACTAAAAATGCAGTTATTTTTTGATTTTCGCATATTGAGTTAAGGGTCCACTGTAAACATGTTTTACGTATGGTATTGAGAAGAATTATTTTTTATCTATTTCATATGTAGGCTAAGTAGATACATGGATGTAATATATATTAAAGGAAAAATATGTATTAAAGAAATATTATAGCTTCCGCCGCTTCACCCTCCAACAAGGGCAACAAGTTGGTACTTTAATTGTAATGTAAAGTTGCACCTAAATCTGTTTTACATGAAAGAGTAACAAAGCCGGTCTATCAATTTACATCAACTTTTGTGATCATGAACTGTTATTTTATTTAAAAAGATTTTAACTAAACTTTTGTAACTTCAAATGAAAAAGCTTTATATTTAAGTTGTTACCATATTTTAGTTTAAACCATTTAAAACAGATCATAGTAAAAGCATCATAATAATATTGCTCTATAGCTGCTATATACACGCAGCGCCGTCACAGAATCCTCGAAACTTTAAGCATAAATCATTCCAAAAGGGAACAAAGAGAATTAGATAAGTTTAATGTGTAAAAATGAGGTACAAGGACGAAATAAAGATGAAACGCAACGGATTAGCGGGGGTGGTTATGCCCTGTGTAATAGCACGCAACCCTAATGCATGTGCACCTGGGCGGCGGCCGGCGCGCGGCGCCCGGGCCGGCCCCACGTGCCCGGGCAGGCGGCGGCCCGGCCGGGATCAGTCGCCAGTGAGCCGCCGAGCACGCCGCGCCGCGCCGCCCCGGCCAGCGACAGGTGGCGCCGACGCCCGCGCCACCCGCCTGCGCTCTGCCGACCCGACCCGACCAACGTCTCCAATACCGGCTTTTAACATTAATAACACCCGTCTTTCATAAATCACTGTGAGGTGCTGATTTGTTTTGGAGCGCAAAATGAGTATCACCAGTTGATCGTGCCTGTTCTTTGATAAGGATTTGAGCATGCTGCCCGGCGGCTTTGGATTTTGAATTCTTCTGAAGTGATCGGAACACTGTAAGTACCGTCTGTATGTGCAATTTATATTTTTAAATAGATAATAATTCACATTTTTACTTCTATCTAATTAATATTAAAGTGTATAAATAGAATTTTCCTCTACTTCATAAACTTGATTATTCTCTCACTTATTAATAAAAAACTCCATCCAGCAAAGGGTACATAATTAATTAAGTTGGGTGGGATGAACAATCGGAGAACGATAGCATGCGTGCTTCGCTTTGTTCTAGATGAATGTAGGTTTTTGCTTTATAAAAGCCCTATAAGTGTTTCTGCGAAAATGTTACAACCAAACTGCTAGCTAACCGGGGACGTGGAACACGGAGGCTATACAAATGTTATTTCAAACACTTGATCAATTTATCCTCTTACCCAAACAAAGATAAGCAAATAAATCACTACATTAATTGAATAAAATTATTATTCCAATATGCCTGCTATTAACTTAAACTTTCACTAACATTTATTATTATGACGACTTATATAGGTAGGTAATTCTTCTATTCATTCTTCTGGACCGAGACGACATAGGGTAGAAACACCGGTTTGCGACCACTTAAGCGACTTGTTGACTTCAGAGTTGTTTTCTATCATGATGCTGTACGTCAAAATTTTCCAAAAAATTAACATTTTATCTTACAATAGTCTAGTTTTATAAAACCTAACGTTTATAAACGTAGCAGTGATACATAATTTTAAAAAATGTATTATTCGTAAAAATAGCAAAAACACCGGTTATCGGCCGTTTGGCCCAGTTATCGACCACCTGTGCACCGGTTATCGACCACCTAATTTACGGTAGAAAAATGAGTCTTATTCAATAGCCATAGGGTATATTATAGTATGAAAGTGAAACAGGTAATGAAATCAAAAAAGCGGTATATTTTTACTCTCTTTTGCGACCTAAAAATACAATTGAGTAACAAAAAGGTCATATTTGTTGATTTCTTTTGATTTGGAACACGATCGAAAAGCCTATCTTATAATATAGTGGATCTTGGAACTCCGTTCTGCCGGCATGCTTCTCTATAGGGCAAAGGCCTCCATCCTTGAAATCAAGTTACGTTACAATGATGGGTACTGGCTTAATCACCACGCTTGCCAAATGCGGATTGGTGATCACAAACCCGAGCAGTGTCCGAAAAAACCGACACAAAGTTAGCTCGACCCGGGAATTGAACCCAGTACCTACCCCGCGATCTCGACCCGGTATTTAAACCACTAGACCATCGAAGCGCGAAAAAACAAAAACACAAACAAAAAATGTAACAAACAGAAATAAATTAAATGTTTAGTATTTATCGGGTGCGTTTAATTTCCTAGTTCAAATAAAGTTTTATTTATTATTAATAATTACGTTTCTCTCTTCTCTTCTATCTTTTTTATATTATCTTACTAGCCTTCCGCCTGCGGTTTCACACGCGCGTAATTCCCTTTTTCAAATATCCCCCCCCCCCTTCCCCCCACATTTGCGGGATTAATTATAGTACCCTATGTTGACCGGGGATAGTGTAGCTTTCCAACAGTGATAGAATTATTCAAATCGGTTCAGTAGTTTCAAAATTGTTATTCCCGCAGGAATAAGACGTTTCCCGTAGGAATTTTAAAGCCTATGTCCTAATCCGGGTTATAAACTATACGTGTGCCAAATTTCATCTAAATCCGTTCAGCCGTTTAGGTGTGATTGAGTAACAAACATCTAAACATCAAAATTTCCAAACATCCCGACTTCCGCATTTATAATATTATATATACATACATATACTTATTACATACATATAATATTATATAGTAGGAGGTAGGATTTTTTTGAACGGCCGGAAACAGGTACAATTTTACCAGTTATCGACCGCCTGTTAAAGACGGCCGTTAACAGGGTTTGTTTTCACCGGTTGTCGGCCGCTAAAATTTTGGTATTTTTAAAGGTCATTATCTTTGAAACTATGAGGTATACTGGCGGTCGGAAACTGGTTGTCAAGTCACAAATTCCTAGCTGTACACAAATGTAAATGAATCTATGTTGGTGCATTTAAGGTTTCCGCAATGTAGGCAAAGAAAAATGACGTAAATAAACCGGTTTTCCGACCACCCGGTCGGAAACTAGATTTTGATATGAATCGATAACCTATTGCCCGACCACCAAAAATATTACAAAATATGAAATGTTTGGTGAGTTTGGGCACTTGAATATTAAAATTAAACATCTTATCCTACACACAAACCAAATCAAACCCCTATAAAATAATAGTAACACTCAAAATCTTACATTTGAAAATCGATCCACCTGCAATTATTTTTGCTAAATTTGTCACGTGTCAACACACCAAATTTTGAAATGGCGATTGAGGGCTCAGTTCGCAAATTATAAAGTCATGCTGTTGGATTAAGAACCGTGGAGTTTGTCCAGGTCGACTGGCGCGAAATTAGAAATGAGCTGTCTATAGACTATCTATTATTCAAAAAAACGTGTGAAGTGGTCGCAAACTGGTGCTGGCCGGCAAACCGGTGTCACTACCCTAGACGAATGTAAAAGCTGAAAAAAACTACTAATTAGACCAATTAGACCCTTAAACTTACTTTAAACTCCGAATATAATGTTCCACCACCATGCTGTTTATATGCACCAGATAATTTATAACAATAATTAATTTAATGTCAAATAAAAGGCCTTATAAAACGTTCATGAAAATTATTATTAATTTTATAGAAGTAACAGTCATTTCTTCCGCCAGCTTTAAAATCGATCTACAAAGAAGAAACCGTCATGAAACTCGATGGTTTCCTTCATTCATACATTTATAAATTTCATCATTGGCATTATTTTAGAGTCGAAATACGTCCCCTGTTGGACATAGGCCTCCCCCAAGGACTTTAAAAACAATATACTAAGATATACTTTTTATACTTAAAAAAATAACCATGAGTCATAAAAATAGATTACGAATACACGTTGGCCTGTTTCAATATTTTTTGTTTAAGTACTTTTATGACATTTACAACCGGAATGAATAGAACAAGAAATTATAGGGAGTTATTTGATTATTTCTTCGTCCAGTTTTCCTTGAACCAACATCTTTTGCTTTTCTAAGCAAGATTTTCATTTCTGTTAATAAAAGGGAGAAACAAAAAGGACTTTTATGGCTTATAATTGGCGCTCCCTAAATTAACTCCTATAAGGAGGAAACCTTAAATGGGCGAATGTACTGAAGTTGTTGATTTGACTTTTAAGGCTTAAGATTATTGCACTTATTTTTATCAAATGTTTATAATATTTCATAATATGACTTTATTAGGCCGACACATTGCTCACCTTAGGGTAAGCAGCGAATACATCCTGTTATACCATTGAAGGATCATAACCATTTCAAAACGTTGTACAAGTATCTACGGCCTAAGTTTTTGCAATATACATATTGTTTGCTGACAAATTGCTTTGTATAACTTAACCAATTAAGGAGCTTTGAAACCGTAGACGATAATTATAATCTTTAAAATAATTAATTATAACAGATTATAAACGGTTGCTCTGTTATTTACTCGGTCTTCTCAGAACCTGTATATTCGTTACTTCCTCAAAATTTCAATTTACTACTATGAATAATAATAACCCTAAATAATGCCTTGTTCATACTACTTACTCAGAAGTTTTTGCTACATTCGTGTGGAGCGAAAGGGGAATAGTAGCAAAAACGGTAATGTTCTAAATCATGTTTCTGAGGAGTATTACAACCGCTAACACCGCTATTATGAAATGTGATTATTATGTTTATAAGACATATTGTACAAATGTGTAGAATATATTCAAGTAATGAACTCAAACTCAAAACGGCAAAGCAAAAAAGGAACACGATCTATTATATTTTTGTGAAACCAATGAAAAGGGAACCTACATATAAAACACCAAAAAATGTTTGGGTTTGTTGTAGGTAAATACATATATTATTTACACCGTTTTAACATAGAACATGAGAAGTGTTTTACACCTTTCAAGCTTAGCGTTGGAGAAGGTACCTGTGGGATTTGGGTAGGCTAAGGTCCTTAATTAAAAAATTGACGCCTTCCCACCACTTGTCGGAAAGGTTACCTTTCCCAACCCTGTTAATAGTACCCACTGGGATTCTTTACTACGTGTCATTTTACATAACCTGATTAATAAGTAAATAGTATAATTTTATCATACCTAAATATCTGCGATAAAGTGAAAAACTGTGATAAAAATGGCTCCACCATGACGCCGCTGCTTATTCGAATTAGGAAAAACAAGCGACTATTCTGGCTCAGATTTTTCACTACAATAAAAATTTCCGTTTTCTTTCAACTTATTATAATTAAGAATATAGGTCCAAAGTTTTGATTATTTACTGTAATAATCAAAACCTTTATCCAAAGTTGTTTAACCTTCCCCACTACGATAATGTTCTATATTATAATTTACAGAAAGGTTTTTGCAAAGTTGCCTAGATTACTAGAAAATAGGCTAACACTTAAATTTTTATAGATAAAGATGTTTTTAAATTATTTAAAATCATTACATTTAAAGACGCCTTTACCAATAAATAAATAAATGAAGATTAAGAGATAAATAGTAGACAAGATATTTGGGTACCAAAATAATCACCATGTGCCTAATCTACAACAACAACATAACATAACATAGGAGACAACAGTAGCAAAGATAGCTTCTTGGCATACTTTAATTGCCAAAAATACCATCAAGGTAAGGTCTTTCATCGAGAAATTCCAAACTGACTTGATAGTTTGCGATATACGACTATTGCTACTGACTGTACATCGAGCCGAATCCGTGGGCGGAAAAGTAGTTCCATTTAAAAGCAATGTTTCCAACTTGCTACATAAAAGGAGCATAATTTATACAATAAATTGGGACGGTTCGGTACCAGATGCATCTTCCCAGACTACATTGAACGACGAGACAGGTTAAGTGGCCGGAACTTCCGTGTAATTCGGGAAACTGAGTCGTGCCCGAACGAGGAAACAGGTCGCCATAGATATCCACGAAACAATGTTGTCTCAAAGTTTATCGTGTCCTGGTACAGAATAAAGAGAAAAATAGCAGTGGTCTAGTCGAAATGTTTCTATGTTTTCATTAGTGTACAGTAAAAGTAGGTTTTAGATATTTGTTGAAGGTAAGAACTTTTCCTGTAAGGTTGAATTAAGTGTGTGCAAATTAAGTATCAATATCTACAACCAGGTTGAATGCTTCTGGTTTTTCGTTAACAATTGAAAAAAAAAACTACCTAAAAACACTGAAAAGCAAAAAATAATTTTAATAAGACATTCATCAAATGCGCTTATTGTCTAAGCCTATTAATTAAATTGTATTTTACGTGCTAGGTAGGTACCTACTAATCTGTTTGAAGTCGGTGCCAAGCCAAATAGTAGGTACCTAGATTACGTACCTACGTCCGCGGATTAATAAGTAACCCTTTATAATACATATTAATATTGTTATATATCATTTTTTATTACCTTTGGCTTGGCACCGACTTCAAACAGATTAGTAGGTACCTACCTAGCACGTAAATACAATTTAATGTTATTAATAGGCTTAGACAATAAGCGCATTTGATGAATGTCTTATTAAAATTATTTTTTGCTTTTCAGTGTTTTTAGGTAGTTTTTTTTTTGTTTTTTTTTTGAAGTCGGTTTAATTTTTTTTTTAAAAAGTTTGTTTATTTTTCTATTTTTAGTGTGAATAATACGTAGGAGTGAGTAAAACTCTCTCATAATATTGATAACGAAAATACGAGTAAAATAGTAGAATTGTATTATTTGACAATATTAGGTATTCATTAAGTGTTCAGCACCATTCAGTAGACCAACTAAAGATGCAGCCCGCAAGAGGGACATAAGAATTAAGAAGTCGTACCCTTTAGCTTCCATCATCATAGTTGTACCTTCCATCATCAGCTTAGCTCCAAAAGTACATGAAATACAACTAACGGTCCACATATTCCTACAACACTGAAATAATTATCCCCTAACTCCTAACCGTTAAGGAGTTGTACCTTCCATCATCAGCTTAGCTGCAAAAGTACATGAAATACAAATAACGGTCCACATATTCTTACAATACTGAAAGAATTATCCCCTAACTCCTAACCGTTAAGGAGTTGTACCTTCCATCATCAGCTTAGCTGCAAAAGTACATGAAATACAAATAACGGTCCACATATTCTTACAATACTGAAAGAATTATCCCCTAACTCCTAACCGTTAAGGAGTTGTACCTTCCATCATCAGCTCATCAACATAAAGTGATGTCTATAGGACGCAAAAACTTAAATGGCTTCAGAAAAAACAAGTAACGCGTAGTGTGCGCCTATAAAATTTGAGGTTTGCCCTTGATTTTCCCGGGATCCCATCATCAGATCCTGACATGGTGACAATGGGACCACCTCGGAACTATGCACTTTCAAATAAAAAAAGAATTATTTAAATCGGTCCACAATTGACGGAGAAATCGACGGACATACATAAAAAAAAAAAAAAAAAAAATATACATACAGTCGAACATAGAACCTCCTCCTTTTTTGAAGTCGGTTAAAAACTGATTTTATAAATATCAATTCATTTTATAATTATTAGGATGCCTGTGTACTTATACTACGTAAAATAGCAATTTTAAATTTTTAACCGACTTCAAAAAAGGAGGAGGTTATATGTTCGACTGTATGTATTTTTTTTTTTTTTTTATGTATGTCCGTCGATTTCTCCGTCAATTGTGGACCGATTTAAATAATTCTTTTTTTATTTGAAAGTGCATAGTTCCGAGGTGGTCCCATTGTCACCATGTCAGGATCTGATGATGGGATCCCGGAAAAATCAAGGGAAAACCTCAAATTTTATAGGCTGCGCCTACGCGTTACTTGTTTTTTCTGAAGCCATTCAAGTTTTTGCGTCCGATAGACATCATTTTATGTTGATGAGCTGATGATGGAAGGTACAACTCCTTAACGGTTAGGAGTTAGGGGATAATTCTTTCAGTATTGTAGGAATATGTGGACCGTTAGTTGTATTTCATGTACTTTTGCAGCTAAGGTGATGATGGAAAGTACAATTTCTTAACGGTTAGATGTTAGGGGATAATTCTTTCAGTGTTGTAGGAATATGTGGAACGTTAGTTGTATTTCATGTACTTTTGCAGCTAAGCTGATGATGACCCGGGGATGGGCTGGTCACTAGCCAATAAGGTTAGCACCGGCTCGTCCTAATCGGGTGTGAAGGAGAAACCGGGGGAGTGTAGTGGGTAGCGGACGCTTCGGTCTCGAGTCCCACACACGGCCGCGGGTCTACCTAGCCTCCTCCTACCCATGGTGCTGAACACTTAATGAATACCTAATATTATCAAATAATACAATTCTACTACATATTTTAATCGTATTTTCGCTATCATTATTATGAAAGAGTTTTACTCACTACCTACGTGTTATTTGCACTAAAAATAGAAAAATAAACAAACTTTTAAAAAAAATAAATTAAACCGACTTCAAAAAAAAAGAAACAAAAAAAACTACCTAAAAAATTGAAAAGCAAAAAATAATTTTAATAAGACATTCATCAAATGCGCTTATTGTCTAAGCCTATTAATTAAATTGTATTTTACGTGCTAGGTAGGTACCTACTAATCTGTTTGAAGTCGGTGCCAAGCCAAAGGTAATAAAAAATGATATATAATAATATTATGTATTATAAAGGGTTACTTATTAATCCGCGGACGTAGGTACGTAATCTGGGTACCTACTATTTGGCTTGGCACCGACTTCAAACAGATTAGTAGGTACCTACCTAGCACGTAAAATACAATTTAATTATTAGTACTAATAAAAAGTTCACAATAGTCAGAACTAATATACCTATCTCTTTCTGTTAAATTCATCATCATCATTTTCTTGCCCTTATCCCACGTTAAGGCGGCGCAACATGTTTTGTCTATTAAAATATTTATAAAAATATTAAAAGGTGAAGAGAGAAATAGCAGCATAAAATAGCCATATCTAACCGGAAAATTAAAAGAAACTTATCAGATAACGGTAAAAATCATCAGATAGAACTACAGCTATATTTTTGTTTCATCACATATCTCATGAAGATTTAAAACAATTGTTTGAAAAGACAGCAGAAGAACTAAGCTTGTTCGAATTCGTGTTAAATACATTCGTTAGAAGCTACTAAAACGTCCACTCAATTCTAACATCATGCATCTATTCCTATCTGCATGCTTCTAGTTTCGGCGTCCAAGCTCTTACATTATTCTCAAAGTGAAACGACTCCTTTACCAATATTTCACACATTAGCTTTCAGCTGGGCGGCAAAGATTTTAAAAGCGATATTTTCTTTTATACAGTGCCAAGGCATTGCGAATTCACTTATTGGTTTATTCCCGGCGCAGACCGGCTAGCGGCGTCTACGCCAAGCGTATTCAGCAAAAAGAGGATTTCGACTATTCCTACGTAGAACGCTATATTAAGCATCTCTGCGATCTTTGCTCGCAAAATTAGTTCATTCATAAAATGTTGAATACTTTGGACGCATTTGCGAAACACACATTTGCCCAATATTAGATATGGTGGTCGTATGTTCGACTTCTCTTTTGGGTTTGGTTTATGGAGGACCATTTTAAAGTCCTTTAATGGGAATTACTATCACTGTAGTATTCTTAATACCCTAAATACTACAGCTTCTACATATCCTTAACGAAAGTACAACAAATCCGATTCACAACATGGCTCTGTAATATCATCAAATGCAGAGACGATTAATAAAATCAATGTAACAGTATATACTTAATAATCAGTCAAAATTTTTACTCCGACGATGAATTAATAATGGAACTAGAGCGGAGTAATTACTTCGAGCTTTCTATATTCGACGCTTTGTCATGTGATCACTAGCTCAATCAGCGTTGAATAGATTAATCCGATATATTCACATTAGGCAAGTAATCCCTACATCACGATAATGTCATCCGAATAAATAACACAGTAGCTAACCAAATCGCTAATTTAGATACTCTATCGCCCTCACGGCACGTCGTCTTATAGATTTTCGATAGAAAAAGTTCGGCCATCGTGGTCAGTTTGTTTGTCAGCGCTTTTGTCCTTTACTTCTGCTATAAAAAGAGAGGATAATATATCATGTGGCTTTCGGATTGCTAGCTTGTGTACAGATACTTAATTTATGTCCATTATTCCTGCCTATTTACGATTTATTTTCATGTTATTTTTTAGCAAGAGGTCCGCCTTATTATTTCTACATCAGCATTAATACCTACATACCAACACCTTAATAATCCTACACGATTTTAGTAAAAAAAAGTAAAGTAAAGTATCAGCCTATTAAGTCCCACTGCAGGGCAAAGGCATCCATCCTTGAAATCAAGTTATCGCTACAATGATGGGTATTGGCTTAATCACCACGCTTGCCAAATGCGGATTGGTGATCACAAACCCGAGCTGTGTCCGAAAAAACCGACACAAAGTTAGCTCGACCCGGGAATTGAACCCAGGACCCCGAGATCTCGACCCGGTACTTAAACCACCATCGAGGCGATTTTAGTAAACAAATCATGTAAAATAATACAAAAATATGTGGGTAATCATTTTGTTCTTTGTTTTACATAATAATTTATGTTAATAGTAATAGCGGCTTCCCTCCATAAACCATTCTCATAAACTCGCATTTGTATTATTAGAAGGATATGCTAACAAAAAAGATACCACATTCACTTAGACCGTAGCTGTTTAATCATTAAAGCCCTGAGTCAAAAATCAAAATTATTATAATGATAAATCACTACAGTCTATTTAATTAAGACAAAATATATTTCAACAGATTGCAATAACTGATTTATTTATACATCATTGTCTTGTTTCAAGCTTCTCGTACTGGTATAGTGTTCCTACCTCATTTGCCGGAACACAGCCAAAACTTTTAAGATGGCAGATTTCCTACGGGAGCAGTAGCTAGCCAGTAAGATTCTGCATAAAACGTGTTATAGCATAAATATTAGAGTACTTTGTATTAATACGTACTTACATTGTACACGTGATTAACGCCTGTTAATTGAAATGTCTTCATAAGTTCTTTTATACATCCGTATTTTGTCTGCATATTTATAAAATAAAATACCTTAATAATATAATTTCCATTGAGCATAAAGCTGCATTAAAGGTAATGCTTCCCATAATGCTTGTCTGTAACAAAATGTCCTCTATACTGACCTCCTATTTTCACTATATAGCATTAAAATTATTATTTTATCTTGGTATTGTTTCAAGGCCTACATTCAGATGATAATTATTAAAAATCAGTGTATTTATTAGATTCTTAAAAAATATATCCCAATCCATTATGGATTAGTTCATACACCGGTCGTGAATCATTTGCCTTTTGAATCACGACCGGTATATACGTTCAATTAGCAACTATTTGGATAGAGAATTAATCTTCACTGAATGGATTCATTTCGAAAAACTGCCACGTAATTCAGATATTCAATTCGAACATATTACCATATCGAAGGAGACAAACAATTTGAAAGTTCATGCATAATAATGCAGAGGTGCAATGGAATGGATGCTCGTATAGTCGGCAGTTACTTGTACTTGCTGCAAATGGCCCTTTCTCGAGCAAATATAGTAATTTTCCTTAAAAATCATTCAATTTTTATTGGACCTATTTAAGGTAAAATTGTAGAAGTTACTCCCATTTCGAGACTAAAGCTTTTGCGAGTGTAATAAAAAACTTTAGCAATGGCTAAATAGTGAATAAACGAAAATAAATCTTTTACATACCATACCCACAAATATTCAAGTCCAAGGATGGACATCAAACAAAAGTCATTCTATGACAAATCAGATGAATCCAAGAAAACACATCTAGCGATAACAAGATAAAAGTATCGTAAAGACCCCACAACTTGCAGCGAAAATTTCCTGTTAACGTCATCCATAAATTGCGTAAGCCTCTTTAAGGGTAAAGGGGGGTTTATTTTCAAGAACTCCAAAGCTATGAAATCTGAGGATGAATCCTAGTAACTATGTAAAAGGGGAGAAGTCTATAATTAGAGGAATTGGGGACTTTTTCTTAATGAGGTAGTAGGACCGGCTACGTAACACCCAATGATTTCCCCACTCAGGAAGCCATAGGCTGGATTCCCGCTTTGGGTCTATAATCCATTTTTTGTAAGAATTATACAAATTATTTATAGAATAATCTTTGTTAATTAAATAAATACTACTATAAATTCTTAAAAGTTTTTATGCGTAGTTTAATATAGTCAATTTATATAACAGTCTTTAACTTTAAATAAATAATTTACTTACTTAATTCAAAGTTTAAATTAAAATGTTGTCGTGTAGAAGAGAAGCAGGAGTTGACAGTATCGTAACGCTTCTCTTTTCACTATTATCTTACTAAATATAAAATGTTGCCTAATCCTTCCAAGAAAATTAAATCATTTCTTAAATTTGCTAGAATTAATTCCATTACATATAAAATACTACATAAAAGAGTGTAAGGACTAATGATGAGTGACTTCGTGGATTAGCAACAAAGAATAATTATTGTGGAAGACGACAGTACGAATTTCTAAATGCGAAATACGGCGCAAAGTACATCAGAGCATTTCGTTTTTCATCAGTCTCAACTCAAGCGTGGGTTGGAATCCCACATAACCGCATAAGGTTAACAAACTTCGTCAGTAAGTAAAGTAGGTGTTTTTGCTTTCCTAAAGCCCTGAATTACGGCAGAATGTACATACGAGTATAATGATTTCATCTTTCACGTGCCAGTACCATGTTTTACCATTACGTAATATACTTGTACAAGTACACGTATAGCCCAAGAATTAGCTGAGGTAGAAATACGAGTATAAAAATACATAAAAATAAATCGCAAATGTAACGACTACACCAAATTAGATACTTTTTGTTGTGGTTGCTTTTGTCAGGACAGCTTTGTGAACGATAATATTTTCACCGGTGTGGAAGCCGGGGCGGGCAACCCATATCAGAAACTCGTTTATAGGTTTTTTAGGAATCAGTTTGTTAATTATTAAAATACGTATGTATACACACTAATGTCTCATAATTGCTAAATCTATAATATAAAAATGAATCGCAAAATGTGTTGGTAAGCGCATAACTCAACAACGCCTGGACCAATTCTACCAAAATTTTTTTTAAATGTTCGTTGGAGTTCAAGGATGGTTTTTACGGCGAGAAAAATTGAATTGATTGATTGATCAATTCCCACGGGAACGGGAACCACGCGGGTGAAACCGCGGGCGCCCGCTAGTTATTAAATAATTATACATAAGGTTTTAGATTTGCTGCATATACCGTTGTATATTCGCATTCCACTCTGTAAACCAACTAAAAAGTAGATATGTTTCGAAGGCTACATTGAATTTTCGTAGTAATTTAAAAAAAAGCCGTATTGCTCTGTAAATTTCGTGTTACAGAGGATATTTTATTACCAATCTAGTTTATCTGTGTATTTTCATACTTTTTTTTTCACCTTTCTCGCGTAACTGAATATTATTGGACTCGTGAAAAGATTGAAATGTTTTCATTTTCATTCAGTAGTTATTTAGGTGTATGAACGATGAAGTGATAATTCTTTTAATATTTTTCAATTAAGAACGTGAAAATGTTTTTAGTTGAAAATAAGATTCCAGATTTTCTTACATACATACTCGTAGTTACAAGTGAAGCTAATAATATAAAGCGTGTAAATACAAAAAGAAGTCGCTTCTTATAGCGGAGTCTCATTGAGACTTCAATTTTAGCATCGACTTCTCTTTTTGTTTTGTTTCACCATAAATTTAAAATGTTAAACGATTAGACTAAGTTGCATAACTGATATCCAACTCAACTTCTAGTAAGCGATTTTGTAAAAATATTTTCTCAATTCTTCTTTGCAAAGATTGTAAAACAAAGTAACTTCCTTCGATATCAGTACTGGGATGGATAACTACGGTAAGGGTATTGTTAAACCTTATGAAAATACAAGCCATATCCGATGTTTCCCTTGAAAAACAGGAACATCAGATTGACTAAGCAGATACTCACAAGACTTATAAATAAATAACCATCGTTTTCCATAACTCATCGATAAGGAACCTCTATATTAATCTTACGACGACGAGGAACCATAATAAAGGCATAACAATAATAAGATTGCTTTTATGGCACGCGTTAAATCTGAGACTCGGCGACAATAGCCAAATGACGCGCGATATGTCCAAACTTTCTCATCTTTAGGCGCTTCTGCCCCTTCTTGATCTTGGCTGGTATCCTAAGGGACGAAGACAGTTCAGTCAGCAACAGCTGCGTCACCCGAACCTTTGAATATTAAGTTAGTCCACAATCGTAACATAACTATGATTAATGATGGTGAGCAACTATATTTTGCTCTCCCTGGAGAGGCGAGAAAACGTCGTCCATAAATTGAAGTCGATGGTTATGAGGTCGCAAGTGCGTGACATCTATTGTACCGTCGCGTCGCGTCGCGGACCCGCCCCTCGCTCATTCATCATAATGTCGCGAATTTTACTCCATTCCCTATTTTTATTTCCACTCACAAACAATACGGAATGGGCACCTCTTTCTTCACCTCATTAGACGTTTGACACAAATGTAATGAATAAATATTATGATTTATGTGAATAAATATTATTAAAAGTAACAGTTTCAATGAAATATAATACAGGTTTAAGCATACTCGGGTAAGTTGTAAGATGTTGCATAGCAAAGTGTATGGAAAACGAGAAAACAAAATTCAATACAATCATTGTGATTATAACGGGCGCTTTACGGTGTAAAATCTGTTAATTTTCGTTTTTATATGGTTTTTATATTATTGGTATGTTAAGGATAAATATACCAATCAGAGATCGGCATAATCTGCCACAAGCTTGACAGGAGAAGTTAGCTACAGGTGGTCGGGACGGTGACCTTCGTCTTTAAATAAATAGTAAGTATAAATAATAATTCAAATAATACACAGACAGAATCCATGCACCCAGAGTTCATTAGTTCTGAATTCGAGACTTTTCTCGTAATATAATTATGCGTTTTAAAACTTGCGCCAACTCGTTCGTCGAATTTGCATGTGGAGACTATTATTTTATTAGTAAGACTGACTCGACAAGGTTTATCAAAATACATACTAGACATTAATTGTACCAAGTGGTCGTTCAAACTTTAATCTGTTACGGTAGACAGTAATCGTAGTATTGGAGTGAATATACAGTATTAATAAGGAACATATTAATTAATATGGATGATGCAGAGGTAGTCGGTATGTGCGGTTTCGCCCGCATATAATTATCTTGAAAGGAATCCGGGTTCTATCTCACGCATACAATACTATATGTTACGGATCTGGATGTGAGAAGCTTCATGTATGACGTTTGTGACGTCAGACAATTTGTCAAACTTGGATTAAAATATAGTTATGCAATCTTCATGTAAGTTTAGGCGCGTAAAGTTAATAATATTTAAAACTAGCGGGCGCCCGCGGTTTCACCCGCGTGGTTCCCGTTCCCGTGGGAAATGATCAATCAATCAATTCAATTTTTCTCGCCGTAAAAACCATCCTTAAACTCCAACGAACATTAAAAAAAAAATTGGCCAAATTGGTCCAGGCGTTGTTGAGTTATGCGCTTACCAACACATTTTGCGATTCATTTTTATATTATAGATTAAGCGCAATTTGCAAAATTGCCTGCCCAAAGTGTACTTCGCGTAAAACATAAATACATTTTTTCCTAATATATCAATATAGAGAAAAAGAGAGTTATAGAGATCTTCTGTGTGATCTATTTATAAATATATTTGTGATACCTATTTAACGAATCATTTTAGACGTTCTGTTTAACATGGTTTTGTTTTTAATAACGGATCAGTCAGAATACTCAGAATATTGCTATGTAAATAAATGGATGTCATGTGTTGTCATAGAAACATTTAATGTCAGAAACATGATTCGTACATTTTAAGCAAAAACACAAACCGTTAACTCGCAAACACGTAGCCGACGAGAATAAAATACGCGAACGCTTAAATAGTTGTCAGAACAAAGACTCACGACTAAGCAAAGTGGTGTACTCGTATATCAACGTCAACGGTAAGCAAACGTCATTTCCGCCACGTTATCAGGAAACCCATGTTTGCAGAGCAATTAAATCTCCTTCAAGTGGAATACTCCGGATATCATTTGAGCGGGTGTTTTGGCAATCATGAGGGTCGAGACCCGCGCCGCCTCGATATTTCAGCGACAACCCGCGTCTCGCCAGACACAGACAAATTAATTGTAGCCAAGCAATAACCATTAAATATGAACCACCTGTTGGGCCACCTTTATTTTCTGAGTGACGTTCGCTCACAATTCCCGATGTTATTTCTCTTGCCTCCTTGCCAATGAAATGAATTGTTTTAGTTGACAGAGTCTATGGTGCTAATGTTTTAACGATAATGAGTGCGATTAATGTTCGTTCGTTAACTTGGATTGAGAATGGTAATTGTGATATATCTATACGAATATTATAAAGAGTAAAGATTTGATTGTTTATTTGTTTGTTTGTATTGAATAGGCTCCGAAACTACTGAACCGATTTGAATAATTATTTCAATGTTGGCAAGTTAACTTAACAAGCGGTGAACGAGAGGGACGGTGAAATAGAATAAAGATATTCTATTGTTATTAACGTATCGTTTACGTATGTTTACTTTTATTACTATGCTATTATTAATGCGTCATACAATGCAATTGCACACGAATATGTCGCATCAAAGCTAAATCCGATTACGACGAATACCAAATGCCGATTTTTGAAGCTCCAAGCCACAGGTCGCAATGCCGCTAGATAATAGATATGTAGGTACTAAGAACGTTGACATATTATTACTTAGATATTATTTTATCAAAAAACAGAGTAAATGTTTGCATACTCTGCTATGAAAATGACATAATTTGCATAATGGATCCCGTGTGGCGTAAATTAGCATTATTAGGTCTTAGTTCAGAAAATAACTTTGTGACTTGGGTTGCACATAATGAATTGCAGCGGCAAAAAGCTCCAGACAGATCTTGTTCTTTGTGATGCATTGCTTTCGCATTTTCCTTAATGGAATTTTCCATTGCTCTGGAAAACTTTGTTTAGCTGCCATTATAGGACTCATTAAATGCACAATGCAAATGAAAGCTTACACTCAATCATTTAAAATTTCAATTCCAACAGTTATATATGTAATATATTATACACATACACTAAATACTACACCTTACACTTATATAAGTATTGTCGTAAACATATCATCAAATATAGCATTTCATTATTGATATTGCTTCTAGACGTAGTAAAAAAATAACGCTATCCCATATAGCACTTAGTTCTCCATATTCAATAAAGATGAACATTTTCATTTCGTACTTTATATTGGAGTTTTCGCTACTAGATCTTACTTAGGCTTAGGACATCTGAATTATACCTCTGACGGTCGGCGACTGCCAAAAATTTTTTTTCCGAATATAGTGTTAAATCTATCATTTAATCCTATAAAACATAGGTTTTTCAACAAAATTCATGTATAGTGTATAGACACTATACATGAATTTAAGCTACAGATAAGTTTTGTATCACCATAATATCATTACATACAATTGAAAGAAATTAGGTCGTCGTTGATAAAACAGGTAACTGATATATTCCCCACTTAGGTTAGAAGAAACTCAAGTTGTGATGTATTATGAAAAATAAGAATATACATATAAACTTAATACCTTTGGAAGTGGTTACGCAGCTTTTCTATCGTTTGTTTTTCAGAAATAGTTAAGTTAAAAGGTTCTGTGAATATTTATCAACCTACCAAGACGTTTAGAACTATATTATATCTAGAAAACCTTCGCAAAAACATTTAAACGAAAAGCACAACCATTTTTTACGTCTTGGTGGCCGCAAGAGACCCTTATAGTTCCGTCATGTCCTTTATTTTACAAGTCTTAGGGGTGAAGTTTTATAAGAGACTATTGTTTCTCGTTTCTGAGGAAAATAGAGCTGACGTTAATGTATGCAGGCTTTTTATGCCATTCTGTTTATCAAAAAAGTGTCAGACCCATTTCTGCAATTGTTATTTAGACTGAAAGTTGTAATCTGACAACAAAACTATAAAAGGATATACATTACAAAGAATCACAGTGAAATGAGACAAAACCATGATGTATATTTTATTTACTTTATTATCTGAAAGCTTTACGTAGTTATGCTTTTAGCAAAGGTTAAAAATATAAATAAAAAATTGAAGGTCAACAATGCAAACATTACTTGTAAATATTTCTGATATTGCCCAATCCGACGGCGCATTTGGTTCGGTATTTACTATTTACCCTATGTGCCAGGCCGCCAGAGGTCGTGAGTGGGTACTGGGTAGATGTTTATGTGTATTTATTTAAGTATTTTATTCATGGTTTGCCTTGGTTGTTCCTAATATCCATTATACAAGTGTTTAGCATCCTAATTTAAAGTCGGGAATGTAATTTTTAATGAGTGTGATTGTCCAATATCTATTTTATTATTATTATTTTATATACACATTCATGCACTTCGGTTCAGGTACTCTACAACACATTGATCAGCTAATTGGTGCGATATCAAAACTTATTTACATATAAATCCAATAAGATTAATTAACCTTTGAATTATTATTATTTATATCTAATGTCTTAATTATATATTTTTTCTTATTTATACTTCGCCCTTTCACGGAAAAAGATATCTGAGCTCATCTGAGCTCAGCTCAAGCCATGAAGCTTGCCAAACCAATGTAATGTCATGTTGCCTTTCAGATCACTAACATCACCGGATTCAACCTTTACATAACAAGACAACCGATTTGGTTGTTTAGTGCAATGAGGAGTCGATTACTTCGCCAGACATCCCTGGTTAGATCCCCGCCCAGTGTAAACATTCGTACCTATGCATGAACAATGGACATGTTTGTATTGGCTTGGGTAGCGTAATTGATGCTTGCCAGATAGCGGCTGCGGCTATATGACATTGTTTGAAAAATGAAAGAGCATTTAGCTAGACGTTGTATAAATAAACAACTGAAATTGCATGGTTGCTAAACTTAACGCCGTTCATAGAAGTTATGGATGTGTGCAATTCACAAAGTTGTCATAACATTTGAAACGCTCACTGGCTCGAATTACCTTTGTTGCAATCACACTCGGGTGAGCGAACGCGGCTTAGCTTAGACACCGCGCCCGGGCTTTGCAAAAGGTTCCCAGCCACCTTACTTCATGACAGCGGAATGTTTTGGGGTTGGAATGAATTCCAATACTATTGGGTTAGTTGCTAGTTCAACGCACCCGCAAACCGCACTGGGCCAGCGCTGTGGATTAATGGCCCATACATTCTATGTAAATTGGAAGTCCTGCAGTGCGACGGTTATAGCCACATTTATTATGGAGTCTTTTTCAAATTTGTAAACACGTTTGTTCAATTTCTGCATAATAAGACAGTTTTCTGCAGGTTCTATATTATTTTAATATTCCACAGATTCAAATTAACAATATCACATATTAACCAGTGTGGACTTCACTGAAAAGGTGTTGACATTTTCTAAAAGTAGTCGTATCGTAAGTCAAGAGAGATCAGACGTATTGGCCTCTGATATACGAATGGGGATTACTAAATACTGCCCCAGAGACACCGCACATAGGTAGATTTGACCGATTTAGGCGGCCAAAATTATTTTAGCGTCTAATTTTTTTTAAATTGGAATTTATAATAAAAATACGTCGGATTTTATTGAAAATAATTATTATTTTCAAAAAAACACAAAAAATAAAAAAATGAGAAAAACATAAAAAAAATGTAACTTAAAAATAACACAATGATTTTACTACAATAATAATTATATAAATAACATAATATGGTCATTTCATAGAAAAAATAACTAAAACTGACAAATACCTAATTATTAGTACTCAATAAGATAATTTTCTAAATAATTACATTTGACATTTATATTTGGTAAATTCTGTCTCATCATCTTCTGAAATAAATATTTGCGAGTCACTACTGTAACACCAGAGGCATTGGCAGACTCTGTAACAAAAAGAAAAGGAATTACTAATAAGAAATATAATTAAATAAACGGTTTTTAGAGTTTTTACCCTGACAACTTCGATTTACTCTTATTTAGCGATAGGCGCTATTAGGCAGAAACTGTTAGTGTTATTTTAATTTTGAATATATGCCAAAATTATTGTGATATAAAGAATACCGGGGAAGACCGGGGAAGTATTTCAAAATGTCATTTGAAGAATAAAATTTACAAAAAATTGCTAAGAAAAAAGGTGTTACGTTGAAATGCTTGTTAGATACAGTAAACTGACTAAATTTTTCATATTTTTTTAATTAATCAATAGATTCTTACCTGAATTATAGGAATCCATTGCATTCACTACACAAAAGTACGCCGAATTTTATTTGTTGCAATTTATAACACCACTTAAACTGAAGGCACCGAGAACCGATACGTACACTGCATGCGACGACCTGATTTCGATTACCTGTAGATTTGCACAGTCGTTAGCTAAAAGTTTAAAATTATCAGGGTAGGTGCCCTGGAATGTTAGGAACATAATGGTGTCAATTGTTTATTTGTGTGGTGATTTTCAATATTTCGACTTTTGGCCGCCTAAATCGGTCAAATCTACCTATGTGCACCGGCTTGATTACTCGGGACCTGTAGATATATAGACGCCCCTGTGTTGATCGTGACATCGCAAACGCTAAAGTGTCGGAAATAAACGGTGGGTTCGGTCTGAAAATGTCCGATAAAGTGAATTTACTACTTTGAAAGAAGTATTGGGCTTGATTACAAAAAACAATAGTAGTAATTTTTCGTAACCTCATTACGTCTGTAGTTAACTGCTGAAATTAACGATTACGCACTATACCTACAAAGTAAATTTTAGCACACAAGCAGTTGCATAAGCTCAGTTCCACTCTCTATCTCTCTATTCCTTTACTTTCCTAGCTTGGTGGAACAGCAATCTGATACTATCGAAGAGAGATCAGACGCTGGATCAATAGGTGCTTACTTTAAAGGCTAGGTAAGCATTTATAGTCCGGAATAGGAGTAGGAATTCGCAAACAAAATTTTTTTTTTACCACCTGTACTGTCTGTCGGTTGGATTCGGGCTTCAAACGCAGTCATTGCCTTTTAAGGCAGGCAAAACAATACGTCATTTCCGACAGCACTTGCAAACTATAAAGTACTTGCGTGCTCGTGAATTAAGTACGCGTTTGGCTAAAACCACAAAGGCTTTTCCACGGTTCCGCACGGTTATTTTTCTGAGTGTCACATGAAATCGCTTTGTGTGCTCGTTTTGTTTGTGCTCCACAATTGTCGCAGGTTGCGGTAACTGTCGGGCAGGGGGATTGCTGGACCGCGTCACGTCGCTAGGCCACCTTTTTTAAACCTTGATGAAAGTTCGAGTGGATGAAAGAATTCTTTCCTACGCTAAACTACATTCTTTTGCGTGTTTACTTAGTCGATTATAATATCTGCTATTGCTAGCCAACAAAATTCAATAAGCATATTCAAAAAAGATAAAAAACAAAGCGTAAGAATTTAGTTAGGAATGTCAGGATTTGTAAATATAAAATATGATTCAATGCATAGTAAAATGTTATGTGCTTACTGTAGTTTGAACACAGCACTGTTAAAATGCTATGTAAATAACCAAAACACGGTTTTTAACACAAGTTTAAGCAATAAATTGTTCTGACTCTGATTTTTTAAATATAATTATTATCATCAAGTTTATTCCAGGGTGTGTAGCAGGGTGTTAGTCAAATCATGAAAGATCTTGTAACAACAAGGCAAAAAATAAGACTCATTCTAGGCTTCATTTGCCTTATTTATTATTAGCGAGGTACATAAACAGACAATTTCCTTCAAATTTGTATGATAAATCCTACGGGAGAATCACGCAACAACACTATAATCTTCATAAACAACCTCTAAGCGTGTAAACAAGTCCGAATACACACAGCATTGAATTTTGTGAATGTCGCTCGTAATCTCTCATGTTTGTATCATATTCTGGCAGGTGAAATGGATCGTCCTTAGGGAGTAGGTATATTGTGACTAAAGGCCACGTAACAATAGCCCCGCTCTTGCTGCCCATTGTACACTCACATGGCATACGTTTTACTTGAAGTTGCTGTAGCGGTCACACAGGGCATAACACTGGGCCTTTTGAATAATGAAAATTCCATTTAAGAGGTACATAAGGTAGTTAATTTTATATTTTTAACGGTTGCTTCTCAGCCGCAGTACATTATCTACCAGCGAAAGACTTTTTCAGCTGGCATTTTCCCTCTCCTTTATCTTATTATTTGGCCAAGATTTCTTGGCTCAATTCTAGATTTAGCAATATTAGACAATATAGTGCTTTTTCAAACAAAGCTCAGGTTCAACAATTATTATTAAAATAACAATAATAAAATTCTATGAAAATATTTATATTAGTGCACAACCTCACTTTACGAGTATGTCGGAAAACGGTTAGACATCAGAAGTAAAACACTAGGTTCAGTTCCAGTTACACAATTTATTTAACTAAATCACAGTCTAATCACTATAAATTAATTTAGGTAATCGAATCACTATTAATCTAGGTATGCCTGACAAACTAATTTAATTATTTTAATCAGTACAGATCTAATCAAAATAACAGTGAGGGTAGACAGTGCTTAGTTCAAAATGTCAGTGATCCGTGCACCGAGACGCATCCGATGGAAATGCGTGCCGACTCAGGGCGGCCGTCGCTTATAAAGCCAGCAGTAGAGTGGCGGGGGTAGTGGGGAGGCGCGATGACGTTCGGTACACGTTCCACTTGCGCCGCAAGATGGCGCTGTCTTCGTACTTCCGGCGCTACTATCACTTCCCGCGCCGTCACGGCCATTCTGACGACTCGCCCGTCCTCGGGCGCATATCTGCGTGATAAATTATCTTTGATCAGAAAATTATAACAAATTTTACCTACGCTGGCCTAGGTTACTCACACAACAGAGTGACCCCTACAGCGAAACAATGCTGGCCTAGGTTACAGAGTAACCCCTTCAGCGTAACAATGCTGGCCTAGGTTACTCACACAACAGAGTAACCCCTACAGCGTAACAATGCTGGCCTAAGTTACTCACACAACAGAGTAACCCCTTCAGCGAAACAATGCTGGTCTAGATCGTTACCTACTCAGTAAGAAAGATCCCCTCAGCCACTATTGCTGGTCTAGATCGTCATCCAATAAAAAGATGAGACCCCTTCAGCGAAATAATGCTGGACTGGATCTTTACCTACTTAGTAGGAAAGATCCCTTCAGCCTTTACTATTGCTGGTCTAGATCGTCATCCAATAAACAGATGAGACCCCTTCAGCCCTTACTATTGCTGGTCTAGATCGTCATCCAATAAACAGATGAGACCCCTTCAGCCTTTACTATTGCTGGTCTAGATCGTCATCCAATAAACAGATGAGACCCCTTCAGCCCTTACTATTGCTGGTCTAGATCGTCATCCAATAAACAGATGAGACCCCTTCAGCTGCTACACAAACTTGGCAAATTGGCAAGACGTGGAGCGAAGTAAAACGCGAAGCTCGAGACAGAACGAGATGGAGAACTTCTGTGGACGCCCTCTGCCCCACCTCGGGGTAATAGGACATTAAGTCAAGTTAATTCCATGTCATTAGTGAACTGTTGCACAGCGCTACCAGCTGAGCTTCCAGGAGTGGGCTGACCTTCGTATCCCACTTCTGATGTCGGAAAACGGTTAGACATCAGAAGTAAAACACTAGGTTCAGTTCCAGTTACACAATTTATTTAACTAAATCACAGTCTAATCACTATAAATTAATTTAGGTAATCGAATCACTATTAATCTAGGTATGCCTGACAAACTAATTTAATTATTTTAATCAGTACAGATCTAATCAAAATAACAGTGAGGGTAGACAGTGCTTAGTTCAAAATGTCTGTGATCCGTGCACCGAGACGCATCCGATGGAAATGCGTGCCGACTCAGGGCGGCCGTCGCTTATAAATATACATCGTTATCGCGCGGGCAGTTTGGGGGCGACGCATAGATGACCGAAGGGCTGTCACACGTATATAACGAGTATTAGAATATTTGCATGTTTTTTTATTCTTTAAATTAAAGCCTTTCATGTTATGTATATTCCTTATGAGGATAAATACCTTATGAGGATAAATAGAATATTATTTTTATTTTGATATTGTATTCAAAATTGGGACAAAGTAGTGTAGAAGCGTTGTTTAAGTTAGCAACACTTTCCCTGAGGGTTGATTCAGTCCAGTAAGTCAGAAATTGACATCATACAGCTATAAATGAGTAATTAGGATAAAAATAACATTTTCATAAAATTGGTTAAGTTATCGAAACCGAAAAAAATCGTAAGGTAACATTGTTGTGTCAGTGGTCGATTTAGGATTACAAATAGATTCAATGCATAATATCGATTTAAAAACCGATATTTTTATTGGTCAAATATAATTTTTAAAAAAAGATCCATGCGTGGCAACCCTATTCATCAGTATCCACGCGTCGCCCCGAAACTGCCCGCGCGATAACGATGTATACTTATAAAGCCAGCAGTAGAGTGGCGGGGGTAGTGGGGAGGCGCGATGACGTTCGGTGCACGTTCCACTTGCGCCGCAAGATGGCGCTGTCTTCGTACTTCCGGCGCTACTATCGCTTCCCGCGCCGTCAAGTATATATTATGCCAAATTGCAAAACTTATCTCTCAGAATCTTCTACATATTATTAGCTCGTACTTATATCATCATCATTCTATTACAGTCACTGCTGAATACAGGCCTCTCCAAAACTCTCGCCACTCTAATCGTAGTTTTATAGCTTCAGGGTATTTCCAGAATACCCGTACCTAAGACCGTAATTCGCGCGTATACTTTTACGCAAGAAATATGCCAGCTTTTATAAGCAGTTTAATTATTTACATGCCAACAAGATTAATTATTAAAAATATCAACGGAGATAATAGGCTGCACAAGCTCAAAATGACTAGGGAAAAGTATAATTACCGGGAAAGGCAGTAAAAGCCTCCAGTACGAGTAATTGACCGAATTTTACGGCACAAACGAGAGTAGGTTGATAACATAACATCAACAATGATGCGTCTCGTGAAATTACTTTGAACTAACTTGTGGTGGGTGAAGATTTATTTTATTCATCTTCGTTAAAAAAACAATGCCATCTTTAATAACTGTAATTAAATAGTTCTTTATAACATCGGTAAAACTGCCTCCGTGGTGTTTTTTTTTTTTTTGAACATTATGTTTCTTTAACATGAGTCAGAGATTTTGGTTTGCTTAAGTGATCTTTGCTTGAAGTTATTTACCTAAGGAATGGAATGGAATATATATGTTACAGCCAAAGTGATCAATCTGGATATTATATATAATGACTAGCCATTATATATAATATCTACTCAATTTGGTCAAAGTGATAAATAACACAGAATTGATCACTTTAACCAGCCATTATATATAATATCTTTTTGGAGGGTGCTTTGGAGGCTTGGTGTTATTGAAACACGGTCAGAGCAGTGAATAGTGAATAATTTATTGGCAAAAAGCGCTAAATATATACATAAATTAAATCCTAAACTAGCGACTTAGAAAACTAGCAACATTTAAGATGTTGCGTCTCTGTCTTGCAAGACGCAAAGTAGATGGTTCGTACCGCGCATGCGCGCGGGCGTTCGGCGGTCTTCGGCGCGCTCTCGCGCCTCGTCGCGATGACCGTTGGATTGGAGGGGCGCGAGGTAACAAAATCACCTCGCGGCGCGGGACGCGTCCATTCGGCGGCGGCGATCGGAACAAGCGGACGTGGCTGGAGCGGCGACTCGGCGAGTGCAAAGTGCATCGACGTGTGCACTTGTGAAGAACTGCAGCGCGTTGACACGATGATGTGTTGACGTGCTGTCGGCGTTGTTGTCGCGCTGCTTGCGTTGACGCGCTATCGCGTTGTCGCGCTGGCTGCGTAGACGCGAAGATCGTGATGTGAAGTGAAGATTCGTGTTGCTATGTGAAGAGTGCGACACGCTGTTGCGGCGATATATAAAACAGTCCTTTTGAGGGCTATAAACGGCTCTTTTCAGAGCTTGCTAGCCGTGTGCTAGCAAATCCTGTTTCTTATGACGAATCCTGTTTCTTATTGACATAAAAAGTCTAAACAGCTCTTTTGAGAGCTAACTACTAGCCATAGCGCTAGTATTCTCGTTTCTTACGACAAGATTAAAAGTCACAGTGTAGTGAAGCGTAGACCGTAGTGCGTAGTTGTAGTTAACTCGTAGTGTAGACTGTAGTGCGTAGTGTAGTTGCCACAATACTCCCCCTCAAGTGAAACGTACCGGCAGCTTGATAGTGCGACCGCGACGCGTCTGCTTCGTTGTGTCCGTGCTTGATGGTTGTGACGTCATATTCTGTGCGCGTGCGGTGGTATTTTGGGTTTGAGGTAAAGGTGTGGTAATGGTATGAGGTAAAGGTAATGACGGTTGAGGTAAAGGTTGTGAAAAAGGTATTGGATGTGAGTTGACTTGCTGTTGCTTGTTATACTGTGGCTCTTCTAACAGGTAAGCTGGTTTGAGTCGATCTATTGAGATGTTCGATTCTCGGTCGGGTAACTTGATAGTGAAGACTTTTTCTGTGCGTTGTAGTACTCTGTAGGGTCCTTCGTATGGCTGTTGTAGTGGCTTCTTGACTGCGTCGACTCTGACGAATACGTGAGTGCAGGTTTGTAAGTCTTGATGTACGAATATGCGTGGCTTGCTATTGTGATGAACTGTAGATGATGTTGGCTTGTTATCATTGATTATACTACGTAACTTGTCTACGTAGGTATAATCTAATGATGTAGGTAGCGTCGATGTTGTGAAAAAATCTCCCGGCAGGCGTAGATTGTATCCGTAGGTAAGTTCGGCGGGAGTAACTCCGGCGTCGGCGCGAAGCGTGGCACGTAGTCCTAGTAGTATGGTAGGTAGGTACTCTACCCATGACTGTGTGTCGGCCAGCTTCGTGCGGAGTGCGGTCTTGAGTGTGCGATGCCATCGTTCTACGATTCCGTTGCTCTGCGGGTGATAAGGAGTAGTTCGATTTTTCTTAATTCCCATTATTTTCATAAGGTTTGTAAACAGCTGACTCTCGAACTGACGACCTTGATCACTTGTTAGTGTTGTAGGGCATCCAAAACGGCTAATCCAGTGCTTGTATATTACGTCGGCGACTGTATCGGCTGTTATGTCGGTTGTCGGTATAGCTTCAGGCCATTTTGTTTGTCGGTCGATCATTGTGATTAGGTATCGGTATCCTTCTTGCGTAGTAGGTAGCGGTCCGACGATATCGACGTGTATGTGTTGAAATCGATCAGTTGGCGGGAAACTTGATGTCGCGGAGTAGGTATGGCGATGTATCTTGCTTTTCTGACAATCTATACATGTTTTTGTCCAGTTGCCGATGTCTGCGTTCATGGATGGCCAAAAATATTTTTGTGACGTAATTTTTCTAGTCGTTCGGGTACCAGGGTGACTGATATTATGAACGCTTTTGAATACGTCGTAGCGATGTTCTGTAGGTATGTACGGTCGGATGTTGCTCGTTGATATTTCGCAGTAGATTTCGACGTCGGTGTTGGGAATAATAATTTTCTTGAGTTGTAGGTTATCTTGTTGTAATAATAGCGGCAATGTGGGATCCTTTTGTTGTGATTGCGCTATTTCTTGATAGTTTATTGTAGACGGGCAGGTGATGGTTTCGATTCGGCTTAGGGCGTCGGCTACGATGTTATCCTTCCCGCTGATGTGACGGATGTCTGTTGTGAATTCGCTTATGAAGAGTAGTTGTCTAGTGCGTCTCGGTGTTTCTGTTGTTGACGTTATTTTTCCCATAGCGAATGTAAGCGGCTTGTGGTCGGTGAATATGATAAGTTGACGTCCCTCGAACATTTTTCTGAAGTGTTTGACGGCCATGTAGATTGCTTGTAGTTCTCGGTCATATGTTGAGTATTTGGTTTGCGCGTCTGAAAACTTCTTTGAAAAATAGCCAAGTGGTTGCCATTTTTCATTGACGTATTGTTGAAGTACTGCGCCGGCTGCTTTATCGGATGCGTCACAGAATAGGGCATAGGGTGCGTTGTGTGACGGGTGGGCTAGCAGTGTAGCTTGACTGATGGCGGTTTTGCAGGCTTCGAATGCGCTCGATGACTCTTCGTTCCATGTTATTATTGTTTTGTCGCGTTTCTTGACATTATGGAGATGAGCGTTGAGCGGCGCCTGGATGGTTGCGATGTTAGGTAGGTGTTCGCGATAGAAGTTTATCATGCCGAGGAAACGTCGTAATTCTTCTATTGTCTTCGGTTTGGGATAGTCGTTGATTTGTTGTATCTTTTCCGCGGGTGGCTTGATTCCTTGTTGTGAGACGATGTAACCGAGAAACTTTACTTCCGGTTTGCCTAGGTTACATTTGGCGGGGTTTATTGTTATCCCGTGGTCTTGGAATCTTCTTAGGACTGTGCGTAGATGCTCTCGATGCTCAGATACTGATGATGAAGCCAAAATTACATCGTCGATGAATGGAAAAACGAAATCTAGCCCGCTAAGTACTTGATGGATGTACCGTTGGAATGTCTGGCCTGCGTTCTTGAGTCCTGGGCACATTCGCGGAAATTCGAATAGTCCCATCGGTGTTATGATGGCTGTCTTCTCTATGTCCTCCTCGCGGACCCTAAGTTGCTGGTACGCTCTATTAAGGTCGAGCGTGGAGAAAATGGTCTTGCCTGACAGCTGGTAGGTGAAGTCTTTGATGCGCGGGACTGGGTAGCGATCAGGTTTCGTGATTGCGTTCAATCTTCTATAGTCGCCGCAGACTCGGATGTCCCCGTTTTTCTTAGGTACGATGTGAAGAGGTGATGACCATGGGCTCTTGCTGGGACGGCATAGGCCTTGTTCGACCATGTTTTCGAACTCTTTCTTGACTTTCTCGTAGCGGTGTGGTGGGATGGGTCGAGCGCGGCAGTGGACTGGTGGACCTTCGGTTTCTATGTAGTGCTGGACGTTGATCTTGTCGGTGATGTTCATTGATGTTAGACGCGTTGTCCCGGGGAATTCGGCTAAGATATCGTGGAATGACTCTTGTATGTCTATGCTTCTTATTGTTGGGATATCTGTAGCGCGAACTGGGGCGTCGATCTTCAGGCTGGTGACGTTGTCGATGAGCTTCTTGTTCTTGAGGTCGACTATGAGCTGATGATGCTTCAAAAAGTCGGCTCCCAGTATAGGCTTGGATACGTCAGCGACGATGAACTTCCACTTGTATGGACGGCGAAGGTTTAGATCGAGCTCTAATGTTTTTTCACCGTAGGTCGATATCACGGTGTTGTTAGCGGCGTAGAGCTTGAATGGAAGCGGTGTTGATTTCTGGCCTTTTATTCTAGGTAGGACGGATATGTTAGCCCCCGTGTCTACCAAGAATGATAGTCCGGTCTTCTTGTCACGGACAAATAGGCGGTATGTCTGTTGAACGTTGGTGTCCGCCTCCGCCAGCGTTCTACTTAGTTTTCCGGTGTCTTCGTTTTCTGATAAGCGCAGGGTGTTGTGCATTTGCGAGCTTGATCCCCGAAGCGGCGGTGATAGTAGCAGTATGGTGATGGTGACGTGGAGTTCTCTCTATTGCGGGATCGAGAGTGGGTGTTTCGATGTTGATACTGGCGATGGTGCGACGGGAATCTACTTCTTCTGTAATTGTTGTGTTGATTATTTTTCAATTCGGCGATTTCGAGTGACAGTTTTCTGATTTCGGCGATGAGAAATGTTGTTTCTGATGGTGATGATGGTGGTGGCAGTGGCGGTGATGGGTTGACGGCGGCGATGTGGCTGTCTCGCGTCTGCTCCATCATCTTGTCGGCGAGTAGCGCGAGTTCTTCTAGCTTCGCCTGGGTACTGAATGATTCGCTGACGGCGAGAATGGAGCGAATGTGTGGAGGCAGATGGTTAGTCCACATGATGCGTAGCGTGGCGTCCGGGATGCGATTGCGGGCGAGTTCACGCATACGGCGAAGTAACTGCGTGGGCTTCTGATCGCCGAGTTCCATCTCAGACAGTAGCTTCTGGAACTGCCTTGTGTCTGACTCCTCGTAGGCGGCAATTAGTCGCTCTTTCAGCGCCTTGTAAAATTCGGTCGCCGGCGGGTTGTATAGCAGGTCGGTGATCTGCTCGATGTCCTGCCTCTCGAGCTGTGCGATGACCATCTGGGCGAGTTGCTGGTCCCCTTTCTTCAAACCGTGTGTGGCAGCCTCGAAACTGTAGAACCAGAGCTGCGGTTTGTCGCGCCAGAATGGTGGTATCCGCATCGACAGCGAGATATTAGCGACTTCGGGCTGGCTGGCTTGCTCTGACGGCTGATGGTGTGCCGGTGTGGAAGCGGTGGTCTGGCCAGGTTTCTCCGGTGTTGGTTGCGGCATTTTGTCCATAGCTTGCTGATTAAAATCGGGCATAGCGTATGGGCAAAATTTTCTTGAAACAGGCTTGATGGATCCGGCTAGGAATCGTACCGGCAGGGGTTTCTGCCAGTAGGGATTCGTTCCGGCTGGCAGGATTTTTCCAGCAGGAATTTTCTGGAGCGCTTCTGGGCAGGGATTTCCCGTTCTTGCTGGTATTTCTTGCTTTTTCTTCCAGAGGTTGCTTCTTAGTCGGGGTTACCACTTTGGTGGTAGCTTTGAGGGCTTGGTGTTATTGAAACACGGTCAGAGCAGTGAATAGTGAATAATTTATTGGCAAAAAGCGCTAAATATATACATAAATTAAATCCTAAACTAGCGACTTAGAAAACTAGCAACATTTAACATGTTGCGTCTCTGTCTTGCAAGACGCAAAGTAGATGGTTCGTACCGCGCATGCGCGCGGGCGTTCGGCGGTCTTCGGCGCGCTCTCGCGCCTCGTCGCGATGACCGTTGGATTGGAGGGGCGCGAGGTAACAAAATCACCTCGCGGCGCGGGACGCGTCCATTCGGCGGCGGCGATCGGAACAAGCGGACGTGGCTGGAGCGGCGACTCGGCGAGTGCAAAGTGCATCGACGTGTGCACTTGTGAAGAACTGCAGCGCGTTGACACGATGATGTGTTGACGTGCTGTCGGCGTTGTTGTCGCGCTGCTTGCGTTGACGCGCTATCGCGTTGTCGCGCTGGCTGCGTAGACGCGAAGATCGTGATGTGAAGTGAAGATTCGTGTTGCTATGTGAAGATTGCGACACGCTGTTGCGGCGATATATAAAACAGTCCTTTTGAGGGCTATAAACGGCTCTTTTCAGAGCTTGCTAGCCGTGTGCTAGCAAATCCTGTTTCTTATGACGAATCCTGTTTCTTATTGACATAAAAAGTCTAAACAGCTCTTTTGAGAGCTAACTACTAGCCATAGCGCTAGTATTCTCGTTTCTTACGACAAGATTAAAAGTCACAGTGTAGTGAAGCGTAGACCGTAGTGCGTAGTTGTAGTTAACTCGTAGTGTAGACTGTAGTGCGTAGTGTAGTTGCCACATCTTCATAGACTTGGTCAATGTAATAAATCCATGCCTGACTGGTAATTTTTTAAAGAAATAATATTATTAATTTAAAGGAATGGATAGATATGTGTTAGGTTAGGTTAGAACTGCGACCCCAAATGCACGAGCCGAGCGAGCGAAACGAGCGTGCCGCGGCAGCGGCCGGCGAGTGCCAGAACCGAATTCTACCCATGTTACTTCGTCAGGGCAGAGAGATAGTATTTTGTTTATTTACTATTAATCATCGAATGGTCTATATGTTACGCTCAAAGATCGAAAACGCTCATTGAGCGGAAAAATAGCTCACAAGGCGTTGTGGTCACAAAAGTTTTTTTCAGGTTTAAAAAAAAATAACCACGAGGGCCAAGGCGGGAGCTCCGCTTCGCTCCGCTCCCGCCTTAGCCTTCTAACCTATATCCATCAGAGTCGATTTTCGCCTCCGAAGTTGTTTTTGTTCAAAAGATAGTCTCCTCTGTGTGTCAGTTACGTTGGATGTTTTACTGTGACCGCAATGCGTTGTAAGCTATTTTTCCGCTCAATGAGCGTTTTTGATCTTTGAGCGTAACATATACATAGTTTGTACAACTATTTATACACTTTATATGTCAGGAACGTACGTATTGATCACTTTGGCTAACTAGGACCAGCTATTATAAATAATAGCTGGATAAAGTGATCAATTTATCACATTGTCTAGTCAATTTGGTTATTATAATAGCTAATTGATCACTTTGACTGTAACATATACATTTAAAGCGGACTGAAGAAAATATATATGTTACAGCCAAAGTGATCAATCTGGATATTATATATAATGACTAGCCATTATATATAATATCTACTCAATTTGGTCAAAGTGATAAATAACACAGAATTGATCACTTTAACCAGCCATTATATATAATATCTTCATAGACTTGGTCAATGTAATAAATCCATGCCTGACTGGTAATTTTTTAAAGAAATAATATTATTAATTTAAAGGAATGGATAGATATGTGTTAGGTTAGGTTAGAACTGCGACCCCAAATGCACGAGCCGAGCGAGCGAAGCGAGCGTGCCGCGGCAGCGGCCGGCGAGTGCCAGAACCGAATTCTACCCATGTTACTTCGTCAGGACAGAGAGATAGTATTTTGTTTATTTACTATTAATCATCGAATGGTCTATATGTTACGCTCAAAGATCGAAAACGCTCATTGAGCGGAAAAATAGCTCACAAGGCGTTGTGGTCACAAAAGTTTTTTTCAGGTTTAAAAAAAAATAACCACGAAGGCCAAGGCGGGAGCTCCGCTTCGCTCCGCTCCCGCCTTAGCCTTCTAACCTATATCCATCAGAGTCGATTTTCGCCTCCGAAGTTGTTTTAGTTCAAAAGATAGTCTCCTCTGTGTGTCAGTTACGTTGGATGTTTTACTGTGACCGCAATGCGTTGTAAGCTATTTTTCCGCTCAATGAGCGTTTTTGATCTTTGAGCGTAACATATACATAGTTTGTACAACTATTTATACACTTTATATGTCAGGAACGTACGTATTGATCACTTTGGCTAACTAGGACCAGCTATTATAAATAATAGCTGGATAAAGTGATCAATTTATCACATTGTCTAGTCAATTTGGTTATTATATATAATGACCAGTCATTATATATAATAGCTAATTGATCACTTTGACTGTAACATATACATTTAAAGCGGACTGAAGAAAATATATAGATATAAGACATAATGGAGAAGGTAAAAATTTTCGAGAATAAACTAAGTGTCTACAATGATTAGGCTCGCGCTAGAGCTTCGCTTACATTATAGATACCTAAGAACTTATTTATCCCATAATAAAACTAATTTTGGTTTTCTGGTACAGTTTTGCTTTGGGCTCTAATACCTGGAGGTCGTGGGTTCGAATCCCGCGGGGAGCACAAGTGTTGTGTGAATTTTTCCAGCTTGCTTAGGACATTGCAGGCTTATATCACCTGATTGTCAGAAAATAATGATGACTCCGTGCTTAAGAAGACACGTTAAGCGATCGTTTAATTTGATTAGTATTGTTGCTATTAGATAAGTATCACTGCAGAGCGTGGATTTCTATCTCACAAAATTTAGGTTTATGATCGTGATATAAAGATGGGCATTCTACCCGGTATTTACCCATTAACATCGTCTCTCTCGTGATATAAAAAGACCCCAGAAGTGTTGAAATAAAATCTGAAATTCTCAAAAAAATTATAAGCATGAAAACATAAACATTCGTTATAGTATAAGGTTGTAAATACAGTTTTTCTAGAATTGGTTCCCAGGCACTAAACGGAAGATAAACACGGACGGAGATGCGATAATTTTATTATTATAGCCTATTTTAAACGGGGTGATATCTTTTCGGTGGTCTTTTAATATTTACATTACTTTATTTATTATTTCCTATTTTAATTGATTCTCGTTTATGCCGATGCTATGGGGTCATACATAAATATCGTCACACTAATTTCATGATTTTTTGATCATCCCCCCGTTCCAGTCAAAGCTGGTCACATTTGTGAGACTCCCCCCTCCCTGGTGTGACGACACATATTTTGCTACATTAGAATAGAAATTAATGAAACCAGCGGTATATTTTTTTTGAGATTTCCGTAAAGTAATAGTTTCGAATTCGTGCTTTTAACACTTAGATTATAATAGATTTTGTGTGACGTCACAAAATGTAAGACCCCTCCCGCCCCCTTAAAATGTTCTTCTGGCAACTAGGTCCAAAGCGAGAATCGAACCCGCATCAAATAGGTTTTTATACTTTGCTTTATCACTGTTTGCCGCAGGCGATCTACACTTGTCCTATAAAATATTAGGTACTAAACTCCCTTTTTTCGGAGGAGAACGCATTGGACGAGCCGGTGCTTTGTGGCTATTGACCAGCTCATCCCCGGGTACCCCAACTTGAATTACCTACTAAACTATCTAGTTCCTCAGGGTTGATTGTCATATTTCAATTTACTTCTACTTTGCTTTGCTTTTGCAGATCAAATCGTATACATACGTCTTTTGATCAGACCCTTCACGGTTTTTAATATTCTATTATCACAAAATGGAATTACCCAACAAAAACCAAAATTTGTTTTCTTAGGGGAGGACAACGATGTTGTTTTTCTGATACGAGATTCTCCCAGTGCTTCCTATATTCTAGCAGTTGTTTTTAAATAGTAATGTTGCTCATTTAAGCAAAGCCGCAATGGTTGGCAAAAGCATTAGCCAAGATAATTTTGCAACAGAATCTAGCTGCGCTGCATCATTTAGTCTGCTAGTGTCAGAACAGAATCGAGCTGCTTGCAATAATAACATTAAATATGTACAAACTGTAGTCGCGCTTTTGCCTGTGTTGTGGTAAATCGAAGTAATTCTTTTTAACTATCGTCCTGTAAGATTTATATCGTATACAGAATAAATAATATTCTACATACTTACTAGGATCATGAACTAAATCCACATGAAATCTCTAAATCAGTCGTAAAAACTGAACATATTTTTCTTCCAATTTTGCTAATTGCGTTATTAGCATTTATTTTAAATGCCCACGTACTAAAAATCCGAATAGAGGAGAAATTTAATGAAAACTATTTATAAATCACTGCCATTTAAAATTTGGACCACTACGTTGGGTCCTGCAATACAAACATAAAAATAGATTTTCACAACTTTAATATAAGTAGAGATTATATTCTATGAGAATTCAGAATAAGAGAAATTCTGCTGATAAATCGTTGAAATATGCTGCAGTATGTGCTCGTAAACATACTAGGTACGCAAAGTATTGACTTTCAACTTCAGTGCCGGCTGCTTGTCGGCAGTCCTCTTCAGGAATGCTGTCGTTCGCTGGATTCTTTGGTAATGCCGTTGTGGCTTGAATGCTCCGTTTACGTGGATAATGTTGTCGTAATATGCAGCTAGCTTTCCGAGCAATGATCATCTAGGTGCCAGATTGCACCTCATATCTTTGTATTCTCGTTTGAATTTTTTTAAATTGATGCTTCAGCTGCAGCGTATGGTTTTCATATACGTTAAAATAACTTAGGTTAAGAACTGGATCGATGATCACCGATCGATGGTTCATTATTATTATTATTGTGATATAGTGATACACGTGTCAAACTCTAATTAGTTAGTGTTAATCATTCGTCAGTTATTACAAAATGTTGTTCTCATTGAGTTGATTTGTAATTCTGATTAGATATATAATTCTATTTAGTACGTCAACCCGTGGCGTGAAGACGAATGACAAACATTGACGTTATGAATAGTTCCTAAGATTACGTGCTGGTATTGATAAATTAAATTGGGACACAAGTTTTAGTGAAAAAAGAAAGAAAGAAAATAAATTATGAAAATGTCTGACGATGTCTGACGATCAATGTGAATCTATGTATGATGTTTGTACCTCAATCAAACAGTTATTCAGCCATTTACCGACATGCTTTCCATCAAAGAGGACCCGAAAATTAATCCTCATATCGGAACAATTTACGTTTAGCTGATTACAGACTTCTTTTTCAACTGATCTGTCCATATCGTGCCAAACGTCGCGTCGGACGCATTGCTCTTGTCTAAAACCGATATCTACTTCAGCCCGTTTCGGCTCCGCCGTCAGTCGGATTTTCTGGAAACAGGACTCGACGATATCTACGAGGCCTTCAATGTGTGTGCGATGTTGGTCAAGTTCTCTTTTTAATCAAGGAATTCTCTGATAAATTAGTTTTGACAGTGCTTCTGATGATTCTGTGACATAATTATCCATCTTCGAGTTTATAAAAGGTGATATCGCGAGTTTTTAGTTAAAATACACAAAGTACAGGTTTATTTATACATGTAAAGATCGCCTGAGTCCTCGAGATTTCTTGTATATTTTTTTTCCATTCAATTTGTTTTTGAGATGTTGTGTTTCTTTTTTACATTCTAACTTTTTTGTTTTTGACGTTGCTGGTTATATTTGTTCGTTATTGAGATCACATTAATCAAAAGTCACACTGTCGTCACTCTTACTATAGGCGGACCCCGGGTCCTATAAGAACGCAACCGTGACAACGCTAGGATGATGATGATGACATGTCGTATTCACCCATTGTTGTTGTCGCAGGTTGCAGTAGCGGCAAGCGGTGGGTGTCGCGGGTCGCGGCATGTCGCGGCGATGACGCGGCGCGCGCCGCGCGACATGCCCTGCTGACATGGCACGCAGCCGCTCCGCCCTCCTTCCGTTGGCAGCTCTCGCAGCACTCGCCGGTAAAAACATCATACTATCATCATCATCAAATTATCATCATCATCAAATTATCATCATCATCATATTACCATCATCATCAAATAAGTCATGCAACGGCGTCCTTGCTCCTCCTTCCTCTTTGCTTCCGTATAACATTTAACCCGCTCACTTCAGGATCGGGTAGATTTTTGGCAATGTCAGTATGGCGAGCGCCTCAGCTTCCACAATAGATCTGAGTATCAGCTATATTTATAATTTTTACGCGATTTGAATCCGAATGATTGATCATATTTTTGACATCGATCTTGGGAAGGGCGGATCCAGAAATATCCGTAATTTCCTATCGTAACTAAGGTGATATTTGTGTGTGATTACAAGCAGTGGCTTTCTAAAACCTGTGGAGATTTTCCCCTGAATACCACGGAAAAAAGTAAATATTCCACGATACATACCACATACAGACCACGATAATATTCAAGAAACCCAAATAACAATTATGAATATTTTTCAAAAAAGGAATATGGATTTGCGAATCTTGATGTCACAACACAAGACCATAATATTCAAATGCACGAATAAGAAAATGTACGATGATATTTTGATATGATTTCTTAGGTGGGGAAATCGTTAAACGTTGTACTTAAGCTAGTTTCTGGTTGAGAACTCCAACTTTTGTCTATTTCTGTTTGCTAGTGACACTGCAAGGTATCACTCAAAGCGTTACGATCGGGTTTCAGTGTAGAAAACCATTAGTAAAGCTTACGGTTAGCTTGTTCAGAATGTCGCTCCAACTGAGCGTCCTAGAGTTTGTCTTTCCTTCCGATACGAGAATTCGCGATCCATCTGGATCTTGTGCAGTTCCGTACCGCTTTACGAAGAAACGGTACTTTAGGCTTGCCATACATTGCCCTTCCTATTCTTTCGGTAAAAACTCTCCGAAAATGCTACGCTTAGTAGTTCTTCAATATTGTGCCTTCTACCGGTGTCCTGTTATGTTCCGATGAGATTTTACGAACAAGAATTTCCATAAATTAATTAGCGAAATAGTTTTATAAATTGAATATTTTAAGTCTACGTCACTTACGCATATTACTGTTAAAATTATTGTAGATTTAAGTGAAAGATAAATTGTATCAAATGTATTTAAAGTGTATGTATATTCATTTATAAAAAGCTTCTACCTACAATACAGGTTACGTATTATACCTTTATTAAGATAATGAACGGTTCCCGATAGCTATGCTTATATTACGGTATACATTGTATTGTGTTATCAAACACGTACTGACATGACATGACACAAAGCCGGCTTACCCAGCAGTGATCACGCAGAGCTCGCGTTTGCAAGCGTCACGCGCTTGTGACGTAAACTTTTCACGAATTTGCTAAGTGTAACCAAAAATATTATGTATGTCGGATTTTCGCTCTGTATACGAAATGCATCTATACTTATAATAAATCTGTAGAGAAGTCAATTCTGTACATTAAATATATTTAAAAAATTACTAGCAAAGGGTGATAAGGGATCGTTAGTGATCCCAAAAATGCAATCAGTAAAATTTTTGTCTGTCTGTCTGTCTGTCTGTATGTTCAGGCATCACGTAAAAACTAACGGTTCGATTTCGATGAAACTTGGTATAATTATACCTTATTATCCTGGGCATAAAATAGGATACTTTTTATCCTGGAAAAATACGTAGAAAAAAAAAATCTTAATTTTTCAGTTTTATTCATTGATATTCATTGACGTTATTCTGTAGAACCGCGAACACACAGTGGATTCAGCGCCGTAGCCTGTAGCGCCGAAAGTCGGATTTGGCTTGAACCGTTTGCGACACAAGCGGGCTGCGTGGACCAACATCATTTACTGACTTACGAAAAGTTGACGATATTTTATATCCTTCTTAC
This sequence comes from Mecyna flavalis, assembly GCA_949319885.1. Taxonomy (NCBI): domain Eukaryota; kingdom Metazoa; phylum Arthropoda; class Insecta; order Lepidoptera; family Crambidae; genus Mecyna; species Mecyna flavalis. Next base: position 8,377,261 of record OX439435.1, on the reverse strand, counting down.
CAAGCAGCTTGCCAAGCTCGACACTTACTCGAAAATGATCAGCATTGGGACGATGCTTTAGCAGAATCATGCGTCAGTAATAATCCAAGTCGTTTGCGAAATCTATTTGTTGTTTTGTTGACTTTTTGTGCTTTGTCTGACGCTGCGCAGTTATGGGAAAAATATAAGAAGCAACTCTCTGAGGACTTTTTCAGGAACATCTCACGTGATCAAGATACTGAAATAAATGACAATTGCCGTGATTTAGCTATAAATCAGTGTTTGTTAGCTATTCAAAATGAATTAATAGCTGTCGGAGGTAAAACTCTATCAGAATATGGTTTGCCTACTCCTACTATAGCTAACGAACGAATTAACAGGGAATACGCTGCAGAACTTAATTATAATGCTGCAGAACTATTGGAAACTTTAGAAAACGGAGTACCAAGTATGACACCGGAACAAAAACAGGTATTTGACCGTGTCTGCCATAGTGTAAGCAATACTTTGGGACAAATTTTATTTCTCGATGCACCTGGTGGAACTGGGAAGACGTTTATCACTAAATTAATATTAGCCCACTTAAGGAATCAAAACAAAATTGCACTTGCAGTTGCTTCCTCGGGTATAGCAGCGACTTTGTTACCAGGAGGCAAAACAGCGCATACGATGTTCAAAATACCAATAGACCTTGACCGCACGGAAAATCCAGTATGCGGTATTACTAGAAACTGTGACAAAGCGCAGGTTATCCGGGAGTGTAGTTTAATCATCTGGGACGAGTGCACTATGGCTCACAAAAAAGCCATAGAGGCAGTGGACAGGACTCTGAGGGACATCAGGCACATAGACCAACCCATGGGTGGTATAACTGTTCTTTTTTGTGGCGACTTCAGACAAATTCTACCGGTGATACCACGAGGAACACGAGCTGATGAAGTCAGAGCTTGCCTTAAAAGGTCGAGTCTATGGCAACATATTATATCCATGCATTTAACAACAAATATGCGGGTGAGACTCGGAGATGACCCACATGCACAACAATTTTCAAATTTATTATTAAAAATAGGCGAGGGAAGTTATCCAAATGATGAAGGAAAAGTAGCTTTAAATGATGAGTTGTGTTGTACTGTTTCGTCCCTGCAAGAGCTAATATTTGCGGTTTACGGAGACTTAAGCAGCGTTACGCATCAGCACAATACTTGGTTATGCAAAAGGTCCATTCTTACTCCTCGGAATGACCAAGCATCTGTAATAAATAATGAAATATTGTCACATATTCAAGGAGAAAGTCGAGAGTATATCTCTATTAATAGAATGATGGATCAAGAAGAGTCCACTAATTACCCCATAGAATTTTTAAATTCGTTAAATGTTTCTGGACTTCCTTCACATATAATTAAGTTAAAAATCGGCGTTCCTATTATTCTTCTTCGTAATTTAAGTCCTCCGAAGCTTTGTAACGGCACTCGATTGAAGGTGGTTAATTTACAACCTAACGTAATTGAAGCTGAAATTTTAACCGGTTGTGGTGCCGGGGAAAGTGTTTTAATCCCTCGAATACCATTGATTCCCAACAATTTTCCATTTCAATTTAAGAGAATACAGTTTCCTGTAGCTTTGTGTTACGCCATGACAATAAATAAGGCTCAAGGTCAGACCCTAGGAGTTGCTGGCGTAGATCTTACCGCGAGTTGTTTTTCACACGGGCAACTTTACGTAGCTCTTTCCCGTGTAAGCAGTCCAAGAAATCTTCATGTTCATATTCCGGACGAGCTCACTAACAATGTTGTGTATGCTGAAGCTCTCAATTAACTTTCTGTCGCATTGTCACAATCACTTTTTAATTATTGCAAACTTTTCGTCACTGTCAATAATTTACTGCTTCATGCTACTTATAAAGGTCGGAATTACTATGAAAAAAATACTTACTACAGAACGCAAGCTCAACAGCAGTAGCTCAATAGAGGGATCTCCTTAATTAAGTATTATAGGCCTAGCCGTATGTGGGTCCAATAGATATTTATTTGATGTCATTGTCAGAGTTACTCAAAATGGACAAATAAACCATCCACGCGAAGACCGACATCCGCGCGGACGGAGTCGCGGGCACAGCTAGTGCATCATAAATATGTAACATGATGGACGTCAAATTACGTACAACCCTAATGCTGCCCATATAAATAAACGACCGCCATTTAGATAACATCTGCTTTGATTATTTATTGCACGGAACACAAAGATTTTCGTATTTGACTTGAACCATGCCTTTTATATATAGCCTGTGATTGACGACTGCTTCCAATGGGTAGTGTTAGCTCAATTTACATAAATTAAAACACGGTTCTAAGATTCTCGTACAAAATCAACTACAATTTTTTAAGTTATCAGTATCTTTTATTTCGCAGGATTATAATATTTTATCGTAATATCACATTCCAGCTTCCCACTCTATTCAAACACAAAAATATTTTATTACACCAAATGGTATTTACACCAAATGGCTCGTCAAAAATGTAGTTCATGTAGTATCAAAGTATGTAAATGTATGTAGTATCAAATATAAATAATACAGACGTCAGTTATTCAATAGATTTAAATCCCATTGAAGTTTGTTTCTTTTAAACGATATTAAATTACAATCATCTACTTTGCAGTAATGATAAACATTGTTGCTACCACGGAAATGACTACGTATACATTCTAGACGGAATCCTTACAAAGATCTTTTTCTTACTTGTTTCCTCTTACAAATAAAACAAAATCTATATTGTGACGTTTGCCGTATAATTATTAAGTTTTATCTAAATAAATAATTCATCCTCAATCCAATTAGTAGAAAGTAGGAAGAAGTGTATAACTTTTAAGAATAAAGGCAAAATACTTATATACATTAATGGTTTGGCCCCACTAAGTTTGGGAAGCTCAATCACGCTCAATCACTTGATTAGCTTCTTTTGTTTTGAATCTATCACAATGTCAATTATTAGACTATCGGGATCTTTTGTACATTGGCTTAAGACTACGTTAGTACTATTATATATTCTGTGTTAAGACTGTGTTTAAACCCTGTGTGAAGCGTCTATATTAAACACTAAAAACTTTATCATGGACCTAATTTGAGTAAGAAATTGAAACTTAATCATTTTTGTAATTACAGCAAGGTATTTTTTAATAATACCACCTTTATAAGGCAGAATAAACATTTCGTTAAAAATATAACAATTGATATAAATATTTCTCGGTAAAAATATCTGATTACTTTTATAATTAAAATAACAGTTAGAACTACATTTTTTATTTAAGTTACAGTAAGGTCAATTGGCAGGTATTGGACAACTGTGGGCCAATATTCATCTCAGTGATACACTAGACTAGTAGGGGCTGCACATGCACAATATTTAAATTATTTTGATATTTCTGTCCTTATATTCAATCTCAAGTGTGTTTCTGTTGTGCAAACCAAAGCTGGCCTGCATCGACTAATTTAAATGTGTGTTTTGTTCGATTCCCATTTAAGTGCAAATGGAAACGTGAGCGTGGCATATACCTGTCAGTTTGAGGGGTGCTTTGTTCCATGAATATATGTATGTATGTATGTAGATGCTGAAACGAAAACAATGAATGAATGGGTGCCAGTCAAAGCCTCTATCGAGAGAGCGCACCTTCGAAGCCTTTGTCGTTCACTTCCTTGACTTCTTATTCACCCTTTATGGTGTTAATTCCATGGTGCAGATGAAAAGGTATTGGAAATCGATTTAAAGCAAGGATTTTTAACTTGTTTGTTTTGATCTTTAGTGATAGTTGTTGGGTCAAATAAAGTTTAATTTACGAGTTATTGTAATTAAATTATTATTTATAGGGTCGTAAACTGTGCATCTGTAAAACAAGTTTAGTAATACGAGTAAATTATATATGGCAATTTGGAATACCTAACATTTTTTAACTCTTGTACTATAGCCTTATAATATGTTTTTTTTAATATCGTGCGAACAAATTTTTAACTTAAAAAATTGCTACGCTACTGCTATAGTCGACGATAAACTTTAATTATCGTAGTGTTAAGGTACTATCTTGTGCCGCATTTATATCTCATGGGTAATAAATATTTTAAGACGAACATTTCCAGCCATTAATAGAGTAAACACTTGACTGATCAACGCCACATCAAACGTAGACCTCTGCTCTCATATCGCTTTTAATTACCAGTAATAAAGCCATTCAAGTTTACAGCTTCTGTGACTCACTTGAGGTCTACAACAAACATCACAATACCTACTATAAATCTTTTTGTCATGCCAATCTACGCCCATATACGGTCAATTCGATTTGATCCAATCGATCCGTCATACCGATTTGACGATAGGAAGGATGGTGTATTGGCAGCATAAACCAGTCCAGTAGCTACTGCACACGAACTATTAGATGAAGCCTGCAATCTAGTGCACTTACAGTGCCAACGGATCCTCTCAGGCTTTTAGTTGACAAAAATACAATTTTATTTGTCTTAGTATGTAAATAAAACTGTATTTTCTCCATTAAAAGCCTAAAAGGGATCCGTTGTTGGTGCTGTCAGTCCACTGGATTGCAGACGCTTCATCTAAACGCAGTCCATAGAACCATAAGTAAGTGTGACGTCTTTAAAAATTTATAAAAAAATGCATTTTTCATTACAATATCCAAAGACTACGACTATCTAGTATCTTAGAGTCGAACACAGAGTTCAACAGGTGCTAGAATTATAAAAATTGAGATTATCCGCATTTTTGTTAAGACGTCGCACGCACTAAGGTTCCATATGCAGGTTTAGGTTTCCTGGAATCAAAAAAAAAATCAAGTAAATAGAGAAATGTCATTTATTTTATAATCATCACAATCCTTAGTGCAATATGTATACCTATAGATCATTCTACACATCTTAGAAGTATTCTAATGAGCGTTTTCACCAATACAACTTATAGACATCAATGTTTTATACATAAGCTTTAAATAATTTGTACTTTCTTTTCTTTTTTACTATAACTTATAATTTTTATCTAGTTTATTTAAAAATAAACTAGTTATAAATTATAAGTTATAGTTATAAATAAATTATAAGTAATAATCACAGAAAAATTATTGGTATAATTCTTCTCAATACAGACATCTATTCTGGGTTGTGACTTGATTTATTATAATTATATTATTAAATAAAGATCAATTTATACAAGGTGACTGTTTTTATTCGAATAAATTTAAACGAATGGTCAGGTCAATGAGTCTTTAGAACATAATAGAAGCAAAAAAATATATATTTAATTTATTTTTATTTTTATTCATAATATTTTCAAATTTTAATTGGATATTTGTTGGCCATCTCAATTTTTTTAAGCCTAAGCTATGTTATAATGATATTATGATTATTATTTTTTTATGTCTGAGCTTAAAAATAATTGAGATGCCCAAAAAATATCCAATTAAAATTATAAAATAAATTATGAATTTAAAATATCATTTTTTTTTTTACAAATTTTCCTTCTTTTATGTTCTAAAGACTTAACCTGACCATCCACGTAAATTTCTTCGAATAGAAAAAAGTCACCATAATTATACATATAATATCAAGATTGAAGATCGACACTAATAATTATTTGGCACGTAACTAGCAATGTTTCGTATGGAAAAGAAATAAGTATTTCAATCACCCAATAATTCTACATCAAAAAAATAAAAATTTTCATTAAAACATAACTTTTGAACTTTCACTGTAGTAACATTGCAATGATTATTACTATCATATTTTGTCTCTAGTCGTTGTCCAGTATATTCCTGGGGCTCTATTTATGCACTAAGACGTTTAAAGTAAGACAGCCTCTTATGTTCTGATTCAAAATCTTTCATTGACCTATTTAAACATGCAAATCTGTTACGTCTCGACACGAGCTGTTAGTTAAAGACTTTGTTTCCATAGAATCTATATCACAAATAGTTGTATTTGTCACTAGAGGGAAACTCAATGAATTATTTGTTAATATAATATATTATCATGTCATTGGTATGAGTACCTAAGGAATTTGATTCTTCTATATATGCTTTTGAAACGAATTAAAGAGAAAAAATTACAATCTTCTTCCAGACAAATAAAATTATTGTTTCTGGTGATAGAATGTTATGTGAGTACACAATTGTTTGTAAGTTGACAAATCTACAGAACATACAAAACATTTAGGCATTATAACATTTAGGCATTATAACAATTACCGGTTGGAGCGAGAAGTTGTATTTTAAATATTTCTAACGCCGGTGAGCTATGGCGACCTGCACATCCATTGGTCTCAGCACATGTGTAATGAAGCCATCCTTCACTTCAGCTTTGGATGGCCGCCATACTTGCTTTTTCGTCCTGTGTGTTGGGTTTCCCAGAAACAGCGGCAAAAGCAAAAATGTCAATATTGATTCGATTTCCTCGTAATTGTCATCATCTAAAAAAACAAAAGACGTTAAGTAAATAAAATTAAAATAATTAATTATACCTTATAACCATAATTTCAAATAAGTCTTAGATTTTATTACCTATTAGAATCACGAGCGACCTTTGGTGTAATAACCAACTTCTTGACCACTACACCAAATGGCTCGTCAATCGGCTTGTGTATAAAACACGGAGGTCGTGGGTTCGATTCCCACCTTGGGTCTGGTTGGTGGTAGGGCTTTTTCAGAGTCTGACTGGCTAGCTACCACCCCCACGTGTGTAATCTGCCGCTATAAAAGCTTTGGCTGTGTTCCGGCAATATTAATGTGGGAGCCAGTGCACTTGAAATGAAAGGCTCGAAGATTAGATGAGCCTACAGTCTGGCAGCTCACTGAGCGACGCTCCCTGCTGAAGAGTCCCTCAATGGAATAGGCCGCAGTGACAGCTAAGTATAAAAAATACTAATTATAAAACCTAGAGGTAGGTACTCACCTTTGTTTAAAAGCTGAAGTTGTTCCGGTATGCTCTTGTTAGTAGTATAGAACTGTCTATTCTTTTATCTGGGTCTGATTCCATTAGATCTTTTATTATTGTATTGCAAACTTTTCTTCGCCCATTATTTGATAATTTGCCTTTTCCTGAATATAAATTTAGCAGGCCCCGACCTTCGTTTGATTTTAAAAGAAGATTTTTCAATGGCTGAAAAAAAACACAAAATATTTATTAAAATAAGTAGGTAGGTATTGTAATGATAATTATGATAAATTTTTGTTTAAAGACATCTAATTATATAATTTAGTTCTAAAAGAGATCATTTTTTTGGGCCTCTCCTGAAAGTGCCGGCCAACAAAAAAAATATATAAATATCTAATATATAAATTTGTATCTAATAATATATAAGTTCAATGAATGGGTTAAAAAAAGGAGATACTTACAGGGCTGCTGTTGGTAAATGGTATTTCTGGGCATTCTTCTGGGTTAGTTAATTTGTTCCAGTTGTCCAAGTTTTTTTAAAAATTTGGCTCGATCTCCAATTGGAAGGATTAGTTCTTTAACTAGACTACTGTCTAGCATCGACAGTGTCGATATTGTTATAATATTTACTGAAAAATCATAAAAACATAAAGATTATTAATTATCACTCATGCAAGGTCCCAACCCAAAAAGCATAATTTTTAACCTAGGAGGAATCAAACACTTGGCTTGGTAACCTAGGTTTTATAAAACAAACCGATTGACTAGTTATCTATTTCGCCGGTTTTGGAGCGGAGCTGACACATTTGGTGACTTAAATGCCGAACTGAGATTAATATGAGATGACCGTGTCAACCTTATGTACGTACTAATAATTTATCGCGTTTCAAGACTTTTTACTGTGAAGTTACGTATGAAGTCATTATGTACAGTCACCAGCACATCAGACTACCCCAATCTGTCAAATTTCTACAACCAATTTTCAGCTTTATTCACTTCACATAGAGTTCTCTTTCAATTGAGATTTTTTGACAGATTAGGGTAGGTTAATCTGCTGCCGTCTGTACTTGTGGCTGATGTACCTATCAATCTTCTCACTATAGTATTCATAGCTATTGTTCAATCAAATTAAAAAAGTTAGAGTACCTACCCACTTACTTAATTAATTTTGAATAATAGCTTTTGACTTGACTACATCAGCCACATGCGAGTACAGAACAAAATTTAAATATGTGCTATAGAGATAAAGAGGTACCAACTCACCTTCAAAAGTATCAATATATTGAGGTAAGCCCCACTGCTGCAATACTTTAACTGTGGGATATCTCCATCAACGTCATCAGACATCCCTTGAATCCCTTCCAATAAATAGGTATAGCAAACTCTCAAATTAACAATAGGTACACTATGAATATTGTTAACCCTTTCCCCGCCACGCTTTTTTCCGAAAATGGTGCCCCACACGCCACGACCATTAAAAAAAAAATTCCAAAAAAATATTAGGGTATATTTAACTCATTCAGGCAAGTAAAAATACAACGTTTCTTGATCATGTTTTTTTGTCTGATATATCAGACATTGGCGTGGTGGGCACGAAAATGGTTTGTCTGATATATCAGACATTGGCGTTGAAAGGGTTAAGCGCGGTATCCCTTAAAAGAGGACTGTTCCAAACTACATATAACAGAGTTGCATCTTTAAATAAGTCAATGAAAGATTTTGAATAGGCTGTCTTACTTTAAACGTCTTAATACATCATAAAGAGACCCAGAAATATACTGTTGGACAACGACTAGAGACAAATTATGATAATAAAATAGCGGAAAACACAATGGCGCCGGTCGCCGCGGGCGACCGGCTCACGCCTCACTGTACGTACTGGGCCTGGCAGGGTGGAGGGGCGCGAGGCGCGAGCGAGGGAATCGCGGCACGGACTGTCAACTGATCGTTTTGTCATGCAAGTTTTTTGATTGTTTACAAAAACACAGTTTTTAATAAACAGAACAAAATGCTTAGCTATGAATACCACCTTGATTGTTATTGTAACATTATTATTTTAAATATTTTAAAACACGCTAACAGAATAGCAATATTTAATACATACATTGTACCGTTTACTGTTTCCGGTGTGGTTTTTACTATAATATTCTTGTTATTCTATAACACTACCTAAAAAGTAAACCAAACTAAACTAATATTATACGACACTTAGAACGATATGTATTGCAAACAATAATGTAGTTGTAATAAAAAGATTATTGTTTTGATTACAGATACACTCGTAGTCCACCAGTAACATTGTAAATCAGTAACCGGAAGTAGATCATTTAGTAACTGCCAATTCCTGTTTCTTAGTACATACAATACATTCAATACATATGATCATAATAATTGTAAAAGATGCAACAATTATAGATGTTTTAGTTCAATAATATTTTTTTATACAAGGAAACATACAATTAGTAAGAGTGAATAATTAGTCGTAGAGCTAACAAGGATCAAGTATTTCAAACTAGAAAAGTTGTAACCTATTTTAACTATTTGATTTAGTAGTTTTGTTTGTCACCGATTTCTCTGCGTGTAACTCTGTTTTTTTCACATATGCTTTTGCGCCTAAACTAATGAACTAATTTCAATGTAGCTTAGTAAAGAAAGAAAGAAAAGAAGAAAGAAAAAACATTTTATTACTGAGGTCCTAGACAAGCGGCAATTATGACGTTCGTTGTCGCTCAATTTGCGATAGCGAATGTCAAAAAGCGTACTTTCAATTTCAATATCGAGTTACCACGTGACTTTTCTAAGACACCTGTCAAATCTATACAATTTGAAGTTAGCAACTTTCGCTATCGCTATCAAAATGTTACTTTGTCTAGGCCCACGATGTAAACAAGACCTTGGAAAAAGATATAATGCGTAGTTCCCATGGGATAATAGAAATAGAAGTGTTATCCTTTGTTCATATTTCATGTCGCAACGGATCGACGTGATTTCTGGTATGGGAATAGTTTGGGGAGCTTGAGAGTGACATAGGTTATTTTAGGCCAGGAGAAATATCACATTTCTGCGGGTGGCGTCGTATAGTTCACGCTCAGTGTATAATTAAAAATTAAACATTATCATTATGTTTTGACATTATGTTTTAATTGACGAACCATTTAGTGTATTGGTCAAGAAGTCGGCTATTACACCAGAGGTCACGGGTTCGATCCAAGGTACAAACATTTGTATGCGTGAACATCTCTGTTTGTATCGGGCTGGGTGTTTCTGTGTATGTATAATATGTATGTATTTACAAAAAAAAGTATATAAGTAATGTTTATCCGTTGCCTGGCACCCATAACACAAGCTAATGCTTAGTTTGGGGCTAGATGACGCTGTGTAAATGATGTCCAGAGTTTTTTTGAAGTGAAAACTTCTTTAGCGGCGTTGTGCACTTTTTTTGTATGGGGAAAAAATGTTAAACTCGCGTCAGGATTTATGTGTCACGTGACCTGATCGAAAATCCATATAAAATTTGAAGTCCGGACACGTGTTTTCTACAAACTTATCTGTTCCGGTGGCCAAAATTGGAACTACGTGAAATGCAATGCAAAAACGATATTTAATGACAGTTTTAAATAGACAGTAGCGACACCGCCACCGGAACAGATAGTTTGTCGGTCTATAGACAATAATGGTTTTTTGTTCAATTTGACAGCTCATTTATGCAAAGAAAAGTGCTTCTTATGTACATCAGGAGTAGAGTAAATAATAATTGTATTAATAAGAACTGATGTTGTTTTCTTGAGTTTTATTCCTTTAGCGTAAGGTATATTTTTCTTTGCATAAATGAACTGTCAAGTGTGACCTCTTCTACTATTATAGCCGCAGTGCGGTCGCTTCCTATATGCTTCCTATGCTACAAAGTGACCACAAAGACCTTAATTTGATATCCTGCAAAATTCAAAATTGAATTGCCGTAATAAAACATTTAAAAAGTTTGGAATATCTTTATTCGCCGGAATTATAAATAACAGTATTTTGTGGAAATTAACACCACTTCTCCGCAGTCTTTGGATCCGCTATGCTGCGGAGCATGCATTAGGTCGTATGAAGTTGGAAATGCTGTCCGATTTCCTGCGACAAGAGGCTCGTTCTCACACACAGTTTGGCTTGTTACCCCAAATTCCCAGTGAACATCCTCGAAAGCGACATGTTGATTACTGTAACACCACTCGTGTTATTAACGATTCGGGAGTCTGCGGATTCTGTAAAGGGAATCATTTCTTGGCCGATTGCTCCAAATTCAAGTTATCCGCAGATTCCAGTACCTATGCAATTAGTTGTAAATTCCAAACTTTGTTTTCGTTGTTTAGAAAATAAATAGTTGTCAATCAAAAAAGTATGACATTGACGGTTGTCAATCATTTTATCATCGTTTATTACATGGCGTTTCAGTGTCACAGCAAGGAGTTTCTGATAAGTCTGAAAAAGTTTCTGATTACATTTGAGAGATAAACTTTTTAATATAATATAAATTGTCATGTTTGTGTACGATAGCGCAATAAATAAATATTGTATTTTACCACTTAAATGATAGTACTTTTATACCTCTACCAATCAATTAAATCCCTAACCATTCCAAAATACATATCAAAAATGCACAACGTTAATATTCAGGTTTTCACTTCTGCCGGCACTCCCGGAGTGCAACCCGTCGTTTTTTTTTTATTATTATTATGTCACTGTTGTCCTAGGCTAAATGTCAAAGTCAAAGTCAAAGCATTTATTTGCAAAGAATAGGTACAAAATAATGATCTTATATTAAACTCTCGTGCCAGTTGCAGAGAGATACAGTGCTTACTATTCTGCTTACAATGTTAGCATGCAAAATGTGTGTTATTAAGAAATTCGTCAATGGAGTATATACAGCAGTCTATTAGCCATTACCTCATTCTCTGTCCTACAGATAATGTATATGATATATGTATATGATATTAGTATATGATTATTACATGATATTAAATACACTAGCGTAGGCACTAATACATAATGTTTGTAATAGTACTCGTATCACATAATACTTGAATACATACATTAGTATCAAATCCTTACTATCAAAATTATATATTATGAAGGATATGTGCAAATAAGCTTTGTCTCTTTTCTAGCTTACATAGCTTGGGGCAAAAAAACGTTGAACTTGTCAGCCGGATTTCGAGCCCTGGGTGTCGTAAAAGTCGGCTGCCAGACATTTCTCGACGCATGCCAAAAGCCTTTTCGAGTACCCTAATGGTGAAGGAAAGGCCACGATAGCATTCCCAAGGAGTGACGTCGAAGATAAATCTCGAATTTTCCTACACCGAAAAAACAAAAATGGGACCTCAATATTTTACTTAATATTAAATTACGTATTACTTTAGTTTCAATCATTAACTTTTCTACTATGAAGTCTTTAAAAGTAGGTACATTATATTATAGTTTGGAAACTTCAAATATACCCACCCTTTAAGCTGCTATTTTAACATTTGTCGAATACCTACTGCAAAGATCGTTAACTCACACAATCAAAACGATTCATTTGAAATTAAGAATCACAAATTTGAGGAAAAGAAACAATAATAAAAATGGTAAAATAAAATCTTTTCCCTTGATGTGAATAATTGGTTCGTTTTGATGTATTTCAAACAATAGCCCGCAAGGAGGTAAAATATCAATACAAACCTGAAAAGAACTCAATGAAATATTTATGTAAGAACCTGATTTAAAGTGGCTAAATAAGGTACTTTTTGGTATTTTTATGACATGGTATAGAAAAGTGAAGGCAACAATTTATTACTTTCCTCATACATAAAGAATGGAATACACTAAAGTTCCATGAAACAATTGACTTCTTTATTACAATTCTAGTCACGGCTACGCCTAATTAATTTATTAACACGCTTGGAAAATGCCCGGCAACATCAACGGACTTATAATATTGATAAAGAACATTAATTTATGCTCGCGTGCGTGTCGCGGTGATTCGAGCATATGTAGCGCTGCTATGAGCTACGTGCTGACGTAGCGTGTGTGCTACGAGCTACGAGCGCTACGGGGTGCACATAGTGTTGTTAAGAACTCGAGTTTATTTGTCTGAAATCGATAGACTCGACTCAATATTCCAAGATTCAGTGTACTAACTAAACTTGAAGTCTTAAGTCGAATCGAGATTTAGTCCTTTTTCACGAAGACTCGAGCGCCAAAATTCAGAGACTTCGAGTTATAAAAAGAGTTCGAGTTTTAAAATATCTCAAGTCTTTTTCAAAATTAGTTTTCGAAATGCAGTGCTTCTTGCAGTGATTCATTTAGATTATAAAACTACAATATAAAATATAAATATCTTAGGACATTATCTTAGGACATTATTCACACAAAAACAACATTATTTTATTTTATTGCCAGCTTTAAGAATGAAGACTGAAAGCGGAAAAGAACACGAGGGCGACTGGCCGCTTAAAACGGCTCGAGTGCTAAAAAATACTCTTTTTTTATGTAATAGGGGGGCAAACGAGCAAGTGGGTCACCTGTTGATAAGTGATCACCGCCGCCCATAAGCACCCGAGACCCCCTTAGGGTCACAGGCGCGTTGCCCGCCTTTAAACTCGAGTCTCTTGTTGCGGTCAAGAGCTCATACAGACTTGAGTCTTGTTGTTAGGAGTCAAGTTGTACAATTTGCGAGCGGAGTTCAAAATTTAGGACTCAAAGACTCGAGGTCTTTACAACTCTAGGTGCACAGCACATTATTATGATAGGTAGCGGCGCAGTCAGCGTGCCTGCACCTATCTGCTCCCGCACCTCGCTCGATATTGGCTTTTAAGCCCATTTATTGTTTAAACGCCTCGTTGGTCTTGTCTTTTGAATATGTGGCTTTGATCTCGAGGACCTGAATTTAATTTCTGGGTTTCTGGCAAAATTCACTGTCTGGTTTTTCGAATACCGATTGGGTTTGTTGTCACCAAGTTGTCAAGCGTGGTGATTATATCTGTATCTAACAGTGTAACGTTATCGTGAATATTTATTGCCGACGAGAAAATAATAAGAACGATTTTGATTACGAATGAATTCCCTAAGGTTGTGATTCTTCAAAAGATATTTCCAATGGTAAATCTGATTTGTGACTTAACATTTTTTATTCACGGTCGAGGGGTTTCGCAAACCGACACTTAGCGGTCGCATTAATGCCCTGAACGAGTTTTTGTGTTGAACTCTGTAACAAAGATATTGTAAAGGAGGTGGCAGATAATAACAAGATTTTTCCTATTGACACTTACAAGTGCGAAGCAGATTTATTCGGAAAACTTTCTTTATGAGGTTTTCTATAATACATTGCGAAACGAAGTTACGACAGCAAAGTCATTCCTTTTCGACATTCTGAAGGACGGTTGGATATTGTTACTAGGCAAATAATTTCAAAATATACGTTTTCATTTTAGTACAACAACATTATTTATTTAACAATGAAACTCGTTTCTCTAAAAATATTACCTACTGATTTTTTAAACTGTGAAGTGTAAAGTTTTGAAATAGGGAATTGAGTTGCATAAAAATGGTCACAGGACTGATATTTTTTTCAGCCGGTTCTTAACTCAATGCTATCTGTAATAATTATTCTAATTCAACAATATAAAATAATTTCAAACATTTAATTTGGTACTTTTTGCTACATTTTTTTTAAAGTTATTTTTAAATTATTATTAATTCATAATTCAAATTTGTAATTGAATATACCTACTACTCGTATATAGTTACAAGAGTTGTATTTATTTAATACGATGCTAATTCTGATTTCGAACATGTAATCGGTGCTATAATGTTGAAATGTAGGTGTGGATTGCGTTTGCGCAGGGTGTTGTGTGTGCGCCCCGCAAGGCAGTGTGCAGGGCGGCGTGCAGGGCGGGGCTCAGGTGCCCCCAGGCGTCCCGCACTCCACCGCGCCCCCCGCCGGTGTCGGCGGAGTCCGAAGGTACGCTACTGTTTCCCATCACTTACTATATTGCTTAAACTACAACGACAAGACTCGCGGTCTTCTATTTTTTGAGTCATTAGAAAGTTTTTTTTAATCTCTGTGCTCTTAAGGGGATCAGTAGAGATCAATCCAAGACAATACGACAAGACACTAAATAAAATTAGGATCATAATGCCGTCTGTGTGCAGTTAGCAAACTAAAGTTATTTAAATAAAAAAAGTGCACAACGCCGCTAAAGAAGTTTTCACTTCAAAAAAACCTTTAAAGTAATTATTAATATGTTCAATGCAAGAGAAGCTAAACATGGATCACGTGCCTGTCTTCTGCCAAGTATACATAAGTCCTCAAAAATATGATCCTACTGAAAATATAGAAGACTGCAAGCTTTTTAGACTATAATTATGACGCCCGTTGTCTACTTATTTACATTGTCAACTTAGTCATTTTTGATATAATAATAATATAAGATTTTCAACATTCATGATCATGGTCTTAAGTCCTTTTGTAATTCTTTTCTATTTTGTGGTGAAAGTCAATGTTGCCATATGCATTAGCAATGGCAAATACACCACTAAAAACTTCATTCCTCAATGATATTTTTATATCGGTATACGTGCACCTACCTTTAAAAAATCTTAATAAAACCAGGAGTTGAACTTTTTTATAATAATTCTACGTACGAGTACATTATACAAACTTGACGCGTTTGTAATTATCTTGACAGCACGGAATATATCGCTTAACCTTACGTAGGAGATTACATCTCCACGATACAATCCTTAGCTAATGATACAAATTCCAAAGGAAATAATAAATACAGAGAATGTAATAAGGTTATTCCTTAATGTTACAAGCTTACAAGGCAATAATTGCCAACTGCTTCTCTGTGTTTGCCAATACAGTAGGTATATATTAGTATTCTGTTATCATCATTCCATTTGAGTAGACAACAGACGTCATAGTGTTATTCGTTGTGCGGATTAAATCTCATACAAACTCATTATATAATTACCCATAACGCATATTAATATTGAATCACCGAATTGAATTCATATTATGAAAATTATTTTTATTTACATAATATCAACATCACAATAAATCAAATGCTAAAAACATTACCAAGCTTGAAAACAAAGTTTCTGGCATTGTTATTTTAAACAAACTTAATAATCATTACTAACTTTGTGATGAAAGGCATGACGTTTTAACGTATGCCTAATAATTAACAACTTAACGTTGACATAATTGAACTATTACTATACGCTATAACTGTAACGAAATAATAATACCATTTCGAACCACTTGGGAATACTATAAAGTTAGCACTGGTGTTGGCTAACTTTCCCTAGCCGAAGCTTCTCTTCAGTTTCGGCCTGCGATGGATGTTATCCATTGGATATTCAGTACGAGCGTATCGCTCTCTCTAAGCTTGCCATTCAATCCGGAATAGTGTATGTCAACCGACTACGCTCAATTAAACTGATGATGCTAGATGTATGTAGTATGGTGAGTATTTATAAGGCAAGTTGCTCACAAAGGTACCGACGTGGATACAGAATTAGACACTGAAGGGCTGTTCTACCTCTTACAAGTAAGTCCTCTGCCTACTTGTATGAAGTATCTCTCAATTAACGTTATTAGTAACTTTGTATTCGTGAAACAGGTTGTACAACCCAAAGTACTGTTACCGACCTCGAGACACATCGCAACCTCATCGATGCCATGTCTCTGCCTTCCCAAATGAGCGACTTGGCTTACATTATGCTTTCGATTTTATTACTTGATGTAATTAAGGTCCAATTTTGAATAAAATAAAGAATATTTTCGAAGTAAAACACAAGCTACAAAAGACATTATTGCCAGTTCAGAAGTAACAAGGGATTTTAAAACAGTCGTATTGTGTTTTATTAGGCAAATAAACTTTACTTTATGATTGAAAAAAACGGTCCGTCGTAGGAATAAAATTCGTTTTATTCCTTCGCTTCATCACGTGAAATTCTGTCACGTACATTTAAAGATGTTTGTGTACTCTGTTCATAGATATTGGTGACGTTTTTAAACTTTGATTAAGTACAAATAAACCCTATAATGGAAGTGTTTATAATTGCTCCCCCACGCCCTCAGATCTCATTAACAATGCAGGAAATAGGTATTTCACTCTTCCAATTATAAATTACTCATATAAACTGTCGGATTACTGTCGGCGGAATAAATCATTTCCCGATGTACACTGCTTTTATTGCGCGCTGCGGCCGCGCGGACGCCATGATTTTAGTCGCGCATATAGGTAGTATGACGTAATATTTCCATTTACGACAGTCAGTGTTAATCACAAAATCACGGTAATTTATTTGCTTTTGGTGTGTCAAAGACAGCTTATTGAAATCACTAGCGTTACCTACGTCAAATGATATTACGTAGGTCAACGGTAGGTGTCACGATGTGTAGAGTTATCGAAGTTTCATTATGAAATGCCTCGAGCACAGCACTGCAGCGTTAGATACCCATCCCCACTTCGTTAGGTACCTAGCTACTACGAAACTGCTCTGCCCTATTAATCACCACCACATTCACGAACAGACTCAATTACAGGGATAATCTAATCTTTATTAATAAGAGCCTCCGCCTCACTAAGTTTCTTGTACATATCATATGTATCAATCAATATCACACATAAATAAATCACAGTACATATAATAATGATATTATGCAGTATGCTTGTAGGTATATGTATAATAATACTGGGAACGGACGCTTTTTCAAATTTTAGAACAGGAACTCTGTCCATTGATGAAAAAAAAAGTTTCCCATTTTTCACTCTTTTACTTTTATGAATAACTGAAACACAACAGGCTTTTCCCCGAATGCAAACTAAATCCTCAAAATTTAATAAGTAATAAATAGCAAAAACAATTTTCGATACATAATATATCGATATTGACATATATCATGTGTATAAATCATATTATGAACATTTATTATAAAAATACAACTGTCGTTTTTTGGTTTTGGAAAAAGTAAACATATCAATTTTATTGGCCCATTATTGAAAATATATTTCCCAACTGATATAACAAATGTGAACGTGAATATCATATTATGGGGTCTTGATAATTATTTATAGACAGAAATATATTATTACAATACATGAGAACAATAAAAGCGGTGAACCGCATATGCGCAGGTGTGCCCAATTGAACACAATTTCCAATTTCTATTTTTGCCGTAATATCGTATTTTACATATTTTTACGCCAAAGGTCAGAATATTGCTTATCTCAGCTTAAAATGTAACTTACATGTATCTGGAGCATACACAGAGCAAATCGTATATTATATGAAATAAAACAAACAAAGGTTCCTTTGTCATTTTTATCGTATGAATGTATCCTTTTCCCTTGACGCAAAGATGTTATATCTTAGTTATTCCGTGATCACGTTTGCTCATAAGTAATTAAAATGATTTAATGAGCGGCAAGCTTATCCATTCTAAAGTTTGTTTTATTTAGTATTTATATATTTACACAAATACTGAGTATTAAATTTATGAAAGGTTCTGATAAATATCAGAACCTTTCCTAGATCTATAGAAAAAATAAAAACATTATGTTAAGACGCTACAATTCATCAAACTTTCTTTGCTCCGTGTATGCTTCTTTCTCGGATATTGAAAAAAGGACAAGTTGTAAGTTTCTAGTGACAAATGTGTCACGAAGAACACAAAAGCAGTGATTGCGGTGGCGCTATATAGGCACATCGAGCCCTCAATACAGATCACTCATAGAAATTGAGGTTACGTAACGTACCCCGGGGCTCGGAGCGTATCGCAGTTTTTCAGCTCCCGTATTGTCCTTAATGTTGAATACTCCTCCTATGTTCTTTTACATGTTAAACAATATGAAGTCAGCTTATATTTCTAATATTTTATTATCCGCAACGAAACGGCTGCGACGAGACAATGTAAGTAATTTATTGAATAGAAAAGTACTTATTAAAGATTTTTTATTATAGGAGCCAAAAGCAGAAATACATTCCCATAAACCATCGATTGTTGCCGATGGTTGAAATATGTTATAGTTCCGCTGCATGAAATCAACATTACTTGAGATTATTTGCACGTTTGAATCACCAGTAGTTTGTACTTAGGATTTCAGGTAATGTGACCTAAAGATAGGTTCGCAAATCAAATAGCTATTTGCTGATGTATTATAGGTTTTTGATCAGCCAATTTACGCTAACATATTTTGATAACTTTTGTCATACCTGATTAAAGATGAAAGTTTTTGAAGACGCTAGGATTTTTTAATTCTGGGAAATTATTAATTTTAGATTATTTACCTATATAACTTTATTATCGTTACCTTAAATATAATTAGAAATAAATTTTATTCTTGTAAGATAATTGTGCGAAATTGAATTGTTTTATTCAACGAATTCACGATCAGAGTAAGAATAGCTTCTATAGAATGGCCACAAACCTGTAAATCCGAAAATTGTAAAGATCCTAACGACATCGATGACTGTACGATTTGAATTTGCTTTAGATTGTTTCCATTTGTCACGGTAGTTACAATTGCATTCGCATGAAACACTTATTTAGGCATCTGCACGAGTCGCAATCTAAATATCCTAAAGGCGGAAACTGGTAACAATTCAATTTCGCTTTTTTGCTACTATCATTATCAAGTCCTATTTGTATGGACAGTAAGCTTCGGCATTGAAGATTTTGGCTTCACGCCAGGTTTGTGATCAAAGCACCTCCAGCATTTTGCTGTCTTATTACGTGCGATGGTGTAAGTTTTTCTACAGTAGAGATAGCAGCCTACTAAGTAGCGTGGTAATTAAGTCTATGGCTAGCTTAAAGACGTGACTTCGGTAGGGCTTTGTTTGAAACAATTCGTTTGCACACAGATTCAGTCAGTATTCCAGAGGGCGCGGGTATCGAGACTGGCGCACTCGAGGGGATCCCACGCTCATCAATTCACTCTGGCGCAGCCGGCAGCCCCTCGGCATTCGAAAACAGCTCGGTGAGAACGCAAGCTGTTCCTTTTATTCTCAGCTTCCTTTTACTCTGGCGCGATGTTATTTACCATTTCTATTAACATTAGCATTCTGAGTATAAAATGTAATGTCGCAGCAACGTGCACTCCCATTCTTGCGTATTGCATTGCTAATTAAAAATATTGTATTCGCTTGTTTTTTTTATATAAAAAGTTTTTAGGGGACTTAGGGTTTACATGAAAGTATATAAATAAGCTTATCAATGGTTTAGACCAACAATATTAACTACATCAAAAGTAAATATTTGCTTAGTGTGCCACATACTGCTACGTTTAAAAAAATGTAACGAAGTTTGATACCACTAACTGAATACGTGTTTGTAACAGGGAACGCGGAAGTGTACATAGTGCTAGCGTTGCTGATAGGCTTCGTGACGGTAGTGGTGGGGTGCTGGCTGTCAGACAACTGCTGGTCGCCGGAGCCCGAGGATGTTCTGGCGGGCGGCTGACCCGTGGCGGCGGGCGCGTGCACGCATGTGTAGCGCCCGCCCTCCGTGGCGGACAGGGTAAGATTGAGTAACTCTAACTAAGTTTCAATAACTTCAAGACTGGAGCTCTAGTATTTTTTCATCTAGTTCTTAGAATTTAAGCTCAAATTTTCCTTATTTAGGTTCTTCTAACATATTTTACTTTGACTTCCTCTATTTTGAACCCAATTTTACAACAATAGAAGAAAAACTACTGTAATGTAGATGTAGATAGACGTAGCTAGATGCAGCAGTTGTCGACTGTTTCGTTTATTTTTTGGTTTTCCATCAACTTTTTGTTCCACAACTTCAACCTTCTGCTTTCGCCTCCTTGAAATGTGTGTCCGTGCGTCGTATCTCCAAGTCGCACTGTGTGTGTTTATTGGTTTCCTGGCAAGTTAGTTCCAGAGTAGGATTCTTAAAAAGTTGCTAAAAGATTTTGATTGTCGCTATAGAATACGTCTATGGCAAAGGAGGATAAATGAATTATGTTGAGATGTTTAGTGTTATGTGTATAAACCGCGCTGAGTGTGTAAGGCTTCGGCCTCGAATTTCGCGGCAGCAGGGCGGGAGCGGGAGCGGCAGATAGTATAGAGTACGATGCTGTCAAGCGGTAAACCGCAGTGCTCCTGCGTGCGCTGCCGCTCCCGCTACCGCCCTGCTGCCGCAATATTCGAAGCCGAGGCCTAAGGCTGCCTGTCCACCGAAGCGGAGCGAGGCAGCGGAGCGGAGAAACTGAGAAATTATAACCAATAGGATTGCACAAAATCTCCCATCAGACAGGGAGATGGAATCCTATTGGATAATATTTCTCCGTTTCTCCGCTTCGCTGCCTCCCTCGCTTCAGTGGACAGGCAGCCTAATGAACGGTGTTTGCGCGTGCGCAGGACAGGGACAGCCCGGGCGGCGAGGGCTCGCTGTCGCCCGTGCTGCCGGCGCCGCCCGCGCGCGCGCCCGCCCTGCTGCACGCCGCCACGCACCTCTGCCGCGGCGCCTGCCTCCGCCTGCCCTGCGAGACGCGACACCCGCCTCCGGTTTTTTGACCAGACCTCTCGCAGGGCTCCTGCCGCCTGCATGAAAAAACTAACGGAAACCACATTCCGACCATCGCCAACGGTGACATTTGTGATAACGAACTAAACGTTCTTTAAATCGTATTTTTTTTAGATACTTTGTGTATGTGGAAAGTGTTCTCCAAACGTGAAAACAGTGATACGGTGCAGGTAATCGTTTTAATGAACTGTAAGAGCTTCGACTAACGTTTTATGTATTCATGATAGTGTATGTTATACCTATATAGACATTGTATCCGTATTAAAGGTACTACGTGATGTACTCCGACCGAGCGCTCGGGATTAGCAACTAGAGATTCACTGTACTGTCATCGGATCGCTCATCGTAGGGTACGCTTCTAGCGGTCTAATTTAGATTCACTGATGAAACCTTACCTGAACGTGGTGCAGCTACATTTTCTCTTTGTACCACTTTACTATTATTTCTAAAAGTATGTGCCTTGAAACGCTTTCCTCTTGACTCGTAGTTTAGAGCGTGTTTTGAACCATTTAGAAGAAATTTCTTCTCTCTGTCTGTATGGACAAGTAATCCCATAAGTGCAATACACATCATGACCGTGCCTTTACCGTTCTATAGACTTTGAGAGGGACGTAATTAACAATAGGTTTTAAAATACGCTTTCCTCCAAGGAGGGTCACCTACCAACGATTACTTTTGTATTTTTGTAAAGTGTCCAGCTTTGTTTTGTTCTGTTTTATAATAATTAAGACGCAGTTAATAGTAATAGAGGAAAGTGAGTTAGGACCAAAAAGTCTTTCACTAAAAGTGCGTCAATTGGATTATACTTACTCGAAAATAACATCACAATAGGATAAGATTCGACTTGAAAGACAACGACATGAGAACATTACTATAGGTATGTAGAATTTCGATGCATTTATTGGCAGTTTTTTATAAATTGTTATGATTTATTGTAAATTGCAATATTATAATTCCTACCTACTAAACTTTTGATTGGCTTCTTGTAAGAACCTAGGTCCATCCAAACTAATTAAATAGTAACCAGCATATTCTAACATTAACCGGTGTAAATAGAAAACCATTTTTCACCACCAGACCGCCAGAATATTTTAGAAATAGACAAATAACGGAAACTTCCTTCTATTTTGTACAAACGTTTAAGTACTAACTAATCAAGATCATCCGTGGATCTTAAAGTACTTAGAACTAGTGCCAAATATTGATTTTAATCTTGCAAATAAGCAAATAAGTAGTGTTTTTACCTGTATTGTTAAATTAATCTTCTTTAAAATAGTGAATATATGAGTTCCACATCTTTTTTTAAGTTTGACTATCTACATGTAGGTAATAAAATAGATATGATCTTTGTACAGTTTGGTAACCATAAAAAAGACGCGTAGGTATCTAGTGTATTAGAAATTTCTGCGGCGACCGATTATTAGAAAGCTTTACACTTTAAACTAACTGATAAGCTTTAAACCTATGTTTAAAAGCCTACCGAAGCGCATGAAGATACTTTTTGGTAAAATAGTTACGACAATCTTAGCGTAAGGAAATATTCCGACTACGGTTTTTCAATTATGTGAGTTCATAAGGTATAGTGTTTAATTTAATATCGATGTATGATTATAATAAAATATAATCGTCATATAATAAATAGGTAGTTTTCCTAATCTTCAAGTGCCATATCTTGCCGAAGATCGGTCGTCACTGGCCTACTTTCAGTTTTGACATGTAGTCGCAAGCCATTTGGATTTTGGAACAACTAACTTTACTACTTATCAAGATACTGATCTTCGGTTACTTTAGAATATTGCCATCTTCATAATCAAAGACAAGCGTCGAATAATTAATTTCTACTTTAATATTTTATACTCTAAGCTTGGTTTCCTAGCATTAGCTGTATGAGCATTTATTTTACTTGTACCTGTGCAATTTCCTTTAATAATAATTATCTATTACGCTTCTTATAACTCGTAGTTACTTTAAGTTTTTTTTACAAACTATATTCAGTTACATGCACTCGTACTTCGCATATACGCTACATTATTTGGCAATCTTCGCCAAAATCATAAGGGAAAATTAAGTTGAAATCTTATTGACAAATCTTGAATAATATTCTAGCTCCAAAGTTATTTATGTTTATTAATTTGTATATGATTCATTTGTTAAAAGTTTTAAGAGTTTCAAATATGTATGTAAATACTGTTGGAAAGTATCCAAAGGTTTCACCTGTTGCTCTTCCTTGATTTAATTGTTTGCTTTGATTTTCATTAGGACTTCTTATTATTTTCTGTTTTTGGTTCAGAATGGTAAAGATTTTAAACTGCCCTTTGTGAATGCAATATCGGTCGAACTGACAGGCACGAATAAAAAACTTTTTAAGTAACACGTTGTGTTGGTATTGTAGGAGCATAGTCGTCATCCTCATTTAGGCTCTCATTCGTCTAGGTTAGTAAGCGAAACAGGTGTATCGTATTAGTCGTCGAGAGACCTACCCATAGGTATACATGTACTGCACGTTGATAGACAAGTATCGAAGTGCGAATTATGTAAAATCGGTATTACTCGTTGTAATGTTAAGGAACCCGACTGAATAGTCAAAATATTTTTAAGCATTGTATAAATTGTCGGTAGAAAGTAGTTTGTCGTAGGTAACATTTTACTCAAACAGTTTGGTGGGCGGAGTATACTAAGAGTCGGTCCAGTCTATACAATTATTCAATTTACCCACTATCTACAAGAATTATATATCTTTACCAGTATTAGTGTTTAACCTGATGATATTTTTGTTTAGTGAAGGAACGGCTCTTAGGCTAAGTGATTACTTATTATGTTTGTTTAATTAAATTTCGTGCACGTATAATTACTTGAGATCCATTATACTTACTTTGACACGTCGTAATTTGTTCGTGTAATTAATTTCACGCAACAAAGGGACCTGCCGACAGCCAGGGCCAGGCAAATGAGCGCGCCTTATTAACGCTCCGTAAAAATTGCTTTCAGAAGTCGACTACGCGACTCTAAAAACTAACTGAATATCATTCATTCAATTGTTATGTAAATACGTTGTATATTTGTGCATAGAACGAACGAATTAATGAAACAAGCGTTGATAAGGTTTTCTTTACATTGGCAATGCCTTTAACAGATATTTTCCTATTAATTAATCGTTGCTTAGCAATTAGGTGTCGTATATCTTTTTCGTGTTGCCTTTTCGATGTGATTATAATGAAAGAAACACAACATCGTAAAATAGTATCATGGGTATACATGAGAAGAAAGCACACATAAGAAAGCTTTTCAGAACGTATCGCCAGGACAAGGGAACATAATTTCATGTTTTTTTATAATGATGAAACAAACCAACCGAACGACAAGTACGTTAACAGCGGGCGAATCATTAACTGTTTGTACTTGAGTGAATAGTTTTCGGCGGTGTCTTTGTGTTTCCAAGACGATACATTAAACTACTGTTATCTCACGCTTACGTGACGTTTGTAAAGTGTTCGCGTTACGCCCTCGCTCTAGTCGGTACTTTAAAACAGGATAAACTATGTATTCTGGCTAATTAAACAGTATGCTTCATGTACTCCTAACAAGCCGCCCTGGCGTTGTTGCTACGCATTGATTGTTAATGTTGTTTATGAATACACGTTTCCAAATTTTCACTTCTCTGATAAAACAAGACTTTATATTTCAATCACTAATTTATATTCTAAATCGTTGTATTGTATTATGGATGGTAAATATTGGTTGTTTACATTTTGTAAATGTAATCGCGGTATAATGATTTATGTGGAAATTTGTAAATATTTGGCGAATCACTTGCGGTCGTTTGTTCACGTTGGAGTGTGATTGGCTTGGCTGATTTAGGAATTGAGAGAACTCATAAGCTCAAAATAAATACTTAGCGATTACATAAGTATACATATTATATGTCATTATTTGTCACGAATAAATTCAAATAAATGTAATAACAAACACACAATTATTTTTTATTTCGGATTAACCCTTTCCTCAAAGTAAGTTAAAAAATAATTTTGTTCAGCAAAACATACATTAACTAATCCCTGCCTAAGTAGCTCTTATGTAATGGGTTTGAGAATAAACAGAGGTACGAGAAAACGAATTTAATATACATTATATTAACATCCGCACAATTCAAGGTGGCTAACACTACTGCGTATGGTACAATATAAGCTAAAGTTAAGATTCTGTCTGAACGTTGAGGTTGTTTTGGGAATCATATTCTTGTTTACCACGTTTTAAACCTAAGCCTTAAGATGTTATTTACGAGGTCCCACGCCGTAAGAACAATTTCACGGGTGTCAATTTCAATAGTTACTTAGAAAGTGGATATCAAGAAGGAAGCGGCCGCAAAAGGGTGTTTTAGCGAGCAAACTGTTTCCATAGAAAATATAGGGCATGACGCTCTTCGCTCCGCTAGCCTGACACAAAAAGGCTTTCTCGTCCCGCTTCTACAAGTAGATGTGACTATACCACGCTCATCTACGTTATTAAAAGAACTCTCACTGGTTGTAGGGCAATCGAGTCGAGACTCTTGTTTAGATAGCAGCCGTGAAACACTTCCCGTTTGCACCCATTGTCTAAGCGACGTCTTTCCTTTATTACAGATGTGGACGCATTACTTTTCATTCCCTTTCTAGGTCTTAAGTCTTCGTGCCTTACAGTTGTGATGGTAAATAACAAAACTTTTTATGAATGACTTTAGTTCTTAGGTGAATAACCGGTAATATTTTATTTTAATCAGGATTGATTAACGCAATAAATTCGAATATATAGAAACATTTTCAGTCATGAAAAGGATTGTCTTGAAATAAATAGATTAAGACTTTCACCATTCTAAATGCTTACTTATTTTGTATCAGACCTAACAGTCAACATAACAACCAGTGGATGTGATGGTACTAAATTATGGATATTGTGCCAACGAATATTCACTCTACAGTCCACATATTTTCAAACAACAAACGTATTTCGAAACCTAGCGGCGCGCAAATTAACTGCAAGTCTAATTATGAGCAAAGCAATTTTCCATAGGGAACAAACTGGTTTACTCTAATGCACTAAAAACACCGACTAACGCTAGGGGAGTTTTATAAGGTTAATAGGGCCTCAGTCTATTAATGGATTTATACTCTGGCGGGAACGGAATACTTTAACGCACACCGCTAACCACACCTACACATCACACTTTTTTATAGAAAAAAGATTAAAACAAGCAAGTTGTTTACGCCTATCGACATGGAGAAATTATAAGTGCAGTGCAAGCTTTTAAAGATAATTTTGGCTTGTTTTTAAGGTTTAAAAATCTTTGTCAGTAGGTGTTTTTATGCTATACTCAGTTGGCAGACAAGTCGCAGCTGACGCCACCTGATGGTAAACGGCCACTGCAGCCTATTCCATTCCATTAAGGGGTACTTAACCAGGTGTAGGTTCAAGAACATTTGCTCCCACATCAATATTGCCGGGACACAGCCAGAGCTCTTATGAAATATAAAATCATGTGATCTATAATATTGCCAACCTAAATAGATTGCTGCCGCTTCATTGCAATTCTTCGGTCACTTCTCATAGGTTTTCCTCTTGGTCGTGGACAACAGAAGCTTGGAATAAAATACCTACTGAAATCCTTTTCATCCAGTACGTATCTGCTATACTATAAAACTCCACCGTAAAATATATCAATAGACATAAACATTTCCTGATTTTTATATAGTTTGAATAAATTTCGAGTTATTTACGGTATAGTATAGTAGCCGTTAACCCTTAAATGGCTCGTCAAATAAAGAAGAAAATATGTACAAGTCACGAAATAAGAAAAAACAAGATCCAAACCGATACCGTTTCAAGTGGAAACCTGGCGTGCATCTGATCGTCTTTTATTTATCGGCACATCCATCACTTGTGTCAAAGCTTGTTGATATATGTATTGTCCATATGTTACGCCAACGGGAACTACACTTGCATGCCAATTCGATTTGGATTTATGGAACTTCCGCAGCGGATGTTCTGCCACAAACTTTTTGATTTGTGTCTAAACAGAAATAATCACCGCAGTTTATTGGTCCGACGTTCTATTTTCGAACTGGTCATTTTCATTATTTTGTGGGCTTTCTTGATAAATGGGATGTTATTTTAGTAGTATAATGTTGAGCATTCAAGTAGTAGAGTTAGAACAAATAAAATGTTTAATATAATATTTGGTTCTATGGATTTACGTGACAGATGCCCTAATTTGAAATGTTATGTAACACATACGGCAAGTACAGGCAAAATATGTGATTGCCTGTATATACATTATATTTTCAAGGTGAAGAAGTGGCCAACCTTAGAATATATATTCTAAGTGGCCAACTAATAAATTTTTCATTTCTTCTGACAATTGAAAGCATTTTTTCTGACCGCCATCAGTGGTGGCTGTCATTAAGATCAAAGAGTTTTTGTGTACATTTCTGTGTCTCTTTAAAAATAGGGCCATATTTAACTTTCATGTTTTTTTTTAAAATAGGCCCATATTTAGCTTTTCATGTTGTACCATCTGAACCACCTCTATGGTTTCAGTGCCGGATCAACGATTTTGGGTCCTGGGTTTGATTCCTGGGGCGAAAAATGTTAAGGAAGGATTTTTTATTAATTCAGTAGGCTAACCTAAAAAATATTTGTCAATTTCATTTGGCAGGCATGCACCACAATCCAGCAAAAAACCAATGGGGCTATAACGGCAGCCTGCATTGAAGGCTGCATTGAAGGATGCATCACTCGTGTCCATCGCTATTTAATATTAATATGCATTATATAATATTGCCGCATAGCTGTTATAGCGGCTGATATAAGTGGATATGGCAGCCAGCCAGTCACTCTTAAAAAATTCTATCACCATTCACCAAGCATAAATTGAATCATTGACCGAAGTCAAACCCGAGTGAATGAACCGATATTTCTCAGTCAAATAAGAAATGGCGTATTTTAACATTTTCGAAATCTATACTTCTATACTAATATTATAAAGAGGAAAGATTTGTTTGTTTGTTTGTTTGAATTGAATAGGCTCCGAAACTACTGAACCGATTTGGATAATTCTTTCACTGTTGGATAAGTACACTATCCCCGGTGAACATAGGGTACTTTTGATCCCGGAAATGTGGGGGGAAGAGGGGGATATTTGAAAAAAGAAATTACGCGCGGGTGAAACCGGAAGCGGCGGAAGCACCATAACCGCAGGCTAACTAAACCTACTGCGGCCGTGTGTGGGCCTCGAGACTAAAGCGTCCACTACCCACTAAACTCCCCCGGTTTCTCCTTCACAACCGATTGGGACGAGGCGATGCCAGCCTGGTGGCTATTGACCAGCCCATGATTGATAGTAGTGGCCTTGCTTTTTGCGCCGGGGATCGTGATGTCATATTTGTGATACCTTTTTTTTGCGTCAGGAGATGCTGTTACGCACCGGCCCGGCGTCCTTGACAAAACGGACGCCGGACCCCCCCTGCTAAAGCCGGGGGTCACTCAGGGACGGAGGTTCATCCCGAGCGAGCGAGCGGTGTGCGGACTCGCACTTCGGCCCTACCCGACTAAAACCTGACGATAAACCTCTCAGCGCAGTGAGGGGGAATTCTTTCACTGTTGAATAGCTACACTATCCCCGGTGAACATAGGGTACTTTTGATCCCGGAAATGTGGAGGGAAGGGGGGGGGGATATTTGAAAAAAGAAATTACGCGCGGGTGAAACAGCGGGCGGAAGGCTATATAATATTATAAACGCGAAAGTTTGTAAGTATGGATGGATGGACGTTTGTTACTCTTTCACGTAAAAATTACTGAATTGATTTTAATGAAACTATACAGTAATAAAGCTTAATACATTAGAACAACACATAGACTACAATTTATAAAGATATTCCCGCGGGATTACATCCTATAGTTCACGCGGGCGAAGCCGCGGGCGGAAGGCTAGTAGCATATAAAAATGGTCGAGTTCGGAACACTTTACTAAAAATAAGTACTTTGCAGTCTTTCGAGAGCACGGTAAATGGATTCCACAGAATTTTTATGGGTGGCGAAAATATCGACCAAAATACGCTATGGTGGAACGCCAGCTATTAACGTGTATGAGCAAAATGTTCTATTGGATATGTCGGTTGGTTTTGACATGTTTTGAACTATGTGCCGCACGAATGATCGCATATAAAGCACCGTACCTACAATAGACAAATCCGTGACTCGGAAAGCATGATAAAAAATACAGTGTTATTGATACTGGAGCAAAGTTAGTAGTGTGTAGTGTGTGTAGTGGTCAGGTCCTGAATTTGAGCGCAGGGTGGGTCCGAGAATTTTAAAGGACAAGGACTTTATTAAAGACAAATTAAGTTATATTGAAGTAACCATTTACTAGAATAAATATGAGTTATGTTGTAATTTATCTGCAGTTGAACGAAAATACTTCAAGATAGGTGAGATAAATTACCAAAGTCACCTGATTCCGGTCCACGGATTTTTATATCAAACGCCATATCTGGGATCAAAAGGCTTCTTATCATACACAATACACATATATTTGACGTTTGAAGATTTTCCTGGTTAATTTTTAAACCAATTTCCTTAGCTTCTGTTAAATACATTGTTAACACTACTTACAACAACTCTACCAAACTTACGAATATTGTCGCTAGGGGACAAACAATGAACCCTGTTTTAGTTGTACTCTTTTGTCAGTTGTTTACCATTTAGGTACATTATTAATTTTTCTATTTCACTTCAGCACACAGGTCAGTGATTAGGTTTAGTACTATACTCAACAGTAGGACGATTAATAAAGTAACTGTTAGGTTTTCCTTTCTGCTTCAAGTGTAGGGGCTCGAGCTCTAGAGTCAATTGCTCTTGCTTAACAAATACAGCGCAAAGCTACTCGTCGTCTGAACGAGTCACTTTGTTAACAAAAACTGGCGTCAACTTAAAAAATACTGTCCGCCTGGTAACAGAGTGTTATCAAAGTGCTAAATGATACCACTGAATGCTGTGCAATGGACAGTAAACGTTTTATTCCTGTTTAAAGAAAGATTAAAAAATCGTTTTAAATTACGTGCTCATGTAAAATTCCAAAATAAACATTTCAGATTTTAGTCCCAGGGCAATTATTGTAATCAGGTCAATTTGGCCAGTAAACGATAAGATTTATTGAAAAAGGTTTTATTACACTTTTCCGCTTGGAATACTGGCCACTTTATCTGCTTGAGCTTCAAAGTTGGGCCATTTACAAAGATTGATATAGCCAGTACAGGAATTCACAATATTTATCTAAAACAAACAAACAACCAGTCATCCATCAATCCTCACAAACATTCTCTCCATATCTCCCTCTTTCGGCCTCATGATAGCGTGACGAATTCGTCGTAATGCCACCATTTAATATATAAAATATTTTTTTGAAGACATGGAGATTTGGTTAATCTGGATTATTAGTCATATTAAATTTATTTAAATTATATCATAACTATTATCAAGATGTTTACCCAAGATTCCACAGTTAAAAAACTTTAAAATCCGAAAATAGTACCTAGAATATCTAAATCCCTACATCAATCAATTTCAATATTTAAATCACTACACTAATGAGGCGTTGAATTGTGCTCCTAATTTCCTGACTTTACAATCACAACAAGTAAGTTTGTCAAGTTGACATGACGATGAAAAAATAAAGTCAATTGAAAAGTCGATCTAGTCCAATATGCAGACAGCAGCATACAATAAAACGAACACACGACTTCCTGCAGGAGTGAGGCGCTCCAGCGAATCCCCCCTTAAATTCTTAAAAATGCAAAGCTTTTCAGCTAAACCGTACTGTTTGTTTTCTATTTCCGTAACGGAAATTGTACAAAAGATTTTCAATTAGTTTATCAAAAGCGCTTCAATTAGAAATATTTATTTATCTCTCACCGACACTCTTCCACGACGGTTTCTCTGACAATAAGAGCGTTTTAATAAGAATAAAAATGAAATCATACAGAGGCGTCGCCTCAGAGAGTAATTTTGTATTTACATTCCAATAAGTATCCCGTTGAATTACTTGTTCGCGCCGCTGCCATTACTTGCAATTTAAGATCTGAGAATAGCATTAAGTGCCTCGAGAGATTTGGAATTTACAAGTTTTAAAATTGCCAAGTGTTTTCCTAACACCGCAATATTCCAAGTAATAGTAATAACAATTACGCCATAGCTTGCAACTAACTCCAGTTGCACTAAAAAAATAACAGTAATTTCTTTTAAACATTTCAGTCGGGTATTGTCCCGACGTTTTTATATTGTTTGATCAATATTGTTACTGGCGCTAATGTCTAAGCATATTTTTTATTTATTTATATTATTGGAATTATCAACTGTATCCAGGCCAAAGGGCCAGATAAACGGACAAACAAAATGGTTTTTTCTCATTTCTATATCGAAATCTTATTTACTGACTACACAAAATAATATATACGAGTAAATTCAAGCGTACATTCCGGACGTACAGGATTATCGCTTTCTCTCTCTCTCTTTCTGGCAAGTATAATAAATTGAAATTATCTGATCTTAACAATAATCAATAGCTAGTTATTATATTATGTTCCAGATTAGTTTAAGCTAATGAAAATATTGCTGCGGCTTCGTATGAAAAGGTTGAGTCTTTATTACTTGTTAAAAAATATAAAAAAATAAGAACACATAGTAGCGGTTCTTAACATTCGTCAAATTCTATGGAAAGTTTCTCAACAAAATGTTTGTAATTAAACCTGCGACCTTTACTAGATTAAAGGGCACAGGTGTCATGTTCTGGATAATTACAACTACACTAAAATATGGCAGACCGCTGACAGGCTCAACCGTTTTTAAGAGCTTGAAACGCAAAACCAAATAACCACGTCGTTTAGTAGTCAACCCAACGAGAATGCTAAATGCCTAAGGTCACATAGGCAGTATGAAAAGGTGACTTCACAGTGCTAATTTCTACTCCCGACATAAAGTAAAAATAGATGATGAACTTAAATGTGTACAGATATTTATAGTAGACTAGACATTCTGTATAGAGTACCATTTCAAAGAACCCTTTAGATAGGTGACATAACCAATTCAACCGCGAAAAAGTATAGGTCAGGTGTAAAGGGGTATTCTTGAAGCGATAGAAACGGTACAAAATTATATAGGTATGTCAATAAAGCCTTCAAGTGGGGGAAGTTATCTTTACATAGAAATACTTTGATTACAGAACGTACCGCAGTGACTTGATATGATTGACCGATGTTGCGACATGGTTGGTAGGTTAGGTACAGTACTCGTAATATTATGCCAGTAGCATCCCGCTATCCTCGCACATTGCAAACATTTGTGTTTATAGTATATGCCGTTGTATTGCTCTATATTTTAAATATCAAACTTATGAATGTACTCCATACTAACTTACGAATTCTATTCTCGCCAAATACTAAATTAATAGAAAATAAAAATTGTTGATGTACAATTTTACCGTACTTCAAGATAAATAATGGGCAACCACTAACTTCGAGTTCACGGATCATGACCATGATTTTATTAGAAATAACATTGATACTATTTTTTGCGATAAAGTTGAAATTAGAAGTGATTTTCTAAATTAATTGTTTTTGTAATGTTTTTAGATTGTTTCTCATATTTTTCAACGCAAATACTTAACAACTATAAAATAGTAAAATGATTTCGTAGATTTCGAAATAATCACACACTCTTTTGCAGTTAGTAAATAAAAGGCTTGTTGGGAAATTTTGTAATGGCCGGGTTATTAAATTTTCATCGAAAAATACGTAATTGGTGAAGGAACTACAGCTTAATACTCCAATAATTTGTACAGAATGGAGGATAGATTAAAAATAATATTGATAGTGTGTTGATACACAGGTAAAATATAAAACTGCAACAAAATTTTTAAATTATTGGCCATTTCTTTGGTTTCGCTCCTGTTAACGTTTAAATATTAAAAAAGTCTCTGTATATCTTATGATGGAACTGGCTCCTGGCTCTTATTCAACTTATTGTTTTTCTTACGTCAAATACTTGAGGTTTTCATACAAAATTACCGCTCCGAATGCTTCCCCATAAAGTTCAAAACACCTTTCAGAGTGCGGAAGCTCAGTTATAAAATAAACCTATGTTCCAAGTTTCAGCTTTCTGACTCACTTAAGTTTAACTGCGTTCATTTGCTTAGCACAACTATAATATAATGTAAAAAAAAATTATAATAATGTCTTTATTCCCTAGAAATGCATCTAACTCTTTATGACAGTTCTTGTTCTAGGTATTTGAGTGAAAACTTGAATGTTTACATGGAAATATCTCGTAGAGCGCTATTCACGATTCTCTCTGTATTTTAAGGCTGTTCCCCGAGCAAATAACCTTGACCATACAAACAGCAAGGGCAATGGCGATCCGAACTTTGATCGAAATTATGAATAATAATCCTTAAAAATCAATAATACATAGGTTAATTGTCAAATTTCTTGCGGCCAATTTATAGTTGTTTTTCATTGTCTATCGATAGGCGAACTTAAGAAGGAGTTGCATGAAACCTATTATTTTAGACGTATTTTCAAAGTCAGAGTCTAAATAAAGATAAACACAAATTTTAAACAAAAAGATAAAATTACAGTGATATTTACGTATTTTTTAAATAGTTTTATATGCATTAAATAAGGAGTATATAGCCGTTAAAAACAAGACTTTTTTAACGTTTGGTCTGGGAACAGCCTTAAGTCAACATGAAGGTTTTATTATGTCCAAGCTTTTTGTGCCTCGTAAGTCGTAACTCATATGTATTATAGAAGTCTAGAATGCGCCAGTATAAAACTAATTCGTAGAATGATAATTTTTCATTATATCAACCATTTTTATAGGAGAAGTGAAGAAGTGCACAATTTGCGAAATTTACTATTTGAGCATGATGATAAAGTTGCGAAGTGCACCAAACCCTAATAATGTTCTCATTACTGATTTTTGACTTCGGCGGCAAATATTTGATAACAAACTACGCAAGATAATATTACATATTATAATACTTAAATGTGTGCGTAAACTCAGGTGCATTTCTTATTCCGTCACTCGCATACTACGGTGGGTACATCAGAAGTGTGACACGGGTACGGGTGAAGAAAGATGAGGCGTACTAACTTCCAGATTCCAAACTTCGGCTGGGTATTATTTTATCCCTGATAATAACCCAGTGATTTAACGTAGGACCCTGTAGTATCAGATGAAATTACGAGTACGTACGTATTCGAATTTTTGTTCTATGTTAAAATTAACGAGATAACCCGACAATGAATAGGCCTTAGAAGAAAGACAAATCTATTTGAGAAGCTTGTAAGCATCAATCGAAAAACATATAAAAGGTCAAGGTCAGCATTACATTACAAAACTTGAGGCTCGTCCATATGCCTGATTAAGCATTACTCTGATGTTTGACTGCCTCATTATTATTGAAACAGAGTACATACGAGTATTTCGTGCCACTGCTAATAAACATGCATCATTTAAAAACATAGTGTAGTACCTACCGTGGTTTATATTTAAATTTTATTTGACTACGATTAATACGTCTGTAAGGTACCTGTTTGCAAAAATCAAAAATAAATGTGCAAAATATTATTAAATTTATAAGAAAAACCCCGCGGTTTTGACTGTTACTTCTATAATACATGGTGAGTTACACAAATAATATGAGTATCTATCGCAATATAATTAAAAAGAGCTATGGCAAGGTTTCTGACTTCGCCCTTATTTTCTAACAAAATAAGCATAAAATGTACTTGTTATATTATAACAACCAATCATTTCATAACAGTAATTATTTTAAAGAACAGATTAAGATATTGAAACCAAGGTATTTGTTTAATATTATATTCTAAACATTGAAAGCGTGTTGTTACGTTCATTTTACAAGAGAATATCTATTGATTCGCTGTTAGGAACCCTCGGCAAGGCTCTCTATAAACGCGACGACCCGCGCCGATGCTCTATATCTGTCTGGTATCGGCTTGGGACGTTTTTATACACTACGTTTTATACTACAATCACTCTCGGTTCACTTACTTGATTCAACGATGACATAACCCCCTGCGGCTTTTATCAACTGCCCGTATTTTTACTTAGAACGAAGGGTTGCGTTATAACGCTATAGAAAGGCCGATTTTTGCAGATTGACTGACCATCGGCTGGGATCGGCTAAGGCGTTTATTACAATATTTATCGAGATGGTTTTGATATTGAAATTTTGTCGAAGTTAATCTTGGGACGTTGTAGCAACCCAGACTTTTGCAGATTTTATTAGTTACTAGAGCAAGTATAGCTTAATAAAAACTTAGATAATTTGTATTCCAACGTATCCATTTGAATAATTCAAAAGTACGCCGAATTTAGATATAGAACTGAACCTACTAAATCTTGTAGGCTTGTAATATTGTTTGTCACCACATAAAAAGCTCTTCATTGTAGTAGCAACGTATGACTAAATGGGCTGCATAGTGCATTCTTTATAATATAGTATAAATTACAATACTAATAATTCCTTGCTGAATAACCTGAAAGATTAAACATTAGAATTTTTTTCTAACAGAGGCACGAAGGTTTCACTAGAGGCACTTTCACTTTAACACACAAAAACAAAACTGCACATTTTCAACCCCACAAATAGTCCAAAAAGAACTTGTCATGTCAATTTGGTATAATATACTAACCGCAACTGAGGCCGTTTTTTTTAAAACTAAATTAAAAAAGAACAACATAATGACCAGCATAATCTATAATAATTAACAAATGGTAAGTACTCGTATTTACTTACATTCCCATGATATGTTACATTATATGAGAGTAATTTCGACTGTAATTAAGTTTTAAAATTTTAATGACGAACATTTTCTTAATTTGGTACGTTGAAGAGTAGGGATGAATGTAAGGAAATCTTACCGCAGGTAGGCGTAAAACGGGATGTGTAAACGAAATTTTACTCCAGGGTAAGGGATTAAATTACACAGGATTGACGGACAAGGCTCACGAATTTTTAATGAACAAACGATACAAATAATTAATTTATGCTTCGAATGTACGGAGCTCCATCAACTTTTCTATACTTTTATATAATAGGTGTGCTGCGATATAATAGTAATTGCAATTTAAACCAAACATGTTTATCATACTTGTGAGCCATTTAAAACTTTATTTTTAATTTTATTACTGTATGCATGAAATATTGCATAGATGATGAATAGAGATTTTTAATAGAGCATAGTAGATCGGATCTTCCTGTTCAATGAATTGTCCGTCTAGTTAAAACTTTATTTTTAATTTTATTACTGTATGCATGAAATATTGCATAGATGATGAATAGAGATTTTTAATAGAGCATAGTAGATCGGATCTTCCTGTTCAATGAATTGTCCGTCTAGTTAAAACTTTATTTTTAATTTTATTACTGTATGCATGAAATATTGCATAGATGATGAATAGAGATTTTTAATAGAGCATAGTAGAACGGATCTTCCTGTTCAATGAATTGTCCGTCTAGAGAAGTACATCCAAAATAAAGTAGACCACATTGCAGTAGCGCTTCATAACTATCGGTGAGTGAGTAAGGCCTCCAGAATTTAATTGACAACACCATCCCGCCGGGTCCAAAAAGGAGTTGGCAGCGAGAAGAATCTTTTTTATTTCCTAATCAAGTTACGCAATTAATCTACTAGATATTATAATTATAGTGGGTGATAAGATTTAACATAAATAATGAGCAGATGTTTCCACGTTAATTACTTAAAATATATTCGCAAAAATTTTTCCATTTTCCATTCCTTTTTAAATTAGTCGCCAACATGATAGTCTGGGATCTCGCCGCAACATGAAAAACGCATTTCCTTTTGATTGGCATTGATATGTTAGGAGATCACAAAAACGGTTGTAAGGAGTTATTAATTTTTAGTTCCCCGACGACTTCTGTTTTTGCTCTTCTGTCAATTACCCATTGAGCTTCTTTACCCATATCCAACAGACATTCTTGTTCTCTCAAATGTCAAAGCTGGTTTTCAAGCTTCTTAGATTTACGTCCACGTACTCAATGCTTATATTGTAAACTACCAAAGCTTTACAGCCGTTCCCTTGTTAATGCAAGGAAGAGTTACTCGCATTGGAAATAAAACTTGAAGCAGTATTGTAAAATCCTTTTGCAGTGAGCATGTTTTATTGCAATTTTACGACTTTCTATACCGCCTGCCCGAATGTATTCTCATATTTGTAAATAACCGTCAATATTATAACAAAATATGGGATATCATGATCCCTAAAGCCCCGTTATTTTGTATCAAACCCAGATTTTTACGGACGTCTTTACTCGAGGGACTTTAGTTAGAAGACAAAAACTTCCTGAAGAGAACATTTTCTTTTGTGCGGTATTGCCAATTATCAGTTAACATCGCGTTGGTCGAGTTGTGATGTAACAGAATGGTGTGTGGGTGAATCTCGGGAACAATATGTGGTCTCATTCACGGACATATTATGTTTAAGGTTTTCCGATAATGCACGATCGAAGCTATGTTTTGTATAATAACAAAACTGCATACGGTTCCAAGCCAACAAATAAGCTAAAATAATATTTATATCCCCAAGTTCTCTATGATTTCTTATCCTATGTGTTATTTATCACGATAATGCATATGTATATTCAAGACTGGTGCTCGTAACCGGATATATCCCGACAGTATAGCCACTTATCGTGACTTCGACGCCCGGATGATCGACGACGGGCGACGCTGTCGGGACAAGATTATAGTAAACATATCAACTGGCCTGACTAACAGCGTGCCAGAGCTAATATTGTTTCACACGCAAAAATATTATTCCTGTCTTAATAAGCACTCTGCATACGTATGCATATATGATGCTATTACGACATGCACGTGCTATAGGTACCTATAACTTTTCATAGAGTTGTCTTTTATAATAAAGTATCTACAAGCGTTACCTAAATTGAATTATTTGTTACTAAATTTATTTTTGCAACGCAACTGGATAGCTTCCACCTACAGGAGAATACCTAGCTTTGGCTTTAGTCGGTTATTTTTATGTAGAAGCTAATATACTTAGAATGAACGGCTCAAAAACAACAAAAACAGACAAAGATGAACAGATTGGAAGGTAATCATCACTCAATGTAGCACTCAATAGTGAAGATGTTTGATCCTTAGTTTTAAAAAAGTAATAATACTTCCTAGCCAACTACCGATTACGGGCGTTAAGCTAAGGGTTTTACCAATAATAGGATATATTATGTAACTCATAGTGCACAAGTGAGCACGCAAGCTCAAGTGCTCCCTAACTTCCATAATCCGGCGGGACAACCGTCTGATATCATTGAGCAAGATAAGGCATACGACCAACTTTACACACTTTCTGAGACACAGGAATGTTTAACACCGACTTACAGATTACAGGGGTCCAACTAAGAATTCCCTAACGGGAAAATTCAACTTTTCTGCTGGTGAATATCGTT
The DNA here is from genome assembly GCA_949319885.1 of Mecyna flavalis. Classification (NCBI taxonomy): domain Eukaryota; kingdom Metazoa; phylum Arthropoda; class Insecta; order Lepidoptera; family Crambidae; genus Mecyna; species Mecyna flavalis. Next base: position 8,338,245 of record OX439435.1, on the reverse strand, counting down.
TTCGGTCCGGTGCCTGAGTATCAAACATGATGAAGATTTTATTTTATATAATATATTATTTTTGTTATGGCGATTAAAAAGAGTAACTGTCGAGTTTCTTGCCAGTTCTTCTCGACAGACAACTACATTCCGAATCCGGTGGTAGAGTCAGTCTGTAACATTAATGTATGGCGATGTATACCTACGTGCTTCTTTGAAGCCTACGTAAATGAAGTATATTTTGATTTTGATTTTTTGAAATTAAGAGTAGCCGAATAGCTACGTAGCTATAATCCAATTGATCTGGTTTCTCTGTTAAGGGTGACGGAGGTCAGGGTCGCTTCAATGTAATAACTGGTCTTGCAAATGGATCACATAGTATCCCGACTAGATCGGAACAAAACGCTAGGAAAATTTATGGGTTATGAACTATTTCGTTTTCATTTTTGGATTAGTACAGCTAGAAATGTGAGAAAATAGAAACATTCATAACACGAAAAAGTAATAAATGGCCAGCGAACGGCGACACAGTGGAAACAACTTCAATTAATTATTCCATTCTTTCTTTTTAAAATCTACTCTGAAATTGTTACACATAAGACCTTAGTACTCATGAAATTTTTAAATTGAAATCGTTCTTTCATCTTTAGTGCTTGCTTTTCCACGTTTATTTTTTCAATATGGTCAATTCGATGTGAACTTGCTTGCTTTTCAATGAAAAGAAAAATCTTCTTCTTTGATTCGTTTCGATTCTTATAAATAAGACCCTATAGGTAAAAAGAATAATAATAATCATGCTTTTTTAATCTTCAATTATGAGACAGATTATTTTTCTCTGAATCTCAAGATTTAAACCAATTAGCTCAAAAATTAAGCACATATCTGACAAAAACCTTATAAGAATCGAACCCAGAACCCTAAGGTCATGGCTCGGAACTTAAACCACTAAACCATCGAGACGTATTATGTATTGAATTAACTTTATATATCATATATCATGACTAATATTTTTGAAAGAAAATCTGAAGAAAGGAAAACTCGCCTTCGCCTTTCTGCGATGAAATAGAACAGTATATTCCTTGTTAAAGAATTAAAGACACAATAGCTCTACCTCAGTTACGTTACATACAGCTAGCAACGTAATATAATACCTTTACCTACAGGATGAATCTTTAACTCCAGTGTAAGCGGTAGGTACTTTTGGCTCCGGTACGAATTGAAATTCAGCCGGTTTGAGTGTTATTTCGGAGCAAAGCCCATATATGCGTTGAAGCCGTTTAGGCCTCTGCCTCGAATTTCGCGAAAGCGGGAGCGGGCGCACGGCGGTCATCGCTTGACAGGATCGCACCGCCCGTGACAGCTCATGATGGCCCGCGTCAAGCGGTAACCGGCCGTGCGCCTACGTGTGCTCCCGCTCCCGCTCCCACGGAATTCGAGGCAGAGGCTTTATTTCGGAGCAAAGCCCGTATGCGTTGAAGCCGTTTAAGGTCCGACAAGGCGCAATGAATCAGATCAGCAGTAACGCAGGCGTACCGGCAGAGGTGGCCAGCCCGCGGCGATGAGTTACACTCGCAATTCCGCTGAATAATGAATTTAACCAGGCCGCGGCTGCCCTCCTTAGCGCAGGCGGTCGTTTGCCTCATCTTTTCATAAATATAACCAACGTGAAAAAGAACCCTCAATTTTCCACTAAGTGTTCCCTTCACCAAGCACCGCTCTGATTGATTGTAGATCATTTTTAAAATTTTGTTCCCAGCGATATTACGAACGGTGCGTGACAAGTTAAACGTTAAAATAATTTATTATTGATTTTAACGTTTAATTTGTCACGCAATATATAAGAGATCTTTTCTAGTAATGGGTCAATGACTCATGAAGGTCAAAGATCAGGACATATACCGCCATATGTATAAGGTCCTTACATATTATCATGTAATGAGCTAATAATGCTCATTACCTGATTATGATATGTATGAGAACAGATTTTTTTTCCAATTGGATATATTTTCATGCTACTCCCTTAGTTCTGAGACCGATAATAGTACAATTAAGTACTTAAGCTACTTAATAAGGTCCAGATTATTGTGTATGTCGTCCAATAATAATATTGTAATATTAACAAATATTCTATCAATAATAAGTTTCATCAATAAGAAAAAGGTTCTCTTCTGAGTTTATCTACAAAATACGAGTAAGATATGTAACATAATAATTCTCTTGTATAATAATACGCATATTCCTGTCGATGTTGATGAGATTAAAATTTAATGCTTGTTCTTATTATGGAAGTTTTAATATATAAATATTACTTTGCTTCCAGATCAAATCGATGAATGGCTCTCTGGTATTTATTTATTCAAATTATCGCTGCTAAATTCATCCCGTCCATTGATCAGCATAATCAGCATGTAGCAGATAATTCACCGCACCTTTATGCTAAGCACAATGAATGCGAATCGGTTTGGCTAGATGATTTGTCACCGGTTTTATTAGCATAATGTCATTTTAGTTTACCTATTCCTAAATTACTGCTATTATTTTGTCACATCCGTTTTTTGTATGACAATGACTCCAAAAGACATTTTCAATGTTTATAGCATGGATTTATAGTGAGAGTGATAAATCTATTATACCTAAAATATTGCTGGCATAAATATTCATTGATCATCGTTGGAGTCATTGGTAAACTGTGAAACCCCTAATCTATTCCGAAAAATCTAAGACCAAACTGTGAGGAAGAGAACTAAAACATACTAAACCATCCGATTTAACAATCCAAGTCTGGATAACAACATCACGAACTGAGCATCAACACCCCTTAGTAAATAAATAATACTTAAAAAACAGTTGTTATTAAATGTATAAATAAAAAAATTATTTCGCTTACATTACACACATCGCAAATATAAGACATGTTTATAATAATTGGATACAAACTTTTTAAACCTTCTCAAATTAAACGTACAAGTTTTTCCTCCATATTATGAACGTTAGACTATCTCCATTCATTACCGATGATTAGAGAAGTTGTCAAAGTTCGATATTTTGATGCGATAAATAACAGTTGAGAAAGTTTCGCGGGAAGCGACGGCGCGCCGTTATCAAAAATAACATTCTATAACACGACAATAACCGTAGATGGCATCACGAACAGGAACCAAACATTCTCAATCTCAGCTATTTGTTAATCTAACTTTACTAACTTTGTTAAAAATGTTGAGGCTGAAACGCGATGTTTACAGGGATAAAATAAAAGTTGAGGTAATTTATCTTGGCTTCAAATATAACAATAAGATTGTGGGCTTTTGAGTTCCTGACTCGAGACAGCAACAAAGTTTAAAATATTCGTAGTCTACTTTAGCGAACCTCACGAGGACCCCTTTAATGGAAAAACTTCGGCATAGGTTTCTAATTACTCCCTTTTGAACGCGTAAACGGTAATAGATATTTTCCCCTCAATCGACGTTGTAATAACGTATTTTCCGTACCTTTTAAAGGTTGATTGAAAGCGTGTAGATTGGTGTCAAGAAACGACAAAAGCGGGTCCCTCAAGACCCAGCTGAATAGCTCACCTTTATAAATGTGCTATTAATGTTTCTTTTGGAGGCCACCACAGAAGAAATCAAGGGAGCACTGACTCAGTCTCGAAATGAAAGGAGAGTTCTTTTCACCGGAAAAAGTGTCTGAAAACATCTCGCATTCATCAACAAAACTGCATATTACGTGCTCAGCGGCGTCATACATTCCAGCCTTTATGTTATACCTATTTATGTTACTCTTGGCTGAATTCTGTGCGGACATTTTTGTTCGACTGGCCGCAACGCGATAATATCTAGTTAATAACGTGTACTACGAGTACATACTCGTAACATTCAAAGTATCGCACGAATTTTATTAATCTCAGCTCGATTCTTTCAAGTCAGGTATCCTATTAATATTTATTAATGCGAAAGTTTGCAAGCATGTATATCCATCCATCCATCCGGATGGATCTGTATTGAATAGGCTCCGAAAGTACGGGACCAATTTGAAAAAATATTTTACCATTAGAAGCGGACATTATCGGGTCATCCGGATGAACATAGGCATTCCTTCAGGAAAACGGGGAATAGGACCACCAGGTATTCACATAATGACGTGTTTGTGACAGGTTGCCAGCTATGGCATTTTGGCAAAAAAATCTCAAATCATTCTTTAAACGTGAATCTTTTTTGAATATGCTTTACCTATAAAATTATAATAAAAAATCAACAAGACCTTAAATTGGCACTCGTGTATTTTTTAGCATAAACAAAGACACAAAACTTTAATAAAATACTTCTTGAATACAAATGTGTTTTATGAAAACATAATTACAAAAATACATAGATATAATAATATTTTAACGCCTGTGAATAATAGTCTTGAAATTTTATATTAATATACAAGAATTCAGAACGGTTGCGGTCAGTACAACGACATTAAATAAATAAGCTACTGGCAAAGTTTCAAATAGCTCACACGTAAAACTAGGGGTTGTGCAGCTATCAGCCACAAGTAATATTTCATACATTCGGTACTAAAGCACAACTCCGTCCGCATTTCACAGTCGAGTAGGTGCTGCAGTTTCTGCCACAGATAATAAACCTCAAGACGAAAAAACCTACTTTTGCCGAGAATATTAATACTACCCACACGAACATTTATGAGGCAAATTCAGTTCCACTTACGTGAACATTATTAAAAAGCGGGTATATTATAAGCGTTATCTAATTTTGAATAAATTTTCGTTATACGAGTATGAGTATACAAGCTTTTACTGCACTATTAAGTTTTCCTGTATTGCACTCTACTTGCACTGGTTTATATGATCTTTCGTTTAGTGTTCGTTTTACATAATAAGAAATATTACTTCTACAGATTTACCCACAGAAATATAAATATTATTATTTAGATATCTGTGGATTTACCCTTACTTATTTGAGCAAAAAACACCAGGAAATTTGTCATTGTTGCTGGTGCACTTTGCAATAGCAAAGTTCTTCGTTTAGTGAGTAAAAGTGCCGGTGGCCCGGAACCCCCTTTCCCTCCGTCCTCAGCAATTAAGCATCTCCATTTCCCATAATATAGCCTTTTTACTTTTTACCTTTTCCTCCATATTATTTCCTCAAGCAAGATATGTCTAAAACCCTAATTGCCGATGTCCTTGGGTGGTTGGTACTGAACAATTACTAAACTTGGCCTCACCGATTGTATAAAAAAATCAGGCCTTAAATTAAATATCAAAATTTTATTTTTGAACCATTAATATTTTTAACACAAAACAAATAAATAAAACTAATATTACAATATATAAAGCAAGTTCTCGGTACATAGCTTACCTTAGATTCCAATCTTAAGTTAATTGGACCCATATTTAATAAACGTCACTCTGGGCGAAACAAATGCGGAAGGCAATTTAACACACCAGTAGACGCGAAAGTCGAGAGCGAACTTCACCCACGTTAACTTACAAGATAGACTCATGACTTATAAACTGACTATGCATAGTATGCATCCTACATACTAGGTGTTTATATGCATTTATTGACGGGTTCGATGGCGCATTTGGACTTGGCCTTTGCACTCAGGCTTATGTTTCCGAATCCCACCAGGTCAAACATTTGTGTATTCTAACTCTGGATTTTTATTTGTAGTTTTGTTCATTCTATATTACCCAAACACAAATGCTTACGCTTCTTACTTTGGAAATTGGGACCAAATCAATGTATTTGAAGCTGTCGGATACCAGATAATTAAATGAATATAAAATGCCGATTAAGATAAAAACACTGGCAAACGTTAAGGTTAATTATTATCTCAGAGATGACTGTATGTACAATAATAATCACATCTGAATTGAATATTTCAAAATGTCGCTAAAAATTGTTTATTTTGAAAGTAACAACAAATTGTTGAAATGCTAAAACTCAAAAAGCTTGAAATATTGAAACGAATCGAAAGCTATTAGTATCGAAATCGTATAAATTCAAATCGCTAGCTAGCCTAGGCATCACATGCATTTAACGACGTCTAAAGGTGAATTTATATTCGTCTGACGTGTTGTGTCGTGACGCAGGCGAATCATGCATATACGAATACGCATAACCTGTTATAGTTATTACATAATAATATTAAAGAAGTATGCAAATACATACTTATACATTTGTGCTCTGCTTTTGAACCATTTTTATATGACACTAAAGTCCAGTCAGTCAGTGACTCTTTGTCTATTTTAAAAAAAAAAGAAGACAAGGTCTATTCGGCGTACGCTTAGACTTGTAGATCAGTAAAAGTTTTTATTCAGTGCTCAGACCATTATGACTCTCGATTTACATGTCTAGTTATCATATCGAGGCGACAGTTGTTAAACCTGAACCATTGAGAGTAAACCAAACAAATTGGATCATAGCTACACAGTTACATTGATTGAGTAACGACTAGCCTAACATACGAGAAATGTGTGCTAGCAGTTTACATTGTAGTTACACGTATAGAAAACTTGCATTGCAGGAGGCGGTAGCAGTAAATACAGGATTTTATATGCAAATGAAATTATTTTGCCGTTGTTTACCGACCGCCCGGGGCGGTGGAATATAACAATTCACACCCGGCGAAACGCCACTTCGTTTGCACTGAAGATTGCATAAAACTCCGCGTTTTACACAGAACACGCGTTTTAATGCTTTCATTGCGGAACTCGTCGCACGCTACATTTGAAATTACGATAACAAATGTAAAGTAAAAGCGTGGTGACCGATGCTCTTGTTGTGCACCGCAACTGAGCTCTATTTATGATGGAAACTATTTTGTGAATGTACTAGAAATAAGCAACTATAGCACTTAACATTATGGTTCAAACAATAGCACTGCGTAGTATCGTCAAATCAAATCAGGAATTCTTATACTTAATTAATCTGAGAGTAGGTAAACTCCCCCAGAAACAAATTAATAATTTAATTGCAAAATTTTAACTGCGTATCTTTAGCTGGAATATGTTACTGATTCTACAAAACTTTTACGGATTAGATTAGTAATAAGAATAATAAAATTGATCACGGATTTAATATACGCAGGTACCTTATGTTTCAAAAGTCTTATAAATCAAAAGTTGCAGGATCAATCTCCGCACATTAAAAATTCTGTGGACACGTATGTACATATCAAATCGTAATAATTCAGAAATGGATTTACTACAAAACGCAGGTAAATAGCTACTTACTTATGTTGTTTATTTTATACTCTAATTCTTATAATAACACATAATACTTTGAGTAAATGTCCCAGGATAAAGAGAGAACATAAAAATCATAGGAAACAAATATAAATCTAAAAAATATTATATTATTTGTACCGTAATAATAATGCGTTGCAGGAGGAGCGATAACAACCCACCATTCGGAACGGGTTTCAAAAAGCGAGCGGGAGTTTTTGCCGAGTTATCAAGCGTCACCCAGACACGTAGTTTGGAAGTAGTTAACGTTACACCGAACTCTTTAATGAGACACTAGATACATTGTCTCCGAGTTTTACTTCTTAATCTATTTATACACACGAATATATGGATACTAAAACGGTAACGTGATCTGGAAAGTAATATACAGAGAATAATACCGTCTAGTCTCATACAATTTTATTGTTTGGCGTAGACAATGACGGGTAATTATCGTGTGTTGTGTCTACGTTAATGTACTTATTTTTAGTTTATCCAGTTTGAGCTTTATAAGATAAACCATTCACTTAGTTTAAGGACATTGTTGATTCCGCTTCAGATTAAGTATTTAGTACGGTAGGTTTTTATTTAGTTATGTAATTACAAATTACCTAATGTCCTTCTGCAGATGACAAAACCAAGCTATATTGGAAAATATCCGAAGATATTTAGAAATGGATAGCCATTTCTATTTTATTTTATTTTGTGGTTGTGAGTATAGACTCAGAACCACAGGATACGTAATGCACTGGATCAATGAGCTGAAGAAACAGAAACGTTTAGTTAAGTGTCTGGAAATTATATCTTTTTGCTATGATTATTTTAAATTCCGTATTGTACGTAGGAAAATGTTTAGTCTGTTATTTATCTTTCATCTAAATACATGTTAAGTTTTCAGCTTATAAACACGAAGTCAGGTCGACATTTCTTAAGTTCGTCCAAATTAAGTAAAGCATAGTCACCGCAGGAAGCTACAGGTAAATACCTACCTCAGAATATCGTGACTGGCAAAACTTCCAGCGTGTATTTTACGTAGATGCATAGGTTACACGTCTCATAAATATTCAAAAACACCAGCAAGAAAGGAGCAGTAGGTACTAATGCACGTTCCCTCACGGATCAGAAACTTACTTGACGGTTAGAACACATGATAGTCTAAAAGCCGCACTCTAACTCGGGAGACAACTATATCTCATCTTTACGACCTAAGAGAAATCTTGTCCAGTCCATCTTTTGAGGCACATCTACCACACTTACAAATCTCCGCAAAAAATAACCACGGCGACGTCTATCGATAGGTTTTTCGTATAACAGAGAGCGGTTCGCAACTTCCATTTTATCGGCGTAATAAAGGCCGTACCAAGCCAATACTTTTTTTCTTATCTCCTAATGATACTAGTTACATTCAGGTTTGGTATGCCGATCGGAGTTTTGCTAAGCATATTATTTTGCTAGGACGCACAGAGACATGTGGGAAATGATTTGCCACTGACGGGGATTTATGTACATTTCTATATGCCGTTCACGTACCTACTTATTATGAACTCCCTTCACTGTTTACACACGTAGCTCACACAATTTTTGGTTCCACTGAAAATCAACGTGGGTCTTCAAACCTTGATATATTATGCTGAGCGGCAAATATTTTGTTTGAATAAATAGAAAATAATAATATAATATATTTGTTTGTAGATTATTTGTTTTTCTTTAAAAAATCTCTGAAAATTGATGCCAAGTATGCCATTGAAACAAAAACAAATATTTTTTCTTATATGTACAGTATATGGTAAAGTGGCGTCTTCAGCTTCTTCTGTTCATTCTGGCAATAAACAAAAATTTAAGTCCTAAGCCTCTCAAATCGCGTCAGAATATTAACATTACAATTGTATTGTCTTATTTGTCTGTCAATAAACCTTTTTCCGGGCGTTAAGTTGTATGCGTTCCCCCTTTAAAAACATTAAAAGGTCGATGACGAAGTGAATACATTACTTACCATATGCAGTTTACAAATCAAGTATTATAAATGTGCGGCAAAGGATGTAAAAATATGTATAAAAAGCAGTTGAATCTGCTTTCATATTCCACTTTATGCAATTACCATCTCGCACCTAATGACGCACAAATACCAAGCGAATCTTTGAGCAAACGCATAATGTACCGACATAAAGAGACTCACTTACCGCTTGCTATTAATAAAACCCTAACGAAATTGGTATAAACACTTTAGTAGATGGGCTTTTAACATAAAAGCGGCAGGCAGTCCAGATAATGGCTGAATTATGAAGCCTCATATTTCCCGCGTCACAAGTAATTAGCAGGTGTATTAATAACAATGATTTGAAGTGGAAAGACGGAATAAGTCGTTAAAATGCGTCTTCTGTATAAATGTGAGCAATTTACCAAACAAATCCCAGCGAGGTGGAGGCTCCCGCACGAACGCACGTTTCCGCCCCGACTTGTACACTCGAACAAATAATTCGGTTTACCCCCGACCGGTATTGCATTGACTCAAAGTTGAACAGTGCCAGTGCTAAACCTAATACATAACTTGTTTTAATGTAGGTACTCGTAGCCTATGCTCATGTCGCGTTTACTGGGCGAAATAAAATGTCATACCTAATCAAATTCATGTGAAACGTACATAACTAGTTAAACACTAAAATTCAAATTCAACAATTTAATTACTTTACAACATTGATATTTCAGTTATTTATTTATAGATGATTTAGTGACTACAAGTTGGTCCATATTACGTAAAATGGAACGTGACGTAAAAATGCAAATGAGACAGATTTCGTACTCTTTTCATATGCCAACACACAAATAACCCCTCATTAAATATTTATAAGGCTTTCATTTCTGACGTCATAAGTAGACATTGGTCCTGAATGGATATACTCGTAGGTTTACTTAATTAATCCCCTAGTCCGGTAAATTGAACAGAACGAAACCCCTATGACCATTACACGCTCTGGAAATATCTCCGCCCGCACGCAATATTGACATTCCCTTTTTTGTGCTCCCGCTAAAATATAATAGGACATCGCGCTTCTCATTAGCCACTCTTATTTTTTTGCCCATAAACTGGCGGGCCGCGTCGTTTCCTCGTATTCACCCGAAAAGATAAAATATTTAAGGGCCGCAATTCCTTTACGGCAGTAAAATATATTATGTAGAAGGGAAGAATCCTGTCATGTTTTTAAAATTTAAACTAGGTAAAGTAAAAGAGTAGGTATGCGTTTGTAGTGGCAGGTGACCGCAGTTCCGGCGCGTCTAGCCGCGGGAGGCGCGCCCGCCGCGTTTGCATTTTGCATGAGAACCATTGTTTGGATCACTGTGCCTAAATAACGGGCCTGACGACCGGGCGGGATTTACGGACCGCCCGATACCTGCTAGGGCTGAAACACCCGCCGGTCATATCAAACAAACGTCCGAATACATCCCACTGCGGACCTCGTGTTTCTCTAATCAAAACGCAATACATTTTTTATTTGATCCAGGTTTCTTTTTGTTCGGTAATAATAAAACATTCTGAACTCTACCTAAACAATCAGCCTCTGAAAGCCAGATCACCTGCGACCTGCGACCGTTTTACACATATACATACATATAAGTGAGTCACCGTCAGTTTAAGCCGTGAACTTGTGGCCACAAAAATACCTTGACGTGTATAATGGGCACAAGTTGCCTGTGTTGTATTTTTCCGATCGGATTTATCCTATACAAAAAGCCCAAATAATCCCAATCTCATAAAACTTAGGAAACGAAACACAACAATGACCTCTTTTTCAAATTAGGTTAATCATTGTCACAGAATCTCATTGTTCGTACTAACCTGACGACGATGTTTAGAAGAGTATTTTTGCATTCCAAAAATCAAAATAAAATTTTCATATTTCAGCAGAACAAAAGGCCTTGAATTACTTACTATAAAATATTGGCGACCTTTATTTGATTTGATATGTTCAATCCTAAACTGTGTTTCCAATCTGAGATAGACGTTTCAATGACCCAAATCTGGTTTTAACAAAATTAATTTAACGAAGGAGGTTCCATTTGAATCTCTCCAAATTCAGCTCCGATAGAAACTCTTCCGGCACACCCGTGTCATCCACTCGTTCTAATTAGTCGCAGATGCGCAAACAGGAAATAGGGGCAGCCCTACGTCACCGTGCAAAATTCCCTTAATTACCTTCAACCTATTTGCCTACGCGTTCTAATAATGATGTAAACGCGGAAACACCACCTACTTTCACAAACATGTGCACGTGTATTACCAAATCAAGGAAAAACATGTAAGGATGTGTATAAAAGTAATTATGTATCATGAGCATCTGAATTAATTAGGGTTGTAAATATCTATTCATTTCTAGACACAATTCTCAGAACTCTAACCAACCTATCATGTACAATGTACATCATGTAGGTGTTAGACAAAGGATAAAATGTACATAATACTTATTTTTATCAATACATACCAATATTTTGTACCGAGCTGAGATAAAACCCGTGTCCACTTGGTGTAATAGCTGACTTCTCAACCATAACACCATTATCTGTCGTCACCAAATTAATATTAATAATACTAAGTAAGTGAAATACGAAAAATTATAGGTAGGACAAGGACCTTAATTAATAAAAAATCACGATTTTGCCATTGTCATTTTATAAGTCGAAAAGATAATCCCAAATCATTTTCAGTTTTTCACTATTCATAGACAGAAACTCCATGAACCACTTTATCTTGAAAACTGTTTGAAAATATATGCTCAACAAACACAATTCATTATATCAGATCTATTATTTATAAACTGGCAGACAAGTGTATTTGACAGGCAGGAAATACAAAAAACAAAACATTTATCTTGCAAAATGCTCTCTGAAATACGGTGAAAGTCCACCCTATTGGGATGTTCGTAGGAAGAAATAAAAGACATCTTGATTGTTGATCCACTTCCGTAATTATATGTCGACAGCTGTCACGGCCCGTGCCGCCTCGTTCGCGCTGACGAGAGTTCAACGGTCTTCGTTTCATGTTGCACTACAGATAGTTCAAATAAATACATTTGCTTTATATAGACTTGGAAAAGTCTGATAAAAGAATATGTAAGTGGCATAAGAGAAAAAATTCTACCGATTAGTAGGAGAGGCTACTATTTTTGTAAATATCGTCAAATCCTCTTAGCTTTTAACACATAGCACCGATAACGTGTGGCCCGAAAAACTACGTTTTAAGTAAGTCTCCGTTGCATTGCCCAGCTACTTCCACGGTGAAGACAGTTTAAATAGCTCTGTTTAAATCACACAATATTTGAGACGTTCCTGTTTTTTAAATCGACTGAGCTTTCAAACGTCACAAACAATGCTTAAATTTTGTATTTTCCGTTGTCTACCAATTTGCCGTAGCACGACATCACATTCGAAACAAAAATTTTGTTCAGATTCGTATTGCGTGTACATTACTGTACATATGTCACGTGTTAATGTGCTTATTTAATATAACATATGCCTCCGACTTTAACACACTTGTAATGTAATCGTTTTATTTCCAGTTGCATTTTTAATTAACTTAAAAGGGAACAATTTAAATTACATGGCTTTTAAAAACTTTTAACCTTGAAATCTTAAAATGTTTAAAGATGATGATTAAATTCCTATCCTACATGTTGAGCATAGGCGACGCCCGACGGTAACCTACCCTAATTCCCTTACCCTAATTCAGGCCAGCTAATAGGCGTCAGCGCAATATAAAAGTATTTTTTCATTTTAAATCAACTTCTACTCTGATATGTTCGGAAAATAAATCGTAAAAAAATAGAAAAATCCTGTTTCCTTTCTATCATAAAAAATTAAAAAAATTAACTCTAAAAATGCATGTACGAGTAATTTCATCCCACTAGCTTTTGTCGTGTATCATGTTAGTGAAATACGAAGCAGACGTGGGCGAGTTCTAACACAACTTTATATTCTACACAATATTTATACTCGTACTTGTCAGTCCGAAACCGCTGGGATGTTCTCCTGCTGCAACTGTGCTGATTCGGGGAAACATTTTTGCTGAAATTCACTAGGCCATAAATCGTGGGCATGAATATTTCGTTGATGACACAAGACCGTGCTTGCGTCCACATTCAACCTATCCCTCTTGTAATTTTAATAATGAATAGGTGTATTTTTTTTCAATAAGTATCCAAAAAAAAAGTAAATGACCAATCGAAGTTATACTTTCTACCCTTAACATTTTTTTTGTCAATACTGGGGGTAGGCATATTAGATAGACAAAAAAAACAATTTCAAGATAATCTGTTGATGTCCTGAGAGCATTGCAATTAAATTGTAATGAAAAATTATTTCTTATACATACTATGAACAAAAAATGTTAAAAAACAATAATGTTGATTAAAAAAGTAATTTAATCACTTTAAAAAACCCCAGTGTAACATTATTAAAATATTTTTATCATCTTAATAGCAGGCCAATTGAACTAAACACGCTTGCAAATTCAGAAACGAAGTTTTACATTTTTTGCAACTGGAATCCGAGATCACAACGCGCTACTTAAATCGAAGCGCCGCATTTTTTCTAACGTTTTATCCGATTTATGAGTATTTAGCTTACTATGTACACACTCGTCTCCTTCTTGTTTGCAAAGAAGTTTATCTAGGATTACATTAGGATCGTAAATGCTATACACACGAACGCGGCTCCACATCCTATTAGTTATAGGCATTTAACTCTAAAGACTACTCTCATTATTCACAACTACACAAGACATCAGAACACTAGAAAGGATTCTACTAATAGCGGAATAGTTCGATAAAAAAAACTATGATACGATTTTTCATTCAATGGGCGCCAAAATATATGTATAAAAAAAATATTGGTTCAATAATAACGAATAGAGAATAGTTATATGCTAGCATAAATATTCTGGCAAGGAATAGGAAAGAATATTGATTTCATTACAAAGGTCCGACGTTAAATTGTGCTCTGTTAATAATCTTGTGTTCGTATATTCAGAATACAATTTATATTCACCTTATCGTGAGAAGCGAACTCGGGCCCATTGGGATACATAAGCCCATTAGTTGTCGGCCATATTTCAAAAGATTACCCTCATTACCTCTGTTTATTTACGCAGCCACTGCGAGTCCGAAACAGGATTCTATTAACAACAAATTGATGAGGCCATTGTCTCCGGCAAATTGGAAAATGATGACAGATCGATAGCTTATTTGCATAATGTACATGATATTTAAACTGCGGACGGCCTCAGTCTGTATTTGTTTTTGGCCGAGTACTGTATTTGTTCGTGAACATATAACCGTGTTATACAGGACCACGTGCAGTCGACAGCAAATGTAGTTGTGCATTCATCGTTATCGATCTTATTTCGATTACAATGAGGTTTACCAATTTCAATTGCTTAGCTACTCCTACCTCTGTCAAATCTAGGACCATAGCTGAAGCGAACTTTGGAAAACCCGAATTCTGGAGGCAATCGGGAATACGCTGAGATGATGATGATGATCTCGGTGTCGACCATACCATTCGCAACTTTAATATACGAGTACATCGTCATAAACAACAATATTCCTACTGTTATGAACTACGATTCAAAGTATAAATTTTAACTTTTTTTATCGGATACCAGAATGTACCTTTGACTATACCACTGTCATCATCATCCCAGCGTATTCCCGATTGCATCCAGTATGGAGATCAGGGTCCGCTTCGACTATGATCCTAGATTTGACAAGCCTGGTTATTACAATGGAGCGATTGTCATCTGACCTCCGTAACCCTTACAAGGGAAACCAGACCTACTTGGAACATGGTCGGGACCAACTGCTTAACGTGCCTTCCGAAGCACGGAATCATCATTATTTTCAGACATTCAGGTGATTCAAGCCTGCAATGTCCTAACCAAACTGGAAACAATCACACAAAGTGATGTTCCCCGTGGGATTCGAACCCACGACCTCCGGGTATTAGAGCCGAACGCTCTAACCACTGTACCACGGAGGCAGTTATACCACGACATTATTTATACATGAATAATTTTATACACATAATAATTTTCCTAAAACCGACTCCATATAGGGTGATTGCGTGAAGTATTTATTATACCTCGTTTTCTGGAATAAAAGTTAAAAGTACATTCACGTGATAATACCTAAACCATTCTTTCGTCTGGCCAATTATTCTTGTTTCATTTAACAAACATTAGTTTTCTGGCAGTGAATGACAGATTTAGACCATAGACAATGAATAATGTCTAGCAAGGGTTACCTTTCGACCCTTCTCTTGCCCGTTGCTCACGCCTTAATAGTTCATTCGATTGTTATTGAATTAACCATATTCTGGGCTCATTTTGCTTGTGAAATAAACATGAACGGGGTAAACTTACGCGTTAGAATAGGAATAGTTTCATTTAGGAAAACAAACCATTTAAATGGCACTAGGGTGCAAAAGAAAATTGAACAAAAATAACAGGAAACAAACAGTACTTCTGTTTTTCTCAACATATGTGCTAAACAACAACAACTACAAATACCTCTAGAACCTTAGTTTCTTTTACAACTAGGTATATGATAATAAATAAAAAAATTAAATATGAATTAATTTGAAGGATCCCTCAGTCAGAAAATTATAGTTTGGACAAATGGAATTTCTAATTACTTTTGTATTGTGTTACACATATTAAAGTATTTTTTTGTTTTCTTAACTATCTGACAACCAACACATAAACTGACAGTTTTAACCATCTCAACTGTCGAGTAAATCTGTCAAAAACTCTCAAGCTTTCAAACCTCAACATAGCTTTGTGATGAACTAATTACTTAAATGTCTTTATGTAAAGAGAAGTATTTTAGACAAAGACACGCATGCCGGTGAGTAAAATACAAAAACATAACGGCGGAGAGGTTTCTTACTCATAAAATAAACACGAGTAGAATTTGCCTCCCGCCCCCGTATCGGGCGGGGTCGGCTCTAAAAAAGCACCTTCCTACGTAACGACGCATAGATGACAATAAACTTATGCAAAAAGGGAGACCAGCGATTGCTCTCAGCGCGCTTTATGTGCCGATTACCTAGAAAAACACGTTGCTTGCACCATTTGTATAGTATTCGATTTACTTATTAGCCAACTATCTATCGACATAATATTGCAACTTTTATAAATATTACTGGGCTATTCAACTGCGTAATCTTATTAATCAACCAATTATAGCAGGCATGCACAGATGCATAATCCTCTTTACTCTTTAAACCCAGCAGAACATTCATCATGAGTCATCGTAGTAGTAGCGTAGCACAGAGTATAGGGTTTTCGTAGCTGTTCAGTAAACGTCGTAGTCAACACGTGACAATCGTAACGGTTAGTACAGCGCAATATTGTATGCGTTTGGTGTACCCAGACGCTCGTGAGAACGACTGGTTTATGTGATCTGTGTGGCAATCTTGGTCTATGTTCCATTTGCTTTAAGCCAGATGAATGAACAGAGGCAGGCACTCATACCCATTGATATATCGCTTCAAAGAAGCGCTGACGCTAAAACGCATTCTACTGCAGTAAAATGTAACTAATATCAGGTTTTGTCGACAGCGCGCCAGAAATTTTGATAAAATTCCGCAAAAATTTTTGTTCAAGTGTACACATTCCGTACAATGTAAACTACTGGTACATAAACATGAGTTGAATTTGCGTCGTATCCCCGTTAAGGTCGGTCGGCTCTAAAAACTCCTTCGTCACCGGTAGACGACAATAAACTTATGTTATGAGAGTAACGTTTCAGGACCCGCGACCGAATCAATAAATGTCAACAAGTATGTTTCTTTTACCTGATCGCACTATCTATAAAATATATTTATCTATCAATACTACATACTTATTATATAACACCGAGAATTTAGGGCCAAAGTTATGAGTGTGAAGCGCGAAACATTTAAAGTTTCATTCCCTTCTAGATAAAAGAAAACAAAATGGTATCTAGGTGTTAGTGTTTTGGTGGCTTAAGATCAGATGATGACTACCCTGAAAATAACATTTCTGCTGATGAACATAATCATGCCTATCTTGTAGTAAAAATTATCAATATTGTCTGCAGATCAATATTTTAACATTTAAAACTCAATGAGAAGACACGGTTTTTAGTGCATATTAGTACATAAGGATATTCGTAAACTAGATATACGACTATGGTATTTTGTTTTAATTTTAATAAGAGTATTATCCGTTGATCTTTCTTGGATTAAATAGAAACCAAGAATTGCGTCAGACATCCGCCCACATCATGGAAATTACAAACTTTATCCTTTAACTCCGGAGAACAACGGAAACCAAAATTTTAAAAATTAACTTGCCTAAGATATTTTAGTCACTTGCAAAATTTTTAATACTATTCAACTATGCAGGAATTGCAGAGCCGTTTATAAGCCATGTACATTTTACGTGTGTTAATTAAATTATTTGTAATATTAGATTAGTAATTTTTTTGTTAAGAAACTCAATATCTTTATAAAACCCAAATAAAATAAATAAATGCCATGAGACATTGAGTTCTCCTTTTGTACTCGATGTTTGGCAATAAGGATTAAATAAATAAAAATGTGTGTTAAATTTTAATCAACCCGAATAGTGGATATTTGGCAATTCGGCCAGGCAATCGGCCGATATTTGATTTTCCCCGGGGCAAAGAACAATAATTGTTGCTACGAGTACACAAATTGAAATGAAATGAAGTTAAATGGACACACTTACGGTTTATTGTAATATTAAGCTGACATTTTGATTACTTTATCGTCACTGTTACTTTGAAATATTGTCAAAGTGCTAATAATGTAAACCTTGAAGCTCGGCTACACCTGTAGATAGTATTCCCACATTTTTACCAAAATTATCCTTATATTATCAATTATCATTGTTTAAATTTTATTTATCTCGAAAGACCAGCGGTATTTCAGTACATATTTTCATTATTATTAACATTGATACTTTATGTTTAGATAAATTTCGATAAACGATTGTTATTCATACGTAACTATATTATTAAGCAGGAAACTTAAAGTTCAAATAATTTAGTTAATCGGCATTAAACCTTATTATTCATTAAAATTTTATTCAACACTTTGAATAATAAAAATGCCGCTAAACCACTAGGAGAGAAGTTTTCCAAGAATTTAATAAGGCTCAAAATATCCTGTGTGAAGCGGACTGCTTCAGTGATTCTATTACTTAAGAGATAATAATAAAATCTAGGGAGCATTCAATGAAATATGAGAAATATTTTAGTTGAGAGGACTGGCGTGGCGTCTTATAAAATCTTTTTTGAGGACACTTTCCTACATCTTTCAGTTAATAATAGAGTCAGTGAGAGATTTTAATATGTGTCTTACGAAAGTTATGTTGTATTTAAGAGAATGAACATAGAAAATATTCACACTAGTGATAACCACTAGTGTGACATAATTTTTATACCTTAATTCCTAAACTTCCTGACTCTCTCATTTACTTATGAAAATTAACAAGCCATACATTGTCGTTCGAAGTTTGTACAAACAACTTTCTTGATACGGATACGGATTGTTTGTACAAACAACTTGCTTCATCTTTCTTGATACGGACTGCGCGGGAGTGGAATTCTCTGCCGAGATCTGTCTTTCCTACACAATACAACTTGGAGCTCTTTAAGGCCAGAATTAACGGGCTTTTCCTAAGCAAGCGCGCTCCATCGTAGACCGCATAGTTGTTTAATATCAGGCAACTTTGTGGTCAAGTGCTAGCTTAGTCCAAATATAAAAAAAAAACATATTGTTGTGTTTACATACAAATCTCGTTATCGTACTAATAAATAAATGTGAATGAAAGGCTATATGGATCGGTAATTGTTAATCTGCCATAAAATAACTAATGGAAAAATAGATAAAGCTTTACAATAATATTCCTTATTTGTCGGAAAATAGCCTAATTTTTTCAACAGACTACGGTCGAAGCCGCTAGCAGAAGCTATACAAATACATGTATTTTAATTTGTATATATAAAAGTCTCGCCAATCTGCGATTGCTACAAATGAGTTGGAGAATTATACCAAATGTTACTGCTTTCACCATAAGCCACACAATTTATTTTTTCCAACTATCTTTTCATGGAACATTTAAGCTGCACCAGCGTAAAAAGTAAAATAACAGATGTGCAATAACCGAAATGAAAAGCCACTCACATTAACACACGCTTTGCTTCGCCCTGAAATGTAGAAAATCAGACATGGGTACTTCAGCTCACTTAATCGATACCGTACTGATACTGCGAGGAACTTTACTGACCCGTCGGTAAATAAATCATATATTGATTTACATATCGATTTTATGAAACTACTCCTCTTAACGTTAAAACATACAATATAAGGCATCATCTGTAAAAAATAATGTTTATTACCAATTTTAACAACATGCACTCATGTTGTAAAAAATAGATATTTACATTAATTCTTATCGATTGACTTTTTCCTACATTTTTTACATGTGTCCATGCCCAAGCCATGATCCGATTAATTTCGTTTCTCTGTTACGGGTTATGCAAGTCTGACGGCAGTCGCTTCAGTATTATAGCTGAACGTAGATCTTGGATTATGGTCCAAGCGTACGACGATTAAATTTTAACAAAGCGCTCGGAAAATTATGAATTTCATATTTCATTCCGTAACTATGATACAATCTTTCTTTAATTTTTAACGAACAATCTCAATTAATAATAAAAGAGAGGGTATGCATACATAAATTAGATGCAATATAAGAGATATCGCCTATGTGCGACATTAGCGTACAGTTAATCGACATATAAGTTATTGCCATTACCACTGATTTAGGTATGTGTTATACACATTTTATAACACATACCTAACTAAATGTTACAGTTATCACGGGTCGGTCGGTTATTATCCCATTCTGCACACACGGGCTGCGCATGACAATACAAAAAATATGAATTGCATAATCACTGACCAGTGTCCACGTGTTAACGGGTTAATATGCAAATACGAAAATCTGATATCGAATATCGATGACGCCCAACAATATTTTATTTTCTTTTGTTTCGTAATAGCATTTTTATGTCTGAATTACAA
Organism: Mecyna flavalis; assembly: GCA_949319885.1. NCBI lineage: Eukaryota > Metazoa > Arthropoda > Insecta > Lepidoptera > Crambidae > Mecyna > Mecyna flavalis. The sequence goes on along the minus strand of OX439435.1, from coordinate 8,317,907 downwards.
ATCATGCGGTTCATTTGGTACACATGATGTATTGGATCAACATGTCAGAAGGTAAAATAGTTAAGTAAGCTATGTGGAATATGATATTGATATTTTTGCATTATCAACTTCGTGTATAAACATGCTAAAGGTGCATAGTTGTGAAATAATAGGTAGGTACACTCTTACCGTGGTAAGTATTTTGATTTGCAACCCCTTATTTTTCAGTAACTAGATGAAAACTGGTAAAAATACTGGTGGGAAATTAAAATACTTTTGTCATCAACCAGTTTAAGGATTTAACTAAAATATCGTAACTCGTTTGAATGAGAACACTGTCAAATTTATTTCCCAGGAAATTATAGACAACAGCTAGCCACCGCGTAGAGCCTAGCCTATAATTTACAGCAGGCTAAGGCAAACTTCTTGGTAGATTAGTCTGTAAATTAATGCACGTCTGTAATTAGATTCGAAATCCTGGATATATATTTGCAGTTACTACCAGGTGGCAGAATAAACCTAGACGACTTTATGTGTCATGACACAACACTGACAGGCATCTTATATCTAAACCCGTTTTAGCAGACATTTTGTTGACTCTATTTCATCTTATTGATTTTTTCTATACACGACTATTTGAAACGAAATTGGATTGCGCCCACAATGAGCTCTAGAAACAAGAGGACAGCCAAAATGGATTTACTCAAAACTTGGTCCGCAGGCTCAAATAAAACTCATTTAAGCCTATGTGTAAATCTGTTAGCTACAGAGCAGAAACTTTTGAGACGATAGACAAATAAACCACTGAAAACTCCCAAATGTGATTACGGCTTGCCAGCCATTCGAAAGGATACTTAAAGCTCTTCCGATACGGCTGGGAGACAAGGCCCGTCGCTAAAACGGCTGCATCGATCCGTCGCATCGACAATCCAATACAAATTATAGTATAACACCAGGATACACTGAGCCTGATCCATAGCTTAATGCATTATGCTTCCAATGAATTTACGATGACGCAAGGTCTTTTATAGAAGGAAGCTTTGGCTGTTAACTTTTACGATACCGCATCTAATTTTTGGTTGGTAAATTAAGAATACATTTTTAGATACATTAATAACTCTAACTCAAAACTGCTCTTATGTTCTATTATATTATATTAATTAGTTACGTTCTTACCCCAAACGGAAAAGGACTCTTGCTGGGAATCTATAAATATTTGTTGAGTATACACTCACAGAGTTGGAAGTTTAAGCAAAACGGACTCTGTTTGAACGTTAGAATGGGCGACATAATTTGGCTCCCGAACAGGAAATTGGTTACAATTGGGTTTTAAACCAATTTATGAAGGCAATTACAGTCATTGATATAATTAATGGTCACCTCCTGAAGCAGATGAAGAACAAACTCTAGTTTTAACTGTAGAGTAAGCACTCAGTGTTGGCTAAGGCCGTGGTAACCGCACGGCAGATGCAAGTAACAAACGTCTCAGTTGCAATTTCCTGAATAAGCAACTCAGAATTCAAACTCCACGCTATTCTTTATAATTATTTTTGAAAATTAGCGAATAAGGATTGTTCACCAAACATCCTTCGGCATTCATCATGAAATATTCTTCAATTTGTTGCAACGGATCCTAGCAATCGTTTTGCGCTAGAAAATTAAATGACTTTTTTCTACAACACCAACATAAAAAGTTTGTGTCGAGACAATTCTAATTCTAATTTTTAATACAAATATTCGTATACTCGAGATAAAACTGTTGCCTATATTTATTTGCAGCAGGAAATTCCGCTGTTGTTAGGATGCTAGTCGTTGCGAGCCAAAGCAAGGGATTAGCATTCATATGCATGTATGTAACCACATTCTCTTGGGTTAATGAATGAACGCACTAACTTTAATGTATACTGCATGACAAAATATATCGTTGTAATTGGTATTCCACAACGAATTTGTTAGATATGGTTTAGAAACTGAAAAGTATTCTGACTAGTTTATTTACTATAAACTATCAGTTTTAAAACCATTTTTAAATAATCGAATAAATAAACACGTGTTACTTTTAACACACTTTCTATTTACATCGTTATGGTTGAATATTTTGTCGCACCGCGCGTTTTGTATGAAAAATAACGACCGTCAGGTCGCGGTGCGGCAAACGCGCGGCTACTATACCGTACCGCAGCCATACGACACAAAACGTCTAATTTGAAAGAGCCCTAAAATTGTTACTTTGAATCTCACGTATGTAGGTAAGTAATTCGGTGTATGATTCTCACAGATGATACTTCTGTCAAACCGTGTTTTTCAGTTCATTTGTCTTATGACAAGTGAATAATTTTAGCGGACTTTATTATTCTCTAAGCATTGAATGTGACAGAAAGCGGAAATCAGTGCGGTTATTTAAAGTATTTCTAAACAGAATAAAAACTTAAATCTATAAAAAAATTATTTTTTCATATTTTTAGTTCTATGTAATTAGTGTCCAGATCATGCAGATTGCAGTAATATAATTTGTTGGTCTGTTTGTTGTAGACAAGTTGCGGCTTCAATACGAGCAGACACCTCGTGACAGATTAATTATTCCGTTTGTTGGCTCGCCTCTTCTCGCCTGTGTCGACTTCACTAGACATCGGTTTATTCACTTATTTCCGAGCAGAGGTGTGAAAAATATATCGTACCAAATCAAAAGGTGAAATAAAAAAATACTGGAATATTGAACTTCGTGATTAAGTTACCGTTTTCTACAGCGGATAATAAATGAAAAATGGGTTATGATATACTCGTATTCAATTTTATACAGTGTGCCCCCGGATAAGGTGCACAAACAAAAATGGGTGAAACTTTATCATAATTGACAAAAAACATATTTAGTAGTATTAAGCATTTGTTTTTATCTTATTAAAATAGAACCAGTATGTACTTTTTTAGAAATTATTTTTTGGTACATGTAGTCCATAGAAAAAAAAAATTTTTAAATAAAAAAAATATGGTTTTTGCCGATAATTTATGATTTACTTTCACCCATTTTCGTTTGTACCCTTTATCCGGGGGCACACTGTATAAAATTACAAAAAAAAAAACTGTCAACAAAAAGATGAAGTACAGTCAACAGCACATCACGGTATACACTTGCAGTTCGATAATAGCGCTTATGCCCCCGACATAAGAGCGGTACAAAGTCCAAAGTGTTATGTACGTCTGACGTGCTTTTGACTGTACAATAAGAAGTGTACACAGAAACTGAACTATGGACTCCGCACAAATACATATGCTTTTACCTAAAAGCGTTAAAAAAAACGATTAGTCCGTCAAAACAGGCCCAGGAATATTTACATCCACGAGTATTCATGACTGTTTTTCTTGTCGAATAATGAAAGTGTAAAAAGTAAAGATATCGAGTATAGTATACAGTATGACAGGAAATGCGAGGGACATATTTAAATCCCAAATAGTTCATGCTTCCATATGACAAAATAAGTATAAATCAATAAAAACTCTGGTAAATATCTGTCAATAACCTTAGTCGAAACCTGAAAATCCGCGTAACGTGCGGGCACTCTTTCCTTCACAGTACCTATTTTGTGCACTCGTTCAAGTACGACTCAAATTGTAATCGCGTACAATTTGAGTTTGGGGCGTAAACGGCCGCTCAGCACACGGGATTTTTAGGTATTTCATGCAGACATAAATTATTAGGATAATTATGAAAAAAATTAAGGATATATTTTTTATAGCGAATTGGACTCTAAATCGGATTCTGAACACTCTCCTTAAATATGTCCCTCGGGTTACCTAACACCCTGTATAAGTTGCGGCTCCAATACACAAACACCCCTCGACAGATTAATTATTCGTCGTCCGCTCCGTTCTCGCCATTTTACCCACTGAGTGTTTTCGACCTTTTAAAACGCGTCATACTGTGTTACTGTTGAATTTAAATGAAAAATGCCGACACTAGATCGACTGCGCGACTTAGCCGACGTGCAATTAACACCTCGTCACAACATCTCGCGTTTTAGGAGCTTTCTATTTTACAAGCTTAGTGTGTTCATGACGTGGATAAAACAGGGAGTTCGTAAAATCTTGTGGGGTTGTTCGTTAATGTTTGATCAAATCAAAGAAGATATTTTACAATCGTACCAAGTTACTATGCTGTGGGATAAATTCTAAAGACCTAAATTAGAAACATAAGTACATGAGAAATCTAAATTGAATAATTTACAGTAGTTTGTTTTGTAGTACTATTAAATATATAGGTCCTTGACAGCAAGGGCGTCGCCAAGGGGGGGGAGGGGGGGGAGGGCAGTTGCCCCCCCCCTAGAGATCAAATGTAGCTAGCCGCAAAGCTGTAACGCTTCATGCTCTCGGCGTTCATATTTTTCTCCTAAATAATATTGCCCCATTGCCCCCCCCCCCCTTAATCATAAGATTCATAAGCTGGCGACGCCCTTGCTTGACAGTCGATGCAAATTGGAACCTAACTTTACTTTTTTTTACAGAAAGACAGAAATACCACATATAATCTCTGGAGATAACATGCAAGAACGGGTTGAAAACCCTGTTCAGGAAAATTTCCAGACTATCGAACATACGAAGCCCTCAAGTCAACAAAACCTAAATAGAATTGTTATTTTAACATTCTCCGTAATTTGATCATAACCCTTTGGTATTTGATCAGACCCTGTAATAACGAAATAATCATTTCCCAACGATATTTACATTATTGTTTGTTTCCTCAAATTCACAGAAACAAGAAGATAGAAACACTAGATACGTAAATAAGAACGTATGTTGAGTTCGGTACTTTCACTTGTTTACGAGTTGCGGCCTGTAGACGTCTCGTCTCGTGACAGTTTGATTATTCCGCTTTTCAACTCCATGGTTACGCCCGATTTTGCCCTTCATCCCCATTTACGTCCCAAAAAATACCGATATCAGGGTTTTCCAATATTATCAGGGACTCGCCTGTGTTTTTTTATTAGACTGATAAGTAGTCATTTGCTGGTAAAAAATACGGAGCACAGGCATTGGAGAATACAAAAAATATAAGAACATCATATTTCCAAAAAATAATCTACTACCACATAATTTTAAGTATAATCAACAAACACGACCCCACGGGAAATTGGAAGTGAATATGAATCGCACCACTCTAAATAACTTAGACACTTGGTGGATACTTTGGATGAGTAAGGCGTAATCGGCTATATCAACTGCTACATCAGCTTATTACTGCACTTACATCCTTGACAATGATTTATCATTGCTCCTTGATAACAGTGCGTTGCCGAGCAATAGAAATCGCATCATTCAGCAGATTGGGAACATGACCAGTGATTGGCGTGTGTCAACGCAAGCAAGTTGCGGGTCCAATAACGCGGGCTCCTCGTGTCGGATGAATTATTCCGTTTGCCGGCTGCGTGCCTCCACTTCTACAGCCTCTCACCGTGAGAGTTTTTGTCCACATTAACATTCAACAAGAAAAGCTACGGAAAAAACCTGAAATATTTTTTCTTCTGCTAAAATTTGAATGCATAGAAATGATGGAAATGAAATAATAATGTAGGTACTTGCGCACTCTCCAGGACTTATAATTAATTTGCAATTTCATTATCGTCCCACCATTTGCAAATCACTTTACGCTACGTTTTACGATTAAAGAAATTCAGTTCAGTTCTTGGTGAGACAACTTTGCGTGTAATGTAACTGATTATTCATCACAATAAATATTTTATATAGAATATAGAGTATGTATTTATTATTTTTCCAACAAGTTTTTCGTCTAGGAATCATAATATTATGATCGCAATCGGAAAAGGTATTTAAATTATTTTTTATTAATAAGTTGCGGCATTTAGTTAAAATTTTCAAGTATTATTAATAGATGAATGGGAATTTTAAATGCGAGACCTCGTTCATTTGCTTTAATTTGTGTGGTGTCAACTATTTAATTCAAGATTTTCATAACTGTCCCGATTCTGCAAATAGCATGTTTGTGGACAGACTCTGCTACAAACACTCTTGCAATAAATAGTTATTAACTTGCTAAATCCGACGCCAACACTTTTATTTCTAAGTAGGTTACTATCCGGATTGCTTTTGGGTTTAAATGCAACTTATTACTTAGCCGTTTAATTCAATGCGCACAGTGCGATTTCAGTTCTAGTTCCGCAACTTGGAGAAATTACTAAGAAAACTTTGTTACTTCTTTACCTTCTGACATTTTCTAGCTTTGAACCGGTTACATTTGTTTTTAAAATTAATGCTTACATTGTCTTTAAAAAGTTCTCTGATTCGTTCTACTTAATACAGTTTAATTAGAAAGTAATGTTCTTCGCTTAGTTTATTAACGATTTCATTTTCCTTTGGTGCTAATGGGCTGAAAAAAAATTATTTTTAACATGATAGCAGCAGCCTACATAAGCTCACTAAAAAGTTTAACATAAGACTCATAGTTATAAGAAAATATTATTTGGAATCGTTAGCACTTAGAAGATCTTTCTCCTTTGATGACGTCATGATAAGAATATTTTTAAAAAAGTCCTCACATAAATAAAGTGTACAAATATCATAGAACGTCCTGCCTAGTGTAAGAGAATAGGAATAAAACAGATCGTGACTTTGCAAAAAATCACTTGAGAACGAATGTAATTCCCTCAAAAGTGTTTACATAATGTATTCAAATACGCGCCTGTTACCTAGAGTGTGTCCTCACAGATGCATCGTCTTCGCGCCTAATATATTATGTAAAGTCGGTTGACGCCGGCAATTCAAATAAAGGTGCCCTATACAAATTGTAGTTTGAGGCCAGTTCAAACAACATTACCGCGGGGTACGGTTCGTTTCCCTGCTAGTTTTCGTTTGCGCAATCAGGAAATTAAATAAAGTACACGACGCGGCGGCTGGCTCCAGCCCGGGTCACTCGATGAGCACCTCTGGCTCTGTCACGTTCAAGATAATAAAATGTCTACTAAGTTCAGCTTAAGTAACCCTCGACTTGCAGTAGGGTCGGTATAAAATTGCATTTCCTGGCAATTTTATAATGTCTAGAAAGATTTAGTGGATGATAGACACAGTAATGTTTTTAATAAGATTTTCTATAATAGTATGGGATTTTCACGCGTCACATAAATATTTTACCTGTTTTATTGCACTAATTCAAACTTCTTTCTAAGGAAGAAGCAACTAGCATTTAGTTTCGTTAGGTACTTACTTAACAATTATATTATTACTTATCATTATATTTGTTGTGTGTGCAGTTGACAGTCTCAAATCATTTTCCGATTTTAATTTCCATCAAGGATATTAAAATGAATTTTGTAATACTGAATGAAACCAATCTCCTGGATACAATGACCCTTATGATTTCAATACCACTCTGGTACTCAATTTCGTTCAACGGGAATATTAATATCAAACCAAAAGCCATAACTGATATCGTAATGCCTTGAATATAACATGGAATATTACGAAACGTATTGTAGACACGAAAATATATATTTTTAGACCATCAGTAGCATTTTCGTGTATGAAATTTTAAAGAGCTGTCGTATACGAATGTGGCAGTTGCGATTGTGGCGGGCGCCAGAAGCGATGCATCGCCGCGTCGCGCCCGCGAGAGAACACAAAACGTAAAGGAAGCCGGAAAGTGTTAAATTTGCAACGTGCCCACATTAAGTAGAATTCAAGCTTGCGTTTCTAACCGTCTTACTGTTCCCCTTATTTACAATGCTTTCCTTCAACACAATCCGTCCGTATTTTGTTTTCCATGCCTACGTTTTAGTTCCGTGCAAAATCATAAATAATGCACTCCACACTCTCCCGTAGCCGCTGAAAGACATTTTTTCATGGTACGTAGTATTTTCTCAGCAAACGGAGTGATTACCTTGTCCTTAATAATTTATTTGAGCTTCTACCAAGTAACACAAAGGCCAGTCTTATCTTCTGAATAAAACATTATCTCTCTAGAACTGAGAGCAAATAGCTATAGGTTTTCTTTACACTTTCAGAGGATCCAGAAAATCTTCATGCACCCAAGAGGTTTTAGTGTGTGGGCACAATACCTTGGTAATACGTTATTCTGCAAAGTTTGTTGCAGAGAACTGAATATACTATTTAACATAAATCTTAATCAAATGTATGTTACTGCTCTGTTTTGTTTTCTATTTTCATAAACATTTGTGAATGTCCGTTAACTTTAGCATTATCTTTTCTTGGCATTAGGCTAGATTGCGCTGTTTAAACAATTTGGAAGAATTACCTTAAGGCTACGTCCCCAGTAGGCAAACTGTTAGCGGCAGACTAACAGTTTGACAGTCTGCGGCTTATCGATTTAGATTAGAACGCCTTTCCATATAATATAACAAATGAAATGTCCACAGTTTGCTAGTTTTGCGCTCACTGTACGCAGTTTGTAGCGCTACGCGCGCCGACTATCTCAGTGAGCGGCCGACTCCCAGCATACCGGCTGCGACATTTGTCGACGAAATTTAAAGGGGATTGCCAGACAGCCATAGTAACTTAGGCCCAGAGTGCACAACATATTCAATCACATGAATAAAATCTAAATATTCGTACTTGATTTGTCGTCTTCTTCTTTTTTCAGTAGAAGTCGGAATTTTTTTTTATAAATTATTTAATATTTCAACGACTACATATGTATATCCTTTACATTTTATTAATGACGTATGTTTATACCGGTCCGAAACTTACTTTTTTATATTGCGTTAATCGATAAAGCGGAAAATATTTTATAAATTGTTATTAATACTATTAAAGACCAATTTATAAGTGTATATTTATTAATAATAATAAATTAGTATAAAACTACTTTTTATAATTATTATTATTTCACACTATAAAATGTTTACCGCTTTATCGAAAAACGTAATTAATTTCGGACCAACCAAAAAGAAGAATAAAAATAAATGATCAATGTCAGTGGCCGATGCACTAACCGTGCAGTGCCAAGAAAAAAGAAAAAAAAAAGTATTGGTCCGAAATTAATTTACGTTTTTCGTTAATGCGGTAAATATTTTATAGTGTTATTTATTAATTATTAATATTATAAAAGGTAGTTTTAAAACAATTTATCATTATTCATAAATATACATTTATTATTTGGTCTTTAATAATATTATTTAACACTTCATAAAATATTTACCGCTATATCGAAAAACGTAATTAAAAATAAACTATTTCGGACCAATTTCTTATTTAATAAGAAACATTAGAAGTGACATGTAAACATCATGTAAAGGAAAAATCGTTGAAATACTTAATTATTTATAAATGTTTTTCCCAACTTATACTGAAAAAAGAAGAAGACGACAAATCAAGTACGAATATTTAGATTTCATTCATGAAATTGAATATGTTGTGCACTCTGGGCCTATTTTCGGCGTTTCCCTTTAGTTCGCCACTTTACGGCTCACTCACACTCAGTTGCAGAAACGTCCATTAAAGTTAATGTGTCATTAAAGCTATTGCTGTCACTTTTTATTTCATGACAACGAAAAGTGACAGCATTAGATTTAATGAAGAATTAACTTTAATGGAGCTTTCTGCAACAAGGTGTGAGTCTCCCGCTTACAGTTTGCCTAATGGGGACGCAGCCTAAATACCTATATATAATAAAATTATAAACTTTCTGATTTATATTATGTTACGTCCGTTGTATGTACAGTCAAAAGCACGTCAGACGTAACACTTTGGACTTTGTGCCGCTCTTATGTCAGGGGCATAAGTGCTATTATCGAACTGCAAGTCTTAACCGTGATGTGCTGGTTGACTGTACAATTCTAACGGCAGATGATGTTCAAACCAGAATCTCGTTTGAAATTAGAAGTGCATGTTTCAATGTCAACGTTATCACAGCTCTGGTAGGGCATATCTGCAATCCAGATTGCACTGTGATGTGTGGGTGGGGGTTCAGGGGGCGGGCCGCAATCTAATTTATAGCCTATCTATCTATCTATCGACGCCCGCCGCGCTGAGATAACTCTTTATTTGCTATCCGTCTTGTCTGCCGCAACTACCACAGTTTCTAACCATCTTTCTTCGAGTGGTACTCGTAGCAACTTAAGAGAAAGAATAAAGCATTTTCTTTATACATAGTAGACAGTTCTATTTTGTTTTGCTTAGCTAGTGATTCGAATCTACGGACTTCCGAGCAAAATAATGCAAGGCATACAGGCATTTTTTTGAAAAGATGTTTCCCTACTTCTTTCTTCTATACCGAAGCTGAGAAGTAATACTATTCAAAGCTCCCATGTTATTTTTAATTTGATTACAAGAGGTTACTATAAAATATGTATTTCCGATTAAATCTTGCATGATATTTAAAACGGATTCGATGTACACATTGATGGAACACTTGTAAATTCAAAACACTGGTATTCGGGCTCTTAATTCTTTAAATATTAGTTTAATTTCCAGTGATAAGTAGAGTAAAGATTCCCTTTAAATCTGGGTAACTGACGAGAATTGAAGCTGCCTAAGATTTAAACTAATAACAAGCAATCTTCATATTCTAAGAATGATTCCCTTCTAGATGTCTTCAAAGATTTGAATAAATATTTATGATAACACATAATATTATTGTAAGTAAAAATCTTTTTAGTTATCATAACGAATACAATTAACGTTTATTGTCTCTAATAAAAACGTGCATAATTACCTAAAGCGTGTCATTAATGCAAACGATAGTGCCATTTAAATTGAAAAAAATACCGAGTTAATAAAACTCGCTTTTGCACTTTAAGTAGGTACTTGTCATGCTAAACACTGGCGTTTGTAAGTACTTTTAAATGTCGTGTAAAGTACAGTTTTATTTAAATTCGATGTTACTAAACGACTATAGGGTTAGAAAACGATAAAGTTTAAACTCCAATGTCACCCTATTTGTATCAATAAATTTGGAGTAAGCAAGCACTAAAACGGTCCTGCCCATAAATGTCACTTACCTACTTTAAAGCAACTAGTAGATACATGAAGGAACTTTTCTATTTTCTGATCCTGCGAGTGCAACATTTAATAACTCATACAGCTAATGCTTTTGGTGTTTAGTGAAATTTAATTAAAAACTTGGAATAGTGATAAAAGACTTAATAGCCCAGTACAGAGACTTTTTATTATCGATCGTTTATTGTTCGTAATGCGCTTGCAGGGCCATATTGTGGGATTTTATTACTTGTAAGTAGTTCTTATAAATAATATAATTTTATAGGTATGGTTCAATCAACAAAACATTCAAGGTATATGTATGTGGAGGTATAATTATCTATGTATTAATATATGAATGTAACTCATTCTGTGATATCAATAGCCTTTCATTTGTAAACGCTTCTTTATTTTCTACAAAAAGGCGAATTCTTTGAGTGTCTAAAAGAAAATGCACGATTGTAGGCGAAAAACAGCAATCAAAGTGTATGCGTTTCAGCATTATTGCTTCAGACAAATCAACATTTAATCTGTTGCATTGCCAAATGTTCTTAATTTATTACAGAATGTATAATTAGAGAACTTTGCCTTCTTTGTGGGAATGAAACTCACGATATTTACTTAATTATTGTACGGAACCATATTTTGTAATAACATCGATCTAAACATCACCGTTTTTAATCATAGGGATCCTTTAAGCATAAATGTGTAATGACAACTCATAACAATCAAGTAATCGCAGCATTTCTTTTTTTAATCTTTCCTGTGTAAAGTTGTTGTAAATATCTACACAGATGATTACAAACAAATGCAACTTCCCATATAGAAAAAAACAATGTAGTAAGCTTTAAGAATAGGTATATTTAGCTGTAGTGGCGATAGTGCCGTCCTCGAAACAATGCAAAGACGTCGCTTTCCTTTAAAAACAACAATTGCATAGTTTTTAATTGTAAAACTTTACAAAGGTCATTAATATGAATCGTAGCCTTTGTGTTTAAATGTTTATTTTTTATCCTTTAACTACTTTATACATCATAGTGGAGGCGGAGTCATCTCCCACAGTACATTGGGTATATAAAAGACAAGACATACCACAGACGTCACATTTCCTTTGTTTTGGAACGTCTTGACCCAGTCATTTAACATTGATTGGAAAAGTTTTACAGTTTTAGCTAGCTATGATATATAGCTGTTCTTTCTATATAAATGGTAGTCAGAGTAAAGTAGCACTCCACTACTGAACATTGGCCTCTCCAAACGCTCAGCACTTTGTTCGATATCACAAAAATATTACCTAATTTCAATCTCTCTATATCTTAATAACAAAATCAAACACGCTCATTAATCGAAGTAATCGCACTCGTTCCGCTTGCTTGTTAATCTTTCATCACTAGACCGACAAGGAAATAGGATAACCCTCCCGGGTGTCCTAAAACATGTTTCCCGCGTATAAACTTCCTCCAGACACGGGCAAAGCCCACAATCAATGGACTCTCGTCCAGGACCTCGGTCGACTTTTACGACCGAAGGGGCAGCACGTGTCTTAAATAAAAGCATTAGAACATATATGAAATGTAGGGACGACAAACGGTCACGTAGGTACGGAATTTGTCTCGCACGAATTGTTGTAAATCTGCGAATGATCTGACAACGTTGGCGGTATTCACAGACATAAACTTTTTTATACAACTAAACTATTATTAGTTACTACGTAAAACTGTCCTTAGTACATTTTAACCTTAATAGAATAAATATTATTATACATAGGAAAATTAGTGAAAGACTATAAGAGCCATGCCACACTGGCGGATTGCAAGCGTTTCCAACGCGGAGCGGTCGCGCAGCGAACACACGAACAACGAATACGTTGCAGACACGCAACGACTTTGCCGCGGAACCGCAACGTCGCCGCCGCGCAGCCGCGTCGTCGCCGCGCACACGTATTGTTCGTGTGTTCGCTCCGCATTGGAAACGCTTGCAATCCGCCAGTGTGGCAGGGCTGTAAGAGACTGTTTCCGGAAATAGGACGGCGGTGTTTTGTACCGCTGTATTCATCGCTCTGTTATCCGTTTGATTAAATATTACAGAGAAAGTATTACTTTTTCGACTTACATGTATATTATAAGAGCCGATGCCTAATCTATACTAATATTATAAAGAGAAAAGATTTGTTTGTTTGTAATTAATAGGCTCCGAAACTGCTAAACTGAATTGGAAAACTGTTTCACTGTTGGACAGCCACACTATTCCCGGATGATATAGGGTACTTTTGATCCCGGAAATGTGGCGGAAAGGGGGGGCTAATTGACAAAAGAAACTACGCGCGGAGGCGGCCGCTAGTGTTTAGTAAAACGCTAAAAGTGTAAAGTACTAATTTGTTTCTCAACTACAAAATATATATGGATATTATGTCAAAAAAATCATCAATCAACGCATAAGTGTATGGTTCTTTAAAAGGTATATTTTAAAACTTATAAGCATTATGAAAGTATATCTACAGAATAAACACAGCATGGTGCGTATGAGATTCGTCCACGCTATAACAAATGGTGCAATAAGAACGAGATTTGTGTGTGAGATGTTGTATTTTAAGAAGTTCTGTAGGTTATATAAAGACGTTTTATTGCATCTACCGTTAAAAATAGAAGTTTCCCGCTGGTTATTTATATTACCAATAATAATTTTATACTTGAAAAATATTAATTTTATTATCGTTGTGCGAAAAATATACTAGGTTATTAAATTTTTTAAATAGCGGTTAAATTCACCAAGCCTACATATTTAACAGGCTTCCATCACAGAATATACAGGGTTACTGGTAATATGTACCGATCCTTTTAAGGGAATGTAGAGGAGGTCCCCAGCTAACAATTGACCCATGAGAATGCAGGTTAAAGTGAACCAATAATGAGACTTTTTTATATACATTTTTTTTTTTGGAAAATTAGGGATTCACAACTTTAGAAATTTATTAAAAAATGCCTACAAGATATTTTAATGTAATTATTTATTATCAAGTTAGAGCTTAGTCTAGCATAATAAAACACAGTAGGATAACTGAGAGCTTTGTTAATTTTAAAATAAGAGATTTAGCCACTCAAACGTCCAAGGGGACTGGAGGGTCCGAAAAAAATATGTCAACTTACGTCCAGGGCGACTTCAGTAACCAAAGGTAAAATAATTTACTTGGTCGAAAAAAGTCCTTAAAACCGCCATCTGTTGGCCTGTGACGATAAGAAGTGCTATTAGAACGAAACTTTACTAACTAATCTACCTAAAAAACCATAGATGTCATCACAAGTATGCTTTTTGGACTGAATAAATATTTTTTTTGTTTAGTGTTAGCGTGAGTACTTGAGTGAAGTGGGTGCGCGTGGAATTATTGCTCATTATGTCGAAAGTGTTTGTTTTATTATATAATTCAGTGGTTTTAATCAATCTTTATGATTGGAGAAGCAGATATTTGCAGTGGTATTTCTTTCACGGCGATGAATATATCGAAAAACACATCGTTACAAGTGGCTATAACCTCCATGTACACAATGGACGCCGATAAGTTATTTTTCTTTCAATCATTGAACTTATTTCATAAAATATGTATTGTAGAAGATGCATTAGTTTGTTATTAACATATTCTTATACTTATTTAATAAAAATACATTGAGTCTGCTAAAAAATTGAAATTTGTACGTACTCGTGACGCGACTAGCGCTGACCAATGTAAGGGAGTAGGTAATCTTTATGAATTTGTTGTACCTCAACAACTGCATTACATAGAATTATTTTGGTATCATTTGAAAGGTAATTTAGCCTAGAATAATAATACATTTTTTAATTGGCACTGCCAAGTTTAATTATGCCAAAAAAAAAAGTTAAAATATTTAAATAGGCATTTTTTCAAGATTTTGCATGTTTTTGGCCCAAATACAGTGTAATTTATTAAATTTTATACATTAAAATATATGTTGTGTGAGAGTGTATATAATCAGCTTTAGCATAGTATTTTTTCCGTAGCTCTGGGTTGTTTAGGTCATGTGCTAAGAAGCATTTTTTGTGCGTTCACGCGCCGCAGTTTGCCGCGCGGGGCGCGGGACGTATGCTCCTAGGCTCTTATCGCGCGCCGGACGGTTGAGTGGCTAAAACTAGAATGTTTTTACGACGTTTACAACAAAGTATCATTTTCTTCAAAAATATAGGTTCACTTCTGACCTGCATTCTCATGGGTCAATTGTTAGCTGAAGACCTCCTCTACATTCTTTTAAAAGGATCGGTCCATATTACCATAACCCTGTATAATAGTACTAACTAACGTACTTCTGTGGTATATGTCGGATAAGGGAGTCGGGAAGTGTAGTGCGTTTGAATTTCCAATATGTCCAAAATAAAAAACAGGTACGGACATTAAAGTATTATAATATAAATATTTAAACTCAAAGTTCATTTCAATGCATTTATGTCAATGAATATTTTGTAAATTAAGCTGTATTTATTACGAAAATCGGATATGTGGAAAATTTCCTATGACTGCCTTTGGGTTGTCACTCAGAGTTTACTGCATATTGTATTAATTGATTCCCGAATAGGTTCTTGAATTTATTGCAATGGCCGACGAAATATGAATATTAAATTGCCAAAAATAAGGAAATATCTCAAAGGAATACTTTATACGGGTTATAACACAATAGCTTAGTAAACTTAAATTCTAAAATTCAACTACGAGAATTTCTCAAAGGCGTAACCAAGGAACGTAGCGAGGCTGAGCAAACGAGAAGGCAAGCCCACAGTATAGTGTCCCTCTAATATTATAAACGTAAAAAATTGAGGATGGTTGGATGGATGGATGAATAAATAAATGGATTAATCGATTGATTGATTGTATGTTACCCCTGCAAAGCAAAAAATAAATGGAATTATCATCAAGCCTACATAATATATATCGAATCGCACACGTGTATCCCATCGATATTTTGAAGAAAGACCGGAGCTCGGAGTCTAAAAAGGTTTGATATTCGAATACTCGTCGATGGGCTATTTGACTTAACCAAACCAAACAATTATTTTTCTTCAAGACCGTTACCACATCAAACCCGAATAGTCGGGCCAAAACACCTTACTATTAATATAATAATAGTATTAGCGTAATTTCTTTTGTCAATTACCCCTCCCTTGCCCCCACATTTCCGGGACCAAATCAAAAGTACCCATGTCAACGGGGAAAGTGTAGCATTCCAATAGTGAAAGAATTTTTCAAATCGGTTCAGTAGTTTCGGAGCCTATTCAATACAAACAAACAAATCTTTCCTCTTTCAATATTAGCATAGATATAGATAGATTCGGTTTTAGTTACCACGTGTTTTGCTACAATTGTAGCTACGAGTATGATTTCTGCTACAAACTACTGCTACGAAATTACCGTAACGGCTTCGTAACGATTAAACGGCTTGTACTGTCTTATGAAATGTTTTGTACCTCTATATCGACGCAAAAAAGCGGAAACGTAGTAACCCACAAAATGCAGTGTTCACCAGAGCCAAAAACATTTTGAAATTTCAGAAAAAAAAAGATATCTCCGTAACTATGAAAGCCACACATGTGAATTTTTTAACATACATAAATATTTATGGATTTTTTATCAAACCAAATACATTTAACCTTTTAGAAGTTACTTTTAATCTATGTTTGTGTGGGTTACAGCAATAGCACTTTTTTTTCTGTTACGCAAAAACGCTGTAAATGAACGAGATAAATGTATAGGCGACTACAAACCGAAGGTTTTCCTTTATAGCAAATTTGTTGTAACTATGTTCCATACATATTTATTTGTCTACATTTTGACTTAAATGAAATATATCTATGTAAACAACTACACTGAATGGACTTAACTTACATATTATTTCTTTTTGACATTTTTTTATGTAGACATTGTGTAATTTTTTATTGATACTTTAATTTTTCTTTGTATTTGTATGGTTTTGTTTTTGTTATTTCTGACATAGTATTCATTTTTGACATTTTTGATTAGTTGACATGGTATAATTTTTATTAATTACCTATTTAATTTTTCTTTCTATTTGTATGGTTTGGTTTTTTTTCTTTTTAAATGATTTTTGTGTTGTTATAATTAGTATGTAGGGTGATATTTGTAATTTGTTTATTTGAAGCTTGTGTGCGTTTTGGTTCTACTGTAAGTCACAAGTCAAATAAAATTATGATTATTGAATAAACCAATCAAAACCACTTATTACGAAGTACGAACACATTCATAACCTTATTATCATTGTAATATTTTAATATATTGTAAACGAGTCGAGTCACGCAGTCAAATCTGTTTACGACACACAAATCATACTCCCTCAACTGTCGCGCAGAGAGCGCAGAGACTGAGCGACGCGGTAATCGACCAAAATCGGGGAAACTAATGAAGTTTTAAATTGGCGTATCCGACGATTTCGTATCTTATTATATGCGAGGATTGTAGTAAACCGCCACGAATAACCATTTTATTTTCGAAGAAATGTAGTGAACGTGGTGCGTTACTAAATCCTTATAAGCAAAAACGCTGTAACCCACATTGGTCAGAATATTCACGCGCTGTAACTACCAAAATCAAACCGAGATCATGTCATTTGAAAAATATGAATTGAAGTAAATGTAAAGTGATAAAAAACACTCTTTTTTATGCTATTTACATCAATCTTTCCGTTCCTTTTTCGAAAAAGCAGGCTAATTTCCAATGCTGTATAAAAACTTCTATTAGTCGTAGAGCAAGGAGTATTAGACCGTTTGAAAGAGGATTTTTTTCTCATTCCGAATCTGCAATAAAAAAAATTTGGCTTGGGTGTGGGTTACTACGTTTCCGCTTTTTTGCGTCGATATAAAAAGCTCGTTTACATTTTATATTTAAAAATATAAATATATTTATGTCACCTTCATATTATGACACTCATAACACAACCTTATTTACTTAAGCCTTTATATTATGTATTTAGGTAGAGAATAGCTTATTAAACACCACCTGGGTTAGAACAATTATAGCAGCAAAGATTTAAATCTTTGTATAGCAGAGGCATTTTAATACGCCGCATTTGACAGTTCATTTATGCAAAGAAAAGTGAAACTTATGTACATCAGAAGTAGAGTAATTTTTTCTAAATAAATAATTGTATTAATGAACTGATGTTGTTTTCTTGAGTTTATTCCTTTAGCGTAAGGGATTTTTTTAAACTGATGATTCATCTATACTTCTATACTAATATTATAAAGAGAAAAGATTTGATTGTTTGTTTGTATGTTTGTTTATTTGAGTTGAATAGGCTCCGAAACTACTGAACTGATTTGAATAATTCTTTCACTGTTGGATAGCTACAATATCCCCGGTGGTCATAGGGTACTTTTGATCCCGAAAATCTGGGAGGGAAGGGGGGATACTTGAAAAAAGAAATTAAATGTGGGTGAAACCGTGGCGTGGGCGGAAAGCTATTAATAATAACTCTTGATGCAGTGCAACATAATTAATGAAAATTTGGAAAAACAATTATTTCAGCTAATTAGTAAATTACCACACTTAATTTCAAAAACAGAAAATGTGGTAATGAAATCATAACCCAAATTGTTCCGGCGTACATTCACAATTCAATTAGAGCCAGATGACAATATTCTCACCGAATTCAAAATTGATAATGTGCGATACTATTCGACCACTTTAGAAGTCCGAAGCTGGCAGCCACTGCGATGCCCCGAAGGTATCCACTCTCAGATGAAACTTTGAATCCTTAATATCCAAACACGAAGCTACGAGTTTGTGCAGTAACATAGACGCTATTCTTATTCTCCAGTCAATAACAAACGAATTTCTAAATTTAATTAAAATTCTCAGAATATGCACAAAGTTTTGAACTACATACAATGTCAATTAAAAATCTTGGACACAGCACAAGAGCACAACAGTCATAATATACATTGTTCTGTCCTCTTTGGATAAAACATTTGTGGAACTGCATGAGTATCATAATCAACAAATAAACTTCAAACACTAATAAATATTAATTAAATAACGCTGTTTTAATTGTAAGGTATATCATTGTTTTTTAGATCCATAAAAACTTGCAGAAAATATTAAACACTATTAAACAACAAAATAGCACACTCTCCTCGCTACACCGCCGCGTCTGTACATTTTTGACTGACCGAACGAGTTGTTTAAAACATTTTACGAGATGAGGTAGTGCGCACTCTCGTCATAGAATATTCACTAAAACAGTAATGGCCAAAATCTAGGAGTCAATTAGTCCTTTCAAGCTGTGTCCGTGTGGCTTTGAGCCAAGTAGGTACGTTGGCTGCATTTCCTCCTTACTAGTGTAGTGTGGGAGAGGATATGCATTATGTAGTCCTACACTACACTGCTTCTAACTTGACTCCTAGGCTGTGTGTAACTGCGCGCAACGGGCTAGCATGAACAAACAGCCAATCAGGGTAAAAGAAAATTGTAACCGTAAAAGTCTACGTGTACCATTATTTTTGTGTATCTACACACACAGGCTGGATTTTTATTAATAATTCTGCAGTTAATATTCGTTACCCAAGAAAATCGACGACTTGGTTTTAATAAAATAAAATCAAAAGTTTCGCGCATCTTATGGGATAATATATTATTTAAATATATTATTATATTGCACGTATTTAATTCCAAATTCTGCGAAAAGCATGCAGTTTTTGATAACTAAGTATCGAGGTAATGTTGATGGAACCTAATGGCCTGCCGCGAAGTAAGATGAAGTGACATTCAATAATATTCCTCAGTACTTAATGCGAAGAATCCCATGTATGTATTTCTGCGAGCTTTAAATTCTATCGTTAGGTAAGATTCTAATTTATTCGAAGGTTCTTCTCCTCTTATTACCCATTTTATTCTTCTAAGTTGACACTCAAGCAGTTAAGTCTTTGGTAATTAATTTAGATTTCCATTAGGAGCCAAACTTTTTGCCTCATTATCACCACCATGGGAGCTTGACTGGGAAAGTAAATTGAGCGAGAGTTCTGATATCAGTGCCAAGTTTTAATTAACACTAAACTCAATAATTTTGTAAGAGATAAGTTTGTATTTTATATCACTCACTTTAAAAGAAATATATACAACCGCAAGTATTGTAATAATTATAACATGAGACAATTTAATTAACTATTTTTTTTACATCGTGTTTGGTAAAGAGAGAGACAGACGGTATATAGACACGTGATGTTGTTAAGAGGTTTATTTTCACCAAGCTGTACCAATAAAACCGGCCAAGTGCGAGTCGGACTCGCCCATGAAGGGTTCCGTAGCAGCAAGTATCATCATAATATAAAAGTTCTTGTAGTTCTTTGTAAGTTTAATCGACGTTTTTATATTTGAGTTGATTGAATGAGAGGAAAATTGCGGTTTACGATTTATGACGTTTTAAAAAAAAAATTACTTGATCTCGTTCAAACCAATTTTCAATGGAAGTTTGCATGGTAATGTACATCATATATATTTTTTAGTTTCATCGTTCTCTTATTTTAGAAGTTAGAGGGGGGGTGACCAACATTTTACCACTTTGGAAGTGTCTCTCGCGCAAACTATTCCGTTTAGAAAAAAATGATATAAGAAACCTTATTATCATTTTTAAAGACCTATCTATAGATACCCCACACGAAAGGGTTTGAAGAAAAAAAAATTTTGAGTTTCAGTTCTAAGTATGGGAAGCCCCAAAAGATTATAAACTAATTACTTGATCTCGTTCAAACCAATTTTCAATGGAAGTTCGTATAATAATGTACATCATATATTATTTTTAGATTTATCGTTTTCTTATTTTAGAAGTTACAGGGGGGGGGACCAACATTTTACCACTTTGGAAGTGTCTCTCGCTCAAACTATTCAGTTTAGAAAAAAATGATATAAGAAACCTTTTTATCATTTTTAAAGACCTATCCATAGATACCCCACACGTAAGGGTTGGATGAAAAAAAAATTTTTGAGTTTCAGTTCTAAGTATGGAGAGCCCCCAAAATTTATTATTATTTTTCTATTTTTGTATGAAAATCTTAATGCGGTTCACAGAATACATCTACTTAATAATTTTCAACAGTATAGCTCTTATAGTTTCGGTAAAAAGTGGCTGTGACATACGGACGGACAGACAGACAGACAGACATGACGAATCCATAAGGGTTCCGTTTTTTGCCATTTGGCTACGGAACCCTAAAAAAACGACATGCGTAGATATTATACGTGTGGCAATGTGTTTTTTCAAATGTTTTGTACGAGTAGTACTTATAAATATTTAAACCACGATAAGATTCCAAGATTCCTAATGGCGATAATTAAGGTCTGCTCAGACGAAGTCGCCAACTATACATATTAAAAGTTTTCAAATTAATTAAGCGATTCGACATGCTGGGCGAGCTGATAAGTGATAACTGATAGACTGTCCAATAACTCTCTGCTAATTACTTTTAATTTAAATAGGAAGAGTTCTGATTCAACTGTCTGTGAATTTATGTTCATTTAATTCTAGATAGGTTTTGATATACCACGAGTCGTAGCAAAAAAAGGTTCTGTCCGCTGCCAACACCATGTCCTCCACTTAAGCTCTTATTCACCGACAGACTTGGAGTATTATTATTCTATAGACAGACTTATTAAGTGCTAATTGTCTGTAAGGTACCTACTTCTCTAGGCATGCGGCTAATTTCAGTCGAAGATTCACTATCACGAAAATGAAATGAAACAAAGTTATACTAGTTATATTATAAATAGTATAATAATAATAATAATGTGCCGTGATATCCCGTAGGAGAGATACAATAATAATAATAAAAACAAGTAGTAGTAGTATAATTTTGATTCATTTAATGAGTAAGTAATCGCGTGAGTTTGTGTCCGAATAAAATTAACATTTGATATTTCAGTCTTGACTAAACGCATGAATATCTATTTGAGTTTTTGCATTTTTTATGTGATTTTTGTTGTTGAACTGTTGTTTTACAAATTATACTTAAATATTACCTATTTTTTTTTATGTTTGGACTAAGCCAGCACTGACCAAAAAGTTGTATGCGCTTGCTTAGGAAAAGCCCGTTAATTCTGGCCTTGAAGAGCCCCAAGTATTGATATAAAAGAAAATTACATCGTTAATTTTTTGGTTACTTATCAAAATAATCATATAGGTACTTATATTTTCTTTAAAGATAGACGGATAACAGGAAACATTAAAATAATAAAGAATATAACGAGGTAACCAACTGCCAGTTAATAGAAAATCTTGACTCACAAAGACGGGAAACTACCTTCAAAAGCAGAGCCCCGGAAAAGGCTCAAGTAGTTTGTGAATCAATTCGTTTGTCGCGGGTCGCATCACAGGCGCCAGGGTAAGTAAACCTTACCCTGCTCGAGTTAAAAGATAGAATTTACCGCTTATTCCTCGTCGTGCCACCAACTTGTTCCACCAGTGGCACGACAAGGAATTGTCATTCCTCGTCGTACCACTGAGTGCAGGTACATGCAGGGATGGTAGCTCTACTTAATTTCCCTTCAGATATCTATATATCTATATACAGTCTGAGTTTTCATGAAGTCCTTAAGAGAATAATTTACAAATGTACTAGGGCAACATGACCTTATTGGAGATGTAATACTTTGTCAAGCTTTTTTTTACGAGTTGATTATTATGACGAACCAAGACTTATCATACATTTACTTTGGAGCAAATGGTAACAGACACTGAAAAATAATACTGTGTGTAACTTTGTGTTTCTTTTTCTTCTTTGTCCCTGTTTTTAGTTTACATGGAAAATGTTTTTTCTAAACCTCTTTGTACTTCACAACATTCTATAAAACTTGATTTTACTTGTTTTGAATTCCTTACTTGTCTTGTCTATCCTAAAGCTTGTGTTTTCCGTCAAAGGTAATAGTGACTACCATCGAAGTCGTACCTAATAGGCGAATTACTAATCAAACGTAAGCGCAAAAGGCTAGACAAGTGTCGAAGTGGTATCATCCATCATAGACCAAAATGCTAACATTTAGGAATACTAGAAAGCATCGCTCAAATAGACTCCTCTGATCTGAGATTATACCAAACCAATCTTATGACATTACATATTTTCTCTGTTAAATTACATACTTAGGTACATCAGTGGATTTAAATCAACAGCTCTAATGCCAGAAACGAATATCCAAGACATGAAACAAAGGGCTATGAAGATTTTTGTACTGAGGCTGGCTTACCTACTAGAATGTTAGTACTAATATTCTGTGCTACTGGGTGTGTCTAATGACATATTTTTATGTTTTTATTGATATCAGGTATCCATTTTTAAAGAATTTAAAGTGAACGCTGTTTTGAAAAAAAAAAATTATGTGTAATGTAATACAAAATGGCGGGCCAAAATGAGGTAATTAGAAAAAGTATCAAATAATGCTACAACTAAATCATTCCCTTTACGAAAAATCTAACTCTACCAAAAGATATGCTCAATAAAACTGATTTACATGGCTACAGAAGCGGTCGCAATTTTACGAGGCTGACTAACTTGTGCAAATCCTGTGCACCTTTATGGCCGGGGCACTACGCAACGTCACGTTATTCATAGAGTACCTATATTGAATATACGTTATTCACATTACCCCGGAACTGCCGCCACACGCCCCGCGGTTATTTTAATCTCTGCGCTATTTTATTTTATTAATTCAATATATTTAACCTGTTTTCTAAACGTTGAAAGTTTCTGTTCGTATATTTTAGGAAAAAAGAAAATGAGATCTGTTTAACAATAATAACATTCTATAAATAATTTCCCAATACAATCCAAGTAATAAAAACAAGTCGATTATTTCTTATACCTAATAAAATTTATTTATTCATTGAAAAAAATAACTATATAAAGATGTATGTGTGTGTGTGTACATTATGTCCAGTCTGGAGACAGAGTGCATTATAATAGGTAAACAGAGGACTTACATGTAGAGTTGCAATGCGAGCGAACTATCTCTGGAACAGGTCCATGGCCTAATACTGGAACTCACACACTCCACACACCGCACTGAATAAGACAGTCTGACAGTTCTGTCACCAATCCACGAACTCAACACGCAAATGGTGCATCCCCAGTAGATTAGGAATGTAGACCAGTCTGTGTTCATGATCTACTAATACCTAAACTCACAAATTCCACACCTCACTGATAAAATCAGTCAATAATCTACGAACCCAATATCAAACGGAGCACCCCCACTTGATTTAAAAAGATTAAAAATTACATAGAACCAGATTCAGTAGGCTAATGAACACTTTCTAAGTTTTACATTCTAAACCTGTAATTATGAAACATGTCCATATAATTGAACCTACCGAAACTCGCCCAATTATTTTATTTTAATCTCCTGGGTGGAGGTAGTATGGTACCGACGTGGATGACTCTTTTATCAGTAGATTTCAAAACATTTATGTCGTTTAGAGTACTTTGGAGTAATTTGCGATCAAAGCAGTCATTCATAGTAACAGGAGGCGTATCATACAGTGTGATACGAAAAAAAGCTGACTTTCAAATCTATTTGCAGAATATATGACTTTATTTTATTTCATCCCGAAAAATAAATCGCTATAATAAGAAAATCACGGACCTAAAAATATTGCCTTTGATAAAATATCGAACATGATATTTATCGAAAAAACATGGCGGATGTCAATTATCCGCCATATTTTTTCGATAAATATCGGGTTCGAATTTCGATATTTTATCGAATGCGCGAGAATTGGCTCCCAGCCGTTTAGAAGGAGTTAGATGACAAACACACGCACAAAAGAATTCTTCTCACGAAATACATACATACATATGTATGTACAATATGATAAGAAAAAATAATTGTTTCATTAAAATTTTGACCACAGAAAAAAAAAATTAACAATGGAGAATGTTCACTAGTTTCGATTTTTAACTTTTCTTATAGTCCATATGAAATAAAAAAAAGTGTGTATAAAAATGATTTCGATATGTCACTTAGTTCCCGAGATATTGAATTTTAACCTTTTCCACGCCAATGTCTGATATATCAGACAAACCATTTTCGTGCCCACCACGCCAATGTCTGATATATCAGACAAAAAAACATGATCAAGAAACGTTGTATTTTTACTTGCCTGAATGAGTTGAGTATAACCTAATAATTTTTTGGAATTTTTTTTTTTAATGGTCGTGGCGTATGGGGCACCATTTTCGGAAAAAAGCGTGGCGGGGAAAGGGTTAAACGGCTTAGGGGTAAACTCGGGCAACAAAAAACTCGGCCTTGCCCGAGATTACCCTTTTCCGAATTTGATGTGGTATTTTCGGGCAATTGGCCGAGTTTACGGCTTAGGGGTAAACTCGGGCAACAAAAAACTTGGCCTTGCCCGAGATTACCCTTTTCCGAATTTGATGTGGTATTTTCGGGCAATTGGCCGAGTTTACACCTAACCAAAATTGTAGTGGTAAATTCGGCCAATCCTTCACTTAATCAAAATTTTGAAAAGTCCGTCTCAGTAATATAGGTCTGTTAAAAAAAGCCAAATGTAATATTTTTTTTTTAAATAAATTACTCTTAACGAATAGTTATTTATGTGGCTGTTGCATAATGAGGGTCATTAAAATACGAATGTGGTTTTATGAAACGAACGAAGTGAGTTTCATAAAAGGATCACATGAGTATTTTAATGCCTAATTATGTACAGTCACATACATAACTTTATCTTCATTCATACGATAATATGTCTATTTTAAAGTCAGGATCGATGTGAAACCGCGTGGAATATAATCCGTAGTACCAGGGGCCTTACCATGAGCATTTAAGAAAACCATCCAATCGCAGTGCAGTTTTCGAGCAGGGCAGAATCAGGCCTGCTTAAAATCATACTATGACCCCTTAAAAAGTGAACGACTATTGCACTGTTTGACATGAAGGTGAACGGTTTCTTTTGTCTCTGGTCTTTTTACCGTTCAATCGAATTCGTTCGAAAATCCATTGAAGATTTTATTTTCGTTTTACCGGTTTTTAAATTATGTTTTATAATACGAATGCTCAAGTAAAACCGCGTTTTTATGGGTTTAGATTACTTTATCAGTATAATTTTCTTGATTTACAGTAGTTTTCAATAAGTGAAGCAATAACTATGAAAGAGCCGTGCGTGCCGATTATTCCTTTTAACCTACTTAAATTTTTAAACGTTTCTGACACCAAAATAATACAAATGTCAAGTGTCAAATGCATTATATTCTGTAATTCTGAAAAAGGCAAAAAATTAACTTTTTCCGTGATTTAATACGATTTGGTCATTGAAATGCATGTTCTTCATTGAGTATAACACAGTGATTATATACATTGATTGAGAACATGGTTATCAATTTGAGAATACTACGATTTTTTGTTGAATTCTTTGACGAACCACTTTAGATGTTATCTTTCATTATCATTTATCCCCATTGAACACTTCCATGTTCGTTTATACTTTCGAACTTTGACTGAAATATTCTAAGGATAATTTCTGGAGCATCCGAAGATTATGTGGAATGCAGCAGCACAAAGGCTCAACTCTTCAGTTAATATTGTTAATTATTAAGACTAAGTACATGAATGATAGAATATCCCCCCCTTCCCCCCCATTTCTGGGATCAAAAGTACTCTACGTTCACCAGAGGGGATAGTGTAGCTTTCCAACTGTGAAAGAATTATTCAAATCGGCTCAGTAGTTTCAGAGCCTATTCAATACAAACAAACAAACAATCAAATCTTTCCTCTTTATAATATTAGTTTAGATAACATGAAGTGATTGTAATATAATTTGTTATTATAATTCCAGTGCTGGGTAGACCTGAAGGCCAAGATTGAACAAAATAATAATCATCAATGAAGGACCTTGTGTTGATGAGCTTACGGAAATGATATGTAAACAAGTAACAATGTAATTTATTTATTTATAAAAACTTTATTGACCACACAAATTGGCTACAAAAGGCGGACTTAACACTAAAAGCATTCTCTACCAGTCAACCTTTAGGAAAAACAAAATGCTTGAATGCGGCAAAGAGCAAACTAATTAATAAGTAATTATCTTCTGTATGCACTTATATTTGCTTCTATCATACTATAGTATGTGACAAACTTAAAATCATTCATGTTTTTATTACAGAGTTCTACTTAATCAAGAACATTTGACAGAAGCACATTCAGTACCTAACTGCCAACAATGGCACAGGTTACGCGTGGTGGTTATTCGCCCTTATGAGGGGCATCTGCGGGCCTCGAGCTAACGCTCATTACCCGGGCTGCTTCTCAGGCACCTTCGCGGTGCCCGGTGGAGGTGTGTCCGGCCCCATAACGAGGCCGATCTTTGCCCCTCCCTATAACGCTGCGTCCCCCTGTGCGGATGGGCACACCAGGTGAGACCCTTGCGGGAGGCCCAGCGAGCTTACCAGCAAACGGGGGACGGCTTACCGCGTGATCTGATAGGGAGGGGACACACAGGTTACTTCAGCACCTATTGAGCCATTGCCACCTTCTGCCTACAGCTTCGTGAGTGTCTGGTTCAGCATCCCAAGTTGGTGACATCACCCTTTTGCAGAGTGGATATCCAGAATAACCTAAAATAAAATATTATTTAAGTTTCAGTTTTTACTGTGTGTGCCTGTGTTCTTGTTAGATACAGTTGAAGGAAGGATACTTCCGTTGTTGTCTACTGTTTTTAAGGTGTTTTGTAAGTCTATTAAATTAATGTAATTATGCTAATCTTATTATTTATAAGCCCATTGTGTTCTTTTGTTTAAGTTTATTAAAAAATGTACTTAATTATAAAATTATTTTGAAAAAGTATAATGGTTTTGATTTTTATAAATAAAGATAAAAAATAATATAATTCATGCACGCAAATGTTTGTACCCTGTGGGGATTGAACCCGCCCTCTGGTGTAAGGTGTAATAGCCGACTTCTCGACCAATTACATCAAATAGCTCGTCACTTAGTAGGTTTAGGATGAAAATACAATAATAAATATTACCTAAAAACCATAAAGCCTTATTAGTGCTCAGCTTTCCAAGTGTGGGCAAAGAGCATGGTTTGACCAAATGAAAGAATCTTGATTAGCACTGGGATTGCTTGCATCTACACTTCTAATTTTTGCATATTAGCTTCTTAGCATTGCAAATCTGGAAATATAATGTGTAGATTATTATTATTTTACCACAAGTTGTAATGATCGAAGTTCTAAATACTAAAATCACAGTTCACTTCTTTATTTGCTTACCAACTGGACATTCAGGCTTTGTAAACAAATTAAATAGACATAAACAAATTAAATAGACATGCTTGTATCATAAACATTCCATTTCGAACGGGTCACTTATTTTGCGAAGGCGACGTAGCTTATTTCTCCCATCTTATTGGAAATATTGGAATTCTGTTTCCAAATACTTAAAGAATTCGTCACACTTCTACAAAAATAGGTGTAAATGTTTTAAAATAGGTTACTTTTTATTTAAACGCTAATTTTACTTTCAATAATCCACTTCTTATCAAAAGATACTTACGTTTGACAAAAATACTGACTCCTAACCGGGGCACAAGAGACTCATGAACATAAGCACGAAAAGGTACGGAACAAAATTCGACGACAAAATATGAGATTCACTCACACAATCACAAAACAATTCTGTTAAAGCTACTCCAGAGTAGCTTTTTAAGGATCGGTTTATTTGACGTTTCGGACGTTCAAAAGACGCTTTGCTTGACATTTAAAGCCGCTCATGGTACGAAACGTCCATACAAAAAAAAAGGTGAACGGTTGTCAAAACGTCAAAGTAAATTGCCCTGCGACTGACCTGCCACAGGCCTGCTTTAAGGTTGTCATGGTACAATAAAGCAGAGCAGTTCAATTTAAGTCCTGCTATAAGAGCTCATAGTAAGGCCCCAGGAGAGCAGAGTTACAAGAAGCTTGCCCGTTACTAATTAGTGTGGACCGGCGCATTCGCTTGTTAACCTAGTTAGGCCCTGCCGGCTGCGGCTAGTTCGCGTCTTTCAAACTCTTTGATTTAATGAATAGTTACGCTTCGGTTATGCTCTCCTGGTACCTTTGAAAATACATTAAGATGTTTTGCTTACATAATATGTTAGCTTCAAATACATTAATTTTTACTTTTTAAGAAGACGTTCGAAATTTGAACGTAATTAAGGTATCGGTTACCGATACTAAAATGTAAACATTATGATGCAGCCACAGATACTCATATCTAAATATAGGGCGTTTGCTCATCGATCCTGACTATAAAATAGACATATTAGGGTATGGATGTAGATAAAATATTTTATTCGTAAGCAATGTTTTTTTTTTAAATAAAGTACAATCATCATGAGATTATCATTCTATAGATAAAATTGCTTTGTGTCTGTGTTAAACAAGAATGCTCAAAAAAACTTGCTATAAAAATAATCCTATGATTATAATTTATTATCATAAGTACTTAATGTTAAAAAACTGCTATATGAATAAAATATTTTTGTTAAATTTAATAGAGAATTTATTTCATTTGGCTTTTTACTGTCCTTCCAATCCGACCAACCAGTTGGTCGGATTGGAAGGACAGCTTAAACGTATCAACTATTTTTTTTTCTCAACGATACTACTTTTTAGTTGGTCTGATTCAAAAACTGTTACACTGTCCACCCGTGGTGGATAAAGAGAATTTTGGTTCATTCCCGTTCGTCCTTAAGGGGGGGTGGGAGTACATAAAAGAGGCATAGACCGACAAACTTATCTGTTCCGGTGGCGGCGTCGCTACTGTCTATTTAGAACTGTCATTAAATATCGTTTTTGCATTGTATTTCACGTAGTTCCAATTTTGGCCACCGGAACAGATAAGTTTGTAGGTCTGTATTATGCGACGTCCAAATATGGCGCCGCGCTCGCACATTTCGTAGTTTTTTAAACATAGTAAACGAGACACTAATTTTATCAAGTCAAACTCTGCGAATTTATCTGTAAATATTTAGTGGCTATAATTGAGTGAAAATTCAAATGTTAATTGGCAGGAGCTTAGACATAAAATACGAAAATCGTTAAAAAAAGGGGTAACTTTGGGATTTTTTTCTATCGAGTGAAGTTTATAAAAACATGTAATTGAATGCGATTTTAACTAGATCAGATCCTTAACTGATACATATATTTTTTTTAGAATTGAAAACACTGATTTGTATGTCTCAGGTGGCTTTTAAAAACCATACGCGCGGCATCTGCGGAACTACACAGCCTTAAGAGAATATGTAATTTAAAAATGTACTAAGGCAACATGACCTTATTGGAGATGTAACTAATACTTTGTCAAGCTTTTTTTTACGAGTTGATTATTATGACGAACCAAGCGTATAGAAGAAAAAAGAGATTTTAATAGCTGCAGTGTGTAAAACCTTGATGAAAAAATGCATGACAAAATAAAATACATCTCCAATAAGATCATGTTGCCCTGGTACCATACCAGTATCCTATATACTGAGACGGACTTTTCAAAATGTTGATTAAGTGAAGGATTGGCCGAATTTACCACTACAATTTTGGTTAGGTGTAAACTCGGCCAATTGCCCGAAAATACCACATCAAATTCGGAAAAGGGTAATCTCGGGCAAGGCCGAGTTTTTTGTTGCCCGAGTTTACCCCTAAGCCTTTTAAACGGCGCGAGTGTTGGCCGGCCGGAGCTCGTTGCGGTGCTGACGTCACTTTACATACTCTCACGCAGTACGTTGCGCGCTCCGGTACGGTTATTTTATCGTAGTGAACCGTACCGGAGCGCGCAACGTACTATGCGCATGACCTGTGACGTCATCGTACTGCAGCGCCAGCATGGCCGACGCGTGGCGAACGGGATTTTTAAATGTCTTTAAAATCTAAACTAATTGATATTTTGGCATGAAACAAAAAATAATGTGTTTATATTCACATAGGCTTTACTGTGACCAAGTTACAAGCTATTTCGCATACCTAGTAACATTCTCCATTAAGTTGAATGATGTCAATTCTTAAGTCTAGAATTCTAAATTAAAAAAGTAATTAAAAACTGTCAGTGTCATTTTGCTGTCAATGTCAACAGTGTCAACACGTGCGGTGCGGCGAAATCATAGATTTAGTATGGCGAAATAAAACTCGAGTGTGCCGGCCGTGTTTATTTTGTATGATTTTTCACGTGGTTACTAACCTTCAAGAATTTATTTAATCATCAGTGGAAGGAAACTACCTGATTGATTTATAGAATAATTAAAAGTTAACACGATGTCACCAGGAAAAACCGCCCAAACGAAAAAAGCTATTCATAAAAAGGTGAAACTTGATAAAGTTAAAAAACCTAAACCCAGCAAACTTTCTGTTGAGAAAAAAATTACGAAAGTCGAAAACAAAAAATTAAAAAAGGAAATTGTAAAAGCTATCAATGAGGAACCAAGTATTTCCGCCATAAAGAAGAAGGTCAAGTTTGTCATGCCATCAAAATACATATCTGAAGGTATTATAGAATCCTGTTTAGCTGCATTGGAACAGTTGGATGTCTGCTCTAAAAATAAAAAGGCAATTTTTGAAGATGAAACTCAAATATTTGTTGAAATCAACTGTATTAAAATACAAACAACTAAAGGAAATGTAAAGCTGTAAGTAGTAGTATCAATAAAAATTACTGGCCATTACATATTATTTTTCAATATAATCTTAATAAACATGGTGTATAATATAAATCTATAATTATCAATGCATTTTTCAGTGTACTTCCTCATAGCACAGCAGCGTCTACAGGTGAGATTTGCTTGATAACACCTGATCTAAAGAAAGGTCGGAAAATAGATCATGAGCCAACTGTTGATCATTGGGAGGAATTGCTCAGAAAAGCTGATGTCACCTCTGTAAGTAAAAAATATTATTCAATTGTAGTTCTTTAAAATAAAATAAAAATAAAAAAGCCTTTTATTTCCATAGTAATTACATTTTATTTAGGTTATTTTTTTTTTTGTATGAACATGTCTATTTAATGGAACCCTTTTTCGTAAAGGCCTCCTGTAGTTCTTTATTATATTTTTAAAGTGTTTTACTGTAAACTTAATTATAAATCAAAACTTTATCACATTTTTTGTATAAATATTCTATTTCTCCATTTAATTTATACTGAGTTTTCAATACGCCAGTATGTATTATTACATGTTTTTCTAAACAAAAACAGTCAATATTGTGTAAAATAATATAATCTTTTTTATTCCTTTTACAGATAAAAACTGTCCTACCTATGCGGCAACTACGGGTGGAATATGATCAGTTTGAACTAAAACGCAGGCTGTTAACTCAGCATGACTTTATAATGGTAGACACAAGAGTGCTAAACCATGTGTCGCACATTCTAGGAAAAATGTTTTTCAAAAAACAAAACATGCTAATACCTGTAAGACTAAATGAAAAAGATTTGAAAAAGAGTATAGATGTTGGACTACGTACAGTTATGCTGCGCCTTGGTGAAGGATCAACATCAGTAGTTTTATTGGGACACACAGGAATGCCAAGACAAAAACTAAAAGAAAATTTGCTTTCACTAGTACAACAGCTCCGTGAAAAGTTCCCAGGTGGAGAAGCTAACATTCGATCCATTGCTATAAAACTACCATTGTCCTTATCGCTGCCATTATATGTTACATTACGTAAGTACTATAGGTTTATAATAAAATATTGTTATGTTTCTATTTAAATGTATTCACAAAAATTTATTTAAAATAAATGAACCACATCCTAAATCATTAATTTGTATAATAAATATTTTGTTTTTAAATATCATAATTCTTATTACAGGATCATCAAACACAGTTAATCCTCCAAAACTTGTGAAGAAGAAGCCGAAGAATTTCACAATAGTAGAAGATGAGCTCTCCACTCAACTCAACAGTACTGTTAGGGTAGCACCTGATGGTACTGTACGTGTAATAAAAAAAGGAAAGGATGAAAGGTATGGCTACTGAAATTTTTATTTTATTTGTGTCCAAAAGATAAATCATTGTCTTTTTCACAATATAAAATATTAATATTCTAATGTGTGGACTTCTAGATCCAGGTTTATTCAATTCTAATCTAATAAATAATTTCAGTTTGTTTTAAAAATATTGTAATGATTGCGAATAATGACTATAAAATACACTATCCACCAGAGAACTTAAGTTACCTTATGTATTTTTGTTACAGTGACAGTGTAGCATCAGATAATGAGGAAGAAGAGAAGGAGGAGGAACAGGGTGATGGCAATGAGTCTGACTAAGGAGAAACCATAAAATATTGAATAATATTTTATTCATATTATGTGTAAACCTAACATTTATGTAATAAACAGAATTAGAAAAAGTCTTGTATTTATTCATTATACTTCACTATCTGAATCATATAACACCATCTTTTTTGTCTTCACAGACATGAATTTGAAAATTTTTTTCTTACTCTCCAAAATTAAAAAATATCTTGAATATTTAATATACTTCACTGTCTTGAATCATAACATTATTTGTATCTTCACTGTCAGGCATTTGGACATTGTTTTCTTTTTCTTCATTCTCAGTAAGGGCAGTTATATTTTCCTTGATTCTAGTTTCCTCCTTGTAGATACTCATAGATGACCTGGGAATTATAGTAACCTGCATTTTAACAGGCCACACCTTTTTGAATTTCTTGAAATTTTTAAGTTCACTAGATGTTTCTACAATTTCAACTGGCTCCTTCTTTACTACCAAATCTGTTCTAATTTTTACAACAGTTGTACCCAAACTGAGATTATTCATTTTCTCATCCAATTCCTCTTTAATTGGTCTTTTAATATCAATGCTATCACTATTCATCAATTTCTCATTATTTTTCATTAACTCTTCAAGTTTTGCTCCTCTTAATGTTGAAATATCTACATTGTTGTCAACATCTTTTTCCTGATTTGGTTCTCTTTTTATATTCTTGGCACCGAAGAGAGGCTTTGAAGTACTTTCTGGATCAACCTGTTTGTCTTGAATGAATTGAAATAAATCATCATCATCACCAGCATCCAGTTTCCTTTTTTGTGGTTTTGCTAAATTAAGCCTTTTTGTGGAAGAGTCACCTTGAGCAGTGCTAGAACTGGTATTGTTAACAAAATCAAAGCCATCTTCATCATTAAAATCTCCAGCAGCATGCTTCTTACTGGGATTGTCTAAATCATTATTTTCACCAACTTTTCTCTTGATGCCACCACTTGTCCCATTCTTGTTAGGGCCATCCACAGCTAACTTCTTACTAGAAGTTTCTTGAAAGTCAATATCATCACTTAATTTCCTTTTAGATGATAAAGTAGAGGACAGACTTTCATCAATTATAACATTTTCATTAGATCTTAATCTTTGTGTTTGTTCTTGTGATTCCTGAGCTAACACTGTTGCAGGCTTTGTATTTTGTGTTGTTTGTTTTATTACCTCTGAAGGGAAATTAAAAGCTGGGTTGCAGTATTTTTCGGTTGAACAGTACAAAACTGCTAATCCAATTTCAACATCTGATACTAGTCTTTTACCCTTTGATTTCATATAATTAACAATATCAAGTATAGAATCTCTTTGAGCTTGTGTGTCTTGTGATGGTGCAGGGATGTTGCACTGAATAACAATAACATTATTTTCACAGAGCATTGATTTGGTCATTCTTGTCTCACTTAAAAGTAAAGGGGTAGCAGAGGCTTTTGTTAAAACTACTTTATAAAGGTCATATTTCTGTTTAGAGAAAAAGACAACCTTCAAGCCGGAGAACAGTGTTTGTCTACGCACATCGGGTATAAATGACACAACCTCTTTGTTCAGTGTTGATTCAATAACCTGGGGGGTAAACCTATTTGGGTCTGGTAAAGGTGTCTGAGTATTTACAGCATCAATGCATTTATGCCAATAATCAACAGTAACAATGTGAGCTCCCTGAACTAAAGCTAGTACTACCTTCATGGTTATAGTTATCGCTGGCATTGTTAAAAACTGGCAGCTTTCATCCCACTCACTTTTTATAGATCCTGAGAGGTTTTTCACACATTGTATTAAATTCTGCATATTTTCTCCCTTCAATGTAGACGTGCAAGTAATGAACGACTTCTTGTTCACCTTCCACACACTGCCCATCTTCCCGAATTTTACAACATCTTTATCATTCAGTTTTATCATCGAGTTACTCTCTATTTTATCATCAGTATTTACAAAAGTGCCGTATCTGGAACCTAAGTCTTGAACATATAACTCTTTATTTGAACAAGAAAGAGTAGCATGTTTTCTGCTGATTGAAGGGTCATTTGGTATAACGAAACAATTTACTTGGCCTTCGGAAGTTCGCCCTATTAGTACTTCTTTATTATTATCTGCAACATATATCACCCTTTGATCTATTTCCGATGTTAGATACCACATCTTGAAATTAAATGCAAAATATAACTTGAAGTAAAAATTGCAAAAACAAGGGAACACAAGGGAATCAGACGCCGACACGAAGCATAGACCATAGACTTTCCGTGACGTGACTGACAGTTTACTTTTTCTCGCAGGGTGACCATCTCAAAGTTGGGAATCTCCACACCCTTGTGCAAAATTCTTCCACACACACACACACACATAAGGGTGGGATTCGGGAATAAAATCTGCTTATCTTGAAAGTTGAAATAAAAGTTTTAACAAAAAAAGCTGAAAATTACTGTGCCTGATTTAAACAAAATCGGTTATTCGATAAGTCGAAGGGAAAAAGCTCGATGGTCGTTTCTTCTCATAAACACACACACACACACACACCACTGAGGAGACTGACCACACCACCGCAGTCTACAACACAATTCACAAATGATTTTATATTTTTTACGAAATCTTTGAAAGAACTTGCCAAAACCGTCTTTGTCCCAAATATAATATGCTTTGAAAAAATAATTGGAATGTCTATCTTATGATGACGTCATTGTTTCCATAGTAACCGTTTCTATGGCAGTGGCACAAATGTCACTTATAACAACAAAAACTTGCAAGCACAACGCACAACGCAAAACGTAATGTACAAAACTAAAAAATAAACTCTAAAACGTGTGTATATAGCGGTTGGTGCGTTATTAAAAGTTGAACTGTATAAAATTTACTCATTCCAAACAAATGTAATAGATAAAAACTAAGCCATGACGCTGTATATTGATACTAAGCTGAACTTCAGCGATATAAATATGATCTCAACTGTCGGTTCCTGGCACCCTTCATTGCCTCTTCTTGCTGTTGGATCTTACAATCAAGAAAAAGGAGGTTTTGTTACAATTTTTCAGGAAAATGTAAGTTAGAATGATTCTAATAAACTTCTTAAAAGACTTATAAAAACAAACATAACTAGACTTCAATATTATCACTACTTTTATTTTCTAGGGATTAGCATTAGAAGGCTGTGAATGGCCTATACTCCTTTCAAATCAAGTCACTGCACTTGCTTGGCATCCTACTAGACGATTACTTGTTGTTGGGTGGGATGGTGGTGAACTATATATCTGGCTGGAGTACTCATGGGCACGTCTGGAAGCCCCGCATAATGCCGCGCTAACAACTATCGCCTTTAGTCTCGGAGGTGGAAGGTTACTAGCATCAGATGCTGCTGGCTCTCTATCTGGATGGCAGTCTAGCTCTGGGGCACCTTTAACCTCATTCCACCACCAACTTGGAGATGTCATAACTCATGTAACATACTGTTTTCCAAGACCATCCTGCGAGTCTTCAATTAGGGGCCTAGCCAGAGCTGCTGTTGCAGGAGATGAGAATGCTTTAGATGCCCTTGCAGCTTGGCGACCAAGGACAACAGCCAGATTGAGAGAAGGCGCCCAACCTGATAATCACTCATGCTATGCTGCACAAGACAATGGTGTTATTTTGTACATAGACCACACAGGAGCCTGTTCAGAAGTGCTGAATACCCCTGGCAACATAATTTTTATGGGTATAATAAGCAACATTTATTTATTAGTGGCTTGGGAATCTGGAGGTGCTCTTAGTTTAACAAGATTTTTGACGGCTGATGATGGTTCCCTAACTACAGATACTCATGTTAGAATGGCAGCTAGAAATGGGCAAAGCATAGTCCTGGCTGGCAACTTTTATGTTGCTGTAATAACTGGTGATAATATGATCAGAATTTGGGATAGCGAAACTGGAGACAATGATGTCTTGCCCAATGAAAAAGAAGAAATTGCCGCAGGAGATATCTTCACTAGTATAAGCTATTGTAGTTTGAGTGACACACTATGTTGTGGGACTTCCCAAGGGAACTTATACCTCTGGCGCAGAGACCACAGAAACCAGTGGAAACTGATAAGTAGCACAGCTGTTAAAGGTACAGTGAAAGAAGTCAGTTGGGGTTCGGAGGGCTTGATGAATCCATTGCTGCATGTTAATTGCATTACAAGTGCCTTTATCCTGCGTGAGCAGCCTGTCTGTTGGGGCTATTCTTCTAATTTATGGATGGTGCAAAAGTCTGCTGTAGAAATTACTGTTACAAATAAAAATAATTTAACATCAAGCATTGACACCAATTTCACAGTTCGAGCTTTTGCCTTTAAAGATCAGTATGTAGCTCTAGGAGATGGAAAGGAAGTACAGGTAAGATATTTATTAAATATCTTAATTAATAATAAATTAATATAATTATGTGTAAATTTATATGTGCACAGTGTATTATGAACCCCATTTTTGTTGCATGTGCTTTTTTTTTCCAGAAATTGAAAGTTTTTGTCATTTTAAGCACACTAGTAAAACTCCGGCATTGATATGACGAATAGTTTTTGAGAAAAAAAAATTCAAAGTTAGCGTATATCCGGGTACGGAAAACCACAAAATTAAATATTGCGACAAAATTAAAATATATTTCAAAATTTTGATTGCGTCTATCAAACAGACATAAAATACCAGATATATCTGCAAAATTGGGTCCTTCTACCTGCAATGCATAATGAAATATAAAATATTTTGTAATTTTTCTTTATAATGAAGAATGTTAACTAATTTTGATTATTAGCACTCCATATTCTTTGTAAAAAATAAAAAATACTAGTGAAAGAATTACTTCGATACGTCAATTAGTTTCCGATTTAGAAGTAAAACAAGTTGTAACCGCACGCGCGGGCTGCTGGTGCCGGTGTGACGTCATAGTACAACTCGCTCAGTCTGGCGCACTCAGTCCGTTAGCGTTCGGCGCCCGTGCCGTCGAAATTAAACCTAAATACTTTTAAAAATGTCCAATCCAAATACTAGGAAATCATGTGGTGTGCCTAAATGTAAAAATACAACTACCAATTCGCAGGAAAAGTTGTTTTTTATAGTTCCAAAGGACGTTGAGGCTCCTCGCTTCCGACGATGTAGCCACATTAAAAATCCTAGTATGTTTACAGCCACCTCTGCTGGCGGCACAATCTTCGCAGGTTACATTTAAAACTTCTTGATCCTTATCAGTTTAGAATGCAATGTTATGGTGTGGTACGTATGCGGTGTTCTGGCGTGATTCTACATTACATACATCACCTAGGTAGGTCTTTTTATTTGAACATGACTAATAGCATCATCGCCATAGCTGTCTCTTGCTGATCTGAAATAAGCTTCTTTTAAAAATATATGGCCTTACGTATTTTGTAAGTAAAAAAAAATACAACACTATATTTACTTACATCCTAAGAGCGCTTACGCACTACGTCCGATCCGAATCCGATCCGTCTCCGTGAAATCAAAATCACAAAGACATTCGGATGACGGATCTAATTCGTAAATCACTAGAAATACTCCGGACCGTTATTTTACGGAGACGGATTGGATTCGCATCGGATTCGGATCGAATAGTGCGTTACCTTACCGCTCTTATTCCTAGGTACTATCCTAGTTTCTACTAATATTATAAACGCGAAAGTTTGTGAGTGTGTGTGTGTTTACTTGTTATCTTTCACGCAAAAACTACTGAACGGATCTGGAGTCTGGACGAAGTCTGGAATAACATATAGGTAGGTAGGCTACTTTTAATCCTGGGAAAATGTACAGTTCCCGAGGGAAACGGGGGCGAAGCTGCTGGCGGAAGCTAGTTTGCAATATATCAATGTACCTGTAGGTATGTATTTATTTAAATTTACTAAGAAGAGCGGTACCTATATGTACATTTACGTACCTACTTACCTATAGTTACAAAACTATAATACCTACATTTATTTGTTGTCTATAACATAAACATTGAATGGTAGGTAGATACTTTTACTATTTGATATTCCTCGCATTTCGGCGGCAACGAAATCACTATTTGTTGTTAAATAATGCGCAACCATTAATCCATCTATTTTAGGTAGATTATATTATCCGATTGCCCTTTTTAGGGTTCCGTAGCCAAATGGCAAAAAACGGAACCCTTATGGATTCGTCATGTCTGTCTGTCTGTCTGTCTGTCTGTCTGTCTGTCCGTCCGTATGTCACAGCCACTTTTTACCGAAACTATAAGAGCTATACTGTTGAAAATTAGTAAGTAGATGTATTCTGTGAACCGCATTAAGATTTTCATACAAAAATAGAAAAATAATAATAAATTTTGGGGGCTCTCCATACTTAGAACTGAAACTCAAAATAATTTTTTTCATCCAATCCTTACGTGTGGGGTATCTATGGATAGGTCTTTTAAAATGATAATAAGGTTCCTTATATCATTTTTTTCTAAACTGAATAGTTTGCGCGAGAGACACTTCCAAAGTGGTAAAATGTTGGTTCCCCCCCCTGTAACTTCTAAAATAAGAGAACGATAAATCTAAAAAAAATATATGATGTACATTATTATGCAAACTTCCATTGAAAATTGGTTTGAACGAGATCAAGTAATTATTTTTTTTTTAAAACGTCATAAATTATAAACCGCAATTTTCCTCTCATTCAATCAACTCAAATATAAAAACGTCGATCAAACTTACAAAGAACTACAAGAACTTTTATATTATGATGATACTTGCTGCTACGGAACCCTTCATGGGCGAGTCCGACTCGCACTTGGCCGGTTTTTTCGTCCATATTATTAATTGAATAATATTTACTATTAAGTCTATTAACGAAAACACAACAAAATACTGCACAAGCCAAGCGCAAGCTATGCAACTTGTACTAAGCCGGGTTCGGCCCGCGCGGCGGGTTGTGATGTGACGTCACAAGCGGTCACGTGACTGTTAGCGGGACTCGATATTTTTCGAAACTTTGAATGCCTATAGAATCAAAACTACTAGGTATTTTTGACTACAACAAAAACTAGTGTATTTGTATACATACAGGCATTACTGAGACAAAATTTCAAGCGATTTGGCATACCTAGTAACATTCTCCATTTTTTTACTCCTCCATAACGCTGTATTAGCAGATGATTCGTAGATAAATCGAAACCTTGGAAAGACCACTACCCATGGTATTTGTTTCGTATGCTAATTCAGCGTTATGTACAAGTAATGGGCATTTCAATTTTTATCCGGATATTTTGGTACTAGGGTTGTCACTAGAGATTAGAATCCGGATCATGAGATAATATATTTTTATAAGTATCATTTTATTT
Organism: Mecyna flavalis; assembly: GCA_949319885.1. Taxonomy (NCBI): domain Eukaryota; kingdom Metazoa; phylum Arthropoda; class Insecta; order Lepidoptera; family Crambidae; genus Mecyna; species Mecyna flavalis. The sequence goes on along the minus strand of OX439435.1, from coordinate 8,277,366 downwards.
TAAAATTATCGTTCGGGATATTAATTTCTCATTCCTACTTCTTTTCAATCTTGATTTTTAACCGACTTCATTTAAAGGAGGTTATTAATAATGTTTTTACACGTGTATGTATATATCTTTGTATGTAGTCTGTATGTACGCGTATTTGTATATTTATTTCTCTAAACCAAAAAGAGCGCTAGCGATGATTATATTTTAATTGGTTTATGTATTGTTTCACATAGCAAATAGTGACAGTTTAATCCAAATCCATTAATATTGACTCGAATAGATTTTAATGTACTGTTTGTCGCTATTTCGATGAAATGCTATGTGTGACATGGGAAGGAGTCCACGAATCATTTTTTTTTTAAATGGACTATCCCGCGCCTGTTTGCGGCGCGGTGATTCTGCCAATGTCAAGTGAAGGAGGGAGTTTCTATTTGCGTTAAAACATTGGTGTTATGATGTTTTAACGCTTCATGGAAACACTGGAGGATACTCTCAAGGTCACGGGGGAACGGACGCCATTGCGGTAAGAGCGTCTCATCTACCGATGAGACACATTACACGCAATACCCGTCCATTCAGTCAATTTGTTTCAATTTTCTTATTTATGACACTTCGTTACACTTTACTGAATGAAAATCAGCCTCCGTCCACTTGGCTCCCATGCTTGGATCCCATGGGATCAAAAAATAATTTTTTTCGCCTCTTGGATCCTATGATTATGACATTCAATGAAAATACTATATTTCGCTCCCATGGGATCCAAAAATAATTTTTTCCGCCTCTTGAATCCCATAGGATCCTCAGATAATATAAATTCCTTTTGGATCCCATGCTTGGATCCCATGGGATCCACAGATAATTTTTTTCGCCTCTTGAATCCCATAGGATCCTCAGATAATATAAATTTCCTTTGGATCCCATGCTTGGATCCCATGGGATCCACAGATAATTTTTGTCGCCTCTTGGCTCCCATGGGATTCAAAGAAATATATTGCAAGAGTCCACAACCCCCATGGTTGTTTAATTAGATTTTAATAATTCTTACTTCCTCCGTGGTACAGTAGTTAGAGCGTTGGCTCTAACACCTGGAGGTCGTGGGTTCGAATCCCTCGGGGAACATCACTTTGTGTAAATGGTTAGAGGGTAGATTTTAAGAATTTTATTTATTTTATTGTAGAGGGGACCATTTGTGAAATCAAACTGTCGACGAACCACGTTTAAGAATAAAATAATGTTATGTGTTGTATTTATGTACTTATTTATTATTTAAAATATTTACGTAACAATTCACACAACTAAGCATAAGCTTATGCTATGGGTCAGACAACGAATAAACATTACTCTTATTTTTTTTTGTTCACAAATAAGTAATATACATAGAAACACCCAGACCGCTATTAGCGATAAGTCCGCCTGTATTGTACAGTTTTATTATGTTACATGTTTTCTGGGGTAATGTGTAGTGCAATAAAGAAATATTTATCTATTTATCTATCTAATGTCGGAAAAACAAATGAATGTCGGGAAAACAAGTGAATGTCGTTAAAACATTGTTTATTGATCTGAAGTTAAAAAAACAGGTGCAAGCGATTTTCGACCTTATCGACAGTTACCAAAATAACGCATTTTAATAAACCAGCAAAGATAGTCAACAAGCGTTTGCGAAAAAGCAACAAAGGACAACGCAAGAAATTGTATGGGCTCTGTCCCCACCTACCAACAGACTTGGCACTAGTTTTAATATTATTCTGACATTCCATAAAAAGACAAATAACCATTTTTAATCCAAAAAATGACGGGGTATTCAAAAAAGAATAAAAACGTCCTTATGCCGCACGCCTAAGATTCAGAATTGCGCTGAAGTGTCTAGCTTCAAGTAGTCTCGACTGTAAAATATTTTTTAAGATTTCATTTTAATGGAACACTTTTATTTAGACCAGGGGGGTTACTCTTGATCGCCTGCACATAATTTTCACAATTAACTGTGTCAAAAAAATACTTGAAAAATACAACATTCAAATTCGATTTGCGTGAAATCCCTATTCCTACGGCGAATGTCGTCATACAAAAAAAAGATCAGTACGGCAAGAGGTATTGACAGAGATACGTTGGAAATCTGTTGGTGGGTGGGGACGCTGATTTGCATGGTCCTTTTTGAATGTCAATAAGGTTGAAAATCTGTTTTTTTACATCAAATCAATAAAAACAATTTTAACGACATTCATTTGTTTTTCCGACATTCATTTGTTTTTCCGACATTCATTTGTTTTTCCGACATTCATTTGTTTTCCCTACATTCATTTGTTTTCCCGACATTCATTTGTTTTTCTGTCATTCATACATTTTCTAAATAAGTGGACTCGATAACGCTTATTACCCTCCGTCCTCTTGGATCACATGAGTTAGTATACCCAGGAGCCAAAAGGCGAAAATATTTAGTTGTGGATCCCATGGGAACGAAATATAATATTCTCGTTTAATGTTTTATTATAGGAGCCAAAAGGCGAAAAAAACTCCTTTTAGATCCCATGGGAGCGAAATATAGTATTTTCATTGAATGTCATAATGATAGGATCCAAGAGGCGAAAAAAATTATTTTTGGATCCCATGGGATCCAAGCATGGGATCCAAAAGGAATTAATATTATCTGAGGATCCTATGGGATTCAAGAGGCGGAAAAAAATATTTTTGGATCCCATGGGAGCGAAGCATGGGAGCCAAGTGGACGGAGGCGAAAATCACACCACTTTTCAACACCAAACTGCACTAGATCACAAATAAAAAGATTTAAAACTATAGGACGCGTGGACCCATCGCCTACCCTCCAGTGAATCTCCACGAATCATATTCATGATTATTATTAAATAGTGACATTAGTGACATTCTTGCTTGACATATTTAATTTATTTTATTTTATAACATGTATAATTTGACGTTCATATGTGCTTGTATAAGGCTAAACTCAATAAATTAATTTGATTCTTGCTTTGAAAAAAATATTAATATCCGGATATAGGAAGGTGACAACCCTGGAAAAAAACTAAAATTACTGATTATTTTTACATAACGCTGAATTAGCATACGAAATAAATACCATGGGTAGTGGTCTTTGCAAGGTTTCGATTTATCTACGAATCATCTGCTAATACAGCGTTATGGAGGAGTAAAAAAATTATAAAGAAAAATGACAAAATATTTTATATTTCGTTATGCATTGCAAGTAGAAGGACCCAATTTTGCAGATATATCTGGTATTTTATGTCTGTTTGATAGACGCAATCAAAATTTAGAAATATATTTTAATTTTGTCGCAATATTTAATTTTGTGGTTTTCCGGACCCGGATATAGGTACGCTAACTTTGAATTTTTTTTTTCTCAAAAACTATTCGTCATATCAATGCCGGAGTTTTACTAGTGTGCTTAAAATGACAAAAACTTTCAATTTCTGGAAAAAAAAGCACATGCAACAAAAATGGGGTTCATAATACACTGTGATGTGTACCTACCATGGAAACAAGTTTTTTTCTTTTATTTTATTTTTAATTAAGTTTAAATATTTTTCTTCTCCCTCAGATTTGGCTGGGCAATAAAGAAAATGATGGAAAATTCTCACTTATCAGATCTTTTCCATGGAAGACTGATGTTCTCATAATTTATAATGATGTCCTGGTTGGTCTTGTAAATCCTCATATTGAGTGCTACACAATAACTGGCAATAGTTTGGGTATACTTCCCAGCACAGAAGGTGAAGGGGAGCCAATTGGAATCACAAATACTAGTAAATTTATTGTAGTTGCAACAATGGATGGGACACTAAAACTGGTTGAAATAACCAAAAAAGGGCTGAGAATGCCATATCCTCCTAAAAATTGCTATCAAATGATTGAAGATTTTGGAGAAGTAATGAGAGCTTCAGTGAACTGTACTGGACGATACATTTGTTTGAGCATTGCAAATGCGGGACTAGCACCTGACCCCAGATTGTATCTTTTGGATGTGGCTAATGACAGTATAACTAATATGCATCTTGATGAAACTGCAACCCCACCTTATCAGAGTGTTCCAATAGCCATTATATGGGACCATAATGATCACAGAATAGTAGCTGTGCATATGAGATCAGCAGATTTAGACAGTATCCACCTTTTCTTTTGCCATGAAGGAAACCTCTTTGAATATAAAAATTGGTGCTCCTCCTCTGAAGATTACTTCCTTACAGATTTTATGTTATGTACCTTGAATGCACCCTATGTAATTATACTTGCACAACAAACTCTTAAAAAGATTTTAATGAATGAATTTGCAGATTTTACAGACCCTGACCAAAACACAATGCGCCAGGTATTAGATTTTCTTTACTATATGACCATAGGAAATTTAGAGAAAGCAGTGGTTGTAGGGACGAGTATATCTGGTGGCAAAAATTCAATCATTTGGGACAGTCTGGCAAAAGTATGCGTTTATTGTAAACGACCTGAAGTAGGTGCTGTATGTTTGGGGAAAATGGGTAATATCAAAGGAGCACTCATGATGCGGAATATAATGGCCGACAATGATATAAATGAAATGTGCAAAGTAGGCGTCCTTGCAGTCAATCTTGGTATGATAGATGAAGCTGAAAAATTCTTTCGAGAAGCTCAAAGGCCAGATATGATTACTCGGCTTATAGCTGCTAAAGAAGGTGGCCTTCATGAAATTAGTAACGGAACACAAGAAGGAGAAAATATATTGCTTGTGAAAAGTGCTCAACACAAACTTGCCAAAGTTTTATGGGCAAACGGGGAAACTGGAGCAGCGTTAAAATTGTTTGAAAGCGCAGGTACTCTAGTACCGCACGTGCCTAGAATGCTTATCGCACAAGGTCAAGCTCCCATATTAGCCCAATATGTTCTAAATTCAACTGATCCCAACCTTATTACATGGTGGGGTCATTATCTTGAAAGTATTGGTGATTTGGAGGGCGCACTCGAAGCTTATGCACGCGCCAATGACCACGGCGAACAAACAAGATTACTTTGTCACATGGACAGAATAGATGAGGCGGAGAAATTGTGCCAGAAAAGTCCTGCTTCTATGTACCAAATGGCGCGTTATTTAGAGATGCAGTCGGATAAAACTGAGAGTGCTGTAAAGGTAATAAGAAGAAGTCGTTGACGTAGTTAAACTCTGAATGAATACCTATAAAAGAAATGTATTATTTTTATTTTGCAGATGTACATAAAATGTGGTGCAGTGTCATCAGCTATCCGTGTAGCAGCAGAGGCGAGTGCATGGAATCTCGTGTGGCGGGCTGGCTCCGCGTCGCAAACTCATGCTCTACACGCTGCTTCCATCCTTGAAAATGCTGGGCAGAATGAACAGGCCATTGCGTTATACCAAAAAGCGGGTGAGTTGATACTCAAAAAATGCTAATTGGTTTGAGTTTCCATAAGGCTTAAAAACCAAAGTACCGCGCCCTCATTGATTAAAAAATCACCTTAAAGCCTCAAATTATATTAGCTAGATCTGTATAGATTATGTACTAACGAGTATATTCCTCGATATATAATACGATTGTATGTAGGTATGTTTACTGTTTGATATTGCAATATAAATAAATATGTAATTCCATTCGCCGTTTCGTTCTCAGGAAAACCCCACATGGCGTTAAAAGTTGCTCTCCAGTGCGGAGACACGAACGCGATGGTGGCAGCGGTAGAGTCTCTCGGGGACCGCGTGGACCCCGAGCTAGCTCACACGCTCGCCGCTCACTTGAGGAAGGCTGACCACCACTCGCACGCTGCAGCGCTACTGGCTACAGCCGGCAAGGTTCGTAAATTACAAGTACATTGAGACTCTAGCAGTATGTACAAATCTAATCGACTTTATTAGCGCAAAATAGTGGTAATGTTTATTAGACTAATGAGAATGAAAAAGGAGCCAACTGCAGATGAATAAACCAGCGGTCTATTATGCAGTACACTTTTGTGGGACTGTGCAGTGTGGGACTAATAATTACTCCGAAAGGAATCGAAGAAAAATCCCATCACCGCGATTCAGATCCACGACCGTGCCGCTTAGCGGGGTGCGCCATCTTGGTAGACAATAAATTATCTATTACATACAGCAGATGTTTTACTCTATAAAATCACCTGAAACCTTTGAATAAAATGAATAATTTGTCAACAAGTTAACAAAACTTATTTCCAGTATGAGGAGGCGTTAGACATAGTGGAACAGTCATCCGCCCCTCTGTCGGAGGAGCTGAGTGAAAGACTGGCCGCTCCGGCTGGGACGACGGGTCGCGACGCTCTCCTGCGCCGGCTGGCAGACGTGCTCGGTGGACGCGGGCTGTACCACCAAGCTGCTAAGAGATTGGCACATGCTGGCGATAAGGTGGGTTTAGTTCCAGTGGAACAGACGTCCGCCCCTCTGTCGGAGGAGCTGAGTGAGAGACTGGCCGCGCCGGCTGGGACGACGGGTCGCGACGCTCTCCTGCGCCGGCTGGCAGACGTGCTCGGTGGACGCGGGCTGTACCACCAAGCTGCTAAGAGGCTGGCACATGCTGGCGATAAGGTGGGTTTAGTTCCAGTGGAACAGACGTCCGCCCCTCTGTCAGAGGAGCTGAGTGAGAGACTGGCCGCGCCGGCTGGGACGACGGGTCGCGACGCTCTCCTGCGCCAGCTGGCAGATGTGCTCGGTGGACGCGGGCTGTACTACCAAGCTGCTAAGAGATTGGCACATGCTGGCGATAAGGTGGGCTTAGTTCCTTTGTTTTCAACAAAAAAAAACAATTTTTTTTTTTTGTGTCACCTTTTGGGCCACCCTGTATTTAGATCTTTAAAACGACGCAACAGATTTTGATACGGTTTTTTTTAATAGATAGAGTGATTCCAGAGGATGATTTATATGTATAAATACCTACATGCATAATATAGTAGAGAAAGTGGTCTAGATGGGCCCCCAGAAGTCCACAGAAAACTCAAGGCTACTTAGGGGATCAGATTTTCATAATTATTGTCAAGTGCTGGGAATGGGCGCTATGTCTATTCTAACCATTAGTTCTTAATTCTGAAATAATCTCCGAAACGAAGTAATAGTCAGATTTATTTTAAAAAAATGACAAACTCAACGCTTTCGATATTGCTGATGCTTGCTGAGTTGTACAGTTACATTTCCAGTGGAACAAAAACGTGATTGCTTCATTTTCACAGTCATGCTGGCGGTTCGACGTCAAAATAAACCAATCACATTTTAGTTGGAACTTATGACTGCGTAGCGCCATCTAGCGGATTTTCTGTTCTAAAATACCCTCATAGTCTGATACTTACTTATTGTAGGCAGGAGCGATGCGATGGCTGATGCGATCAGGTGACTGCGACCGTATCGCAACATTCGCGGCGGCGACGCGCGAGCGCGGCGCGCAGCTGATGGCGGCGGACTACCTGCGCCGGCGCGCCGACTGGCGCTCCCGTCCGGACCTAACCCGGCACATCCTGCACTTCTACACCCGGGCGAAGGCCTATGCCAAGCTGGCGGCGTTTTACGCGGAGTGCGCTAAAGTTGAAGTCGATGATTATGAGGTAAGTAAGGGATTTTAATAAGAATCAAAGTAAACAGGACATTTATTGCAGTCACGAGTGTGTATTCAACTCATTCAAATTTGAACCTTATCGCAGTCGCACAAGGCATCTTGTAAACCAGCACCTATAGGCATTGCGTGCACATTGGTCTACTATGCAGTTACTGTCACGCAGACTAGAATCTGCGCTCAGACTATAGTCACAGAATAGTACTAACGTACAGAAGGTTCACTCTGGTGATGGGCGATTGTTCCAAAAATTTACAATCGAATTGTTCGAATGATTCAATACTTGGTATTTGATAGATCATTCGTCATTCGAAAGAAAATTAATCTTTCGAATCATAACTCGATTGTCGAATAATCTTCGACCGAATTAATTCATTTGAATGAAAATATAGAATGAATCATTCGAATGATTTTCTATTATTTCGTCAGTTAACTGTTTAAATTATTTTGCTAGGCTTGCTTTTTAAGGTAGGAGATTGTGATTTTGATGTGTTAGTAGCAGTTTTCTAATTAAAGAATATAGTTTCATTTAATTTCAACATTTTAATTCATGCGAATGATGAAAATTTATTCGAATGATGCAATTCATCCGGATGTTTCTTTTTCATTCGAATAATTCGAATAGCTGTTTCATACAATCGAATAATTCGAATACCTGCCCATTCGAATGATCATTCGAATGAATCATTCATATTCGCCCATCACTAGTTCACTCCCTAACAAAAACATTCCTACGCTATAACACTGGTCGCAACAGTCGCATTATAGCGCCACCTACCTACTGCTAGCCACTAATTTCTTTTCTGATCTTAGAATTTTTATTTCAGAATTATGAAAAGGCTTTAGAGGCACTAAAAGAAGCATCGCGATCTCTTGCCAAGTCATCAGATCCGGAATCAGGTTTGTAAACGTCCCACTTAAACTGTAGTATACACAAGAATATAGTTGTTAAAGCTTCTGTAATGTTTCAATAATTCAATTTTCATTCACGCACAATGGCCTACTTTATAGGCTAAATCAAATCAAATCAAAATTTTTTATTTGCTTCAAATAGGGTACATAATGGTGTTATAAGATAAAATGTCCTTATTCCTATTTAGCTTTTTTTCCAAAGCATGCAAAAATTACATACATCATAAGATGCTGGAAAAAATAAATTAGACCTAAACCTAATTTAATTGTTTACATTTAGAATTTTGAAATATATACATTAAATATTACCGAATATTATTAATATTACATAATATTAACTATTAATAACACATAAAAAAAAATTTATAGCATATTAATTACAAATAATAATCTTTCAATCTCTCGTCCATTTATTAACACACAAACACAGCCACAAACGAACAGTCCAACTGGTACAGTTGAACCAATTCTACTGATATAGGATAGAAGAATGTACTTGGCTTAGGCCCGTGTATTCTTCTTAAAATAAACCGGTGAATGGAATACACCGAGATATAAAAATATATACATAAACATAATAATAATAATGAAACAAGTTAAGTACATATTTTTACTGGTCCTTATAATTTAAAAATTCCTCAACCGAGTAAAACATGTTGTTTTGTAGCCAGTTTCTGAGATGAGATTTGAATGTGTTAGTGGGTATATAGTGTTTTTATATGATCCGGTAATTTATTGAAGATTTTAATGCACATCATGTAACTATTTTTTAAATAACGAGTTGTGGTAGGAGCTACATTTACGGTTAAATTGTGCATGTGTCTAGTATTTCTATGTGTATGGTTTTTTGCTAGTAAGAAAAGATGTTTATTATGGATAACGAATAGAGCGGTTTCGAGAATGTAAAGGCAGGGTAGGGTCAATACATTTAGGGATTTAAAATATGGCCGACAGGAAACATCAGGCGCGATGTTGCAAATCGACCTAATGCATCGTTTTTGGGCGATAAAGGCTGATTTGATATTAGTGCCATTTCCCCAAATAAGCAGCCCATATCTCAGCACCGACTCTACATAGGCGTAATAGGCTATAATAGTCCAGTCAAATTAGGTCTTAAAATAGAAGTAAGGTTACAAAAATTCCCATAGAGCTAAAAATTGGTATGAATGTTCAGAATACTATTATAAATGAATTGTGAAAAGTCCTCATCAATGCTCCTTGTGCATTTTTTTTTTTATTGATGTTGAAAGTTTGCAAAAATAGGTTTTTCGCAATTTTCAGCTAAACGGTGAGTTTTACAGGAAAAATAGTTTAGACAAAATTGTAGATCATCCGATTCTCTACAAAAAATGTATTCACACTTTTTTCATAAGTATTGCCATTTCCGTGATATAGCGATTGAAAAAATAAAAAAAAATATTTTATTCGTAATATGCACGTTAATATACTTATATTCATTTTTGAACCGTTTTACGAGTAAAAATATGAGTCCCTATGTCTTATACGTACAAATTATAAAATTCTTAGAATATAAATGAACGTCAAAAACTCTGCCCCTCCCTATTTTCATTTAACAAAGATAGTGCATTTTACTGTTGCAAAAAAATGTCGCAATTCTGCTTTATTTGTAGTCAACCTTTGACTGAAAGTGGAGTTGTTACTGTTGATCGCGGCATAAAAGCATTAATTGATGCAAGTAGGTATTGAAAGAGATGATGGGTTTTCGGAGTACCTGAAAGACCAGACATCTGTAAAAAATCATGTGCACTGTCGAAAAAAGTATACTCGAAAAAGTAGCATTGATGCCGTGAAAAGATGGCGCCAAAAAGAAGAAGCTGGTTCATCGAAAATAAGTCCTCCTCGTACTAGAGCAAGAGTAAGTGAACATTTTGCTTCAATCAGTGCTGTTTATTTTGCGGCATGAATTAAATGAAGAGTTAGAGAAGAAAAAAGTACTGCAGTACCATCGTAAGATTTTTAAAGTGACTACACAAAGACAGTATTCTAACTATAGCTAAAACTCGTTATGATGATGTAGCAAAAGCTGTTGTTGCTCGAATTGAATTTGAATATGATTTAGTCGCTGCATACTAATTGTAAATGTTCTAAATTGAAGCGTTTATTTTTTAAATAACCTTTTTCAAGAAATAAGTCAGTGACTTTGGAATGTCTGTATCAATATCTTCAAACATACGACCTGGTGGAGGATAATTAAAATTATCTAACACTGCACATTGAATATACTCTCGAATAATTGCTGCTGCAGCTTCTAAGATGCGAAATCGCTCTTTTTTTTATCTGTTTTTCCGTACCAAGCTTGATTTAAAATATCATGGTGACTATCAATAAAACATACGAATGTTAATGATCCTGATTTTTCTGTAATAATAATTTTATCACCATACTCCAACTTCAATCGCATTTTAATGGTTCTGTTATCTATTGTTGAGTTTTTACAAATTTAATGTGAATTGACAATCATCGGTATTTTCAATATACTTAAATATTTTTCTCATCGAAATATTTGTAGCTCATCTTTGTTAAATGAAAATAGGGGCAGAGTTTTTGACGTTCATTTATATTCTAAGAATTTTATAATTTGTATGTATAAGACATAGGGACTCATATTTTTACTCGTAAAACGGTTCAAAAATGAATATAAGTATATTAACGTGCATATTACGAATAAAATATTTTTTTTTATTTTTTCAATCGCTATATCACGGAAATGGCAATACTTATGAAAAAAGTGTGAATACATTTTTTGTAGAGAATCGGATGATCTACAATTTTGTCTAAACTATTTTTCCTGTAAAACTCACCGTTTAGCTGAAAAACGCAAAAAACCTATTTTTGCAAACTTTCAACATCAATAAAAAAAAATGCACAAGGAGGATTGATGAGGACTTTTCACAATTCATTTATAACAGTATTCTGAACATCTATACCAATTTTTAGCTCTATGGTAATTTTTGTAACCTTCAAAGTCTTATTTGACTGGACTATAAGAGCTGTTTCAGTGTTTGCTATTTTAGTAAGCTTGTATAGTGCAAAGGCGAATCTGTTTATTTTAGTGCGTACCTTCTCCATCTGCTCTATCCAGTTTAGTTTTGTGTTGATAGTAATACCCAAAAATGTTGTGTTATTTGAGGTTTTAAGAGTCTGTCCATTGAAGTCTATTTCAATTTTTTGGTTCTGAAAGTTATTAAAATTTATTATTTTTGTTTTATTTAAGTTTAGTTTCAGATTATTTGTTTTTAGCCTAAGTGCGGAAAATCGACCGCTGCGAACCGAAACCTAATTAATTTTTTGTTAATTTTTGTGCTAACAGAATACTGTAACCTTATATTACGCTGTACATTATATTAAAGCCTGCCAGGAAATTGTAGTTTTTTATTACAAAAACTTCAAGATAGGTTTCAAGCCTTGTCCAATTTGATTTTTCAGGTCCTCAAACAATGGCACTGCAGGAGCAAAGCACGTTAGTGAAACGATTTATTGATGTCAAGAAAACATTAGAAACGGGAGAAATAAATACAGGTATATTACATTAAATATTACCCGTAAGTACCTTTAGGTGCCAGCAGTGAATATAGCACGTCAGCAAATAATGGCATTCCCGAATACATACGAATCCTTACCATGGCCATAAATCGAAAGAAATAGTGCTTAACGATGCAAAATTTATCCGATAGTCTTCTTTTAAAGATCGATGAGCATTATTCATCGCGTAGACATGGACCTGAAGATAACTTATTGATTAGAGCACTGTAGGGGGGGGGGGGGGGGATTTAAGGCCTCTGCCTTGAATTTCGCAGTAGTGGGAGCGGAAGCGGGCGACGCACGCTCGGGCGGTCACCGCTTGAAGCGGGATGACACGAACTGTCACGAGCGGTGCGCTCCTGTCAAGCGCACCCACCCCGCTTCCGCTCCCACTCCCGCGCACCCACCCCGCTTCCGCTCCCACTCCCGCTTCCGCGAATTTGGAGGCAGTGGCCTAAAGCCTATTTATACTCGTTTTTATAATTACGGAATTCCGACAGATCTCAATTTTTGACACTTCCTTTACCACAAACGTTTTCTGAAAAGTAATTTAATCTATGTTGTAAATTATAATTTCAGGAGTGACAAGTGGCCAACAACTCTTGCCAGCTATCAGTGGCCGCGCCGGACTCATTTCAGAAGAGAAACTATTAAAATTGCTTCTTCAGTATGCTCCTAATCATCCTGATGCCGCAAGTAAGTAAACCTTTTTTGAAAATGATTAACGTATCTATATAAATTTTTTTGTTGATAGGAATTGTGTCTATAAGGATGTTGCTTCGACTCTTTAGTAAAAAAAAAACGTTTTTGATATTTACAGGATTTGAGCAACAACTAAAAGCGCTGCAGAAACCTTCTGAAGATGAAAACCAGTCTACAGATTCGCCTGATCAGAGCATTGAAGAAGTTATTTAAGTCAATTGCTACGATCATAATCATACAACTAAGTTTTTTAAGTGACTTGCCCAGTGGGGATGAGTCCCGGTTTTGTATAGCTGCCCAAACGCGTTGTTTTTGTTTTCAGTTTCTGCAAACAAAATCGATTATATCAATGGATACTATCGATTCAGAAATCGATTATTTTGCCCGCATTAATTAATCAATACTTAGGTACACTTAGCCTCTGATCAACCTTTACAAATCTTTCAAATTCCTGCAACCAATTTTCAGCTTAATGTCCATCCCATAGAGTTCTATTTCAAGTGAGACTTTGATAGATTTGCAAAGGTTGATCGGTGTACATTATTGTTTGTCTGGCAAAATATTTGTAGGATATTTGGCGCGTCTCACTCATTCCCAGAATTGAAAGCCCAGGGTCTAGATCCAAATATCGCTATAAAATACGTATTATGTAGTATGGATTTAGGTAAATAGTTTATTTATTAAATAACCGATCCGTCCTAGACCTGTCACCTGTGTAAAAGACTTACGTTAATGCCGTCCGTGTTAAATGTTTATTATTTTGTATTATATATTTATAAGAATAAAACTATTAAGGTAAAAGGTGGCCCGAGTCCTTTCTACCTACCCCCCCCCCCCAATCTGCAAATTCTTACAACCAATATTTAGGTTTAGTCCATCCATCACTAATACCGTTTTATTTCAATTGATAAATTGCCGAGATTGGCACGATCTTGCTTTGGAGAGGGTCAAATAGGAAAGTATGGGAAGGCCTTTGCCCAGCAGTGGGATACTTTTAGGCTACATTTAAAAAAATAGATTGTTCTCTTAGAATATACCATGTAAAATCCAGCATGAGTCCTTTACAACAATTATTATTTTTGATTGTAAAATGTATGTAGGTAGTAGGTAGAGAAATAACGTTCATAATTTGCTGGCCCCGCCCACTTAGGGGTCCATTGCTGAAATATTTCACTTAAGCGCGCTCTACACTTAGCCCGCGCATCGCGCGCGAACACCGCGAAAGGGCGCGAACGCTAAGTGTGGAGCCGTTTCGCATATTCTTCGCGATTTCGCGCTTTGTTCCCCAATTTTTGTCGGTTTTTTGGTCCGCGTCAAAGGGAGCGCGAAGCGCGAACGCGACGCAAACGTGCATGACTCCACACTCGCAGTCCGCGACGGTCAGTATCTATACTAATATTATAAAGAGGAAAGATTTGAATGTTTGTTTGTTTGAATTGAATAGGCTCCGAAACTACTGAACCGATTTGAATAATTCTTTCACTGTTGGATAGCTACACTATCCCCGGTGAACATAGGGTACTTTTGATCCCGGAAATGTGGGGGGAAGGGGGGGGGGGATATTTGAAAAAAATTACGCGCGTGTGAAACCGCGGGCGGAAAGCTAGTTGTTCATAAAGAGTTACTTATTAAGGGGGAATAGAGTCATCAGCTTTATCGCCGATCAGCGCCATCACGTGAAACCGGAAGAAATTATTTTTTTCTATATTTCATAATTAAAGTACGCTAACGCGCATATTGTTAGGGACGCAGCAACAGCTTTCGAAGTCCATTTCATTCAAAGTTGCGAACTTAACTGTGAAAACCGCGAACCATTGCGAGTGTGGAGTCATTGTTGAATTCGCGGCAAGTTCGCGGCGCGAATTCGCGCCGTGATTCGCGGGCTAAGTGTAGAGCGGGCTTTACACGTAATAATCGATTGTGAAAGTGTAATATATCGATTTAATTTTATCACTTTTTAAACGTGTGTCTAACATTTTACATTTTTATTCATGGAATTAATATTATCTATGTTTTTATTACGACGACGACGTCACTAGAAATGTCACTGTGACACCAGCTGTCGCAAGACTCGCAAGGCTCATGCTGGATTTCTTTGAGTTGAGATTGTATGAATTTAAAAAAGAAAAGATGATTCACTGGAGGGTAGGCGATAGGTCTACGCGTCTTTTAGTTTTAAATCTTTTTATTTGTGATCTAGTGCAGTTTGGTGTTGAAAAGTGGTGTGATTTTCATTTAGTAAAGTGTAACGAAGTGTCATAAATAAGAAAATTGAAACAAATTGACTGAATGGACGGGTATTGCGTGTAGTGTGTCTCATCAGTAGATGAGACGCTCTTACCGCAATGGCGTCCATTCCCCCGTGACCTTGAGAGTATCCTCCAGTGTTTCCATGAAGCGTTAAAACATCTAACACCAATGTTTTAACGCAAGGAGAAACTCCCATAATTATTCACTCGACATTGGCAGAATCACCGCGCCGCAAACAGGCGCGGGACAGAGGCCATTAAAAAAAAAAAAAAAAAAAAAAGAAAATGTCAGATGTCAGCTGATTTTTAGAGGTTATTATAAATAATAATTGTTATATCTATGTATAGTTTAATCAGATTATTAAATAAAAATGGTAAAAATTATACAATATGCTGCATTTTTTAAAAACGCCAACAAACTTACCAACAATCTTTTATCAACCAGGTAAAATTTTGTTAGATCAATATGAAAATTAAGTTTAGTATTAATTATTAACTCAATGTTTTTGTATTTAACGTACATATTATTATTGCAGGTTATTAAAGCGTACGAAAACTTCCAATTCTCCAAATGTAGATGAAAAAAAAATCAGAAACTTTAGTATTGTGGCGCATGTCGACCATGGGAAAAGTACACTGGCCGACAGACTTTTGGAAATAACAGGAATAATTAAACCTGGTTCAGAGCAAGCTCAGGTCCTAGATAATCTACAGGTAATTTATTTTTATAGACCAAATTACTAAGACATATTTAATTTAGAAAATCATATTTCTATATTTAATTATTGAAAAAAAAATTATTGAATAAATTACTTTTAAGGTTGAGCGAGAAAGAGGAATAACGGTGAAAGCTGTGACGGCTTCACTAAATTACAAATATAATAATGAAACATACCTGCTGAATTTAATAGACACACCTGGACATGTGGATTTTTCTAATGAGGTAATTTTTAAGTTTTAACTAATTTAATACCTATTATATATAGTGAAGGTTCCTCAAATTCCTGCTTTAACAGGTCTTCTGTACATTGTAACACCAGGAGAATACCTATTGAACCAAGAGACATAATTCCAAGTTGCGGTCTAAATCAGCAAGCTAACTATTCCAGCAGATGTCTCTGGTATATTTTATAATTTTATTTTAACATTTACAGGTGGTTCGTAGTGTAACAGCATGTCAAGGTGTCATATTACTAGTTGATGCCAATGAAGGAGTTCAGGCCCAAACAGTTGCAGTACATTCTCTTGCAAAAAGAAATAATCTTGTCATCATACCCACATTGAACAAAGTGGATCTACCCAGAGCAGATCCTGACAAAGTAAAGTCACAGTTAAAGTCATTATTTGGGATTGAGCCAGAAACTGTATTGAGCATATCAGCTAAAAAAGGTTGGGGCGTTGAGGAATTACTTAAAGCTGTCATAGAAAGGATTCCTCCACCTGTTGTAGATAGCAATGGACACTTTAAAGCACATATTATAGATACATGGCATGACAAATTTAGGGGAGTTTTGTGCCTAGCATACATTCATTCAGGAAAAGTTCAGCTTGGCCAGCCAGTAAAGTGGAGATCTGATTCTAAACAACATATAGTAAAATATTTAGCTGTTTTGAGACCTAAAGAAGAGCCTATTCAAGAAGCAATTGCTGGACAAGTTGTTATGGTAGGTAAGTACTGTATAAAATTTGAACCTACTGCTTTAGTCAAAATTTCAAAGCACAAATTACTTTTTTCTTATCTTATTAATGATTTTTGCCCATCATAAATATATTATGTGTATTGTTTTTCAGGCTGCGGGCCCAGAGGAGGTGGTAACGTTGGAGATCAGTTACTCTCAATAGAATGTCCAATAGACAAAAGTGATAATGCTTTACCTCCTGTGCGACATATGGTGTATGCTGGAATCTTCCCTGCCGACCAATCGCAGCACACACTCTTGAATGATGCCATAAAGAAACTAGCATTAAATGATTCTGCTGTTTCTGTTATGCCCGACTCTAGGTAATTAATAATGGGATATGGTGGCCGCCTTTGTCAACAACACATCATCGTCACCCACAACAACTCCAAAAATTAGAATTATAAATATTGCATAAAGCACACAAGAATGCGTAATTATTTGTTTACATTACATACGCATTTCAATTGTTAATAAATAACTTCTTTCATATTATTATCATCATTTATAAAAGAGTTATTTAAAATGGATTAACTACTTACATTTACTTAGAAGGTTAATCTATTTCAGTGTTTTATTTCATGCGTAGAAAACGCGTCGATATAAGAATTGTTTTCTTTTCTGTTGTAGTCCAGCATTGGGACAAGGATGGAGAGTTGGATTCTTGGGGCTACTCCATCTGGATGTGTTCACTCAACGTCTGTTGCAAGAATACAAGGCTGAAGCTATTTTGACTGCACCATCAGTCCCATACAAAGTGAAGTTAGTATGTTTTTGTTTACAATATCTCTTTATTTCATCCAAAATTAATTTACATAGGAGATGTTGACCAGTATTTAAATTAAGTAGTAATAATATATTTTTTGCTTTGTAGAGTCAAAGGTGCTAAAGCTATAAAGATGTATAAAGGCGAAGAAGTAATTGTAACAAATCCATTACTTTTACCAGATGCGCAGAATATAGAGGAATATTATGAACCATTTGTAATAGGTAGGTACGTTTATTTTTAATATGAAAGATTTTAGCTATTTTCGGACTCAGCTCAATACAAAACATTCACTCAAGAGACCTAGTGGTCTCTTGAGCTGACTCACTGACATACATTTAACCACGGATCCACCGTTAGGGACGACGGGTACGTACCGTAAAACCGTAAAACTTGTGACGTCACGACTTTCTAAGTAATAGACTAATCGATCGAAGATATATGTATCGCACAAACAATTGAAAAAAGTTCAGTCATAAATTACCTTTTTTGGTAGTAGAATCTGGTCTTAATCTGAAAATACGTTTGGGATATTTAAAAAAAATGAGGTATGATGTAGGCAGAAGTAGCTGCTAATTTTCATTTCCATTCCTCGCAGGTACCATAATAACTCCAGTGGAATACATCGGCGCTGTCACCACCCTGTGCATAGATCGAAGAGGAACCCCCCTCCCGTCTAATGCAGTGGATGATAAGATGACAATGATGCAGTTTATCCTACCACTTTCAGAGGTGGTCATCGACTTCCATGACACCCTTAAAAGTATAACGTCAGGTTTTGCGAGCTTTGACTATCAGGATCATGGATTTCATCTTAGTGCTTTAGTACGAGTAAGTATTTTTTAACGTGCACAGTGCGCACACACGCACGCATTCGCGCCTTTTTTTATAGTACTCGGGATCATACAAGGGAGGAAACACAAATGCTTTACAATGTTTTTTTAATCGGTACCGTTCAAGACAAGAAATAATCACAATAAGTAGGGCTGTGCTTGAAATGTTTACCAGGTTAAAATTTCAAGCACAGCCCCAAGATCATAATTAATTAATAAGATAAGAAGATTCATATTGAATACCATTGTGTTTACAGATGGATATTTTGTTGAATGGAGTGTTAGTAGACGAGCTGTCCACAATAGTGCATGTCAGCCGGCTAGAATACACTGCCAGAAGGCTAACAGAAAAGTTAAAGGAGATGATACCTCGTCAAATGGTGCAGGTGTGTAAATCTTTTCTTTTCGAAATTTTCTTACACATGCAAATTAAATTAAAGCCAAGGCAATATAAGCGCTATCAGTTAGGTAGGTACAGCGCAGAGACACAATTTTTGAGCGATCAAATCTACGGCGCCGAAAGTCCATAGCAGCTTTTTAAAAAGTTTAAAAACAGGCGATGGATACAAATTAAGGGCGAACGCTAAAACTCGCGCGGGCGCACGCTCGCGTGTCTATAATAAAAAATAGTATGAGCAGCCGCAGGCGCGTGCGAGGCAGCGCGGGTGCGGGCGACGGATAGTCACACGCGGCGGGCGGCGGATAGTCACACGCGGCGGGCGACGGGCGTCCGCTTGCGGGTTTGTTTCTACAAATCAGACATCACTCCGCCCGCGAGCTAGATACAACCATGAACATCGATACAACTGTACACGCTCGAGATCAAAATTATACTAGCAGCGCTAAATGAGACGGGCACTCGCGACGGGTGCCCGCTCGCGGATTCGTGGCCCGCGGTGGACTTCCGACGCGTGCACCCGCGTCCGCATCCGCCCGTGTTTTAGCGTTCCCCTAAAACGCTAGGAAAAGTTAAAGAGGGTAAAACGCTGCCGACGGCGATGCAGGAGCGCGGGAGGTTTAGTGCGTATTCATGTGAGTCCCACACACGGCTCGTCTTCACCAGGCGAGTTATGGTGCGCAAATGCATTCCCCACCACGACACGTCACTTAACCAGAAAGCATCGCTCAATGTGTTGCCATACTTGAGGTGCTTCTGATCTTCAAGTCCGATTTCTATTGTACTAAATTTCCTTATTAATCGACCGTACACAAGTTCGGCTTACCCATAAAATGCTCAGTAGAGTTGGGTCTACAAAATGTAGTCTAGTTTCATTTTGGAGAATTGGTAAAATAGTATTTCTAGTTCCTTAACCCCAAAAGCTACACAAATAGCAGTAGATAACACGATTTGGCAACTCTATTTCTATTATCTGCTCTTTATAAGAACTGACTGAGGGTGTTTGTTTGGAATAAATAGAACTGTTTTGTACGTTTCGAGATCTGCTTTCTTTTTATACTTAACGCGTTATTATTAGCAATGCACACTTTCATTACAGGTCGCCATTCAAGCAGTAGTTGGAGGAAAAGTCTACGCCAGGGAAACGTTAAAAGCGTACAGAAAAGATGTCACGGCTAAACTGGTACATAATTTATTCATTTAGGTTTTCATTAAAATAAACAGTGTTAATTAGTTGGTACCTATATTATCTACTATTTTCAGTATGGTGGCGATGTAACAAGAAGAAAAAAATTGCTGAAACAACAATCGGAAGGCAAAAAGAAAATGAGGAGTGTTGCCAACATAAAAATACCAAGGAATACTTTTATAGATGTACTGAAGAGGTAAAATATATAAATAAAGATTTTAAAATTAAAATGTATAATTTTATTACAATCTATTGACTGGAGGTGAAACATTTTAAGTACAAGAAACATCGCTTTTTTATCTAATATTTTGCAACAAGTATATTTTACTCATTCATATTTTTTTCCTGAAAGCAAATCCTAAATAAATAATTAAAATTCAATGTATTGTATATTAAATACTAATATTTAAGAATGAAAAACAATTGTCTTAAAAAAATACTTCGTTTATTTCAAAGTAGCTGATTATAATAGGATTCCTGTATGCTTAATATCACAAAAGGCTACATAACATTTTGATAAAGCAAAGCTACATTGTAGGTATAATTCCTAAACAAAAAAAAACATTCTACCATGAGAATGGTTCACACCAAATTCTTACAGATTATCATTACCAATCACTTAAATGGTGATGACAAACGCAATTTTAACAAGAGTCTGTTTGGATATAATATTAAATAAATCGAAAAACATACATACAATATACTCGTGAATACAACATATTTAAGAGGCCTAACAAATAATAAATAATATTGATTTGCGTTTGACTATTGAGAATTATCAAAAAAAAAATTGTATTGTATGGTTTTCTGGTACCTAATAAATAGATAATCCATCCAACGAATCAATCGTCGAATCTTTATCGATTTCGGAAGAAATATTATTGCACACCTGTTAAAATAATTAATAATAAAAATTACAATATTTCGCCATGACATCAAGCACACGTTATTTAACTTATTAATTAAAGAAATAAATCACTTCTTTTTTATCAATTATTGGTCCAAATTAATAATATTTAATTCGCACTTTTTCTAAAGAAATTGTAACAGAAATTATGCGCTCGTGTTTGATATTTCTAATATTAGTATAAAAGAGAAAATCTAACAACACTTAACGTAATCTCGAAAGGCCATATACTACAATAAAACCTGCCCTATACTGATATAAGTGGGCCTGAATTCTACAAATCTAATTCCAAATGAAACTGGGCTATTTTATTATCAGTCTTAAAATTAGTTTTTAAAAAAATTCGCCTCACATAGATATGGGTAATAAACTAGTCTGTTTTTAAGTTATATTAATCTCGCAATAGCATAACGATTCGCATATTACTTAATGAAATAAAGATATTATAATTGGTTTGTCATTCAAAGAGAATTTTATTACGAGTCGTTTTTGTATTTTGTCAGATACACTGTCAATTGATTTTAAACTTATATGTACTGCAAGCAAACTGCAAGTAATAATGTTGAAATAAGTTTTCTATGATTCAACATTGCCAGACCATTCCACACTGTGGTAACATTGGTAATTGAAATAATCATGCCAGTTGGACTCTTAGTTATAATATGGTTATAATGCAGATCTTTCTAAGAATAAGAATTTGCTGACTTATTGCTGCTGTAATATTAAAAAAAATCCATGCCATTTTCTTTGTTTGACATAATTATTTGCCTCTTTCAACAGCAGAAATTCTAAAAATCCTATACAGTCACACACATATTAATAAGTGTTTTATGATATCAGCATACAATAATAATAAAAGCTAACACTATAAATGAGTGATAAAACATAGAAATCATTAAGTTTTTGTTATAGACATAGGTGTCATCTATTTTTGGCAATACATCTATTAATGGTTAATATTTTTTAAATGATTTCAATTATACAGCTTTATTACAGGCTATTAATTTGTTTTATTAATTTCTCAAAGTGTTATTAACTTTGACTTAAGACTACACAGTTTCGTGATAAAAGACAAAACACCAATCGTATCTTTGGCAATAAGAAATACTTGCATTTAAAAAAACAACAATTATTAAACAATCCAAAAATAAAAATTGTCTTGTTGCTCGATACTTCTCATTTCAAGGATAGTGGCAAATAAGGAGTACCTATACAAAGAAAACTTTTTAATCCAATATTCAAATTTCAGTGTATAGAGTAGTTCATAAATGATTAGGTCAAACTATATTTAAATAATATGCTTTGTGACAATTCTATACAAACAATCATAAAAGTAGTGCCAAAATAATTTCACAAACTTTGATATTATCAAAAAGACAAACTCAACAGCCAATATTTTCAAAATCCATTACTAATATATCAATTTACATTCAGTTGTACTGACAGTTGAACATAATAATTATCATTTTAACAACTCATACTCTCAAATGATATTTTTCTTTATTCTAAGAATAGCTTCCAATGTCTATATCTTTTCATATTAAATTCAATAATTATACATTTATAAAGTTATAAAATTTGTTTGATCACATATAATATCTGTAACATGATTATACAAAATCTGCACCATATAGTGCCTGTCAACCATATTTCAAGCGGTGATTAATTAGGTCTGATATATCAATCTTAAAAACAGGAAGACAGGTACTAAAACAAAAATGACACTAGATTCCCGCCCAAAACTAAAAAATATGTGACACTTCAAATGTTATGACATTATTTTAATTTATAATGAATAAGATCCAGATAACTTCTTTCTTCAATTTCCCAGTATATTTGATGTAACTTGTAGTTAAGGCGAGAATTTGCAATTTAGCACATGTCATAATGTATCAAATAAGAAATTAGCACATAGGTCCAATGTTTTTATTGACTAATTTCTTTGCCATGTCATCCTCTGCTGAGGTATTGTCATATTTATCTGTCCTCTGATGTTTCCAGAAATTGAGCATAAACGTCTCTGGTACATTCACCCTTTTCATTGAATTTATATTTGTAATATGAACCATCAGCACAGATCACTGAAAACATTAAAATAATTTATTATTAATTGCATGTTTGTATCCACTACAATATTCAGTACCAAGTATAAATATAAATTAGACTTAGTCAAACCCTAATCCAAAAATGTTAACATATTTTATGTAAGATTTTTTCAAAACAGCACTAAAATTGAAATTAATTCAATTGTTTAAAATTGTATATTTTTTATTATCAAGCATAGATAATACTTAAGACAAAAACAAACAACAGTCAAAGTATAAATTCATTTCAGCATCATCAGCATATCCAATGACATTTTTAAACAATGGATTTGTTATGTCCATAGTAATTTGAGTTGGTTCTGATTTTGAAACTTTTATACTGTAATCCTACTTTTCTTTGAGTCCGGGGAAAGATGCACCATATCACACAAGAGAAAGAGAGCTATTTTTATATCAAATAAATACCTATTATAGAGCTTTTGTCCACACCAAATGCACAAATACACGGTGGTCCATTTGGTATGGTAAACTTGCAGAAACTCCAATTGCTTGAGAAATATTTCGGTAAAAAGTTAACAGTGGCCAAACTAGACTGTTTATTCAACTTCTCATCTTCAAGACTGAACACATGGACAGTTCCATGATCCGAGGTCACACATAAATTAGTGCTTGTGTGATTGAAGTTAATACAGTAAATTGTTGCCTGAAATTTTAAAATTATTAAACTAAATTAAAACATTTTACTAAGATCTAAGGAATTCTATTCCATACATATTATGCAGTCTTTTTCCTACTCTGTTATGCATAACCCAAAAAAAATACATAAATTAATAATTATCAAATAATTTGGATGCATGTAGAAAAGAAAGTAGGTAGATGGGTAATGTTTTTAAAAACACAATTAGTGTATGCCAATCAGAGCACAAAATGAGTGAAGAAAGTAAAATTACTGTTAAGTGTTTTTAACTACTTCTTATTAAAGGGGTCTGGTTGATACATTTACAAAGAAAATATAAATTTTTACCTGATGAGCACCTCTTCTTAGCTCAGCAAGTTTTTGGCCTGTAGCAGTATCAAACACTCTGATAAGAGTTCCTTTAGTGGAAGCTGTGGCCAATCTAGTGCCACCAACATTTAAGGCTAAACAACCAAGTGGTGCTTCATGTGCAGCTATCAAATGGCCGTCAGGAGCTGTGCTGGTTCCTGCATGATTGGTTAACTCCACCAGCTGTAAAAAAATTATCATATATTTTAAACATTTATCTTTTTCATATCTGACAAGCAAGTAGGTACATGTTATCTTGATATATACCAAGATTCAAGACACAGAAACTGTAACTTACTTGAACATGACCAGTTTTTCGACTTGGATAAGCAAGCAATGCATTATTGCTATTCGGGCACACTACACATAGCCCCCTAGGATTCTGGCAAGTCTCAAAAACATGGAGCATCTGTGGCTGAGCAGTAAATGTGTACACCTTAATTAGATTTTCTGAAAAGAAAATATCAAAAATAAATGTTTATAAATGTGTGTTTATACAATGGAAATAAAGGTTTATAAGACAGAGACATAAATATAACGTTTTTATATAAATATGTTTTAGTCATTGATAAGATAACACAATTTACCCAAAACAACAACTATCCGGTCTCTTCTGAGCTTGACTGCCTTCACAGGACTATTAAAATCAAGTGATATTGCGGAATCTTTTTTTAAATCATCCCAAATGATCACTCTATTTGGAGGATACACAGGGGTTTTTCCACCCCCCACTAAAGCCATGTAGTTGCATCTAAACAACATCTCCACATAAGACAAACCACCATCAGCGAAATTCTGTCTTTCTTTCTCTTTTAGCGGGTCACTGTTGAACACACGAAAGCCATTCTCTGTGCCGCAAGCGAAACAACCTGAAAAAATTGCGAAACAAAAAGTGAATAACAGTAAATGGTTTCTAGTGACAAGAAATTACCCAAACCTTGTAACGTTTGTTTACCTTGATCTTGGTTAAAACCAACATACAATAGACCGTTTCCAAAATTATTATCTTCTGATAGGTTCATTGTAAAGATTTGCTAGTAAATAAATAGACTGAAGGTAAAACAACAAACAATAAAAGAAATATTTAGTTCACCATTGCACACCAACTTTGCGGCAACTTGACAACTGACTGACAAATAAATCTTGCCATGCTTAAAAAAGGGCTGCGGACTCGGAGTTACCACAGACTAGTTAGAAGATAAATGGAGTTACAAAAATATTTTTTTTTTTAAATAAAACGCGATAGCGTCGGACGAAACTCGAAGCCCAATATTTGCTTAATTTAATTAATCTGTTCTGTGATTTAATATAAGTAATATAAATATTAATGCAAATTCCCAAAGAGAGAACGAAAATATTATATATTTTCGTTCTATGTTAAGCATAAATATGATATGACCACTTTTTCGTGAAGCGGCCAGGAGGACCACCGCCGCCCCCTTTAGAACTCGTTCGAACTTCAATGTGCACAGTGACAGCTGCAATTGAAGCAGCTCCAGCTTTTGCTTTTGCCGACAACAGTTGCCTTCCCCAGGTCCCAACATTCCACCCTGTCTCCTTCCCCTCCTAAACCGTCCTCCGTTTGCTGATAAGCTTACTGGGCCTTCCGCAAGGGTCTCACCTCACATATTCAATATACTCTATGGGTCTCACTCACCTATAGTTCGTTCGCGTTTACATTGCATCCCACATAAGCTAGCTTCCTTACATAAACTATCATTGTCAACAGCATCGGACGCCTTCCTAAACTCAAACAAAATAGGCTGTGCCTTTTTTCCCGGGGAAAGCTTTACAGTTTACGCACCGCACACCGTCACCCTCCTTCGGGGGCGGAGGGCGGTGTGTGGAACTAACATCACCCTTAATAGGGGGGGTTTACCCACTAAACCAAAGTGCCAGTACACTTGAAATCAGAGACTCGAAGATCAGATGAGCCTACAGTCTGGCAGCACATTGAGCGACGCTTCCAGGCAGAGTGTTCTTCAGTGGAAATGTGGAATGGGCCGTAGTGGCTGCTTACCAGCGTTGCCAGACGTCCCGATTTTTAAATCAAAATTAAATGTCCCGCGCGGGACAGGCTCAGTCCCGCTTTTCGGGTAGATAGAACTCGACCGTACGTGCAGTGCTGAGAAAGAAAGGCGCTTAATGAAGATAAGAGTTTACAATACATTTTCTATGGCTACTTTTGCTATCTATTGTCACGTAAACGTAATTTTAAGTCAAATAAAAAGATAAATACCTATTTGAAAACTTTTGATTATATACGTTTTTTACTATGTCCCGCTTTTGACGGAAGAATCCCGCTTTTTTCACTCAAAAAGTACGAAAGTCCCGACTTGGCAAGAAAAAAAACTGGTAACGCTGCTGCTTACCATCAGGTGAGCTGCGTGTGTCTGCCTACTGACTGACCCAGTATAAAAAAATAATTAAACCCCGGGGTGCTCCTTCTTGCCGTGTCGGAGGCGTCGTGGGGGTTCGGCTAGAGTTTCTGCATCCACAAGGCACAACGCCATCTGGCAATTGATGCCTTGGGTAAGGGCTTGCCCTACTGTTTCCCCCCTTTACGAGGGAACAACGGAAATGGTCGGGAGCACTGGGCCATTTTCGTCCCTCAGCATTAATCAAAAAACACACTTCAATTTATAACGTATCAAACTTTCTGCCTGGCCCCCTTTTTATGCTTAGGGGCATACATTTTCATCTTTGAAATAATGCTCAACATATTTTTTCAGAAAAAATTATTAATACTTATTTATTCACCAAATTATAAAACACCTTTCGCCCGGCTAATTTCTTTTTTCAAATATCCCCCTCTTCCCCCCACATTTCAGGGATCAAAGGTACCCTATGTCACCCAGGGTTAGTGTAGCTTTCCAACAGTGAAAGCATTATTGAAATCGGTTTAGTACCTAGTTTCGGAGCCTATTCAATACAAAGAAACAAATCTTTTCTCTCTATATTATTAGAATAGATAATATTCAATTGTACAAGCACTGCGAGGTTCATCAAAAAAATAAAACAGTTTTGGCTTATAGATGTAATAAAAAGGTTGCAAAATACAATGCAAAATTATACTTAATGTGAATATACATATTTTAATTAATGATGCAAGTAATTTATTGCACTTTTTATTTATGAACTAGCTACTTGTTTTAATGGCCCCTCCAAATATTGTGCTATAGCATTAATTTTTTCCTTCAGTATTCCAAAACCAACAGTTTCTTTGGCATAGAGGCATAACAACAAATTGGCGACTTGTGTTACAGCTATTTTTCCATTTAAACAATCTACTAATATTAAATGTAACCGGTCTTCTTTAAAGACGTTTCTGCCATGTTTTTCATAGGCGGCCCACACATTGCTTGCAATAGCTGCTGTGACCCTGGCATCTTTATCATTATAACCTGAATAGGCCAGAAGAGCTCCTTGATGATTTAGTAATCTGAAAGGAAAATATCAAAATGCATGAATATTTTAAGCTTGTTTTCCATTCCATAATATAATGGTACGAGCAGGAGAGCAATTTATAAAGCCACAGGCCAATATTTACTAATGCTAAAAAGACTCAATATGTTATCATCATACAATGTATTTTCTACTCCTCCTGTGTTCGCCTGGCTTAACACTTGTGTCAATGCTTTAGGCTTCAACATTATGGATTTACGCAATCTACAGTTATTGAGTAAACTAAAGTTTGTCCAAACGAAAACTATTTTCTTTTTTTTCGATCAAACTAAAGAAATTGCACATGAAATACAAATTGACAATTTGACAAACAAAATAAAATAAGAATGTGACAGTTTTTTTTTTTATTATTGTGTTACGGCTCTGGACAACTGACAAATGACACGTGCTTGACAGCCAGGCGATTTTTTTTAAAGATTCTTCGTGTCTTGTCTTGAATAATGCAATGGATAATCAGGCGTTTTTTTACTTTACTTTTTACTTTTATAATGTATGGCCTGGCCACTGAGCTCCATTATAATAGATTGTATGGCCTATGGCTATGGCGGCTAAAGGGCGCTCTACACTTAGCCCGCGGATCAAGGCGCGATTTCGCGCCGCAAACTTGCCGCGAATTCAACAATGACTCTACACTCGCAATGGTTTGCGGTATTTTCACAGTTAAGTTCGCAACGTTGAATGAAATGGACGTCGAAGTAGCTGTTGCTGCGTCCCTAACAATATGCGCTTTAGCGTACTTTAATTATGAGATAAAGAAAAAATTAATTTCTTCCGGTTTCACGTGACGGTGATCCCACACGGACGCGCTGCGCTGCGCTGCGCTGCGCTGCGTCGACGCACCGCAAGCGCTCAACGGAATGGGTGCCACACGATCCGATGCGTCGTCGCAACGCGCTGCGTTGTCCACGCGTCGTCGTGCGTCGTCGTGCGTTGTCTGCGTTGATTTTAGGTTTAGTTTGTGATTTTTATCCCATATAAGAGGTCTTTCCTCAACTAATGAGATAAGGTAGTCCACGTCAATGTCATTAATAGTATTATGATGATTTATGTACTTGGGGCGCACCGCTATCTCGATTGCATAAACCATACTGCGACGCGTGCGTCGTCGCTCCGTCGTCGGAGCGCTGCACCACTCCCCCCGCTTCGTCTGTCGGCTACGCGTGCGTTGTACACGCGTTACGGCGACGCGCGTCGCCACAACGGACCGTGTGGCATGCCGTTCAATTTGTATGAAATATAACGCATCGACGACGCTCCGTCGACGCAGCGCAGCGCAACGCGCCCGTGTGGCATCACCCTGATGGCGCTGATCGGCGATAAAGCTGATGACTGCGAGTGTGGAGTCATGCACGTTCGCGTCGCGTTCGCGTTTCGCGCTCCCTTTGACGCGGAACAAAAAACCGACAAAAATTGGGGAACAATGCGTGAAACCGCGAAGAATATGCGAAACGGCTCCACACTTAGCGTTCGCGCCGTTTCGCAGCCATCGCGCGCGATCCGCGGGCTAAGGGTGATGCCACACGGGCGCGTTGCGCTGCGCTGCGTCGACGGAGCGTCGTCGATGCGTTATATTTCATACAAATTGAACGGCATGCCACACGGTCCGTTGTGGCGACGCGCGTCGCCGTAACGCGTGTACAACGCACGCGTAGCCGACAGACGAAGCGGGGGGAGTGGTGCAGCGCTCCGACGACGGAGCGACGACGCACGCGTCGCAGTATGGTTTATGCAATCGAGATAGCGGTGCGCCCCAAGTACATAAATCATCATAATACTATTAATGACATTGACGTGGACTACCTTATCTCATTAGTTGAGGAAAGACCTCTTATATGGGATAAAAATCACAAACTAAACCTAAAATCAACGCAGACAACGCACGACGACGCACGACGACGCGTGGACAACGCAGCGCGTTGCGACGACGCATCGGATCGTGTGGCACCCATTCCGTTGAGCGCTTGCGGTGCGTCGACGCAGCGCAGCGCAGCGCAGCGCAGCGCGTCCGTGTGGGATCACCGTAAGGGTAGAGCGGGCTTAAGGAATCACCTATAGACCGACAAACTTATCTGTTCCGGTGGCCAAAATTGAAACTACGTGCAATGCAATGCAAAAAAAAATAATGACAGTTCTAAATTGACAGAGCGACGCCGTCACCGGAACAGATATAAATTCATGGAAATAATGTATAAATTAGAAGCTGGACGACATAGATTTAGTATATTTTTTTACTGGACGAGGACATTATAATTTTTTCAAGTTCATTACTTTGTCGCTATCAATTTATTATTTATTAATATTATACAAGATTTTTTCTTTTTCTAGCCTAACAAGATAACAAGATTTAAAAACACAGACTATCAATTGGCTCTTGGCTGTATAGACTAAAACCTATTTGCCCCGAACAAATAAAAAAAGAGGCTGTCAATGTCAAATTTATAGGTTATGTTATGCACGGCCGTTTGACTCAAAGTAATAAAATTGGTGCGTTTGTTATATCTGTGGTACAGGGGGCCAACCTCAGATGACATTTCGTAATCTGTGGTCGTAACCCCTCTCCCCCGCCAGCTCGCTTAAGGGTCTGCTGACATGCTTTGACAGAGTGAGATAGTCTTATTGAGATTCCTGTAAGAGGAAATAGAATAGAGAAGAGTTCAAACTTCAAATCAAACTGAATCAAACTGAGCAAAAAAATCATTAAAGTGCCAAAGAAATTAAAGGTTTTGTGGATTACTACCTAAATTAATATGATTTAATCGAATGTGGAACGTTTGTGTCTAGCATACAAAATGGTAGAGTGTTCAATATTTGGCTTCAAAAGCAACAATCAAAGAGAAAAAGCGGGTGTTACATTTCATACGTAAGTACACTGTTTTATAAATTTTGATCACGTATTTCTTTCTCAAATCTCACAGGAACCAAGTTTCTGCGCTAAATCATTAGTTATATCATCAAAAACTTGATAAATGGGAAATATCTAAAAATTATTTCTAAATATAACCTCTAAAACATCTGACATGCAAACCGGTAAAATAATTGCTTATTATTACAAATTTACATCAGAAGCCAGCATAATAATTATCATAGATGTCTATGTACTGAAATTTTATTAATAATTAGTAGATTCATAATTCGATTTCCGTCCGGATGCCTAATGAAAGGAAAAATTTCCCCAAAATTACCCCATATTTCAGGGAATTTCAAGCGATTTGTTGTTTCCAGATTTCCGACTGATGATAAAACTCGTGAGAAATGGATTTATGCAACAGGAATACTATTAATAACATTTTGAAAGGGACTGACGTGTTTACAAAGGAGAAAATTACCAAATAATATGCAACAGAAGGATTAATTATTACAAAAAGAAATTGAAAAATAAATCAATTATTAAGTAATTAACTTGTTTTATTTTGTTTTTCACCTAAATAGTCTTCTTAAAATGATCTTTTTTGGCTCAAATTTGAAATAAAAGGGAATTCATGTATCGGGTATATGAAATTATGAATTCCCTTTTATTTCAAATAGGGTAATCCTGCAAATAATACACCAAAATAAATAAAGTGGCTGTTTGAATAGAATGCCTTTGCATTTGACACCACCACAATTTAAAAAAAAAAGAGCTGTCATATATCACTGGCCCCCTTTTCCGTAAAGCCCATGTTTACAGTACGTGAGTCGGTTGTCTGATTTATCTTCTATCTAGTCTGTGATGTTATGTATGTCACTCAAAAGTTTTTCTTTCTGCTCACGAGGTTTTGAGATGTGAACTGTGTACATTTTAATCTTTGAATTAAAAGTGATTTTAAAATGGGGCGGCATAATAACCAATTACCTAATAATTTGACGCAATTACAAAATTTGATAAAAAGGGACCCCACATCGTACAAAGAGGAATTTCACCAACAACTGGCGCATTTTGAAACAACTTTAGAAATTTTCAACTTAAATCCTACGCAATATAATAAAAAACTTGATGAACAGGCAATGTTTTTAGCACAAGTGGCAAAATGCTATCTCAATGAAATGAAAACATTTCCTCAAAAAATTGTGGATATACTAAAAACTCACAATACAATACTACATAATGATATGAGACTGTCATTATGCAAATGTTTAATTTTACTTAGGAATAAGAATTTTATTACTCCATTTGATTTACTGGAATTATTCTTTCAATTGTTAAAATGTCAGGATAAATATCTGAGAGAATTTTTAAGAACCCATATAATTACTGATATAAAAAATATAAACATGAAACATAAAGATATGAAATTCAATTCAACCCTTCAGAACTTTATATTTTCCATGTTGCGTGACACAGACGCCAGAGCTGCAAAATTGTCAATTGACATACTCATAGAATTATATCAGAAGAATATTTGGAATGATCATAAAACGGTCAACATCATAGCAGATATTGGATGTTTTTCTAAAGTTACTAAAGTCATGGTAGCCTCTTTAAAGTTTTTCCTTGGAAGAGATGAAGAAGAAAAGGAAGATTCAGACAGTGATGATGAAGTGGATCCAAGAGAAACTATGATGGCTAATAAATTTAATAAAAAAACAAGAAAGAGAGAAAAAATGCTTGATAAGGTGAAGAAAGTTGCTAAAAAAATTAAGAAGAAAAAGCAGAAAGCACCATCATTTAACTTTTCAGCACTACATCTTATCAACAACCCTCAAGGATTTGCAGAGAAATTATTTAAGCAACTTGAATCATCCAATGAAAGATTTGAAGTTAAACTAATGTGTTTGGATGTTATATCAAGATTAATTGGATTACACAATTTGTTTCTCTTCAATTATTACCCATTTATTGCTCGACTACTTATGCCTCACCAAAGGGAGGTCACTAGAATATTACAATTCGCTGCACAAGCATCACATGAACTGGTGCCACCTGAGGTACTAGAACCAGTTATGAAAGCTATTGCTAATAACTTTATAACTGAGAGGAATTCCACTGATGTTATGGCAGTAGGATTAAATGCAGTGAGAGAAATATGCACACGCTGCCCACTTGCTATAGGAGAAGACCTCTTGAGGGATCTTGTTCAATACAAAACTTATAAAGAAAAATCTGTTATGATGGCAGCTAGATCATTAATACAACTTTACAGGCACTCAATGCCAAGTCTTTTGCATAAAAAGGACAGAGGCAGGCCCACAGAAGCTTCAATTGAATTAAAAACAAAACAGTATGGTGAAATGGAAATTAAAGATTATGTTCCTGGTTCAGAAGTACTTTTAGAAAAGGAAACTATAAAAGAAAATAAAAAAGAAAAGAAACAAAAAGGAGGCAAGAACAATAAAAAAGAAGACTCTGACAGTGACTCTTGGGTTGATGTGGCATCTTCAGATTCAGAACTTGAAATACCAACAGATAGTGATGAGGATGGTGACGAGGGTGGTAATGATGATGATGGTGATGACGACGATGAAGAAGTAGAAAATGAAGAAACTGAAGATGAGGATAACACAGTAGAAGATGACAAAGATAAAGAAGAGGATGTTAATGAAACAAAGAATAATGAAACTATCAAAGGCCGAAAAATTATAAAAGCCAAACGCAAAGTTAAATATCAAGATAAAGAGGAAAAAATTCAAACTGCAAGGGAAATTGCAATGGAGAAAATTTTCACAGATGATGACTTTAAACGTATTGAAGCAGCTCAAATTAAGAAACAAGTTAGTGGTGTAAAACGAAACAGAAGTGTTGTAGAAGAAGACAATGAATCTGGAGAACTTGTAAAATTGTCTGATATAGAAAATATCCACAAGAAAAGAAAACATGACAAATCAGCAAGATTGGAAACTGTTCTTAAAGGAAGAGAAGAGAGAGATAAATTTGGGTATAAGGACCGGAGAAAGAACATTCATTGTTCTAAAACAAACAGGGAAAAAAGGAAGACTAAAAATTACCAAATGGTTAAACATAAAGTCAAGGGAAAAATTAAGAGGTCATTCAAAGATAAGCAGATAGCATTTAGAAACTATTTAATCAAGCAGAAAAAAATGCGCTGAGCAAATTGTACAAATGTTATTAAAACCAATATAATTATTGTTGTTCTTGTGAATAAAGCAGAACTATTATGATTTTTTATTATTTTGTCATTTGAAATACCCCACTGTTTAATGGAATATTATGAGGACACAGACCAAGTTGAATAGGATTACACCTTAGAATAAGTTATTCTACAGGTTACATTAACAATTTCCTCTCATGAAAAGTAAAGTAATTTTATCTTTGACAATAATATCATTGTATTACTACTACTACCGAGTACCGCGTGGGCCGTGCGCAGTGGTGCGCAAAGAGTAGGTGGTGGGCAGCCCCCAAAACGGGGGCGGCGAAGTCGAACACAGATTTCTGTCTCTGGCTGGGGGCGAAGCATACCAAAAAATGGCTATGGCAACATTCAAGAAAATAGTACCAAAAAAAAAAAATTAACCTTTAACAATATTTTTGCTTTTCATGCCTGCCCATGCCTGCCAGTCGGAAAATGGTCGGAAAGAAATTGTATAATATACAATAGTTCCATCATGGAACTGTGTCAAGTCAATAGTTCTCTGTCTAGTCTACGGAAAGTTATCTATCACCTGAGCTATCACCACACCATTCTATCACAGACAGACACAAGCAAGCAATGCTTTTTTTACAAGGAGATTCGGATTTTTAAAATTATCATTTCACGTTTTGCTCATTGCGTTTTGCATTTTCAATAAATATACATTTTCTTTTTTGGAATGAAATAAAAAACAAATTCCGAATTTCTGACTGGGATTGAAGTCCAAAAGGATTAATTATCTCTATCTTGAACCTTTAACTTTAAAAAAGATAAGTGACAATTGTGTCATTCAGCCACGTCATTTTTGCTTTGAATGAAAAAGTATACGCGGCGTATCGAGTTAATACCTACTGTAAAATAATAAATCATGAATATATTCCGTTTACTTGGTGATTTATCTCACCTGTTAGCCATAATTATACTGTTACTTAAGATTTGGAAAACGCGATCATGTGCAGGTTTGATTTTGTGGATACTCTTGTGAGGTTTAACCGGCGTGATCAAATTGCCAATAGCAATTTATGTGTATAACATTTTGTTCAAACTATTTGTTTTCAGGAATATCTGGCAAGTCGCAGATACTTTTCTCCATAGTATATACAACTCGGTACCTGGATTTATTGACGACGTACATCTCTGCCTATAACACGGTCATGAAGTTGTTCTTTATTGTGGCTTCATTTGCTACTGTTTATCTGATGTACGTGAAGTTCAAAGCCACATATGACCATAATCACGATACTTTTAGGATTGAGTTTCTACTGGTCCCAGCTATAGTGCTGGCACTGCTTGTCAATCATGAGTTTACAGTACTTGAGGTTAGTGTTGGTTCTATTTATCAATGTAAAAAAATCTTACATTAATTTTCTATGAAATGCATCTATAAACTCTTTTGAGATAGTTGAATATTTTTTCACTTGATTATAATATTATCTAACAAGTTAGTGTCAATTGTGAATTACTTATTTTACTTAATCAGAATGTGCCCTTTTAATTTAGAAGCTCATAACATTTTTTGGATGTATAAGTTGTGATTATGAAAGTCTTTTAGGATTTAATTACTTAATGTAATTTTATTTTAAGGTATTATGGACATTTTCAATCTACTTGGAGGCTGTTGCAATCCTTCCCCAATTGTTTCTGGTTTCTAAGACTGGAGAGGCTGAAAGTATCACATCACACTATCTGTTTGCACTTGGTTCATACCGAGCTCTCTATCTTCTAAATTGGGTAAGTGGATTAATTTACTAGTTTATCTCAAGTTTCAGGTAAGATTGCCAAATTAATGTCTGTAATTAATGTGATGTTTATGAATCATACTATTATAAATACTTGTTTGGTAAGAACAGCTATTTCAATTACTAAGAGTTTTTTTATATTAGATCAGTTGGCAGACAGACAGGAAAGCAACCCACCTGATGGTAAGCTGCCACTGCAGCCTGTTTCGTTGAGAGATGCTTCACCATTTGGCGTTGCTTAATGTGCTTTTAGACTATAGGCTCAAACATAGTCTTATCTTTCTTTAGTGTGGGCCCAATGTCATTTCAGAGTTTTTTATAAATAGTTTTGTTAGTGCAATAACTGTAAGTCACATAATTAACAGAAAGAATGTAAATTAACAGAAAAAAATACTTGCACATTAGTATTGTAAATGTTTGGCAGTTCTATTGCAGTAAAACCCCCCTTCATTGGCTTCCCATGATTCTCTTTAGAAAACAAGATAGTAGATAGAAAGAACTATTAAAATTTGTATTTTCTGTTTCATTTTAAATAAAAATTAGACATGAAAATTGTAATTATGTTATAAATTCTGGAACCATATTCAATTATAACAATTGTTTAAATGCTAAACTAATTACAACAAATAAATATCTTCAGACAACTTGACATCTTTAGCACAGGAGCAATTTTTTAAGCTTGATTGAATAGGTCTAATGGTATTTGATGCATTACATACTGCAATTTATGTGGTACATATTTAAGAATTCCATTATTCCTACAGGTTAATTAATCTTTTGAAAATAGGCATCTGTAACTTATTTATCAAAAACATAAGGGGTACAGTATTATAATCACAGATATATTGTTGTATGAAAGGAAAGTTATGTTAAGTAATCATTTATTTCAATTATATTTTTACAGGTGTACCGCTATGTAGTGGAGGACCATTATGAAGCGATTGCTATTGTGGCTGGTATTGTTCAGACAGTGCTATATTGCGACTTCTTCTACCTGTATATTACAAAAGGTATGTAGTCCAATACAAAACAGTTTTTTGAAAAGGAATTAATTTGGATTTACTGGAATACAATAATTTTGAACTTAAACTGTAAATAAATTATATTTTGATTGACACTAATAAATTATATATTTAATTTTTACTTTTTGAGTTACTACTACTTGTAAAGCTTTATTCTTATTGTTTCAGTTTTAAAGGGAAAGAAGTTGCAGCTGCCAGCTTAAACACATTGTAACTCTGAGGTTATGATAAATAAATCTGACTATGAATGTCTGTGAAGATGTTTTGTATAAGCCAATAATTTACCTAAGAATTAGTTGTACAACCATGATTTATGTACAGTCTTAAAAGTTGATTACTAAAGGCAATTACGTGTGATTAATTTAAACTTAACAATGTACTATATGATTTTACTTAAACCATTTAAATGTCATGATTTTCTGTGCAATTTATTTTTAATAGGTATGAATTTTAGATGTAGCATTTTCTGTTACTAACTCTATTTCAATGTTTACTTAAGTTTGATAAATACTAAAACTGTCGTCAAAAACTGAAGTTTTTATTGCATGAATGTATTCTCCAGACATTACAAAATCATGATTCAAATAACATCAGATAGTGTAACTAATATATGTATTTTATGAGAATGTGTATGTGTGTTCAACATGTCAATATGAGGCATTGTCACACAATGTATGGGATGCCAACAATTCCACTTTAAATACCTTCCATACATTGTTACACAATTCATTAATATATTCCTCTAAGATTATTATTAAGTCATTTCATTAAATCATTTTATACATATATTTCCATAGAAACTAATAAATTTATTTCGGCAGCTGTTTAGTATTCTCCTCAATTTGTTTTTTGTAGCATACATTTTTTGCCAGTAGTGGTTTAGGCTTTGGCTGCCGATAAGAATTTAATGGAATTGTATGTATTTTGTTTAGCTCTTTGTGTATTGACAGTGTGAATAGAAGATAATGGAAAATGAACTTCGTAAGTTTCTTAAATTATCTGTATGCTCATTAGTTTATGCTGTCCACAAATGGGACACAGTATTACGGAATACAGCTGGGCAAATATCTGACTTTTTCTGGATGAAATCAAAATTTTTGATAAAAAAATCGTAAAGTAGATCAAACATTACTTTTTTTACATCTAGTTGTAAGAACTTACTGTAATATCTTGCAATAAGAATTCCTAAATAAATAAAATTTGGAAGTGAAAACGCTTTTTGTATAAAATTTTACCTTTTTATTTTACAAATTACTATTTTCTACATAGCAGTGATGCATAGGACTCAATATCAGCAACATGCACTTCTTCCTGAAAGCAACAAAAAATTAGTGTTTTATAAATGGAAGTTCTAAGTCAGGGTATCTAAGTGCAAGTAACCAAAAGTCACCTTTAACATAGTGCTGCTGTTCAGTAAATGAAAAATTCCATTTGTTAGTGTATTGTCACATAAAATAGCTGTGTAGGTCACACCTAGGTGGAGGTTTTCTCTTATCTGCAAACATAAATTTACTAAGTACATAATAAAACAGGTGTTCTGAATTTAGCACTTAAACAATGTAACTGTCTGTGTGCCTACCTGTTCTTCCAATGATTTTTTGAAGTCAGGTATATAAGTTGAAATATCTTTTGATTTTAATCTATAGAACATTAATTTGGCCAGTCCTATTAAATCATTCAT
This sequence comes from Mecyna flavalis, assembly GCA_949319885.1. Taxonomy (NCBI): domain Eukaryota; kingdom Metazoa; phylum Arthropoda; class Insecta; order Lepidoptera; family Crambidae; genus Mecyna; species Mecyna flavalis. The sequence continues at coordinate 8,239,562 of OX439435.1, read as the reverse complement.
TTTTGAAAGTTCTGTAAGCAATAATGTGTAACTATTAAAATACTATTGGTAAAAAATACATATTGTGTACATTAATAATATTATCATTTTATACTGCCTAGATGACAGTTACATTAGAAACAGACTTGAATAAAGACTAAGCAGGTGATCTGGGTTTGGCTATTACACAACTCAGATATTTTATACCTGTAGCTTGTAGGGCGAATGATATTTTATAAGGAGCCATATTCCTATGAAGTCTTAGGTAATCATTTCTTGTGTTATTATGTCCATCTAGTAGCAGTACAAGCATGGCATTTTCTAGTGTCAACAAGCATTTAAGTTGGCTTGATTTCAAAATCTGGAACACAATGATTTTTAATAGCTAACTTATAACTAACTTACAGAATGACTCACGAAATAAGTCTGATCTATAGTTATGACTGTAATATGGTAAATTAGCGACGTTAGAACCATAGTGATCCAAGTCACATTTTCAACTTTTTGAGAAAACGAGGGAAAAGCGTTTGGATTTGTTCCTGAAATTGTCCTATTCCAAAGTGACCAATATGAGTTTTCTTATGAAAATTGCTATAATAAGCACTTGGATCAGTGTGGCATGAAAGATATGTCTTTTTTTGGGATGTTAATAACAAAATATCGATTTTGACAAAAATGTAACTTGGATCAGTATGGTTCTAACGTCGTCAATTATTCAATCCAACTGCGACATAATTATGTATATTATATTATGTATACATTCTTCGACCCATCTGGCCATTTCTCCTTTTGCCCTATTATTGCTACTTAATACAAAACAACTCAATCATAACAAACCATTCGTGTACAATCTAGTTGATTGTTATTTTTGCAAAATTTGCAAGCACATTAGATGCAAACTGAACCTACTGTTTCAGAATTGGTTGATATGCTTTCCACAGTACAATTTCCCCAAGGAAATTGTGCTATTACATCAGCTTCAATTGCACTGTCTCCCAATTTCTTTTCATTAATTGAAAATAAGCTGGGTGTTGTGGTTATCTACAAAACAGAAATTACATAACACATTAGTGCAATACAACTTGTTTTAAATCTCAAGAAATAAATTTTTATGATAGTAACTTACAGAACTCCACCAATATTTTCTATACCTTTGCCATTGTATGAAGTACTGCGTAATATCCTGTTTTGATACAATTAAGTGTAGTTCTACTTGTGACTTTTCTTTTAGGGTATTGTCTTCAACATTGTGCTCTAATAAAGTATTTTTATCATACCTAATCAAATCATTTCCAATAAAACCAAAAGGTAATTTTTGTTCATTATCTAAAAACATCTTCTGTGTGAAAATTGGCAAGTGCTTATTGGTTTTAGTATTTACAAATTGTAACCAATTAATGTAAATGTTATTCATCAATAATATGCTAGGTCTTTTCAGATTGTATCTTATGAGATTGGCATTTGATTGGCTGATCTTGAAGAATTTTTTTAAATTTAATACTTTTTGTATTTCAGTTTTCATTTTTATTGACAAATTCATCTGTTACTTTCTCTTCATTATCTACTTCATGTAAGGGGATATTTCCAGGTGGAGCAACAAAATAGTCATCTTCTTTTACTGCAGCATTTTTGAGAATATCCCTTTGACAGTTACCTTGTGTTATAATATCATTTCTTAGAGACAGATTCCTAAAACAATAATTAATTATTTAAAAATATAATTAACTAATATAAAAAACAATATCTATCTACTACACAATATCTATTTCTTACTCATTTTCCAACACAGAGTACAGGGGTTCAACGTTTTCAGTATTAATGTGTAAAATTTTATTAGCAAAAGATATGGAATCCTCTAATATTTGAACTCCTTCAGCATTATCACATTTCACTAAAGAAAGTCTTTCTAAGAGAGCTATTGTATTTTTATCAACAAAAATTCTTTGTTCCTGATCCTGAGTTTTCTCAAGAACTGCTACAGGACTTGCAGGCACTTTAGAACATAAGTTTCTTGTTATTGGTTGAAATGATAATCGGCACGAACTGAATCTTCTTATACCATAATAATATCTACTAATCATATTTAAATTTCTATTACAGCGGGGTCAGCGGGTCAGGGAGAGAAATCCCTTTTTCCGAATGCAAGCAAAGCAAATGAAATGAATGAAATGCAAATGCATGCATGCCATGCATGTAAAATTGTTTATGTCAAAAAATATGATGACATTTTTTTTAATTTAAGTTTTATTACAGACCTACAAACTAATCTGTTCCGGTGGCCAAAATTGGAACTACGTGAAATGCAATGCAAAAACGATATTTAATGACAGTTCTAAATAGACAGTAGCGACGCCGCCACCGGAACAGATAAGTTTGCCGGTCTAACGGCTCTGGGATTTTTATCCATCAAGCCTGTATAGACCGACAAACTTATCTGTTCCGGTGGCCAAAATTGGAACTACGTGAAATGCAATGCAAAAACGATATTAAATGACAGTTTTAAATAGACAGTAGCGACGCCGCCACCGGAACAGATAAGTTTGTCGGTCATGGTGGGTGACATTGGTGTGTGACCTCGTTCAACGCCATCTAGTAAAGCTTTTGGAAGCCTTTCTTTTTTTTAAATGGCCTGTCAGAAAAATCGCCCATTTCCTCTGAGTACTGAAACACATGGAGATGCCCTATTGATCTATACAAAAATTGCATATATAATTAATATCCTTCGAACCGACACTTTAATTGCAAATATATACTTATCTCTTTTCAACTAAGTGATTGTTGCGTATGAAAAAAGAGACAGATATTGATTGCATTGTACCCATTTTGGCAACACTTTTAAGTGACTTCACACCAGCTTTGCCAGAAGGTTACTTTTGTAAACTTTTAGGTGATTTTTGACTCCTTCTGCAGGAGTCAATTGGAAAATAGTTTGAGTAGTATGAATTCAGCGTTGCCAGAAGGTTACTTTTGTAAACTTTTAGGTGATTTTTGACTCCTTCTGAATACACAACTTTTGACGCGTGCCGGTTTCGCCATGTTTAGTTCCAACTAGTGATGCGACACCATGCGACACGATGTTTTTATGTATCGATACGTTTTAGATATTTATATTCTGCAATGGTATTTTTCTGCAGATTTCCTGTAAATGAAACATTAAAGAATAAATAGATAGAGTTAAATTAAGTTAATAGGTCGGGAAAAATAAATCCGCGATAAAAAATATGGCACGTTTGCTCGCTACACTTCAACGAAACCTGCTTTATCAGAACTCTCGACATAACAAGATTACGCGATGATAGTATGGTACACTACCTTCACTTAATCTTCTGGTAAGCATATAAGACGTATTTAATACATAATTATCCATGTGAAGTTGAAACCTTAATAGTATACATAACTTACCTATTGTTATATTAAGGCACTGCATCATCATTAAATTTGTAATAGGAGAATAAGAAACTATTTATAGATTTCTAACAAAATAATTATATGCATGATCGTCACGTAATCTTGTATGGATAAACCTTAGAGTAGAACACATGGAGATGCCCTAAGTAGGTACAAAACGTGTATACCTAAAGTTGGAACACAAAATGGCGCCACCAATGATAGCGTCCGACCGTAGTGCAACCAATATTATGGAAATTTCAACTTCACATGGTTAATAAACCTATTACATTTTTCCAAAAATCCTTACCAGAAGATAAAGTGAAGATACTGTACTGTATCATACTACCATCACGTAATCTTGTTATGTCGAGAGTTCTCTAAAACCAGTTTTCGTTGAAGTGTAGCGAGCAAACGTGCCTTATTTTATGTCGCGGATTTATATTTTCCCCACCTATTAACTCTATCTATTTCTTCTTTAATGTTTCACTTACAGGAAATCTGCAAAATATACCATTGCAGAATATAACTATCTAAAACGTATCGATACATAAAAATATTGTGCCACATCACTAGCTGGAACACAATATGGCGAAACCGGCACGCGTCAAAAACTGTGTGACGTCACTAAAAAGTGTTGCCAAAATGGGTACAATGCAAAGATACCTGTCTCTTTTTTCATACGCAACAATCACTTAGATGAAAAGAGATAAGTATATATTTGTAAGGCAAGTGTCGATTCGATGTATATTCATATAAGCAATTTTTTGTATAGATCAATAGGGCATCTCCATATGTTCTACTCTAAGGGATAAACATATCGATATTATGTTACCGGAAATGTGTTAAATCCAGGAATTGTGTACATTTCCTAGGAAATGTATACAATTCCGAAGCTATTTAGGAAATGTATTAAATATTGTTTCAGAAGTTCTTTAATTCAAACATATCCTAGGAAATATACACATTTCCTAGGAATTGTATATAATTCCAATATTGTATTAGGAAATGTATAAAAAGAAGGCTTTCTGTAATAAAACATGAGTGTTAGATGAGGTGTAACAAATAATAACTTGGCGACTAATATGTATTATTAGTGAGATAACAAACATTGTAAAACGACCGGAGGCAGAATTCGACTCGGATGGATATAGGTTAGTTAGCCACTACGCTCCGCTCCCGCTTTAGCCTTCGTGGTTATTTTTTTTTAACACCTATTCCCCAAATTTACGATTTACCATTTATTTCAGTTACCAAAACACTGACCATCTTAGATGTTTTACATTTCCGATTGCTATTTAGGAAATGTATAGATTTCCTAGTAAATGTGAGTAACATAATTTATTTCACACATTTCCGGTCGATTTTAGGAATTACCTACATACATTTCCTAGGAATTGTATACAATGACGGATTACACACATTTCCGTTAACAGATACACAATATTGGTTGCACTACGGTCGGGCGCTATCATTGGTCAGTGGGCGCCTTTTTTTGTTCCAAATCAAGTTTAGGTATACACGTTTTTTACCTACTTTGGGCATCTCCATGTGTTTTAGTACTCAGAGTCAGAGCAGAGCAGGAGGAGAGCCCATTTCAGTCTCAAAAATGAAGCTGTCTTACTCACGTCTTACTGACAGCCGTTAAAATAACACGAGGAACCATCGAAAATATTAACCTAGAAAGTTACAGAATTCTAAAAAGAATATTAAAGATATCGTGAGGAATATCAATTTTTTGGTATTAAATCCGTGCTTACGTAATTTGTATTATATTTTATGGTACAAATATTTTCATTTATGCACTTTTTTACTGACTTGTGTGATATAAGTAATTGCTTCCTATTTCTGTTTAAAACAGTTATTTCTACAAATCTTTGATTTCTACATTATTCTTTTCACATAATAATTAATTATAGCTCAAATATTATAAGTTAGTTACACTAATATTCATAATCGCAATTCTTTTTAATATTACAGCAAATTTTAACTACACAAGAATACCTTAATTTTTTTATTGATTATGTTTAAATACATAATCAATAAAAAAATTAAGGTATTCTTGTCATCGATTGCCTAATAATAGTAAATAAAACCCTATCTTATTTTCAGAAACCATGAAGAAGTATGCTCAGAGTCATTTGTATGACAGGCTGCATAGAGGAGGTGTATTGGTCTGCATCGGGCTCACAATTTATGGGTCTGTTTTGCTTGGAGATCACTTCTACAAATACTTTAAATATGTAAAACCACAAATAGAGGCTTCCAAAGCTGCTGCTGAGCGGGAATTGTTAGCAGAAGGTTCTTCAGATAAATTGTTGTTAAAAGATTAAGAGGTAGTTTTTTTTTAAGGTTATATTGTGTTTATATTTAATATTTTAATTTATGTAAATAAAGATGTAGATAACTATAAATTATTATTAAGTTTTTTTGAACCAATATATTTTTTTCCTTTGTAAATAAAACATTAATTTAAGTTTAAAGTAACACTGAAATTGTTTTTGTTAAAACTGGCAGTATTATCTCTTGTTGTAATGGAGGTTGCAATCAAGCAAGAGTAGCTATTATGATTGCTTATTGCATCACTAAGAAAATGTTGCTTTGTGAAGTGCACATAATAAACATTAAATGTGTAATTAGAAGATTTTAGATTTCAAATTAGTTTAACATTTTCAAGATTGTATTGGCTGCCAATTTTTAATCATGTGAAACTCATGTAACTTAATATTCAGACTTCATAATCTTAATAAATCATGTGGTTTGTGTACTTCCAACAATTAGATAACATTGTCATCATCTACATGTAGAAGAAACACCTCACTTGATATAAAGACCGTACAAAACTGTTTTATGTATTTAAAAAAAAAATAGTGGCTTTTATGCCATAAAAGATGAATCACCTGATGGTTGACTATTATAGTGGAGTCATTTTAATAGGTAAACATTTCAGAGTTAATTTATGCAAAGAAAAATATACCTTACCCGCGCTAAAGGAATGAAACTCAAGAAAACAACATCAGTTTTTTAATACAATTATTTATTTAGAAAATTAGACTACTCCTGATGTACATAAGTAGCACTTTTTTATTTGCATTAATGAACTGTCAAATGTTACCTATTAGAATGACTCTATTTTAGTAGATAATGCCAAGTGGCAATTGTACTTAAATTAGTGCAATGAAGAATATATAACAAAACCAGATCTAGCACTAAGCAGGTCTAATTAAAATAATGTCTGGAGGGAGCACTATCGCGTGTTATAGGAATTTATTTCAAGGAAAGGGCTGCCGAGTCATAATACTCATGGGAAAACATTACCGTGGCAAAGCCTTCATTATTGATATCAAATCAACGTTAAAATGTTGAATAGGTTCCTGGTTCAACCGCCAGACTCCCAACTGCGGATTTGTGATCACAAACCTTAGCTGTGATCGAAAATTCCGTAAAGAACCCGTGTCCCGTACGGCCCGGGAATGGTACCCCTAGATTCCCCTATAAGGCGTAGGTACTTACTATACGTAATATCCGGTTCAGATGCTATTAGGATAATACCTTTCGGAATGGAGCGAAAAATGACGTCTACTACGCTTGGCCGTAGCGTTAGCAACGCAAAATACCTTATTATCTGTGTTTGTGTTAGTCATCACGCAGTCGACGTAATTTTTCGCTCAAGTCCAAAAAGGTATTATCCTAATAGCATTTGAATTTGATAGTAAACTACAGTACAAAAGTGTACTCTGTGGTACCACCAGCGGCGTAGCGTGGGTGGGTGTCAGTCGCCCGGGGCGGAAGACAATAATTCTGCCGCCCTTTTTTTTGCTTCTCCAGTTGGCAAAGCAGCCCACCTGATGGTAAGTGGTCACTGCGGACTATTCCACTAACTTCAACTTTATTGTGAAATTTTGCCGCCCCGTAAAAAGCCGCCCGGGGCTTTACTTTGGCATGGCTAGATGGCGCTATGTGTTCGACAAATGGCTGAGGGCAAAGCAGCACTAAAATTGGATTAAAAAATATTTTTTAATTTAATAAATGGCCGACTAATGTGAAAATGAAGGGAAAACCTAAAACATATAAATTAATCTGGAACAAAAAAAAAGATATTGGTGGTTGGTTATATAACGAAATATACATAATACCTACATACCTTCTGCGCGCGCTTTCGCCGTACCTAGGTACGACGTTTTCACGTGAATAAGTTGCGAAGTAAAAGACGGATTAACAAAAACACATCCTATTTCTGTTTTAACATGGGAGTAGCATTATTCCGCGATAAAAAGTATGTCCTTTCCCATGATCTAGCCTACTACTACGTCTGTTCCAAATTTCATCAAAATCGGTTTAGTGCTTTATGCGTGAAAGCGTAAGGAAGAGGGAGAGTCACTTTAAATTTGTTATATTAGTATCGATTAAAATAAAATTATCCGAAGTGTTTAAAACAATGTAAAAATCCGCAGTTTTTTATAAACTCTTGTAACTAAGGATCACTGCGAGCATGTCATTTACACATACATACTTGTAGATACTAGTTTATTCTACTTAATTTTCCTTTGTGCTGAGATAAGCCGAGCTGTTGTTTGGTATTTTTTTCATCTAAGGGTGCTCCTTTGAAATAAACCTAACCAAACTAGACGGCAGGTAACCGGGGAATTGTGACCCACTAAATATTTGTTTCATTCTCTACCTACAGGGAAAACCTTTTTGTAGTTTCCAAGTTATGGAATACACATCACAGACCGGATTTGGTAGAAAAGATGGCAAAGGTTTCTTTGTCCGATCTCGGATTGGAATATTTGGACTTATATCTCATACGTTCGCCCATATGGCTTATAAGGTAAGTTTCCGATAAGTCCGTGGTTATTGGCACAAAAGAAAAGACTTATGTAGAAATATAAAGCTTACCTTAACGAAAGCGATTGTCGGTTTATTTTAGATGAGTTTGATTTTAAAGTATTGATTTAAAGAATTCACACTTGTAAAAATTTAAAATACCAAGTAACGTGTACCTAACGGAAAGTGCAAAATACAAGAAGATTGTTATAAAGGGAAAGAAACCATTTTTGAGTTCCTTAACCATTTTCACTAAAATTTATAAAATACATATTAGCGGTCGCTTCCGCAGTTTCACCCACGCGTATCCCCCCCTTCCCTCTACATTTCCAGGATCAAAAGTACCCTATGTCACCCGGGGATAGTGTAGCTTTCGAACAGTGAAAGAATTATTCAAATCGGTTCAGTTGTTTCGGAGCCTATTCAATAGAAACAAACAATAAAATCTTTCCTCTTTATAATATTAGATAATAATAGTATAGAAAATGTTACGTAAAATATAAAAAATAAGTCGGTCTGCTTAATAGAGTAGGTGCTTTATTTAGGAATTATTTAGGAAAGTTTGCTTGATTCCGCTTTTCTTTGGTAAATCGATGATCTTGAACTGAGTAAATGAAACCTCGAGCAAAGTTAAAAAGGTGTTTAGCCAATCCCACTACGATTTCCAATCATCTCTACCTACTTGAGACGTAGAAATTCAGTGTTAGGAAATGCTCAACTAGACTAGGTGGCAATAAGTAAGTACTAGTTAGTTTGGGTACCAGGTAGGTAGGTAAAATTACGTGATAGAGCACGCACTCCATATTGTAAAGGTATGGATGGTCTCGTAAAATATCTCTTGAATCGCAGGAATAATGTCTCAACGATAAATTTCTACGGCATTCGGATTTCTTTTTATCTTCATACCTACAATGTTCTTGTTCGTGAATAGCTTTTGTACAAGTTGTAAAACGACAGATAATAATAATACTAGTAAAACTATTTAGAAAACAAGTTACAATATTTACGTAACTATATCTATCATTAGGGGAGTGAAAATTAAAAATCTTTGTTAAAGTAGGTCCTGCTCATCATTATAAATTGCTAAAAATACCATTTTTAAATCTAGAGAGTCGCAAAATACCACGTGACCTTAGTCCACGCATAGGTCCACTAAGACCCTCAAAACCTAAGAGCAATTCAATTATTTCAAACCGTGGATTCTTTAACTCACTTAGATATTGATCATCACAAAAAAATTATGTAACATAAGTATTTCGAAGCGGAACATTTGGCGATTGCGAAACTTCTATTCATTGACTCGGTTTCACAATATTTGATGTGTAAATTCTACGAAGGATGGCATGTCAGGGAAGGACGGAAAGGCATGTCAGCTCGTGTGGGGAGTAATATCCGGCCAAACGCCATTCTCTGTCTGCGCTTCCGTCAGCATTGACTGACTGTTGATTTCGTTGAATTGTTAGATACCTTTACCACTTTTCTATTACCAACGCGACTTATCCATATCAAAATATTCGAGGTTATTTTCCCAACTGATTTTTATGGTTTGCTTTTTCTCAGTTACTTATATGTATATAGATGATAATTATAATGCTTTATAATGTCGTGCTGCCATCGGACTTTATAGTCACCGGAGACGTTGCACTCCCCAAAATTTACCCCCGTGATGCTGCAACGATCATCTGCAAAGATGCTGTGGCCAATGATGATAATGCTTATATTAATATGAATATTAATTGCTACTTAATTTTAAAAAAAATTAATCAAAAGTAACAAAACTTATTCACAACGTAACTATTTAATTAGAAGAAGTCTCAAACAAATTCCATCGAACAGTTTTCCAGATAAAAAAAGACGGGATTACTTGTTTTGCGACTGTAGATTTCTTCTGTTCTTTCAAGAGATTATTTTCTTTAGTATAAGAAAATCCATTTTGATAATAGGCTATCCTATTACACATTTTTGTCCGACGTTGAAGCGAAGAAACTTAAAAGAAATGTAATTTTGCAAATTGTGTATCACAGCGCTGCTCTGTTCTTTAATTGTTTCGGGGCACTCACATACTTGTTATTTATATTTCTGTCTAACATGATATAAACTGAAACGAAGAATTTGAACTTCGTAAATAAAACCTTTTCGTTAGGAGCAAACTATTTAAAGAAAGTTTTAATTAAAGCAAGTAAATTCCAAGAGCATGAAGGAGCGGACGTCGAGTGATTCGATTTATTTCTAGAGGTACCTACTTACAATTTGTAAGTTACTTATTAAAACTACTCCGTTACTTTTAAACAAATATTAACTAGCGAGCAAAATTTCAACTAGGTAAGTACTTGCAATTTCAGATTGCAAACAAATGGAAGTCTGTGTCTTCGAGAAGGTAACTTAACTTATTATATTGAATTAAAAGCAACTATGTTTGATACTCTGTTCTAGTTGGTAAAGTTGGAACATTGATGAACTACTCGTAGGTATATATTTTATCTTTCGATCAAAGTTTTAACACACTTAAATATTGTTTGAGATAATATGGTAGTAGGTACTCTTGTGTCGTTATTAGATACATTTTTTTTTATTTTTACAAAGTTTCAAAATGATGTTATTGCAATTTATAATTTTAACGCGACTGAAATAAGTTGTTTTACAAGTATTTTTTTAACAGACATTTCCATTTTGTTTGCCCTAAAATTCAATTACGAAATGATCTCTAGTTATTTCTTTTCAGTATGACGATTGCTTGGGAGGTACGAGTCCCAAATGTCAAAGGTCGTCCATATTTTTCGATTCCCGTAAAGATGTCATAAAGTTTCCTTTTGGAGGTAGATAAGAAAGTTATATGGATGGCGCGACCCTTACAGCCGCATCTAACTCTCACTATCCATCACGAGTAATTGCAGCACTTCCTTCAGTGTTCACAAGAAGCATAAATGGGACGACCTGCACGTGACCATCCCTATCAAGCCATTTGTTACTGCTCACCTTCGTGTTTCTCTTAAAAATATTACGCGCCCTGGTTCGAAGCCACCTTCGCTACGTGTGCGTGTAATTGAATGTAATTTCGTGAGGTGTGAAACAAACGTCTTATTAACTACTATTTTATTTTCTAGTTAGAGACGCTTTTGTGTGGTGCTTAAATTCTTGGTTATTGGACTACCAGAATACCTGGAGTGATTAGTGTGCGTTTCAGCGGGTCTCACTCATTTCACCTTGGGAATACATGAACGTGGTAAGAAGTTTACGTAATCACTTTTGTAGTGTTTTTGGCGATATTGTTCTAATATAATTACAGTACTCTTTATACAAAGTAACACTATTATTTTATTGCAAATAATATTACTCAGATAAAACCATGGAAATAATATTGTCTATGTATTACGTTTATGGATAAAACTGTCTCCATAGTCTATGGCGCAGTGGATTTAGGTCGCACTTTAGAAGCTATGGCTAGGTACGTCAAAAGTTTATTTTATCACCTGCAGCTCTGGGAAACATTGTGGTCAATATTTCTAAAACATCATCTTACTTAAGATATGTAGAAGAATAGTGGTGCCGAGATATTATTTTAGATCGATGCTATGTATAAAAGGCAAGGTGTTTCTGTATCGAAAACTCTCAAAGAATATAATAGAGGAAATTGTTAATATCCTACGAGTTACGACAAAAATATCACAGGTTAGAAAAAAAATATAAAACGGCGTATATGTTCCTAACCTAAACGATTATAAAATCACTGATAAGTAAGTAACTTTTAATGACTTATCGCCTCTGTTGGTGGCGTAATTGGGTAGTTATGTGAGAACGGAAACCCGATAACTCGATTTTAGACTTTCAGAGTATTTTTCTGGTTGAAAGGACTTTTAATTTAAGTACTGTTTTATTATAATTTACAATTACAACACCCCGTGCCTCAGAAAGCAAGAAAAAAGATTATGAAGAAGCGGCTTGTATTGTTGCGTACTTAGTTTTGCACTATACTTAGTTTTCGTCTCGGAGGAGAGACGAGAAAGGCGAAAAGAGTCTCCAGGACATCATCACGCTGTTGAAGGAGACCGACCCGGACGACGTGCCTGCGTTTGTGGCGAGGGACCTGCACAAGCTGCCCCCCGTCACTTTCGACCACGTCGACGTCACCAGGCTGCTGAAGGATATCACAACCCTGAAAGCGAGCCTGGCTGCGATGCAGCTGAAAATCGAGGCTTCAGACTCAACCATCGCCGACTTGCGTGTCGAGTTATTATCGTTACGTAATAGCTCGGTAAGTAGGTCGCCTGAGGCCTCGAACGTTAACACTCGTCGCGGGGCGCAAAATGCATCCGTCGGCAGTTTGGACATAATATGTCTCGACTCGCCGCCACGTGATGTCCCCCGCCCCGCTGCCCGCCCCGCCGCCTGCCCTGCTGGGGGCTCCGCTGCGGAGCCGATACCTCGTGCTGGTGCGGAACCCCCGATCCGTGCCTACGCTGCCGCCGCTGCTGCTCCTGCCAGACCATCTCGGCAGACAAAGACTTCGGGAGATAAACAGAAGTTGACACATATACGTCAACCGAAGATCAAGTGCGATGAAGAGGGCTTTATCATGGTCGAGAGGAAGAGGAGGAAGCCCGCCGCCCGCAACCACCGCGGCACCACAGAATATATACTAAAGTAAAGAAGCGACACTCAAGCATGTGTGCTCGTAAAATTGCTCGGGGCTATGTGTGCGTCGCGCGGGGGAGCGCGCGGCGCGCGGTGTGTGGGGCCGCCGTCTGCCGAATACCTCGGCCAAGGGTTATGCTTCGCTCGGCGCTCGTCGGATTGATTGCACGGACTAACTACGCAATGCAAAATCATGCACAATTTATTTATGGTACTTTATTGGATAAGGATTAATACTGTATTGCTTAAAATCACTTTTTCGTAAATAAGCCGTTATTTTATCGTAATAAGTAAAGGAAAATGGTTATTGTGGGTTATCCCTAAGAGATAGACATATACCATCGCGGACTTTTTAGTAAAACTTTTTAAGGTGTACAATAGTGTAGTACATTATTTTGATCTATCTCGTAGGGTTCAGCCAGCGTTTGCAATGTAAGCGCAAAAAAATGCGATTATTTACGACCTTAAATTAAAAACCTCTAAAATTATCACTATACTATATATGTATTATACATATAAACCTTCCTCTTGAATCAGTCTATCTAATGAAAAATACCGCATCAAAATCCGTTGCGTAGTTTTAAAGATTTAAGCATACAAAGGGACATAGGGACAGAGAAAGCGACTTTGTTTTATACTATGTAGTGATTTAAAGATTAAAAATCTTATTATAAAATATCAAACCTACTTTCATTAACATGTCCTTGCACAAGTTTATATTTTCTAACATACTATGTAATCTTCTTTGCCACAAGTCTAAATTCCATTTCGGCTTAGATTCTTGTAAGCATTTCTGTAGCAACCCTAGCGTTTACACGCTCGGCTCAAGGTCGCTGGCGCTCGAACTCTCACGTACAGAGAGTGTCACGGCTGTGGCGGCACCGCACCGACCCGCCCGGATGACCCGCTGCGTCCTGAGATACGCGCGACGCAGCTGTACGTGTCCAGACTGCATTGGTCTACGAAGGTCGAGGATCTCGTAGACTACATCCGAAAGAAGTCCAAATTCCCTCTAAGGGTTGAGCGATTGGATTCTCGCCATAAAGTCAACTTCGGTTCCTTTGTGGTGAGAGTGCCGACCCATCACCTGGAGACTTTTATAAAGGAGGACTTCTGGCCGCAGGGGGTCGTCTATCGGAGGTTTCGAGGACGGCTACCAGCCGACTCTTCCCGCCTCAAGGCGGATATACTAAAATAAATTTTCTTTTTTTATTGTTTATATTATATGTATGTTAGTCTGTAAGGTATTTATAATATGAGCCAGTAATTACCTGTAATTGTGTTGCTCGAAATAAACGTTATTATTATTATTATTATTACTATGATAGTTATGCCCATAAACTACACAACGAAATAAGGTGGCCAATTGTTATTTCTTTTTATTGGGCCAATAAAAAAATATTCAGCTGTATGCAAATTGGGTGTTGTTGGTTTTCTTATACTTTGACCACCGCGTAGGTCACAAATATATTGTATAATTACGACGTAATCGTTTATTTATTAACCTTTCTTTTATATTGTCGATTTCTTTGTAGTATTCAATTAATGAATTGTAAAAATTTGTTTGACTGGCGGCAGTAATTACCTACAATATCCTAACAAATTGTATAAAGGTGCTGGTGCAGATTCCCGTAGCCACGTATTCCTGGCATATTCTTCATTCCTTTTTTACCCTGCATATTAGGAATATACCTAACACTCGCAGAATAGCTGTATCCAATAAGTTAGTTACGTAATACGTACGTATCCAAGTATTAAGTACATTAAAGCTAGGTAGCTTACTTCCTGGCATCCCGCACCCATAAAACTGCTACACTTTACCGAGTCACGAGGGACTACCTCCTGATGTTTCATAGAAACTTGATGTTTACCTTTACGTTCAAGGGACTAGTCGAGGCATGTCGATGTTTTGGCTCTAGCCGTTTCAACAATATGGCGAATAATAATAATAATAATATATCGTTTATTTCAGGCAACAGAATTACATGAATTACAGGCCCATATTATAAATACCTTACAGACTAACATACATACAATATAAATACATAATAAAAATTAATTTAATAAAGACAACGAAGTTTTTAAAGTAGAATGGTTTTTTTAGGACTATTTACTTCGATATTTTGGGAGGTTGGCTTTTAGCTGAGAAAATAAAAGGCTAAAATGTATGAATATAATGAAACAGTTTTTTATTTAATATTATAATAATATGAGGGGTTTTAAGGACCAGGTTTACTCTTAAAAACTAAAACATTCTCGTGACATCTCTAGTCTCCTTGGCTAAACCTGGACAGTTTTTTGGATTATTATCGGGGGTATATCATACCATACACTTACATTATGGTGCCCCGGTCCTTACTGTGGTTAGTACGGTATCTTTATTATCGTTGTGGATGCCAACTTGAATCCCTCCTACAGTGCGACTCATTTTATCTTTATTTAAATATAAAACTATGTTTATAGTTTGTCTGAATATAAATGTATTTATTTAGTTGGTATTAATTGCCATGTTTATTATAACAATGCATAAAAATAAATGAACTTGGGCAAGGCCGCAGGTCGCAACTAGTCCGGAATGAAACGATTTCGTTTTTTATCCGGGCGAATACCGTGGTGACAAATTACTAAAGGGCTCCAAGAAAGAAACAAGGCGATATTAAAGCATCGGGTCATTTCTGTCCGGGGAAGTTCAACGATCCATCACGCGTAATTGCCGCAGTTCTCCGACTGTCCATCTCCTCTTATTTGATTATTACTTATTCATTTTCCTTATTATAAGATTGTCCGAGTGAATTAATCAAGTTAACTTTTTACGACAATCGTTTTCAAAGAGTTCACTTGGGATCAAAGACAGTATAAGTTGTTATTTACCGTCAATAATTCCGTCTGACATGGGTCACCCTTTGAGTTTAGTCTCGATGGATCGTGAATGGCGACTCTGAATACTTAAGTATTTTTGAAATTAAAATCTCTTCTTTACAACAATATCATTTTTGGTTTGAATCGCTATGGAATAAGGTATCAGATAAACTTTGATTGGCTTCAGAGTTTCGCTGGATAGGTTTCATAGAAATACCTATATTTTTTATTTTTTTATTTAGGGTATTTATGGGCGGCGTTGATTGCTTACCATCAGGTAACCCGCTTGCTCGTTACCTCCCTCTCACATAAAAAAGCGCTATAATAAGTTAAGCACAGATAGTGACGATGACAGAAAATCTGAGAACTACCAAGTGCTACTACAAACTACAAGATAAAGACTTGAGGATTAAGCAAGTGCACCTACTACATTAAGAGTTTACATTACTTATATTGACGCATCTATTGAAATATACTTTGATGGAAAAAGCAGTAGCGTTTGCTTTTCATCACGCGGGTTTATCAGATCTTTATCTGCCAACTGAAGATGTACAAAAAACATTTCACCGTTTTCAACTTTGAACGTCTTTGCGCAACACAACCTGTGCAGTCAACTGGTTCTAACCGTTTGCTCGTGTGTGTACCTATATCTGTCTGTTCTTTGACTGGAGTAGAAAGGCAAATATCAAGAAGCGGAGTGAAGTCACAATTTGGCATACGGAAAATCAGGATATTGGACATCCGTCAGAAGGAGGATAGCACACAAACTTTGAGCGACAGTAACCGGATTCACTAACGAGTCACTCCGCTGTGCGAGAGGGCGCGGCGCTCGCGACCCGCGCTTTTCACTACTTTACAAAACTATACCATTTCCATTTACAAGCATGATTGGCAGTCTCTATTAGCCAATAGCTTTCCTACTAAAAGAATATGCCAAAGGTTTGACGTGAAACCTCTATGTATTAAAAAGCCTTCCATTAATAATATTATTTTTTTATCCCAGAATATATATTGTTCAGTTCACGTGATATAGCATAAAATTATCATCATAACAGATTTGACTAATTCTTATTTAATTTCATGTCGCAGTTTATTAATATTTAGGACTCAAAATACATAATTATTCAAAACTAGCCTTCCGTCCGCGGTTTCACCCGCGCGCGTAATTTCTTTTTTCAAATCTACCCCCCTTCCCCCACATTTCCTAGATCAAATGTACCCTATATACCGGGGATAGCTACACATCCAACAGTAAAAGGATTATTCAAATCGGTTCAGTAGTTTTGGAGCCTATTCAATTCAAACAAACAAACAATTAAATCTTTCGTCTTTATAATTTTCTAGTATAGATAAAACTCTGTCATTGTAAAGTAAAATCAGGACATTTTAATTGCATCGCTTGTAGGTTATTATAAGATTATAGGAAAATAGCCGACGGTCGTGAATTCCTCCGTCCACTGAGTGACCATAAAATCTGCTGGTGTAAGATACTCACATAATCCTTCAAGCGATTTATTGCAAGCCGGTGGACGACAACAGAAAAATCTCTTGTATGTAGAAAATGTCGCTTAAAGGCTTACTATGAGGTAGGAAGAGGGAAAATGGTTTCAGTGTCGAGCCTTTGCTTGATGTTTATAAGAAGCCGGCAAAGACGTGACAATTCGATTTTTGCGATTCTATGCGGCTTTGAATGACATGTTATAATGGAGGAACAATTTTGGGTGATGTATAGACGTACTTTACTTCTATTCATAGTATCGTTAAAAAAGGTTATAAAATTTGGAACTATGAGCAAGTGATTTAAGGGTAAACTCATAATGTAATCCGAAGTAGCGAAGTTATTATTAAATCATGTTGAACTTCTAAACTCAAACTAAAAACATGAATTGCTGTTAGTGGGACAGAGTTCAGGGGGATGTTAGTTCAGCAAGTACTTCGGTAATATTCATGAAAGTGTTTGGGAAATGTTAGGTACACGACTAACTAGTGGCGACCCCGTCAGACCGTTAATCGAGTCTGATTGGGCGTAGCGGACAGTGGCAGTTGCTGCTGGGGCTTGGCAAACATAGAATAGATATTGAATCAAGTTCATACAGTATGTTATCGTATTATACTCGTATGTGTAACAGGATAATAACAAAATATACCTCGCAAGTAGGTAGGTACACTTAAAATATTTTTTTCAGTCACACGCGTTACGCTCGGTTCACACATGATCCGTTTTACTGTTCCGGTTTATCGTGTACGTCCTTTTTTCGTCGATGGCGTATGTATTACTGTATAGAATACTGTGCCATGTGTGAAGTCGCTCATACAACTACATACGCCATCGATGAAAAAAAACGTATACGATAAAACGGAACAGTAAAACGGACCATGTGTGAACCGGACGTTACGTCGCTTTTAAATTTTAAAAGAGGTTTCTATCCGTGAACAAAATAATTTCAAACTAAATTCCACCATCACAGAGCAAGTAATCACAACGTTTTATTCCACCATGTAAACAAGTGAGAATATATGATTTATTAGCCATTTCTGTTTAAGTTTCGCGTGTGTTCTGTTTAGAATCCAGTCATTGTGGATTAATCCGGTAACTCCAACCATTAAGTAATTTCAAAATGACGTATGTTTATTGCCCCTGAGTATTATGCGTATCTAGAGGGTAATTCAGAAATAAATGGCGTTTCTATTTTCTAATTACTGTTAAGCAGCACGCCCGGCGATGGCAGGTGAGCTACATAACTAATTAGGAATATAGCCTTGTATGAATTATGTTGCTAATAACGATTATAAACAGTGAAGCATCTGTAGAAAGGCAAACAGAAGCGGCACGCAACAGCGCCTCTCGCATAAACGGTATTTGTTGAGTTCTATTGAGCGTTATCGGACGCACGCAGCAGTCGCTGTTAGGACTTAACGAATTATCGGGCCAGCTGTCAGTACCGCTATGGAGCCAATTGTGAATAATGGAGCGGTGAATTTATAATCATTCTGGCGGCCTATCGAGAGCTCGGCCCGGCCGGCCCGCCCTTGCCGCTCTGACCACTACAAAGCACGCTAGATTAGCGCCATTGTTTGAGAGCGGGCTTAACATTATAATTTGTATTCACAATAAACTGCTCGCAATAGAAATAGATGGACGACGGTTTAAAGTACACCAGTCTATTGTTTGCACGTGACACGGTAGGAAATCGTCGCCCCGGGTTTAGCTGGTCGGTTTTCATGTACCGTGAAAAGTGATGTATTTCGGATGGCGTCTTATTACGTCGTATAAGGCTGTGATCTCGGTTCAATTCTGATATAGGTAGCGTCGGTTTTTGCTGGTTTTGCATTCCAAATAACATGCGTTATTAAACTCGTCAATTTATTAGTTGTAATTAGGTATTGAGTTTTTTCGAAGAAAAATATTAAGAAGATATGGAATGAAATAATATACGGAAGATCGAGGATACGGAGGTGTGTAGGTACATGCATAGGTACGTGTAATTGTGGTGTAGCCAACCCCGGATAATACAGAGAATTACCTTACCTGTGTGCTCGAATGACGCCTTGGATTGATTTGAAAATAGAACATTTATATTTCTATATTTTTATTCCTATTATCTTAGGAAAATCTGCAGTAGCAGAGAAGCTTAATTGTAAGCTGCACATCGAGTTTCGAACCACATTTCGAACTATCAAACTCAAACATGTTAAGCAGTGAGTGAAATAACTCAGCTCTCGACTCAAACTTGTTCTAAATTGAACAAATTTCACACGAACACCGACTTTTCCAGATAAATAGAGTTTAAAAGAGCTGTAAATTGATTTGAAAAATGATTGAATTAAAATGCGATATTTGGCAGTGGTTGGGGTAGTCGATAAGTTGGGTCGCCGGCGCCGCTTGACGCGCCATCCATCTTGCGCCGGCCGCGCCGGATTACCTGTGTCGAATCAACCGAATGTGATTAACGGAGCCACTCATGCCCTCATAAAACGCTTCGATCAGAGCATAAAGGCCGTTTAAGATATTAAGACGCATTTTCCGATAGCTTCCTAACGTAAATGGCTGTGCATTTCCCATTTTAACACCGTACATATTTTATCAGTTGAAAAAGCGTGCTTAGCCCCGGCCGAACCATTGAACCGTGAGAGCTTGATTAAGTGTGCATTAACTACTTGTATCTCACTTTGTCGGGCTAATAAAATCTGTATAATGAAGTCGGAGAAGCCTTTTAATTATACACTGGGAGAAAATGTGAAAATTCTCTATTCATTTTCTATATTAAGACTGCCTCGGTGGCGGAGTAGGTAGTAAGGCCAAACTTTAATTAGTCAGATGCCCCTAGGTTTTAATCTCTAGGTCGAATCAAAGCTAATGGATTTAAGTTTTTCTGTTAGGAAATTAGCAGTTATTGTCTGCTGTTTGGATGTTTGTTCTGTTATTGCCACTGCACCTCAGAAAGCACAATATAATGTTGCTATTGGAACTGATTTTCCTCAGTATTAAAGTGCTGTTGTAGGTGAAAATAAGGAAAGTAATGGTGGAATTGTGATGCAGCATTACCTAATATTCTCGTTAGATGTTCTGCGTAGTTGCTTATATTGAAATGAGCTCCTGCAGCCGAAATCGTCTAGGAACTGTTATGTTATTCTTATACTGAGACATTGATATTAATAGTTTAGTGTTAACTAAGTTTATTTTATATTGATAGATTTAAAAAGGTCGCCACTCCAGTACCTACGAATAAACGAGTACTATGTTGATAGTAGTATGCAATGGACTATGAACACTTCAAAAGTCAAAAACACGTTAAAAGAGCTGAAATCCATCCAAACGAGTAATCGTTTAAAGAATCCTTGCAAACGCAAGTTTACGTGTATACTCGTACCAAAGTTGTCGTAGCAACCGACGAGATTTACCGTGTTCTCGGAAGTCGAATAATTGAGACTGTTTATTACAACTTACAGTATTTTATTTCTTGTTACGAATTGTTTACAAAGTCCTTAATCATGAAAGTTTGTTGTGAAAGTAAGACCGTCCATCTTGTATTGGGAAAAATTATAAATTTACCAAGTCACCGGAGTTGAAAGAGTAGAAACTAAAGATTTATCAGAACGCTGAAACAGCGCGCAAACGCGACGTGACAAGGTCCCGTTAATTCGTACTTTCGACGAGCTTCTAAACTGTTAAAAGAGTAAGGTAATTAAGTATGATGGATATTCGGAGTTTATCGCTGGTGGCAGCGGGGCTCGCAACTTTCTTATCACCCTGGGGAGCGAAGTTTACGGCGTCTTTGTGGAGACGCCGCGAAACATTGCGTGCAAGTCGCTGACGCCCTCGTATCTGACGCACGTCAAACAACTGACTAGATTACTTTTTTCTTTCCGGAAAAGGATTAATATATGCGTGTACCTGTACACAATTATTTCATGTAACTAATGCTTCAATTAAGATCAATAAACAAGCAATTTCATTAAGTCTCTTGGTTACAAAGTATCCATCAATGTCATACTGAATCATTCCTCTAAGATACACTTTCCTCGTACATACACATTTAGGTAATAGTTGTGCAATAAATTATTAACTAATATATCGGCAATATGGTTGGTGGAATCAATCTTCTAAGATACACTTTCCTCGTAGATACACTTTTGAAAAATCCCCGCTTTTGTTCCTTGAAAGTGTATCTTAGAGGAATGATTCGAATAAAGATTTAGTTTTGAATATTAACCCACACTTGGCCACGATGATGGAAGCCTTTGCAATTTTTCTTTGTTATAATGCATAGGTAGGTGTTTGTAACTAAAACAAGTTGTATGCCTACATAATACGTATTACAGTAGGTATTCCGATGCGGATGTTTAATTCAGTATAATGCGTCTGGAGATTTCCATTCCCCAGTGGCTAAGATTATGCCACCACTACCATATAACGGTTTGGGATTGCATAATATACATAGGTTCAGTAAATATATTATAACAACCGTATATTCAAAGGCTACTGCCTTACACAACTTGTGAGATAGGTATTCCTCACACGGCACACCTTAATCCCTGCTTGCGATGCCTGTTATATACTAAGCAAGCTTAAGTACTACATTGTCTTGAGATGAAATTACTGACACAAATTCCTTTATTAAATTAATGACCTTCTAACAAGAAGATACGTGAAGGCACTTCGTACCGTTGATAAAGGACACTGCTTAGGATTTAATGGAATTATTTAGTGAAGCAATTCAGATAAATGAGAAGTTGGGCACTAAAGTGTAACCAGTGTACCTTTTGTAACCAGACTTTTCCCTAAGGGTTATAGACGGTTGATGAATAAAAGAAATACCTACCTAATGGAAATATATTATGTCTGCCCTAAACAGTAAACTTAAATGTGGTGATCATGATTGCCAAAGTTATCAAGGTCATCCTACTAGGTACATAATATTATAAATGCGAAAGTCTGGATGTTTGAATGTTTGTTAGGTACTCAATCACGCCTAAACGGCTGAACAGATTTAGATGAAATTTGGCACACGTATAGTTTATAACCCGGATTAGGACATAGGCTACCTACAATTTATAGAAATATCCCCGCGGGATAACGTCCTAAATTCACGCGGGCGAAGCCGCGGGCGGAAGGCTTGTTGGTCAATAAATGTACAAGATTTGTCCTATTTAATAAAAATTAAATAAATAGGGATTGATCTTGATAAGTGCATTGATGAAGTCAGGTACGACAGACTAGTATGGTTAAGAATTCGACCTCTACGCAGTAAAAAATTATTTGCGTGAACATGTCTGCATATTGATCTGGGAGTTTTCTATGCAAAATGATTATGATTTAGAGGGGGTTTTATTTGGTTTTATTTTATTTCTTATTACAGAACTATAAATTAATTAACTTATTCGGCGATATTAATCGTGCGTAATTGAGTGTGAGTTTAATTAAAACGATGACTGGTATAATTTTGCCCTTTCCCAATTTTACATGAAATACGTTTTATTATAATTAATGTAACAATAAGACATGGCTATACAGTTTGTATTAGGGTTACCGGAAAGCGACCGTTGTCAAGCGAGATTTGTGGGCCAAAAAGCTTGTTAAAATTATACGTAGAAGCCCTCTGTTTTGACAAGACGTATAAAGGTAGAACGTTTTCTTGGTCCAGTGAAGGTTGGGTTTCAATATTAAAATATTCAAATCCATACTATAAATGCAAATACGGAAGAGACTGTCTGTTTGTTAAACTTTTACACCTAGTAGTGGTAGAGCCATTTTTTTTTTCTTCGGAGGAGAATGCGTTTATGCACCATAACCGCAGGCTAGCTAAACCTGCGGCCGTGTGTGGGACTCGAGACTACAGCGTCCACTACCCACTAAACTCCCCCGGTTCCCCTTCACACCCGATTGGGACGAGCCGGTGCCAGCGATAGCTATTGACCAGCCCATCCCCGGGTAAGTAGTGGTAGAGCCATGCTGTTTTACAGTACGAATGAGCCCTCTCGTCCGGGGAAGTACCACCCTCTCACATAACGCCAGCGTGAAGTAATAGTGACTACTATTGTGTTTCGTTTGGTTTGTGAGAGTGCCGGAGGCCTTGGGCGGCGGAGATTGCTTACCATCAGGCTTTGCGCAGGCTCGTTTGCCGCCTCTGACATAAAAAATACTAAACAAATTTTTTTTATAACATTTGTTAGGTACAGACATAGACAAGACCTTCACCTTGGGTAAGGGTATAGGCTACTTTTTTTACCGGGATAACAGATTTAGAAGTGCTTTGTTTGTTCTTCTTTCACGTTACAACGGATCTAGGTGATTTTGGGTATGGGGATAATTTGGGAGCTGAATTGTGACAAATCGGCTATTTTTTATTCCGGAAAAATATCGCAATCCTGCGGAAAAGCGTCGTATAGTACACGCGGGCAAGGCCGCGGGTACAAGGCTAGTTATGAAAAACACTAGTCCAGCTAGTTTTAATGTAATTTCATCGCATTACCCATAGATGTTGAGGGACTTTATTTTAGTCCCTGCCTAAATGACCAAAAGGCTTTAAAGTGACTAGTTGCAAGAATAGTTTTGGTAGATCTATCTATATAAGTATATTAATTATAAAGTAGTAAATGTGCGGCGAAGGGGGGATATTTGAAAAAAGAAATTACGCGCGGGTGAAATCACCGGCAGAAGGCTAGTATCGCATAAATAGCTCATGGTGTATTTTTTATTTGCAGTGAATTACGATGTTAAATTATGTCTCATCATTCATAAATTAAATATATGCAGTCAGAATTATTTGTATTAATAATTCAATATAAAATACGGGTATAAAGAGTAAATCTGTTTCAATTTAATAAAAACAGGTTCCATAATATCATACAGGGCTGTCGCAGGTGCCGCAAGGGCCACCTCCTGACCACAATAGCGTGGATGGTCGCCCGCCCTCACCTACCTGCTAATTAGGACCCTATTCCACCGTGTTAATAGGAGGCCCTCCTTTTTTAATTAATTAAACTGCACTCAACCCGGTTCAAAACGGTACTTACGTCTTGTTATTTTGCAATGAAACAATTTAATACAAAACAAGCGCTATTTTGAACATTCTACGGCCTAATTACGGTTTTATGTTTACTTTTGGTATCCTTTGCGTACTGCTTGGCTTTCGTCAGACGTAAAGACAAATACAATTGGAGCCATAGCCTTTGTTTGAGAATGGGTGGGATTGTTGAGTCAATAGCAAGATCTGGGTTTGTTCTACACCCCGTCCTAGACATAGACAGCTAAATCGCTGTATTTCGTGTGCTTAACAACGATCGTAAAGGCTTAGTGACTACTACTTGCGGTAATATTGTGCTCGAGTTTTCTTCGTGCTTGCATAGTAAGTTTATCTGAAGCTATCTCAAGATGGAACTCATAAAAACAGGCCATGTTAGTGTTCTTATTAAGTGACACGGAAAACCTTGATAGCAGAATTAATTATGTCGTTAATCATAAGGTGATGATGTGGGACTCCCTTATAAGGAGGCTCATTATTAGAGCGGTAGCTACATAATCAATGTACACCAAAAAAATGTTTTTAATATAATGTATTAAAAGAACGTCGCGTTTTAATAGACATAAACCTTTTGGGGCAGTATTGCATACATGCCATGTTCTAATATGCGTGGGGGCTTTAAGAAAGGAAATCGTAAAAAAATTAAATTCCAACCGTGATCTAGCAGGATTTGTTCTTGTATTTCCTTATTTCGACTTTGCCGAAAAAACAGTGGACCCTCGTCAAGGTGGATTTGTTAACTGAAAAAAAAAAGATGTACAATTTGACTTTTTGCGTTTTGTTGCATCACCTGATCAAGATACAAATAATGGAAGTTGTACTCTTTTTCTACAACTATGAATTTTCATAGTTAAAATTGGTTCAAGAATCAACCATCATAACTTAATCGGTGTTGGAAGAATTAAATAAGTAACAAATATTGTTGGGATTAAATGAAATTAAGAAGTAATAAATTTGATTATGTACATAATTAAGATGTAACTAAAATAAATTAACACCTGGTACAAACACAAATGTTTTGCACATACACGTTTGTCCTGGGTGGGATTCGGACCCACTAAACACAAAATGCACCATCGGGTCTGTGGTTTTACTTGTAATCTGAAAACAAATAGCTCGAAAGAGCACCTATTTCTAAAACTACATGTACTACCTAATTATGTAGCTAAAACATAATAAATGAACGTAAATAATTCTGTAACTATAGTATTCACTGTGAAAATATTAATAACATTTATATAGAAAAAATTAAAATAAAATCTGATATTCGCAGTTTTTCTACAAAAATAATGGTCGCCATTTCCATAACATTTTAAATACCGCTGCACTCACTATATTGAAATAAAAAGTCATTATGAACTTTCACAGCAAATTATTTTTGTGATTCCGACAAAGAATAAGGATGGATTATATTAAATACGACTAGAAGACCGTTGAAAGTAGTCAATTATACTTTGTTTATTTACTCACGAAAACACGAATAATGAATATGGGGGACCATTGATTGCTTTGTCGGGTAGTTCAATGTTTGTCGGTGTTTTTTTTTTGTTTATCCTGTCAAAACGTGATAATAAGATCTTATCTACGACATCACAATACGACGGCCTACATACATATTGTATTTAATATGAACAGTACCGCCTCGATGGTCTAGTGGTTGCCACCGGGCCAAGATCTCGGGGTCCTAGGTTCAATTCCCGGGTTAAGCTAACTTTGTGTCGGTTTTTTCGGACACAGCTCGGGTTTGTGATCACCAATCCGCATTTGGCAAGCCTGGTGATTAAGCCAATACCCATCATTGTAGCGATAACTTGATTTCAAGGATAGAGGCCTTTGCCCTGCAGTGGGACATTAATAGGCTGATACTTTTACTTCATGAACAGTACCAGAGGCCGTGGGTTCGACCCTGTAACATACAAATGTGTGTATGAACTAAACATGTCTGTTTTTTCATTATACAAGGCAACCATAGTACAAGCTTTACTAAGTGGCTAGATGGTGAATAATGTTTGGGCCTTCAGAAGTATCAATAGCCAATCGCAGCGCAATAGCAAAGCTTTTACTCTCACGTCGGTTTTCTATGAGTGGGTACTACCTGGTCGCCTTGCACGGTACCGGACGTTTGGGAGGGTGGCCATACTTCCTCGGCCACACTCCAGCTGCGAGATGGGCCCAGTTAGCCGGGCGGGGTTTTTTTTTAACTCTGAAAGACAGAGGGAGAATATATTAAGATGTAGGCGGAGAAGTTGCCGTGGTCAAATGGGGTGATTACAATCCTGGACCCCCAATAAAAGACCAGCACGGCAGCGAGAGAGGAAGTAGTGGAAGTTTTTAGTGGAGAGTCCACCCTTCCCGTTCCTGACTTGAGCGGGAACAGCAGGAGATAGTCCGACATACCCCCGGCCCGACCATCAACGGATGGGACAGGCGTAATGAATTTACTCCCATAAAAAAAAATGGTAGAGCTCGCCCATTTGGGTTCACAGACAGGAACTGGCTCAAATGTGTGTGTGATACGATTCAGATTTGATAATGGATGTGAAACGGCATTTAAATTAATTTGGACACAATTCTTAATATTGGTTAATTTATAAGATGTGGTGTACACCACGCGTTATTTATTTATCAGAGAATCTGTTCCTAAATATCAGGCTGCGCTTCAGGCAATGGTTGTGTGTACTAGTAGTGATGATCCCATATGCATAATAATCTTTTGTCCGTTTCGAAATACGTTAGGACTTTTCCGATGTCGTTTTAACACCGCGTAATCCGCTTTCAAACGCAACAAAGGGATTCTAAAGCGGGGGATTAAAATGCAAAAATAATTAAATTTCAATACACAGGTATCAGAATATCAGGAGACAATTTGGCCAGTTTGGCCTAGTATTGGATAAGGTATTTGATGCATCTGAGAGGAAATATATTTTGTTTGTTTGTATTAAATAAGCTCCAAAACTACTGAACCGATTTGAATAATTCTTTCACTGTTGGAAAGCTACACTATCCCCGGTGAACAAAGGGTATTTTTGATCCCGAAAAAGTGGGGGGATATTTAAAAAAAAAATTACGCGCAGGTGAAACCGCGGCCGGAAGGCTAGTATTTGGGGAGTGGGATTCGTAATTTATGTGAGCACATGCGATTCTTGTTTTGTGTGTATAAACCGACGAGCCATTTGGTGTAAGACGAGCCATTTGGTGTAATGGTCGAGAAGTCGGCTATTACACCAGAGGTCGCGGGTTCGATCCCCGCACGGTACAAACATTTGTGTGCATGAACATGTCTGTTTGTATCGGTCTGGGTGTTTCTATGTATAATATGTATGTATTTACAAAAAAAAAAGTATATAAGTAATGTTTATCCGTTGTCTAGCACCCATAGCACAAGCTAATGCTTAGTTTGGGGCTAGATGGCGCTGTGTGAATAATGTCCAGAGATATTTAAATCAATGATATTTTGAACATATCATATATA
This sequence comes from Mecyna flavalis, assembly GCA_949319885.1. Classification (NCBI taxonomy): domain Eukaryota; kingdom Metazoa; phylum Arthropoda; class Insecta; order Lepidoptera; family Crambidae; genus Mecyna; species Mecyna flavalis. The sequence continues at coordinate 8,211,881 of OX439435.1, read as the reverse complement.
ACGTAGACATAAATTAAGTGCAATTCAATTTGGCCATCTTTACAGGTCCAGCTTAAAAAAATCTGATATCAAAATGTAACTATCGAAAGTTTCAAGAACTGAGGTGAACTTTTACTTGCAAAAATTCAAATATATTTATTTTTATAATTATTCAGTAAAGTCAAAGTCAAAGTATTTATTTTGCAATTTGATTTACCAAGAAATTCTTTTGCACGTCATAAACTTTTTTTCCTACCAGCACTTCGACGTGAATGAATGGCCTGTTGAGAAGAAGTGCCGCAAGAAACTCAGCAGTTATGATAGCCTTTAGCTAGTAGTATTATGTAAAAATTACGCATCAAATAAAACAATTTCAAGTGAATGATCTCTTTTTTTTAATAATCTCGTTAGCCTTGTTTCTCGACGTATTAATTAAGAGTATTTCATTGGATGTGTAGTAATCGCGTAACTATCAGGAAATACTAAAATCTAAATTACTTTTATACAAAAACACGTAAACCAAAGAATATCATTCCCCAGTACCTACATTCTACGAATAAATAGACTTGTAACATGAAAAACCCCGACACTGAAAGTAGAACGACTCCATCCGTACAAGTTACCATTTGTACCCTGAAAGACAAAACCAATTTAGACAAAAAAGGAGAAAAAAGCAAAACTGGCGGGGCAAGTTAAAATCGAATAAAACAAAAGTTGTTTGTTCCCACTAGCCTTATCACTTCTATTACGCTTGTCGCATTTTAAATCAGCTTTATCTAGTTTTTCTTGCGGAGGAAAACAAAATGGGATGTTTGTTTTCCGGCCCTCAATTATCGGTCAAGACAAGGCGCAACCCTTTGTTTACTACGCTGTTCGTGTCCAAAACATTTTTTAAATTGGACCCCGTTTTATATTGTTTACAATAAGAAGTAGATGACATTTCAATTTTTTTTATCTGGTAGTCTTTAGAGAATGTTGTTCCTTGACTTCAAGTTTTTAGGACACTTCTGAATAGACTAGATTATTTGAATGATTAAATTAACAAAAAAAAAATTAAGTGTAACATTGAGATTTGACATTCTCGTGAGCTTCATATGATATGAAAAAATATATTTATTGTTACGTATATCAGCCATATGACAGGACATTTTAGCATTTTTTACAACAGAAATATTGTACTATCAGAAACCTTACAAGACGAAGGTCTGAGAGATAATGAGAAGAAGATACATACATTGTAAATAAAATGTTGTCCATATTGACGACGTCGCATAGAGAAACTTTGAATTTTTATTTGGCAGTAGTAACTTCACTTCATAATTTATCCAACCCTGTTTATTTATGGGCAGTCCGGCAAGCATATTGCGATGTTATCGACAAGCTGGACGGCACAATGTAGTGGCGGATGCCACGTACCTAATTCAATGAGCTCTTGATTGATTACGGTAACTAATGCAATTTCACGGATGCCAAAAGAACAGACAACACGTTTCAAGCGTGTGGATACTGCGCCGTTTGTGGCACATTTGTAAGTTTCGTGTTAGGTACAATTAAAGACATTTTAAATGAATTTAATGTTATTAAATGTGCTATAGTGTGTGAAGATATTTATTATAGTTTTATTTGTTCTTTTTCACAAATGTTTCGTTGGTTCTATTTAACTAAATATAGAAGTAGTATGTAAAATAAATTCCAGTCACGAAATTCCAGACGATTTCGAACGTCTTTCTTTGTTTTTTTTATGGCCTTTCCCCACTTGCATCGCATCGGCATCGGATGATGACATCCACTATTTAATTAGTCTATTGCACAATCCATTATGACCTTATCATGAATCCGCATTAATCAGTTGCTAAATACGCTAATGACGTGTTGAATTATTGCTAACAGGGCAAACAATCATTGTCTTCGTCAAAATGAGCTTTGGGATACTTTTTAGGGTTTAATGTGCGTTGTGCGTGCTTGCGTCCGTTGATACTCCAAATTGGCTAGTTTATTTTCAACTGCGACCCATCTATCTGTTCAATTATTTGTGTGAATCGGATTTTTACGCGTGACTGGATTTATTTTTATCTATTTCACGTACAGGAGTTTTAACAGCACCATTTGCATCCTGTGGTTACATTTTACGTGCATTATTATTAAATCAATTTTTCAAAGAACATGTTTCACTTTTTATTGTACAAATTGAAACGATTATATTTAACTTTATAATTTTATTATATGGTAGTTAGGCACACATATCGAACACATGACATAGTGCAATAAGCGTGATATGATGGGAACTGCTTAAAATTGCTGTCACGCTATGTCGTTTAGTTTATCCGCGTTTTGTTTTTAAGTAGGTATAAATGAGCCGCAAACTGCCCCCAGCACTGCGCGCAGGTGTGCCCCCTGCCTCTTTGTTGGCAAATACCTAATAACACGGATTTTCTACGCTTTCGGAACGAGACTCGAGTTTGTTTGCGCAGAGTCCAATTGTTAGTTTTCCGCTATTGTCGAAAAATATTGAACTTTCCTAACATTTAAACTAAGTTCAACGAACACCAAAAAGCCGAGCTGAGGATTGACTTCACGCTTTGCAAATTACCACCCTCGCTATTTTAGATAATATTATTCAAACAACTAAATCCTACACTATTAAACTACTGAGGATTACTATTAATCACGTCAAGATGTTTACCCTCATCCCACGTCAGTTCGGAGGGAATTATCTAAGTCGAGATAAATAGGAGCGTCGCTCTCGCGCCATTCACTCCTGCTTTGGCGCTCTATTTGAAAATCTCTTCGGTTCGTAATAGGGTTAGAATAGACTAGTATAATCTTGTCTACAAACGAATCAATTTTTAAACGATGAATGCAAATCGGACGACCTTTGGAGAACGCTTAGCAGTTCCTCCTTGAAGCCCCTTTAACTGGAAAAAGGCACAGATCGAGACCGTAAGATTGTACAAGTCCGTACTTTATAGCCGTTTTAAGATACCAATTTGCAACAAAACTTGGAGAAAGTTGTATTAGGATATAAAAACGGCGATAAATCCTTCCCATCTATGCCGTCTCTCGTTTATTTGTGATCGGCTTTATATGTCATTTTCGAGGTTCAGATTCCGTCTGCGGGTGGATATCCATTAGAAAGTTATATTGTTTACCGGTATGACAAATTTTGGTTTATCTTTATGTTCCTTGGTATTGTAATTCTACTTGTGCACGGAAGAATAAAACCATTATGTCCTTAACAAAGAGTTATCTTAATTCAAATGTGTTGTGTGGCTTATTTCTTTATATTCCTACATTAATTTGTCTCTATTTCGGAGTACATTTTCTCTTATGTTGGTAAATTCGGCCAAGGATGGCGTCATTTATGAAATTAGAAACATTACATTTTTGCATGCTGCCAGCTACATTCGTCATGTGTTTCAGCTTTCTAATTTTTTACATGAACGCCTAAAAGCAAAAACAGTTTTGCTAGTATTGAATAAAAACACGACTACGTGTAAATGGCTCTTCCGAAGCCTAACAGTTTATTTTAAATCGTATTTGTCGCTCATGGGAAACTTCAATTAAGTCTAACGAAAATTTAAATAACGCCGCGCTAGGGCTATGACGGCTTACAAATACAAAATAAAAGAGCGTAAAGTTAGTGACGGAAAACAAATTCATTTCTGAAACAAAAATAGCGAGTGTTGGAATTATTTTCGAGGCGAAATGTGCAGTTTCCTACCTCAACCAGATATTGCGATCCAAGCTGTTCCTGACGTGCATTATGCTGTGGCGAACTCTGTAAATTGCTTTTCGTGACGACAAAATATTTTAATCTGATTGGTGGTCTGTGACCAATTAATTGCGGTTTTAATTTTTGCTCGGAAAAACTAAGTGGTTGTATTTTAAAAGCTCGGCTACAGAAGTCTCGGATTGGTTAATGCAGCCATGTTGTTGTAAATACCCGGCCAGTAATTTTCTGTCGAAAAAGAAATTTATTTTATGAAATGGATGGTAAAATATGGAACTTGGCAAATAAATTGGCTTATTTTTTGGATGACATTGTCTAACTAAAGATGTTTTAAAATGTTATCAAATATTGATGCACAAAAATGCAGTGTAAAGACCAAAAAACCTAATATGATGCGAACTGCTGGTATTGTGGGGTTGCAGTTTGCTTTCAACCAGTCATAGTGGAGTTTTTAAAGAAAGTCATAAGGCTTTTCTTTGAACATAAGCTCAACAGAGCAACTTCTGCGTTGTTAAAACTACGTTGTTTATACAAACAAAATCATATTAATTTAATGTCCGATTTGGTGTAATCATGATTGAGAAGTCGGCTGATTGCAGGCGTTCATAGGTTACGGTAACCGCTTACCATCAGGTGGGCCGTATGCTTGATTGCCAACTTTATGGCATAAAAAAAGAGGTCGCTTGGGTTTTAACCCGGCATGGTAAAAACATTTGTGTGAGTAAATATGTATTGTTTTTAGTCTAAAAGCTTCTGCATTTTTTTAAATGTGTAGAGTAATATTAATTCATTGTCATCCTCGGTACTAGCTATGCTTATTTAGGGCCTATATTCCTAATGAGAATAATAATTTTCTAAGAATATTTTATATTTATTTATTTATTTAATGTTAATAGTGGATAGTAAATAGTCTAAAAACGTTACTAAAACTATTTTATCTAACTTCCGTATCATCTTCCATTGAAATTTCGCTTAGATTGTCTAAGATGACATGGAACATGTTATTTAGAAGATTTCTTCAATACGGCATTTTACTCCCGCGCGATCGTCGTTGCACTGACGTGAAATGGATCCATTCTCATAGATAGTTACTCGTACAGCTAAAAATATGTAACATATAATAAAAGAACTGAGCGTTTACTATTTAACTGTTGGGTAAATAAGAAAAAAGTAGCTTTAAGGTACTATCGACGCCTCTTAGTCAAGTTTAGTCTCCCTCAATGGAATAATCACGTTTGAATACAATTATCTCCCGCCTCTCCTATAACTAACATCGATGTCTAATAAGTTTGAAAAGGTACGAGTTTTGTACCCTAAAACAGTACAAAGTTATAATAAAAATGTCAGAATATAAAGCGGTGTCACAACAGTGTGGTTCAAATACGCAATCCTTTTATTTAGATTTGCTTTTTACATGAAGCCACCACCAAAAAAAACATTTAACAAAAACCTCACACAAGTATTTAAAATTCAACCTGTCAAAGCTGCATTTTTATGTGAAACCTAAATTGTATAACGACACAGAATTTTAATAAAGTCGTCGTTTACGATTTCGTATTCATACCGAGTCGCTTTCTACGGTTAAGAATTGATTTATGCCATATCTCTCTTACAAATGGGCACTACTTGCAAATGTAACATTCCTATTAGAGGGGGAGAAGCGATGGTGGGAAATTCCTGCCGGCATAGAACACTGAATACGTCACATAATGTGTATGTCTCGTATAAATCAATGTGTGCTTACGAGACACGAGACCCCATCCATAAATATAGATAGAAGAGCGTGTTCTGACTAAAAAATCAATGCTCCGCAGAAGTTGTTGAAGGTTTAATCTAACTTTCTGGGACAGTAGATCAGAGTGGAGTTTAAATAGTGGTGGCACATTGAGCGAAGCTTCACAGGATGCTATTACAGGAGGGAGTGATGCTCACAGTCAGGTGAGCTCTTTTCTGGCTTGAGTTGCTCAAATATCTGTTGCTCTTAAATTCTGTAACTATATAGGGTCGGATTTGCGGTTTCAAAAATCTTATATAAAAAAAACAATCGATTAATAAGCATATAATTTATGAATCCTTTCTTAGGCTATGTAGGTACCTAGCGTACAATTTCTTTTCAAAAACAGTGTCACCAGTCAGTGTAACGCACTTTTAATAAATATAAAATGTTTTATCTCACAGCTCCATAATATAAATACTTTTCTAAACAAAACTTATTGTAATTTAAACTTATATCTTTTGAATATTTTATAATCGAAGATAAACTTACAGCAAAACATTTATAGATATTGTATGTAATTTTTATTTTCGGATGTGTCCACTTTTAATAAAAGACGACCTCGCATTAACATTTTTGAACACAATGTGCGGCGCGGAGTGTAAGCCATCGCTGAGTAAATAGAGAAGTGTCGCGGGTTGCAGTTGCAGTCGCCCGCTGCTCATTTAAAGAGTTGTCTAACTCCAGCGAAGTTTACCCCGCGGCATCAGCCTGCGACGCCTAACTTCGGATGCACCGCTGATGCCGTTTGTTTTCTTCAAAATGTCTTCTAACTTACTCTGGCCAACTTAGTAAATTGATTTTCGTGTAAAAATTGCGTTGGAAGAGTCAATTAATGTAAGGCTAGCAAAAAATCTCACATTGTTGGCGAGCCAGTTTCACCATTGTCAAATAAGTTCCTGATAATTTATTTATGTTTTTGGAAAGTGCTATTATATAAGAGTTGGCATTATTGATATCTGACAGATACTGAATGATAGTCAGAATTTCAAATTTAGACCTAAATGATGAGTTGATAATGACACTTCGTAACTAAGTCGTATGTAACTAGGACAAGAGACATTATTGTCCAATCAAAGTTGCTATAATAAAAGTACTTTCTTGTGGTTGTCGTTGTGGACAACTGACATAATCAGTATACTTGCCAAATTGAGAAATAAGCTTTTGAAAACATGTTTCGTCATTTCATTTTGTCGCATGGATTGGAAACTTGCCAAGAAATAACGTATTATTTGTGTCATTCTATTATCTTGTTATTTGCCCAAAAACCATCGTTGTCATGGACAAAGCACTCACCATCTAGTTCGTATAACTTAAAACGATGAACAAAAAGCGTAAACTGAATTTTCTTCGTGTGGTGTGTAATATTTTAGGGTTCCGTTTCTCTGAAAGTCCAAAACTTTTGTAGGATGACTTCTTTGCCAGTCTTTTCTTAAAGTCCTAGTTTTTAAGCACGGCCAAAGGCACCAAGTTATTGGAGTATCCCGTCCCAACTGTCCCGCAAAGAAAGATTAGACAAGTAATGACCATTCTCCTCGGTTCTTTGGAATTGCCCCAGTGCGCCTGGGGTTGCGTGTTGGAATTTAGCCCAGACTAATATTCATGCGATGAATACCTATTTGTATTTGTTAATCTTTATGTAAATAGTTTAGTTCGTTGGTTGCTTGTTGGCTAAATGATGGCTAATCAACGATTAACGATTAACCAACTTGGAAGGGCATATTTTAGTGTACAGGGTAGCACGCAAACACGGATGCTCTCCAAATTTAATTATTTCCATGGTTATTTCAGGAATCAGAAACGATTGGTAGGGGATAGACTAATAGTTTTGAGTTCTTTATGGGGAACAGTTCGATGTTATAAGTAATTTGGTAAATTTGACTTGCATCTAATCAATATTTGATAAGACATTTTCTGATACGACTAAAAATATTGAAAACTGTTTACGCAGCACTTCATTTAAAATGCGCGAATTTAACATCAAAGCCAGCGAAAAATATACTGACCATGCAATTTTAGCCGAAGTTGCAGTTGCAGAAGTTGCATGCAGTTTAGTTTTAGTTTGCAGTTGGCAAAGAAGGCAATTTATTTAAATAGTAAATTCGGTCACCATTGAAATTATATCGTAACAAACGCATAGCAAATATTAACACTAAAATATAATAAATATTCTATTCGTTTCGAAAAACTATTCACTATTTGTTTTGATCTAAAAATATTTCACCCATAGTACTCTAGTAAATCATATCCTGGATATAATACTCAGTATCCCGAATACCTTAATATACATAAAATCTTAGTTTTTAGTAAGGACGCTAAAATACGGGTTAATACTATTGGTAGCGATTTTTCTTTAAAATATATTAATATCTATTTATTTATTTTATTGTTAATGACAGGTAAGAAAACTAAAAAAAATAAACTTTTTTTTTTTCATCATACAGCGAAGCTACTAAGCTGTGCATAAACATATAAAATTGAAAGTAAGCATGAGACAAATTATATCGAAGCGGAACCGACAGTGTTAACTACTAAGGACTTGTTCCACTCACACTTGACCGTATTTTTTAATTGACGGCTATTAAAATACAACAGAGGTGAGGCTCAAGCGGAATTTTGAGCTGCGACCGAGTAGAGATACGGCACAGAGAGTTGTTTTTCGGGATCGGGTTTAAATTTACCGAGAGTAATTGTTGCTTTAGTAGCTGCATTCCGCGCGGAAAAAGATAAAGAAAATAAACAAAGCTCTTGTTATTTTCCCGTGAAAGCCTCCCGTGACGAGGGTCGCTCGGTGTTATTCAGCATCGAAATGAAATGAGGGATAAAAACTAAATTAAATGCTAATTGGAGATTCAGTGGCGGGGACGGATCCGATTCCGAATAGGTACGAGAGCCGGCTGCTTGCGACACTGGGATATTGACCAGATTTACGATAGGTAAGTAAATTGGATTTAAAGTATTATTATCAACTCCCTTTTACATTCAAATATATAGAATTAACGAATTAAACGTAAAGGATTATGAAATTGAAATAATTGGATGAAGTTTTCGACGTCTCATTTAGTAAAGCTCGCAAAATATTTGAAATGAACGTTTGACTTTTGTATGAGGGGTGAGTGAGTTGAGTAGAATACAAACTTTGTGCTTTGTTCTCATATGGAGAAGATCAAATACACACAAAATTAGTTTTAACTTTACGACTGGCTCCTATTAATAATTAATGTTTGTGAGTTATTCATTTCTTGTTGCTATGACACATTTTAGCTGTAATCTAATGCGTGATAGGAGTTATTTCTAATTTCAATTTAATATCTGATTCGTAATAATAGTTTGTCAGTTACATATTCCATAATTATAATTAGTTCATGCCATTACAACATACTTTGACGTTTATGTATGTTGTGGGTTTGCTATTTGAAATTGACGTTAATTTGATGCAAAAACAAAGTTGACAGTCATAACTATTCTGCTCTGAATAAATCTGGGAAACCAGCTGATGTATTGACCAAATTTATTAATTATTATGTTAGTTGATAATGTATGTAATGTTGTACAATATTTATTTGTAAGACCTGTACTTATTTTATAAAACATAAAAGATGTGGCTTCAATTGGTTTACGTCGTTAAACAACATTACAAGACGCTATAAAAGGTTCCCGCGCCATAACGTAAGTAGGTGGTAAATTATTCAGGGCCCTGGATGAGTTCGTGATTCCTATTTATCTCGGATTTTGCAGAAAGAGTCAGTAATGTCTAATAGGTTATAACATAAACACGGATACAGCAGGCAAATACGATGCTGAACCTTTCCGTTCATGTAATAACGGGTAGCTGAGAGGAGTTTTTCCCGTTTATTGGGTCGTTAGGATATAATTTCATCTCGTGTTTATGACGCCGTAAAAAGTTTGCAACGCTGATACAACCACTGTCAATTACCGGCCCTCCACTGGGGAGGTTTCGGTTCAGACCTACCTGCACACTTGCCTGCATTTTAAAACTAGTTCGGCACTCAGCTATTGATAACATGGCGGGGCGCCCGTCACGGGCAATTTCCACGTCTAGCCCATTTATGGCACACCTGTGTGAACATGTTTCCTTATTGGACAAAATAGGGAATATTCTTGCACTTTTTTCACATTTTAATGTACTAACGCAGATTTTGAAAGTTCTGATGGCACATTTGGCAGTGATCCTGGGTCCAAATCTTATCCAGAACAAACATCAATGTGATGAACATCTGTGTTTGTACTGTGTATTTTTTTCTAGATTACTTAAGTATTCCAAGATAAGATTTTTTTTGAGCAAAAAAGGATACAAAAACTAAAAGGCTCTTTTATTCTTAATGTGAAGAACATACACACATAAAGCCATGACAGGCACGTCAGTTATGAAAGTTACTTTAGTACTTCAGAGTCTAAATATCAGGCGATGAGCGACAGTTAAAACTAGGATTAGGAGTTTGATGCCCACGGGTGATGTTATTTTGAAGTTAACACTTTATATTTAGGATTTAAATAATATTTAAAATGTTTGTTTTTAAAGTTATTTCCTTACACTGTGTAAGTTATCGCTTTAATTCACGATTATTTAATAATTTACAAAAAATAGGATGTTTGGTTAACTTTTTTATTTTTTGAAACGATCGGTGGCCATTAACAATTTTTTTTTAATTCATATTACCGTATCTCAAACATATTATTTTTGAAGGTTATGTGTAAATAATGTAAACTAGCTACATTAGATATCAATGAAATTACGAACGTGACAAGCCAATAGAAATGTAGAATAAGCACAGAATATATAATAGTACTAACGTAGTATAAGTTATACATTTTGTAAAAAAAATGTTTTATACAAATAGATTGTTCATTTACTTACCTATCTCGCGTCATTAAAATATATTCCTTAAATACAAACTTTACGTGAAATCAAATAAGCGTATCGCAACACCATGACGAAGACATTCGCAAATGCAGTTTACATTTAACGGAACGCTGACCGAGCTTGAATTATCAGCGTTGAAGTTGACAAACGAGGTGAGGTCACACTTGGGTCGTCGGTTTGTCGCAGTGGCTACTTGCCACTGGCTGTCAGGAAACTGTGTCTGATTGCCTTCCTAAAGGTATTGATGATAGTCTGTAAGACTAGCTTTGGGTGTTTTTGTGGGCCTTTTGACTGTTTCCGTGAAATAGTTTTTTTAGAGAAAGCGTTCATGCTTTGTAGCTGTAAGCTAGCGGCGCTAGCGGCCGTGTGAAGGGGGTCGGGACTAAATATGTACTCTACTAACCACTAACCACCTCCTGTTCCCACTTTCCGCTCTAAACGGGATCAAGCTGGTACCCGCCTTGAGGATATTAACCAGCCCCCCTCCGGGGTGGTTACTTCGGGTCAAAAACTCCGGAACTCCTGTAGATTTGATTGATTGGGTCGAGTTTTATCAGAGTCTGACTGGCTAGCTACCACCACTATAGGTAATCCGCCGCAATAACAGCTCTGAATGTATCTTGAAATATTATTGAGGCGTTACATGATGGGTGTCTGTGGAAATATTTACGCTTACAAGTTATTTTAATAGTAAGTAATAGTTATGAGTTTTATAAAACAACTAACGGTAGTTAATTTTCCAATTTTCCTGGATTCGAAAGTTTTCTGAAAAGCCTATGCTTCTCACGAAAACCTAATTGCAATTACGCATATTAAGATATGTGTTTCACCTGGCTGAGGGTTATATAGGAGTCAAATCGGCAAAAGATATTGCTTCTGTGACACTGCCGACGAGTGCATCATGTCCTTCATACATAAGCCTGGCAACAGGAGTCAAGATCATTTGGCTGCTGCCGCCCCGCACTCCCACCACCACTTGCGGTGGGGCCTCGTTTTGTCACATTTAATTAGGCCCGTCTAACCATAATTGCGTTCTGATAATTTATTTTCTACAACGCAAAGAACAATTTTCCTGTAGTTTTATCAAGTGGTTCTTTTTGATTTTAAGGTCCGTATGCAGTGATAACAAAATGTAAGCAACTATCTGCATCATCTTCTTATAGTATATATCCGGAAGCGTGATTTAATCTTATCAGTGGGCTTTTCTCCGTGCTTCAGGCAACACGTCTAAGCCTTTGAGCCCTGATGCTATCGCGTGATGGTATTAGTAAAGACAAGCTTGTTCTGACGGTGGTCAAAGAATGGCATGCAGGCAGAGGTGGATGATGTCAGCCAACAGGCTGCAACCAATGATGATGATGAGAGATGCCTATGACAAGAGAACGAGAAAAGCTAAAAGATGCTTATCCCATCAAAAATACGAATGGAGATGTTTATAAACAATAATGGTTTTCGGATAAATCGGAATTCAGTAATTAGAAGGTGGTACACGACGTACAAAACGGGAAATCGCAAGTGTTGGGATCAAATAGTTTTAGAGTTATTAAAATTGAAGTCGTCCGAAATTGAAAAGTGTAGCTAGCCCATAGAGTAATAAAAACGCTTCTTTATTACTCTATGAGCTAGCCTAACTGCCGTGCAGTTGATATTAAATTCAGGAAAACCTAAAATATAAAGATAGATAAAATATATATTTAATGAGTTTCACATACTCGTATTACAGAGAGGGAATTGTCTGCGCTAAAGTTGACAAACGAGGATGTGTCACGGTTGCCCCGTTCGGTTGTCTCAGCCGCTATTAGTCGCAGGCTGTCAGGAAACTAAGCCTGATCCGCCACTCAAAAGGTGCGAGATGACATAATGGCGTGTCCGCATGCCTCTCATCTCGCCTCGAGTCGATCCACCTGCTTTGCCGATGCCAAGATTGATGATCGAAAAATGTAATGTAACCATTACGTGTGCCGGGGTTTAAGTATATCCACCGTGGAAAAATATTTCTAGCACCTATCTGGAAACAGGTTAAAAATGTTGTGTGAAAGTCGGAATTTTTTTAAGGTGTATTTTAACGCTTGAAATACTCGCTTTAAACATATTTTTTTTTATAGAATGCCTGTCAGAATTTTTTTTTAACTCGCCGATCGGTTGTTTTATTAACTCAATGTCTACCGTAGATTCGATCAGTCGTATATTTTTGCCTCTGCCTTTAAAATTAAACTTTTTCTTTATTTTTAATTATTTCATTAATTGTTCCCTTGAATTTATATAAAATGTTTTCATAATTATTAAATCTGCGAATTATCGCTATAGATAACGTCAGTCAATTTATTGGACAAAGTTTACGGGTGAACAAGTTTTAATTGTGAACCGTCGATGCATCGAATGTTTGACGTAATGACCTGTCACTGGCACTATGTGGCCATCTAAGCGACGTGTAATGAAATTTTCATGAGTTTCAATCAGGGACCGCACAGCCCGAATATGAGTGAAGTCGTTTGAAGTGCTTACAGTACGATAACTCAAGACTGATCGATCGACCAATAGCAATCGCTCATTTTGACGCTACTTTGAATCACTCACGTTATTAGCTCTTTGAATGAGGTATGTGTTGATTCTCATTAAAACAATAATTAAAATTAAACTTGTGAAATCACAAATTTCAATTATCGCAAAATTAAATTTCAATAGGACTTAGGTAAAATTTCGGCGTTTAAGTCCATTTTAAAAGTTCGAGATTCATTCATAATCTGCTCATTTTAAAGCAAATTTTGTGGTGAAACTACGCAACATCGAACGTTTGTTCTTTTGCGTACATAGAGTAACCGACCAATGACTTCACAAGCTTGAAGCCGTTTGTATATTGGTAAGTTTCATGCTAGCGATGTGATTATTTTATTATTCTTTGTTATTTAGAAATCTTTTGTTAAAAGACAAAAGAAAAATATAGTTAACAACATTATTCCCACCGCGATTCCTGTTCTTCAGATCAAAGTAAATTATAAACTTCGATCCGCATTTCTCTTAATTTAACTCTCAACCGGGAAATTAACTCTTTTTCAGACTTTAAAAAACTATGCGAATAACTAAGCTCCTACTTCTTTTCATCCTTTATATTTATTTCTAGGTACATTACTAATTATGTGTTGGTAAAAACGGTATGTACAACTTATGTTGACTTGGATTTAATCGTTTCATGGAAAGGGATGGCACTTTTTTTTTCGGAGGATAATGCGTTTATGCACCATCATAACCGCAGTAGGCTAGCTAGACTGCGGCCGTGTGTGGGACTCGAGACTGAAGCGTCCACCACCCACTAAACTCCCCCGGTTTCCCCTTCACACCCGATTGGGACGAGCCGGTGCCAGCCTTGTGGCTATTGACCAGCCCATTGACATTTTAATACGATTCTAGGACATGACATTCACTTTGATTTTTACTTTAATCATTTTTGATTAAGCAAGTCCTTTAAAAATTTGAAATATTATTAAGTACTGCATAAGCTTTCGTAATCACAAGTGTTTATGCGGTAATTATAATTTTTAATATCGTAATGTCGATACCAAACATATTTAAACTAGTGAACTCGCGGTTGCGTTTGAATTAATGTTATTTTAATCAGCGAAAATCTGGTAAATATTAGGAATGATGTAATAAAGACGTGTGCAATTTTTTCATTGCTCCATTTAGGAAGGACTAATAATAGATATAATTAAATGTAACAAAATTGCTTATATCGATTTAAGTGACTAAACATGTATTTATTGTATAAATATGTTAGTTCCTATGAGAAATAAAATTTATATAAACCTAAAGAAATGTTACGTGATTGTAAACAAATCATTATTTTGTTCAACTTGTTTCTTTGCTTTGACTGTTTCTGTAAATGTTTTTGAGCATATTTATATGTACGTTCTGATCAATATTATTTTTTGGGAAAACATAAAACAAATTCAAACTAACTTATTATTGTAAAATTGTTTGCCAGAAAAGCAATAAAAGCTTCGTTTAAAATGTTATTCCAATATTTTTATTGGAAAAATTTGCCTACTTAATAGAGTTTTTTTTTCGATAATTGAAAAAGGAATTAAACGAAATGTCCCGTTTTAAGAGTCCTCCATTAATTTAGAAGCATATGTTCTCTATAGGTGGGACCGAATTACGTAATGCTAATAAAACGTAAAAAATATTTGAGTAACGAAGTCTTTTCGGCGTTAGAAATATCCATTGGTCGTGATTCCGGAAATGAACGCGGAAGGAATTTTGAAATAGAAAATTCCAGTATAACAGAGGTTGTTAGGTCCGTATAAATTAATTTCATTCTGACCCGCCTATTAATATTCAGGGCACTCTCAAAGTTCGTTCTAACTGCGAACGGAAATATCCAAATTTATTAATTTTACCAGCGTATCTTTATCGGTGAGTGTGTACTTACATGGCGTTTACGTTAAATATTTGATTTTTAGGTTTCTTCGTTTCTCTTGGAAACGGATTCGGAGCGTAAGTCGTTTGTGCATCCATCCGTGTGAAGAGATATACTTCCGTTTCTGTTATTTATGGCTTCATTCTTTTTCATTTCAATTGGGGTAATGTTTTTATTATCAAGACTTTACTACTGAGTAACAAGACTGGTTGTTAAAGAAATTTTAGTTAAGATTTCTTTAAGCGTTTTTGGTTATAGGTACCGTTAAAGTATTAATCGGATCTCATTCTCAAAGTACTATCCTGTTCAGATGCTATTAGGATAATACCTTTTAGAGCTGCGTTACGTACACACAAACTGACAAAATAATGCGTTAGTTACGGACAGGCGCAGTTGACGTATTTGTCGCTCAATTCTATTTGAATCTGATCGTATGTTAATTACACAATTATGTAGCACAGATTACAAGAAAATATTATTAGAACATTGTCTTTTTTGTAATTGTTGCAATATCGTTAATTAGAAAACATTTTCCAATTTAATAATAAATATGTTATAATGTTATGCTTATAATAAAATGTTTTATATAAATAAATATCAATTAAAATATATTCATTTTCAAATTGACATAAAACGTTAATTAAAACCAGATTCGAATTCTTTGACCCAAAGGATTTATTATTCTATAACAAATTATAAACAAGTCAATCAATTAGACTGTGTTTCAGCTAACACAATGAATCGTTGCCCCTTCAAAGTTAAAATATTAATTAACTTGGGAGTTTAAGGAGAACTCCTAAATGAACCGTAGGGCTGTTTTCTTACCTATTACTTGGATTAATTTGATGCTAATGATCATTAAACAAAGCCTGAAGTAATAACACAAACTTAGGCCCATCCTAACGCCTGTTTCTAAAGTTTTTATGACTTACAAAACATTTACTAGTACGCTTAAGCTCAGTTGGAATTTATGGTGTAGGTAACTTAACCTTAACCTTACTTTGTGAATGTGGGTGATGTATTGCCAGTTAATACTGACAATTTTATACATAAAAAATAGTAAAGATAAAGATAACAGGTATTAACTTGGAATTTTAGCTGGGAAGAAGGTTTATCTTTATCTTTACTATTCTTTAAATTATACACTCGCGAGCAACCAAATCGACTCAAGCGCTAACTCTACATTCAAACATTCTTATAAATAAAGGTATACAACATTAAAATAAAAATAATATGTCATTTGAAAGCTTAAAACCTAAGCTTTAAAAAAACATCAACACCATTAAATAAAACAAGTACCAACATGTTCATTTGCGCAATTAGGGCGTATGGGACAAATTGCTCACTACGCTACCTGCGAGCAGCGCTACCCTCTACCCCTATAAAAACCCCCGTGACCCTTCGACCCTTATCAGTTGCTTATCAACAGTTGACCGATACACATCTCCGCAACCTGCATTCATTGTTTCCAAGATACCATGGATACCACACCTCAAGAAGCCGGTCAAGTTGTTGTCCTAATGCAACAAGGACTTAGTCAGCGAGTAGTCGCTTTTCAACTTCACTTGAGTCAGTCTGTTGAATCCCGAGTATGCAGACGATATCAAGAGACTAGAGCATTCACTCGGAGACCAAAAACCAGCCGCCACCGTTGTACTTCTGAACGAGACGACCGTTTCATTGTCTCAACCTCCCTGCGAAATCGGCACCTTACGGGTGGCGATGTGCAGGGCGAGCTGAGACGTGTTCAAGAGGTAGCTGTCAGCGAGTGGACAGTAAGAAGACGGCTGAAGGAAGCCAACCTGACTCCAAAAAGGCCTGCAACGGGCCCCAAATTGACCGCAGGCCACCGGCAAGCTCGGCTACAGTTTGCTCGAGAGCATCTCAACTGGAGCGTTGGGCAATGGCGGTCGGGCCTGTTCACTGACGAGTGTAGGATGTGTCTGCATGGCAGTGACAGGAGAGGCCGGGTCTATCGGCGTCCGGGAGAGCGATTTTCCCAATGCTGTTTCCCAGAAACCGTTGCCTATGGTGCCGGTTCTTGCATGATGTGGACTGTGACTCGTATACCAAATGAATACCAAATACTGAACCAATAATTTTTTTACTTCCTTAGAAAAAACGTGTTTTATTTGTGTCAATTCTGATCACAACTCCTTTACCCAAAATCCCATTTTTCCCCCTTTTAAGTTCAGACACTAATAATAAAAAAATGTATACATGGATATTAAAAATGATGATATTTCATAAAAGCTGAAGTTTCAGGCTTTCAAATGACATATCATTTTTGTTAAATGTTGTATACTTTTACTTAAAACAAGGTTTGAATGCAGAGGTAGCGCTTGAGTCGATTTGGTTGCTCGCGAGTGTATATTTAATTCAAAAGATCGACTGGGAAGTATTGCTTTAAGTGACTTGTATGCCCAATTTTATTAAAGAACGAATGACGTTCAATTAAAGAACACTCCACAAGTCAGTTTCGTTACGAGTAAATGTTCTTTCATACGTTAGGCACTTGTCTTCTTGGAGTCTTAACCTTTTAGTGTAGGTAGGTACTAACTGCCACTATATTTAATATGGTCAATGATATTATAATAAAAAATAGGTACTCGTAGATAGGTTACTTGAGCTAAAAAAGTGGCACCCGAAAACTGAGCTAGTTAGCACATCCGAGCTCAGTCTCGCGAAAGCATTGACAGTTTGATAGGTATAGACCAACAAACTTATATACCGAGGGCGGCGTCGCTACTGTCGTTTTAATACTGTCATTAAATGTCGTTTTTGCATTGCAAAAACTGACATTTCACGTAGTTGCAATTTTGACCACCGGAACAGATAAGTTTGTCGGTTTTTAGGTACGCCGTGGGCAATTTTTGACTTCGCTTCAGTACCTACTGACATCAAGAGCGTCGCCAGCTTATGATTAAGGGGGGCGGGCAATGGGGAAATATTATTTAGGAGAAAAATAATGAACGCCGAGGGCATGAAGCTTTACCGCTTTGCGGCTAGCTACATTTGATCTCTAGGGGGGGGGGGGCAACTGCCCCCCCCCCCCCTACCCCCCTTGGCGACGCCCTTGACTGTCATAACCTTACCTCTTTTTTATTACTTAGAATATCATTGAATATGGTGCTATTATGGCGACCAATTTTAACCCACACTACTATAAATAAAAAAGGACACATATCAACAAGACAAAAATTAGCAATCGAATCCATCCAGCAGTTCCAGCAATTACACTCAAGTAGATATACACTGAGGCGGGTGACAAATATTAAAGTTGAAAATTATATTACAAGAAATAAATAACCTCACATATATAATATTTAATCTTTCGAGCCCCGGATCACCAGACACAATAGAAAATCTATTGTTACGCGGCAACCGAGTGCCGGTTCGGGATTGAGTGGTTAAACAACATTAATACATATAAAAGAAAATACATACATATAATAGCAATTAGTATTGCCTATGACAAAGATGTTTCATTTCTATTAAGGAGTACGGTACATTTATATTATCGAATAAATTGCGAAGCATAACATCAATTATGTCGACATAATTTGTGACATTTAGCAATTGATCTGAAGGGATGCCTATTAGACATGACTAATTTATACACGCTAATAATGATAGGCTTACGGTCTTTAGACAAATAGGCACTCACTACATACTGATATCAATGAAATTAAAGTAATTGCGTACATGACACGTTCTTTTCTGTCCACGTACCTACCTAAATCGTACAGTTGGTTAAGAACTCCTTTTGTTTGTTTACTTCAGACGCTTTCAGTAATGAAATTATAATCAAAACTCGAAATAATCAAATTACAACTATATCTTAGTATTAAATCTCGTATTGGTAATATTTGTCTATTCTAGACGAACTATCAATATTTCTATTAGTTAAAATGTAAATTTAGACTATAAAGCATTTAAACAATTAAAATGATAGCAAATATCTTTCCAATAAATGTTAGTCGAAAATCAAAGGTGAAATAGTTCAAAGAGGAATGAGTAAGAGCGAGTTACTTGATTCCACACACGCTCGTAAATCGTCACCTTAAGCTGGTATAATGAACGTTATTAATGGCTATTCTATAGCCGGGAATGGCTGAACGTACTTAGATTTAACGTGCACTGTGTATTACAGTCATTATATTATACGGCGCAACGACTATGGACTATGGATATTACGGTATCATCTCGCTACTGTAGGGCTAAATAGCGCTCTGGCCCGAGAATCCCATTCTATACCTGTTTTATTACAACACTTGAGTGTATCGGTATAGTTCATACTTTTAGGATCTCATACCCTTCAGGAACCCTTATAATATCATCATTTTGTCTGAATATGTCATAATATTTACAATTCATGACTCTTTTATGTTCGAACAACAAATTGGATATCGGTTTGTCTCTTGTTTCGTTATAATTTACATTTCAGTAAATGAGTCGTAACTGCGGATTTATGATAATTAATTTACGTAAGCGTTTGTGCGGGATAAACTCTTGTTTTATTTTTGTAAAGAATAATTTTTGCAATTAGGCAATAAGTAATATGAAATTTGACTTATAGCTACGCGGAGTAAAACGGTCATATAATTATGTTGAATGGTGGTTAACGATATATTAAAAAGTTTGGGAAGGTAGACTTTTCACCCACCAGGTGACGCTTCCTGCGGATAGTGATGTATTAATCATGAATATTATTCCAAAAAAATAAAATGGTCGTCTGATATTAAATGAACTTGAAACGTATTATACCACAAATATAATACCTACCTACCAATAATTTCGATAACACAACGAAATCATTACCGTTGTTGAATCCAATCACAGTTATCGATTATAATTATGTATTTACGAATACAGCGCGATACAACAATCGTTTGCGTAAATTAAATATTCACTCCGGGCTTCTTAATGATTCATGAATATAATTGGCGTAAGCAATGTGTTGATATAGAAGGGAGCAGACAAATTTATGATTGAAATAATCAACCATCCCAAACACGGAACTCGCAACAATTTCACCAAAGTTGTAAAATAAACAATTTAGATGAAATTACGTCTTGATTTAGATGAACCACAACCAATCATTAGTTCGTTTGCAAAGCGAGGGCATATGATTTGTATTCATTCATCTTATGTAGCTTTATCTAAAGAAGTATTTTTATTTAAAAATTGATTTTTTAAAGCTACTCAATCTGTTAATTTAGCTATGTACCGAAGCTAAATTAACAGATTGAGTAGCTGATTTATAGAATTTTTTAAAGTTTTAGAAGAAACTGGTTAGAGTAACAATTTTATTTTATTTCTTATTACGAGAAACAATAACAATGCGAAACAGTTTCAAACGCAAGAGAAACAAAAATAAAACCAGACCAATTGACCCGCCATTTGGCAACTTCAAATGTTCCGTTTTGTTACCTATTCAGAATATGAAAATTTAACCTAACATCTAAATAGTTAAAACAAGTACGTTACGCAATTCAAACACGAATCCAATTTCGAATATATCGTAGTTCCATCCTAAAGTCTTTCACCAAAGAAAAGGATACGATTTTTAAATTACCATGTACCTAATAAAAAACCAACTCATTAGCAGAGAGCTTCCATACGAAATTCCATATTGGTACTTTAAAAAATTAAAGCCCCTCAGGCAAATATTTCCCTTTTGGGTAATGGGGTAATATTTAAAAATAGAAATCCTTTTTACCGTTTTCATACATGTAAAGTCTTCAGTAAAATTTTTATCTAATGGTTTTACGAGTACCATTGGCAAATTTAGTTAGATGTTAGAGAACTTTATAAATGTATTGAAGATTGGAATTTATTCAGTTACTCGAAAATTAATTACTATAAACGGACTTGCAGACATTTTATTTTAAAATCAACCACTATAAAATACTAGCGGGCTCGCGCGATTTGGTTCGCGTATTTTCATACAAACTTCCGATCCCCGTTTGACCCCATTAGGGGTGGAGTTTCGTAAAATCTTTTTAGCGGATGCCTACACCCTTTATGGAACTTTCCTGCCAAATTTTAATTATGTAAGTGATGTAGTTTCTGGTAAGTTGTATTTTGCTTTTATACAATTATAAAGATTACTTTGTGTTTTGGTTCTAACTTCGCGTAAGAGTGAGGTGGTACCTACCTACATAATAATATAAATATTATGCACAATTTCAGTTGGGAAACTAAAGTTGTTGTCTCGCTATAGGCGCCATTGATCTGTTGGCCTTTGATAATTTTTATGCATTAGCTCTTATTTCATATATATTGCTGTAACACAGCAAGAAATATCGTGTCGGTAACTAGCCAGCGGAGTTATAAAAGTTTCATCATTTAGCCTAAAGGCGGACATGTTATATGAACAAAATTAGCGCGATCCATATTTACTGTGTTCGATGTATGCTCGAAGGTCTTAATTCTATTCTATATCTATATATCTATATGAAAAATTAATACCTCTTCCTAAATTAATTCCTGTAACTGTAAACTTCTAAAATCTTTGTCCTTCATCTTTTTACGTACAGCCAAAACTACACACTAAAAAGTTGAAATTAGGAACGTAGGTTTATTATAACGTAAACATCTGCTAAGAAAAGAGACGGAGATTTACAACTTTTCAACTTTGGCTGGAAGACTAATTTCTTCATTAATGAATTACAACGGGGTGGGGTAATTGATATTTTCGTGTCATTATAAATGGATCAAAATGTTCACTGAACCATTATTCTTGTAGTTCCATCACCGAAGTTTGTTGAATTATGGGAGTAGTTGGTGTAAATTACTTATGGATAGGTTTAACAACTCAAAGTTCAGCTGTGTTCTAATGTTTAGTAACAACCGGTACTAACTCGAAGAAGTTAATTGCTCACTTTTAAATTCCAACTCAAACTAGGAACGCTCTCGCTTAAAAGTGAGTGGTATACGTAAGCTTATAGCTCAAGTTATGTGAGAAACAACGTTTAACTTGAACTGTGGCTTGGTGTAGTTGCACCTACTTAGTTACTAGGTAATGGTATCAAGGTTCAAAATATTCATGCCACTGAAGATAATATGACTGTGAGTCACGATGCAGAAAACTAGAGCAACTGTATTCTGGAAAGGTTTAATAATTATGAAACGTATTACAAGGCTTTTAAAAAATGCACGACATCGTTATCGCTCTTTTAAGGTGAGTATAGACTACAACATTTACTTGTATCAGAACATCGAGCATTCGCCATTTTGTTGCAGCCTTTTTTTAAAAACCAACGAGCATATTGGTGTAACGCAAGTCTCAAGCACGGACATGTGCTGACGGACCTGGTCCTTGAATTTATTCTAGGGGCGAATTTGACACGTCGAGCAAATGATTTTACTCTTAAATAAAAAGAATATGTTGACTGATCATATTTTATTTTATTTTATTATACATATATCAATCTATGTATATATTAATTGACATATATTATCTTCTTACATCTTACAAGGGTCAATCATTTCATTAAACGCAAACAGAAAACTAAAGTAACAAATGAGGTATGTATTTTTAATTAGAGTGTCCTCCTAATTTCATTAGCCATTTCCGTTTAATTAGATAAAACATTCTATTACAAGAAGTTTCACCTTTTTTCCTCCAAAATAACATTAGAATTAAATGTAAGCGTAAAATATTTGAATAAGTACGACTGCTTTGTCGGTATAAGCTCGCATCTCGCTAAAATGTTTCGCGTTTTTTTCTACGACCGTATTATGATTTTAAACGTACCCACTCAATAATCCGCCGTCTCCGTGTGTATTGCGGAAAGCACTCGACGTTGCGAACGCCGGCTTACTGAAGTCACAAAAAATACTCCAGTCCGAAAAACAGTTTCCATTTGGTGAGCAGCAGGTGTCCTTCGCAATCCCATCGTCAGCGGATTAGTCCATTGTACGGATATAAATCTTCACTGGACGAAAGGACTAGTGCTTACCTCGTTCTTTTTAGACATGATCAGTCCACCGGACAGCGAAGGTAACTTTTATAATAATCGAAGGAAACAATCCTTTTCGGCCAGTCGTAAAAAAAATCTTGTTTACGTCAGACGGAACCGTGATACGATTACGGTGGTAAGCGTAATTTGTTGTATATTAAGTTAGTGTCGGCAGATGTCGTTAGTAAATTATGTTTATCCGACAGGACGCAGCTGTAGACTGGAAGCACTTAATCCCCCTCACACGGTGTTGTGAACTTCGTGAAACAGTGCGTCAAAGGAAATGTAAATTCTGATACCACAGGAAGTGACTATCGTAAAGGATTATATAATTATTGCAAGTTTATTTTGGAAAGGTTAGAGGATATCGATTGCAATAATCATTGAGCTCAGATCCTGATCAGGATTATAACAAGGTAATGAAAGTATAACGTTTAGTACGAAGGGGAGAAATCGCAGAAGCGATGACAGAACACCCTTAATCAGGGCGCAGGTGTGATGAATTTCCGGATTAAAGACAGCTCTAATACATTTCGTACATAATGTATTACGCCTACTTACCCCAGGGCCCGACTCTCCTCCGGACACTTTTCTAATTTTCTTTGTCTCACTAAAGTTCTTTGTACTTACTATAGATATAATATTAATATCGAAATCTTTTTTCATAATTTTTATTATCTGGGAGACAAATCGAATTACTGGAATTCCTTTGGTGCGAAATAAGTTTTTGAAGTTATTTATTTTATTTACTTAGAAAATGTTTTTATTTTATACTTTGAATTAATTTGAATCCTTTACTATACAAAATGATTAATATTTAGGAGATGTTTTATTTAGATTTCAGTAAAGATTTTTTGCTGGCTGGGAGTAAATTGTTTTAGACATTTCTACCACCTTGTCCCTAGGTTATGATAAGATGAATGGAATAATAAATAATTTTTTTTTATTAAAATTTACTTAAAAGTAGAAACTTTTACAATATTGTCGATTGGAGTTTCCATTTAAGCTAATATGCCTGTGTTTGGAAATCCCGATATGGATGACATTCAACCCAAAAGTCCCCCTCGTCCTATATTCTAAGAATTAATGTATTAAAGTTATCCAAGTCCCATGAAAACTAAAACTCAAATTGGAAATCAAATCCTCTAACTAGACCCTTAAACCAAGTGGCTGTACCACTATTCCACTCCATTACAGGTGGCTTGACACGTTAGAAAAAGGAAATTGAAAGAATGGGGTACATTTTTTTGTGACACGGCATAAATAATAACTCAATCCGTATAAGAAAATATGCCAATGAATCCATGAGCACACGCGACATACATAAATCCTTACACATCGCCTGCTGTTTTACGAGGCTATAAAATCTCAACTTTTAGCATCCGACAAGTTCAAATTCTTTGAAAACTTAATTGCTGAGGCAAAGGGTAGAATGTCCTTTCCTTGTAGCTTCCAAACATCGATTATGTGTCACACCTGAATTACGAGCTCTTAAATCATACTTAATGGTGAGTACGCATATTCTCGTACGAAATTTATTGGTTGATAGTGGAATATATCAAAAATGGACTATAAAAATTGTCTTAACGCTGCATTTTATACCAGTTTATCGCAATATATTAGGATCGACGTTGGACGTAAAAGTCTGGGTACACATTATTAAACCTTCACTGCGATAGCCGATAACAAGCTTGGATAACTAAACTAGCTCATCAACATGAGAAGTTTCGTACTAATATTGCCGAGGTGGTGTTTACCTCTTGTATAGGAAATTAGTGATGCTATTAAACGTGTCTATATTAGTTATTATAAGTTCCCTAGAAGGTGTGATAGGGTTGTGCCCAAGATCCCAGAGTGGGAAAGTATTATGTAGGTACCTGTTTATTTTTTTTATTTTTTTGCAGTGGATGTATCACCTTGCAAGTCACCTATATTTTTTCTTATCCGAAGAAAGGAAATAAAGAGTTGATCCGCTTATCACCACAAAATATTCGGCATTAGCTGCAAATTATTGAAATGGTCAAAATGGTATGACTGGTCACTACCACTATTATAGTCCCAATGTCACTGCACCGCTAATGTTCAATCGGTCTTTTTAGAATCGGTAGTTCCACTACCAGACCTAGAAAGAGATGGTGCAGTGGCCAAAATTAAGGTAAGTATCATTTTCTCAAAAAAGTTGAAAAAAAAAAAATGGCTTACATTATAAGCGCGCGTTGAAAGAAATGTGGTACAAACTTCTTGCGACAGAAAGAAAAATCTTTGTCATGAAAATATAACGCAGTAAAGACAGCCAGCGGCTTGCCATCTTGTGTTAGGTAAAAGTAATTATAACTATGTACGTAACGTACCTACGTGTATGAATATGGAGTAAGATATGGGTTTTTATTAAAATAAAATTAATACTGGGATTCGTACGTAGTCCAGTACCAAATCACAAAACAAACCAAATAAAAATATATAACAATCCTTGGATATTATTCACACAGCGTCATCAAGCCCCAAACTAAGCATAACTTATACTTTGGCTGCCATACATAGATATTATCTTGTAAAAATTCAGCTAACATCTTAGAATGCATTAAAAATTGATAAACATGTAATATTTTAGGTATTAAGTGGGAAGCTCTAGCATCACGAGGAAATAGCATTTTCCTCCTTCCGTAATTCGTTTCTAGCACGCCATTTTTCCATTATCTAATATCAATATTGTTTTGTCTTCATCGCTCAGAAATTGTTCGGCAAGACTACTAATGACGGCATCGCATGACCCTTTTCGAAGAATTCAGTTGAACATGTGCTCGTCGGCCAACGTATTCTTATGTGGAGACAATGTAAGGTAGATCTAGATTCCTTTGTGTCCACGGAATTGCTGGAGAGAGATAATTATCCACAGCTCTTTGTGACATCATTTTCTCTTTAGCTTGTGTTTGTTACCATTTATTATGTCAATAAAGCGTATTTGGTCATTTGGTCAACGTGAAATAGTAATTTGTGTACAGGTATGAGCTTAATTCTTTTTATGATAACCACAGAAATCCTTATTATTTAGATTTCTGTGATGATAACTTGTTTATTGCCGATAAAAGATAGATAAGAAATATAGGAACTGTTTCAATTAGGTATGATATACTTTAGTTACGGACTTTATTTTTTGTTTTTAAACACTGGCACCAAACCAATGTATATATCTATCGCGGGGTGGTTTCCAATAAGGCAAGCCAAATATTATCATTTCTCTGAAGAACAATCGGTAACTCGCTTGTGGTCTCACACAAATATTTTCATAAGATAATTTATCGGTATAATTGTAATCACGCGTTACGTAAACCCCAACTACCAACTCTGGTGTTTGAAAACACCAAAACATACCGAGCAAGCAGGAAATTAATCCTAGAGCTAACAATTGGCGAACATTAACATGGAACCATTAATTTCAACTATGGAATAATCTTAATAAGAAGAGGATGCCTCTATGACGAATGACTGAGATGAGAGGAAGCGAAAATAGCGCCGATCTTTTACAGCTTAATATAGGAATTAATATGACTATCAATAGGCTTGTGTCCAATAAGAATACATTGGCTAGATAATATCATAAGAAAGGAATGGTTCAAATCACAAAATACCTGAAAGATTATTATTAAAATTAAAGCAACAGACTATTGTCATACTACTATAATATTTTGTGCTATTGATTTACAGCAGAACAAAGACCTCCTTCATTGAAAGAATTCAAATAAATGTTTTAATGATGGATACTGGCTTGATCACTGAAAATGCAAATTTAGCCCAGGACCTCAAAATCATTTTCTCTCTAAACCTATAGAACAAATACAGTGAAATTAGGTATTCATTCCTGTGAAAATGATCATCAATCAGTGTGTGTGACATGCCACGCTGTGCATTTTATTTCAATTTTGAACAGAGCAATTTTGTATGTGATAAACATTTAGTTTCACAATCAATGTAGTTAGATAATTTTGGGCACGTGTAGTAAAATATAATGATACCTATGTTGTAATTGTAAAGCGTGTGCTCTATATCCTAAAAAAATCCAAAATATTTTTGTTTTCCAATAAACTGGTTTGTAGGCTAGAAAAATATTTTACATAATTTCCAAGTAAATAACTTAAGTCGATTTTACTAACGGTTGGCGAATCTCAAGAGGAAACAGACAAGAAACTTCCTAGTTTCCCGGGCCCCGCCTAAGCTGGCCTTTAAAAAGGTTCACTCGTACGAAATCCAATGGTATCGGAAGAATGCTAAAATTTATAGCGGGTTTCGTAAAGTTTGTTTTAAATGAAAAGGCCATGTTATTTTACGTAGATAGGGAATTACGTTTTCTTGGTATGAAAAGCTGTAAAAGGACGGTTGTATTTGGACATTGGACTTGTGATGACATTTTAATATTATGTCTCCTTATTTAAAATTTTAATAAGGTGTTCAGTGTTTCTACTAAAATGACTTTGTATTCGTTTACGCCACTTAGAAGTTACTTCGGTGTTAAAACAATGTAGTACTCGTAGTAGATAACTACTGCAATAAGAAGAGAATAAATGATCTCAGTCATTTTCACACTTACATAGCAGTATATCGAATTTTATTTTAATTAAGAACGTAAAGAACTAGGCCACCGCACGTTTGGGTGATTCGTGCGGCATTAAGAAATTGACTATTTCGATCATGACTTGGCTATTTCAATAATTCCCTGCACTATGTAGGAGTCGCCGAGGTGCCTTAGATTCGGTACACATGACGCAGTTTACTCGAGTATGGCTGGTCATTAGTCACGAGGCTGGCACCAGCTCGTCCCAATCGGGTGTGAAGTGGAAACCGTGGGAGTTTAGTGGGTAGGTATTGGACGCTTTAGTCTGGAGTCCCACACACGGCCGCAGGTCTAGCTAGCCTGCGGTTATGGTGCATAAAAGCATTCTCCTACGAAAAAAAGGTTAGGGCGCATTCACAAGGGGACGTCTTTGACGATTCGTTAAAAAACACGATACGCCTTTACGGATAGATGTTCACATTGAATACGGAATCGTGTTTTTTCACGATTCATCAAAATATTTTCAAAGGTTT
Source organism: Mecyna flavalis (assembly GCA_949319885.1). NCBI lineage: Eukaryota > Metazoa > Arthropoda > Insecta > Lepidoptera > Crambidae > Mecyna > Mecyna flavalis. The sequence continues at coordinate 8,184,047 of OX439435.1, read as the reverse complement.
TCCAAAGCCGATACGTGATTTTTAACGAATCATGATTTTTAAAAGACGTTTCCGTATCCGTAATTTTTCACGATTCGTGAAGGGGGTAAACATGGGTATTTAAAAAGCATTGCTCTCTTAAAAAAATTACGAATCGTGAAAAAACACGATTCGTCTTCGTGAGAATAAGCTCTTACTCGAGTACACAGCCTGGCTTCACCAGCGGCGCCGCGAATTTAGTGCCGTGCTAGGTGATGATATGACCTATGGTTGACAATAGGAGAGCATGTGAGGGGCTTTTTTCTGCGAAGCTATTATGTCGTGTAAGAAGCCAGAGAAGGGGGAGCGGGAGAACAATCCTCTTACCGTCCTCGTCTGGAGTAGACGTTTATTTCTAAAGATAGACTGCGGCTAAGAGGTGCATCAACATTCTCCTCTGCAAAAGAATGAAAAAAAGTAAAAGGAAGTGCCTATTCATGGTCCACTGGTGTCCTTAATTAAAAAGCCACTTGCAAACTACGGTTAATTATAAAATTAGAAACTAAACTCCCAATATTGTAGTTCGTTATACTGCCTTTATTAATACAACGCTTAAATATCAGAAAACACTAGAAGCAACACTTTGGTAGTTTCAGTTTCGGTGCCTAAATAAAGTAGGGCTTTATCATGTTACGCGTAACCGCATGCTAAGATTAATGCTCGCCTAATGAATCAGCTCCCGTGACAAATCAGTGCGGCATAATGGATAGCCTTTGTTCCCCCGCGCCTAGTCCACTGTCTTTCAATATCTGTACTCTATGGTTCGAATTATCTTTTTAATACCATAGATTTTGTGCACAAGCTTGGAACGCCGCGATCAACGAGCTAAGTTGATTGATGAATATCACGATGCGATTAATTTTAAAAAATCTCATCCTATTCACTTCGATGGTTTTGTTGACTACGAACAATTAATATTCGTCAAGTTAAACCGTTAGATTACAAGCTTTTATATTAAATTTTGGTAAATGACTGTGTCCTTATAAATATTTAAAATAGTGTAGAGTTTGTTTTTGAGATGTTTTTTATGATTTGCATCACAATCACTTTGAATTTTAAAGAAAAAGTAAGTTAAGAGCTTTTTAATTTTGCTCGGTATATTACAACGATAGAATGGTGACATTTAAAAAAAAAATGGTGTGTATTTTATTGTAAACAAAATATGACTACAAAGATATACAAGATAACAGTTGAGAAATAATGTTATAAAAATATATAAGCTTTTAAAAATAAATAACCTGGCACAGTGCTTTCAATTATTGGAACGTAAACTTAGTTTGACATCAATAGAGTAATTTAATTTCCCGCGTTTTGTACGCATTGAAATTAATTAATATACGGAATTTAACATTGCAAAGGTTATACATTCATACAGTGATATTTTCAATTTATTAACAATAAAGAAACTAGGGCTTATAATTTTTACCGAGAACCTTTCTGACTAAAATAATTTCATCTCTTGTTTAATCATGAAGGTGCTTAACTAAAGAAATACCCTCTTTCAAAAAGTTGTTATTTTACAACGCATGCCGGGGTCAGTATCCTAAACACGTATTTTTTTTTTAAAACACTTAGTGCCAATATTGCAGTCTCTATGACATCTACTACAAATCTACACGGAGAAGATGTCTGTCTATTCCCGCGTTCACGTTCTTCGCAGGCCGCGTGGCTCTGTCCGACTTCAAAAGCGAGATGTAATTACATATTGAGCAAAATAGCGGCAATATCTCGATAGATTGAAGTCCTGGACTTGACAGGCTATCACAGCCTAAATACACCCATCAATATTGTTGCTCGAATAGTCTGCTGCTGAGTCTGTATGGTTCATTGAGGTGAATAGAAGTTTATCAAAAGTTATGTTGATTTGGGTATTTAACTGGTTTTTAAAATAAATCAACACAAATATTTTAAAAAATACTTTTGAAATACGTACAAAATAGAAGATTGCGGGTCCGAATCAGAATCATTTTGATTCTGGTTCGCCATTTATTTGCCGGAATACAACGGTTTTTTTTGGGTGATATTGCTTAAAAAAAAATAATGCTCAATGAAATACAAAGGTGCTGTTCTCTCAATATAGAAAAGTAACGTTGCTGTACTTAGTTTCGCAGTTTTCTGAGCAAGCAGTTTCATTGACATTTAAAAAAGGTTCATGAACTTTTTGTTGAAGATAGCTTGTCTTGACTTGTAATCAGAGTACTAAATTAGTCGTATCCTGAATGAATGGAATATTAGCAAAGCCTAATAATACGAGAGCGAGGAATGGAGCTATTCTATTTGCTTCGGCACCGGATTCATACATAATTAAGTAGGAACATTATTTTGAGGAAAATTTAATTAGCATTTTGGCTACAGACATTGAGGTTTTTTTGCTTCTTAATGTAATACTTAGAAAATTTAGTTCAACAATTTTAATGTTTAGTATCTTGTTTAACTAATATTCAAGAGGGTTATTTAAAAATTATACCAGCTGAAATATAAAATGTGAGAAAATAATTGTCTGTCTGTTGATGTATCTTGATGAAATTAGAGGTTGCCACATGCATTTTCCTCCATCTCTTGTCGTTATATTAACAGTCAAACTTTTTTAGCCTTTCCAGTACATAGTTTAATTTCTTACGAATATGTTCAGATCTTTCACCATGTGAGCATAGTAAAAACCCATACGGCGACCTGAAGCATGTGAAGCAACGCTTGGAAACCACTTGGCTATTATTTATGTAATCATAACTGATTTGACAATATAGATCACAAAAATGTTGTTTGCGCAATATGCATAAATTAAATTCATTGACCATCGGCTCCGCTATAATTTATTATTAGCGGTTGCCTCCGCGATTTCATCCGCGCGTAAATCCTTTTGGCAATTATAACCCCTCCCCTTCCACCCACATTTCCGAGATCAAAAGTACCCTATGTCAACCGGGGATAGTGTAGCTTTCCAACAGTGAAAGAATTCTCCAAATCGGTTCAATAGTTTCGGAGCCTATTCAATACAAGCAAACAAACAATCAAATCTTTCCTCTTTATAAATTAGTATAGATATAGATTTATAACATTAGTATAGATAAATATAGATGTACTAGCACAGTTGAAACTTTCGTCCTCCACACTGTTGTTCCAAGCAATAAGCTACAGGTCCGTGGGAATTACGTTACCTAGTAATTAATTTAGTTGTTGGTTCAACTCCAAATTACACTGTGAGGCACTTTAGTGTCCTCGGCGCAGGTATTTCTCACATGTAATAAGTTGGCCCACAAGACTTGTGATTGACAAAGGAGAATGCCCACGGCTAGAGCTTTAGAATAAAGCTAGCGTGTCAGATATTAAATAAGTAAAAGTATCGAAATAAGTTTTGAATGAATGAATTACACCATGCGGAGATAATAATATTGTGTTATGGAACTGAGAATTATCCGGAGATAAAATGTAGCTGTTGACCTTTTCGAAAGTCAAGTTATTCTCTACCATCATTTCATCAAAAGTTTAGTGTTTAAGTGTGAAAACTGATAAAAAGCCAAAATAATGATTTCTGTATTTACATTATTAGTATGGTTTAAAAATAAATAAGCCAACCTATTTTACAATGACCTTAAACGGGCAAAATGTGAATCCCGGGAATCGACCCATAAAGAAAAAGTATTTGTCTTTTATAGAAAATCATTTCCGTATACTCGTATGAAGATCAAAGTAGTTCATTGCTATTAAGGTCAGCCCACATCCACACTTTTAGGCGGGTTCAATTAATTTGTGACATGTCTTAATTGGTGACCAACTTCCTAATGGCATCTGAGTACAAAGGCAGAGAGAATTAGATTCACTTTTAGGCGCGTAGGCTTCCTAAATGAGGTCAGCCTTCCTCAGAGAATACAGAGCCGTCCGTCACGTTTGCGGATTGGCGGATTGAGCTCTGGGTAATCAGTGACCTCTTCGCATTTCCCAAGTCACCTCCTATGTCACCTGAGGGATGGTGTATGTAGGTTAATAAGACGCTTATACTTCTTATGTCATACTATAATATTATAAAGAGAAAAGATTTGATTGTTTGTTTGTTTGTATTGAATACGCTCCGAAAATACTGAACCGATTGGAATAATTCTTTCACTGTTCGAAAGCTACACTATCCCCGGTGAACATAGGGTACTTTTTATCCCGGAAATGAGTGTGGGGAAGAGGGGATATTTTAAAAAAGAAATTACTTGATAACTTTATAGACTGCGTAAATAGATAGTCAAGATGAATGAAGAAACGTAATAGCAACGACCTTTTCAAAGAATACCCAGCCGGCAGTGTCACAGAAAACGCTACGAAAAGACCTTCATAAAAATTCGAAACGTAATATGTATGTATGTATGTAAAAGAAAAACAAAACATTTAATTTTGTTTTTATTACTGTCAAACTTTTGGGGCACTATTGCCAGTGCTACTTTAAAATAACAAAATAACCACGAAGGTTACATCAAATTAATAACCAAGCAGGTTAATAAAGTTTTTAAAAATTCAATGCTGGCAAAATTATTCAGAAAAAATCTATAAGCCATTAAAGAAAAAAAAAATGTACTTTTTATTGGTTTCAAATTTCAGGAGCATTGTTGCCAGTGCCTCTTTAAAATAAAGAAGGTCAACGTCTTTTCAAAACTTTTTGATGTTCCTTTTAAAAAAAAGATTTGCTTTTTATTGCTGTCAAATTAATCGTAACTCTGATGCCAGTTACATTAAAAAAAACCAAGCAGGTTATTATGCAAATTTTTCATTTGATGCTGGCTAGATTCTTCAGAAAAAAATTTAAATGCCTTTAAAGAAAAAAGAAACAATTATTTTCTTTTATGTACTGTCAGAATGGAAAATAAGCTGCTAGCGTTTTTAATGATCCAAAAAAGGTTGCATGTTATTTGAAAAGAATGATAATGAGCTACAAAAATATTATAATCGACTATGTACTAAAATATTATAATTTTAATAGTCGAAACAGAATAAATATTTGGTCATCAAAACTACTGAACCGATTTGAAAAATTCTTTTATTGTTGGAAAGCTAAACTATTCTCGGGCGAACAAGGGTACTTTTTATCCCGGAAATGTGGGGGGAAGGGAAGGGACATTTGAAAAAAGAAATTACGCGCGGGTGAAACCGCGGAGGGCGGCCGCTAGTTATGAAATAATTTAACTTGAACATTTTGGATATACAGGGATCATATTTTATCTGGACGATTGACTAGTTAGAGTTGATAGCACTTTTGGTAGTAGCCATATTATTATGCTCCAGGTTTCGAGGGCATGAATTTGATAAATTTCGCTAGCTACGAAGTTCTCTACAAAAAACCTAACTTTCGCTCTTATGGTCTTCTAGCCTTTCAATTTTAATGTCCTGACACTCTCAATATTATGACGGCGGCAGATTCACTGTAGCTAGAATACGAGATCACAGAATACATCTAGAGAATAAGATATTCACTGTTAGGACACGTGTAGGCTTCCTAAATGAGGACAGCCTTCCTCAGAGAATACAGAGCCGTCCGTCACGTTTGCAGATTGGCGGATTGAGCTCTGGGTAATCAGTGACCTCTTCGCATTTCCCGAGTCACCTCCTTCGACACCTGAGGAATCGTGTATGTAGGTTAATAAGACGCTAATTTTCTTGTATTATTATGACATTATATGGTTGAAACTATTGGATAATGGGGAATATATTTTCCAAAGACAAATAACCGGCATTGATGGCATATTTGGTAGTAACGGTTTTTTTGTCGAGCAAAATGCGTTGATGCACCTTGACATGCGGGGGGCTACCCAGTATCTGCGTCCACGTCGCGTTCCCCGAGCAACGTCTGGTCCTGTCCACCGTAACGAAGTGGCGGCGGCGGCTAAAAAATACTTAGAAAACTGGCTCACCGGACTGTTCATCGTGAATCTCCCAGTGCGTTTGTCAACATGAACCTTGACCTGCGGCATATGTTGGACTCGGAACTATTTCATAAACTTCCCCGGTGTCCCCTTTTCGTCCCGATTGGGACGAGCTGGTACCAGCCTTGTGGGTATTGACCAGATATTTGGTAGTAACCCTATCATATTCACTAGGTTTCGAGGTCTTGACTTCGCTAAATTTAGCAAGTTGGACTAAGAAGAATTTTGCAAACAATACGAGAAATTAGTAGTGACAAGCATTTGGACTCCCTAGTCTATCTTTTGTTCTTTTGGTCTATTAGGCTATTATTTTTAATGTTATCATAACACTATAACAACGGCATTGTATATAGCCAGACCACTACAAAACATGCTAAGCTAAAAAAGTTTATATTCTTAACCTGATGACGCGGCAGAATTTCGACTCGTGGCACTATAACAACGTAAAGCGGACAAACATGTAGGTACGTAGATATACCTAAAGCTGACGTAGAAATTGTAAATTACGTTGTCCCCACCTATTTCAGTATGGATTTAGCGTAGCCATTTGCCACTACTAATAAGGACTATTCGCAAGGGGCCGCCGGATTCAATCAATATCCCGCTCGTTACCAAATTGTGACGCGTCCCAGGCGCGCCCCGGGAGCCCACGGGACCTGCCTAATGGGACGGGCTCATTAACAAGTGGTTATGTACCACGCGGTGACGCCGTTCGGCGATACGCGGACGTTAAACAATTAATAATTCCATAGTTAATTTAAATTTTAAAATTCATTTACTCTTATTGTAATATTGGATTAAAAACCAGGTAAGTGTGTCTCTTAAAATGTAATATCTTGTGGGTACGTTGACAAAATCGGTTTGATTTATAGATAGATAGCAATCTTAAAGGGGCAAATGTGGCTAGATCCAACATAGTATTTTCGTAATTATTTATTTATTATATTATTAATGAAAGCACCTGCTGTAAATGAGATATTGATAACTTTCGAAATGTGTAATGATCATAAGTAAAAAAGCTATATTATTCATTTAAACTTACAATTATTGTTACTTTACATAGTGGATTTCTTCAAAGTTTGGAATTCTTATCACTTTCGTGCCTGTTTTTTTTTTAGTTGTACTTAAGCCTACTTTATTACAACTGCTGAACATTTTACTTTATTGATGCGCCAAACGGACAAAGACCTGAGTTGTTCCTCGGTATTTAATGAACTTCAGCGCCCCATTGTCTCCATTAAGTAAGTATCGGTGATTGTAGGGTTGTGAAGCATTGTGATTGGCTTCGATATTACAAAGAAGTCACAGCTTATTTAAGTTGATAACTGACTGGTGTAAATAACTCTATCGGTACGTGTGGTTAATATTAAGACTTGTGATGGCATCTTTGCGGCTAGATTATTAACAATCTATTTGATCAACTAATAAACCTGAGGAAGGGAGTTCAATCTCCGCTCAGAACAAATTTTTGTGTGCATAATTATTTCTGTTTGTATTAGTCTGGGAGTTTTCTAAGTATAATTTAAATGCATTTATTACAAAAAAAATTAAGTATGTGTATCCATTATTTTGAAACCATAGCACACCCTTTGTTATTAGTTTGGGGCAAGATGGCGCGATTTGTATAATGTCCAGGGAAATTTATTTATAGCGATAAAGAGGGTGTGTGACAAGAGGACCTCTTTGTTGGTTTAGTGCTGGCCAAAGAGCTCATGTTAATAGCTTTACAGAGCGAGATAAATCAAACGGTAATTGCTACCTAGAAATTGGCACTAGAAGAAAATTAAATTTTGAACTTTTTGCCTAATAGCATACTCGTATAAAATGTAAAGAGTAATTTAGTGTCAGCCAAAATTCAGCTCTAGTGGCTAAGTGCTACCAACATTTGGTGATCATTAATCATTTAGCCCAGGGATAGTGTGTTACTGATAAATTATAAAGATCGTCGGAGCAGCTAGTGTTTTGCTTTTCATGCGACTGTTATGGTTCGTAGGGCGATACCTGAATGGATACAAAATTAGCACGTTTTACGGTAAATTTTACAATATGGACATTATCCAGAAGCCTTGTGATGACATTTCTCTCGTTTTCGCTAATCCAAAAATCATAGAAACTGACATCGAGAACTCTATTTAACCAATCACAGTTGATCTCAATGACTGCAATGATCCATTTTAATCATAATGAATGCTGACAAATCGGACTGCGATATTGTAAAACGCGAGTGTATCGCATTTGGATACAAACGACGTTAGCCTGATTCAATAGCAGGTAATTCCTACCGACGCGAGCTGTAGCGTGCCAGTTGTTCATTTCGCCATGTTTTGTTCTATTTTTGACGCAAACTGGAATAACAGGCTTAACAATCATCAATTTTGTTCTGCACACATTTTGTCATTGCTGTATTATTGATGGTGACAGACCAGACAAACGTTTTAAGTTTTTGTTTAATGTAAAAATGTCGTAGATAAAGAACTACAGTTGTATTGGTTTGCTTATTTTCTTTTGGCGTTGGTTCTTCCTTTATGTATTGGTAGGTCAGCAGAATAATTTAGTAAATTTTTTTTATTTATTTGTCTTGTTTGTAGTTAGAAGATATTTAGTTATGAACAAAAATATATATATAATGTATCCACCACTAGCTAGCATTAAAACATTGATAATAATGCTCTGAGCATAAGATTACTACAATACTCGCGTTTTTTTATTGTTTCATTTCTTAAGTAAGGATTTGGTTGATTCTTATAAAGTTATCAAGATCACGAAACGGCAAACATAATAAGCAATATATGCATGTTTATTTTTGTTTCGTTCTCCTTAACCAGACTGCACTTATTTCACACGAACTGTGACTAAAAGGGGTTTGTCTACAAACTATGGCGATGTCATGCTACGAGCGTTGACTACGGCTGCTACGGAATGTGCTACGCCGTGATGGTGACGGAATATTTAAAACTGCCATACCGCGCTCAGTTATCTCACAACCCGCCGTAAACGCATTTTATGTTCATAAACTGTTAGTCTACGATATTATGATGATATCATTCTACTTAATTATTATTGGCTATATTTGTAGCTCCCATAAATATGTACCCGTTAGTTTTTATTCGAAGTGTAATGCTCTGATTACACTTCAAATAAAAACTAACAGATACATAAAATAACAATCCTGAAGCGAGGCGAATCCTGAGGCGATGATTCCTGCCCAACCTAACCATAAGATTAAATTAAGTGTTTATGGTTAAACACATCGAACAACGAATTTATGCAAAGTATGTATATTTCATGGTAGCTTCTATTTTTTGCATTGGAGGATTCTTTTTGGTATTAAAACAGCACGCCAGCGAGACCTCCTTTCATTATAAACTCTTTTAAAAGTAGGCAACGGTTTTAGATTTAGTCGCTGGTATTCATGGCCGTTAGTAATCACCATTACCATCAGCTATCATCACTTACCCGATTGGCTGCCTCTTTCATAAAAAAAAAAAAACTAGCGGCTGTGTGTAGGGCTCGTAACTAGAGGTGTTCGTCAACCTACTAAATTACCAAATATACCATTTTGCTAGTTACCACGTAATTTTTGATTACTTGTTATTTTGTGTATCCTGCAGATATAAAATAAAAGGGAAATATTATTTTGTACTGTTTATTCGTAAATAGTTCAAATTCGCAATGCTCCATCATAATAATTCACTCAATTTAAACCCGAAGTTTGCTTGAAATTGAATGGGATCGATGCGAAATATTTTCTGATTTGCTGAGACGTTTCCGTATTTCGGTCTATAAACTCGGAATGATTTCCTAGTATTGTTTAGGGTACGACAGCGTTCAATTTCGACGGATTTAATAAACAGCCGCAGGACAATGACTTTACGTCTCTAATATTTAATTTAGGATATCGTCAAAACATTTTAGAAGAACATTTAGTAGGTGCTTAATAAAGCCATGTGCAATTGTGCAATCTGTGTAGTAGGAATATATTTAGCTGCAAAAGTATTATGAATTAATTTATATTTGATCCGGAAAATGGATTTTCATTAACAAAACTGGGAATTTTAATAGGACGTTCTGCGCAAGTTGAAGAAAGTTTGTGGCTTACTAAAAATTTTATTTTTTATTGGAAACCAATGCACAATATTATATACGAGGTAGAGTTCAATTTAGCTGTTTATGTTAACTGAGTCAAATATTTATAATTATATCAAATAATTTATAACATTGTTATCGGTAGCCAATACTAGGAGCATTTGAGACAACTACCTTATTCAATGTAACGTACCTTTATAAATAATATGGTTTGAATGGTAATTACTACTAGTTTAGTAACTAGTACCTAGTTTTCTAAACAGATAACATAAGAACAACATCAAAACTAAATATCCCTTTCAAATTTAATAACCTGTATCAAAATTGTAATCGTGGCGGCACATAAAGTTTGCGCTACTATAAAACGGCTACTCCACATTACCTTCTAAGTTGGCTGTGAAAATATTATAAAACGGTTTGATACAAAAACCAGCATCGACGCTTTCGCACCTGTGCCGCAGGCGCTAGCCGCTGCATAAAGATTTAAAATAACCACCCACTAAACGGGACGCTTACCTAACTATAGCGCAAGGTTTGTTCAAGAATCTCCCTTTTTTCCGCTCGCTTGCTGGCCACAAAGAAACGTGCTTTGGGCTTTTAAAATGTTTTTTTTTTTCAACTGAGATTGTGAGCACCTGTTTAATACATAGTGATAATAATTTCACGAATAACTGGTTATCAAAACTAGTTACCTACGGAGAATACTAATGGTTACTATATTGTGCGTCATGGGGCCGGATATAGAGCGGAAACTATTTTGGTACATACGTTTCTTTTTTTAGTACATTTTTTTGTAGTTTTATTTATTAGTTTTAACTGTGTCTGTATTTCATTAAGTTGGTACCAAATAAACATTAATTTATTCTATTCTTTAAAACTTCCGACCGGCTGGCTACAACAATAAAATTGGCCTCCATATTAGCTTTGAATGTGTTTCGTGCGAGAATCAGTAAACTTGAAATCAAAGGAAGGCCAGAGGAGCCATCGTTCTGGCAGATTTGAGGGATGCTTCACAATGAAGCGTCGTTTAATAGAACAGGCCGTGATGCGATGAAATTTGGGTGTGCTATATGCTTGTGTGTCAACTGCAGTATAAAGAATCAAAAATCTGAAATATTTTATGTAACAAAAACAAAAAATACGATTAAAAAAGACCGAAAAGAACAAAATTTGTCAACACGTGGAAATTTTCCAGATAAGCAAATATGATTAATATAAGCAAACAGGAAAATCGTGAACTTATTCACCAAAAACGTATAATTTTGTTACCGTTTCGTTCATTTCACGTAAAAAAGAAAAGTTATTCCTGTTATATTCCCATAAATAAATCATTTTAACAATCGTTTTTGAAAGTGGATTTATGCTTATTCCTTCGTTTTATGTAAATACAGATTTTAGCTGTTATATCGACAAAATATTGTACATATATTAGAGGCATACATAAGGTTTAGTATTAAAAAATATTCACTAAAAAGTGTTGCGGTGCTACATTTTTGTAGCTTTGTTGAAAACAATAATGTACCTAGTTCCTGTCCAATTATTACATATATTGAACTGATTCATTCATTCATTCATTATTTAAGAGCTACCCTCTTGTCGGAGCACCTTCCACTTCTCCCTGGACTCTGCCAGCAACTTAAGCTCCTTATACGTCATGACATTTACTTTTTCTTTTAATTGCTAAACGTAATCTCGTCTTGGTCGTCCTCTTCCCCTTTTTCCTTCTATTTTGCCTTCCAGTAATGTTTTAATCAGCTTGTCATGACGTGTAAGGTGTCCTATCATTTTACCTCTTCTATTCTCTATTGTTTCTAATAAGCCTCTCTTCTCTTTGACCATGGCTAATACCTCCTCATTTGTTTTCTTTTCCATCCAACTTATTCCCATAAGTCTCCTCCAGCACCACATTTCAAATGCTTCTAATCTTTCTCTATTTGAACTGATAAAATATTAAAAATATTTAGGTCAAAATTAGTAACAGACTATCCTTATATTATGACTTACTTACTTACTTACTACGCTGGCTCAGCGATCCGAAGTGGGTCTTGGCCTCCGACGGCAAAGCTCGCCATTTCTTCCGGTCCTGTGCCAATTCTGCCCAATCATGCATGTTTAGTGCCTTGAGGTCCTTGGCGACTACGTCCTTCCAGCGATATCTCGGACGACCCACAGGACGGCGTCCTGTTGGTCGTCCCAGATAAGCTCTTTTGGCAGCTCGATCCTCTCCCATTCTTTCCACGTGTCCGAGCCAGCGTAGTCGGGATGATGTTATTTCCCCCATAATATTCGGCTCGGCTATCAGGTCTTCAATCTCCTCGTTGAACCTGGGCCTCCAACACCCATCTTCTCCTTTGGTTGGTCCCAGAACCTTGCGGAATATCTTCCGTTCCGCCACCAGAAGTTTGCTTTCCTCCTTCAGTGTCAGTGTCCACGTTTCACACCCGTACATTAAGATCGGCCTAATGACTGTCTTGTAGACGCGAATCTTTGTGGCTCTGCTTAGTAACTTAGACACTAACACTTGACTACTTATATTATGACGCTTGTTATTTTTTCTCCCACTCAAGGGTGATACCGTAGACACACGAAGGTAAATTTTATAATTTACATTTAATTTACGGTAGAGTGCGGCCAGATGAAAGCCACGCTCGCTCGCAGCGGAATGGCAAAGAAAATATTCGAGTGTTTCCCGTCGTAAGTCTCCCAGACGGCAAATATTTCTCGCACCTTTAACACTATTTTAAGTAATGAAAATTCGAGGTGGGCGTATCGTATACATTCATTTTGAAAGCACAATTTGCCGGTAGGGCATTGTTAACGAGCGGGTAAAGCGGCACACTATGGCCGCGTTAATGAGAACGTAATAGGTGTTCGCGGAACGTTGCGATCTGGAACCGTGTTCCCTTACCCACCCTCTATTAGCGCGCGTTAAATGTTAGCTTGCAAATAAGCGTCGGATTACATTTGGATTTGGGTAATTTTAAACTTGTATGTTTCATACATATGTACCGCCCGCGTCCCTCGCGGGGCGGACTCAAGGGACGCTTACACTTTTACCGACTTTCCTCAACCCTCATATAATATGTGATCTTGTGTTGTCTGAAGCGTATAAAATCCTATACCCTTTTATAAATGCACAAGGGTATGTTTAGTTACGCTAATTACAATTCTCTCTATACAATTCTAAACGTGCGTCCATTAATTATCTTACATTGGTATTTAAATTACTTGAATTTACACAACAAATTCTGTACACGATGTTTGCTTATTTGGTTATCGACCTATCCATTGCCCTCATTTATGTCGATACATATGTGCTACTGGTATTAAAGGTGAAAGGTTACTCGCCAATCCCAATTAGGTTCACCGACTAATCTCAACGTTTAATTAACAAGGCAGGCATATTATAATGCACAACAGAGCGCGTAAATACAGGGGTCTTTTTATTTCAACATCAATTTCGGTCGAAAGGTTTTGGTTATAGGTTTATATAGGCACTTTCAGTACTGTTAAATGTATTGAGCAAATTGCTTATTAAAAGTTTTGCTTATTTTGAAATAAAATATTAGGAAAAAGTTCAAAAAAGCCTATGTGGATGTTTTGTGTAGACTGACTCTAACTCACGCAAAAAAGAGTTGTTTTTCTTATGAAAAGCAGCAATAAAGTTCAGGAAAAAAGCTGTAAAACTATTTCTATCAGGTGGCATAATATGAAAAAAAATCAAGATAGTAAGAAAAATCTAAGTTAAAAATCATTGCATGAAACATAATGATGGAATTCTTTCTAAAGTAGAGATCATTAACGTTAGCCTTTATGTTCTTATGGTAAAAAATCTGTTGGCTGACAGGTACGCAGCCCACTTGCTGGAAAGCGGTCACTGCTGTTCAGGGACCACTGACACTAGCCTTCCATGATCTCCGAACCTTTCATTTCAAGTGTTCTGGGCTACTGGCTCCCAAATTATTGCTTGAACAAAGCTCTAGTTGTTCCAGTTTCCTTTAACAAATCCTACCAACCAAAATAACTTATGCGCCTGCTACCCGATCTATCTTAGAATGCATTTTGCGAATATAAGATATAATGAAAACTATATTACAATTATAAATCCGTTACAGATGCATCAGGATTATTTCAACACACATTTAATCTGCGACTTCCGCATTAGGATAATTTCATCGTGTATTTAATAGGCCAATTAGATTTCGGTTTGCTAAACAGTTAGACCATTAAAATTATCATTTGAATCAGCGTGATCAGGTTATGCCTATCCGTCGTAATACAAGCGGGATTGTTTGTGGTGCGTTCGGTTGCGCGCGGTCGGCGTCCTGCAAATATTTACAGCGAACTTCGGAACAAATGCTTTAAACATTCACCAAACAACCGTCAAACAGAAATATGTGTTCCATTTAGATGGAAATAAAATATACGACCTTTTGTGATTATTTAAAACGTTTTCGGGCCGTAAAAACGTATGCCGACATATTACAGATAACATCACCTAACACTCTTTAATGTATTATTATTTTGTTATATTTATAAAATATTATAAGCAGTTAAACACTATGTCATTATCATGACTTTCATTATAATTCAAAACATTTTTTTATTTGAAAGTGTATTAAAAGTGGAACAAGTGCAATAAATAAATAATAAATAAATAAATAAATAAATAATGCTTCATGCATAAGTAATGAAACCAGTAGACTAACAATATCATATACGAGTATGTCATGTTGAAAAATATTGCAGTTGGACATGTGAACTGTACACGTAATTCCGTATCTTCATGGACACTGTATAATTTCCCAATGGCTTAGTTCCGTGCTCATTGACATGCGGCTCGATGATGTGTAAATGTTATGTGAGCGTTACACACGGTACAGCCACGTGCACTATGGGAACAAACTCACTCTAATATCGCCCTTATTGCGTTCGAATAAGATTTCGCTTAATATTATTGCACTACTATACACAGAGCCTCTAATGACTGGAATGTGAGCTTTGACAACGGTAACCGTATGCTTGTAAAATAAAATTTCTCTAAAGCGTTCGCGGACAATGATAAAGAAAATGTTTCTAAACAGAAAACTGGTATAAAATTTTCCTTAACAAGTAGCTTATTACTGAGGTCTTCACTTCTTTCCATTTATTTATAAAGGAAACCTACAGATCTGCTAAAGACTTGATCACCTTACACAAAACATGAAAGAAACCTTTTATTTCGTCAATGAAGTGTTTTTGTAAGAATCTAAAATGTATTGCGGCAGACAAATCTCATTGCTGTGGGAACCTATATCTGGCGTGGAAACATCTCAAATATTTTCTCAACTCAGTATTATTTCGCGTTGCTTCGATCTATATATAGTATTAGACAGAACCTGTCAGAAGCCAGGTGCGGAAAATTAAATAAAGCCTACACGACGCTCCCGTCTGAAGAAATTTATTTTAAAGAATATTTCTTAGATCCAGGCAACTCCAAATGTTTAGGATTGGATTAAAGGCATCCTCAGTGGCAGTAGGATTTCCAGATCTGGATTATTAAAGGTTTCTAAGACCAAAGGGGAGAGTCGGGGAACGAAGTGCGAGTGTAAAGTGAAACCAAGCTTTCGAATGAATCAAAAGCGTATTCCTTCTTCAGGCGAAGGCAACGCATATGCGATGCCTCTGACGTTGCAAATGTTCATGGGCGACTGTAATCACTAACAAATAGCCGCATGATATAGTTATCATGCGGCTATTTGTTTGCTCGTGTACCTCCATTATTTTTTAACAAAAACAAAGCGGTATTCTTTTCCTTTTTGAATGCGGAATTCTTACATTAACAGATCATAAATGAGTGTCTTTCGGGTCAAAATTTAGGCAGCGTTAGTCAGTATTATTTGACCAAATCTCTTTATGCCTTAACGTTTTGCATTTGTTTACGGTAAATAGCCTCAAATTAGATAAACCGGAACATTATGGGCAATAGAGCTAATATTCCCGATAAAATCGTTCATAATTTGTACCGAGTATTCAGCGAAGCGTCCGCTCCAACTACATAGAGAAATGTTTGTATAGTGTAGAAACTAATTACGGTAGCAATTTTGAAGCGTTTACTGCGGCAATAGAGAATAGTAGTACAAACTAAACACTATTATATTAAACAACGATCAATTGCAGTTTGCGTACCGGTGTAATTAAAACGGTTGCATTTACAGTTGTATCGGTTGAGTGGTCCGAATGTTGGCATGATGTTTTTCCATAGAGTGTCTAAAAGTACGAATTACAAAACATCTAAATAGTGGTGAAATACCAAAGAAGTTGAAGTTGTTGAAGCATATTTTTACGCCTCGGTATTTTAAAGTTATTTTGTTTTCAGAGACAGACAGGTGATTAACTAGTTGGTGGTTTGACGAGTTGCGAGAAACACGAAATACCATCAGTCCTGAGTCTAGTATCTTCTGGTATGTCGGATTCCCAGAAATCGGCCAGATTGAAATTGGAAACGTGAAACGTTTGCGATTGACGCAGAAACGGCACCTAGATTAAATAAAAAAAATTGGTAGAGTGACTTTTATCCTCGTATGATCCTTTGATCATTGTGTTTATACTCTTATGCTATGTAAGGGTATAATATCCATAAAAGAGTGTACCATGAACATGAATAGCGCTTTTACATTATTAAAACAAAAATATTACTCCGTAAAAGTACCCCCTTCGGACCCATTTGCAAAAATAAACCACTTTGAACAATCGATTGGGGCCGGATCAAATAATATGATGGAGGAATGTAGTGCGCCGATCTCCGGAGAATAGAACCTTATCTGCCGAAAAGCGTGACTTCTTTATTGACATAAGTATACAAATAGAAATACGTGTCTGCTGGCACGGAAATATTTCAATCGGGAATGTGTAACGAGATCCCACGTGGAGCCAGTTACTAGATTGCAGCTTTTTCCCTCGAATTTCGGAGAAGTATATTTTTTTAAAGAAAAAAATATTAAAATAAGTCAAGGATGTCTGTGAATGTCTTCAAAGACGCTGTTTTTGTTATATTTTCCTTGGCATAAGCTTTTTATACTTTGTGGAACATTATGATATTCCAAATTGATCAAAAAGAAATGAATTCTAGACAAGACTCATAATACCAAAAATATTATATGTGTACATTGAAATCTATGTACGAGTACGTTCATTAGATGGATGAATCCAAGTTACACTATGACTTTTATGCTGGCTGTAAGATGAGAATTCAAACCGTTAAATACCTTCAGTAGTTTAAGATTTCTTCATTCTGTGCTGGCCAGAAAACATAAAAAAGAAAGACAATCATTGTATAAAAAGCACCTCTACTTATTTAATCTAAATAAAATTAAAATATAACATTATAAATGTTGAACCGGAGCGAAAATGAGGTAAATTAATAGAGGTTACCTTGCATCCCTAGCTTAGAAGCGTGGCGGAGTCACGCCCCCGGTACTACCGCAAGGAAATAAAACGTCCCCGACCCTATGTTTGCCTTATCTCTTGCAAATTGTTACAACAGCAATTAGATTTCATTTGTGTTTGGCGCAGGATTGCTACGTGAACTGCGTTAAATTATTCTTGCTTTATTTGTAGGAGTATTGTATTATGTTTGAGCGGTAAGACTGGCTATATTTTCGCTGCTTCAGTCATCTTTTGCGTAGTAATATGGTTGATAAAGATGAAGAAATATCCTTCATTACACGTCATGATTTTGTTATTATGATTCCATATTAATTTAAAATTTTCTATGTATAATATGTACGTATTTACAAAAAAAAAAAGTATATAAGTAATGTTTATCCGTTGTCTGGCACCCATAGCACAAGCTAATGCTTAGTTTGGGGCCAGATGGCGCTGTGTGGATAGTGTCCAGGAATATTTATATTAATTTAAAATCGCCATTTAGTTACTTCTGTAATTACTTTGTGAATATCTAATTTGGTCTGAGTAAATAAATAAATATTGGATAACTAACATCACACATATTGATCTGATCTAAAGTAGCTTGAGCACTTATTTTATCGTTAATAGAAACAATGATGCTACCACAATTAAATACGTAAATACAGATGAACTTAGACACAGAGCAAACACAATAATTAACACAAATGTTATCTCGAGTGGGTTTCGAACACAAACTTCCGCCCTCAGATTACATTTTTATCACAGGATACGGTCATAGTTATCGCGACATATCAACTAAATTTATTTGTGAATGCGATTGCATTAATCATCAGTCATTGGCATTATTCGAGAGTTTTATTAATTGACATCATAATTTACAAATACTGCTCATGCAATCACGCGTGGATCCGTAACTTTTAAAACATGCATGCGGAATAATGAGTAAATACTCATGTTATATTAAATTTGCTTAAAATGGTTTTTGCAGTAAAATTGCGACGGAATCAAATTACTAGGATTGGACAACTTCCTGTGGGCGTAATAAGGTTTTGGTCAGTTTTCATTATTTATTGAATTTCATAACCGTTTTGCGGAGAATTTTCGCGGTTGTAAAAGAAAATAATTAACTCTTTTTCTGTTATTTTTTTGCCGTATGAGTTATAAGTACTTCTAAGAAAGTACTTTTGACGACAAGTCTGGTCTGTAGGTGTTTAATCAAGAGCTATCACAGGAATCTTTTAGCTAATATTTTATCTACATTTCTATTTCATCTCTATACTACAGCTCTCCTTTGTGGGAAAAATACGTAATTCAACATTGGCGGCTCCCAAGAGGGCTGTAGTGGGAGGTGGTTACTGGTTAGATACGAGTAGGTATTTTCTGATGAGAATATGAGGTGGGTTGATTAACACACTTCCATTTATTTTTGCTCGTAATATGGACTTATTCCGTCTTAGTTCCGTCCTTATAATTGGCATTGACGGAGGCGTGACTTTTCATGAATCTCCATAGGTGAAGTTTTGTGATTCGAAGGAAGTAACAGTCTATGTGCGAGGTCTATCTTCTGCTACTTTCCCGTTTCCACTAAGACTGCATATTTCGTCTCTTCCTTACTCGACTAGAAGAAGATCAACATAATTACATTTATTGAAAATATTTCCTATTAATTAGCATACTATTTTCATGATAATTTTGTGTTCTAATACATAAATGAATAAAAAAATAAAAATCCAGTCCAAATGGGCAACATGTCTACCAGCCAAAGTAGTATAAACATTTCCAATGAAGCCATAGTAGGTACATACTTTGCTTACTTTGGGACTTGACGGCTGTGTAAAATGTCCACGGATAACATCATTATCGTCAAAGTACCCTCCTGTTCCAAATAAAAAGCTTTTAAATTTTCTTCGTGCAATTTTGTCGTGAAAACGCACGCCTAAGTGGAAAGCTAAATATTATTCAAACATTGAGAGCACGTGGGCTAATGAACGCCGTGTGACGGTTTGCTCCCGCTACGTGTGCGACATCCGGATAGACTCCGGAAGGCAACGTAGCTCATATCTTTTATTCCCTTTTTATAAAGACGTCATAAAATTGGGTACCTTGAAAGATAAGGAAGTTACGCGAGCTCGCGATTCGAACTGGAGCAATCCATCTCACGTAATTGCATTATATTCCGAGTGCGTCGCTCCGATGGCGCTGCTAGTTACAATTTCCTCTCAATACCGACACTTTTTTGTCTTTTATAAGGGTAAGATATTTCCGTAAAGTTGTTATTTTTGCTGATACCTATTCGTAAGCAATCTCTCGAAAAGATTTTGTGAAGAATGTTAAAGAAGACGGGCGAACATCCATAGAACGTTGGGCCTTGATTTTTTATGAATTACACTTACCGATTTACTATTATTATGTAGAAAATGAAGTAATATTCCAAATACACTACAATTTATAAATCCACTCCCTGGGAAAAAATAGTTATAGGATGATTTTGATTTCTACAAAAATAACCCCAATTGTCGAGTTCACTGGATCCGTTGTAAGAAAAGCTTAGGTCGTTTGTTTTAGCTGAAACCGTCATTTAAACGTAGCGAAAGTCGTCAAATATTAAACCAAGCATTCCAACAATAACGACAAAACAAAATAATTCACATAAGTTATTCAAAACAAACAGAAACGAATGATTGACAGACGTTGTATGACATTTGATTTTTTTTGACTTTTCTGTTGCCATAATTTTTTCAGAAAATTATCGTGCCTCTATTCTAAGCTGTCATAAAATCAGTATTTAAGTATCCTAACTAGCAACATTATGATTATTCTACCGGACGTACTATGCACTATGCACATAACACACCGGATGCACTACAAAACCAATAGTATTTTCATTTATTAGATTATATTTTTATCCCGGGGTAAAATTATTAATTAAAATTGAATTTAAATATTAAAAATCTTGTAACGAATATTAATTATATTTTGAATAGTGGAACGAACGCTTAAGATCGAGCCCATTTCTGCCGAACTCCTTTGGAATAAGGTTTTTACGCGTATGTTCAGTTTAGGTATTAAACTAATCCCTGGCTTTGCACGGGTGAAAAACGTTATAAAAAAACTACTTTTAAATAAACAGATACCGAGACTGTTTATAGACAAAAGAATTAATATATATATAAAAATTGAAGAGACACACGTATATTTTTTTTAAATTATAATAATAATAACTGTTTTATGTAATGTTAGCGAGTAGTTTCAAACGTCGATTTAGATGCATAAGGCGACGGTTGAACTCCCAAGTCCATGTGCGTGTTTAGCACTAACTTGGCGCGAGGGAAAACATTGTGAGAAAAGCTGTGTGACACGAAAGTAAACAGCATAATACATTTGTATTTTCAATGGGCATGGGGACTAACGGCAGTCATTCTAATACTAACTGGACTTGGCATTTTGTCACAGCTAGTTACTTACATAAAGGAGTAGCACCATTTCAGTTCAGATGTTGTTTGGTTATATCTTTAAACCGACAATACTTGATTCATCTTGACGGTGTATTGAATTAGCGATCGCGTAAAATATTTTCTTTGAACAGATTGTATTTTGTTAAACAAAGGCTGGGAGAGATTTCCTTCTGAGGGTTACGATCTTATTACAGAGTTTTAACATTTGCGGCTGTTTTACACCAGAGAAAATGTAATAAAGCTGTAAATGCAGGATTCTTGGAATTAGATGTTCGTTCTGTTCGTGTTGCGATTCATTTCATCTTATTGCTTCGAATTATTATATTAGTTGTCTTCATTTTGGATCCTTGTTCGTTCCTAGTTATTTATTGAGTAGATGAAAAGCAGAATAATTATTTAGGTTTTTCACCAATATTGTTCTTTAATAATCCGGAGCCAAATAAGTTGTAATGTCTGTTAGCATGGTTTTGCATTGGTAAGCGACATCGTTCTTTAAACAATTGATTAGACATTTTATTCTTATCATCTATTGTACTGGTTAGTAGGACTTGTAGGATGGGCTTAGGAACAATGGGGTTATATTTAGCACTTATTGAAACTAAAAAACTTATATAGCTCCATAAAAGATTTCATAAACGAACGAGACCGAATATATAATTGTATTTAAGTATTCCTATTTCTTACTACCTAACTTAGTTCAATTTTTAGTCAATGTTGGCAAAGGCGAAATTGCTTTAACCCCGTTTTTCATGCCTGTCGTAGTCGCTTACTAGACTTTGATAGATATTATAACGAATATCTTGGCTTGGTTGGTATTCTTTCCATTATTAAATTATTGATTTATCTAATGGCTTCTCATGTTGCTTCGTGCATCAATATATTTTTTCTGTCCATATTACATTTTGTTCCCCTTCTATTTTGCACCGCCTCTATTTTTCAGACTTGAGTCTCTGGAGAGACTGAGTATTTCCAGGTTAAAAATCCCAAACATACTGGTCCTACCCGGGTTTGGATCCAGTAACTCCGGCGTTCCTGCTAGCCACGACCACAGAGGCATTCAAAACGGTATCGCATTAGCATCGCGAAATTGAGCTAATTTGTTTCCTTGTTAAGTAAGTTACAAAAGTTAATCTTAACGACCAGACAACCACGTAGTATATTGTGTATAAGTAAGTATGATAGCAAAGGTGTAAAGCATAGTTCGTAAGCCAGTGTGCAACTGTGTATGTTATTTTCGTCATTATAGAAATCAGGCAAGGGACCAACTGCTTAACGCGTTTTGCTAACCCGCCAACTTCTGAAATGTATTAACCGAAAAACTACGTAGTTCTGTCGGTCTTTCTAGGGAATTGAACCTCGGACCGCAGGCGCGCCCTTTACCTCCCTAATGCGTTAACGAGACAATGTACATTACGTAAACGAGGAAAATAAACATTATATTAATAAAGGCAACGCAACGTAAACTCATTTATAGGCAAGTCGAACCACAGGACACTAAAAGCTTTTAGCCACATTTGACATTCGAGCGTCAGGAAATCGGAAACACATGTATATAGCGATCCTCTCAATCAGGTTCCGGGACGATTCGAGTAATATTTATCCGACCGCATTTTGATAGTCGGTTTTTCGCATCTACAGGTACGTAATTGTGTTTCCGGCCTCCTCGACGCTGCAGTTCTGTTAATTATTGCATATTGCTGTTCCGATAATTTTGATGATGTATGTTGAATTTCTGAAACAAATGTGTGCCTATTTACGGAAGCATCTATCAGTCGTTACAAATTTTTAATGCTGATTTTATTTAGACAGAACCAGTCAATTGCAACATGGTCGTCCAGTGTGAAGAGGACATCCGGGAAGATATCCACAACCTTCCACGATGTCTTATTCACAGAAGAACGCGCAATAAACATATTATGTATTTATTCCCGACGATTTACCCACGTTTGCAGGCGTAGGCCATTGTGCTAATACGCATTCTCCTTCGCAAAAAGAAAGATTTATAAAAAAAGTAGGCATAGAGTAAATTGATTATCTGATGGTGTGATCATCGTCGCCCATGGATATTTGCAATACCAGAGGAAGTTACATTATTTTCTCGAAAATCATATATGAAATTTTTGGAAATACTGAAGTAGGTTTATTTAAAATAGCAGTTATTTAATATTGAGGGAAAAATTGATTTCCGTTGATTCTTGGGACATGGTTTATTATTTGTTGTGATACGTGGTCTTTGTATCTTTAATACATGTGGGTAAGCGGGTAGAATTTATTATGGTACATTTGACATAAAGTACCTAATACTATTTTATATTATTTAGATTCGGAAGCGATGGACAAGCTGATTGTTGAACAAGCCTTTAAAAAAACAAGCTTTTAAAAATGTATTCCTTTTTGTTTTAAAATTTTACCTATCTGTGTACTGACAGCGTAGAAAATTGTTTTTTTGCAATCAATTTTGTGTAAAAACGTACAACCGAAACACTAGATTAATCGTTATACAAATGCTCATATTAATTTTTTACTACATTTATGTAATAAGATTTAAATTTTTACTGTATATAAATACACAATTGATGACTTCGTATTACATATTTTATTGATACAAAAGCCTTTTGATATCCTCAAACGCCATATTTTCTTATTCTGTGTCTGTAATTAAAATTTTCATGTATACTTCTCCTTAACTTCAAGGAACAAAGACGCTCAAACAAAGTTACTCTTCCCAATTCTCCCTTAAAGTTGAAGTTTCCAAAATCCTTTCTTAAAGGATGCTTACGTTATAAAATAAACTTATGTTCTAAATTTCAGCTTTCTACACATAATGTTTATTTTAGCTGTGTGTTGAAAGCCTTACAAGATAAAGTTTTATGTATATTACATTATATATGTATATTACATTACTTTACACAAATGTATCATTAGTTGATCAAACCCGCTACCTTTTGGTTTAATAACCGACCTTTTGGTGTAACCATTACACCAAATGGTTTTTCAAAAAATAATATTAGCTAAACCAACATACTGTTTATATAAACTTTATCTAAATCTACTTATACAGTACTTTGGGTGAAAACAAACTTTTGTGTTAATATTATTAGTTGGATTATTGTATCGTTTGTGTGGTCTATATTGCAGCTCGATGCACTATCTCGATTAAATTGCAGAGTAGAGAATACTCTACAACGCACAGTTTGAGTGAATTTGCTTTTACAGCCTGGCACCGGCACGAAAGTCATCGTATCATATTCGTAAATATCTTCGACTTTTTATTACGGCCTAGCAACCTTGTTTCTTATATTTCCTGGCTTTATTTTCTGAAAAGTCCACACGCTTGGTCACGCGGATAATAATATGAAATACACATAAACATAACTCAATATCACTTTTTAGACACAGGCATTAAATGATAATAGCTATAACAAGTTTTGGCTAGTGGTTCATGTGAACATGTAATTTATATCTAAGCTGGGAGTTTAATAGTGAGAAATATTATTAGTACCATAATAGCTCCTTACCTTATTTTTTTAAGCATGGCTCGGTCAATGTATGCGCTGGGTCGCCTACCTATCGTCGCAGTCTCCTTTTGTAAGGAGGTCTTCTCTTAGAAGCAAGAGGAATACTGCAAGACTACTCAGTTAACCGCTACGCCTGTAGTTTCACCTTGATACTGCCAGAATAGTGGGGTGGTACGTTACTGGCAAGTGGAGGTTCTGGAATAGTCCTGCTATGTACAATTTTTTAAATGTCAATGAGTGCTCTACTTTTCTCAAAAGCTCAACAAGAGGCACTCGTTGAGTTGAAAACAGTTCCACGAAGGCGGTTAATTCCTGGACGCAATTAAAAAATGATTCCGTCAGTAATGTATCAAAAATTATATAGAGCTATGGACGCTTTAAGCTTTATGGACGTTACTTTTGTTTATTAAGCTGAATTGATGCAATATTTAATTCGTTCGCTTTTCCCCATCAGTTTGTCGCACTCGCTCGCTTCCGGACCACGCTACAAAGCTCGTGCATTCTGTTTGAGCGGGTTAACTCTCATAGGCGAATCTCGAAAATTGGCTGAAAATTCATGTTCATTTATCATACCGAAATCTTTCTATTACACAATAAATGCACTATGAAAATAATTGTTGCTCAATTAAACATTGTATTCTGCTAGTGGCGTAGTTTAGGGTTTGATTCGCGTTACCAGCTGAAAGTTATGATTTCTTTAAAGTAAAGTCTTCTAAGTAGTAAGTAGAAGTTGGCGTTGTTAACAAGGTGTTGAAAAACACAAAGTAGGTGGTCCTATGCCTGACCTCTCTACTGCATTAAATCGCACAAATCAGACCCGAACCGGTCGAGAATCGATCATACTACTCTGAATTAAACCTGAGTGGATTAAAACTTGCATCTCTTAAAGTTAAGCAATCTAAATATTCAATTTTGGAACACCCAATGAAATTAATTCAAGATATTTGCCCTAGCTACCTTAGATCGTTTTCTCACTACGCGAAACCAACACAACATCAACACAACATAATGTTATGACAACTCCAACCGCCATACTAAGTTGGTGTTCTGTTGTCCACGTGTGTGAGAAAACGGCGCATACATTAGTATGGCGGTTGGAGTTGTCACAACATTATGTTGTGTTGATGATGTGTTGGTTTTGCGTAGTGAGAAAATGGCCTAACTTTATAACCTGCAGGTCTTTTTGTGACTTTAGTTCTTCTACGGTTATCCTCATTTCAATTCCATCTCCAAGAGGAACTTCGAGCACAGCCTTCCAAATCTCGCAGCATTGAGACTTTTTATGAGGCCAATAGTAAAACCTACGTTTCAGTGCTGGATGTCATCACTGGTAATACAGTTGCTTATAGACTTTTGTTTGCGAGCACTGTAGTATTAGAGATTACAGTTTCGTGCTCCTAATTTCACTTATTTGTTATGTAAATGAGGAAGACAAAAATCATTTGGTGGTGTTATTAAAGTGCTTTCTTTCATAACGACCTAAATGTTTAGAAACCTTCCGCGACATCACTAGCTAGATACTAATGACCAAAATGTGGAATCTTTATATTGCTACGGAAGACATAATAATGCGGAGAGTGTTCTTATTAACACTTCTAAAGTTTAATAAAATATACCGTAGTTTTTCCCATGCGAAAGTATGAAACATCTTTCCATATTGACGTTTGGTATTTTCACAGGAAAAAGAAGGAAATGTATAGAGTGCTGTGTGTGTAATTCAAAAGTGCGTTATACCACGTCCTGCGTAATTGGTTGCTCATTGAGCGCTAGCCGATTTAGCCGAGATTCTATTAGGAGACATTATCAGTAGAATTTTAAATTTAACCGATTTCCGAGTATCGTGTCGCACTCACGGGCATTCGCCTTACGCTACAGCGCCCACGTATTCTGTTTGATCGGCCCGCTCTGTACACGAACTTTAGGTCTGAATTGAAAATTCACGTTACTCATAATTCATAAATCTGTTCGTGTTTTAGTAAAGGATTTATGCTGGATATTGTACGCGTAGTTTCGCGGTTATTCTTGTTAGTGGTTTAGGTAGCATAATAAGTTTATTGGAATTGATAAACGAACAACTTCTGCTGGCAGACAGATATGGGTGTTAGAAGACACTCACGTGCCCATAACCGGCCTTAATGGCGTCTATTTAGGCTCAATGTGTTTTATTCATACTGATCTTTTATAATTTTCAAGCCAGTCATTTGCGACATCAATTTTATTGTGCTGAATCACGCACAAAAAGTCAAAGTCAAAATAATTATGTATCGATGGAAACCAAACATATGTCGTTTGATGTTTCTCCAAGTAATTTGGATTAATATCACAGACTCAACCTAATTCTTTACAATTACAAATATTACAGCAGATCACTTTTCAAACTACAGAAATCACATCTTTACACAACCTCAGATGGAACAGACAGTAAATGTAATGTACGCCCTTAGCTCATTTATTATTACCTAGACAAAATATTCCCCTTTGTGTCACAAAGGACGTATTGCATTATATCCACAAAACAGAGTGGCGGAACTGGACCGACCGCACTTAAACTGGTTACACTGCTGACCACATATTGACAAATATTTTAGAGAAGGTCGGCTCTCAATACTGTTGAGACAAAAGGACAAATTTGGGTTAATTAAATTCCAGTGTCGGGCTTTCTGAGTCCAATGTTGGAGCCAGTCACGGTTTCTTGAACAAAGTAAAGTCTTATCACCGCGCTAGTTGGTTTGTATCTCGCCCGCCCCGCGTCCTTGTCCGCGCCCCTTCGCACCTCCGAAGATTAATGCGCCTCTAATGAATCAGCTACCGTGACAAATCAGCCCCCGGTAATGGATAAGGCCTTCCTGATCTTGCGGCTGCGATAAATTAGCCGACTATTAAAATTTTGATTCCGACTTTTCGGGGTCGTTGGGACATTTTTCGACCGTGAACAATTTTGTAACCGTGGTTACTATATTGAAAATAAAAAATAAAATGAAAATTGGGCTTGTACCAATATTCGCCTGACGTTTGTAGTTTTTTACTTTTGTTGTTTTTAATTAGGTTTCTGATATATTTTGTTTCATCTGTGAATTTCATCATCAGTCTATTTAAGGCAAGCATGACCTCGATTACGCAATTCTAAAAATAGTAAGTAAAGTAAAATAGCCTATTTAATGTCCCACTGCAGGGCAAAGGCCTACATTCTTGGAATCAAGTTATCGTTACACTTATGGGTGGGCAATTCTAAAAATAGCTAAGCTAAACATTTTTAAACAGCTCTTGTCGCTTGAGCAATTTCCACTTCTCTCTAGACAATACCAGCACTTTAAGCTCCCTTTAAGACATTGAACTACAATTTCTTATACGAAGTACTTGTAACTCAATGCTTTAAGAACGTTTTTTTAAATTGTTGTGTGTAGTTTTTTCTTGGTTGTCCTCTTCTTTCTTCTATTTTCTTTCCAGTATTTTTATAAATACGCCATAACATATGAGATTTCCCATATTTTTCCCTCTAGTGTAGGTAAATTTATAGATCGAACAAGCGCGAGCAAAACATTCTCTTCGAATCCTTGAAGCTGAAAATACCAAGACAAACTTCCTAGGAAGGCGTTGAAGTTAAAGAAACGTGAAGTTGTGAGTAAACTCGTGAACATATTCAAGGTTGAGTAAACATAATATTTTTAATGTTAAAAGAGAATATTAATGTGAAAATATATAAGTACACTTTGCATACAATTTGTATTAGACATGCAAGTTGAGAGGAAAACGTAAGCATTATTTATTATACATGAGTAATTTCTCCTGTGAAATATCAAGGATTCCGCCTTTATACGACGGTAATGACGCGAGCGAATGTTGCAGATAAATTTCCCAAGCGATTCCACCGTTTGCCAGGTGATAGTGTGCCTGACATTAACCATCCTCATTTATGTTTCTGCGTACTACGCATTTTACACATCTATCGGCAAGTATATTATTGTTTTTAGATTAAACCGTGAATATACAGAGCATTCTGAAGTTAAATGACTCGCTTGTTATACTGAGTGATTGTCATTTACATCTGAATCCACGTAGAGGTTTACGTATCTATTTATTTGATAGTAGTTCCGTTCTTCAATTATAAATTGTTAGGACTTTTTACTCCTTATTCCTTGTATAAAATATTGCAAATTTTCGATCATAGTTAAAGAAATTGATTAGACGTTACAGTTTGATATATTTTGAAGGCATACAAGACAATTTGAAAGGGTAAATACAACTTTAACTTCCAAACAGTAGAATTCGTTACGCCTACACATGTCCGTTTAAGTTTGTTTCAAAGGGTTAAGTACAGTTTATTCTACGAAATCACCCTTGTCAATAGTTTGTAAGTTTAAAATAGAAAAGGTGACGAAGGCAATTATTTATGTGAATAAATTCTAGTTATTTCTCCACTCCAATAAAATTGCCATAAGAGTGGTTTTATATTTTACGGTTGGCGCCCTCAATCGTGAGATACGAAGAAGTAAGATGATATAAACTAGTACTATTGTAATGCACAATTTTTATGGGCAGTGACTGGTTAGCCAAGTTGGTAACAACCCATAGCTTTGAGCAACAACATTTACCAATAATTTGTACATAAAAAATTGTCTTTACATCAGATAACTAAATTATGTGTTTTATTTGCGGCGTAATGAAATGTTTTTTTTTTAATTTTTTTTTTTAGGATTAACCTATTGAAAAGCACAGCAAAATTGTAAATGATGATAATAATAATGCTGATTTAATACATTTTCATTTATATACATCCCTGCGTTGTTGAGCTAAGTCTATAAGAGTACTAAACAAATCTTCAGTTTATTCCAGAAGTTATTTTTTACTAACTTTTATATGCCTTTTCTACAAGGAATTTTTTTCGTTACATTTTTAAGACATTCCGGTAAAGGACAAGTTATTTACGTGGAATGTTTTGTCTTAGGAAGCATCTCAGGATGGAAATGCCACAATCCCTAATCAGAATTGAGAATATTTTGTATGAAAAAGGGAATAGTCGCTGATGTGAGTATAGTAAATATACTCATCGATTAAATATCCCGTTGTATACTACATATTATCACAGAATTTATAAAATTAATATATAAATATTGAAAATCAGAATCTAATAATTTGTATAATCGTATATACTACAAAAACATTATTAATTAGTTTTGAACCTTTAGATAAACTTTCACTATCTAAACAAGATGACTTATTGAAAACTGGGTGTGACCGAGGCTTCCCACGCGTAGGTGGGTCTCCCACAGAAACTCTAAATTGCGATCCTGTGGGACGATCACGTTTTCCGTGAAAAACTATTTTATGTACAACCAAGAGTCTCAAAGTATCTTTATACTAAATTCATCTTATTATTTTCCGTGGGATATAAAGCTGAAAACGGACTATTTAATACTATTTCATTTATACCCACCTGAGTATGTTGAGCTTTATTTAATTGTATGTATTCTTTGTTTCAATATTAATTTTCAACGTAAATATCTGTCATAAAAACGTTCCAATATACGCACAAGAAATAAAATACATTTATATTATGTATTTTGATTCTTGTGTCGTGGAATTGATGAGTCATTTATATGACTCTTCAATTCCACACTTAATTCCACAATACTCTTTACTAAACACCAAACTCTAAACAAACGAATTTACGGCGACACATTTGAAAATCCAATCAGAGACAACACGCAAAACAACATGTTTTGCTCCGTGTCAGTTCCCGTTTAATTCATTTAAGTAGTCGAATTATACCGTCGTCAATGCCTCGTCAGTTATTTGGGTTAAACGAGGTAGCAGGTGAGGCTGACATTTTGGTGACATCTGAACTACATTTAGCTTAACTGCCTTCCCTTAAGGATGCGATTGACCGAAGACGAGTTTGAAAGGGAACTGCCTAGGGTGGTCGCTCTTTAGAACGAGGTCATTTGTTTCTCACATGTCGACAATATGTTCGCTGGAAACGTTTGTAACTTTTCAACGACAAAGCGTTTTCAAAGGCGCATTGAAGGTTGTTCGAGCATGACTCATTGTTTTGAACCTCACCTATAAGTAACCTTATTGATCGCAAGAATTTCTTCAATTAGATCGTATCGTTTACGTGCAGTAAAAATATTTTGTTCTTGCTAACGAGCACAATATTTTAGAGGGACAACATTTTTAACCTTTTGCCTTTGGTTTAGAAAAAACTTTAAATCACCTTTTCACTAATTATACCTTTTCGTATCTGAAACGGGGGACAGTCCGTAGCCGTCCAAAAGTCAGGTAAAGGTCCTTTTGAGGTGAGAATTTTCAGTAGGAGCTTGGGGCGAATATGTTAGGTTAAAATAAAATACCACACATTTAGAAACGACGAATACCCTTTAGTTTTTAATTTATGGTTTCCTGAGATTATGTTTTGCAATAAAATACAAAGAAGTTCAAGAATATATATTTTCATTCGTTATTAGCTTGGCTAATTTATTCATTGTCTGTACCCAATGTATGTAATTATGTATATCATTTTATCTTGCCTTCATATAAGAGTCCATTGTAATATACAAGTCAACAAGAGAGGAAGAAACGAAATTTAATTTGTTTTATTGATATGGCATTATTAAGGTGATGTCATAAAACATTATATTTAGGAATAAAAATTTAATAAAAGGAAATATCAATCTGACAAGTGTATATAAATATAAGAATCAAAATATTAACCCGCGGTCAGCCGTCTGTTTGTACAATAAGCGGCCTTTGTAATGTCATCGCTTAAGGCAACAAAGCCAGCCCAAGATGAGTAACGCTGTAATAACTTTCTTGAAATGTTTTGGTTGATAAAGTGTTTACAGGATGAACTTGAATATTAAATCCACATTTATTTTAGAGTTACGATTCATAACCTAGCGCAGATTCATTATGCAGTCGCCGACTTCATTTTCAATATTGAAAATTAAAAAGAAAGGCGAACCTCCCGGATTCAGTAATATTTCTGAACCTAAAATAAAAGCGAGTTGATTAAAATTCGCCATTTACTTAGGTACGAGTAGGTGCTCACTCGGAAGATTTTATGGATTCTAAGGTATATATAAAATGTGTCTACTTTTTGTAAGCTTGGGAAAACATATTCTGAGATTAAGCGAGGGTCGCTGTGAGTGTTTTGAGTAAGACAAAATCGAAATGAGAATCTTTATTGACATAAATTGACATAATGTTATCCTCAATTTAATAGGTAGCAAATTGCTAGGATCGAAACCTATGAGACATAACTTGGCTGTAATGTAGTGTGTGAGATAAAATACACGCGCATCTTAGACGCGCATATACGCAACACCATTGAATCATTCGCAATATGATTTCCGCTATAGTTCGTTAGAGTAAATTTTACCAGAGGATTTGAAATATTTTTTGTGTGTAAACGAATTTTTCTCCATGGTTACTTAGTTTGGTTGTGTCCTGTCTGATATTTCGTTATTTGCACAAATAGCTCAAAATGCAATTCTCAAATATAATATATTACTCGTATTAAACAAACACGCTACGAATTAAAGTACGATTACAGTAATGTCCGAAAGACCACTTGACTTGACTCTAAAAAAGTTTTTATTGGTAGTAGTTTTGCGCCGCGGCCCGGTAACCTTGCACAAAATTTTTAAATAACATTTGAAATTTAATTTAGTGGAGAAGTACAAAAGCCACAATCTAGTTCACGGTAAACTAACTACCCTAGGGAGTTGGACGCTATCCGAGTCGCAAGCACCGGTTATACAGGCCCGTCGCCGATCATCTGACCCTACATAATTACGACAACATTCTGATTCAGGAATGCAAATTAAGGCACCGCCGGCTCACGGCTGTGGTATAACGCCGTTTGTTATTAATTTTATTCAAAGGACTTTTTAGGAACGTCATACTTAGCTCAAAGAATATTGGGTTTCAATCAATATCTTCGAAGGCGCAAGGCAACAAGGGAAAGTAGGGAATGAAAACAATTCACTGTTCTTTGTTAACGGGCCTCTCTGAGGAGACGTATTTTTAGAATTCTCGTGTGTCCCAAGCCCAAGTCAGCTTTGTAAGAAAAATAGCGGAGTTTTAACCGTCAAAATATTTTTGATGATGGAATTCTGTTAATATCAGCGTAAGTATTTTATGTGAAAACGAAATACTTAGACGTTGAATTAATAAAGGTAAATTTTCGCAGCTTGATAAAAATATTACCATTTTTCATGCGGCCAAAATTGCCTGTTTTAATTTAATTTTCAAACACGAAGCAAACATGACTAGTCACTGAACGCTCATTTCGCGATGGCTTCTCCTGTCGAGCTCAACGAGGTCTGCATTAACGAGTTCCGCCTAACAGTTGCAAATTAATGGACATAAATGTTTTTATAATAATTCCTTACCTACCCTAAACGGAATTATCATTTCAGGATTCTGTCGTTGGCTTAACATGATGAAGGTCCCGCTGTAGTCAGGCCAAAGTACATAATTCCTAATGTTTTTAATATGGGTACGTTACATATTTTACTTCTGACATGACGTGATTTATGAATAGGGACTACGGATTCAGCTTTTGCAAATTTACTGGTTTTGTTTTATAAGAAATATAAAAAAAACTGTTTTAATCTTCTATTATACTTGGTGTTGGCAATTGGCGCTTAGCCCACTTGATAGGGAAAAGGCACTATGGTCTATTCTATTTCACTCTACTGGAAGGGTTCACCGAAGCTAGCCCTTCGGCCTATGAGTTTTTAGTTTACATACTCCCATATATATTATAACAATACTAATATAAAACATGTAATGCCAGGCTAGAGCCATATTGTAGCAGTTTTTTTTAAAAATTGGAAGCGTTATATTAATCAACCCAATCTAATCAAATATAAGTCCATCCCTTTTAGTCTTTCTATAGTGGGAACAACGCATATCGATTCCAAGATCTCATTGGCTAATTTATGAAATCTTTCCGTGGATTACAGATAAAGTTTCGTGTTCAATTACAGTTGCGCGGCAGAGCTAAAACATCAAAATACAATTCAAATATTAAAACAAATATAATAAAACAAAACAAAAGCATAAGTCCCATCTCGAATTAAAACAATCGTGTTAAATTGGTCGTTAGATAACCTTGTATGTTCTCTGATGCAGAGGTGATTTTATTGGCCTCAGTAGAGCGTAAGCCTGTGTAAGGAACGTAAAGAAACTTTTCCGACCCAAAAGTTTTGTCATGTAACAATGTAATTAGCCCCCAGGAGTTCCAGCCCGAACTTGTAACAAATTCTTTATCTCGCCTCAGCGTTTTCACTTACTAAAATTAAAACTCTTCGGTTAATGAAGGATCGCTTACGGAATTAATAACAATAACGGTTAATTCTTATGCACCCCATGTTCGGCCATAACGTGCTCTAATCAGAATTTTCCCTGATAAGTTTCCAAAATAAACAATGTTTTGAACGAGAAACATTTGTTTTTTCTGTTGGAAAACGTTGTATTTCCTTTGTCTTTGTTTTTAAGGAGTAATGTTTTGCTGTTAGTATTTTTTCTTTGTGAATTATGTCCTTATTTGTTGGATATTAGGGTTTTAAAATTGTTTTGTGTAAACTATTTACCTTTAATTTGGTTTTAAATATGTGATGAACATGTGTGTTTGTGATGTTTATTTGTATCTATGTGTGGGTATATTTGTGATACAATCGTGTTGTTTCTGATATCTACAACATAATATGTGGAAAATCTCAGATCAATGTATGTGATGTCAGCTATTTATTTATATTGTCAATTAACAAAGCTAGATCTCACAAGAATAGGCTTTTCTATGCTCATTTATGACCAGCCATTGGGTGTAATGGTCGAGAAGTCAGCTATTGCACCAGATTAACCGGGTTCGATCCCCGCACGGTACAAAAATTTGAGTGAACATGTCCGTTTGTATCGGTCTGGGTGTTTCTATGTTTAATAATATATGTACATATGTATTTACAAAAAAAGTATAAAAGTAATGTTTATCCAATGTCTGGCATCCATAGCACAATCTAATGCTAAGTTTGGGCACAGAACATAAAATAGTACTAGGCTAGAGAGCACTGTGTGATTAATGTCCAGAGATATTTATTTATTTGGGGAAATAAAAAAGATTGAGATGTTTTCTAAATCTGCATGTATTTACATAAAAATATATGAATATTTGAGCGTGTTGTCCTGGTTGTCCAAGACCTATACAATCAAATAGTTTTAAAATAAAATACTTTTTCTAAAAGAGTTTATTACTAGTCAGATTTTTTATAGCTATTTCATTGTTCGTTTAATTTAAAGATTTAACACAAAAATATCACTGATTTTACAGCAATTCCGTCTATAAAATACGATTGGCATTGTCAATGTTTTGGCTATAAATCATGCAATAAAATTTATGATCTTCTGATTCTCGTATTTCATATCGGGTATTGATATTAATAGCTTTTTCATTTACGCATTTGGACGAAATTTGATAATACACATAATTTTAAACTGCATAGTCTATAACAGTACTTTGATATAGAAAATATTACGATTTTTAATGTTTTTGTCTGTCTCTCGATGTCTATTGTTAGTCTTTAAAAAATACTGGAGGGAGTTTCATGAAACTTTTTTGTAAAATCAATAGATTTTAGTCCTCAGAACATTATAATTTATTTTGAATCTCTAAGATATATTATTAAAGCGCCTAAGGAGGTTGGTCGCCATTATAAACACTTTTTGTTCACATACGAATAAGAAAATTTGGATCTTCATAAGTAGAAAACCCTTGCATACCCACGCGCGTATGAATGTAGCGCCTTTAAAAAAGTTGTGCGTGATGTTAAACAACAAAAAGTACATAATATGCCTTTCGTTGGTGTTTCAAAAGAAGCGAAACTGCTGACAAAGGTAGATAAAAGTATAAATATATAATTTATCTACATCCATACCATAATATGTCTATTTTATAGTCAGGAGCGATGAGCAAACGCCCTACATTTAGATATAAGTATCTGTGGCTGCATCGTAATGTTTACATTTTAGTATCGGTAACCGATACTTTAATTACGTTCAAATTTCGAACGTCTTCTTAAAAAGTAAAAATTAATGGATTTGAAGCTAACATAGTAAGCAAAACATCTTGATGTATTTTCAAAGGTACCAGGAGAGCATAACCGCAGTGTAACTATTCATTTAATCAAAGAGTTTGAAAGACGCGAGCTAGCCTAGCTTCTTGTTCTTCTCTGCTCTCCTGGTACTACGGATTATATTCCACGCGGTTTCACATCGATCCTGACTTTAAAATAGACATTTATCGTATGAATGAAGATAAAGTTATGTATGTGACTGTACATAATTAGGCATTAAAATACGAATGTGGTTTTATGAAACGAACGAAGTGAGACCCACATTATGCAACAGTCACATAAATAACTAATTTACATTTTTTTTATAAACAGACAATGTTGAAATAAGAATTCACACGAAAAATTGTCAGCCTTCAGACTTAAGCAAGGTTAATTTTCATTCAGTATTCACAAAACCTAGTGGCCAAGTTTATGCGCGTACCAACGACCAATTACAACTTCGAAGTAATTTTCCTAGCAAAAAGTCTTGGCTTTGTAAAGGACGCTGATGGTCATTTAATATTGATAGGTGCTGTGTGTGCGCTCGCAAAGTTTGCAGCTTCTTAATATTTGATCGTAATTAAAGTTAGTTACATACACTGAAGGGAATCTCGCGTAAGATTAATCCTCTAGAGTTAGTAAAGCTCTCGCGGCCCAAGTTGCTAAGGTTGTTAGCAGTAGTGGCCTCGACGCATGTTTATTTCAGAGATTGCGAGGGTGTAACTTGAGACTGTTTGCTGGTTTTGAGGGCGGCGCGCAAACACCGTCGCGCGTATACACTACAACTTAACGAGCCAACTCGAGCTCATCGGGGAATTTCGTGTTTTTGCACGGGAGCGATGTTAAAATTGCGTCAATACAAATTTTGAGAGCGCGTAAATTGAATAATATTTATCTTTAATACACTTATGTATGTGGGGCGTGCGAGGAGACAGAGAAAAGTTTGACTACAATGTGGGTGGAGTTTTGTTATCGGAGCGCGTCGCATACAATCGTCGCGACGCCGGACCCGCTCGCCTGAATACACACGCGATGCTCGCTCTCTGACGGATATTGGGTAGGCGGGCGCACGGTTTAAACTGCACACTTTCCTTACAAAGCGAAAAGTTTGCGTTCAACTAAATGCATACGGCCCGTTTGTGCGCTCTGCCGGGCTTTACATTTGTCAAGTTAGAAACTTTCCACCACACTAACTACCTGTTGTGGCGTAAATTTCCTTTTGAATCTGGCACGTTTTAGTTCAAGATTGTTTCTGTATATTTAATATATGCGTCACGCGTGTGGTAGATTAGGATGTTTTGCTCTGCGTCCTAGATACATTAGTTATGCAAACGGTTTATATACGCAGGTAGCACACGTCGTTAGTAGTTAGCTATGAAATGTGCGCCTATGAAAGCATTCATTTGTACAGACTAATTAAATACGTAATGAATGGGTATTATATTCTGACTTTTATCTTCAGTTAACGAAATTTCTAGATTTACGCAATATTGACAGAATACCTTTCTCAACGTGTAAAGTTTAGGAAATAAGGTATTAAATTAATGTACGACGTGATCTATTCTACGTCATCATTATAATTATAATGCGGAAGAATGTATGGTTGCGCCTTCACGCTTAAACTAGATAGATGGTCTAGATCAAGATCTTGGGAAAGCACATACTCTTCTAATACCTGTCCTGGGGGTAACAAAAATAGAAGTGTTTTGTTTTCTCTGCACGGCGCAACGGATTGACGTGATTTTTGGTATTTGGGTAGTTTGGGAGCTGGAGAGTGACCTAAGCTAAAAGCTTTTTATTCCGGAAGAAGATTAAATTCCTGCGGGGTTACTTACCCTTACTTTAATTAAACGGACTACATAGAATTTTATAGTTACATGTACAGCTCATGATTTTGTTTGTTGCAGACCTTAAGTGGGAAGACAACTAACTACGCAGGCCTTCGGTGGTAAGTGGCCAGTAATATTCTTAGATGTGGTGGTTGTGGTTTTATTTTTCTCATCTCGGCAAACGCATCCTTTTTCTTTTTCATTCCGGCCAGTACGAAAGAAAGCGTGGGACAAAATAGTGCTACGTAATACTCGTATATCTGGAGCGAATACTTCGCTGGCAATGTCCAGCCAGAATTACGTATAGTGTATTATACCTGCGGAGCGGCCGGTGTGTCAGCGAGTGCTCGTCGAGATGAATGGCTTTCTAATGAATCGGTGCCGGCGAGCAACATTCGTTAGCGTAATGGACAACGTGGTCCAAGCGGCATTATGTGAAAACGTGGTGACAGCACTTTTATGTTCCATTTAGACCTATCCGCGCGTATTTAAATTCTTCTAGCGTAGGGACGCGGCCTCGGAAATAGGATTTGTTCTATTCGTTTGACGTGTTTTCTCAGTGGCTCATATTGATTTTGTTTTGGGCAAATGTTTCAATACCAACCTTCGTTCACTTTTTGTTGTAACAAAGTATGATATTTAATTTTGTAGACTTAGGGTCAATTTTAACACTGTCAGATAAGTGCCGGTAAACGTGTCAGTCAGCTATCTTAGATGCTATGTCATTAGTTGATTTTCAAAAAAAAGAAGGCAACGTAATTCATATCTGACAGATAAATTACAAGCACCTTATCTGGTAGAAACTGGCCATTAAATTAATTTTCCTTCTTCCCTAATTTTGGGATGATATTGTAATTTATTTTTGAGAACGAATCATCATATTATGTACACAACATTAAAATATTATTTCAGCGTTTATAACCGGTAAATTTAAGAATATTACTTCGTCCTTCAGACGGTACATTAAGTCTTTGGGTCCGAATTATCGGGAGCCAGCAATTCTAAAAAACAAACTGCCTAAGTGCTCTGAATAGGCGGCGTATAAATTCTCACTAAATTAACCAAAGGCAAACCAAAGAGTTTTGTCAACTTACTACGTTGATAATACTTAGTAGAATAATAATCTCCTATGTACATACATACATAGTGTGTACATGTACCAATTATGTGTTCACAACTGGTATTTTAATCGACTAAGTCGTCAACTCGCGGGCGTGAAACTCGCGGGAATCCGCGAGTTGGCACTTTTCGATTTTACATACTTTTATTGTCGTCAACTCGCGCGTCTATATAAAGTACAATCAAAAAAAAACAGGTTAAAACCAAAAAATAATTTACAATGTACTAGGGCAACATGACCTTACTGGATACTATACGAAGTCGTTGGAATAAATCTGGTTTTGTACCTACTTGTGACATACCTGTCGTCTTCAATACTGTTTTAACAAAACAACTCTGAACCACTGACACGTATTTAATTATTTTTGACTTCATTCGTTCGTGTGATTTGCGTATAAATAGGGACTTTAGTCGTTTCGCACCACGAGTTATTCAACTCGCCAGTATCGTTATTGATTTATATTATCTAACAATCGAACCCTAAAAATACTAAACGAATTCATTATTTGCCTGATTTCATTCATTACTTAAATCAACACAAAGGATACTATTTATTTCGATAAACCGCTCCATTTGTACATTCTGAAGTCAACAGGACCGAAGTTGCAGGCAGAAGTTGTGATATGTAAACAGTACATTAATTCATGTTGTTTTAACAGTGTGAAATATGTGTAGTTGATCATGTTAACAAGATAAGTTTCGAGGGCGAAGCTTTAACCACTCAATCCCGAACCGGCACTCGGGTGCCGCGTAACAATAGATTTTCTATTGTGTCTGGTAATCCGGGGCTTGAAAGATTAACTGTATTTAATACCAACGTAAAATTTTAACATGAGGCAAGCAAAAATATTCAGCCATAATTTTGTTATTCAATATTCGGCAGTTTTTGCTGCGGTTTCAATAGTTTACGATCTACACTGGTTTACGGTTGAAAGGTCGTAGTGAAAGTTATTGAAATATTTAATGTACAAGAGGTCATTTGTTTTGTAAAATAATGAGTTCGAGTTCGAGTAATAAGAAATAAATGTACGCGTATCACACGCGTCACTTTGTTTTAAATGACAAGTAAATGTTATGTTTTTTTTATTTGAAATAAATATCACTAGGATTAATGATATTATATATCATTGACTAGGATGATATGGTGAATAGAATGATTATTTCATATTTGCTACGAATGTACAAAATTAATCTTTTAATTCGGAGCATTCGTAGCAAATAATCATTCTCAATCAAAAAGTTCCTTTATTACCTATATCAGTTATCAGCATATCTAATGTGTTTGTCAAATTCAATACTTCAGAAACGGGTAAATATTTTTTGTTTTTATTCCTTTTTCCTCATACACATTTTCATGTACGTTCTCTGTATGAACGCCAAATTATTTATTGTTTACATTCATATTTTGTGTTTATCACGAACAAAGAAAAAATGTTGTTTACAGCTTTTTACTACATACGCAAAATTATTTCCCGATAATAGTTATTTGTGGTACTTATTCTACAAAATATTGTTATAAAATGTAAGTATGTTGTTTCATCGAGCGGGTTCTGTTGACTGTACGATAGGGAGCATTTTCAACACAAATATGTACCTATTCGCGTAGTTGCCATGCGGTTTCTGCTTCGCTTCATTTCGTTTGTGTGGTTTAGGAACTCAGCACAAGTTCCAAATTGTCACCCTCTCTTCCTCCTAATTCATGTTTATCTCATGGAGCTTATGTAATTAAGAAATATCTCTTTGACAAATGACTATGGATAATACGAGTATAACGCATTTTGACATGTATGAGTACTAGCTGCCTGCCCCGACTTCGTGTGAGTGATGTTGGAGTGATGTATCGAATTTAATAAATGATCTGATAATAAACTAATTTAGGGGAGTGGTTGGAAAGTTACGAAAGATAAATTATTTTGTTAGTTAGTTTTTAATTAAATAAAAGATAGATTAAACTGTACATACAAATTAAATTATCCTTGGCCGCTTGCATCCTACCCCAAAGTAAAAGTAGAAAGCGTTTGTGTTATGGCTATCTAAATCAACGAAGGCATCATGAACATAATTATATTTCAAAACAGAAATACACCCAGATACAGAACAAACACAAAATATTCATTCAATAAATTGACGGTAAACGTAACGTGAAATTATTCCAGAGTTTTGTTACCTTTTCAAAGTAGTTAATGACTGTTCTATTCTTTGCACCAAAAAACTGGCATTCATTAACTACGTCACTACGTCATCACGATCCGAAAAGTAGGTAACAAAAATTCGTCGACTTCTCTTTAATAATGCTGCCGCTACAATTACTGCGTGACCCGAAACTTTTGTGACTCGTAAAATAGTTCAACGTACGCTTATATTAAAATTAAGTTAGTGAAGTAAAATGGGTCGTGATTTTCATTAGGGGATAGTTTTTCAATACCTCTATTTTAGTTTGGAATTTACATTATTTGTTAAGGTCGTAAGGATATTCTGTGAATTTCAATGCTTCATTATTGATGTAATTGATGATGTTTTCTAGCCCAACTGAACCTAAATAGTCAACATTTGAACAGTTAAGTTAAAATTATGTTATAGCACAAATTAAGGATTACGGAAGCATTGACCTAAAGGGGTTCATTTATTAACCAATAAACAAGTAATAACTTGATAAGAGATTCAAATGCAGGACCAACACTTTTAAGTACTTGTTGTAGATGTTGTTATAAGGAATAATGGAATGCATTGATGCATCATAACTGCAACCTAGCGAGAGCTCCAGTCGTATGTGGGACACATGACTTGATCTTTGTCCCACTACCCACTAACTATACTTCAATGATTGTGCGGAAAGCGTTAAAAATGTTGGCTAAGAATATTACAACTACTTCTGCAATCATTTGTTTTAGATAATATTTTATTATCACGTGGTGTATCAACGCAGATCTCTTTAGAAGGGGCAAGATTAGCGAGTCGTCTGCGTACACCTGCCGTGCCGGTGCGAGATGAGTTCAGGCGGCCGACGCACGCGACACCTGCCTCACACGGGATAATACGCCGTTTGTGTGCCGGTGAAATATGACACTCTTTAGTATTAGCGGGAGAGAAGTCGTGGAATACTGATGATGGTTACATCAGGTTTACATTAAGGAAAGTTGCATACGATATTTAGTTACACTTGCATAATTTGGACAGTGTGATGTGGTAGCTAGTGGGCTGCAGTTTCACTCAGATGTACATATTTAAACACGTATGTCAGAGTCCGGAATTCGATCTCTGTGCCTGACCGGAGCAACTGGTTGTGTGTTAACTAATTCCCAGGTAAAAAAGGTAGAATGTAACCGTATTTCTATTTCCGTATTTCTAATATCCCACTTCTAATTCTTAACCGTTAATCCTGTCATCAACTGAATTCACCATCATTATATTATTTTCATACATCAACCCGATCTTTTGATGACCTTGCACCAATAGGTAATTTTGTTGTGTGCTGTGTTCAAAAAGCAGTAGTATTTTTAGTCATTTTCGGTTCATGCCTAGATTTATCGGGCGCAACTAATTACAATGCCATCGAGGCAGTAAAATCGGTCAATAAATGGAATAAAACAAACACCCAGTTTTCAAAGCTTCCTGAAAATAAAAGCCAATAAGTATTTCTTTCCTGCTTAAAGTGAATTTATTTTTTTGCATTTAATACTGTTTATAAAAACTAGATGACGTAGCAGAACGCTGCTGAAACTTAAATACTACGGCCACAGAGTCTGTGCTAACAGAGATATGAATAATTGTGGTTTAAAGTGAGTACTTTAGTAAGGCTTAAAAATAAGGGTCCGCGAGCATTAGTCTTTCTTTTATTTGGTTAGTAAAAATGTCGGCTAGTAATTAACAAGTTAGGTACCTTAACATTTTTATCATGTGCAGGCGTCGTTATAATAAAAGCTTTGTAAGTCACGGACTAACAAACAAAGAACAATGCTTTTTTTGGCCAACCCGTGGACAGTAAAATAAATAAAATCTGAATTTTGCAATAAATTACTTCTAAATTAATTTGATTTTTGAAAGTTACTAGAAGTCTGCCAGATCTTTAATTATTTTTATGATTTTAATAAATTGTGTAATTAATAAATCACTTCCGCCTTACAAAATGTTGTCAGTATCTATATTACATTACAATCGATTTCGTAATCGAGTCAATCCTGTTATTCGATTGAACTTTTTTTTACTCTTTTTAATTATTATGCAACTCTGCAATAATCATTGTTACATATAAGAATGTAATTACTTATTTATTACAAAAATAACCTAAAAGCTTTTTCTAAAACTGTAATAAAAATTATTCCTTTTAATTAATAATATCGCAATCTATATCGAAAATCGGTATTATATTTCATTTATTCAAAATGCAACACTGACAATTATTTTTGTCTTTGGCATTATGACAGTCAATCGTCATCATGAAGACGTGTCATTCGAAAGTTGTCAAATTAAGAGGAAATCAAAAGCGAATGACATTTCATGATGACGATTGACTGACAATGTCAGTCACTCAACGAAAATACATAGTACAGTCAAAAGCACGTCAGACGTAACTCTTTGGACTTTGTACCACTCTTATGTCGGGGACATAAGTGCTATTATCGAACTGCAAGTGTTAACCGTGATGTGCTGTTGACCGTACATATACCTACGTCATTTTGTGCTGCGGAAATGATAATATTCATTGCACAATTTATTTAATTCATAAAAATAATAAAAGAGCTGGTGGACTTCTAGTAATTACCAAAAATTTAATTAATTAAAAAGTTATTTATTGCAAAATTCAGTTTTTATTTATTTTACTGTCCACAGTAAGCCAAAAGTTGTATGGCTCGTGGGCATTGTTCTTTTGGCAGTTTCCAATGTATGAATTTAGATCCATAGAAACAATTATAAACGAAAATGAGAGTAAATACATTATTTGCGCAAATGGGAGTGATTAATAGTTGTTATTTTTCATAAAGTTACGAACTATTACAGATCAGTTAATGTAAGATCTCACTTTTAACTGCGCAATAACATACCATAAGAAGAGAATGCTAGCTTATTATATGAAAAGAGGCGGTTAGAGGCGGCAAACGAGCTATGCAGCGGGTCAACTGATGGTAAGAAATTACCGCCGCCCATAGACACTGCAACACCAGAGGGATCACTGATGCGTTGCATTTTATGAGAGAGTACGCTCGTATTAATATCAAGGTCTTTAAGTCATAACCGTCAGGAAATACTGCTGCAGTGAGATTGTTCCACAAAACTGTAGTTCGAACATTATACATATATATGCGAAACATATTATGCGAAGCAGTACTTGAAAACACTCACTCAATATATCTAAAGTAAAATCCTTGTTAGCCTACAAACGTCTGTACTGCAAAGTAAGTTTAAAAAATGTTATTTATTTTTTCCTGTGGTGTCGAAAAATGTCGCATGAAAAGCGTGAGCTCTCG
This sequence comes from Mecyna flavalis, assembly GCA_949319885.1. Taxonomy (NCBI): domain Eukaryota; kingdom Metazoa; phylum Arthropoda; class Insecta; order Lepidoptera; family Crambidae; genus Mecyna; species Mecyna flavalis. The sequence continues at coordinate 8,140,130 of OX439435.1, read as the reverse complement.
CCATTACCACAGATAACGGAAGGAGTATTATGTGCTCTGTGGTCATTACAATCTCGGCTGTATTACGTATACAATCAACTTGAGCGGTTTTTGACGGGGCTTCATAGAAGATTTTCATGCTTCCTTATTCTTATAATGAATCGGACATAACACAGTTTCTTTTGAAGATACGAATTTTATCAATCTGTTTGTAGGACGATGATAAATATGGTAATTTTTTAATACTACTCGTAATATGACACATCATAATTTTATGAACTATTATTTCAACAAGATAGAAAATATATTCAAGCTGACACTGGATAGTTAATAGAAGCCATACCTACTTATGAATAAAATCTTATCTTTCAGGGCTTTGTCAGTAGTAAAGAATATTATTTGGCGAGTGGTTATTTATAAATTAATATCTTAATTTCAGCAAAAATTTAAAACAAAAGAGGCGTATTTCGCCAACACAATTGAGATAGGAGGGCACTCTTTTACTGCCGCGCTGCTTTATAATAAACCCTCATTTTTCATAATTAAAACCTATTTACATTCCTAAACGTTCAACCTACGAATGTGTAAACGTAGGCAGATATAGGAGTATACGAGTATATGCCAGTGCTAACCTGGACTGTAGGCTGTGTTAACGCGCCTATATACGAGTATATACGGACCCTACCGTTCACCGGCCGGCTGTGGTTGCAAACCCCTATACCTTATTTATGCGACACGTTTTTTACGAAGAGCGGTGAAACAAAGGACAATAAAACAAATTGCTCCTTTTGAATTACCCCATCAAACACCACTCGGTAACAATAGGCTTTCTGATGAATTATCAATTTTCTCTTTGTCACGAGCCAAACAAAAACTGGCGATGATCGTTCCTAGGGAGCGCGTTATCTTGGCAGAGACGTATGACCATTATTTGTTCACGTGTTGATATGGCGTAAGTGCAAGTGTGTGCTCCTTTATCCATCAATCGGTGGAGACAGACAGTCGGCGAGATCTGGCGCGGATGAATGTGTTTGGTTTAATGCTGGATGGGGTGTTTTTTTTTATATATATTTTCAACAGAAACAACATGTAATTAACTATTTTATGTAAAACTAAAATTGCTTAAAGTTTTCGCAAAATACCGAAACAACTGACCATTAACATTAACTATAAAAAAAAAGAATATCAGTGGCTGACAATAATTGACATAACGATTTAGTTTCGTATTCTACCAAGAATTATAATTGTTAATAAGTTTTATTTGTAATTATAATTTTCGATTTTACTTCTAACTACTCAATAGCAATCCAATTTCATTAATATGGTTGCTGTAAAGTAATCAAAACGCGTCGGTGAAGTGTTGAACGATTTGCCAATTTGTCATTTTGGGTAAAAAAGACAAAGTGAAAGTGGTTTGAAAAAGGAATGTTTCTTTTTATGAACTGTTGTCAACTAATTCAACACTGTTACTATAATGTGGTTACTATACTGGAAATTACCTAGTTGCTTCGGAAGCTCATTTGATGGTGACGTCATATCCTGTGCCAGTGGGGTCGTTAATTCAAATAACAGGTAAGGTAAGACGGTTTATTTATTTTATTCAATTTATTCAAGAAATAAACAGCTTTACATTTAGTATACAAATAAAGACAGTTGAATATATATAAAAAACACCTAATAAAAGAAATATTTTACATAGGTGCAAAAATTAACTCTGATTTGAAAACAAATGCTCCTTTAGTTAGTACCCTGCAGGAGAATACGGAATATATCTTTGCGATAATTATACTCGTATTTTGTCTTTTAAAATTCAAGTAATTTTGGATGTTGCCATAAGTTGTTTATTTGTTTTTAAGTAATATATTGTTGTTGTGCCATAAGTTTAACTGTTTATTTATTATATATCTGTATTCTTCCGAATTTTGTGATTCTATTTAATGTAAAATTATCAATTACGAAATGAAAGTGTTACTTTCTCAAAAAAGCCCTTACTGGTGCGTGAGAACGATCCAGATGCTTCAGAATTGACAACTTCTGGTCGTAATAATGGTGAAGGAAACCGCTGGTCGGCGGTAAACGGACCGAGAGGGAACATTACCCTTCTCCATAACGTTATAGTCTTTCAGAATATATAAAAAATGGACTTTTGTAGGACGGTATATTTAGAGTTAGGCTATATCTTTTTTAGGGTTCCGTAGCCAAATGGCAAAAAACGGAACCCTTATGGATTCGTCATGTCTGTCTGTCTGTCTGTCCGTCCGTATGTCACAGCCACTTCTTACCGAAACTATAAAAGCTATACTGTTGAAAATTAGTAAGTAGATGTATTCTGTGAACCGCATTAAGATTTTCATACAAAAACAGAAAAATAATAATAAATTTTGGGGGCTCTCCATACTTAGAACTGAAACTCAAAAAAAATTTTTTCATCCAATCCTTACGTGTGGGGTATCTATGGATAGGTCTTTTAAAATGATTATAAGGTTTCTTATATCATTTTTTTCTAAACTGAATAGTTTGCGCGAGATACACTTCCAAAGTGGTAAAATGTTGGTCCCCCCCCCTGTAACTTCTAAAATAAGAGAACGATAAATCTAAAAAAAAATATATGATGTACATTATTATGCAAACTTCCATTGAAAATTGGTTTGAACGATATCAAGTAATTAGTTAATAAATTTTTGGGGCTTCCCATCTTAGAACTGAAACTCAAAAAATTTTTTTCTTCAAACCCTTACGTGTGGGGTATCTATAGATAGGTCTTTAAAAATTATAATAAGGTTTTTTATATCATTTTTTTCTAAACGGAATAGTTTGCGCGAGAGACACTTCCAAAGTGGTAAAATGTTGGTCACCCCCCCTCTAACTTCTAAAATAAGAGACCGATAAAACTAAAAAATATATATGATGTACATTACCATGCAAATTTCCATTGAAAATTGGTTTGAACGAGATCAAGTAATTAGTTTTTTTTTAAAACGTCATGAATCGTAAACCGCAATTTTCCTCTCATTCAATCAACTCAAATATAAAAACGTCGATCAAACTTACAAAGAACTACAAGAACTTTTATATTATGATGATACTTGCTGCTACGGAACCCTTCATGGGCGAGTCCGACTCGCACTTGGCCGGTTTTTTTTAAATATTATAATGATAAAATTAACAGAAACTACTTTACAACCGTAAAGGTATATAAAAATGGATTTATGAATATGTCTGATATCCGCTTTCGAACTGAATATTGTTGATTTCAATTAGTTCTTCAGCGTACTTTATGATAGAAAGGTACAAAAAGAATCATAAATATATAATTTAATGTCTATCGAATCAATTTTCGTATTCGTAGTATTTTATTATATTTTATATGAAACGAGCACTTTTCTATTTGTGTTTTGTAACCACTGCGAAGAAAATGAGTTTGATCTTATCTTATAATTTATATATCTTAAAAAAATTCCTAACACTGGATTCTCTAATCTGGCTGTGTGCTTAAAAGCGATTTTATAAGTGTAAATAAAAACTAACCAGCGACCAACACAGAGACTCGCATCAAATGAAGATGTGTAATAAGATTAAAGAGGTTTTGTTGTTTCCTTTCGGCTAATTGGATTAGTGTAATACCAATGAATCAGATTGTTGTGACAAACGAGTTTCTAGATAAAAGGACGGACCCAACTCTGCGGATGTTATTCCCACTACGCTCTTCTCGATTATACTCGTAGCGATATTAAATACTTTGGGATTAATTTGATAAAACGTTCAATTTACCGATCACACCTCGTCGCTTTGATGGAAGTCACTGTAGAACGCACCTAATTGGTTATTAGATAACTATCGGTTGGTGTTGTTTACCTAGAGCTTCCGGGACGGTCCGCCCTAAACCAACAAAGTAATGACGTCCAACACTCATCGGCCTACCTTCATCCTCATTCCAAATGTCCTTATTTAATTTCACCTTGATCTGTGGAAATGAAAGGTCCACTCGCAAGCTATCGTAATAAAATCCAGGGATAAGTATTTTCTATACGCAGTCTATTAAACTACGTCGTGCTCGTCCCGTCCCGATTTGTATGATTTATTCCTTCCAACTTCCTTACTTATATCGTTCCTTCTTTATTCTAATATAAATCTTTAGACATGGGTACCCATTGAAGTCACAAACGTCGTTTTGAGCTTTTTTATTACGTTCCTTTTACTTACTATCTGTTTTCGTAGCTGCCTCTTACGTTTCTCATCGCTGTATCTTTGTGTATTACAGGGAAACAATAAAAGGAAAGTTGTCGTTAGACCAGGTAGCGAGTCAAGTGGCTCGGTATTTTCCTCCCGAACAATACAAAGAATTAGAGAAAACGAAAGTCATCGGCCGTTCATTTCGTTCAGTTTCCGCGCCATCAGTTTTTACTGGAGGCGAAAGAAGTCGGTATTATGTAGCTGATAGTTCGGCGAACTGCCTAATTGTTTGTGTCTGTTGCGTCTCGGCTTCGGTATTGATTGATTAGCAGCCATTCGATACCTGCAATAAATCGCGTGACCGATGCTATAGTTATGTGTCTAATTTGTCCTGAATTACGATACGATACACGACGTACTCGCTAGTGTTTTCTTACAGTGGAAGTGGAAAGGGGAATGCCGGAAAAAGGCCCAGAGTGCACAACATATTCAATTAAATTAATGAAATCTAAATATTCGTACTTGATTTTTCGCTATTTTCTTTTTTCAGTATCAGTTGGGAAAAACATCTATATTTAATTAAGTATTTCAACGATTTTATCCTTTACATGTCCTAAGGGCCTAAGTTACTATGGCTTTCTAGCATTCCCCTTTAGGTATCTAATGCAAATAGAGTTTAAAAGGGGTTTGAAGATTTTTGTATGGAGGCTGGCTTACCTTGTGGTACGCCATTTTGATTTTTTTTCAAAATAGCGTTCACTTAAAAGTCTATCAAAAATCGATACCTTACATTAATACAAACATAATATGTTATTAGACAAAAACCTGTAAAGTGTCACATTTTAAAGCTATAAGCAACTAAAGGTTTACTTCTTTATTTTAAGATTTTTTTGTGTCAAGTTATAGTTCACATAAAATTCCTTAAAAAATGGATACCCGACATCAATACAAACATAAAATGTCATTACACAAAAACCCGTGAAGTGTCACGTTTTAAAGATAAGCAACTAAAGATTTATTTTGAGTTTTTTTTTGTCTCAAGTTTTTGTTCATATAAAATTCATTTAAAAATGGATACCTGACATCATTATAAACATAAAATGTTATTAGACGAAAACCCGTAAAGTGTCACGTTTTAAAGATATAATCAACTAAAGTCTTATTTCTTTATTTTAAGATTTTTTTGTGTCAAGACGTCATAGTTCACATAAAATTCATTCAAAAATGGAATATGACATCAATAAAAACATAAAATGTCATAAGATGTCATTATTACTATAACTTGAGAAAAAAAACTCAAAATACAGAAGTAAAACTTTAGTTGCTTATATCTTTAAAACGTGACACTTTACGAGTTTTGTCTAATAACATTTTATGTTTGTATTGATGTCAGGTACCCATTTTTAAATGAATTTTATGTGAACTATAACTTGAGACAAAAAAAACTCAAAATAAATCGTTAGTTGCATTATATCTTTAAAACGTGACACTTCACGAGTTTTCGTCTAATGACATTTTATGTTTGTATTGATATCAGGTATCTATTTTTGAATGAATTTTATTTGAACTATAACTTGAGAAAAAAAAACTCAAAACAAAGAAATTTTTCTTTGGTTGCTTATATCTTTAAAATGTGACACTTTACGGGTTTTTGTCTAATAACATATTATGTTTGTATTAATGTAAGGTATCGATTTTTCATAGAATTATAAGTGAACGCTATTTTGAAAAAAAATCAAAATGGCGGACGCGTAGGAAGGCCAAAATCTTCAAACCCCTTTAACGGATTGATTTGCGCAACTGTTTTGGTGTCCATTACTTTTAATAATTATTTCTTTTCACAAATATACCAAAACAACTTGATCGATGTCGTTAGAAAACATTGTTATTAATGGAAAATGTTGGTAGTGACATCTACATAATTTACAAATGGATATAATGTCAGAGCGTAAATAAATTAATACATGTTAGAAATCATTACATAAAAAATATTAGGTAATTAATGTTAGTGACTTAAGATCTCATGAATATGATTATTGATAAAATAAATAATAATATTAATAATATAACAGTGATACATGAAGTAGATTTGAATGCTATCTAGCCAATAAAGTTTATTGATCATAATTTTCTTACATAATTCATGAAAAAGTGCATTATAAACTCTACATTAGTTGTGTTAATATTTAAAAAATAACTCGAATGATTTAAAGTCGTAAATATGGACATACAAAAATTCCTAAAAAGAGTCTTAATGAAGACTTTGTTAATTATAAAACTCATTCGTATTGTACCATAACCTATAAATTAGAGGAACTTGGGATAAGAAGTTTTCATTATTGTGCAAGTAGAAGAGAAAGTTTGGGCTATATATTTTCAATTTTGCTACGATAAGGAGCAGTGGAGCGATTAAAGAATAATCCCTGGAATGGTCCGCTGGTCCATACCTCAGATTAATATGTCGCTAACTTTAGGATTCGGTCTGCGGAGCTAGATATATTGGTGGCCTTAAACGTTTAAGGCCTGGTTTTAGAATTGGTTAAAGGCCTCTTCGTGTATTGTTTTCATAATTTTGGTTTATTTTATGCCTAGATATATATCTAATAATTAATTAATCTTAATTAGATAGATAGATACGATAGTTGAAATAGATGAAAGCATTGTTTTCACAATTTACTCAAAATATTTTTATTAGATTTTTAGTAGGTATTGTGCTGAAATTTGAATTGTGGTCTAGCCGTTGTTTTATTTCCTGTTGTTGTTTTTCTTCTCGACAATTTAATGGTGCCTAAGTTTGCACTGGTTCCGCCAATTTAAAATATCTGCGATTTTGTTAGTCCTTATTTTTGAAGTTTAATTAAAAATTTATCCGTCAAATGACAAATGACTTCATTTTCTTCTTATTTCACGTTTTAAAATGCATGCATTGCATAGTAATATCCAAATATCACTGTCAATCCAAAATTGTTTTGGAACTTTTATATAACGTGATATCTGTTAAAGTAGGCTGTCAGCTCCTTACAATTACAATAAAATACCTACAGCCGTTTTATGCTCTCTAAAGGTGAGTATAGACTACAACATTTCCTTGAGCGTTTTGGTGTAATGTAACGTTCGTGCGAATGGTACAATACAGGTAAACGCTCGGTTAGTCTCAACATTTCCATGTAATGTAACGTTCGTGCGAATGCTCGGCGTTTTGTTACGTAACATTTTGTTGTACCTGCGTTCATTCTTCTTTAAAAAGTCGGATCTACAATGTTGCACAAATATGCTTGTCGAAATGTTACACCAATATGCTCGTTGGTTTTTAAAAAGGCTGTTACAAAACATCGACCGTCGTGTTCGAAGAAAGGTTCGAGTAAATTAAAAAAACGGCGAATGCTCGATGTTCTGGTACAAGTAAATGTTGTAGTCTATATTCACCTTAAAATAGACACATCTAAAAGGCAAGCCGTTAGCGCGACAAAGCATTCGCAAAAAACCCCGCCTGTTACAACATCCACCTCCTCTTTTTTCAGAACCATCCGAATAGACACGTTTTGTCACTCTTCAAATCCCCCCTCAAACAGGCGTAGGTAGCACAATAGCACTATAAATACACTTTTCTAGTTAAAGTTCCTATTGAAAACGAAGATTTTTGTACGATATCGCTTAGCGGGCAATTAATAAAGCTTTATAAAAATATACTCGGGTAACTTTGCTCGAACTAATAGAAGCCACTGAAAACCGTTTCGCTCTCCAACTACAAACTTCCACTGCGTTCCGTAGAGCTATTCTAAATCTATTGGTCTTAACTGACCAAATAGGATTTCACCTGAATAATGAAGTTCCTAATTGTGAACTCTGATACAAACTGTGCCTTGACTCCTAGTTGCCGAGTTATCTAACTTAGACCATTAATTTAGGCTTACCTACTAAATGAGCTCTTGTAATAATTAAGTTAGTTTGTGCTGTCTTATATTTAACTCGATACTGAGATATTTGCGGCTGTAGTTGAACGTCAATGAGGAGTACGTTTTTAATTAATTCCAATAATTTACGTTTTACGGTTTCCACTATTTTCACAGTCAGCAGCATCGCGAATACAAAAAATGGCAACGTTAATTTTATAGTGTCATTCCAATCTGGATATTCACGTCACTGAACAAAGCAGATTTTGTATATACTTAAACCTTTACAAGGTGGTGGCAAAAAGTTGACATCTGAATTTGAACTTTACTTCGTCGTATTACGAATATTATATGGCATAAATAATTTCATCTATCTCGCCCTGGTAAGGGTACTTTGATTTCTGAACTGAGACATTCGAACAATTAAGTTCACAGATTAATTTACCCCTGATCATAACTCCTGCGATGGGACATTATCTGGAATTCATATAACGCGTGATATAATTATATCTCGTCGATTTTTTACCAGTTTGCTTACAGATAGTACTTTTCCTTGGAGATAAAACATAAATATAATGGATATTTGACTAATTAAATAAAACAACATAACCATAAACGGATACTCGCGATATATTTCTACATTTTAAATTAAACCCGACAGTCGTAATCACGGAATGATTCAGGTGTTTTGCGTCAAATAGTAAGGAAATCTGCACAGTAGAATAGCTGTCTATATGATCTAATTGGTCTAGTTAAGAGCTAAGGAGTGAGTAGAGGAGATGACAGTCTATCATTGGTTATAACTGGACTTTTCCAATCATAGCGCAAGCGTATCTTAACTGGTTCGGGACAAGACGCTCGAAAAGAAAATTTTATTTACACACTTGGACGGCTGTAGTCACTTCCCATCAGATGTACCGCATGCTCGTCTGCGCGCTATTGCATAAAAAACACCTATTGAAAACTAACCTATTTAGCGACATTTTAGATCTCGAAACATTTCACCCAAAATGCTTTCTCACTTAGCCTCTACAGGTCGAACTTTTAGTGCCCACATTACAGCCAAATGGTATTTCGGCGTGCAGTAAAAAGCCAGCAAATAATGGAAATGCTGACGTCATTTTCATAAAGTTTCTCTTTCCTTACGGTTATCTCTGCATGGCACAAAGCGGTGTCGTAAAATTCAGTTGTCCGACGATAACATTAAGGTAATTGTACCAAACCCTCAGAGGCAATAAGCAATAGAAATCGTTTGCTGTGTGCACGGACTATTACTTTGGACTTGAGAGGATTCTTTCATTGTCTAGGGACTTTTAAAAATCATTTCTGGGGTAGATATTGTTACATATCTATATATATAAATAAAAATGAATTGCTGTTCGTTAGTCTCGCTAAAACTCGAGAACGGTGTAACCGATTTGACTAATTTTAGCCTTGAAATATTCGTGGAAGTCTAGGGAAGGTTTAAATGATAAGAAAATATGGAAAAATTGCGAGAAAAATACTAAAAACGACAATTTTATTTTTCTTACCTGTCAAACGTTTGATGTTCGTTAGGGTTTAATTTAATATGGTTTATATTCAGAAGTTAGTGATACGAAGTTCACCGGGTAAGCTAGTAAGGTATAAATAATGCGAATATATAAATAATATCTCAGGCGATACTTGAAACGTTAAGAATGTACGAGTATATTTCGGACTTGTTTTTACCTCACTTCGCATAATGTTTACGGTAGGTATTATCATTACAAGCAAACAGACAGTACGTTCTCGTTCGAAGTCACTTATAATTAGAAGAAAGTTTGTAAATAAAATAGTCTGTTTCTGAGGTCTAAGGAAAAAGAAAAAAAATCAGTCCCTTTTAATTACCACAAACAAGTTATAGATAGAGAGAAACAAAATAACCACTATCGTATTGAATTGCTCTCAGTTAGAAAAAGGACTTTCACTTCACTTATTGCAAACTAAGATATCTTAGCTTTAAAAAGTTTTAGATATTATATTACCAATTCAACGGATTTTATTTTCAACATATTTTTATTTGGTCTGGTTGGTTTGGTAATGGTTCTTGGTTAGTCCTTGTTCACGTTGAACGCGCGGGCGCGGTGGAGGGCGCGGGCGCGGTGCTCGCTACATAGCCTGCGCACGCGTTTTGACGTGAACACTTCCATACTACGCCATAATGTTTGATATTTCGCGACCGCGCCCGCCACCGCGCCCGCGCGTTCAACGTGAACAAGTGCTTACTCTTTCACGCAAAAACTAAACATAGCATCGGTATAGTCGGCGCGCAAGTGCAAGTCAACTCCTGAGGTATGCAAGCGGTGGGACGGGGGAGGTAAACAATGGAAAGTAGGCGGACCGATGGTGTTTTTGTTCATTGTTTACCTCCCCCGGTTGTGGATGGGAAATCAGGGGAGTTTAGTGGGTAGTAGGACGCTCATATTATTATTTGGTCCCCAGTCCCACACACGGCCGCAGGATTCCTTAGCTATGGTGCTTAAACACATAATCTTTAGCGCAAATAAAAGAAAATATGCAGGTATGCATTTTAATCTTGTTCGGTATATAAAAGACAACGTGAATTACCTATTCTAAAGTACAGGTAGACTAAGACGTAGGCAAAAACTAGTATACCTTTACTTCAGAAGTTCAGACCAGATTTATTCTATTCTAAGTAAGCTTCAATGTAAAACGAGTCTACTGCACTGAAATCTATTTGTTTTATTAATCCACTTAAGAGCTTGATCTATGAGATTACTTAAGAGGGCTATTACAAATTTCCACTCTGCGAGAATAGGCATTTGACATGTTTTGACAACTCATTGGTCACGTGACCACAATACTGTGTTGAAATAACGACCAAACCATTATGATACTTTTCCCAAGTTTTGTTGTTTTGTTTCTATGGAATAATCGTTATCGCTATACCCGCACATTTGTGCCATGGATCTAGTAGGTGAAGAAACAGATTATAATATGAAGATGATATCATAAATGAGACAGATAATATTTGTTAAAAATTAAATTTATTTTATTACCTTGTCCTTTATCTAGCAAAGGACGTTTTTCGTTTTAGATAAAAGTTATAGCTTAGATTAGAATAAAACTTATGACAATTTACATGGTTAGTATAAAACACCATAAAGTAACTAGGTATTTTGGTGTGAAAAAGCATTAGAAAGACAGTGTTTTTATTACAGACTCAGAGTCAAACGTGGCCAGACATTTGTTTAGATTAGAATACTATATGCCTAAATGGTATCGATTTTCGAGAGTTGACTATTTCTGGGAGCAGACACTCGTAGTAAAAGCGTGTCAATTTGGGTAACATCTCGATGTTACAAAAGTTATCGTTCCGTGGAACTCTAACTACTTTCATTAATAGTCCGGACCAGTCCAAACTGCAAAAAGGCAGAACTACGTAATCTGTCACCTGAAACAATTATATTTATTAATAAAATATGAAAATAGAATAACAGCTTCAAAATTCTTGGGTTCATTCATACTTACATTCTCAGATTCTGTTTCTATCGTCCTAGCATCTATCTCCTCAAGTTCTGCTATTGGCGGTTCGTCTTTAATTGAATTTTCCGTAGATAACGAAGGAAAAGAAACGTCGTGACCGGTAGATATCTTAAATAAAAACAAATATAAATTAAACATAACAATTAACCAGTGACTGATGAATTGGACAGTTAGTATACATTTTTTATAATTACAGAGTTCTGAGGTAACAACAGACGCGACCAGACGCGACGACGCGACGTGACGATTTGAAGAGTAGCTGTCCAGTTATTATTATTTTCAGAGATCAACTCTTTCTTATTATTATTTCAAAAAAGAGCAATCCATTTAATATGATGTGTGAAAATTTCGGAAAACAAATTAATGTCGGGAAAACAAATGAATGTCGGGAAAACATTGTTTATTGATCTGAAGTAAGAAAAAACAGGTGCAAGCGATTTTCGACCTTATCGTCATTTACCAAAATAACGGATTTTAATGAACCAGCAAAGATAGTCAACAAGCGGTTGCGAAAAAGCAACAAAATTTTAAATGTCAATAAGGTTGAAAATCGCTTGCACCTGTTTTTTTTACTTCAAATAAATAGACAAACAAGAAAAACAGATGCAAGCGATTTTCAACCTTATTGACATTTAAAATTTTGTTGCTTTTTCGCAACCGCTTGTTGACTACCTTTGCTGGTTCATTAAAATCCATTATTTTGGTAAATGTCGATAAGGTCAAAAATCGCTTGCACCTGTTTTTCTTACTTCAGATCAATAAACAATGTTTTCCCGACATTCATTTGTTTTCTCGACATGCATTTGTTTTCCGAAATTTTTGAAATAATAATGATAATATAATTGGACAGCTACTCTTCAAATCGTCGCGTCGTCGCGTCTTGTCGCGCAAAAAATACTCTCAAAAACAAGTCCGCATTCGTACGGTACATAATATAGGCATCTACTGGGGTAGCCCTTCCTACCTATCTAAATAACCAGTAGGGGCAGTCGAAACTTTGCCCCTACTAGGGGCAGACGGAACTAAAAAGTTTCGACTGCCCCTACTGGTGGCAGACTTAGTAGAGGCAGTCCGGAATAATCCCTACTAAGTGATAGTGGGTACTTTATTTTGTCAGTGATCAACTTACGAGTTGTTTATAAATCAACATTTGAGAAAAACTTTATGGAGGCCCTTATTTTGTTTTGAGTAGGAGATTCAATATAAAACAAACACTAAAAATAATTATACTTACGTGATGAAAACTTGGTGGTCGCACTATACACTGACGCTCGCTCGATCGTACTGGCGCGAAAAAATTCGACATAGGTCCAACGCCGAGAGCGCTCCGCGCAGTACTGAGTTCGGACGGCCAGCGCATCGCATTTTGTAGTAATTTTGCAGTTATATTAATGTTATTATCAAAATAGGATAATAAATGAATGGTTTAAAATTATAAAATCTTCATTCCTCATGATGTAACAATTATTTTGGTATATATTTTGCCTAATTGTGTTGTCGTAGAAAGGAGAAATTCACAGTTAACTTAAAGCGATTTTCGAAGATTTTTGCTTTAGGACTAGATGTTTTTTTATATATAAAACCAAAGATATTTAAAAATCCGAGGCCGCTAAGAACTATACGACTATATAAGAGATAACATTCTATTTTTTTTATTTAATTTGCTCAGAACAGTAGTTCAATCCAGGAGCTTAAAAATGTGCCTTCGCGCATTTTATGAAAATCTTTCTCTGCAATTTTGGGTTCAATTAAAAAGTTAAGCAAAATTTCGAAGAAGCAAGGCCGCTACAAACTATTCCAATAGATACTCTACACTATTTAATAAGTCATTATTGTTAATGTATTTTTGTTTCTGAGATCGATAACGCCAAAGTTGGCCATTTTATGCAAAAATCACAGTCGAGATGTGATAGGTCTCTTAAGCAGACAATACAATCAAGCGTTCAATTCAGTGTTGAGTATCACAAATCTCTGTATATCAGGTGGCAGTAATTGGCAACAGATAATTCGTATTATCCCGTCTGCGTATTAGATGATAACTTGAGTAATTTGGAGCGTTGTTCTCAAGTTGTTACGGTTGTACATGTTTAAACATCGTTATTCGCAATATGATGTTATGAACGCTATTATCATTGCCAAAAGATAATACGGAAGTAATTATTATTTTGAGGCCTCTTTAGTCGGGGGTTTCGTATACACGAGCATATTTCATATATAAAAAATTCATATATGCTTACATGGTCATATAATATATAATTCTTGAGCATGGAAACGGTAATATTGTCTTTCAAACATCGTTTCAAACAATTGGGGCGTAATTAATAAGGTAAATTTTATTCCCTCTCGTACATTTAGGGTACAATACAATACCACACTATTTGATATATTTTATGACTTACTATTGTAGTGCGGTAGTTACAAATTTGTCTTGTCTTTTCATATGAAAATGTTCTCTAGCCCTAGAGGTAATTTGCAAATATAAATCAGCAGATGAACTAACACTTGGTTTTGTAGGATAAAATGAGATAGTATTATTTTTAAAACACACTCTGCTCGGTTAATCAAATTGATTATATGAGTGATATATGTAGCTACTCTTTCCGGTTACGCTTTGGTTAAATTAATCATTTACAAAGCTTTATTTTTTTTTTGCAAACACATAATATTCAACTAACTATCAATTAACTTCTAACTGTTAAAAATGTTGCTAAAAACATTGTTTTCTCTATTGACATTATTAACTCGGGTATTGGCTAGTTATAAAAATAAATACTAAAAACGGTGCTCTACATAATATATTTTTTACATGAAATTTCGATTGTTGTATTAACAATAGCAAAGTGGATACGCTGATTGTAATAATAAAAGTATTAGCCTAACGGTGACATTAAAAGGCTGTGGCTGAAAAGTATTTTTTATAACATACCTGACGCATTACATCGTGCACATTGTTCCAGTGGCCGGGGTAAAAATGGACGCGTCATCAAAATAAATGAAGCAGATTTAGGCGAACCGTTGCGGTTTGAATTTGTGTGATATAAGCGTTAAATTGAATGACAGTGGTAGTGTAAGAGCTTACCTTTGTTGCCGATTCAGGGAGCGTATGCGGAATGTAATTGAGGCGTGCCAGTCGAGCTCCACTCCGGTGGGACTTCACCGGTGAACATGTGAACATACGCACGCGCAAAAACGTGTAACGTGTTCACATTTACGCTCACGATGAGCCGGCAATAGAGAGAACAGCCATTGAAATAAAACGTTTGCCTAAACATTTACACTTGCAAAGCTAGGAATTTTTAGGTATTGAAACATGAAAAATAGAGGCTACTGTAAACATTTTTGTTTTCCGCTAGCTTTGTCGGTTGGATATAAACTAATGTTAAGTTCAAAAGTGTAAGTGTGTGTAGAAAATAGTAACATTTAAGCTATGTTCTTACAGTGTAAATATTAGTGGCGAAGCGAAAAAGAAAATCAAGTTCGTTTCTGTGTTCTTTTTTTTTTAATTGCAATGTGTAACAAGAGAAGCAGATCGTACACCTGATGGTAAGCGCCACGTCTGCCCTTAGACAATTCAGTGCCAAACAGTGACTAAGCAGTTACTGTCTGGCACCGCCCTGCGCCCGCTACACCGAGACGACAGTTATTAGGTCTCATATACCAGTAATTTCTTTGTCTCAATGTACGGGTCCCGCTACCCGCTAAACTCCCCCGGTTTCCTTATCACACCCGAAGAGGGTGACGGTGCCCACCTTATAGCAACTTGCCGACCCTTATACCCTAAAAAAGTTTCTGAAAACTTTAAAAAGATGACGTAGCTTAGTGAAAAACCAATACAAATATAAAAATTCTATGAATCTATTATGGTCTCTGCTCGGAAGCACTATTGGAATTGCATTCACCTGGAAAGTGATAATATACCTCTACTATAGGATCATGCTTATTAAATAAATGTTGAAATATTATGACTGGGTTTACGTAAAATTCATAAATTATAATTGACCCCTGCAGTATTAAGCCTCTCATACACAATGTCCTAATTACTTAACAGTAGCATTACTTATCTGTTAACGAGGGACGGAATGCAAATGCCAAAATAATTAGGTTCAAATACGTATAATAAACTAGTGTATACCAATGTAACTATGAATAGATTTGTGGTATTACTGTGGTATAAACACAGAATTTATTATATAATTCTGAAGTTTTGATGAAAATCACAACCAGTATTTTATTTACACTTCTTATTAAAATGATTTGACGGTTTTGGTAGGCATACTATAGAAGGCTTTGTCCAGGATGTTGCGTTCAATTAGTAGAATTAAAATTAGGGTAAGTTTACCAGTTCGCGTCCGTTCGACGTTAATAAGTGTCATCATAATCATCATCATTTCAGCCAAATGACGTACACTGCTGGAGTAAGTAATAAGTTTACTAACATACAAATTAAAGTCAAAATTATTTTGATTTACGTTATGTACTTAAGTTTTCTGAAAGGAAATTCTTATTTAAAGCCTTTAGCTTGAAAGAAGGCAGTGTAAACAGTCTCGTGCCTAGTGAAGCACCTGACTACTCTCCGTTTCTGCGTTATTGTGTATTGCGTGTCTGCCTGGCAACTGAAGTAGAATTAAAAAAGGAAATATCTTAAACACAAACGATCTGCCCAAGAATCGGGTTATTCCACAAATCCCCATCGGTGTCCCCATTAATAAGGATTTGTGAACTTAGTCACTGGCCAAATCGTCAAACGTCATTCGTGAAACGATACGGTGGAGGTAAGATGATTTTCTGGTATAATGTAATCTGCCTAGGCTAATCACGATGTGGCAAATCCAGCGATCTATTACACACAGCGACAGCGA
Source organism: Mecyna flavalis (assembly GCA_949319885.1). Classification (NCBI taxonomy): domain Eukaryota; kingdom Metazoa; phylum Arthropoda; class Insecta; order Lepidoptera; family Crambidae; genus Mecyna; species Mecyna flavalis. Next base: position 8,123,698 of record OX439435.1, on the reverse strand, counting down.
CACAGGCATTATTTACATTTACTTATGGAAGTGTAGAAGAATTTTTTTATAAACAAAAGAAGGTCGTTGAGCAAAAAGTTGTAAATGGTGATAAGAATACGAAGTTTTAGGGAATATTCGGGAAGCGCACAAAAGGGCTCCTTCTGACGGATCAAAGCCGAGATGAATGTACTAAAGCCAATTACAAGAAATATGGACATTTGGCTTCTTTTATAATGCTTACGTTTCATTGAGGCGTGGGTGGGGTCTTTGGGAATTTGGCTTATTTAAAAGGTTATCAAATGTATCGAATAAAAATCTGACTCTTTCAATTTAGCTTCTTTGGTTTTTATACGACTTCACTTCGCAGACACGCACACTACCAGAAAACATCAACTTTATTTTGTGTATCCTCGAGCAATTACATCCGTAGTCCCTACACGCGGTCCTATGGGCAACCCAAAGGGGGTGCCACGGCATTGTCGGAAGTTTTATTAATTATAGGCTGACGTTTGGCAAAAATACAGTGTTAAGGAGCCTCCGTACACTTGAAGCATTAACTTTCTAGTTTTAAATTTTCGAGTAAAAACTGTTACCTTCTAAGGCGAGTAGGGGAACGTTTATCTTTGAAATAATTTACATGAAAGACATTTAAAACAGCTTAGTCATTTTGTGGCCATCTCATTACTGTAAAATTGTTAAGCTTTAGAATTTATGTGTTCAAGTATCGTACTTTTATTAAAAATACCTTTACGACTATTTATTTATTCAACATAGGTATATTATCAATGTCGTGTTGTTTAATTTTGTTGACTGCGCATTCGCCATCGTTGTATTTCAATAACGATCTTACAAAATATCTTTTTTTATAACCAATCTAAAATTATTTCCATCTATAAGCTGCATGTGTATAACTGCTTAGTTACAACAGCATTCATTGAATAATATTACGAAAAAGGATATTTTACCCATCAATATAAACTTTCGTTTATAAAATGAATTTATAGAAAATACAATTTTTAGCGAGAAATTGACGCTTACGTAAGTATAATGAGAATTCCACGTCTGCCTTGGTGTCCTTGGTGTAGACGCGCCTTTACACGTCGATGGGAGGCGCACTGGCGCACGGGTAGAACTATGACGTAATCAATATTCGAGTAATAGTGACTGTACATTTTCTACTCACCTGGAATTCGTTATGAGTACAATGAGTTCAATAGCTGTCTCAATTTGATAATAGAGGTGTAATTGTGTGTTTGAGTAGGGTAACTGAACGTACACCTGTCTACGGTCAATTACGTAGGTACGTAGTGGGATTGACTATGAGGGCGAACACGGTAGTTCTAAAAACGTGAAATTAAATTTCATATTATTGTTTTAGAATTGTTTATTTTCAGAAACACTTCACAATTAAACAACAAAGGACTATCTAATAGTAGTTAAACAAATACGTGTTATTTGTTTAAAAAATTGCTCGTTACGGAGAAAGTGATATAATTTTGTTTAGGGACTTTTTCTGAGACTGACTTGCTGCCCTTTTGGTGAAATCTGTCACCACCGTAACAACTGAAGCAATGTTTTGGCAATTTTATTGTTTTATTCAGTGTAATTGGAAATAACGAAGCACTAAGACTTTAAATATCATCGCTCACACACATCACACTCAAGTCACGAAAAGTGAATAAAAATAAGCCCAAGATAAACACACTTAAGAGTACTAAGAATAGTATGTTTGATATGCCGTGTGTGTATTTGAAGTGAAAGCAGTTTTCAGGTCACCGCCTACTACGTCTTTATAAGATATAACCCTCATACATTTTTTCAGAACAAAAGCCTTGATTCATTTATATTGGAACATAATATCCGGGTAAAATCGTAAAGTGCCAACTCGCGGGTTCCCGCGAGTTTCACGCCTGCGAGTTGACGACTAAGTCGAATCCACAATCCGCACAATCGAAACAATTGAAACACGTTTCAACTCTTTCGTATTATTTCTACGAGGTAAAACGGGTTTTAGAAAATTTGTACAGTCAAAAGCACGTCAGACGTAACACTTTGGACTTTGTACCGCTCTTATGTCGGGGGCATAAGTGCTATTATCGAACTGCAAGTGTTTACCGTGATGTGCTGTTGACCGTACAAACACTAGTTTTGATATTTAGCGTAGTAAACAAATCGAATCGAATATAGTATCAGCCAATTATTTTCGCACTGCAGGGCAAAGGCTTCCATCATTGAAATCAACGTCTTCTTACATATTTTACTCTTGTAAAATATTTAATAGACAGAAAACAAATGCAAGGAAGATTGTTATTACGTGGTTTTAATAGAAAAACTTAAGTACCAAATACAAACGCATCAGTGATCATAACGGCTGGTTATGGTTTAAAGAAATTAAAAATTAATCGCACGACGATGGAATATACATCCTAATAATTTGAACGTAGTATATTGAAACATGTATTTTTCAAATCACTGAAACTTGTTATCATATTTTACAATAATAAATTACCTAAATTTGGTTTTATTGAAATAATTGTTATTGTATTTTGAAATAAATAGCGAACATTAATTTGAAGCAAAATGTATACTAATGTGCCATTTAAATTGACGTGGGGCTCAATTCAGTCTAGACAACGAAGCTTCGATCGTATAATTTATTACAGCTCCAAAATACGAATGTGGAATACAATCAAATGTTTCTGCACCATTGTACTGGATAAAATCAATATTACCTATATTGATACATTAGAAACTCTATTTAAACTAATTATTGAGAGTTTTTCAAATAACTTGAATAGGAGGTAGGCAGTAAGTAAGTAAGGAGGTAGATAATATTTTTTATGATTTAAGAATAATAATAAAATAAAGTCATCGCATTCCTTATTTCATTCCACAGAGTTTTTAATACCGTTTTGCTGTAGCTGTGTCTGTCAAATGCACTTATGAAGCGTCAAATATTAATGTTAAATTGCAACTGAATGACTATACCACCGTTTTCGGAAAGGCGCTAATGCGCTATCTATCGAGAAGTATTGAGTAGTATAGTAAGGCGCTCGTGGCGCAGCTGTTATAGTGGTTCGTTAGCGAAAACGAAAGTCAAGCTACCCACGCTGCGGTCGGTTAATGGATGGGTGACCATTCTGACCACATTTATTTCGAGCGTCTCCATGCTTCGGAAGGCACGTTAAGCTGTTGGTCCCGGCTGATATTTACTATAATATGTAGATATTAGTCGTCAAGTCTAGTCAGAGGCAATTTGGCGGCTTGATAACATCTGACATTAAGGTTGGTCACTTGCCTTACGCACCCCTCCACCAACCCGCACTAGGCCAAATTGGAGTATGGGCCACACTATCTCACAATTGAGATAAGGCCTGTGTCCCAGCAGTCTTCTTCTTTTCGTGTCGATAGCAAATAATAAATAAATAAATCAAACAAAATTGGCCCAGTACTCGGCGACTTGTATCGCATTATCCGAAGCACTCATTAGCTCATCCTGTGTACAGTTGACAGGACACATTGGGCAGGAAATCAAGTGCAGCATGGACTGAGGCGAGAACCCACATTCGCAAGCGAGGTCCATCTCTTCGGCAAACCCCCACCTAGACCTGTTTTCTTTGCTCCGGCCAACCTGGGTTCGAAGTCTATTTAAAGATTTCCAGGTAGACCAAGGCAGACCATGTCCAAGTGGAAGGCTTTCCTGCGGTGACACAAAGAAATCTGGTGGAGCAAAGTTATTAGCCCAAAGCGCGAGTCTGGCAGAAGGCGGCTCAGTATTAAGGGCTTGGACATATTTTAAAAAACTTCGCCGGCTTCTCAATCTTTGTGTAACCTCATTATAGCCGTGCATGGGATGCTCAGTGTACTTTTCCATTTTAGTTCTCTCAAGGCGACTTGCGATGGTTCTGCGTACCTGGGGAGGGGCAATACCGGCGAGGGGATATAGCATTGGCAGCGGAGTCGGTTTTAAGCAACCAGTTATAATCCGGCATGTTTCATTCAATGCTACATCCACCTGTTTAGCATGGGCAGATCTGCCCCAGACTGGACACGCATACTCCCCGGCAGAGAAGCAGAGCGCCATTCCCGTTGTCCTTAGAACATTGGGTGCAGCACCCCATTTGGTCGAGGTCAGGCGACGCAAGAGATTGTTCCGGGAATTTACTTTCTGCTTGAGGTTTTCGCGGTTTTTTTTATATGTAAGAGAACGGTCAAGAGTAACACCTAAATATTTAGGGTTACTATTATGGGAGATGCTGTGTCCTTGCCAGAGAATATTTAATTTGCGATCAGCGAGTTTGTTCTTTAAATGGAAATTGTATGTCTCAGTTTTGTTTGGGTTAGGTTTAAGGGCGTTTTGATTATAATAAAGACTAAGACTATTGAGGGCTAAGGTGAGGTTATTTTCTATTTCTGCAAAGGAATGGGACTGAGATGTCAAAGCCAGATCATCAGCATACAAGAAGCGGTTTGTGCTAGGTGTAGATGGTTGATCGTTTGTGTATATGTTAAAAAGAATTGGCGCCAAGACACTGCCTTGAGGAAGTCCGTTTTTTTGGGTACGCCATCTGCTCTTTTCCTCAGATAAGTGAACCCGAAAGCGACGGTTGCGAAGCAGCTCGCTCAGGACTTTAATAAATTTTGAGTCATTAACCATTGAGCTTACTTTCCACAACAACCGCCTCAGGTTCACGGTGTCATAAGCTGCAGACAGATCAACGAACACTGCGCCTGTAATCATTCCCAAGTCAAACCCATCTTCTATGTGCTGGGTGAGGTTCAGCACTTGATTGCAGCAAGACTTTCTGGGTCTAAAACCAGCCTGCTCTGGAATTAATCTCTGATCAAGTATCGGAGTAAGGCGATTTAACAAAAGACGATCAAAGAGTTTGTATGTATGACACAGGAGCGAAATTGGACGATAGTTCTTTGGGTCATCAAGTGGTTTTCCTGGCTTTGGAATAGCTATGATCTTCGATTTCCTCCAGAGAGGCGGTATTTTAGCGGAATCTAAACAACTGTTAAACATGAGATGGAGCCAGGACACAGCAGTGGGGCCAAGGTTTTTGAGTTGTTCCACTGAAATGTTGTCAACACCTGATGCCTTACCAGGCTTAAGGCTTTTGATACCGAGGATGACATCATCCACCTCAAAAGGTTGACTGACTGAATCCTCCTCTACAGACGCGGTTGAACGTGGGGTTGAATGTCCCAGCAGTAAGAACGTATTAGGCTGATGATGATGATGGTCGAGAACTATCGGCAAGAAACGCGATAATCGCGTTTTGTCGATATTAACGTATGTACTTGTACACATGGTAGTTTCAATATACAAAAACTCAACCTCCGGTACATCGCATACACACTACATTTTCCGATACACATGTACATAATTAACGATCGGTGCTACACCGCGCACCGGTGTGTTAAACATCCATTTCGTATTAAATTAGTTTTCAAGTTCGAGAGTCCATGCCAATGATCTACGCTAACAAAGTGGAAGGTACAGCTGTTGACTTAGCGAAACTTGACTTCACATTAATTTGCTTATTCTTGTTTGTATTAAGTAAATACATTTGTTCGACCATGGTCCGCTTTGTATATGAACATAGGTATACTGTACGAACTTGTATTAGGGAAAGACTTATCGGAGGGCTACCTACCATATTGATACATTGAATTTTATATGTAATTTTGCCAACTACAATGTAAATTACCATGTAAATCTGTCAGAGTATTTGTTTGATTAATAATGATATGGGTTTCCATGGTAGTGTCCTGTTAACTTTATAAAAAACTAGTTAGCACACCCCGGCTTTACTCGCGTGATAATTAAAGTATACAAACCTACCTTCCAAACGAACAAAACAAAAACTGAATCATACACAACAGAGGCGTACACGCATTTCTGTTCACATAATAATGATAAATAATAATATAATTATTGAGTAAAAGTATTTTTTTATATAGCACTAACCAGTACTAAAACCACGAGTACTGTGCATCTCAGTAGATATTGCTCGTTTTTATTTATAAGTAGGGGAGCAGACCCCTAAATCCATTACAAGTATCAACGGCGTAACTCGCTTCTATAGAATAAATGTTTTATATTCACAAAGCCGTATAACATGGAAAGTTTCGAAGGGTACGAAAGATACGTCCCAAAGTAGCGTCAAGAAACGTGAACACCTGTATCAAAGTGTGACAGGGCTATAATGAGAATAGAACTAACAGGCTTGCAGGATGTAAGTTATTTTTGTTTGTAAGCCAGTTGTGAGTTAGCGCGGGGCTATAAATTGCGAGGAGCGCGGCTGTAGGCACGCCGATGTTAGATCGGCACTTTGTATCTTCGTAGGAAAGTGTATGCTTTAGAGAATCTAGGCTGAGTTATGTACTAACAGGGTAACTTTGTGATATTTTTGATATAAGCATTTTATATTATACATATCACTTAAGTAGGTGCTCTAGGAATGTCGAGTTTGTTGCGACCATCAAGTACTGATAGGTTAAAAATGCAGATATCGGTATGAAAAATACGTCTATTTTAGGTACAAATAGCTTCGTATTTCAAGCAGAATATTTATTTCGCCGACACAGAGTTCTTTGTATATAAGAAAAAAAGAAAACTCTTTTTTAGATACATGTATGTACATCAAAAGCTAAACGAGGCTTCTATCTGTAAACCCAAATTTTTGTTTACTCGTCCGTGGCGTGACCGCGATAAAAGTTATTCACAATTGCGATCGTCGCTAGGCTTCTACATAGTTCTACCCATTGCATGAGTTTCATCCCTATTGGGAATTTGAAACAATTGTGCCAAAATTAGGATGTATTACGATCCGTATTGTACGGACGACGGGGCACTGTGTCATTAGTAGACACTACACATTGTAGTTGTGTGTGCGATGCAATTCTACTCCACACTGCATGGCCCCAATCCGATTCCATTGACATTTGGGATATCGCAACTAAAAATGAGAACATAATAGGGAATCAGTTCACGAGGCAAAGTTCGATTTATTTAAAATTTCAGCAATTTACGAGTAGTACACTTATCGACATAATAGGTTTTTTTGATACAACTTTTTTATTTTTTTCTTAATCACACTACTAAGAGCGTTTGTCCACCGCCGCCGTCACCGGGCCGTCACCGAGAACCGATTTTATTCCTGACCAATTTCAAGATGATGACGGCGCTCGGGTGACGGGCGTGCGGTGGACAAACGACTGTAGTAAATGTAATGTACCGCTACCTCGGCGCCGACATTTCTTTCTCGGTGACGGCCCGGTGACGGCGGCGGTGGACAAACGGCCTAAGAGTTAATTAAATTGCATAGACCAACTCTACTTACATAATCTCTATCTATACTCATATTATAAAGAGGAAATATTTGATTGTTTGTTTGTTTGTATGTATCGAATAGGCTCCGAAACTACTGAACCGATTTGGAAAATTCTTTCACTGATGGAAAGCTACACTATCCCCGGGTAACATGTGGCCTTTTGATCCCGGGAACGAGGAAACCGCGGAGGCGGCCGCTAGTATCTTATAATTTTGCTCTCTGGTAGAACTTACAAGTAAAATATCAAAATACAAACACGTATAAATAATAAATAAATAAATAAATATCCCAGGACATTATTCACACAGCGCCATCTAGCCCCAAACTAAGCATAGCTTGTACTATGGGTGCCAGACAACGGATAAACATTACTTATATACTTTTTTTTTTTTGTAAATACATACATATTATACATAGAAACACCCAGACCGATACAAACAGACATGTTCATGCACACAAATGTTTGTACCGTGCGGGGATCGAACCCGCGACCTCTGGTGTAATAGCCGACTTCTCGACCATTACACCAAACGGCTCGTCAAAGGACAAACACAAAAATATTCATTATTATTTATGTACGCACATCACATTTTCCGATAAAAGGTAGTTTTTCTGTTTGGAAGTCACTACGGGAGAAGCGGGATCGTAAATTACAAGTTAGTAAGCGAACGTTGGCATGTAGAAAGGACCTTCGAATTTCTACAGGAAATGCTCGAAATGTGTATTCCAATTGAGATAGGAATCGGGAACATATCAAAGGGGAAGAGTATTTGGTTCGGCCGGCCCTTAATGCTTGCAATTTTTGCTTAGAAGTCAGTTATAACGGGCAGATAAGTTATAAATTTTATGAACAGAGAAATCAGGAGAGCCAATCCCCATCTGAAAGTTTATTAAAATTGCTGATACCTAAACGTCTAAAAAATAAAATCTTTTAAATTCGAATATTCTACAGAAAATTACAAATTATAATCGTAAAAATCTGTAATACATAATAGCGTTTATAAGAGATTTAAATTGTTATTATATCCTTATCATTCATTTGCAATACTTACTGTCGGTTGTTCCTTACAAATAAATAATATTACTTTCTAATATTCAGGTTACTTATCAAGGAATTAATTTACCTTTTTTATCCTTTTGACAATTTACAAGATTTGAAATGTGGAATGTCGATATTATGAGCTAAACAAGAGCGCCAATCTTATACTTGTAAATACAATTATTAAATAAAATAATAAGCAGCATTTTATATTAAATAAGAGTCTATTAGAGTGTTATCTGTAGTGAATTAGAGGTATATTATGTATATGATTCTTATGTGAAATCTTATTTGAATCGGTTTGTATACCTGTTCTATGTTATTGTTTTGACTGTACGGTTTGTCTGGAAATCGTCTAACCTTCATACGATAGGCTTAGAATGGGGTCAGTATACCTCTTAATTGTACTATCTCACATTTAGCTTAAGCAACTGGCTTTTGGGTCAGATCGATGATTTAGGTGTGGTTTTGGTTCGATAGATTAAACTAATATTTTTAATAATAAATCAGGGTACGAATGGTCCTATTTTTAAAAGTGAAAAAAGCCATCAGCACTTAGTAAAAAGAAACAACAATCTCAATTCGTTGTACCATTTTCACATGTTGGGTTCACGAGAGCTATAATGTTACCGAAGTGCTGTGAATAATAGGCTCTTCAATTGTAAGTAATTTTTGTTGGAAAGTCAGTTGCGAATGACGCCGAGCCGAGGTTATAAATTATAAGGTGAGGGAGCAGGCGCGTCGATGAGGATCTTTGTGCGAGCAATCTGATTTCCGGGAATATTGTGCAAACCAATTTGATATTGATGGTAGCTCAGCCAAGGATGACGGTTGCCATGAGTTATAATGATTTTCCAGAAAATAATATTTATTTGTCGAGGTAAAACTTCTTTATCACGTTTGATAAATATTATTAAAAAAAAATATGACATACCTTTTTGTTTTTTGAATTTAGGTCCTATTACTTGTAGTTACATAATAATACTGCTAAGATAATAAACTTAAAAGTATGCAAAGATAGACGGATGAATGTTTGTTGCATTAAGTGTATTAAATTCTGAATATTTTTTACCCTGTCAAATATTTATTTTTTACTCAAAACTCACATCATTTGTAATTTTGATTATGTGGGTGTCATTCTCAAACAGTCTCAAATATTTCTTCTTTCTGGAAGGTGTTTTGTCCCGATCTAGTCAAGAATCGATATGAACGATTCATATCGTTGAACAATCAAGTAAACTGGTTGCGAATGACGCGAGCCGAGGTCGTAAATTATAAGGTGAGGGAGTAGGCGCGTCGATGAGGATCTTTGAGCGAGCAATCTGCTTTCCGAGAATATCGTGCCAACCAATTTTATATTGATGGTAACTCAGCCAAGGATGACGGTACCGGTTGCCATGGGATTCCATTATTAACTGAATTATTAAAATCTTGGTTTCTATGAACGTACTGATTTCGCAGGATAATGTTTATTTGTTGAGATAAAACTTCTTTTTCGAGTTTAATCACAATGTACAGAACTTATGATAAAACGTCCCAAGTTTTTTTTTCTTAATTCCCTAGTCGAAGTTATTTTCTATCACATAGATATCACGGATAATTATTTGTTGATTTTTCATGTCCTTAATTGTTAAAAAAAAAACAATTTACGACCGACTAATTTGAAAACAATATTTTACTTTCGCTTACCGCTAACTTACGAGTAGTTTGGTTTGTTTATACAATAATATAACCAGTGATAGGTAGTACCACTTTAGCCACAACTCACAAATGCGAGTGCAAGCTGTGTTAATACTGAAACACGTGACTGTGAAAGCACTCGCTGTTGCAATACAATCCGGATTATTTGAGAGTCGAGCGACGCGGAGTCTGCACATCCCGGTTTAAAAGCAGTTATCTATACTTATAATTGTTTGTATTGAGTGGCTATCAACGCACAAACAACACTACTGTGGCTGAACTTCGGTACAAAGGTGTATTGTGTAACTACTGTCTTTCTACTGTGTGGCTTTGTTCGTCTGGATTTTGAAATCAGAGAAATAAAGGGCATAGATAGAAGAATTCTAAGTATAATCCTTTCGTTTTAAAGACTACTCGAATTCATTTAATTGTTAGTACTCGTACAAATCGTTGGAAACTCAGGTCAAATTTTTATTTTTTAATTGTGTTGTTAAATTTTTAAAAGTGAATGGTTACCTAGCCTAGCTATCTATGTATATCTATAAAGCTAGCCATATTGAGTATTACATCTAGATCACAACACAAGCTGTAAACTCACTAGAGCAATCGATAGCATTTCCAAAAGTTAGGTTTCAGGTGGGCTGTCAATACGAAATCCAATATCTCACAAACTTTAGCAAAATTTTCAAAAGTCAAAGCCAAAATATAGTGCACATGCTATATTTGGATGTCCAACCAGCGTACTTAATTTGGTATTGTGGCGACTGTAATAATAATAATAATAATAAAGTCATTTATTTCAGGCAACAAACCCATATAAAATATAAAGTTACAAAATTTCAAATACACATAAAATAAAAATAAAATAAAATAAAAATACATAGCATTAAAATGTAAAAATAATATTTTGTCCTACTTACGATTGCTATCGCGGTGCACGGACAGCCAGTATTTAAGAATGGGGCTGCTCAGACACTCGGACAGAGTTTTGAGGATAAGATTGCCGGAGCCCCGGACCCGATTCCAAAACGATGCGACACGAGATCTAATGATCGCAAAGTAGTCGGGTATTCCAGCTTCCGCAAACATGCCCGAGGCACTGCAGCATCTAGGGAGTCGCATTAGCACCCGGTATGCGTTATTATACTGGACCCTAATGCTGCTTCGTGCGGCTTTGGTGCATTTTGTCCACAACTGACACGTATAGAAGCATTCACAAAATGCTCTAAACAATGTCAGCTTGGTATCTTTATCGCAACGGGCAAATCTGCGCGCTATCATATTGGAACGAATTGCTAGGGCCCGGCGCTCACGTTCCAGATCAACATTGTCGCTAAAATCCTCAGTCACAATGTGCCCCAAGTATCTGAACTGCCCCACTCTTTCCACCTCCGCACCATCAAGTACTACTGGCGGAACATTCTCAGGACCCCTCCCGGAACGAAACACCATAAGTTGCGTTTTTTTAACGTTATATTTAAGGCCATGGCATACAGCATAGCGCTCGCATATAGCCAGCAACTTACGAAGTCCCCTGATCGAGGGGCTCAGAAGCACCATGTCATCTGCGTAACTTAAGTTATTCAAACAAGTAGAACCGATATGACAACCTATCTTTGTGCTTCTAAGCTCCTCGATCAGGTCATTCACGTATAATCCAAAGAGGTCCGGAGAGGTCCGCCCTCCTTGACGAACACCACACTCTAACCTGTATTCGCTAGAGACTGAGTCGCCCCATTTTACAAAGTTAGCTTGGTTCTCGTACCAATACCCCAACAGATCCACTATCCTATCCTGTACACCAGACCGAGTAAGCTTCTGCCATAGCAGATCGTAATTCACCATATCAAACGCCCGACTCAGGTCCAGGAAACATGCGTAGATAGAAGTACCCCTATCCAGGTAGTAGTTCACAGTAGTCTTAAGGCTGAATATAGCAGAATCTGTTGAGAGACCGGGACGAAAACCAAACTGTGCATCATCCAGCTTAATAAAACGCCTGATTTCTGGAGATATCACACTTTCCAGTATCTTACCAATTACTGTTCCCAGTGAAATAGGTCGGTAGTTTTTAATACTGGAAAGGTCACCGGTTCTATTCTTCGGGACTGGACTGTGCCTTATGCAGCAGATATATTTTCAAATCCCGCCTAGAGTTTTTATTCATGTTATAAATATTTGTGTTTAGGTCTCATGGTTAATCTGGAACTTAGGTTACTTTCTAGTAATATTGTGTATAAACATCTTAGGTAAGAGGTAAGAGTTTATTTAATGTACTCGTTGTAGTATTTAAATAATTAAGATGGCTTTCGAAATATGTGTAGGATTTATAATAAGAATAGTTTAAACAGATATTTAGAAGACGAAACGTAGCCTACGTATGTCTTAACGTTTCAATAAAATTACTAGTCATTGACTAGTTATTTCGTAGTAGTATTGACGTTATCTCTCTCTACGAATCAAAACACCCAATAGTGAAGCACAGACATAAACGTAAAATCGCGAGTAGGTATCCATAATCATGTGGAACAAACACAAGGAAGAAAAGGTATTTGAACGAGTGCAATATGTCGAAAAAAAAATGTAAAACTAATAGAGAATTTTGTTGGAGAATGTATACGTACGTTGCGTGCGTGTAGACGCGCCAATGATTTCTGAGGACATTAAAGAGATGTGCCGAGTCACACTGACTCGAATACCTAGCAGGTACTCATAAAGTCGAGTACATAAAATAATATATTCGAATCCACAATACTCGAGTACGGGTTTCGAGTACTTTAACACCAACCTTGTAACTTCAGTCATTGTGAATGTGAAATACGGAACTTAAGTGACGTTAATATGGAACTTCTTCATATTTACATGATTTGTGATAAAATCAAAGGAACTAAAAGTTCGATTCAAAACGTACTAAGAGTCAACTGTAGTATTCGAATACCCGTGTCAATACTCCCATACCTGTCCAAGTATTCCACCTCAAGTACGAATTCGAATATTTTACATGAATACTAAAAGACTTAGTACATCATTAGGCCATAAATTGCGCGGGAGTGTAGGCACGTCGAAGTCGGGCCGCGAGATCGGCGCGAATCTCTGGAACGTGGACTCTGATTTAATCCTTGCGTATTACGAGCTCGGCGCTGTCACCGACGAGATATATCACACCGTCTAATTGCGAATATTACAGATGTTTAGGTAAATGAACGCCATCTGCGAGCCTGATTGCCCGTTTAACGTAAATATGTCTTAGTCTTTTGTGCGAGCGTGTGTAATAAACTACGCAAGTAATTTTGCACCTATTTTGCCCGCCCTTCTTCCGTGTTTGCCTTTATCAAGGTTTCTTGCTAATTCATCGTCGTTAGTAATTTATTGTGAAATTGTGAAGTTGCACTTTGTAAGCTTGTACGTCGAGGTAAGAATGAGAAGTGGTTAAGAATTTTACTCTATGCCAGCAATAGCTTCAATCCCCGCTTGTTAGATACATAGATTTTGTGTCCGAATAAACTGTGTCCGAATCGTCAGTTAGTCAGATTTTGTGGGCATAAAGTGTTGGTTAACGGGCATGTTATAATATTTTTATTTATGTTTTAGCTCTTGCAACCAACTAAAACTAAGGCCGGAATCAGTCCACGACCGGTTTTCACACCTACAGAGCAAATAATACTAAAAATAAGTAGAGCTGCCGTTTTCTATGGAATCGGGGGTAGTGCGGGGCGTGTGTGTTTTGTGTGTATTATTCATTTTTTTACATAACCACAATTATACACACGCAATATACACACTTTTATAAAAACTGGCTAGTTAAAAAAAATTGAAGAAAGTAAGAATATCACCATAATAAAATAAACATGAATTAGATAGTTCATTCCAGCCCGTAATCTTAGTATAACAGCGACTGCAGACAACTTCATATCTCAAAGTAACCACGTCGGGAATCGAGCTGAAAACTTTTCCACTCCGAGCGCACAGATTAGTCACTGCACCGCCGACAATGTTAATAAATAACCGCTCCAGTGCAACAGTAGTCCGGGAATTCGGTGAAAATGCGGGCATTGAGGGTTTCATTCTCGGTTTGGACGACTTTGGCTAATATAACAGAGTTCGCTGTTTCGATCAGCCAAATTAAATTGTCTGTTTGTTTCGATTTGGGAGTTTTCAATTGTATGTTCTCAGCGTATTCCCAATTGCATCCAGTATGGAGCCCAGGGCCTGCTTCGACTATGATCATAAAAAATAAAAATAAAATAAAATAATAAAATAGGGGAGTGCACCTGCGCTTAAAACACTAAAATTTAACCTTCGTAGTTGGGTAATCGCGGCGTTTGCCACTGTAACGGAAACTAGGCAAGGAAAATAAATATAAATAAATAAATATTTGACAATATCACATACATTGATTTGACCCAAAGTAAGTAGCTTAAGCACTTGTGTTATGAGTATCAGAAAATACGAAGGTACCTCAAAATCCACAAATATATACTGAAATACAAATATACATACAGACACAGGACAAACACAAATGTTCATCACATAAGTGTTCAGTCCTGGGTGGGATTCGAACCCACGACGCCTAGCGCATAGGGCAGGGTTACGACCAAATGCGCCATCGGGCCAGTCAAATAAAGTCTTTATACAACAGAATTTCATTCATTCCCTACTTTCCCAAGAGAGCTACTCAGACAAATTTGCAGAAAGCATGTTGGGGTACCATAATTATTTTTATGACCCTCTTTTCCATGTCTCCAAACAAACAGCAGAATACTAAAAAGGCCAAATGTAATTATATGACCTTTTACCATGATTATATTTTCATGTCTATTTATTTTTATGATTACGTATACTAAACAATGAGCCCCCATAGAGTAATTCTGCCAAAAGCCCTAATGTAACGTTACGGTATGGCTTTTAAAGTGACACTGTTACCGAAATTGCGTAGATACTGGGTTGTTTTAATTAAGTAAATGACATGCGTAGGTAACAGAATCGTACGGAGTTGCCTACTCGTATGTACGCTCCTTTTTAGATAGGGCTGTCAGCTTGATATGTTATGGATATATTCTTAAGCAAATGTTGTAACCTGCAGTTTCGGTGTTACTGGTATTGAAATATTAAAATGGTTGTTGGTTATAGAAGAAGAAGTAACGCAGGGTCGGAGGTGGTATTGAGCCGGTTAATCGTCACAAGGCTGGTACCGGCACGTCTCTTTTTAGGTGTGTAACTAGAACTGGGTTTAGTGCGTAGTAGAGATGAACGTCTTAAGTTATGGTTCCATACAGGGCTTGCTAGCCTACCAGTATTGCACTTAAAAGCATTCTCCTCCGTAAGAAAGAGTTGGAGGCTATACAAATTGTTAAAATAGAATTGTATTAATTAAAGTATAATTTCAGCGTCAGCATAGAGATTTTTCATGTTACTTATAAGACTTATGCTATAATAATACTCTCAAATTATAGAATTTTCAAACAGCTGTATTTTCCAAATCCATGAAAACAATAGTGCCTAATTTTCTGCCGCCATAACAGCTCTGGCGGTATTAATGTGGTAGCCAGTACGCTTCAACTCAAAGATTTGAAGATAAGATGAGCCTACAGTATGGCAGAATATTGAGCGACGCTTCTTGGTGAAGTGTCCTATAGAATAGGCAACAGTGGCCGCTTACCATCAGGTAGGCTACTTGCTTGTCTGCCAACCGATCTATGTAGTATAAAACAAAATCATATTTAAAAATTGCCTCACAGTGAGGCAACCCTGTCTATCCATACTCGTAGGGCGGGCCCAGCCGGATGTGAGGAGATGACGGTACGCCTTAACTTAATTGCAAACATAGCAACAATGATTCATGTTGATCTATCCTGTCGCGCTGCTCGAGGGTGGATCTATTCAAGAGAACAAGGATCCTCAATGAGCCTCTTACAAGACCCTTTAGTATGAAAATCGTCTTTATGGAAATAAACTGTTCAGTGATCTCTATACATGAAGTAGTTTAAGTCAGTGCTTACCGATACCTCTGCTGTTTAAATGTTAAAAAACAGCAGAGGAGATTTTTGTATCTATTTTACAGACCTTTTTTTCCCACCTTTTGTCCCACCTATCACTGAACTTCTTCGTTTTACAGACCTCGCTGTATTTTGATTAGCAATAAAGTTACAACAAAACTAAAATTCCTTTTCTGAGTTCTCAAAAAAGAGACGTTCTGACATCGGAACGCATGCATTTACACAGAGACAGTTTAATCAGGTGAAAGCACCAGTATCATACCTTTCGTTAAACACCCGCCACTTGGACTGAGTCCGTACCTGCACGTTAATTCCACTACACGTGTCAAGAGACTTCTCCATACGCGTGTGGTCAAACCATAGTAGAAGTACGTTACACATGACACAGTATGTTATCTTTACACAAAAGCACCGCGCGCGGCTTGTACGAGTATGTGTGCGCCATGCTAATGCCAATCTTTTACGATCAGGCAACTACGCAGGATATATTATAGTGCACAAGTTGGTGCGCAAGCACAGGTACACTCCCTATTCCTTCAATATCATAACACGGTAGGACAGCACCAAAGAGAGATCAGGCGCAGGCAGTAAAGAGTGCGCCATTAGTATATATGCGTCGCCACACGTACACTCAAACAAAATCTCTTTGTTTGCACTGAGAAACGGGTCGAGATTTTTTTTGAGTGTACGTGTGGTGACGCAACTGTGGCGAACACATACACGACACATAAAACATAACGTACTTTTTACCCTTTCTACTATGGTCAAACAGACGGCCCTGGCAAAGCGAACCAGACCAGTTAAATTAATTCCAGCGCATTAGCAACACCAAAATAGCCGGGAATCGATAAGCCATCAATGCTAGTTCGGAAATTAAATGTATTCATTGCTAACTGTTGATTTATAGCAATGCTTTGATTCACACCTGTGTTTTATTGCGGACTGCGATTTAATTATTGCATTTTGTTGGAGTAGGGATTGTGCATTTCGTGCTGATTGTAGGCATAACTAATATTGATCTGATCCAAGAGTCAGTAAAAAAAAAAAATTGTGTCATTACTAGTTTTATGAGGATTCATATTATTTTTTGCGGATGCTTTAAAGCGCCATGAATGTAGGTTAGTGAGACGTAAGGCCGAGTGTGGAAAAAGGAAGTAAATACATCCGTCTCACTATCCTCTAAGCTTCCCCGGTCTCCCTCACATTACGAAGGGGTACCTGTGGTGTCTGCCTTGTTGTAGCTGGCTTGATAAGTCACATAAGATAGCACAAGGATAAAAATAAACATAGACACATCACATAATAACATAACATAATAAACGCAAATGTATCACTTAACTGTTTCTTATGAGTGGAATCCAAATTCATATATCTCTCATGTCCACCAATGCCCTGATATGGGACATGGGTAGGTAGTTACTGTTAAATGCTGGCAGTTCCAGAATGAAAAATAATCGATTTTTTCCTAAAATTTGAAAAGTTGTAAAACAAAATATATTGTTTGGAATACTTACAATTCTCGAACAGTTTCTTCTTTCTAATCAGGCCACGTTTAAATCTTAGTCCAAGATTTGGTAAATCCAGTTATTTTATTTAAGATACTGCTGCGTAATTTTGTGTACCCCTGGAAACCTCGGCATAGGAACTAAATTAATTAATATTGTCATATTAGATATGTTGCCTATGAAAATTTTGATATTTTTTGAAGAAGCTTAGGTAGCTTTTAAACTTATTATACTCGTAACATTTACAAGGTCAATAACATTTCACATTAAGTAAAATTTTCAGGAATTTCAATATACTTTAATAATTACATTTTCCTTTATTGTCAAGCCAGTGGTAAATGGGCTCAAAAGGAATGGTAAACCACACGGCTACAATAGCTCATATTTCACATTATATACAGCTCAAATATCATAATAGGTACATAGCTGATACCTGGGGTATTTGGTAGTTGGTACGTTAATATCATAAAAGCAAATTGAAATACATTTCCCCGTTTGCATTTGTCACAATCAACGGATGTAGAACACAATACGCTTAATTTAATTACTTCACTTTAAATGAAAATGCTGATAATAAAGTTATTGGCAAGCGGGAATCGCTAGGAAATTTGGCCAAAATCGACATAACGGAACAAAGTGGAGCAATTTGCTTTGAGCTGTGCACGGGGATTAAGCACGATGCTTCGCGAACGTCTGCTGTTGAAATCACAATTTTCAACTCGTTAGCTCATGACTCCAAGGAAAAGGCCGATCTCTTGGGCTATTTCTTTGCGTCTAATTCGACTTTGGATGACGGGGGAAAGGAACCACCGACAATTCCGCATTGTGAAAGCTTTATGCCTGAAATTCGGTTTTTGCAATGCAAGGTGCGTGAAGTATTGTCATCCCTGGATATTCATAAGTCGAGTGGGCCCGACGGTATCTCACCAATTGTGCTCAGGGCGTGTGCTCCAGAACTGGCGCCAGTTCTAACGCGCTTATTTCGGCATTTGTATACCACTGGTGTTGTCCCTAAGTCTTGGAAGGCAGCTTTTGTGCACCCAATCCCTAAAAAAGGTGATCGCTCAGATCCATCTAACTATAGGCCAATAGCCATAACCTCCTTGCTCTCCAAGATAATGGAATCCATTATTAATAGCCAGCTCCTACGGTATCTAGAGGATCACGAGCTGATTAGCGATCGCCAATACGGCTTCCGTCGCGGTCGCTCAGCTGGTGACCTTCTAGTCTACCTTACGCATCGTTGGGCAAAGGCGGTTGAGAGCAAGGGAGAGGCGTTGGCGGTTAGTTTGGATATTGCGAAGGCCTTCGATCGGGTGTGGCATAAAGCTCTTTTAGCCAAACTTCCAAAGTATGGGCTTCCCCGGAAACTATGCGATTGGGTCACTAGCTTTGTCACGGACCGGAGCATCAAGGTCGTGGTCGACGGTGTATGCTCTGATTCTAGGCCTGTGAATGCTGGTGTCCCTCAAAGCTGTGTAATATCTCCTACGTTGTTTCTTCTGCATATCAATGATTTGTTACAAATTAGTAACATTCATTGTTATGCAGATGATAGCACGGGTGATGCCGTATATTCCGGCCGCGCCAATGTTCCCCAGGAATACACCGGGGTATGCCGGAATAACCTTGTGTCTGAAGTCGAGGCTTTGTTAAACAAGGTCTCCGTTTGGGGTCGACTTAATCTTGTCGAATTTAACCCCAAGAAGACACAGGTTTGCGCGTTCACTGCAAAAAAAACGCCTTTCGTCGTGTCGCCTCGATTTGAGAACACCCCCATAGCTGCCTCAGCCAGTATCGGGGTTCTGGGTGTCGACATTTCAAGCGACGTTCAATTTCGGGGACACATAGAGGGGAAGGCTAAACTAGCCTCTAAGAAGCTTGGTGTGCTTAACAGGTCAAGCAGGTATTTCACTGCGGCTCATCGCCTGCAACTTTATAAAGCTCAAGTTCGGCCGCACATGGAGTACTGCTCTCACCTGTGGGCGGGGGCTCCCCAGTACCAGCTTCTCCCCCTTGACCGAATTCAACGTAGAGCGTCTCGTATCGTCAATAACCCGGTACTCTCGGACCGGCTTGATCCTTTGGCATTACGGAGAGATGTGGCGTCATGCTGCATTATGTACCGAATTTACCATGGGGAGTGTTCCAAGGAGCTATTCGAGCTTATCCCTGCCGCTGCATTCCGTCACCGATCTTCGCGACAAAAAATTCATCCCCACCATATCGATGCTTGGCAGTCCACAACTGTACGCTTTACGCGCAATTTTCTGCCTCGCACGACCAAGATATGGAATTCTTTGTCATCAGCGGTGTTTCCGATCAGATACGACTTGCAATTGTTTAAAAAAAGAGTGTATTCCTTCCTTAAAGGCCGGCAGCGCATCTGTGATTCCACATGATTTGCAGTTGTCTATGGGCGGCGGTTGTCACTTTCCATCAGGTGTGCCGCATGCTCGTCTGCCCGCTATATCATAAAAAAAAAAAAAAAAAAAAAAATGCGAATTATGACGTAGGCAGCTACTGTCGACTCACAAAGCCCACTCCAGTTAAACGCAGACTTACGAAATTATTAAAGGCGTGATGAGACATCTTCTTTCATTATTTGTGGCCGCAATTTTCTTAAGAAATATTAGAAGCCACACGCTCGCTACGTTTAATTGTGAACACTGTATTTTATACCTGAAACAATTGAGTATTAATCGTAGTGTAACAAGAACGATTGAGTGTCATTCGGCCACGGTCTGGTGATTTAAATTTAGCTAGCATTTAGACTGGTAAGCGATTTTATGAGTTTCAGTGCTTAGCATATTTTTTGCGGTATCTCTTGATTAATGGTAAATCGATATATAATATTTTTTATCTGAAGTTAAGCTTCAGCGAACATTTCTAATTATTAACCAACTACACACGTGAGCACAGGTGTACCCTTTTCTCTCATAACTTGGTAGGACAGCAATCTGACATAACTGGAGGGAGCGGCTTAAACGGCTATACCTACTTTTCCAAACATGGGGGTGTTAACACCGTTAAATTAAGTTAAAACTCTATTAGAATGTTTGTTTCGGTCCGGGTATCGAAGTTTGGCATCCCTGTATAAATATGTTTATAAAACTCTTATTTTAGGTTTTAATATAGTTTTCCTATGAGTAATAATTCCTTTAAAAGAGATGATTGCTGAAGATGAAATCATCTTATTAAAGCTTTTCTTTACAAAGCTCAGGGAAATTAAACTACTTGGAATGTAAAAGAAACATAATAACAATGTTTTGGAAAAATATTTACTTTTATACATATTTACAAAGGTAGGTAACACCATTGTCAATAAAATTCACTACTATTAATAATTTACAAAACAATAATTATTATAATCGTATTCGTCTAGTAGGTACGCTTAATATAGGTAGTTTTGTATACTATGTTTAATTAAATTAATAAAATAGGCAATTACTTTCAATTGAATTCGAAAAACCATTAATTGACATTAACGAAATGAAACATGAGTTATTTAATTGATTAATTTACGTTTACACACTCCTTACCCGAAAATACACGCTTAGAGAATTTCATGAAAGTTCTTACTCCGATTAAATTACACTACCCATAGACGTCGACGTACCTAATTAATTTATCAAATTGTACCGTGTATAAAATTGTTCTCTACAGTCTGTTGAAATCCGAATAACTAACGAATAGACCACGTGAAATGTATGTACATTCTATGTATGCTAATTGATGAGTGATGTTGTATGGTATCATCTGAAGAGGAGGGTCCAGAGAGCAACGACAAGGGTGTACACTAGGTCTGTGTAGTTTGGTTGGGCGTCGCTAGAAAGCGCGCTGGCATGGCACTCTGCTTCATCGGCTCTGAGTTGAAGCAGCGGCACGTGGCGGCCATGTTGGTCCTTGCAAGTGGCGCTGCGAACTGCTCGTCTCAGTTCCGCACCAGCCTCGTTCTCCTGCAGCCAGCGGCGAAGCCACGCCCCCAGCCAGGCCAGCTCACACTCGCAGTGGAGAGGGTTGCCCGTCAGGATGAGACCACCTGGTTATTATAATAAACATAACATAAATACTCTTATTGCAAACAAAACAAGTCAAATAGAGCATCTATAATAAAGAGAAATGTACATTATAGACGGTCTTATCGCTAAAAGCGATCTCTTTCAGACAAACTTTAAGTACAGGATCATATAAATATTACAGGATAGCACCCTCTATTATCCTGTAATATTTCTATGATGTGACGATTCAATAATAATACAATTATTATTCTACGCAATATTTAAAATGTTTGTTTACGAAAAAACTAATGTCAGCCTACGTATCCAATGGCGACAGAAAAAATATTTTCTATTTATCACAGGTCCCATTGATAGTGTATTTAAAAAAGAGGTAGATATGCCATCCTTTGACGCACGGCGATTAGATCTATGTGCTTCACCAACCGTTGACATTATGCATTATGCGTAATACGCCGCGCGTATTATAATTGACCTCAGTGATTATGCGTCTAAAATGATTTGTGTCAATTAACACAATATGAGCGGAGCATTTTTCGAGCGCTAGTGCGGTATCTACCTCTTTTTTAAATACACTATCAATGACAGGTCCCCAAATGTCACCCATAAGTAAAAAGTATAAAACGCAATCCTCCTCGAATCTTTTCCAATGCTAGAGCTAAGCTAAGTTGAGCTAAATTAGGAAAAAAGAAGATCCTTATCCGCGAATAACATACATTTTTAGCTTCGTAGCTCAGCGCATCTGTTGAAAAAGCAGCTTAGCGCAAGACGGACGCTTTGGCAATAAAATGTCCGCCTTTCTATCGGTTTCTCTCTAGCAAACCTTAGTCATCATTATTATTAACAGCCACAGGAGCTCTATTTGATAGAAAATTTAATAAATTCATATTTATTTAATAGAAATTCCACCTTTCTGCATAATATTATAAACAACGATAGAACTTAGTATATTTTTTGTTCATGTCAAAACTCTGCGCTTTTAGGTTTTGCAATAGATTTTGAGTTGATTTTTTCTCCTTTTTTGCCCACCTAATTGGCTGTTCCGTTTTTTATGGAATTTTTATATTACAATGTAACATGTTTCATTCAACTAAATTTATTTATTTATATGTCCTAATTGTCCAATAATATGGTTTAAAACGGACTTTTGAGTAATAGGTATGAATGTGATTCCAAGTCACAATTCATGAAGAACGTGGAACGTGTTATAATTGAGTAATAGGCACACTAGATCGGATTTCACGGGTCGATTTTGGCCCGCCGTTCTACCACAACTCGTATGCACGGTCGACCGCACCCTTGGTGGTTATGGCCACGCACTCTATGGCACAGTGGCTACGGAATTGCACACAACATACTCGTGACTTTTTTAAACCAAACTGATTGTGTGTGGTGTGGTTGAAAACTAGTAATGATAGAGATTAGCGTCAATGCAATTAAAAAAAACTGGGCGTATTTTATACATTTAATAGTACTAATCGATTTTGATTGACATTTAGTGTAAACTTTTAAATACTAATATCATGAATGTATTCTAATATTGGAAATAGAAACATCTTTTTACTTGTTGTCTAGTCAGTGCACAAGTATAGATGTACAGTAAATCCTAAAAACATGGTAGGATTGTTTGTAAATAAAAATATTAAAGAGATTATAGTTGTAGGTACTCTTGAGAAAATATTGCATGTTTCTCAAACGTGCTTGAGGTACAAAGGTGGGCCTGCAACCTATTACCATTTCCAGACCACAAATCTTTCGCCAGGAAATAGATGCCCAGAATACTAAGTGTACACTTGCGAGTTATATTTTTATGACCACACCGTCCAACTAGCTCTTGACGGTGTGAGAATAAATATAGGTGTAATAGCCAACTTACTTTTTACTGCGAAGAGCCTTACACACTTTACTAAAATAGCGGAAAATAACTCTGAAACACCGGAAGTGTTTATAAACAAGTTAAGTTCCTATTAAAAATTAAAACCCATTATGAAAGACTCCATAAAGTTTGACAAAGGCCCCACAAGCTCTTCAATATTTAAATTGAATACCGCCTGCTAAACCGCGAGGTAACATTATTTAACAATAAATATATATTAACATCTTCAGCGGTTCGGAATAAATAAATTAGGATTCCTGTCAGGAAAACATGATGTCGATATGCTAACGTCGACAATATTGATGAACTTCGGCGGTGGAGCGAGCAACGGCAATTCGACCTTATTTACCTATTCACTGAACTATTTTGATTGATTAAACCGTGATTAAACCACAACACGAAACTCCATCTATCATAATTTATTACTATACGCTTGCATACCTGTCTACACGAATTATCATTTACAAACACACATACATATATGTATAACTACAGCGGTGGGTGTAAAACGTTTAGGGCGCAATTTCATGTAACAACTATTGATAACTTTTCTCATTATATTAATCGAGTAGGTATGTAGAAATTATTACACCTTTGCTAAAGTTCATACGTACCCGATAGTAATTTTGTTGCTACGTGACTCCAGCTCGTGAAATTTGGATAGAAGATGGCAGGATTAAGTGTCGTGAGTTGATTATAACTTAAGTCGACGCCCAATTGCGGAATCTGTCCTAGATGTTTCATAAACTCCGTCGGTAGTTTCGTCAGAGACGTCGCCGTTATCCTTATGAATATTTCCTGACTAGTGGCAAATGATTCAAATGCCTCATCACTTATTCTCTTCAGGTTTTCGCCTCTTATTTCTAAATAGCGGATGTTCCTCGCGTCGATCCCATGGAGCTGGGTGTCCATAACATTATCGGTCCAATGTATGACTAATTTATATAAGGATGGCAAGGATGAGGTTATGTTACAAATGCGGAAAGTGGAATGGTTTATCAAGGACCATGACTGGAGATGTAAGGATCTCAAAGACGTTAAGGGACGGAAGGAATCTTGGTCAACTATGTCTAAATATTTGAGTCCGTTTAAATTTAAATGAGATAAATTATTTAACCATTTGAAACTATTTGGCGTGATTCGTACTATAGGATTGTAGGATACGTCGAGGACGTTCAAATTGGATATATGCGACCACATCTTTGGCACTAGGGAGGTAAGACGATTATGACTAAGATCTAAACTGCGAAGATTCACTAGACGCTTAACATCAGTCTCTTTAAAACTGTTAATGTAATTTGCAGTCAGATTGAGACTAGTCAAGTTTGTCAAAGGTAGATAAGGCACTGACTTTAAACTTACATTTGCAAGGTTCAAATGCCTCAAGTTGGGAAGGTTGTGGAACAGCTCTTTAAAGTTCGCCTTTATGGAGTTGAAGCCCAAGTCCAGTCCGCGCAGACCTCCGAGACTCGAAAACGTGTTATCTGATAACACAGTTAGCAAATTGTGTCCTAAATTTAAATTTAATAGGAATTGCGTGTTCCGAAATATGTTACTATCTAAATATTCAATCCGATTGTGAGACAAGTCGAGGTATCTGAGGGTAAAACCGATTTGGGAGAGGGCCGTCACTGGGAACAGAGATATCTCGTTATGACTTAGGTCTAAATGCTCTATGATAGTGTTTTTAAATACGTCCCTTGGGAGTAACCTTAAATAGTTATGATCTAATTTTAAATACCTTAATTTATTTAGATTACAAAATTGCTCTACGGACATTTGAGAAATCACATTAAATGAGAGATCTAATATTTGCATAGATATAAGATCGGAAAATGATTTTCTTTTAATAGTATTTATACTATTCTTGTGCAAATCTAGAATTTCTAAATATATAGATTCTCCAAAAGCTTCGCTTGAAATATGAACAATTTTATTGTGAGATAAAATAATTTGACGTATGGAAGATTCTACGTTGATAAATAAATTGTTTGGCACATCGTGAAACTCATTATATGAACCATCAAATATATTTATGGATATCGTAGAATCTCCGTCAATATATTTCAGATGATTTCGACTAACGTTCAAAGTAAATGTAATATCTGGGTAAGAGATATTATGGAACGAATTTAGTGATAAATACGTAAAGTTGTTTCCTTGGAGTTCCAATATTTCCAGTTTCGGTAAATTAGCAAAGGTTTCAGTTTCCATCGAATCGATTATGTTACCCGCAAGAGATAAATATCTCAAGTTTGGTAAGTTTGTGAAACTGCGCTTAGTTAAGTTATTGATTCGGTTGTAAGATAAATCTAAGTTTCTTAAGTCGGGCATATACGCAAACGTTCGAGTGTGAACGGAACTCAAAAAATTGTAAGCAAGTCTCACATTACTCAGTGGTAGCGAGACGTTCCGGTAATCGTCGTCTACAACGATATCTACGATTCTATTATAGTCTAAATTCAAATATTTCAAATAGGGAAAGGTTGAAATATCTGATAACCTAAGAATATGAAAATCGTTATTATCAAACGATAAAACGTTCAGATTTTCCAGACCCTCATCCACTTCGAAAGGAAAATAGCCACTGAAAAGAGTCGAAGACGATTCTAATACTTGTAAGGAGCTGGTAACGTTTGAAAAAGATTGTGGATGCACATAGTACAAGTCGTTAAAGCTCAGATTAATCTCTTTTACCGGCATTGTTGCCGGAAAAACATTCTTATAAATCTGTGCAATCCTGTTACCTCTCAAATTGATAGTACCCAGCGAAGTGGACCAGTCTAGGAATTCGTTGGGTAACAAATTAGATATCCTGTTGTAGCTTAAGTCGAGATAACGAATGGAACCGGGTTCCAGCGTTTGAAGTGTAGTAGGTATTGAAGTTAAAAAGTTGCCGGCGAGTGAGAGCGTTTGAATCCGGCTTGGGAGAGGGGGCGATTCCTCCAGCTGGTTGTAAGCCAGAGATAAATGGCGCAGCCGCGCGACCTGAGCCAGACTGTCCGGCAGCTGAGACAATTTGTTGTGCTCCACTTCCAGATGCTCCAGCGAGTTTCGCAGCGACAAAAACACGTCCCGATAAATAGAACTCAATTTGTTGTATGAAATAGACAGTTTTTCAATTCTATTATTAGCATAAACCAATTTCGGAATGACAGTTAGTTCGTTAAGGTCTAAAATAATTTGCCTAATCTGGATTTCTCTTAACACTGGAATCTCTGAGGAGTCATTAATTTTATTATTACTCAAATCTAACTTTTCAATCTTTTTGTTTCTGTTGCTCGAACAAGTGGAATTTATGTTGAAAGTAACAAAGTTATGCCGCAAATGCACGGACTGTAATCTTGGAAGATTAAAAAGTAAATTACAAGAGACTTCATGTAAGAAATTGTTGGAAAGCTTAAGCATCGTTATGGAGGGAGGGAGGGAATCAGGGCTGAGGGCTCGCAGGTGATTGCCGTCCAAGTCAAGCTGCAACAGGTGATAGAGAGACGACAGCGCTTGTGGCTTCAGCTGAGTAATCTGATTATTGCTCAGAGACAAACTAGACAGAGTTTCTTCCAAGTGGTGCCATCTAACTTCAGCTCCAACGTGCGCTATGTTATTGCTAAAACAAAATTATTTATTAAACATACTTAAATGCATCGAGTAAAACTTTGATAGAATTTAGATTGGAACTCGAGCTTACTTCTGTAGATTTAACCAGTTTAAAACTTTTAAATCTTTCAAGCCTTGCTGCGGTATTTCAGTAAATTCGTTGTAACTCAGGTCTAGAGAAGCCAGACTGCCAGCCATGGAGCTGCAAAGAAATGATTAATTTGTGAAACATTGTACATTCTTGTGAGAAATGTTTTAAGTTTCGTTTTATACTGACCTAAATGCGTGTAATTCGATGTGATGTAATTTGTTAGCTACTAATACTAAGGTTTGTAGTCGCAATCCGTCTAGAGCGCTTTCTGGCAAAACTTCCAGATTTGACATGCTTATGTCCAGATGCTGTAGTTCTATTCGAGGCCATTCTGAAATAAAAAAGTAATTGTCATTCATTTATAACAAAATACCTGTTACTTGGCACTTGGCATACGAAATGAAATAAAAATACATTATCAAATGAGTAATACATAATTTTTTATTGTTTTTTACTTGTAGATAAAACTTTTTTAATCACCACTTCTTGTTTGTAAAGCTATTTGTATACAATATACGTAATATGATTTCATTTTAAATATTAGTCAACGAGTCTAGGTACAAACATTTCATGAATGTTCATAATGAATTCACAATAAACGAAAATATAAATAGGGAAGAGGGGAATAATAATAATACTCGCAGATTTCGGAAAGGCATGTTATATTTATGTTTGAATAAAATAAGTCGACCAAATAACTGTATTACATCTACTATACACCACACCAATAGCAGAAGTAACATAAATAAACCCACTTATGGCTGTCATTATTGAAGACACGATTCCGCAGCCTTTATGTTACGCTGACTACGTTTACTGTATTTCTTATTCACTTTGTCTTCGCTCTAAATATGCTGTAGGAATCTAAAACGTGTGTTTGAGAGCGAGGTAACATTCCGACAACATCTCGTCAGATGCGCCTCATAAAACTTGCGCTGTCAAGCGCAAGCCTTATGAACAAAACACGTGTTCGCCTCTACCCAGATTACCGGGGAATTTAGTATTCAGCAAGAAGCGCTGTGTATTTTCGCGAGTGTGTTGTAAATATTTCTTGATTTGTGTTTTAAAACTTGCTTTTAGAACGCGAATGAGATGCAGAGTTGTGTAATGTCATTAGGCATTAGGTCCGCCTTATGTACTCTTGATTGTGCATTAAAGTTTGAATAAATAAAAAAAAAAATAAATAAATAATGTCACATGCAGTTTAATTTTATTTCAAATTTCTAATTTAGAACTTATTCATATTCAAAACGAGGAAGAATGGCTCCTGGTAAATAGGAACGTTGGCAATAAGGTCTTTACAAGAAACTGATAATGGTGAGAGGGACACTGTAAATGACAGAAAAGGGACGAGTGCACTGATTTGTGATGTGCCCCAATAAGCCGTATAAGTAAAAGGGAGATAGCAAGCTGTTCCTATCACGCCCCAATCTTTGTACTTAAAGATTGAAAATTGTTAGTGCATTTAGTTAAAGTTTTTTATTTCTTCGTCTAAATAAGGCAAGGATTGAATCATGGCTACATTGTTAAAGTTGTTTTGATTAGACCTCGCGATGTTTTCTGTCACCTCGTAAATAGTGGTGAAGACTGGGCTGGTCCTATGTATTACCTGGGATTTTAAGTAGCGGCGCAGTTTGAAGCGCCCGCGCGCAACCATCGCCCGTGTTGCTGTGTAGACTTAGCTCAAAGGCCTCATGTCGTCATGTTACCTGGGAACCTGTGCAGCGGCACTGCGATGCATGACATGTGTGCGGCGCGGCAGGAGCACAGCGGGCTGCTGGCGCAGGGCTCGAGCCGCTGCGGCGCCAGCGCGCCCACCAGCAGGCTCGCCACCAGCGCCGCCGTCTGCAGCGCCCGCGCGCAACCATCGCCCAACACCATCACTGAGAACAAAGTAATTTTTATGTTTTTTTATACCATATCAGTTGGCAGACAGACACGCAGCCCACCTGATGGTAAGCGGCCACGGCGCACAGTGGTCGGCTTTGTATGGGAGTGCGGAAATTATTAAATTTTTCAGTATAATCAAGTTTTTTTTGCATAAAATGGCTTATAATTATTAAAAAACAATTTATTTAGTGCAATGTATGTTTTAATTTATAACACAAATGAATAAAAAAAATATTGTCACTCTTTTATCAGGTCTAAAACTTCTTGGCTTAGAACTAAATATTTTTTACTGATTTTACTTCTAAATTGATTGATGAACGGATCAGACGAAGCCAGAAGCATGTTCATAATATCCTCATTTGTACATTCGCGGGAGCATTTTCGGGAATGAGAGAGTCGGTATTGCCGATAGTCTTTATTTCGAGCTTCTTGAGCTTCTTCTGTTAGCAAACCGATACCTGTGTTCGGCATATATTACCAATTATATAAGCTCACATACTATTCAGCGGTTTCACGGCAGTATACATCAAATTTTTCGGGATCAATGCATGCTCTTGAATTTATAGCCTGTAGTATTATGGAAAAACGATGTATTAGATCTTTGCTGACACCTGTAATTTCTGAAACCTCAGTGGCATTTTCAAAGAATTTCCTTGATGTATTTCCATCGTTGGAAGAGCCCATGCATTGTTTTACGAAATCAACTTTCAGCCCCAGCTTCTTGAAAAGTTCTTCTTGAATTTTCTTTTTCTCTGCTTCTTTTTGAAGTTTTGTTTCTGAATTAGTCCTCCAACTTGCAAACGACTTGTTATATGCAATATGTAAAACACATTCCATGAATTTGATTCGGGCATGTAGCGGAGACATACCTACCTTGAAACCATCTATGTTTTCTTCTTTGCTTTTCACACAATCTAAATTATTCATCTCCGTTGGTTTAGCTTTGCAAATAAAACACACAGCATTAGAAGATGTATTTGTAGTTGTCTGTGCTATTTTTCCATCGATCATGGTAAGCAAGAGTTTATGATGAATGCGGTAAGTTTTATTTCCAATGGATAATGTAGTTTCATTTAAATTGGCAATTTCAGATTCCATCCGCGATATTTCATGATTTATCAGTTCCGTAGTTTCTTTCATGAATTAAAATTGAATTGGTCTACAAAATCTTGTTGAAGATGGTGTAGAATTTCTCCAGAACACCTCGGTGTCGTTCTCTTTCTTAAAGAGGATAAGAGGTACCATTGATGTTAAAAACATGTTAGAATCAGATATGTTATCCTCATCAAAACGTTGTTTGTACTCGTTGTGCCCCGAAGAACCATCGCAACCCCATTTCGAAATTAGAGTGCATTCCTCACTGATGATCAAGAGTTCCTCTTCAGTTTTACCATGGAATATTCGTTCTGTGGTGTGATCAACCAATTTTTGCAAATTCACACAAGCATAACTTTCCGTTACTTCAATATCAGAGGGATAGCATTGTTTTTTAGCATCTAATATTTTTTCGTAACTAGGAAAAATATCACTTCCTATATCTCGTGCTGCTTTACGGATCATTTGGTATTGGTATTTAGACAAAGAAGCATCAAGCATTAAGGCCAAAGCTTGTTCTGGGCTAAACGCAGCTACAGGAGGCGTATCTTCAAATCTCTTCGAAGCTCTGCTAATTAGTTCCTTGGGAAAATTTTCACATAAACTTTTCACTTTATATCGTTGAGTTCGATCACAGCATTCCTCAAAACATTTTTCGGGCCGTCCACTACGTTGCCGCTTAGATGGCCCTGGCTCGTTGTCTTCTACTGGCTTTTCAATTTGAGTATTTACTGAAAATATCATTTCTAACCAATCTCGATTTTTTTTACAGAAGTATGCCTTATTTCGTGAAGCGGCAGACCATCTTTTTGAAAATCTAGGTAAAAAATATTTACTTAATTGTGTGGAAATACTCTCAATCATGTTTTCGTCGAGGTCTGGATACCTAGATTTAATATTTTCAATACACTTGTGTACTTCACGATCACTTAACAACACAATCTCGACTAGATCACTATATGTTATTTTAAAAACAGACATGTTAAAATTCAGTGGCTAAAGACGCGAAAAAGTGCGAACTGATGACTTCAATACGATAAGTGAGCGATTTCGAATGAACAACAAAATAGTTTCTATCAAAATACCCTCATTTAAGTCATTTATCAATAATGTCAATTCACATCCGATCACTGACCCTCCTTAGAAAAATGAATTGTATGTCAAGGGTAGCAGATATTAGCAGCTAATATATAATAGGCTAATTACTAGAGGGACTAAGGAATCTTTTGAAACATAGATCTCCAGTGGGATCGTTAGGGCAAAAAAGTTACGATCCAAGAAAGGCAAAAATTTCGAATAAAAATACTTGCCTTTTATATAGGTCAAGTAGGACATGACGACAGCAGTTATTTACTATAATATAGTTTAAGTAAATACACAAAACTTCATAAAAGACAATTAAAAAGAAATATTGTCATTATCATCAATATCTCAAGAAATATATTAGTAGACATCCAAGCATAAAAACTACGCATAAATATATATTTCGTGTTTAATCAACTTATAAGGCATATTTCCTTTAAACCAACGTTAAATTGATATTTATTTTTTGTGATTATGATCCCATAACTATACTACAATGAGGCTACTATGATAATTTTAATGAATTAAGACCTTCCAATTTTCGACTTTTTTCCGCTTGCCGACTACTGTGCGGCGGCCTATTCCATTGAGGGACACTTAACCAGGAAGCGTCGCTCAATGTGCTGCCAGACTGTAGGCTCATCTGATCTTCGAGCCTTTGATTTCAAGTGTACTGGCTCCCACATTAATACTGCCGGAACACAGCCAGAGCTGTTATGGCGGCAGATTTCACCTGTGGGGGTGGTAGCTAGCTAGTCGGACTGTGAAAAAGCCCTGCCACCAACCAGACCCAAGGCAGGAATCGAACCAACTTCCTCCGCGTTTTTATACCCGAGTGGCTTAGCCACACTGTTCCACGGAGGCGGTCATGCCATGGCAGCGATGTTTGAACTAAGCCAGCACTTGACCACAAAGTTGCCTGAATGCGTAGACAAGCGGCACTTGTGACATTCATATCGATTAACAACGAGACTTGTCTGGATTTGACAGGTGTCTTTTGTCAATTATCCCCCTCCCCCACATTTGCGGGACCAAAAGTACCCTATGTTTACCGGGGATAGTGTAGCTTTCCAACAATGAAAGAATAATTCAAATCGGTTCAGTAGTTTAGGAGCCTATTCAATACAAACAATCAAATCTTTCCTCTTTATATAAAAATAATACTTAAAAAACGGCCACTGAATTTACATTCGGGGCGTGTATCTGAAAAATATCTTAGCGTTAACCGAATCTATGCCGCGAAAAGAGGCTATTGATTTATCTTTGATGGCTAAGCTTGTTCATTGTCTAGCTCCTATCTATTCTATGCCATAGAAAGAGGCCGCTGAATTCATACTCAAGGGTAAGTTTGGTTTCTGATATCTTCGTGCTAATGAAGTGATGCCGGAAAAGAGGTCATCTGATTTATATTCAGGACTGAGCTTGTTTATTGATACATATCTTATTGCCCACCAAATCAATGTCACAGAAAGAGGCAATTTATTTAGGGTTGCTTAGGTTATTCATTGATCTTTTAGTATAATCTAATCTATTGACTGACTCCGCGCATTGGTTGTTATGCTTGGCATGTTAGATTTGAATACCACCTAGCACGTTTGAATAACACATAAATATTTGTACCGTTTTGGGATTAAGTCCGCCTTTCGTGCTCGGTTATTAAGCCTTTAAGACTTTTCAACCATTGCACCAAATTGCTCGTAGGTTCATTTGATAGAAAATATTTTATTGCGGGTGTAGATTGATTATACCCGCAAAACTAGACCAAGTTCTTTAGGGGGCAGATTTATGGGTTGTCTGATATTAATTTTTATTTAAATTTTATTTGTCATAGAATGAGGCCACTGAATTTATATCGCAAAAATGGATTGTTAGTTAGAGTATTGTGGATTGTGAGTTAGAGAGTTAGAGTTTATTTTCTGGACTGCAAAGTAAACAGTCCAAAATAATAAAAAAATAGCGTTTACTAGCTTGTATTGATATTTCAGCGCCAATCGGAAGCAAGCTTCCTTGTTTACGGCTCAACGCCAATCGAATAAGTTACAAGAAGAGGTGGCTAAATTTATACTCGGGGCCAAGCTTGTTTATTGGTATCTATGCTACAACCGGTCGATGTCGTAGAAAGAGGCCACAGAGTTTATACTTAAACCCAAGTTTGTTTATTGATATCACTTAGCAACTATTGAGTCTATGCCACAAGAAAGATCCACTTAATATTATACATACTAGGAACTAATGTTGCATAATGATGTTTAAGCGCCAAATAAGTGTAAATTGCAAAAGAGGCTACTGAATTATTTGGTTAAATTTGTTAAACCCTTATAGGTATAGGGCACAGGCGGTTGAAATTTTTCATTGTTTTTCGCCGGTATCACAACAACATAAGATTCAAATTATGGTGGCCACTGCCTTATAAAGGGTAACTTTATTAATAATCAAGTATCCGGTGTTAATCAGAGGAAGAGGTTATTAATATTTTCTGTAAATGCTCAATTGATGAATTGTCTTTGTAAATATCCAGATAATTAATCACGCCAATGGTGAGGAATAACCACTTACAGGTTTATAAATAGTTTTGAAGGTTCCATAATTAACTTATGAATAGCTACCTAATTATCTATTTACAGTATAATAACTTGTTCGTTAATCGTGTCTAAGAAGCTTGCCATAAACATATTTGAACATACATATTTTGGCGCCAACCATGAACTTTTGTAATAAAACTTTTGATACAAATATGTAGTTATATGTTCCAACGTACAATACGGTATTGTACTTATGAACGTATTTAAACATAAAATAACTTTTGTTATTAGAATAACCTATCAGACATTACGGGCTTATTAGAGTTTGATTATCTCGGTAATAAAATTATTTATGAATAGTAATTTCTTATTTATTAAATTCAATTATTTTACAATGCTAGTGGTTTTGCTAATCTAGGTCTAACTCAGAATTATGGATTCAATTCCCGCCTTCGGTCTGATTAGTGATAGAATGCGTCTGGATAAATGTTACTGCTAAGTGCTCGAAGATCAGATGAGCCTACAATGTAGCAGTATATTATGCTACGCCTCTGAAATAGTTCAAAAGACCCCAGCGATGTTTAGAAAAAGTTAAGGACCGAAGGTCAGAAGAGCTTACGAAAGGATAGCGAAATGTTAGAAAACCAATGTAGAAAACAGGGTCAGTTGGATCATGTGACTAACAACTAAGGTAATTTATTGAAAAAGAATTCGCTTTAGCCTTGAAATTATTTAGTGTACTAGATATTAGAATACATAATCTACTTCTAAAACCTTTATTATTTTACAACTGGGCAATTGCACTACGCAATATTGAATAAAGCAATATAAAAATTTCAATGAATACCAGGGTTGCAAACAGAATTCGTGATGCAATTTCACGCCGGAATCTAGTACGAGTAGTGTCCACTAGTGCACTATGGTGAACTGTGATTGACTGCAGTCGATATGCAATTTCGCAATCATACCGAGGCCGATTACATTTTTAATCCCACTCGAATCCCGGTCAGCACATGAGATGGTTTCCAATGTATATAAATAATTACAGTATGACACTATTAAAAGTTGTATTTTGTATGTTTTATATGTATAAAATTTCATTACTTCTGCTGAAAGCAATACTTTTTTATTATTGGCATTAAAGGTTTAGCCTATTGATGTTCCACACATATGGATTTTTTTTATTCCACATCCAGTTGGCAGACAGACACGCAGCCCACCTGATGATAAGCGGTCACTGCGGCCTGGGCAGTCGGGAATAATCCTTCCATTGAGGCACACTTCATCTGAAAGCGTCGCTCAATGTGCTGCCAGTCTGAAGGCTCATCTGATCTTCGAGCCTTTGATTTCAAGTGTAATGGCTCCCACATTAATATTGCCGGAACACAGCTAGAGCTGTTATGGCGGCAGATTTCCCCTGTGGGAGTGGTAGCCAGGCTGTCGGACTCTGAAAAAGTCCTACCACCAACCAGAACCATGGTGTTAATCGAACCCACGACCTCCGGGTTTTTATACCAGAGCAGCTTAGCCACTGTTCCACGGACGCGGTCACTTGACATGACTTGATAGCCATCGTTATGATTTATGATAGGCTTAGTCGTGCTTGCCAAGTGCGGATTGGTAATCCCACACGCGAGCTGTATCCGAGACACATGCTTGACCCGGGAACTAAACTTAGGACGCCGAGGTCGTGGACTGAGCAATTGATCTGACGCACTGCGCTTGAGTTAATAAGTTAGCGCAAGAAAATTCGCTAAGTTACCCACGCTTCTTCCCTGGATAAAATTTCATAGAACGTCTTGGTTATTATTATTATGATGGAAGAGACACAATAGGACACAACACGCCGTGACTGACACATAATTAGCCACATTGATGTTTAGTTTATTACCTTATAAACTTATAAGGTTTTCCGTATACACTTAAGTGATACATGCAGGAAGATCTAAAATTGACGCTCAGCAGATTCTTCGCAAATTGAAAATTATTATCATGGCGATAGGATTTCGCGAAGCCGTTACTCATTCTAAAGCGGGTATTTCTGATATAAGCGAAAAACCTGCAAAATTAAAGTGGGAGTGGGTTTCCGTGTAGGATTTTCTCAGAAAACCGGCGTCTGGATCGGCTCCCCTTTTAACTTGTAGAAATGAATAATTGTTGCTATTTAGGAAAGGTGCAATAATGTATCGGAATCGTTTTTTTTTAAATATCTGCATGCATTGCAGTTTGTAGGGCACAGACGAGATATAATTAATAAAATATATGTTCATAATGTGCTTTATATGAGCCTAAATTGAATAAATTAATTTGATTCTTGATTAATTTACACATTTACAATAACTAAGTATTATAATTCTTCTTACTACTTCTCTTAGGTTTTGTTGATAACTTTACTCCGAACTTATCGTAAAATTCGCTCACATTGCCTAACATAAAATAAATTCAACCTAGCTCTGCCGCACATAAATTAGTTTAGTCAAAGTTAGATAAATTAGTAATTCAATACGTAATGAATACTCAAACCATCATTAAATTTTAATGCCGTCAATTTTATCGTCATGGGACAAACTTCAAAACCGTAAAAGGGGGTTATGAAATTGCATTTTGAATAAATTATCGTGGAATATCAAATTTACAAAAACGAATCAAATTATCTTAAGCCGCCTTCAATTCACAAAGGAGGGGTTATGACCCAGTATGCATGATTTTTTCCTTTGCTTTAGAGTAAAAGTATGCAGTTCAAACAGATTTAAAAAAGAATTCAGATTGTTCGCATTTATGAATTTACCTCTTCTGAATATAGTTTTCCGACAAAGATCCATTTTATCTTTCTTTGCTGCGGAATGAAAGCTGTTTAATCCAGATTGCGGATGCAGGGGCATCAGATAGTTAACTAGATCGAAAAAAGTGAAGACAAATCTTTATCAAAGCACTGTTATCGGCCCGGTCTGGTGGATTGAGGCTCTCGAAGCGAGCGCTGTGTGAGTGGTTTTTCAGCTAGCTCTTTACTAACTTTGACCAAATAATATATAGTAGGAATTTTTAAATTCAAAAAACGGGTGTATGCATTAAAGTTTACTGTTCTGTTTAACTAAGGCGTAGAATGTCTTTGAAGCCCTATAAATCTTAACTGCCTCTTGCTTATCTTATTAAAATCTTAACTGCCTCAAATAATTAGGAAAATCTGGTTCAAGATGAGATTTTCCAATCAAATAGCCCTCAAAAACGTTCTAAATAAATAGTTATAATACTACAACGTACAATCCGGAATTGTAGTTTTTGAATGTATTAAATCATAACGTAATATCTAATAGGACAGCATAAGTTAGTGATAAGTTATTATATTGTATAACTTAACTCTTAAATATAATGTTGTCGATATTTTATTGTTTTATTTAATTAAAATACTTACCTTAAAAGAAAACTTATTGAAATATAAAATGCATCTATTCAGCATTTAGTTATTTCTGTTTAAAATAAAAAGTATATCTTTTGAAAGCAGCTCGTAACGGATGCTAATAAAATTCTAACCAAGTTATAAAATTTTACATACGAGTATTTTCAACAGATGCCAGCTTCAAATTTTCGTGACTCAACTCAGCATAGGAAATTTAATTTTGGCTCGGACTAGAAAGATTTTGGCGATCACCGCTTAGGACACAAATTTATGCTACTGAAATGTTATGTACAGAAAATGGAAAATAGTTTTCTTATATTATAATGTTAAAATAATATACATATTCGGTCGAAATTACTTGATACCTCCTTATTTTATTGCACCAAGAGCATTAAACTATAAAAATCAGGCAAAAGTAGTTTTGATTGGTTATGAATTCTGACTGTAACATTATATTGTTGTATATTCTGACTAACTTAGTACAATTCTATTTATTTCTTTTTTTTTTTCATTGTTAGAGCAGGTCTAGAAGTACTTACAGTCGGCTGCAAAAATAGCTCAAAATTTTTAGTTATTGAACGACCTTATTGATATGGCAAAAAGGTTTTTTGATAATGTCAAATGCGAAGCTCCTTTTGTATTTGCATCAATAAATGAAATTGAAATTGCACATTAATTTCACTAAAATGTAAAAATAGGACTACAAGTGAAAAGTTTTATTAACGAGTTTTTCATTCCAAAATGAAAATGAACATAATATGTAGTTACTCCATATGAGTTATGGGACAGGAGCAAAATATGAGTTGAAAACCTCTTTAGCCGATGTAACTAATTAATCTATTATAATCATGATAATGGTGTTCTTTATGATACGCTGCTACATAGAACGCTAAATGTACAAATTTCGGAGTCAGATTAAGTAATAAATTACACTTATTTGATCGTACCTTCTTAAAGATTCTATAGTTAAAATAGTTATATTAATAGAGTTAAATGAAGAATGATTTTTTTGAGATGAGAATTTTTTAGTATTATTTAGTCTAAAATAAGACATTATACTGCCCAAGATTGCCTGTATTCAAGATCAAGAAACCTTTTGTAGGATTTTTTCCACATTGTAGTGATAACTATACTTTTGGCGTTCGTACGTACCTACATTTATTTTAACTTTTCATTTTCGGAAAATGACTTAGTAAAAGTTTAAAAGTAATTTAACAATTTAGTATCAGAACGTTACCGAAAATAAGTTGAGGCCGGAAAATTCAGCAAGCGTAGTCGGTCTTAAATGTCCTTTAGCATTTTCAAATTTCTTTGAACCCTGACGTTCATTGAAAATGAGAGAGAAAGAAATTTGATTTTTTACACACGAACTCTCAAAGGGAATTTATTTGATAGCAAAAGTTGTTGGGTTATTTACGCTCTGTGAAGGTGTTTTATGGCGAGCTAAAAAGTAAAGGTTGGAGTGGCGCCAAGCGTCGACGCTAAATACTGCCTGCATCTGAGTTCTCTGAGTTACAGCATTGCGTTACCGTGCATTGCGCGACGTGCATACAGAATAACGGTAAGTGGAAAATAATGGTGTACTTATCCACTACCATGAGACGAAAAAAGTAAATTACGCTTGGCAATCCACAACTCTGCGCTTTAAGCGCAACTTTTTGCCATGCACGACCAAAATATGGAATTCATTGTAATCAGCGGTGTTTCCGAACCGATATCACTTGCAAGTCTTCAAAAAAAGAGCGCATTACTTCCTTAAAAGCCGGCAGCGTAGACCTGTTCAGCAGATGTCAACGCCGGTAGTCACTTTACATCAGGTTTGCCGCATGCTCGTCTGCCGGCATGTTTTTTGCTTCGGAACTTATGACGTTTGTCCCACACCGTCGACTAAACTTCCTTGGTTTTTCCTTGATCATTTATAATCATTGGTTCTCCAGCATTTATTTATATATATTTAGCAACAAAACATTTTTGCATAATTGATATAATATCATACATTATGCTTATGAGTTTAAAGTGTTTTAGCTATTTCCAATGCTTAGCTACCATACTAAGAGCCCATTTTGAAGTAATCGCTATGCTCTTTTTTAACTTGGGTGACCTCTCTTTCTTTAAATTTAATTACACGTCTACGTTAAATTTCACAAATGTAATTACGAGACCGCGTTAAACTACAAAAGTAGGTGCAGTCGAGTCAATTTAATACATACTCATATACTGTGCTATTATTGTATCGTGTACAAACAAAAAAAAGATAAAAAGTAAAGTATCTTAATCACCACGCTTGCCAAATGCGGATTGGTGATCACAAATTCGAGCTGTGTCTGAAAAAAAACCGACACAAAGTTGCTCCACCCGGAAATCGAACCCAGGACCCCGAGATCGCAGACCGATACTTAAACCACTAGACCATCAAGAAGTTAAAGATAAACGTTAGATAATTCTTTTTATTCACAAACAGCTTACGGCAGCGCTATAAAGCAACCACACCGTTGAGTTAAGCCAGTTTGAATTCCCACAAGCACGATTCGATACAAATAGCAATCCTGAGTCTTATGAAGCCATTAATAGAAGTTAAATCAAGATTGGAGAACTAGTTCCCGCGCTATGGCGCTCATGCAAGCTGTATCGGTAACTTTTATCCTCTATCTCTGTAATATATGTCTTTCGTTCCTGATACATTGAGCAGATATTAAGTACTTGATTTATACTGCAACTGTTATCTTTGATAAGACACCGCTAATAACAGGAGTGTTTGAACTGAATAGTGTTCATTTTTGTCTTACTCGTTGGGCGTGATATCGTTTTGACTTAAGGAAGCAATCTTTTAAATGGCTGAGGTTAAGGGGTTGAGAAACGTGATCATGCTCAGTTATATATCCGTAGCCAATTATTTAAGGAGGTCTGCGTATTTACATAATGAATATCAAAATTTTCTTTGAAACAGAAGAAACAGCAAAAATGATCCTAAAGAATAAGAAAAAAGTAAATGAAGAACAAATAAGGTTATATACAGACCAAACACCGCAACAAAAAACATACTTAAAGGATCTTACTCAAGAGTTTAAGAAAAGAATTGAAAAAGGAGAACAAAACATAACAATAAAATATATTAAAAATGTACCTAAAATTGTCAAAACCATTTCAAAAAACTGAAAAAAATCGAACGTTTTACACATACTACAGAAAATAATAATGAGAATACCTACCAGGTGGCCAGCAATTGTGAACATATTGTCTCAAATAAAAAATCACTAAAAATTTACTACGCCAATGTACGCAGCATTGTCACACCAGGAAAATTTGACGAGTTGCAATGCATACTCAAGACTTTCAAAACTACTATCAACATTATTATCTTAACTGAAACCTGGATAAAATCGGTGGCGGAGGCAAAACGTTTTCAAATTCCAAATTACAGCCACTACTATAGCTATAGAACTCTTGGAAGAGGTGGGGGCGTGTCGATTTTTGTTCAGAATGATTTAAAGCACAGTCATGTTGAAGACAGCTGTTTAGATGGCAACCACATTCTTTGGATTCATCTTGAAAAATACTGTCTAGAAATTGGAGCAATTTATAGAAAACCAGATGCGAATATTAAAAAATTCCTAGAGGACTTCTCCAGTCACATACATAAACGCAAAAGAGCAATCATTGTTGGGGATTTAAACTTTAATTTGCTGACCATGGACCGCGGAACATCTATGTATAAAGAAAATCTTGTAGAAAATGGCTATAGAATCATAAATAATATTGATGAAAAATATTGTACTAGAGAAACAGAATCAACTAAAACTATAATAGATCATCTATGCACAAATCTCAAGGAAAACTATTTTCATCTAGCTATTTTAGACATGCCCTTTGCAGACCACAAGCAATTATACATCGAAATTAACAAATTTGCACCAGAACCGCGCAAGAAAATTCAGTACGAAGCTGTTAACTACGAAAAACTTTTTAAGATCATGCAGAATGACCACAACACAGACGAACACGAACAAAAATCATTTGAAAAACTGGAAGAAAATCTGCTGAGTAGTGTTAAGAAGAGTATGACAACCAAAGAAAAAATTTTGAACCCACCTCGCCAGGACTGGATTAATAAAGAAATAATAAAACAAATAAACACCAGAAACATCCTTTGGAAGCAGTACAAAAAAAGTCCAAATAATAATATTATTAAAGAAAGATTCATAAAGAAAAGAACAGAAGTAGCAGAGATTATAAAAAGGACAAAAAGCAACTACTACCTTGCAGCGTTTGAAAGTTCCCGAAAGAAGCCTGCTAAAATGTGGAATCTAATTAACAATCTGTCAAACAACAAAGTGAAAGAAGCAACTCTCCCAACTAAGTTAATGGATAAAAATGGACGTGTACTTACAAATGAACAAGAAATTTGTGAATGTTTTAATGAATTTTTTGCTAGCGTTGGTTCGACTTTAGCTGATGAAATCAAAAATTCTAATTTTGAATACAATGAAAGCGTCTCTCAAGGACAGATTGGCTCACAAAAACTAAGCTATTTAGCCCCGGCTACAGTAGAAGAAATATCCAAAATCATTGAAAACCTAAATTCGAACACCAGCTCGGGCTTGGATGGAATAAATACCAAAGTAATCAAATGTCTTAAAAGTGTCATAGCTGAAGATCTAACAAACTGTATCAATAAATGTCTAGATCTGGGAGTATTCCCAGCCAGCCTTAAGACTGCGAAGGTCACCCCAATTTATAAATCAGGTAAAAAATTAGACCCCGGAAATTACCGACCAATATCAGTACTTCCAGTGCTCTCAAAAGTTTTTGAAAGGATTCTTTATAATCGACTAGAAACATTTTTACAATCAATTAATTTTCTCTATGACAAACAATACGGTTTTAGACCGAAATCAAATACTTTATCCGCGACAATAGACCTAATAACGAAAATAAAATTGAATATAGATAGCAAACACATTGCGCTTGGTATATTTATAGATCTCAGAAAAGCCTTTGATACAGTGAGTCATGAGTTACTCTTACAAAAACTTGCTACCATCGGATTGACTGACACTGCATTATCGATTTTCAGATCTTACTTGAGTAATCGTCAACAAGTGGTTAAACTGGGCAAATCACAAAGTTCACCAAAAATAGTTTTTTTTTTTTTTTTTTTTTTATTATTAATAGCGGCTTAGTGTTTCCACAGTCACTGCGACCAATTCTGATCTAT
The DNA here is from genome assembly GCA_949319885.1 of Mecyna flavalis. Taxonomy (NCBI): domain Eukaryota; kingdom Metazoa; phylum Arthropoda; class Insecta; order Lepidoptera; family Crambidae; genus Mecyna; species Mecyna flavalis. The sequence continues at coordinate 8,081,368 of OX439435.1, read as the reverse complement.
TGTGAACGCCACTTAGATTACAGTTCCTCTCCAAGCCCAACCTCTTCTACTAAGAGGAGGATATTCTTGGGGAGGATATCTTTAGCCTCGTCTGGTTGTAGAATGTGCTTCCCCAGAATAAGGCTACGTTTGTGCATCAATGGCTCGCAGTCCGTGAGTATATGCAGAGGTGTTTCGTCGCTAGTGTGACAGAATCTGCATTTCCTCGACTCGCGTAGACCCATTACAGTCATGTGCTTATTAAGACAACAGTGTCCTGTAATGGTTCTAACCATGATGCGTACCTGTCGCTTACTCAGTCCTAAGATCCGTTTGGAAGTTTTCGGATCAAAGGCTTTTGTAAGTGATTTTGCGTGTTTAAGTCCTGGCATGTTTAACCATCCCTTTTTTGACTTTTCTGTGTATAGGTTTTCCAAGGTGGTACGGGCTAGGCTTTTGGGGATTCCACAGATTGGCTCTGGGCCATGTTGTGTTGCCTCCGCACCTGCTTTTGCGAGTTCATCGGCCCTCTCGTTGCCTATTATTCCCTCGTGTCCCGGAACCCACCTAAGTGTTACCCTATTATTCTTTCCGAGAGAGTTTAGTCGGGTCATACAGTCTGCCACCAGTTTTGACGTTACCTGGTTAGCGGCGAGTGCTAGTATCGCCGCTTGACTGTCTGAGTTAATGTATATTCCACGATTTACGTGGTTACTTTGCAGGTTGATTTCCGCACATTCGATGATGGCGAAGATCTCTGCTTGAAAAATGGAGGCGAATGTGCCCAGATTTTGTGAGTGTTCATATCTTGGTCGCTCTCCATATACTCCATAGCCCACCTTTGGGCCCATTTTGGAGCCATCGGTGAACCAGTTTAGGCTTCCCCGTTCACAGGTTTAACCAGTTTTCCCTGTCCGGTATCTCAACCTTGAATGTTTTGTTGAAAACATGGACCGGTGTCATGACATCGGGGGTCATCCTCAGAGTTGGTGTCTCATGAACTGAGTCCAGTAAGGTCCTCAATTTTTGAGAGATAGGTCTGAGTCCTCCCTGGGCGTTGAGTCTGTATGCGCTAGCTTCCGCCTCTTTGATGATGTGTAGGTCAAGAGGCATGATGTTGAGTAGCGCATTCAGAGCCGCTCCAGGAGTGGTGGACATGGCCCCCGTTGCCATTGCACAGGCAGTCCTTTGCAGACTGCCTAATCTGTCTGATGCGGATTTCTGGCTGGCTTTATTGTACCACACCACCGAGGCGTATGTTATTATCGGCCTCACAATGGTTGTGTACAGCCATAAAACTGCTTTGGGTTTTAACCCCCATGAGCTTCCTACCATACGTCCGCATGATCCTAAAGCTATTTTAGCTTTTTGGATTATGTTGTTTAAATGAGTGTTCCACGTAAGTCTCTGGTCTATGGTAACTCCCAGATACTTGACCTCCGTGGAAAACTCAATTTCATTCCCATTCAGCCGAGGTTTGATCAGCTTGTTCAGCTGTCTACGCTTGGTAAAGGGAACTATAACGGTTTTTGTGGCGTTAACCGATAGGCCATTGTCTCCACACCAGTCATTGATGATATTTAAGGCCTTTTGCATCCTTAAGGAGATCGTAGTTTGACAGAAGCCTCTGACCGTGACCACGAGGTCATCAGCATAGCCTTGTGTATCAAAGCTTAGGTCTTCCATCTTATATAGCAGTTGGTCTACAGCTAGGGTCCATAATAAGGGGGATAATACTCCTCCCTGTGGACATCCCCTAGTGGTTCTGACTTCAACTGTTGTTTGTAGAAGGGTTAGCTTTACATTTCTTGTGGTAAGCATTGCTTCGACCCACCTAATGGTAACAGGCTCGACGTTCTTACGCACTAAGCCTCCAACCAGTAGGTTTGTTGGTGTGTTGTCGAAGGCGCCTTCTATGTCCAGAAATGCGCATAGTGCGATTTCTTTGTCCTCCAACGCCTTCTCAATCCTGTCAGTGAGGCTGATCAGGGCTGTTTCCGTGGATTTTCCACTGCGGTAGGCATGTTGGAAAGGATGTATCGGGTTCATCGGTAAGATGATACTCCTGATATATATATCTATTACTTTCTCCATTGTCTTTAAAAGAAATGAAGTAAGACTTATTGGTCTGAAGGATTTCGGCTGAGCGAAATCCTTTTTCCCAGGCTTAGGTAAGAATAGAACTTTAACTGTGGTCCACCGTTCTGGTATATGTCCCCAGGCCAGGCTGGTCCTGTAGATTTTTACCAGATGTGGTATGAGGATGTTTGCTCCTTCCTTTAGATGTATTGGAAGAATGCCATCCTCCCCACAGGCCTTATATGGCTTAAAGGAATCTATTGCCCACCTCACTTGATCTGGTCGAATCATAATGGCGGCTCTTTTCCAGTCCTCTATCCTTGGCCGGCTAGAGTTGCCTGTACTTGAGGAGTCCGCCGTCTGCTTCGAGCCTGGAAAGTGTGTGGCGGCTAGTAGTTCCAGTGTCTCCGTTTCGTTTTTTGTGAAAGATCCATCTGATCTTTTCAAAAGTCCTATTTGATTAGTAGTGGCTTTTGAGAGCATTTTGTGGAGTCGTGCCGAACGGGGGAGACTTTCCACCTCGTCACATAGCTTCCTCCACGATGCTCTCTTCGCCTTCCTAATCTCTAGGTTATATTTAGTTAGAGCTTGCTTGTATGTCTCCCATTCTTGGGAGTGTTTGGCTCTATTGAAAAGTCTCCTGGTTTCTTCCCTAAGCCTTCTCAGCTTAGGGTTCCACCAGGGGATTTTTGTGTTAGATGTTTTCACCCTCACAGGGCAGCTGTCCTCGTAGGCTTTACAGATTCCTACGGTGACTCCCTCCACTGCGAGTTCTAACGCATCCACAGTCCTAATATGTTTAGGTAGTACCTCTAGGTTTAATTTCAGTTGGTCCCTGTATTTGTCCCAGTCTGTTGTCCTAGGGTTTCTGTACACATATGTTTGACATGTAAGCTTTGCTTCTATATCAAAACGTATGTGTCTGTGATCCGACATTGAACTTTCGTCACTGACCTGCCAGTTTGCTATGTACTTGGCGAGGTTTTTAGAAGCAAAAGTTATATCAAGAACTTCTTGTCTGGCACGTGTAACAAAGGTCGGCTTGCAGCCTAAGTTAAGCGTGATCAGATTATTTTGTACGAGAAAGTCGTATAGTTTCTCACCTCTCCCGTTGATGTCTGAGCTGCCCCATGCTGTATGGTGGGCATTGGCGTCACATCCCACTAACAGATCCACGTTGTTTCGCTGGGCAAATTCCACGACTCGCTCCAGGTCTACTGTGGGATCAGTTTTCTCACCTGGTAGATACGCAGAGCACAGGAGCACTTTCGGTCCATTTAGCCCTGGGATCTTCAGGAACCCTGCTACCAGGTCATCATTACATAACTCTGGTACAGGTAAAAGATTAATGTTGTTCTTATATACAATACAGGATCTGGGCCTTCGCCCTTCTGAATGCACTAAGATCTTACCCGCAGAAGAGAGTCCCCGCACCACTGTATTGGCTAACCAGGGTTCTTGTATTAGGGCGAGGTCCACCCTGTTTTCGGCAAAGCAACACTCCACCACCGCAGACGCTGCTGCCGCATGGTGAAGGTTGCCCTGCAAGATCCTCGCCCTATCTCCCGTGGTCATCGCCAGAGGTACCTCTACGGTGGAGCTGGGGGACATGGACGTCCTCTGCTGCCACTCGCTGCTCCTCTGCTCTTCTGCTCTGTCCCAGGTTTGGGTGGTCGACCACAATGGCATTCCACGGCTTGCGGCAAAGGGTCAGGGCCTTTTCGGCACACATCTCCGTAGCCAGAAGCCGTTTCAGCCTTTTCTTGGCCGCTCCGTTAAGCTTTTGCAGCTTGCAGTTTTGTGGGGTCTTTTCAGAATCAGTCAGTGTCTCGGCTGTTGTGCCCGTCACCGACAGATTCGTCAGACTCTCCGCAACTTCTGTGCTGGGTGATTTGGAGGCACTAGGCTCTCCGCTCGCCCCAGAAAGTTGTTCTCCGAAGGGAGAATTGGGTGGTGTTTTTGGTAGCTTTTCTTCCATGAACGTCCCACAAGTAGCTAGGGAAATAAAAGGTCACCCCCGGCAGAGCCCCGCTTGCCGGGGGAAGGGCTAAGTACTGCACCGATTCGCCCTGGTTTCGGGCAGGCTACGTTAGAGACTGAGCTCCCTCTCAGCCACGCATTCTTCGGCACGGATCGCAAAACACCTTGAATTAGGGTTGGCGGTGCTTGGGAAGGAGGGGATAGGATGAAGCGGATAGGAAAGGAAAATGGAAGACGGGTTGACGCCTGAGGGTTTTTAGTTACGTCTGTTTCAGAAGGAATCAGACCAAAAACAGGCAGCAACCTCGCGAAGGCTGGCCCTCAGGCTTGCCTTGAGGATCTACACGACCTGCACTCTCCCTCAAGGCCATTAGCCAAAGCATTGGACGGGAGTGAGCCATGCAATAAGCGAACTACATTGTATTCTACGTCTTACTAATGCGCTAAGCTAATACTCTGCCTTTCGCTTGCCCTATAGTTAGTATAGCTATAGTTTTAGACCGAAATCAAATACTTTATCCGCGACAATAGACCTAATAACGAAAATAAAATTGAATATAGATAGCAAACACATTGCGCTTGGTATATTTATAGATCTCAGAAAAGCCTTTGATACAGTGAGTCATGAGTTACTCTTACAAAAACTTGCTACCATCGGATTGACTGACACTGCATTATCGATTTTCAGATCTTACTTGAGTAATCGTCAACAAGTGGTTAAACTGGGCAAATCACAAAGTTCACCAAAAATAGTTACTTTTGGAGTTCCACAAGGATCCATTTTGGGACCTTTATTGTTTTTGGTATATATAAATAGCATAAATGAGTTAGGCTTAAGTGGAGACGTGACGTTGTATGCCGACGATACCTGTCTTTTTTACTTCGGACACTCAATTGAATCTATTATACTAGAAGCACAAAATGATCTAGACCTACTTGATATATGGTTTAAGAAAAATCTGTTAACAATTAATACGACAAAGACAAGCTACATGATCTTTTCAGCCAAAAACAAAAAAATTGGTGACTTCAGTCCTTTAGTAATCAACAATATAAAAATCAATAAGGTCGAGCAAGAAAAATACTTAGGACTTATATTGGACAGTAAATTAACGTGGCTACCGCACATTAACAAAGTCAAATCTAAGTTGACATCTCTTATGGGCATGATAAGGGGTATTGTTCGCTGTCTTCCACTCTCTATACGATATACAATATATAATTCCATGGTGAAGCCGCATATAGATTACCTAATAGAGGTTTGGGGTACTGCAGCCAAGACAAATTTAGGAACATTGCAAATAGCGCAGAATAAATTGCTTAAAGTGCTGTTTCATCTTGATTATTTTACACCAACGAATAAACTTTACAAACAAATTAAAGTAATGAACATATTACAAACATATGAATATCAAACTTGTATATTAGTACGTAAAATAATAAAAAAAGATATACATACTAAAATAACTTTCACAAAGAAAACCCAAGTACATAAAATGAAACTTAGACGAATCAACGAGATTAAATTATACCCACCACGTACAAACTTCGGAAAAAAATGCATAATGTATGAAGGCTCTCAACTATATAATAAGTTGCCGCAAGATATCAGAGACTCAAAATCTATGCATACCTTCAAGAGACTTTTAAAATATCATTTAACAAAATAACGCTCAAATAGTACTATTCTATACGTATATGCATATAAAAAGGAAATAGAATCACAAGTATACTAAACAATATAAATAAACCATATTTGATAAACTAGTAAAAAATATATATATATATTATATACTTAAACATATTAAATAAATAAATAAAAAAAAAATATATATAAAAAAAAAAAACACTAGTTTTTCCTATTTAAATTATAAATTAAAATAATATAAAAACATTGATTTATAAAGTAAACACAGTTTACACCTAATAAACTTACTGTTGAACACTGTGTGAGCCACATCTAGTAGCGCTTATCCTTGACAATAATTCTTACCGGCTAGCTGACGAAATCACCCGAAGTCGAACGAACGCTCGCTATCGCGTCTTTTGCCCGTATACCGCCTAAATAGTTCGTAAAGTGTAGGACAATTAACTAGGTTTAAAACTCCTTAACTGCAATTTGTAATGTACAGTGTATCTCCTTGTAGTCGATACCGGTGATGAAGACCGAAAACAAATGTTTAAAAACATACCTAACAAATCAGTGTTATAGTGGTTTTGGTTTTTGTTTGCATCGGAGTTTTCTGTGGGGAGATGTGCTGTGTCGTATGTGTAAAAGTGAGTAGTGGGTACCTACCTGTGCGAATAGCTCAACAAATGTAACCAGTTATCAACAATTATGTATCTCATATAAGTGAATTTAATTCTTATGAGAAATAAAGATCTTTAACCACAATATCTATGTTTTTTATGAAAGAGTGAAAAAGAGAAAACTGGCAGGTTTTAGAGCTGTTGGTTAGTTGAAATACTGCGTGTTTTTTTAGTCGTTGTTTTCCCGCAGCAGAACGCTTTACCTTCAGTAGTACTATCGATTTCTGCAAGTAATATTTTTTTGATTTTTTTTTGAATTTTTTTAAAACTTTTTTGTTTTTTTTTTCTTAAATTTTAACGGGAAAATGGAAACCAAATGTGAGTAAATAGTAAATAATCATTTTTTTGATAAACGCGAAGGGCAATGACCCTGGCCGGTGACCGTCCGTGACGCAGCTAGTACTATTGGTTCGAGTTTTGTCTATCATAATCGTAAAACTTTTGATTTGACTAAAAAAAGAACTTTATTAATTTATTTTACTACTAAGATATAATCATTTTACTGCGGGAAAACAACGACTAAAATTCCACGCTGTATATTGTTTCTGTTGGCGTTTACTACTTACAAAAGAAATCTATACTTCTATACTAATATTATAAAGAGGAAAGATTTGATTATTTGTTTGTTTGTTTGTATTGAATAGGCTCCGAAAATACTGAACCGATTTGAATTATTCTTTCACTGTACGAAAGCTACACTATCCCCGGTGAACATAGGGTACTCTTTATCCCGGGGATAAAGAGTACCCTATGTTCACCGGGGATAGTGTGGGAAATGTGTGGGGAAGAGGGGATATTTGAAAAAAGAAATTAAGTACTTGATAACTATATAGACTGCGTAAATAGATAGTCAAGATAAATGAAGAAACGTAATAGCAACGACCTTTTCAAATAATACCTAGCCGGCTTTGTCACAGAAAACGCTAGGAAAAAAACATTCGGAAAAATTCGAAACGCTAAGTACTACATTATGTAAAAGAAAAACAAAACTTTTATTTTCCTTTTATTACTGTCAAACTTTTGTGGCGCTATTGCCAGTGCAACTTTAAAATAACAAAATAACCACGAAGGTTACATCAAATTAATAACCAAGCAGGTTAATATAAGCTCCACGTCGGGAATTGGCGGGAGTTGGCGCAAAATAGACCGGAGTGGAGATTCTTATTGCTGGAGGCCAAGACTCATTTTGGGTCGCTGCGCCATCGTAGTAGTAAGTAAGTAAGGTTAATATAAGCTTTAAAAATTTAATGCTGGCTAAATTATTCAGAAAAAAATCTATACGCCATTAAAGAAAAAAAATATTTAATTTACTTTTTATTGCTGTCATATTTCAGAAGCATTGTTGCCAGTGCCTCTTTAAAATAAAGAAGGTCAACGTCTTTTCAAAACTTTTTGTTATTCCTTTTAAAAAAAGATTTGCTTTTATTGCTGTCAAATTAATCTTTTAACTCTGATGCCTTACTGATCTGATCATAAACTTAATATATATAACTAGACTGTGCTCTCGTGGCTAAAAAACGAGCCGAGCGAAACCGTCAGACAGAGCAGCTTGTCCCTTTCTAATAGGGTGACAATAAGATTTGGATAAGTGAGACAAATTCAAACATGCAATCTGCGGATCTGCCTAATAATAGTATTTTTAAGTAATTCATGTTAAAATATTTGTGGTTAAAATTTTCCAACTTCTGAGAATGGGTATTATATTTCGAGTTTCTGCGTGTTTCCACTTATTTAAACACACGTAAAATAAACATTATATTGTGTTTCAAGAAATAAGCCCTCTAACGTCAAGCTAATATGTAATAACGTAAAGCTAATATTATGCTAATATGTTTTTTACCGTAGTGATAGAGAAATTGTCCATTTTTGGGGGTAAGGGTGAATCATAAAATAAATAATTTAAATATGTGGGACAAGTGGATTATTCCCGACTGCCCCTACCAAACCTACCCCAGTCGAAACTTTTTAGTTTCGAAACTAATTTAGGTTCCGTCTGTTGTTTGTTTGCCTATTGGTTTGAAGTAAAAAAACAAGTGCAAGCGATTTCCAACCTTATTGACATTTAAATTTAAAATATCAAAAAAAAGACAATATATAAATTTATGCTTTCTTCAAATTTAAGAATACGTACATTGAACGAAAAAAAAACCAAATATATAATTGTAGATTAATACATTGTAAAAATTACATTAAAATACAAGCGTTAAATTAAGTTTTTGGTCAGGCAAAATTGTTGCCCAAAAACATTTCTTATACTGACAATATGAAAGAACGAGGTACGCCTCCATCCTTGCCATAGACCTAGAATTCATGGTCACTCTAACTATGAATGAACTGTCATTGCGTGTTGGCAATGTGAAAGAAAGAGACAAGCTACCCCGTATTGATATCTTTCTCGTCTCGGATTTGCCTCGCGTAAGGCACAAGCAAATATATACTTTAATGCGTTAGGATAGTGTTCATTTTCTAAAATGCAATTTTTTGAAGATATCATTCCGGTTACATAGATAAAATTAATTCCATGGATCTGATGTTGAGTTACATTGAAAATACCAAGCAGGTTATTGTCCAATTTTTTTATTTGTTGCTGGCTAGATTCTTCAGAAAAAAAATCTAAACGCCTTTAAAGGAAAAAGAAACCAATTATTTTCTTTTTATTACTGTCAAAATGGAAATTATGCTGCTAGCGTTTTTAATGATCCAAAAAAGGTTGCATGTTATTTGAAAAGAATGTTAAAGAGATACAAAAAAATTATAATCGACTATACTAAAAATATTAGTATTTTAATACATAGTCGAAACCGAAAAAATATTTGGTCATCAAAACTAACTGAACCGATTTGAAAAATTCTTTCATTGTTGGAAATCTAAACTATTCTCGGGCGACATAGGGACTTTTTATCCCGGAAATGTGGGGGGAAGAAAAGGGACATTTGAAAAAAGAAATTACGCGCGGGTGAAACCGCGGAGGCGGCCGCTAGTGTATGAATAAAATAAATTAATTTCATAAAAAACCTTGGTTAAATAAATACTGTGATTAACATATTGTAAACTACGCGATTTTAAATATTTTCAGCTATTATTTGAACAACTCTATTTGGTTTAAAGCAAATAAATTCGTTTGGCTTAACTAACAATCAAAACGTTCGGTAAAATTTTAATTTATTTATCAAACTGATTGAATTAAATCTTTTTAAGAGTTGTGTTGGAATGTTTGCTGCAATTTTTATTGTATGATAGTACGACTTTCGTTATTGTCGTGGTATGTTTATCACATTATCTACATCATAGTACCTATGTGTTATTATTTATACATTAAAACGAAACTGAAATGTTAATAAACGGTTAATATCAAGGATTTATGATATATTATGATTATGATGCCTAGGTATTGTAACAGATCAACCTCATTGGAACAAAGATTCAATCGTTATAATTTAATTTAATTGTACTTGATTACGATGTGATAATAGACGAGACAAAAAGATAGGGCACGGAGACTAGTTAAGATTGTTGCGATTACCTCTGAGTTGGTCATATTCCTTGTAGATATCCTTGGGAAATTGGTGGTACATTCTAATGCCTTCGAATCATTGGTTTTCACTTCAAACAAATTTATTTTCAAAGAAAGTTGTTGTTGTAATTATAATAGAATACCTTTCAAAGTGTCACATTGACATTTGACATTACCTTTTATAATTTTGGAGCATCGTATGAAGCAAAGACTAACAATCGATGATGCCATAGATAAAATAATAGTGTTACCAAGATCACTTGTAAATAAATTAATTTTATTCATAAAAAAGTCCTGAATAATTTAGTAAATAATGTATTTGATAAAATAAACACTTAAGAGGTATAGGCGGGGAGAATCCATAGACAATTATAGAGTAATTTTGTTATTGGTATCTCTCGACTTAGCACAAAAAAATCTAAAATTAGTGTACATACATGTCATTGGTTATAAATATGAAAATACATTACCTATGATGTCGAATAAACGGAGAACTTAGAATAAAGAATTACTTTCATAATAAGTGTACTACGAAAGACCAGTGCGTTCATCAAAAATCAATACCTAAATATTATGTTAACTTGTCATAGATAGAATATCATTGGGATTAAATTAAATTCCTAGACAAAAGGGAACGGACTTGATGTGGTTTATGTATCTCTATGAAGTTTGCTAGGTAGGTTATTTTCATCACTATACAGAGTTGCCAAATAACAATAAAAATAATAACCGGCTAATTTTCAAGTAACATAAATTTAAGAAACTAATGACCATAATAATAAATATATTACAGGCTAACATACATACAGATAGATAAATATACGAAGACAAAGGGCCTATTTTGTTTACAAACAAGTAAAAAATGGTTTTATTGTTCATCACGGATATTCGCATTTACTAAGAAAATAAAGGAGATTCTTAAACCTTTCATAAATAAATAAATAGTTCTAATGTTTATCATCCGACTGCCTACTAGTGTTGCCGTAAAATTGATTGTACATCGATTATTAACCGTTATGATAATCGAGAGTGTAAAACGACGCTGATGTAATCCTACTTTATCCAATATAATTGATTATAATCGAATTAATCGATAATATTCTATTTAAATAGAAATAAATGTTATTATTATTGTTATTATTATTATTAAGATAAAACGCATCATAGTGACGAGCAAATCGATCGAATTTAGTATTCTTTAATACACTATAGGTAGGTGTAAGTACTTATCAATAGAATTGTCTTGTATCCATAAGATTTCAGGATATAGGAAGGAATATGAAAGAACCTTGAAATTGTAGACTCTCCACGATTTTTCATAAATCTCTATCACAGCCTTATAGAACTTGAGTTACTACTACGTCAAATAACAACGTAGGATATAGACGAGTATTTATTGGCCTAACAAGAATAAAAATCAGAGTAGGTAGGAGCGTTCATTACAGTATATTAAAATATGCTTTATTAATATAGGCATCAATGATGCACTTATGAATCGTCAGATATTATAGAGTGACTGTGCCACCGGATTCGGAATGTTGTTTATCTATAAAAAGAACAGGCAATAAACTCGATAGTCACTCTTTTCAATTATAAAGTTACAATCTTTTTTTTTTAAAATACAATCTCCATTTGTATACTATAACTTAGTCATACAGTGTCGAGCAAAATTAAAAAAAAACTATAAACTTGAAGAATCTGTGTCCCGGCAGACCAGCACCCAAAGATGGCATGTGGAGCACAGGTATGATTTATGTGTCAGCCATCGCTTTTCTAAACCATATTAAATAAACAAACAATATTGGAGAGAGTACAGTGACCCGCCACATAGCACCACCATCCCAGGTACATTTTAGCGATCAAGACTCAATATAGAAAAGGTGGAAAACGAGCATAGATATCACCTGATGGTCAGAGATATCTCTTATGAAAATTTGGTATCGCATACACGTAGCGTATTTGCTAGGTCTTAAGGAAATGATACGCTCGTTTTTCGTCGCATAGTCGTATTTTATCAAAAATACTGCTGTAAGTAATTAATTACCTCCAAAGCTTGGTTGTGCATGGCAAAAATATCACGAGAAGCGTGCAGTTGTAAACAACTGCCGCGTAAGAAGGAGGTGAAATCTAGCCGCAGGAATCCGAGCAACTTCCTCCTCGTATTATAAGCGATAGAGAATGCAGAGTGAAGCTACATCTCAAGTTCTCAACGCAAAGCCAAAGGATCTAGCCAACAAGAATGAATTAGTGTTTCTCAAATATTTGCAGCAAGCTTAGCCTTAATATTAGTTATTTTAAAATGTTCTTAGTAAGTGAACACTTACAACAAGTCATCGACAGGACAAACCTGAAAATGCAAAAACTTTTAAAATGTTATAAATTTCGGACAGTATCCTTCGTTTTGAGGCACCTTTTTCCGGAGTTGTGTAAATAGAAATCCTCTGGTCCCGAGTAATGAGTAGGTACAGCCTTCCATATGGAATTGAAATTTGAATAAGTAAACGTTGAAAATATATTCAATTTAGTTCAGAGGACGGCCCTGGGTATTGCGCGATCGTTATTCACATCGTAACACCATTTCCTATTTAAATTTTTTGTCTACTGCATTTCTTTTGCGCAGTAATTGAAGCATTAGGCACCGGGGACCGGGATGTGAAAAGGATGGAAAAATAAACGAAGTAAAGAAAGAAATTAAAAGATGAAAGAGACCGTAACGAAGTGCTACGTCGAAAAAGTGAGAAATTATTTTAAGACATTTGAAGCAGTAATAAGTGGCTCGAAAGTTTTCAGAGATTTTCACGTTAAATGGTAATCTGGGAAATTTCCAAGTGCCACAATCGGATTAGCCGGCACCTTTAAATGTATTTGAAGAATCTTTGGATCATTCACGATGAAAATTCTATCTCATCATTATAACAATCATAATAATCGTTGGTTTAAATTATATTAAAATGAAGACGCTAAAAACGTATGGCTTGAATTTGGCACTGGTGAATTATAAAACTAGGTAGATATAATAACAATATTTCTAATTATTGTGTTCTGAATACATTTTATTACCATGTACCCTGACCAAATCAATATGGCAACGACCAATATAAGAACATACAGTTCTGTTCATTTCCACGTAACTGAGTAGTAAACAAAAAGATATGTAGTGACTAATAGTCTTTGTCTTTTACAATTATTACTGGAGATTGAAACAGTGACTGTGAGCTGAACAGCTTCCATCGCACAATGCTAGTACGTTAGGCGGCGCGGTGAAGCAGAGAGACCCCTCAGAACAAATCGCCATTGACTCACATGCCACATTATCGTCACGGTTGTTAAAATGCCTATTTCAAAACGATTTAACTAGACTGCAGTCCCGAGAGGTAGACAATAATTTTTAGCACCAAATGTTGTCAAATGGAATAAGCACTATTTTATGACAAACAAGAAAAATAAAACTAACAGCGGGCTTACTAAAATGTCAAAAAAAAAAGTTGAAAACTTACATATTGTGTGAAGTTTTAGGATTGATTTGAATTTTTCGGAGAAGACCGGTCTTTAACATTTTTGTTTATTTTTTAGCGCAGTCTTTATCTGGATAGTAAACAATACTAGACAGCAATATATTTCCGTACTGCGGAAAGCAGTCTTAATCTTTGTTCCCTGTTAGTTCGATATATGGCTTAACGGCATGCCAGCAAGCCATGTCAAAGGCAGGAAGACACTCAATCAAAAACTAAAATGCTCATTAAGGCTGACAGACAAACGGCCAAACAACAAACAAGCCAAAGGTTTATAATTTCCTTATTTGTAATGTTGGGACAAGACAAGTATTTTAATGTTGTTTTGAGTTCGCAGCGATAAATTTATGCAGTTAGTTCTAAGCTAGGCTTGACCTCTTGAACTGCAGTTCACGAGAAACGGCTGAAACTGTCTCTGGTTACTCTAAAGTAGTTATTCAGTGGGCTAGCGATATTTAAGTGGGTGCCCCTAAAAGAAGGGGTGACGCCCCCACCTGAGGGCTTTTGTCGATAATATTAGGCATCAATAATACCTAAATAAATCAACTGTATACAATTGCTCATCTCTAGCTAATATTGTCATAAAACACTCAGATAGGAGATAGGCCCACCTCTTTTCGGGAAAGTTATCAACATTTTCTTATCTACTCAATAGGTTACTTGAGAAGTTATCCGATCTTTGTATTAATTATACCTTCAACGTTCCTTACAAATTGGTGTTGCTATTTTTGAATGAGATAAAGAAAAAATGTACACGACGTATGAATTGAGTTGGTATTAAAACAAAAACAAAAATAGGTATATTCGCCTATAGTTTTAAGATTCATAGAAATATATCTATACTGCATAGGCATTATGCACCAACTTCAGGTGCAATAGTAAAACATTTCACAATCGCATACAAACACAATTATTGTATTCCATGATAGCAAATAAATTTCTAAATCGGCGCTTATGCCATAGATTATGTTCAATTTGCACAATCATAGTTTAGGCAAGTATGTGACATAACTGCAACATGTAATAAATAGACCAAATTGTATTAAATGGTACAAACTGGATTTGTGAGTTAGCCGTATTAGTAATTGGGATTCAAATTGTCAGCGCTAACTTGTAATATTATGTTTCGATAACTCATTTAAATAATAGTACGTGCTTAGTGTTAAGTCCTTTATAAAGCAATTCACGAATACATACCAGTGAAATCAGTACCTATTGTACTAATCATTATGTTTTGTTACAAAGCAAGCTAAATTTAAAAAGTTGGCGTTGACGAGACATCTAGGCATTTTTTAATAATAATAATATTAATATGTAATAAACCTAAAATTCATAATCATAATCAAGTCAATGATGATCAGTAAATGAGTGCCATCTGACCCCCGTAACCCTTATAAAACAAGACCGATTAAATCATGGCTACACTCACAGAGATTTAACAGTGAATGTTTTACATAATGATTTCTAATATTTACTGAATGTTTTTTGACGATGTTTTTCATCACTCCCGAGCTAATGGTAAATATGCACTTATTTTTTTTTATACTAAGTGAGTTGGCAGACAAGACACGCAGCCCACCTGATGGTAAGCGGCCACAGCGGCCTATTCCATTGAGGCACACTTCATCTGAAAGCGTCGCTCAATGTGCTGCCAGACTGTAGGCTCATCTGATCTTCGAGCCTTTGATTTCAATTGTACTGGCTCTCACATTAATACTTAATTTAATACTTTTTTAATACCACTCGACTACTACAGCTGTATAAAAGTAGTTATTTTAGTATCTCCGACCAATAGTCATAATTAAGCAGTTAATATGACAACACTTTATTTATGCCGTTAACAGAAATAATAAATGTCACCCGCGCGTGATTTATTTTGTCAATTATCACTCCCTTCCGGAAATGTGGGGGACATTCCGGGATCAAAAGTACCCTATGTCACCCGGGGATAGTGTAGCTTTCCAACAGTGAAAGAATTTTCCAAATCAGTTCAGTAATTTCGGAGCCCATTCAATACAAACAAACAAACAATCAATCAAATCTTTCCTCTTTATAATATTAGTATAGATTATTCTATACGGTGCGCCAGTCCGATGCGATAGGAATTGCACTTTATCAATTAAATGTTAGAAAACAGAGTAGCTTTTTGCAAACAAGTAGGTAATTAAAATATGCCTTATTCGCGTAATAAATATTTACTCGCTAATTGCCAAGGAACGGAGCCATAAGGCTTACTATGCGATTATGAACAAAACGTGATTTGCTTTGTAAACGGTATAAAACGAAACAAACACTGAATCGCGGTATAATTTCATTATTTAATAAAATATGGATTCCAAATTTCATTTAATACTTCTAATTTTTAAATGAAAAAATATTCTGTCATTAGTTAAGCTTTCACACCTAACTTAATGGAATTGGAAACATACATGAAATACACAAAACTTACTTTTTAACTCGGGATAATGCTAGGATCCTTTGGGATTACATAAATTGAAGCTAGTTCAAATAAAAAAGCTAAGGTTTCCCTTGGGTTTCTCATACATTCACTCATATCGAAGACGTTTGACACTAAAAATAGAGATATGAGTACTCTTTGTAGAAAATTTATGTCAGATCCAGTTTAATGCTTGCAATAATATACTAAGATCTGAGTTGGTGGTTAATTTATTTAAAACAACGCATTAGCTCTAAAGGGTCTTTTCATTGTCTGAAACTATTCTAGATAAGCAAAGAACATTTTAATTCAAAACACTTAAAATAGTTAAGATTCACGAGAACGACTGCCGACAAACTGCTCAGCAGTTTGGCAGACCTCGAAATTGGATTTTTCTGTAATACATTTTTTGAGAACAATAAATTAAAAAAAAAATTATGTCATTTGCATTAAGTATCGTTAGAGTAAAATAATTTGACCATCTTTTACTATTTGAAATAATATTTGAATTAGTACACTGTTGATAAGATAAATGTATTTAAACATGTTCCAGTTTCGGATAAATGAAAAATAAATTTTCTATCATATCAATAGATCAGGCCGTTTTACAAGCGTATCAGTAATTTAGCACAGACAGACTTTCGCATTTATAATATTATTAGTATAGATTTCCTTATTGTATCCTGTTGTGTTTGTTCATGTATAGACAAAAGAATAATCTCTGAAAATATTGTACTTCATAATCAATATTCAAGCAAAATTAACGGAGCTGGGAAAGGCACTAAATTCCACACGAACGAATCCCCTGTTCTGAGCCAGTAGCTAAAGAATAATAATGTTGGTAAAAATAAATGTTCTTTGTCTAAAAACACCAACATAATTAACTTGCTTATTCGTGGAGATCGATACACACCAAGGCCGATCTTGTTTAAAGTTTTAAACAAACCTACTCCTGAACTCGCTCAATTTAATTGTCTGTTTTTAATTGGTGCATTTTTACCAACTTGTGAAGGATACTTTTTTGTGCATAAACTATAAGGTATGGTGTCTAGTGTCTAGTATCTGGTAGTTGTATCGAGGCTCTGGGCTAACTTTTGCGGTCGAGCAAAATTTAATGATAGTAAGTAGAGGTAGTTTTTGAGTGGAACAGTTGCAAACCTTTATCGACTAACTGTCGTTTCGGACACATTTTATTCGGACACAGTGTCCGAATTGACACTTTTTAATTTTAATATTTTTTTACTGTCGATTCGGACACCGCGATATAAATAGCTGTTTTGTACAGTCAGATAAAAAATCTTCCTACGATTTCTTTTCATTATAAAAATAAAGTCTCAACGAAGCCTTCTACACGAAGCTATCGGTAATGTTTCTAAAGATGACTGGGTCAAATGTGTGAGGCATGCAGAGGAATTACAGGATCAGGATCTAGCAAAGGCAATTTTAAAAGATAAGAGAATACAGTCTCTGGTAATAAATTTACACGAAGATGACAGCGCTCCTGACCCGTGGTACAACTGCGATGTCCAACTGGTTGTACCACGGGGAAGTAAAGTTACCCATGGTTCACCCCTTTTTATTGATATTTATGATTATGACCCGTGGTAAAACGGATGAATTATGTCCAACTGGTTGGACCACGGGGACCCGCTCCCGACCCGTGATACAACTGCGATGTTCAATTGGTTGTACCACGGGGAAGTAAAGTTACCCATGGTTCAACTGGTTGTTCTATGATTGTTGTGCGTCCCCATGATCCATCTCCCTGATATACATGATATGTATTACAGGGAGTTGGACCAAGGAAAAAACAACTCACCTTTGATTCAGATTTCTCAGCAAATGGATTTTTTTGAACTAATGCGTGTCGGAAAATCTATTAAGGAATGGCGGACAAATGCAATCTTCTTTCATCAAACATAACTTTTCTGGATAACGTAAACTTTTTAAATAACTCCACTAAGGTCATGTTGCCCTGGTACCCTTTGCGGAGAATTCTAAATCAAGGATTAAAGGGGGACAACCACAACAATCATAGAACAAACAGTTTAACCATGGGTAACTTTACTTCCCCGTAGTACAACCAGTTGAACATCGCAGTTGGACCACGGGTCGGGAGCGCATTTTATAACTCCACTAAGGTCATGTTGTCCTGGTACCCTTTGCTGAGTATTCTGAATCAAGGATTAAAGGGGGACAACCACAACAATCATAGAACAACCAGTTGAACCATGGGTCACTTTATTTCAGCAGTTGGACCACGGGTCGGGAGCGATTCCCAGTAGTAGGTACAACTAGTTGGACCAAGGAAAGAACAACTCACTCGAGTTGAACTATTGGTAAAGATTTTTCCCCATAGAACAACCAGTTGAACCATGGGTAACTTTACTTCCCCGTGGTACAACTAGTTAGACATCGCAGTTGTACCACGGGTGAGAAGCGCTGTCATCTTCGAGTAAATTTATTACCAGAGGCTGTATTCTCTGATCTTTTAAAATTGCCTTGGCTAAATCCTGATCCTGTAATTCCTCTGCATGCATCACACATTTGACCCAGTCATCTTTAGAAACACTACCGATAGCTTCGTGTAGAAGGCTTCGTTGAGACTTTATTTTTATAACGTAAAGAAATCTTAGGAAGATTTTTTATCTGACTGTACAAAACAGCTATTTATATCGCAGTGTCCGAATCGACAGTGAAAAAATGTTAAAATTAAAAAGTGTCAATTCGGACACTGTGTCCGAATAAAATGTGTCCGAAACGACAGTTAGTCCCTTTATCACAAACTTTCGTATTTATAATTTTATTAAGATAAATATTGTGAGTGTTTTATTTTATACGAGATAAAGGTAGGCTACAATCGAAATGAATGAATGTGCAATAAATAATTTGGCTCAAAGCGATGATAGATTTATCGAGACATTTAATAAAATTCATTTGCATTTGTGAAAGACAAGATAATGTCATTCCTTTATAATACAAATATTAAACTTAAATCATGGCTTATGATAGTGAAATAACTTGATCAAACTATGAATTGAAAGATGATTGAGACAATAGATGAAAATTCTATAGATTTAATTTAGAGGCAAAAGAAAACGAACATTCATGTGCTCATTCATATTCATAGCTCTTATAATAAAGATTAAGAATAAGATTTATTCAAAAAACTTTTAGTACAATAATCATGATACAAATGATATTTAAAACAATAGATTAACATCCATACATAGTAGTTTTTGAAGAAAACTGATGCGTGGCCAAAACTGCACAAGATTTTACAAGTATCGCTGATGTAGGTAGTACTTAGAGGGAAAGGTACGAGACATCGTGAAAGATACCGCTTTAATTTATTTACATCTCAAATGCTATAGAATAATTTAACAATAAACACTTGGCCCGTTTCAAGTCTTTACTATACGCGCATATCTTCTTATTTTTTTAATAGTGTCAAAGGCTAATAAATGCAGTGGTTTAGAATCTGCCAAATCAAAGAAAAAATGCGACGATCAGTTTTTCATTTTCCAAGTGTATTTGTAGAAAAACTCCGTCACAATCAAACATTGTATGTTTATGGCGCATGAAAATATCTTCAATGTGCCTTCACTGCAGTTAATGCAAAATTCATGCTGCAACGCTTCCACCTCTTGTTGTTTTACTAAAAATACTAAAACTTATCGCAACGAAGCATAAGTCAGCACTCGAGATAATTTTATTGTTCTGTAGCTGTATTTTCTTACAAACAGTTAAGATGTTTTATTCTCTATATCTTTTTGAATTGCGGAAATATTTATGAAACCATTTCAGTCGATTTGAAATTAAATTGAGATTTGAGATAGTTTTATCTCTTTGTGCACTTGTTTTGGTTTCTTAACATAAAAATAATTGGCGATGGGTCAGTTGTACCATTGACTAGTACCATTGATGGTACAAGTGATACAACATTTTATCAATGGTACTAACACACGTGGGCTTAAGTTTCAGCTAGGACTAGTTTTTATATGTTAAGCATTTGTGTTTGTTCCGTATCTAAAGGCTTGTTAGTGCATAGGAGTTGGGCGATAGGGACAGCCGAGAGCGTCGAGTTGTTCCTACCGGGCAATGGTGTTGACTGGTACGGACGGCAGCAGATCAACCTACCCTAATCTTATCTGTCACAAATTCTCAATTGAAAGAGAACTCTATGTAAAGTAAATAAAGCTAAAAACTGGTTGTAGAAATATGACAGATTAGGGTAGTCTGATATGCTGTCGACTGTACAATGCGGGCGCTGTGCCACGGAGAGA
The DNA here is from genome assembly GCA_949319885.1 of Mecyna flavalis. NCBI lineage: Eukaryota > Metazoa > Arthropoda > Insecta > Lepidoptera > Crambidae > Mecyna > Mecyna flavalis. The sequence goes on along the minus strand of OX439435.1, from coordinate 8,061,271 downwards.
AGGCAGACGGCAGGTCGCCGTCTCCTCGCCCTTCAGAGCGCCGCTTCCTTTTCTGGCATCACCTCTACATAAAAGGTGGCACACTCAGCTCGTCTACCTTAGGCGAGTTTTGCCTAATAGCATTCCCCTGCACAAAAATGGGTCAACTCCAAATATTAAGCCAGTCGCAACCTTGGTAATGTGCCACAGCCTATCATATAACGAGCACGTCAGAGTTACGTAGAACAGTTTTCGGTTTAACAAAACAAGTTTTTCCCTCAGGAAATTCGAATTACTATCGCGTGAGGTAAAACACGGCCAAATTGTTCCCGACAAGATATCGTTGTAGTTTTAAACTACAACTTTTGTTCGTCCGATGCGACGCCGTAGTTCACTAGATATTCTAGATTGAAGTTGAGAAAACTCAAGCTATCTTTTATTTAGCTTGCAATCATTTAGTAATAGCTTTGGAAAATTCATTCGCGAGATATTCAATTTTAAGCTGAAGTTCTGTTGAAGTAATTCTTAGCTGAACTTGTTATGGTGCGTCTATGCTTACGAAGCGAGCACGAGCGGCGCACGAGCGGAGCACGAGTCGAACCGTTCTGCTCGCGTGACAAGTGTGGACGCACAACGAGCCTGCCACGAGCCTACGACGATCTCTCCTCGAACATAGTTTCAGCCTAAATATCGAAAAACCGAGACAAAAAATTGTGTAGTTCTATCTCTTTCTTTTACGTGGTCTATCCGTATCGCCCTCTTTTTCTTGTGTGAATGCGATAGATACTATCAATTTGTATGCAATTTGTCTATAGTTTTCTCTGTCTACGGGCGGAGCACAGTCGAGCACGAAACGAATGCTCGAAGCGCGCTCGTTCGAGGCTCCAAGTCCGTCCACAGTACACGAATTTTGGATCGGCTCGTGCTCCGCTCGTGCGCCGCTCGTGTTCGCTTCGTAAGCATAGACGCACCATTATGCATTGTACAGGTAAAATGCTTCGAAAAATTATAAACGTAACATTTCCCATCGTTGTAATTGTAAAAACTGGCCAAGTGCGAGTCGGACTCGCCCATGAAGGGTTCCGTAGCAGCAAGTATCATCATAATATAAAAGTTCTTGTAGTTCTTTGTAAGTTTCATCGATGTTTTAATAATAGCGTATTTTTTAAAAATTTACGATTTATGACGTATTAAAAAAAAACTAATTACTCGATCTCGTTCAAACCAATTTTCAATGGAAGATCATATATTTTTTTTAGTTTTATCATTCTCTTATTTTAGAAGTTACAGGGGGGGACCAACATTTTACCACTTTGGAAGTGTCTCTCGCGCAAACTATACAGTTTAAAAAAAATGACATTAGAAACCTTATTATCATTTTAAAAGACCTATCCATTGATACCCCACACGTAAGGGTTTGATGAAAAATTATTTTTGAGTTTTGGTTCGTTTACGATTGTTGACGAATTAAAAAAAAACTAATTACTTGATCTCGTTCAAACCAATTTTCAATGGAAGTTTGCATGGTAATGTACATCTTATATTTTTTTTACTTTTATCGTTCTCTTAATTTTGAAGTTAGAGGGGGGGGGGGACCAACATTTTACTTTGGAAGTGTATCTCGCGCAAACTATTCAGTTTAGAAAAAAATGATATGAGAAACCTTATTATCATTTTTAAAGACCTATCCAAAGATACCTCACACGTAAGGGTTTGATGAAAAAAAAAATTGAGTTTCAGTTCTGAGTATGAGGAGCCCCCAAAATTTCTTATTTTTTTTTCTATTTTTGTATAAAAATCTGAATGCGGTTCACAGAATACATCTACTTTCCAATTTTCAACAGTATAGCTCTTATAGTTTCGGTAAAAAGTGGCTGTGACATACGGACGGACAGACAGACAGACAGACAGACATGACGAATCCATAAGGGTTCCGTTTTTTGCCATTTGGCTACGGAACCCTAAAAAGGTGGATTGGGCCTGACCAAACACCTTCGTATCCTCTCGAATACTTGTTAACATCATTGTCTTTATTTGTTATGAAGTCTGTTCACGAAAGTCTTGTAGTAAAAGTATTTACGTCTTTGAATACACATCTCGACATGCAATAATAAAATGGAGACTAAAGTTTTTACGATTCTCTTTTACGATTGTCGTCTATCGCACTGCCATAATTGTTGATATTCATTTTCATAGCAATATTGATGGACTCGTTTGAAGTTAACTAAGTTTCATTACAAAATGCTTTGTGGTGCATCGTCATCTCATGTCTTATTAATTTTTTCTTTGCCAAGTATTTCGTTTGAGTTTCGATAAATCTCAGAAATGTAAGTTGAATTTGTAACTATACGTGAAAAATAGAACTGAGCTTGACTTTAGTCTAAATGATTTACTTCTGTGAAGATACACAGGAGTCAAAGCTGTAAATTGCTATAACTCCAACCACGTTTAGTTTTTAAAGTACAAAATAAAGTTCATGTGACTATTGCTTTAGGTTAATTTTACTACTAAAATGGCGTAGGTCATAAAATTTCCCACAATAATATCTAAACGTCATCAAACGTTACCATAAACTTGATCTTTAGTCTCTTTTTATAGCGGGTTTGTAATATTTCAGAAATTCAACTTTACACGAAAATGATTTTGAAAGTTTAGTTGAATTTTGACGAATTTGAAATAAATTAATTTAAGCTCTTATATTGTAAACCATAAAATTAATGTCCCTACCCCTGAGGGGTTAAATGGGGGATGAAAAAGTTAATAGATATAAACACGCGAGTGAAACCGCAAGCGCAAAGCTACTCGTAATTTCAATTATAAAATGGAAATATATCAGAGTCTGGCTTCCATTCCCGCAGGTTTATTCAGTAACCACAACAAACAAAATAATAAAGCCGGTATTGTGGTAGGTATGGCGTGCAATAAAATTGAGATACTACGCCTAATACATAGTTCATGACGCGAAATCATTGACTATCCGGTAGCGTAGTAGGCAGAACTCTCTTATGGCACTCTAACACGTCAAAGCTTCGAAGAGTTTTTTTATTTTGTATTAGGTTTTTAGTTACACCGTTTTTACTTTTAGGGCCACTTTCATCTAATTTCTTCTTTAATTAGATAAAATAATCACTTCCATTCCAAGATCAATTTACATTGGTATTTATTATTTATTTATTTATTTAAAAAGGTACACCGACAGTATACATATACAACATTAGAAACAATGCTTAACTATTAGTACAGGTCTTATACATATACCTTTTATAGGTGTACACAACATTGGTAAATATTTACGTAAAAACACAAATCAAACTAAAACATAAAAACAACAAAAAGTATCAAAAACAATAACAACATTGGAATAGAGGTTCACTACCTTCCAGATAATAAATTGGTATGACATTTTGTCAAAATTTTGTGCTTTTGGCGTGAAAGTGCATTTATAATGTTAGTGTGGATTACATAATAGACGCGCCGCAGTCAAACGACAGTCTGCCTGAATGTAAAAGTGGTTTATATCTTGGGTCTAGAAGATGGCGGTTTTTATTCTTCGAACTTGATCTGACCATTCCGTTCAGGTCAAATCGTTCCACTGAGCTAGTAGTGGAAAAGCTAGCATTTTTCACTACTATCGTATGATTGGTTTATTGTTAGGATTCACATGTGAAGCCTAAATTCGACTACGAACCAATATATCCAACTAAAAAGATTAAACTAACATAGAAGATATCTCAACTATATCTTCATTTATTGAAATGCAGCGGTATCGCATAAAATCACAATGGGATTTAACAGAATCGAAGCGGCCATTGAAAATGTCTAGGCATAGCGCAAAACGGAATCCTGGCATGTAAGATCGTACAGCGCCTCGAGATACATTGAAGATATCTCGAGATACAAGTGGGACGGAACGAGAAGGAAATGTTCGAACTGATCATTCAATTTGTCCACTTATAGGTATTAGTTTCTCTTTTCTTTTTTGTTGTAATAAGATACTAAGGGCCAGTTTTACCACTGTCAGACAAAATTAGTCTGTCTCCGTTTAAAAAAATATCATAAGAGACACTTACTATATACCCGACAATTTATCAGGAACTTTTTTTTTTATACCACATCAGTTGGCAGACAGGCACGCCGTCCACATGATGGTAAGCGGTCACTGCGGCCTATTCCATTGAGAGACACTTCATCAGGAAGCGTCGCTCCATGTGCTGCCAGACTGTAGGCTCATCTGATCTTAGAGCCTTTGTTTTCAAGTGCACTACTGTTATGGCGGCAGATTTCACCTGTGATGGTGGTAGCCAGCCAGTCGGGCTCTGAAGTCCTACCACCAACCAGACCTAAGGCGCGAATCGAACCCACGACCTCCGGGTTTTTATACCCGAGCGGCTTAGCCACTGTTCCACGGAGGCGGTAAAACTTATTTGACAGTGGTGAAACTCCAGATTCAAGTGATTTATTTATCTGTGTGTTATCCTTTCTAATCGGAATAAAAGGAAAAAATATACATAGTTAAAAAAAACACAATATTCAGCACAACCACAAAAGTATTCATCCAGGGTGTGATTCGAAACAACCATATTGTTCCTACCGCATAATATACGAGTAGGTTACATTCAATGGGCGGTTTTGAATGTGCCACTGAGTTGTAAGATTATCATTTGTCACAAAAAAGAAATTCATATTTTAGTCCATGTAAGAAAGTTTCTTTTTTGTAGAATTCTTGCTGTATAGTATTTATTATCGCAATTGATAATCTAGAGCTTTCAGTTTAAAATACCTGAGGTTTAACAAAGGTTTTCTTTTCTTTTCAGATGTCAGATAGGCCTGCAGCCCGCTTGATGGTAAGTGTATTTTATATTTTAAGAAAACCAAAAGAAATGACATTAAATGTTTTACATTAAGTAACAGGGCTAAGACCATTTTTTTTGGTGCTAGGTATATAAGATAACTTCAGTAGGTAAATAAAAACATAGCCCGTCTAATAGTAAATAAGTAATATTGAATACAATAGGACGTAGCAGCTACTTACAGCTAGACAGAGTGTCTGTCAACTGAAGATGTATTGCGAAGTAGTCACTGGGGCCTATTCCATTCTCCCACCTCTCTAAGAACCATCGGTCAATGTGATGTACTCGTAGACTCCTTTTATCGTCGTGCCTATTATTTTAAGTATATTGACTGTCGGAACTTGGTCGGAAAGCATTCAAAATGAACGGAACATACATAAATTATTATGTCATGAAACCAGAACTGATTTTTTATAACTTACAATCTGAAAAGGTCGAAATATTCATAAAAATGTACAACAATATTCCTAACAAAGGCGGTAGGCTGAAAATGATAACAAACTTAAAAACAAAATGTAATTATTATGTATATTAAACTTCTATTGCAGTGCCACGTATTTACATACCGGTAATGAGCTTGATTTTTTTTTTCTGCCAGAGGCGGCAATTCTTTATTACTTTGGATAAAATTCCACGATCAAAATTGGAATAAAACTGCTAGTGATACCTATATCACCCAAAAAAGGTTAAAATGTACTACCAGTACTCCAGTAGCATCCGGTAGGTAATATGATACTGAGAAGCGAGCTTCAGCCGAGATGGATGAGTGTAATAAAGGAAAGATTTAGAAAACTGCCAGCTAACTGAACAAGATGACACACCATCACAAGATGATTGTTCAGAAAGTTGATCCTATCCTTTGGAACTACACTTTCAGGAAATTACCTTTGTCGCTAGTCGTTATAATAATTGTAATGTTAGTATTTAGATTTTTGTAAAAATAAGAAGTCAATTGCTTATGAGTATATAAGCCGTCAATTGTTTATGAGTAACTTGGATTCATTTGTATTGTGATGTTTCTGAAATAGGTAGTAATAAATACATATACCCTTTGTTTTAAACAAACTAAACATACCTCGTACTATGTGTTGCCAGACAACAGATAAGTACTTTAAATGTACTTTTTTATTCAATAAATGAATATTATGATAACACCCAGACCGATACAAACAGACATGCACATTCACACGAAATGTTTGTATCGACAATGATCAGACTTGCGATCACAGGTAAAATAGCCGACTCCTCGATCATTATACCAAATCGCTCGCCAAAATTAGACTTTACTTTAGACAAAACTTCAAACGCCTCGATGGTCTAGTGGTTTAAGTACCGGGCCGAGATCTCGGGGTCCTGGGTTCAATTCCCGGGTCGAGCTAACTTTGTGCCGGTTTTTTCGGACACTGCTCGGGTTTGTGACCACCAATCCGCATTTGGCAAGCGCGGTGATTAAGCCAGTACCCATCATTGTAACAATAACTTGACTTTAAGGATGGATGCCTTTGCTCTGCAGTGGGACATTAGGCTGATACTTTACTTCAGACAAAATGAAATCCATGAAATAAAAAAAACAATAAACATCATAAAGAAACAATCATAAGTCTACCAGGACAATGAAATAAAAACGACAGGGACTTTAACGAGATGCCTTATTATAAAGCAGTCGACAAATTAATGGTTCGAGCTCGTGTTTTTAATTGTTTCATATTTTAATTTTTTATAAGTTCTTTTTATACCTCCGATTGTGATATGCTTCATATAAACGTATATTCTTTATTTCTTGTTTCTGCGAGTCAATCAATAGGATAAATATCATCATTACCTACATCATTGATCTAAAGTCTAAATAAATACACAATCTGCTATTTTATAAGTTTCAACCGAGATGATTCTAAAATATTCTTTCATCAAAAAAAGAAATCATTCGATATTTTCAGTTCTACATTTGACAACATTGGAAAAACATTGTCGTTATTATACGTATATTTAGTATATTTAACAACTTAGACGATTGAAATAAGTCTTAACATGTACTTCGAGTATATAATGACAAAACTAAGGTACAATTCTCTCGATTTATCACTTAAAAAAAAACCGGAAGAACGTTAAAAGTACACTTACATACTTATACCTATGTAATTACCGTGTGGTAGGTTTTAGTCAATAAATTTTATATTAACCGTTATACATAAATCAAATATTTATCCACCTGTGATAAATTGCAAATACGAATACCGCAAACATTGCATGGTTTGCGGTTTATTCATATTTGTGATTTGACACCTATTTATTTTGTTTGAGTTACGTTGTTGGCTGGCATATTTTATTATTCCATAATTAGGATGTGTAACGCGAAAAGCCATAGCGACAAACATAATTACATAAGTAAAGAAATCCTACTAATATTATAAATGTGAAAGTCTGGATGTTTGGATGTTTGGATGTTTGGATGTTTAGATGTTTGGATGTTTGTTACTCAATCACGCCTAAACGGCTGAACGGATTAAGATGAAATTTGGCACACGTATAGTTTAAAACCCGGATTAGGACATAGGCTATAAAATTCTTACGGGAAACGTCTCATTCCCGCGGGAAAAACAATTTTGAAACTACTGAACCGATTTGAATAATTCTTTCACTGTTGGAAAGCTACACTATCCCCGGTGAACATAGGATACTTTTGATCCCGGAAATGTGGAGGGAAGGGGGCATATTTGAAAAAAAAAATATTACACGCGGGTGAAACCGCGGGCGGAAGGCTAGTATTAAAAATATACCTTAAAAAATTACGCACTAATTGATTGTGTGTTTGTATACCTGTTTTACCTGTTTGACATGTCTCTCTAATTACTTGATATTGGTGGAATCCCCGTGTTTCATAGAACACAGCTGTAGTTCGAGCGAAGTGCATTCCTTATGTTGTTTTTTTTGAGAATTAGCCAAGTTATAAAATTCGTAAAATGACCATCTTACATTTTACGAACTGTATTAAGAAGGGCTCTTTCAAATTAAACGTTTTGTTTCGGACGGCTGCTTTACAGTAGCCGCGCGTTTGCCGCACCGCGTACGGAGACGGTCGTTAGTTTTCATACAAAACACGCGGTGCGGCAACAGCACGCGGCGTCCGTACCGCGAACGCTCGACAGCAAGACGTCTAATTTGAAAGAGCTCAAGTGTCACAACCATTGGTCACAACCAAAACAAGTGAATTTTGGAGAAAAACATAAGAAATTAAGGAATTATGTACAAGTAGGCGCGTGCGCATAGTGCTGTTTTCTTAACCTAATTATACTAATATCGATTTCGATAGGTATTATTACCTATTAGGTCAACCATATCTATCCCATATTTTATGCAACTTTTTAGTAAGTCAACTATTCGTTTCATAAATGCTTTTCTTATTCAGTCCCCGATGGCCATGAACTCGCGCGCCTACTATATGTAAGTACTATATATTTACCAAAAAATAATAATATTTAAGTAATGTTTATCCGTTGTCTGGCACCCATAGCAGGAGCAAATGCTTAGTTTGGGGCTAGCTGGCGCTGTGTAAATAATGTCTAGAGATATTTATTATTTATTTACTTACTGCTAAAGGTGATTTTAGTGTGAGTCTGAGTAGGTATTTGATGTCAATTCCGTCTCCTACCTCCAAACGTTTCTAAGAAAAAAGTTCTTATGACACGGCCAAAGCCAAACCACTTGGTTGAAAGATTTTCTTTCTTCCGAGAATTGAACCCTAAAAAGACAATATTTTTTCTATCAAAGTATTACAGCGAACAACTTATGCCTAAAGAAACAATTTGAGTGGACTCTAGCCTAAACTTGGAAATTCCTGTATTTTTCACATTCAAGTTCTCAGTCCCAAGAAGGTAAGTTGACAAATATATTTAGTATGAATTGTGTCACTTTACACAGTATACACCACTGGTGAATAATTATTATTCTTAAATGCAACTAGATTAATAAAAGATCTTTGTGTTTAAGATGTAAACTTTTGCATGCCTCCATGGTGTACTTTGAAACGACGTCAGGCGCTAGGGGTCCTGAGTTCAAATCCTGAGTTCAAAGCTGAGTTGGACGAAAAATTGAAGACTGGTTATTTCTGTTCGTAGCTTTCGGTGTAAAACACTCGTGTCTCTGAAAAGTTCGTGAAACTGTGGCCTTATGCCTGATCTCTCTACGGTCGTATTAGACTGCTGTCTCACCGTGCTACGAGAGTGAGGGAATAGGAAGTTGAATGAATGGGAAGTAGATTGCTTGCGCACTTACTTGTGCACTATAATACGTTAAAGTTACTGACTGACTGATGAACGCAAACTGAAATCCTGTAAATGATGGAATTCATCGCCCCTACTCTGAAAGTCTACCTTAAGAGGTTAAAAATAAGAGGTTGCATGTGTCTATGAAAATAGATTTAGATAAAAGTTAAAGAATAATTAAGTATTTATTAAACAAAAAGAGCGCAGTTTGTGTGAAATTTTGAGCTTTTGCTCGACGACTAATTTGCAACGCCTTCACGTTTAAATGTATAAAGACGGACATCGGACAGTTGTTATAATATACACTATTTTATCATATGTTATAAAAAGAAAACATTTAAGATGTAAAATTAGTCAAATTGTAAAGGGCTTATCAAAGGCGAGCATACGACTTCAATACCTGTACAGACTGAATACATTTTATGATGCCTATGCTCAAAACATTTTGGGCACAGTAACATATAATTGATAACAAAGCGTGAATGTTGGAAAGCGTGATTAATAATAAACGGCAAAACTAACATGCATCATAAAGTTAGGTGTTACTTACAAACCATACTATGGCGTAAAACAATAGAACTTAAGTATTATTTGTGTCCGTGCCCGTGGTAGGAAGTTTATAATTTACACTCATTTTCAATTCGTTGATAACATTAACGTAAGCTCTTTCATGTTTCCACATGGATGAAGATCTTTAGGGCGGGACGCTATTATATAAATATATGCCTATTTTGCTGTAACTAAAAGAAAAGTTTGATTATCTTTATTGAGCTATGCATACAATTGTTTTATTTCAGAAAAAAAATCATAGTTGCTTTGTATGGGTATTCCGTTCTGTTAAAAACATTTTCAATGTTGATTTTATTAAAAAATAGTAATATTATAATGAAGGTTACACGACATCTCAAGACAAATTGTTCCTAGAATATAGAACGAATATTGTAAAAAGATCGATAAAAATAAGTAACCTGTCAAAATACTATCTTCAAAAATAATGTAGGGGTATATTTTACATTGGAGAATAAAATAATAGGTGAAATACGAAGCACCACCGCTAAAAGTATTGTGTCAGTTGGAACCTATAATTTATTCCGCAGCAATTTGTAGGCCAGCCAATATTTTATTCCCAGTCGTTGAAATCCCAATTCATTTCCAATATATTCGAAAAGATTTGAGACGCGCGAATTCATCGAATTAAAAAAATATAAAAAGGTATTTTCACGAGCCATTCGGTGCTGATTAAATTTTCTTTCAAATTGTCGACGTTTTATAATTGGGGTACTTGTTGGTGACAGTATTTACTTGCACAAGAGCTTTCATTCCATTCGGTTCCATCCTTAATTTATGGAATTCCTCGTTTTTAATTGCTTCGCCATCATATTGTTACATTGAAACTTTAAAAAACATATATTCCAATCATATTCAAATATTTTGCATAGTTGAATAAATAGCTGTAAAATTTTAAATCTAGTTTAATAAAATAAATAACACTTTATACTTACGAACTATTAATCACATCTCATAATCACTATAACACGGTACAAATCCAAAGTTTGCATAAACTATTGCGTCGTGTGTTTTCGTAACTTCATTAGTCACTTGCTTTGGTTTTTTTCACTGATAACCGAATTTTGGCGAGCAACATTGTATTTTTTTTCGAAGTTGGCGCACTGTTCGCTTGGGTCGGAGATTGCGGCGGGGCGAATGGCACCGATCCCTGCGGCAGACGTCGGTGGACTAACGCGACCGCCGGGCTTCGTCGGTGGGCGGGCGGCACAATCGACGCTCTGCCTTACCTTTCAGGTACCCTGGTACGTTACCGAGGTCCTTCATTTTTAAAACATTCGTCCTCCTAATAAAAAGTAAGGAAATGTTATTCTTTACTTTGTACAAGAAGATTAAGAAACCATGTAATTTTATTACTTAGTTAGTGAACTGACATAAAAGCTACAAGGCGAGGGTTTCTTCCCGCATAACAGTATTAGGTGAGTTTATGTGTAGCTACATCTTAAGACTTTATAATGCGTATGTGGAATATTACTTCGACGTAGTTATTCCACGCCGCGATGTATCCTTATTAGTCTGCCACTAGTTCCCCACAATTTTTTTCCATTCAGGTACTAGGCTCATCGGTTTTCCTGCGTCCATGTTTTCTCATACATTTCGCCATTATTTTTTATTGTGTGTGATATACGGTAGGCATGCCTTCATTTAGACCTTCACGTATTATGAAATGTAGCTATTCTTTATGTAAATAGTTTAAGCCTTACATTCAAAGTTTATTATCACCACTATCTTAGATATATCTAGATAACCGTAGAAAATGTATCATTTTGTATTTTACTCGTACTTACATAATTTTACTTTAATGTTAATTTGTTGTTGGGTCAAAAACACTATAGCTTTGATTCCAATGAGCTGTTGTCATCTCTAGCGACATTTTATATTTACTTAAATAGTACAGTTATTCGAGGTGCCAACTTTTCTTTAGTTGCAATAGAGTTATATAATAGAATCGTTTTCTTTTCAAAGTCCAACTACGCGGATGAAATCTTAAACCTCAGAAATAAATCAAAGATGGATTTTTCTTCTGCCAGCTAAGTTTGTAAAATCTTATTAGAACAAATTCGATATTGAATCTCTCTTGAGCAAAAGTATGAGTAGTTTAAAAAAATAAAGAAGCCACAAGGAATTCTTGAGAAAATAGTGGCTTTGAAATATAATGAATATAGATGTGACATTTATTTTAGATTGTATTGGTTCCTCAGTATGTCAGTAATTTAGAGAGCATTGGTAATTACTTTGAAGCTATCTTCACGTCACGTAAAAGCTTTCATTGTTGGTATTTAAATCGAGATACGCTTCTATTGTTTTTGTGTTTGTGCATAATTATCATAATGACAATGAAAAATATTGCGTAGAAATCTTATGATTAGCATAGTAATTGTGGACACCTTTACAGTCAGAAAGTTTAAAAGATTAATATCTAACGAAGAATAAAGTATACCTAAATCGTGTTGTCGGATCATAGCATTACATTTATTTGCAACTAGCTTTCTGCCCGCGCTTTCACCCGCGCGTAATTTCTTTTTTCAAATATCCCGCGGGAATGAGACGTTTCCCATGGGAATTTTATAGCCTATGTCCTAATCCGGGTTATAAACTATACGTGTGCCAAATTTCATCTAAATTCATTCAGCCGTTTAGGCGTGATTGAGTAACAAACATCCAAACATCCAGACTTTCACGTTTATAATATTAGTAGGAAGTAGGATTAGTAGGATTTTACGTTGACTTCAAGGCACAATACCTACCTACTTTTTAGTTATTGACTATAAGTTGATGTTAGCTATTACACCATCATATTATTGTATTGTTAAAAATAGTATCATTCAACGTTTTTTTGTCGATTAACCAGTTATGAAATTGCGAAAGTTTTAGACCGTAGTTTTAGGCCTCTACCGGCTAGTTTTTACGACTGCAATATTGCGATCAAATCCGTGACCAAACTTTATGTAACCTTATGGATTAAAGAAAACTATCTGTTTTTCTTTGGTTTTTCTATAAAAATGGCACACAGTAGTCTGTCGAGTACGTTATTATTTTCACGTATATTTGTTAGAAATTTGATTGGTGATAAAAGGATAGTGCTTTACCATTTATTCGATATTGTTTTGTTTCAATTTATCTCCGTTGTAATACCACCATTAACATCATTTTTTTTATTATAAAAACGATTCCAAGTTTTTTAAGGTTATTTTATGCCAAAGTATTAAACTATGATATAACATTTACTTTCACATTGTTATTACTGCAAACAAACTGTTATTATTTCTGTTTACAACTACAAGGAAACGTAAACGTTACAAACACAGCATCATCAGAAAATATACCTATATAAGGAAAAAACAAACGATATAATTGGTCCGTCTGAAAAAGTGTTTACCTTACATTACGCGGTCTCGGAAACATTGTTTCCCCCTAATGAAAAGTAGCTTTGTACACGTACCATACAAGTATAGCTTTCCCTAACAGATAACAAACGCTAAAGTAAGTTGAACACGTAAGATCTTTAGACTTACGCATCTATGTACATATTATCCAGTGCGTGCGGGCTGAATGCGTCTAGACTGCATTGTGCACCACTTATGACTTGCACGTAGGGGCTTTGCTTTAAGTCGATTGTACAGTCTCCTAATGAGACTGCTGGGGAAGTTGAGAAAAACACGCATCTCAAATGTTCTGAGCCTTTTGGTTTTTATTTTGAAGCGTTATGTATTTAAAACTCATTTTTATGTCGATTTCATAGAAAAAAACTGGGAGTTGCACTCCAAAGGAGGAAAATTATTTCCAATCACATCTAATATTATCCAGCAAGTCCTTATGTAAAACATGACGAATCCACAAGGGTTCCGTTTTTTGCCATTTGGCTACGGAACCCTAAAAAAAGTACATGGAACAATGTATCTTAGAGAAGTATTCTTCAAAGTATTGGGCCGTAGAGACCGCTTGTCATCAGGTGAGCTGCGTACATGGCTTTCAATGGAATCCTTTAAAATTTAATCGTTTTATACGAGTAGTAGTGTAGTGGTAGAGGCATGCTGTTTTACAGTACGAATGGATAGGTTCGTCCAGAGACGTACCACGTCTCACATAACACCAGCGTAAAATAATAGTGACTACTATTGTGTTTCGTCTGGTTTGTGAGAGTGCCGGAGGCTCACATCCCCATAGGCCGTTAACGCATCAGTGATATTTCTGGTATTGCAGATGTCCATGGGCGGCGGTGATTGCTTACCATCAGGCCACTCACTGGCTCGTTTGCCGCCTCTGACATAAAAAAAGAGCAAAAACTAACATGGTTATCTGGGGATTTTCCGCACTTAGCCTCCGGAATGGGCCATTGTACGTGTCCCCTGTATAAGCTTTGAATATTTCCAAAATACACCACTTAAATGTACTATTATATATTCTCTGACATAAACGTGTAAAATTTTAATAAAAGTACATAGTAGTAGATCCCTTATCCACTATCAAAAATTGAAAACAAAAACCTGTCTTTTCATATTAGCCAACGAAATAACTTAAGAGAAATAGAGATTTAAGAGCAAGAGAATACAAACGTTGGATTTTATAAATGTAATAAATACATAGAGTAGATAGAGGGTTTCGATCCCAAGCCTGAGCCTATCGTCCATATCTATTATTCATTGTTCTGCGAAACAAATAAGTTCCCGGTTTACCTCGCGGGATATTTCGATCTCATTAGTATAGAATCCAGTCGATTCCCTATACAATGCACACACGAGTGGGTTTCATTTGTTTTAGCTACAACCTTATTTGTACAACCTTTGTCAAGGATCCGACTTGTTATGTTTTAGAGTTGATGCGGAGTTTCTATTCTTAGACTTCTGCTAACTAAACCTTTTCACTTTAGTCGGAACAAGAAAGTTCATAATTGTATGGATATGTTCGTGTAAGATTGTTTGAGCACATATGTATAGGTAAGAAACTGAGAACTAACAATACAGTTTTTGTGAACATGAAACAATGAGCGCATTGTGTTAGCTTGAATCCTCCATGAAGGAACAAGTTTTGACTCAAGATTCTTTGTAACTTTTAGGTAAGTATTAAAATAGACAAGCAACTTTAACAGAGTTAGGGCCCGTACAGACCTACAAACTTATCTGTTCCGGTGGCCAAAATTGGAACTACGTGAAATGCAATGCAAAAACGATATTTAATGACAGTTATAAATGGACAGTAGCGACGCCGCCACCGGAACAGATAATTTTGTCGGTCTATATAGTCACTAAGTGGTGCTTTCATTGAATAAAAAATAAAATCATAGTTCTGCTTATTTCATAAGTATAACGTTTTATAATACGTAGGTATATTTTGTCAATTGTAATTTGTAATGTGTTTGAAATAAATAAATAAAATTATAAAAACACGTAAAATGTTTAGTATTCGAATGTATTCGAAACATTCACAGTAAAATTCAAAAGTAACAAAAAACGTCCGTTATAATAAAAGTGACAAAATAAAATATTGTGGTTGTCGCAATGCAACGTAAGAATATCTTGTCCTCTTGGCAACAAAACGCAAATATGGATCTACTTACATCAACAAAACTTCGAAGAGAAAGTTATAAGATTAAAAAACTCCAAACAAAGTATCTTCTAAAATTTATCGTTCGCCATCGAACTTCTATCAAGAAGATTGTTATAAACTCCTTTGTGGTTATTCCAAACTGTAATCCTAAATCTTACGTGACTAGATAATATTTTTCAAGTTCCATTCGTTTCCGTTTTAAATCCCTGTAGGTCAGTTAATCTACAATCGTTAAGTCGGACCGAACGCTGTACGGGCACAAAATAATTAAATACAGAAGGCGCATTGGGGCGCTTACTCATCTTAAGGGACAAAAGTATAGGAAAAATAATTAACTTTGTGAAATGATCATCTATAAAAATAATAAAGCCTTAATTTCTGGACAGAAGCCAATGTTCGAAGTCTGTTCCAGCTTAATTTTATTATAGAAGCTTAATGTTACCTTTACAATTTATCTTTCTTTGATTGCTTTTTCCGATTGGGTTGTATTTAAACCCAAAAAAATTTTACATCAAAAAAATACTGATTGTGCATCAAAAAATACTGATTGTGCATCAAAAAATACTGAATTGCTAACCTTACCTAACCTTTGGTGTGCAATCAGTTATTTTGATGTACATTTCAGTATTTTTTTGATGTACACTTAAAAATATCCCGTTCCGATTTAGCCAGCGTTATACATGATTCAGAACTTAGCAGGTTCAGTTACAACATTGAAGCTTACTTTTGGTCAACCTACTCACGAGTCATCTATACTTACATACGAGTACATTATGAAATAATTTATTCAGCAAATAGATTAAAAAATAAACTTTTGCACGTCTGTCTTTCTTTTCCGTTCCAGAATATTGTAAGCTTATCTTCTTTAAACATAACATGCTATAGTATCCGTACAAAAGTCATTCTTGAGGGTCTCAACCAACTCAACAAACCAGCAGGTTTGTTTTACTGTGATATAAAAGTCGTGTGACCTTGATGGATGCACGCCACTTGCGACGGATGTGGTAACTTGTCTTTATTTTAACAAGATGGAAGTCAACATTAAGAAAAGAGCTGCGTTAGTTTGCGTTGTTTAAAGCACCACTTTATGGTGCGGATCGCAGCGCAAGCTTGGGATTTAATAAAATGTTAGCTATTTAATATTTTACTGCAGACCAATGGTCACCATCATTGTAATTAAGTCTACTACAGTGATAAGTGCAGGCTTAATCACTACCGTTGTTAAATGCGGATTGGTTATCAGAAACTCGAGCTGTGGCCAAAAGTATACACAGAAATTTTGTTCGTCTCGGTAATTGAACCCAGGATCCCGAGAACACGGTCATATACCTGAACCACTCGAACAACGAGGAATTACAAAAATGTTTATTTTTCAAATGAAAAAAAAAATGTCTATTTGTCACAACGACAAATTCGCATTTAGCTAACTTTTCGTGGAAAGTCAACTTTTATAAGGAAGTTGTACTAGCCATTTATTTAAGAGTCATGAAGGTTTACGAGAAACCGCAGTCACTTCAATGTGTAAGAATTAGACTTATCAAATCGTATATCACGGACGAGCGTCCCTGATTAGATCGGGACCAAACGTTAGAGGAGTTATTTCCCCTTTAAAGTACGTTGTTTTCTTATAATATACTCTTCTCTATTATGAGTCATTTAACGTGTTTCTATATTGTATAATACCATTTATAAACATGGCTACAATATAAAAACACTAGAACAGCTCTCCACTTCAAGTGGCTTAACCATTAATGAAATTAGCAAAGAATTTCACCTGAACTGAAACAATTTGCATCTTCTTTTTTAGACGGACTGCGCGGAAGTGGAACTCTCTGCCTGGATCCATCTTTCTTAACCATTAAACCTTGAGGCTTCAAGACCAGACTTAAACTCTTACCAAGTTTATTAACATCAGGCAACTTAGTGGTCTGGCTTAGTTTAAATAAATAAAAAAATACCAGGTTTTTTAAAGTTCTATGTACCATCAATCAGACCCACACAATAGATCCAATACACGATTTTCACACCGAAATTTCTGTTTTGCGGAGGCAGTCTGGTGTTGACATTATAGTGCTAATTCTATTTCTGTTTTCAAGTTGTAGGCTAAGTAACAAAGATTTGTACCTTCTGCTACGTGTATCGTGAGTGCTAGAGAACAGAGCTGTCTACTATAAATAGCAACAGGGTTACGGAAAGCACCACGTACGCTCTACCTTGGAATTATTTACTTACTTCGTCACACTAGTTTTTATGCTCATTTCCTTGGTTTCGTATTTACATTTGTACTGTGGAATGGCTATGGCTTCGCGCAAACGTCTTGCACCATAGACTAATATATACATACTGAAATCTGGCACTTTGTTACGCTTGGTGTTGGTAGCGGATAGTGTTGAAAGGATTTTATTTATTTCCCACGGTCAAAATCAAAGAATTCATAATAAAAAATATACATATTTGAATTTTTACTTTCTCTTTAGAATAGTTTTGTATAACATTTTCATGTAAAAGTTTTTATCCTTAATATCTATTCTTTCGTTGTCTTAAACCATTGATCATTGATGCTGAAAAAACAAATCTGTTTACAAAAAGACTTAAAAAAACATATTAAAATGTAATAAAAGCATTGACTGAAAAACCTTAAATTATTTAAAACCTCGTTGAACAGACGCATCTGCCTTTTTATGGCCATCGTCTACGCAGATTAAATCTAAGAGAGGTGATTTAAATTTACAAAGGACAAAAGAATAAACCACTAAGTCTCACAGTAAAAGAGAAATCTGTTAGTAGAGAAATATTAGAGGCTGGGTTTTTATATTTAAATATTTTACTCGCACAGACGACAGCAGTATGCTTTTGTTTGCATTCAAAGTAAAAGCCGATGTACTTTTAACCGCTGACGCAAAACGGCTGTTATTAGTTTGACCCCTTTCATCGTTTATTATCCAAAAAGAAGAAAATTAAGAATAATGAGGTGTTATGAGATGTTTAACACCTTTGGTCCACGTTTGTAACTGATCTTTCGTAACCAGCTACGAACACGGAATTTTTTTTCTTGTTTTCATAACCAGCTACGAAAACAGAAATAAATTGTCGTTTTCGTTATCAAGTTTCGCTTTACTTTTTATATTTATGTAAAGATATACAGTAAATATAAATATAATAATACAAATAACAGTTTTACTAAAATGTTAATAAGCTTTGAGCTCTTTATTGGGATATATGTTAATTTAAAACATATTGACTCTATTAATAAAGCTGAAACAATGCCAAAGATATAAATATTGAACCAATTTTTTGTTCAATAAAAATGACTGTAATAATAATACATCAAATACATTTCCGAATTACAAGCACGATATAGATAATAATCACGTGTTATCAAAACAAACATGGATTGAAACATTGTGAATGTGATTCATATACCTTTTTGTCATCTTCATAGAAACAGAGTAATAGTATCAAAGTTTTACCGAATACTCATTTATATGGATTACAGAAAACAAAAAGTTTTCCAAGCTTATTTAATGAGTATTTTTCTAACAAACGTTTTGCTTATTTTGTTTTGTTTGTTCGGGACCAAAAGAAAACAAAACAACAGTCGTTATAACATCATGCATTTTATACCTCATCATTACCTTGACCACAAAAGTACACACATAGATGAAGATATTATGCACAAGTATGAGAGATAAAGACTCGAACTTTACTATACTGGGCTTAACAAGTGATTGTTAAGGTAAGCTGTTTACTTTGCCCGATCGCTGTGAATACTCCATAATAGAGATGTCACACTGACTCGTGATTCGAATACCTAGTACTTACGTTCTCGAGTATATAAATTACTCATATATGTATGATTTCTGATGAAATATTAGTAAAAACAATCGATAAGTTCGATTCAAAAAGTACTAGTGTCCACTGAAGTATTCCGTATCTGTCCAAGTCTTCCGACTCAAGTACTGATTCAAATATTTTTTTTTAATGAATGCCAATATATCACTAGAGTAATGGTTGAAAGGTTAGCTATTATACCAAGAGGTTCGATCCCCGCACGGTACAAACATTTGTGTGCATAAATTTGTCTGTTTGTATTGTTAGGTGTGCTAGGTGTTTCTATGAATATTATGTATGTATTTATAAAAAAAAGTATAGAAGTAATGTTTATCCGTTGTCTAGCACTCATAGTTCAAGCTATGCTTAGTTTGGGGCTGGACAGCGCTGTGTGAATAGTGTCCAGGGATATTTACTTACTTATTCAAATACCAAAAACAGACGACTCGGTACATCACTACAGTCCATAATAGCCATGTGAGTCGGAGCTGACTCGCATTGCTTGTGTTGTGTGATTCGCCGCATTGTGTGCAAGTGTCGACGCGACAAGCAAATTGGAACAATGACGACCTGCTCCTCTGATTGCTAACAGCTTGCATTGATGCATTTAATCTCCAGATGGTGCCTTATTCCTTTTATGGGAAATCCAGCTATTGTTGCAGGTCACTTTGTTAACGTATTGTATACCTATTATAAGTTAAAGTATATTTTTTGGAAGAATAGAAACAAAACTAGACGGAACTAGACCATGATTTAATTTTGATTGCCATTAAAACAGAAAACAAATACCATTTGTGCAAATAAAGTGGCTTGTTGAATTAAAGAGTACTTATCTCCGAAACTGCTGAGTTGATTTTACTAAATTATTATTCTACAAAAATCACATCAAATAAAAAAAACACTTGTCTGTTATCCCATAGGAATTATCAATTATCCCGGGGTTAAAATAAGTTTAAGTCTTTTCCAAAGGTCTCGTGGTTAATAGACAGACAATATTACTTCCACATTTTATATATTAGTATGGCTTTGTTATTTGCCTTTTACTACGAAATTTATAGAAGTATAATCTGGCGAGAATTTGGCATGCATGTCTTTTACGGCGGTTCTTATGACACTGCCTCTAAAACCTCGTATAAGAGGCACTTTTTTGTAGTAAGGGTATCTCCATCCCTTTCCGGCTTACTTATTCTACATGACCCTTTGTATTGCCAGTTCCGAGGGTATACGTTTCATTGGTAATTCGTGCACTAGATATTTTTCCATTCGATTCGTGTGAGGAAATAGGGAATGTATAATGCTTGCACGCTCTCTTGTGCATTATAAATAATCTCCTGTGTAGCCATTGCATTTCCTAGAAGCGTTTTATTATCGACAAATATTTCCGTTTTCTATAGACATTTTTGAACCGAGTTTGTAAACCATACATGCCGTGCAGTGAGCCATCTATTCAAGACGCCTTGTCCCGACGTGTCGTTTATGAGACAAATGCTCTATATCCCACATATATGATATAATAGCATTTTTCTAAACTATGGTACTTGTTCTACTGGTTAATTTGATGTATAGTATAATTATTGCAAGTCTTTAAGGGTAACGCTGACATTGGCATGGTTTTGTAATTCCGGATATCTTCATTACACTTCATCAAGCCACAATTGTGTCGAATACATTACGATATGTAATCTCATTGTTCATTGTAAAGTAACAATATCTTTTTCATGAAAGTATTTTTCGCAAAAAAGGATGTAGCCAGTTCCTCGTAACACAAGCGTGCGTTTTCATAAACATAAAATACTTGTTTAGGAAAGTGTAAAAATTACGTGGTCAATTTCATCATCTATTTTACACTCATAATTAGATAAAGCTGACGGCCCCGAAAAAGTCTCTTATTATTCAAAGCCATCGATCACTTAAGAACTCCAAAGTTTTTTATTAAATAACTGTAATACAGTCGAATAATAGGCACTTCAGTAATTGTATACGGTAGCCGAATGCCACAATAACCGTGTTTCCGAAGTGTCTGTTATGTTTCCCATATGACGTCACGTTCATTACCATGACAAACGGGTCGTTTGTGGGTGGTTGAGTGCAATTGATTTCTCATATGGTTATGTAACTAATTAACGCATTAAGCCGTTGAATGCAGTTGCAATCGCTGTTTGCAGTTGCAATTCGGTATCTTTGGAAACTATATAGTATTATTGAATTTACGAGCTTCTGTCTTTTGGTAAGACGCTATGACATATTCCATTGAAGACTCTTCATTGCTTATTTTTCATTTGCTTAAACATCAGACTGTTTTAGTATATGGTCTGAGGAACAATGATTTCTTTATAAAATAATATCGTGATTATTTTCTTATCCTATATTTATTCTATTTCTTCAGATCCACAAAATTTTGGTATCTTAATATTGTATCATAAATGAGGTTTGCCTTTATTACTTTGCGTCCTCTTTACTGATTAAAAAATATCTTTAATAATATTGCCTTTCACTCGTATCTAAAGCAGTTGCTTAGTTGATTGCGTCATTCATTTTAACTTAAGGCTAGATTGTGTTGTTTAAATAAAAGTTGAGGGAATTTTCTCGAAAAATTCTCATAAAAAAGTAGTTAGCGCAATCCTTAAATGCAAAGTTAGCTCTTTACTTGGAAAATGCAAACTTAGTACAAAATCTTCGGTAGAGTATCGAACCTTTTACTTAAAAAAGGAGTTTTGTTGTTCACTCTAGCAACAAACTAGGGTACTGCAGTGTCTGCGAAATTAAGTTGTTAGTCTTCCTTGTAAATTGTACGTTTCCATCTCAAACTTTTTGCTTAACTTGCAGACTTATTTCTGTATCGTTATTCTTCTGAGAAATATCAAATAAGTACTCTTGTTAATTGGCACAGACTGAAATGTTGTCTAAAAAGGTTGAGCGCATGAGAAAACTTGAAGCGAGTTTAAAACTATTAGCTTCAGATACATACGGAATCAGCATAGGAAATATGCGATTTTAAACCTTATTCCATTGATGTAAGGGACGAGAGTGGTAAGTGAAGGAGCTGAGCAATCAAGAAAACGAACTTTTCTAATTTGTCCGGAGCCTCCTAGCGCAGAAACTTAAAAAAGACTTTAGCTCGTCATTATCTAATTAAAGTATTTATTCAGATAATTCAATTTCTTTCAGGCAAAAGAACAGGTTTTTCTTTTAGAACATTTGAACTTTGGAAATGGCCCGTTCGGCTGACAATTGAGGTTTCATTATCAAATGATAATTAATAATAGTATCACTTTATGTGCTGTCATACTGAAACCTTCACTGGTCTATTAGTATTTAACTTAATGATAATTTCCTTCTAGCCAAGTTTTGGATTCGATCGTAAAGTGTGACTTACTGGCCACTTTAGTATAGAGACATTCAAGTGTAATGTGTGTGTGTGGTAAAGTGTGTATTTACTGACTATCACATGAATATTGCCTTTTTTTTTTTTTTTCGGAGGAGGATGCGTTTATGCACCATAACAGCAGACTAGATAGACTTGCGGCCATTTGTGGGACTCGAGACTAAAGCGTCCACTATCCACTAAACTCCCCCAGCTTCCCCTTCACACCCGATTAGGACGAGCCGGTGCCAGCCTTGTGGCTATTGACCAGCCCACCCCGCATGAATATTACCTGAACATAGCCAGAGCTATTATTGCAACAGGCAGCGTAGCTTTCCAATTCTTTTCGGTATTAGTTTATTTGTATTGATGAACAGTAGGTTATTTAACAGCAAAGAAATTTCCCCGATTAATAAATATTCCGTGATCAATTCGCAAATGAGATAAATTGTAAAAGGTCTTCCCCGAATTGGCTCGAATATGCGGTAACTAGGATACACTCTGATGCTATATATTGATATTTGCAGGAAATTTCGCAAGGATTCGTTAATTAATTCTCATCATGTACAAGTATATGTCGTAGTCACATAGTTGAATTGCTCATTTTATGAAATTCTCGACCAGTTCGTGAAATGATCGCATTTCATGATGTGGGTAACTCAATTTGACCAGGTCATTAAATCGTGTACGTTTCATGATTTTGTCATTAGGGTGTGCATAAAATATTCAATAAATAAAATAAATCCAGAATATGATAAGAACTTACTATTTATTGTAATTTAAGTTAGAGAAAACAAAAAAAACTATATGACATCCTAGCTCTGCTAAGTCTTACAAGCAAGAAGCATCTTTTAATTTCTTGGTTTCCTGTACTAGCTTAACGAATAATTGTTCCTACGATGCTGATCTTACCATTATTTAGAAAGTAAAAAAGTTTTCTCTTTAAAGCAACGTTCTAAATATCATACAAATACTCGCACTGTGTAGCTGTCGATTTTGCGTAGTCGTCGAGTCAACCACAAAGTCGTCAAATTGGCGGAGTCACTAATGTTAATTGACACCCACGTCACTCATTAACGAAAAAGTACGCCTCCAAGGAAGGAGTGAGAGCGGCACCGCAGAGCGCCTTCGGATAAAGTGCACATAATTGTCAAGGCGAGTGCGACGCGGCCGAAATTATTTACGTCGAGACTCGAGACATAGGGGAATGGAGTGGGCTCGAGGCCGAGCGCCGAGAACGCGACTCACGAGGGCCTATGGATAGGCCTTCGTGTGTGCACGTATGCTAAGGCTTTTTGCTTACGTGTACTGTTGGCCAGAATCAGTATTATGTTAGGAGAGTGGCTGTTTCGAAATGAAATTCCAGCTCGATGGAATGGTGTGTACGTACAAGTACCTTCAGTGTGATTTATCTATTTTGACAGATAGCGAACTTCCTTCACGAAAATCAAAATTAACCAATGACAGTTTCTTTTTTTTTTGCTAAATCAACCACGCAGCCTACTGTGCTTTTGCTCTACGCTAGTGATATAAATATGTAAGTTCGGCACAGATTTCAACACAATTTTTAAAGGGCGCAACATTATATTATCTATTGTTTAAACACCATTGCATTACACTACACCGGTCGTCGGTAGAGTATATGTTCTGTGTCGTCGGTGTATTTTGCAAGCGGATTATTGAGATCCATTTAAACATTTACATAGGCCATATACATAATATTTTACAATGTTAAAGCAAATGCTCTTCCAAATCGAAAGCAAACTCATTATTTGGCGCGTTTCAGTAATGTATTATCGGTTACGTGTTTAACCAAGCACACACATAACGATGTTATTATTTTACAATCCAATTATTCCAAATAACATTTAAATAAGCTAAAATTAATTTATAGTCAAATTTAATTACTTTTAAACTAAAATAATTAGAGAAACCGAGCGTATAGAATAATTATGGATATATTGAATAATACTTAGTCTTCATTTTGGTACTTGTACACGATTTATGGCACTCATATTTAGCTGATCTTGTGTTTTAAGCTATTATCAATAACGAAAATGTATCATCTATGTAAGTATTATAATACTAAGGTTAAGTTAAATGATCACTGTTTTTTTTTTCATTTAAGCCTATTACTAATAATTAAAACAAAGAAAACTCTATTAAGAAAAAATCTGCTGAACGGATTTTGATAAAACTTTACAGTTCTTCTTCTTCTTATCGTGTCGATGACAAAGTCGTTAGATTTTTAACTCCCAATATTGAGCAACACGAATAGCACTCTCCGTGGCAGACATAATTATGTAAGCTCTTCTCTTCAGTAAAACAGTAACCTGTTTTACAGTAGAGTAACACATAGTTTTCTGTTCATTAAAACACAGGATTTTCGATGAACTGGCAGCCGGTAGAAATGATTGTGACGATGACTTACTTTACGTAATTTAGCTTTAAAAAAAAGACAGTCATAATTTTACTTTTCTATAGGTACTATAGATATATAAATCTACGGAATCAACTCGATAGACGTTAAAAAGTTTCTCTGTTAAATTTACAGACAGTGAAATTTTCTCTCACCTTTATTATTGTACGAAGAACGGAGAGTCGTTTCTGAAATGAGGGTAGGTGATGAGTTAATAAGAAGAGAAAATTGGAAACGAATAAGTAACAAGTTGGCAAAAAGCAAAGCCTTTAATGAGGCAGTGTTTTACTTAGTCAATTGGATTTCAACTATACAAAGGAAACGGTCCAAAGGACTTTTTGTTCGAATTGTAATTATGTCGTACAGTTTTATGTAATGGACTCCTATTTTGAAACACAAAAGTTTAAGACGTCGAAGGAAAGAGATTTGAGAGTCGTTGGCGCTTTCTTCATATTTTTTGGATTCAAAGTATCTATAAAAATATAAATGTAAGATAATATTTCCGTACCGCGCGTGAATAAGTTGATATGTCATTTTTGCGTACTTTTCAGGGCAGCCAATTTAAAGTTTACGATCTACTGGTAAATCAAAATTAATGATGATTACTTTTTTAACTGTTGAATTAAGGTTCTTTTAGGACCTGTTTTAAGTCTACGTTACAAAAGAAATGTAATATTTGTTAATGCGCTTAAAAACAGACTTATCCAGTTGTTCACCGACGACTTATCAACTTATTCACTGAAGAAAGATATAAATTCAAACTGTAATTATTGAATTAAAACAAAAACCAAATGAAGTAATAACAAAGTTTAATTGCAGAAACCAATAAAAATCCTATATTCTTTTTGAATTTATGAAATTGTACCAAATAACAAGAAAAAAAAATAGACATTTCAAAATTTCATAGTCTTCTGTATTTTCTTCTTCGTCATTGTCTGTTTTTATATTTTTATAAAATTAATGAAATGCTGGATCTTTTAGAGCCTTTATTCCCATTTGCCCCCACAAAGATTGCCACCCGAGGCAATGGGGAATGAAAATTCCCAGTTGCCTCTGGAGGCGACCGGGAAGTTATTGCCCCCACTTTAGCTTCGCTGTACAATGCTGCTGTCTTCCTCGTAAAGAATGAAAGCATGAAATAACTTATTTAAAACCTGTACCTTAGAGATGATATCATTTAGACTTAAATTATTGCATAGTTTTTTCTATGATTTCCTTTTATGAGTATATTTCGTGCTAATTGTACTAAGAAAGATGTATTATAGAAGAAAATACTTATAATATGAAAATCTTATAATATTATAAGAAACTTTTTACTCACGCATAAATCAGGCTCTCTTGTTTATAATAAACTATTCTAAAAGACTTAAAATTTTCAATAAGTTTAAATCACAGTTAATAAACATTTGACATAATAAAATAGGGTTTTAGGATTTTAACTTCATAGTATTTATATAAATATATTTAAAATAAATAAAAATCAACCACCTTATCCACTCATACGTCCGCGCGCGTTTCGCAAGGTTGTCAGGACAGTCCGCGAGTCACGTGACACGCGCAAAATAAAATCGGTAGGAGACGTATGCTAAATAAATGCTTATTACTCAGTAAATAACTCAAATATCGCAAAATGAAAAATATTAATGAAAGCCTCATTAGTTGACGTTTTTTAGGCAATAGTTATGTTTGATTTTAACATTTTATTCTATGAATGATCTTACAGTGAACTTTAAGAAATGGTAATTTTGTCCTAGTTTTCAATTTAAATATTTTTTTTATTAGATATTTTTGACGTTTACAATATTAAAACAATTTTGGGTTTTAGGTAATTTAGTGGCCTTTCATTTGGAACCAAAATCCTATAATAAATCATCTTAAAAATATTACAAATAAAATAAAAACTAAAGCTACATGATCTGTAAAATCGAAGTTCACGTATGGTAAATTGTCTAATCCAGATGAAATATGGAATATTTCAAGAAAGTATGGTAATAACCAGGCTATAATATTAATAAGTTTTCATATTAAAACATTTAATTACGATATAATATAAGAACTTTTTTAGATCTTCCAATTATTCACGAATAAAAACACAGAGTCACCGACCTATTTTTAATCCAAATTTTAACCAAAAAACTGACTGGAATCGCACATAATGTTATAAAATATGAAAATATGTAAGATTATAATTATTTTGATATACAAAACAATAATATTTTATAACTTACGGCATGATTTCTCGAATAAAATAGCTGGAGTCACTCGCGCACTGATCCACAAAAACAACAAGCAACTTGACAATTTATTTTTTTTGTAGCCATGAGCCGAAGTTATGTTCCACTTGAAATAAGGTGTGGTACATATCATAGAGCGTCAAAAACCAGCAACACTACAGACTATAAACATCCACAGCGATAAGAAAAAGAAAAAAACAATCGGCGGGCGCGAATTCTTAAAAATGTAACTGTAGTTACACGGACTGTCCTGAGGTATATGGTCTCTGTAACTGTGGTTACAGTGGACGTATGAGTGGTTATTTCATCCATAATTATTATCATTCGTTCTTGTGTGAACGAAAACTGAATGCGTGATGCATCTATATATTCATGCGAAATTGGACTTTACATTGTGTCAAAGAACGCTATTTATTTTCTTACACGTTGAGTAGATAATCTGTACTGAACCATACTGAACTTTAGATTCAAACGATTAATAAAGATTAGTTCTACGGAAACAACTTAATTAAGTTGGCCGATTAATCAATGATTGTACGTAACTAAATGAGACTCTGATTATATTTATAAATTTAAAGGTATACTAGAACTTTCTTAGTACAATTAGCACTAAGAAGAATTGCTCTCAGAAAATCAAAGGGAAACCTATGTATCAATTGATGTAGGTATTTAAAAAGTTGATACAAAATGACCAGTTTCTTTTTTTAAACATGTTTAATCATAAGCAATAAAAATAAACTATGATATAAATGATTCTTGTATTTTTATTCTTTCGCTTAAAATTTACTTACGTACCTGTTACTTTGATAACCAACTACAATATTAGAAAATTTCTATAGCCTAAATGATATCATCTCTAAAGGGTAGGTTTTGAATAAGTTATTTCATGCTTTCATTATTTACGAGGGAGAGACAGCAGCAATGTACAGCGAAGCTAAAGTGGGGGCAATAACTTCCCCGTTGCCTCCGGTGGCAACTGGGAATTTTTATTCCCCATTGCCTCCGGCGGCAATCTTTGTGGGGGCAAATGGGAATAAAGGGTTTCTCTTCATAAAAATAGTTGTTGTAAAATGATGAAATCAAATCAAATTCTTAAAACGATGAAATGATTTTATTTTTATAAAAGTTAAATTATATGCATATTTGAAAGTATTGTCAAAGATAATAAACGTAACAATTCACGATTGGTTATTATATAAACAATAATGCTGTCCATTATAAAGAACTTGTTATGACTCGTGTGATTTTATTATAAAATAAAACTAGACAATTCGAAATATTCCTTAATATATCAACTTTTGATAGCGTGCTTAACTAGATAACTCGATATCATATGTGTGTGATTCGTACTCAAAGACGTTCATAACTTGATAACTGATTTTGTCATATTACACTCGCAAATCCACAAACGTATATGTTGATATATTAACTAATGCATGTTCTGACTTATGTTGATAAATCGAAATGCAATAATATAAACGCTGTCAGTTAAGTATTATTAATTTGACATGTCGTTTTATCAAATATTTATGGCCAAAATTGTAGATACCCACTTATGTACGAAAGCAATAATTTGATTTTGTTTGAGTATTTCGAGTTGAGTTTTTAATACCGGTAGGGTATAAGGTCACAGAAGCGTTTAAGCTAAAAAAAAAAAAAAACGACATTTCGAGTTATCAACGTATTCACGCGCGGTACGGATTTATTAATCATGCGGTGAGTTACATTGAGTAGAGCACTAAGAAAGAGGTTTAGAAAATTTCAAAAGAGGTTTATTTGAAAAGACACGGTGAAGTACAAAACACTATTAACGCAAAATAACTACATAGTTCACAAATGTAAGCTGAAATTTTGAACAGCTGTATTTTTTAATATAGAATAAAATCACAGACAAAAATAGTAATAAAAAAATTTAGCATTCCAAATTCACTATGGGCGGCGTTAAAATAACTTTCTTTTAAATTCAACAATGCCTATTTCAAACTACGAGTACACTTATAATAACACATCAGAAGCTAGGAAAAATGTAGCGTGTTATCATTAACATGAAATGTAATATTTTTACATAAAATGTTTTTTTAAATGAATTAATATGGCAGTAGTTTTAAAATTCAACATCACAGTCGGACAGCCCGACTATTGTGATATGTAAAACAATACTGAAAATTTCATATTCTAAGCAACCAGTAATGGTAACCGTTGCGAAGCTTCTTTATTTAAAGCTCGTTGTGGTAGCAAGATATTTTAATTTCGCCTCGGAGCGTAAAATCTGTGCAGTGGAAAGATAATGACGGTTCTTAAATAAAACCTTTGTGTCATTATTCCGTGACGCGGGCCAGTGTTGGCGGGAATGGTCCAATGTTTGCCTAACGTTTGGGCTGACCTGTTGGAAGGTGGCTTGCTGAATCAGCTTGTCGACATTATAGCCTATATATTAAGGCTATTTATGCATAACAGAGCAGGTGTGGTTGAAGCATAACCCAGATAACGTCGGTCATAACAACACGATTACTACTTATGTAGAATTACGATCTGGAAGTGCTTACGAGTACATGTCCAGTTATGTAGCGTAAAATAATAGTGACTACTATTGTGTCTCATTCGTGAGAGTGCCGGAGGCCCACCCCTTAAAAGGCCGGCAACGCATCAGCGATCCTGGTGTTGCAGATGTCCACGGGCGGTAGTGATTGCTTACCATCAGGAGACCCGAAGGCTCGTTTGTCGCCTCCCATAAAAAAAAATAACTTTATTGCCTACATCGGTCTTAATTTCATATTACAATTCGAACTGACTGGTCCAGTGGTCAATCCCGGCGCTCGCCCTCACAACTAGGTACATAAATAACTAGCATCCATGCTACATTCGGTAGTTTTGGGCTCGAGGACACAGATTCGATATATGGGCCGGGCAAAATGTGTTTTGAATTTATGAAATGTAGCTCGGTCTAATGATTACCAAGCCGCATTAAGAGCAAGGTTCAAGCTTGAATAATTCGGCCAATTACGTATACTCGTAATTATAACGACGGACTGATTTTGATGATTTCCCTTGTTCCAATGAGATATCAAATACGGAAAATATAATATACTAATACTATAAATTATGCGAAAGTGTGTTTGTTTATAATTATTTCGCAACGGAGCGAAATTTTTGTTTTTGGAACTGGAGCAGTGACTGTGGCATAGATCACTTTTTAACATTCCTACAAGATCTATGCCAATTGGTCGAAACCACGAGTGAAATGCAAATTAATTTTGAACTAGTACCCGTACATTAAAATTCACAAGTCTCGTCGATATTTTATGTGAAAAGCCTGGTTAATGACTAAAAATATATTTTTTTTCTCAGCAAAAATGCTATTAGGTACTTACTTATTTAAATATAAATATAAGTGAAACTAAGACGATAGAAACTTGATTTTAAACTTGGATTTATCTTTGTAAGTGATTTATATCTCAGAGCAAAGGATTTTAATAGTTTTTATGAGAATATAATAATAAATATCTTTAACTGTAAACTGAGTTTAGATGTGATCTAATTTACAAGTTATATCATACTTTTACATAATATTTTAACCTTTTTCAGGATTTTATTCATAATTATGTTGGCTTACTTTTGATATTCCATAAGCCCATTTACCATCTTCCACTAATTCGGCCCAGATCATAACCATATTCTTAATGTCCTATCTCATTGCGCCTCCAGCTACAATAACAATCCAAAAATAATAAGGAAGATAGTTCCTCCAATACAAATGTGATGTTTCCTTTTCACCACATTTATAGGGGACAGGGTTTCTCCAATTCGCAAGGCGAGTTCACCAAATTACCTGGCCGGTGGCCAACATAGTTGTCACAATTGTTTATGCCGTCATTCTGCGATACGGCCCACGACAGCCGACTCTGAATGCCGGAACCAATTGCTTTACGTGCTCGCTATGCGACTTATTGAAAACTTTAAACTGGCACGAATATAGCCATATGTTACCACAGCAGTATAGGGGAAAATAGTTTTTGCTTTTACGTTTTGACTGCTTTTATGTAATAATCAGGCAACGTTGGCGTAAAACCTTAAAGGGTGAAAGTACTGCCTTTTATCTGGTTAATGGTAGGACCTACCATCTCCCAAAATGTGGCTGTGTGATTTGGAAATACTATTGTGGGAGTCAGTACTCACTTAAAAGGGTCAAAATGCAGTGAAATGTGTCTTGTGGTGTATCTTTCAATGCAATAGGTTGCAGTGGTCACTTACCATTAGAAGAGATGCGTGCCTGTTTTTAATGACATAAAAACAAAGATCTTGGCGGGCTCTAAGTTGAAACAAATTGTCTACTAACATATTTTAATAGGTACATAATAAACAGGTATGTTTACCTGAATAATGTTTCTCCTGCAGGTTAAAATATACGTGCTATAAATGTTCTGGCTGTGTTCCAGCAATATTTCATGTAGGAACCAGCACAGTTGAAATAAAATGCTCAAGGATCAAAGGGACCTAAATAATGACATCATATCTTATGACGCCTTCTAGTGTCCCTCGATGGAATCGATGGTGGCGGACACTATCAATATTTAACTATTACAACCTGGTGGGATGCTTGAAGAATTTTATAATAAGAAAAAAACTGGTGTTGAACTGTGTATCTCTTTTTATAGTATTATACCTAGTGTTTTCCTTGCTCGATAAATGAGGGGTGAACCCTTAGGTGTAGTATAAAAAGTTACAGAATTAAATTTTTTTCATACATATACATAATAGCGGAATTTTAACCCTTTTCGATGGTGTCTGGGTCTGAAGGGAGTTTGTTTTTAACTTATTATGACTTTAAAAAACCTTCAGTGACAATGTCCGATGTTGAAAAATCGGATATTTTTAAAATATGTATAATTATGTTCTGTTTAAGAATACAATCAGACCGGACACGGAATAAATACATAGGGACTTATTCATATTAAAAATAGAAATATGATATGAAAATAAATATCTGTAAATGTATAATGTAGTACCTACATTTGACGATTCTGTAATAATGCACCATAACTATTTCTTTGAAACGTTATACCATTTCTTATTTGCGCAGCTGTTTTGGTATAGTTCCATAATTTATTTCAACTCAATCTTTTCCTTTCTTTTTAGCCTCAACCCGAGTTATGGCTCGAGGACGAAGACCGTGGCGATTTATTTTTGTTTTCTGTTACTTGCACAATATAAAGCAAACTATAATTAACGAAGATACTTTTATTAATTTTACTTTTTATGGTTAGACACTATATTTTGCAAGACTTCATGGCATTAGCAATGTAACTTTGGTTGTAGGTATAAGGAAGTTTTTTTGGAAATATAGTAGGTATACATAAAGTACTAAAACGAAAATTCAAATAATTGAAAACTATAGTAATTTTGATTCTTTCTGTAGTAGTTGTTTTGTTCTATTCAGTATTCTGTCTAAATCTTAATTTAGTGTAACCCCTACTTCTTTCACTCTACCAGTACCACTTGAAAGAAAATGATCAAAAAGTCTAAAGGAATACACGATCAAAAAAATTGCGATGTACCGATTTCTTAATTGTTGAATTTTTCCACCATATATCGGTTTCAAATGCATGTAAAATCAAACGTTCCATTGGTTGTTCTTGAATTAAAATAACATCATTACTGTCTTTTGTTCCTTTTCAAATCTTTTTGTCCCGCCTTAAAACAATGAAACAATTTTCTGTTGGTGTTTTAGTAAATTTTGAGATAAACACGTACGAGTCGTATGTTATGAATACCTACGAAAATTAAATGGCGTCCGCGCCTTATCATGCAATCTGCGACTTTATGACCATGCAGCTAAGTGTATATTGCGTTGCAGTGATGATAAGCTTCTCTAATTAATACATGAGTTTCCGGATATGCCGCTGCCGTCACGCAAGCGATTCCCCTAGAAGCATATTTACATGTTGTAGGCGTTTAAAGTAATATAGTTTCAGCAGTTTGAATATTCCGTAACACGTAGTCAGTTTAATTGCAAAGGGTTAATGGCAAGAGATTAAATGTTGAATGCGAGGAGGTGCCTCTCCCAGTTTTAAACTTGTTTACGGCTCCACGCGAACTAGTCATTTATGATGAAATATATACAGTGTGCTTATCTACAGTGTTTTTTATCGTTTGGTATAAATCAAAGTAATAATATGACGGAATGTGACTGCAGGTGCGATAGTGATATACAACATTTTTGTGGCGTATATATTGACTTTTGTGCCTTTAAGTTGTAAACTTTCAGTAACATAACAACTTGAAACAATAAAAATTCTGTTATTGTATTTTTGTCTTTGTGATTCTGCAATATCCATTTATTATTTTTATATTAACTTAAATAATGTAATATTGTGTTAGTTACAAAAAAAGTTGAACAAATACGTTCTAGAAAATTAAATGTCGTTCAAAGGCAATCAGATAATATAGACTAATTAAATTTTGTAATAAATATAAGAGAAACAAAGAAACCATATACTCGTACCTGGCACGTAACCAGAGCATTTTAATGATTTCATAGTAATTTGTGAAAACGAATAGACTTTTCATATAAAAGCAGACGACTAAAAATAAATATGCGAGAAAATCATCCAGAGAGCTTTTTACTAATTAATAACGCTCCATCAGTATTACGTATAGATAAGATTTAAATTGTATAATGGCGTTAAAGAGTTATCAATTATAGATTTTATTTTTCTGTTGATTCGGAAATACTGGAACTTAGGTAAAACAGTTATGATTTTACTGTTACTATGTATAAAATATAAATTTTAAAAGTCTGGGTTTTAAATTATATCTCTTTTTAAATTGTCTCGTCTTTGAGGTTTGAGGAAAAAAGTCATTATTAAACATACCAGAGCTAAGAATCCATATCATAACCCGAGAGTTATGGTAAAATAGTATAGAAATAAATAAACCGATTCAAGACATTAGTTGTGTAACATCATGAAGGAAAATACATCATGTTTTCTTTACAAGCATTACACTTCCATTTATAAGCTCCTACCAACCTGCTCCCAGTTCAATAGCCTGCAAACTTCAGAGAAGAGTTACTGTTAACAATAGCTATCATCGTTCGGAAAGGGTAGAATTAAATTCATTTATTGGAAAAACATGAAGGGGACATAATAGTAAGTAGACGTTCGTGTTTTCAAGAGGACTGTTGTGAGGATCTTTTACGTAAAAGAAGAAAAGCGAAATTATTATTTTTGCGTTTAAAGATGCCTCTTATATGTATAAGTATTGATAATATGATAATAAAACTATTTACAAACAGGCTTCTGTTTTAGTGCTTACTAAAAAGTGCATTTATTTAACTGAAATTAAAAAAATAGCACCTTTTACTGAGTCCTATTTGCCCTTTTTTTATGCGGAGGAAAATGCATTTATGCAATATAGTCGCAAGCTATCGAGACTTGCGGCCGAGTGTGGAACTCGGGACCAAATAATATGTTGACCCACTACCCACTAAACTCCTCCAGTTTCTCCTTTACATCTAAAACGGAAAGTGTCGAAGCCTGATTGCAATTGACCGGCCTGAGTCTTCTTTGTGATATTTTGTATTTATGATTTATATAAAAGAAAGAAATTCGACATACGGAAAGTAAGAAAAAAGAAAACTTAATGACTATTATTATAAGGAGCCGCTCGTGGCGCAGCTGAGACAGTGGTTCGTTAGCGATAACGCAAGTCAAGCTACTCACACCGCGATCGGTTAATGAATGGGTGGCCATTCTGACCTTTAGTGACATTTATTTCGAGCGTCTCCGGCTTCAGAGGGCACGTTAAACTGTTGGTCCCAGCTAATATTTACTATTATGTAGATATTAGTTGTCAAGCCTAGTCAGAGGCCATTTGGCGGCTTGATAACATCCACTTGCCTTACGCATCCCTCCACCAACCCGCACTGGGCCAGCGTGGTGGAGTATGACCCACACTATCTCACAATTGAGATAAGGCCTGTATCCCAGCAGTGGGAACGTATATATAGGCTGATGATGATGAATGACTATTAACACAAAAAGTGCCTATACAAATCTGTTTTACCCTACCGTCAATGGATTTTTCACGAACCTCTCCGTTTGTAATGTCGATATGCTAGCTATTTTATCTCATATAATATGAATTTTATCATTGTTACGAAACAATTCGTGTTATTTCGGCGAAACATTGGTTAGGAATTGCGTAGGTTTGCAAATGTTTCTGGGAAAAATCTTGTCTTTGCAAAAAGGAAGCCATTGTAATATAAGTCTCAGTATTATATAGACTCGCAATGTCATTATAACCGCACAATGATATTATGTTACAGATATGATAATGACATTACTCCAATTAGTGGTTTTTCCAATGTCATTTTATACTGAGGTGACATGTGACCAATAAGTAAAATATAGCCAGCTTTGTCTCTTGCGTGGTGTATCCTTTTTCTAACTCTACTAATCAGGGAAATAACAAGTCAGTTTTAAGCTCGGTACGTACATATTGTTTTAAATATCATTGTAATCGAATCTATAAATTAAGGGTTAGTTTCAGCACTGTAATAATAGTTAAGCTGTCAGAAAACAAAGATGCTATCTTATTGTCTGAAAATTGGCGAAAGAGACAGCATGGTAAATATAATAACGAACTTTTCTATCAGTGATGAAACTGGAAACTGAGGTATTAAAAATTTAATTACTCAGTATAATATGTTTAAAAAAAACCAGTAGAACGCATACTCTAGTAATAAGAACCTTACCTTTTTCTTTCACAGAAAATATGTTTTATTAAAATAATATCGGGAGTTTTCCAGCAGCGCTTAATTCGATTTTACTGAAACTAATCATGTCGATTTACTAGCTAGCTAACAGCTTCCGCCCGGACGAAGCTTAAGTATCTTCCGTTCATGGATTCTACCATTCAGTTTGTGATAAATGAGGCGCAATATTTTGAATCCCATAGAAAAGGAAACCTCTTTTGGACCTCTTTTTGAGCCATGTTTCGGTCAAGCTTTCTTTGCAATTATACATAGTCGCTGTTTTGCTAGGACAGGGATACTAGCTGATAGGCGCACAGGCCGCTTCCTCGTTAACGTCACTGTAAAAACTTGCCTTACTGCTTAGTCAAAAAATATATTTTTATTGACCTAGCGTACCTACCTATTATGCAGCTTTGCAAGCGTATGCGAATATGTGAAATACTAGCATACCGGTCAAAATACAGTCCACTATACTCCTTAATATTTATAACCCGGGCATATAGGTTTTTTTACATCTGTGCATCTATCACTGAACAAAAAAAGTTATTAGGCGTCTCCTATTTTTAGCGGGTAGTTAGAAGAATTTAGTCCCAAGTAAGAAGAATGTCCGCAGGTGGCGCTAGCTTCCAGTTATGGTGTTTGAATGCACTGTGCGTAAAAATAATATCACCCAGGTGTAAAATACCAAGACATCTTTAACATGACAACTCAAGTGAAGATAGTTTACTTGTCTAATTTAAGTTGTAAATCAGACACAAGCGTAGTTAGAGACACGTAGAGCCTTAATGGATGTTTCGTTACACGATGTATTGTGGTAGCTCCTGAATAGATGTTTGTTTCCAGTTTCGGTCTGTATTATTGATGTCTATGTTTCTCTCGGCTGTTTGGATAGAAGGTACATTTCAGTTGTTAAGGTGGAAATGTACAATAACTTTATTTTGAAAGGTTCGGAATATGCTGTATGGATTTGAAATTCGTACATCCAACAGTTACGTCAGTTTTTAAATACATAAATACTCGTATAGACAGATAATGTTAGAAGTTCCTGTTTCGTTACCTTTCGAGTAGATTGATATTTGTAATATTCAATACTATTGATATGGGCATATTTATCTCAAATGGCTAGGCTGACTGTACACGTCTCTCATAATAGTTAATGCATCCGCGAATAGGCTCTCTATTTCTGAACCGGATCGAAGTCAGCCGGCAGTTTTGCGCCACATAAATCCTTTATAGTACACGAGTGTAATAACCAAATTGTGAAAAGAAATAATATGGTTGAAAAGTGACCAGATGATATTTTTTTGCTTTCCTCCGTGCCTAATTCTGTAACCCAATTTGGGTTATTCTTGGACTCTACTCGTAAATGTCAGTTCTATCTTTTTCCGAGCCTTTAATACTGTACGATTGCAACATAGTCCAGGATTTGGCAAAGCCCTGGTCTAAACGATAACTCAAATCTTTGTAAAACTATGACCACTTGACAATTGAATGCTTAAGTTTAAAAATTACAAATAGTTTTTAAATGTTTACATTCGTTCGTGGTTAAAAAAAACTTGTGTGCTAAAAGCTAATTTCTATTTTGGTTATGTTTTTGTTCCTTTCACCCTGTTGCAGAAAGCTCCATTAAAGTTAATGCTTCATTAAATCTAATGCTGTCACTTTTCGTTGTCATGAAATAAAAAGTGACAGCAATAGGTTTAATGACACATTAACTTTATTGGACGTTTCTGCAACTGACCCTAAGACTTGCTTCTCATTTTTTTGCATTTCACATCACATCAGTAGCTTAATAACACTGGGGTCCCCAGTTCAATCTTTAGGCCAGACTTAAAATATAACGTTGTTTTCTCTACACAAGGTTATCATCTGCAATCACAAAGCTGTTCTTGCGCTCATTGCTTTTCAGATAAAAGTTTATTTTTATTTATTGCAATATGTAACAAGACGAGCAGATCGTACACCTGATGGTAAGCGCCACGTCTGTCCTTAGACAGTTTAGTGCCAAACAGTAACTAAGCAGTTACTGTATAGCAACGCCCTGCGCCTGCTACACCAAGACGACAGTTATTAGGTCTCATATACCCAGTAATTTTACTAGCTTTAGTGCCATTTCCCTGAAACACAGAAGTGCTTGACACACTTCTATTTCACGGGAAAATATCTGGTACTGCGGTGGAACCCACCTAGATGGCCCAGTACAGGAACCTACCACCTGGTAAATCTCTTAAAACCTACCTGACACCACCGAGGGGGTCTGACACGACCGAAAGGGATAGGTGTAGGACCAACTTGACTTGTTGGAAGAAGGAAAAGTTGGTGGAATTGCTGAAAGACTCTGGAAGTTAGTGAAGTAACACACCAATCGCCAAATTGCAGTTAGAGCTCTACCAACAAACTTGATGAGTTGTTAAAATAAAACAACTTTAAACGGATGAAAACTCGCGTATATTCTACATTTTGAAATTTAAACCCGACGTTTCGACTACTTTTCAGTAGCCGTGATCACGGTATGACTCAGGTGTTATGCGTCAAACAGTTATTTAAATTGTTAATTCTACCTTCACTTTTATAATTATTTTAGAATAATCAGCAACCGTCGTCTTCACTATCATTCAATACGTTCCTATCCACGCAGTAGGAGCTGATGGTGTCTTGAAGCTGCACAGTATTGTGATGTCCATTGGAACCTATTAGATGTAATACTGGGTCCCAAGTAGGTGGTACATTCCAACCATCTTCCCTATTGAAATTAGGATGTTTTTTAATTTCAATGGCCTCGCGTAGCATCCTGGGTATATAGCGATTTTCTCTGGCAAGGACCTGGGGTTTATCAAAGCGAATGTAATGGTTGGGCTTATCCAGTACATGTTCACACACTGCTGACTTCGTTGACCTCCGGTGTTTCATATCCGCGATATGTTCTTTTATTCGCGTACTGATACTCCTTTTGGTTTGTCCAATGTAAGAGAGCCCACAGTCACAATCAAGCTTGTATACTCCTGCTGTTTGTAGGGGAACATTACACTTAACTGGTCTTAAAAATTGGCTGATCTTCCTAGGCGGCTTGAAGTAGGTTTTAATTGAAGCACGCTTCAAGATGTTACCAATCTTGTCAGTGACTCCCTTTACATATGGTAGAACAGCAGGTTGACGCTCAACTGTAGCTGGTTTAACACGGCACTGCGATGACGTGGTACCTTAAGCTTGTTTTCTTTAAGTACCCTCTTGACATGCTGAACTTCTGCATCAAGGTGGTCATCATCACAGATCCGCTGCGCTCTCTGTAACAAAGTTTTACCAACAGTAGCTAACTGCGATGGATGGTGGTGAGATTCACCGTTCAAATATTTATCGGTATGAGTTGCCTTCCGATACACAGTGTGACTTAAGCTATGATCTGAATTCCTGCTAACTAAAACATCTAAGAATGGCAGCTTCCCCTCACTTTCTAACTCCATAGTGAATTTTATTTTTGGATGCATGGAGTTAAGGTGGTCTAAAAATAAAGTTACTTTATCAGATGGTAATATTGTGAAAGTATCATCTACATACATACCGCTTATAAAATCGTGGAGTAACTGGTGCTGAACTTAAGGCTTTGTCCTCAAATTCCTCCATAAATATGTCTGCCATTACAGGAGATACAGGAGACCCCATTGCTACCCCATCCAGCTGTATGTAGAATTTATCATCCCACATTAAGTAACCGCCTCGCAGGCAATGTTGTAATAGCTCTGCATATTCTAAGGGAATTTCACTACTAGCTAACCTTTTCCTAGCAATTTGAATGCAGTCCTCAATAGGTAGACATGTAAACAGGGACTGGACATCAAAACTAACCATAGTTTCATCATCAGCCAGTTTTAGTTGTTGTAACTCACTGATGAAATGGTAGGAATCCTTCACATAAGATGTTGTTTGTCCTCTCAAGGGCGATAAAACACCAGCCACATGCTTAGCCAGACGGTAGGTAGGTGAATCGATCTGGCTTACTATAGGCCGTAGTGGAATACCTGATTTGTGTATCTTTGGCAACCCATACAACTTTGGGGGTTTTGGGCACGAAGGTATTAAAGATGGAACGTCTAAGCTCAATTTCTCAGAGTGTTTTTTAATAAGCTCGGTGGTCTGCTTTAGCATTTTGTTAGTTTGGTCAGACTTAACCTGTTTGTATGTACTTTCATCTGACAGTAACTGAGAAACTTTACTTACATAATCGGACGTATCCATCACAACCGTGGCGTTACCTTTGTCAGCACGGAGGATAGTTAATTCAGGCTTATTGCGCAAGTTCTTAAGAGCGCGATATTGGTCAAGGGGAAGGTTTAATTTGGGTACTTTACTACGACGCAAGACCGATGATACATCCTGACGTATAGCCTCCAAATCATCCTAAATATTAGAAATCATTATTGATGAGTTGTTTTCTACTGTTGACGCCTCTGACCTTCGAGCCTTTAGTATTAAGTGTATGCATAAGGAAGTTGGCAGTAAACTTGTTGGTTGTATACTTTTTATCACAGTGTCAAAGGAATAAAGGCGCAGGGTTGGCTCGGCACGCGGTGATCGAGTGGGCTAAAAACCTGGAGTATGGTCAAGTTGGTAACAAACATGTTGGTTGTAAACTTTTTATCACAGTGCCAAAGGAAGAAAAGACGCATGGTCGGCTCGGCACGTGGTGGGCGAGTGGGCTAAACCCGGAATGGGGTCAAGCGGAGTGCTCGCAGCACGACCGCTCGATGTCGACGGAGCATTCGTTGTTCTCAAAATAACAGCCAGCGGGTGTGCTATATTTGAAGTGTCTCGCTACTTGAATAATTTATAAGTTAAGCTCGTCTCGGTACAGGCTGCATTTCCGTTGCAAACATACCCACTGCCCTCGCTCCGGACCTTAAGATAACAGACTAAATTATGAAAGAATTTTAGTAATGCAAACTTTAAGACGTTAATGGTTTCTATTACCAACAAAACTTTTAAATCTAGTAAGTATTGTATCGAAAAAAGTTAATCTTATTTTAAACTTTTTCAGCTCGTAATTGTTTATTATGTGCCATGCCATAGGAGTCGCGTGTCATTACTCGTGACTCCTACGGCACGTGGTGATAGCTAATCTACTTACCCAACAAGTTTAATGTGCTGTTATACTGTGAGCTTCTCAGATCCACGAGCCTTTAATTTCAATTGTAATTTTTAAAGGATAGCAGTGTACATTTTTGTAGAATCTTACAAAGAGATTAACAGGATGGGTTGACTAACTCATTGGTATCGCAAGCTGTCGCAAGATCAATAATAATAAAATGATTAGCCAAAAGGGTAATCACCAGTTGCGGTTTGTAAATATATTCCACAGAGCCTCGCAAGGTCTTGCAGGTGCACAAGGGTTTTAGTGGGTAGGGCTTATAAAATATAGAAGAGTCCCACATAGGCCTTTAGCAAGGTCCGTGTACGAGTACTAGCATTTTGTCCCTTGTAATAAAACCAGGATTAATTGCCCAAAAGATAAAATAACATAGTGTAAGTTCCAAAATGTTTTGATAAATCAACAAATTCAAATGTGATAAAATTACAATAGATTTTCACACAATCAGATAAATAATTCATTGTCGCTGCGTTTCATATTTCACGTAGGTATTTGAAGCTGATTAATTTTATAGTTGAAATCAGATTTATGATTCAATGGCTGTGAGGTCATTTAACAAATATTTGAATGTTCGATTACGCGTCTGGTTTGATATGCGATACTAGATACTAAATAACACAATAAACAGAATCACTTTACAAATCATTAGTTCAAGCTTCATCTTTGTCCAATTTTATTATGAGTATACTGTGATTTATTTTATTTCCCAAACATAATACAATCATAGGTAGTTAGAAATCTAAATTTATATCATCTGATTACTAACTTTAACTGTAATTTAATTTTATAAATCAAAGAATTCGTTTCCTTTAAACGGAACGTATAAGCTTCTTCAATTTTGATATTCTTAATTCTTTTTGTTATGTGTAATATTTTGTAAAGGCCTACAAACAACTGTGCATTGGTTAACTCCTGCCATGATGTCAAGTGAATTCTTGAAATATGTATTATGGGTGGTCCTTCGTAAATTACAGACATTTGCGTGCGCAAACAAGCCTGTTTATGTCTTTCCAGACAATAAGTAAATGTTTTATGTGTACACCTGCTTCGATAGTGCATTTGGTAGAGACCCTGTTCTTTAATAAACATTAACATGATCAACATGAATTGTGTTTTTTC
This sequence comes from Mecyna flavalis, assembly GCA_949319885.1. NCBI lineage: Eukaryota > Metazoa > Arthropoda > Insecta > Lepidoptera > Crambidae > Mecyna > Mecyna flavalis. Next base: position 8,019,201 of record OX439435.1, on the reverse strand, counting down.
CTGTGTCTGGATGTATTTTCGTATACTGCGTGTTTTTTTAGTCGTTGTTTTCCCGCAGCAGAACGCTTCACCTTCAGTAGTACTATCGATTTATGCAAGAATTATTATTTTTTAAATTTTTTTTTTGAATTTTTTTTTATCTTTTATTGAATTTTTTTTCAAAAATTTGATGATAAAATGGAAACCAAATGTGAGTAAATAGAAAATAATAATTTTTTTGATAAACGCGAAGGCCAATGACTCCGGCCGTTAACCGTCCGTGACGCAACTAGTACTATTGGTTCGAGTTTCGTCTATCATAATCGTAAAACTTTTGATTTGACCAAAAAAAGAAATTTATTAATTAATTTTACTACTAAGATAGAATCATTTTACTGCGGGAAAACAACGACTAAAATTCCACGCTGTATAAGCATACTTAAACTTCGGAATTCGGACCAGTGTTTATTTTAGTTTCTACCGATAGGAAATATTTGTTTTTACTTTTTACGATTTTAAATAACCTTAAATTTATACCACGAATTATGAATGAAGACCATTTTTTTAACACTGACATTACTGGCATATACTCTCACAATGATGAATTGGAAACAAAACTTACAAAAGTATAGGTACACGTGTTGAATTCTGTATAATACCCCCTTAAATAATAATTAGTCATTTGCGTGACGGTAACAATAATAACTTTCAGTATAATTGTACAGCACATGCGACCTCACAGTAATTGTCAAATTACGACGCTTCTATGCATTACATATTAGTGGGCGGGCTCACTTTCACAACGGCCGTCTGAGTTATTTAGTTGTGTAGTTTTATAGCACGAATAGATAGAGAGCCACGGTCAGAGCCACTCTTTTAAGAGGATCTTCGCGTAGAGCATCGATCTATGCCAATCATATCTATACTAATATTAAAAACGCGAAAGTTTGTAAGGATGGATGGATGGAGGAATGCATGGATGTTACTCTTTCACGTAAAAACTACTGAATGGACATTAATAAAACTTTGCAATAATATAACTTTTACATCAGAATAACACATAGGCTACAACTTATAAAGATATTCCCGCGGTACTAATTTTCATGTGACTCAGGCTTTTCTTATCCCGAAAGACGTAAATATGTATGTATATCACGCGGGTGAAGCAGCGGTCAGAAGGCTAGTACTTTCAATATGCCTTTATACAGACAGCTAAAACAATTTGTAATAAGTGCTAAGGTAATCGAAACAAAATATCTAATTTATAAAAGTATATAGTTATATTAGTCTTAGAAATCCTCGTATTAAATTAAAACTTTGTATGTACGTCAGAAGTAACACGAAATATTGAACGTGATATTATTACTTTCATTTGAAACAACTGAACTGTGTGATACATGCCCAGATCGCGCATGTGGGCGGGTCTCAAATAAGCAATTCAAATCGAGAATTTATTGTTCCGATAGGCATGTAAAAATAAATTCTTTTAATATACGCTCACGTTACCGATACATTGTTTCCCTGTCTGTCATCGGGTGCGACTAAAAGGGAATGGTCGGAAGCAATTATTGAATTGCTATTGAATCTGGGCGTCAAACAAGAGAATGCTTTTCTCGTAGCACATGGGACAGTCTCCGCGGAGCGCAGTATCGTAGCTGGCCTACGGCGTAGACATTATTCATTCGTAGTACATGCTGCTACGAAGCACCATTCACTAGCTAGGCAATTCAATTTGGTAAATATTGCAATTCATTTCAGATAATGCAGTATGATTGTCTGTTCCTCTTTACATACAAGCAATCACTTGAATGACGTTTCAAACAGTAGATTACAAATGTAATGTTTAAAAGCAAGGTAATTTTACAAAATGTTACCTAATTTTTGTTCAAATCTGTTCACAAGTTGAAAACTGCACGTTCATTTTTGGGTTTGGATTGGGATTGGGTTAAAATTAATCTTTATTATAGAGAAAAGTTTCAAAAAAGTTTCAATCAGGACAAATGACATGTTTCAGAGTCTTTACAAAGAGCGTATTGATAACTGTGCAAAACAATTTGTATATAAATCAGGTTGCAAAATAAATACTTTGACTTTAAATTTTATATCTGTTTCTTTAAAATACACTCGTAATTTCATTGATGTGGCGATATAATACTATGTATAGTTGAATAATAAATCCCTTTCTAATTTAAGCGCAATGCATTATCACTTTTGGTGGTGCCCAAAACATTCTAATAAGGTTCTAAAATTCTATGGGTAAAGGTGTTGCTTTCACTTCTGGTCGGAATTTAAACGAGTTTCGCAGTTGGAAACTGTTGTCAGTTTACGTGACTGAGAGATGGACTAACGGTATTTTCCTAAATTTCTTGTGACGGAAAATAACCGTATGTTAACGGAAAATATTTGTTTAAAAAAACCATATCAAAAAATCTTAGTCAAATAATTGTTCTAAAATGCACTAAGTATGCATGCTATTTTACTAAAGAAACTTCAAATGTGAGCAAAGCGTGTTTAAAGTGTGAGTATTTCTTGTCTTCGTAATTTCGTCATGTATCATCAATCATCATCTTATTAATATTAGTCACTTCCAATTATTTGATTAAATAATATCTTTTAACTGTTGAACTTACTTTTTTTTGAAATTAAAAATTTAAAAGAAATTTCTTAATTACAAACGGACGTTGATGGTCCATAACACTCATTATATTTATCAGAATCTCAAAATCAGCAAACTCATAGCAATCGAGAATAAGGAAATGGCACGCTCAGATTAATAAAATGTAAGTAAATAATCATTTTAATTATAAAGCCCGCTCATTAGGTATTCAAAGAGCCCAGTAGGCCGTCGGACTTTAAAGTATGGGGCCCCACGTTTTATTTACCTAAAAGGCCGGATTACGGGTATCCGCAACACTTCCCCGCTCACTATTTAATTTGCTTTCAGCTTTAAACACTTTATCTAAGTGCTCGCAGCGGCGGACTAAGTCCTCAAAATTTTCTGATTTTCTAGAAAAAATGTTTGTGGGTAGGTGTAAAAGTTTGCTCGTTAAATAATTTTTATTATAACTTTAGTTGGCAGACAGACGCGTAGTTTTCGAAGTAAGGTATTTTGTTGGGAGATACGTCACGAGGTGATTAGTTTGCTTTCAGTAATTTATTAGAAACGGTTTTACGTTGTTTAACATACTATTATAAAAATAATAAGTTGAATAAGAAGTGTAAAATTACTTAAATTATGTAAGAGCCAATGTAGCAAAAGATTTTTGGGACGAAAACCGGAATAGCTGACCAGTTCTAATAAAATGTACCTACTAGTTTCTTAATTATAAAAGTAGTAGGTACAGACTTACGCCCGGAAGATGTCCCTCAATGAGGTTAACTGTTACTACAATAGTAGCTCTAACATTCACGCCGTCCAAGTATAAAATCGTAGGTCGTAGATTCGATTCCTGCGTGCGTTGGGGTTTGCTTGGTTGTAGGACATTTTCAGATTGCGACTGGCTAGCCTCAATGGGATAAGTCTCAGTCGCCACTTTCCATCAGGTAAGCTGCGTGCCTGAATGCCGCCTGACGAAGCGTAAAAAAAAGTGATACGACTATCTAACAAAAATGTGTTTTTTAGAAAAGGTTAGCTTTTTGTTAAGACCTGCATGACGTTGTGTAAAATATCCAAGCCTATTATTAGATTAGGCACCTGAGATTAAAAAATAACTCATCCGAACGAAAATGCTACTCACCCGTTAAATTAATCTTTTATATTGATTTTTTTTACTCCAACGATATTTGAATACTTGGGATCACCGCAGCAGCCTCTTTTTTATATCAGTTAAGTTGGCAGACAGGCATGAGGATATTGGAGTAATCACCAACTAAAAAACCTACAAAAAATAGGGCCCTTAACTAATCGTAGCTAAAACTATGGGTGCCAGACAATTCATAAACATCAAACAGAGCTTGTTTATGCACACAAATATTTTTATAATGTCACATACCCCCACAATTTCATGCAAATAAAATCCCAAAATTTTCATGGGCACTTCTGAAGTACCTAATAGCAGACAGGAATCATTTGTCAATTTGAAATATCAGAACACCGCGAGTAAATATTATTTGACACTAAGCGATTCACGAAAGGTTTACAAAGCCTAACGTTACGTGAAATTTTAAATTCAAATATAAAGTTCTCGTCTCGCTTAGTTCAAAGCTGAAACAGAGCCTTGAATCATACTGAATATTAATTTATTACAATTCTTAATGATCAAAACAATTTCGCTCTAAATGATATCGTTTCTTTTTTCTTGACCCCATAATTGAATGTACTTTGGGTTGGAGATGACAAAGAGAAAAATATAGCTGTTTATGTCAACTGCGAATATAGCCGTTTATGTCAAAGTTTTATAGTAAGATATAAGAATGATACTTCTTTTATTTGTTTTTCTCTGTATCAAAATGCTCGCAACTTCGTCCACTTAATATAGTTTTTTCAGCTAAAAAAGGATATCAGCACTGTACAGTAATAAGTAGCCATAATGTTTGTGTAAAAAAATTGACGAGTCCCCGATTTGTAAAGTAAGATATTTATAAGATACTTTAAACTTTGTTAAACTTAGCCAATTAAAGGAGACTTTGAAGTACACTACAATAATTATTATGCAGTTGAAGGTACACTGTGTACCATAATAATTGTTCCGAAAGATAGATTAGATGGGGTTAACTATCAGCTTGTTTAATGTCCTACTGTAAGACAATGGCCTTTTATAATGAAATCAACTAACAATTAGGTGCACAAACCTCAGCTGCGTTCTTAAAATCCGGCACAAATTCTACCAGACACAGGAATTAAGCCCAGAAACACGCTTTTGATTTGGCACTTCAGCCACTAAACCATGGCGGCCATCAATAATAATCAATTTAAATAATTTACTAATAGGTAAAAAGTTTCACTAATAGGTATGTGTAGCCTTAATATGTCATAATCAAATTCGTCAGCGAAATAAAACATATGGGCGCCTAATTACATTTTCTAAATTAAACGTGTGTTAATTTATTTGCATAAATTACTTAACGGTCTGAACTTCAATTTTCGGTGACAACAAACTGCGCGTCATGTTTCAAGACTATTAAGGCTATGAGAATAGCGAGGCGAGGGCGGATGTATACGTATTTGTTGCGGTCGTGGCGTGACTGTATGATGCTGCAGCGTAATACATCTTGCTTCTGAGTTGTGTTGCTAGCCTTTCCGTATGTTTATGCCTAACTACAGATAGCTACAGTCTCGTAATGACAATGTTTGTCAAATGTTTACTACAATGGATGGCAATATGTGTCCTTTACTTCATGCTGACGTTGTGATTTTACAATTTTATCTCCAGTATTGTGAAACATTTGGGTAATTAAAAAAATATTAATAAAGGTCCTAATAAAACTTTGGTGATTTTTATAAAAAAATAGTACCATCATGATCTTGTCTAATTATACCTTCACAAATTATTATTTTATATTATCGTGAGGTTTGCCTTTTTGACAGAGTTTCTGCCACATCCTGTGATAAAATTCACTGGCAGTTCTAGAAAATTTTGTCAGCAACCATTACCATGTTTTAAGACTTTAAGTCTTCTGTAACTTTTTCTACTTCACTTGCTTTATGCAGCCTACCATAATTCTATCCTACTACATTTTCTGTCGTGGACATTGTTTAATTTTATTTTAGACTTACATTTTAATGTCAAGTTTATTTCTATTTCTTTTAATCATCAGTTTCCGCTTAAAGTCTTCTGAAACAAACAACACAACGATGCTTTGTGTAAGAGGGCTGCCAACACAGCTTCTGAGACGTGCCCTCCCCGCCCTTCCCTCTGCCGCCGGGCATGAATATACATTAGTCATTACACTCATATTTTCGCAAAAGCCAGATAGCGTGTATGAAATTACGCCACCAGCCAGGTAAACTGCCAGGCGTTGTAAACGCTTCGTCCGTTTAGAACTCATTTAAGTAATTGATTTGTAAATAAGCCAATATAACTAATGCGGCCTACCCAATTCAGAGCTCGAACTTTCTTTATGGCAGTGCCCGCGAAGGCTTTTTTCGCTTCCACCTTTTTACTTAAAAGTTATAAAAACTTTTAACTAATTAAATTAATATTCGTACCGTTGATTAACCACTCAATCCCGAACCGGCACTCGGGTGCCGCGTAACAATAGATTTTCTATTGTGTCTGGTAATCCGGGGCTTGAAAGATTAAGTAGGCCCGGAATGCTTTTAGCGTCAATGTAGCTAAGGGGAAATTTTGAAAAGAAGAAATAATTTCAGAGAATATTTGACGAAAATATAACTTTCAGTTTTGATTATTGAGGATATTTGAATTAATAACGAGAGCGGCTGAGGAATTGTTAAAACAATTAACGAGGTTTTGATTGTGCCTCTAATTTTTGGCGACAGATTTGAATTGTTTATATTATTTTAAACTTGATTTTAAATTGTTTTGTCGTTTCACGAAACAAATGCACTGTTCCCTGTTATTGTTTAATCCTTCTAGCCCCGGAAAACCAGACACAATAGAAAATCTATTGTTAAGCGGCACGCGAGTGCCGGTTCGGCTTTGAGTGGTTAATTGCTGTTTTTTTTCATTGTCTTATAATTTAAGAATTTGAAACAAAGGTATATTTTTTTTTCTTATAGAGTTAGGCCCTCTGACGTGATCAGAGTCTTTATTTACGAAAGTTTCCTTTTTTTGTGCTATATTGTAATTGCTTAAATAGATATTTATACAAATAATTATTTATGCACTTATTTTACATGCAAGTCTATTATTATAACCACGTAATATAAGTAAGGGAACCTGTTGTACCTTGGTCACTTATTCATTCAACGATTTTTTGAAAAAAAGCGGTTATAGCTATTGCGATTAAACAAATGTTAGCTGTTAGACGAACTAATGTGGTACATAATATAAATTATACAACAGCATAATATCATCCTTTTTATAGGTTTTACATAAACTAAAAAAAAAAATTGGAATGTGGATCAAGGTACAACAGTGGTGATGTACCTAGATCCGCCTATGTTGTACCTTGGTCATAGTTAGAACTCATCAAATAAAATCCATATTTCTCGACAATTAGAAAATATTTTCAGCTTCAAATGTTTATAAATATCTTTATAAGCTTATCTAATATCTATGACATATCAATTAACAGAATTTATATGAATAAAATCAGTATTTTTCGTAACGCCTAACTTAAACATTTTGATATTAGCAACAAGTCTTTATTCTCTTCGTAGTTCGTACCGGACTAATATTTGGACTAAGCGTTTCTTAATTAATCAATAAACTCCGAGTAGGTTATTTTATTTCAGGAACTAAGTAATATTCCCTCTTGGAATTAATTTTTCCATATGACCAAGGTACAACCGTTTTACTATGGTCAAGGTACAACACCCCTACCCTTTTATGTTTATTCGCATATGTAAATATGGAGGTTATGATTAACTTAAATAAGCATACTACATTCTAAACTTGGCTAAAGTACTTGTTTAAATCAAATGGTTTTAAAAAATTATGTAGTAAATAACAGAAGTAATGAAAGAAATAAAAAATATTAAATATTTTACTTTTTTGCAGCGAAAACGTTAAATTGATCTCCCATGCAAACTCGATGCAATGGCCGCCTGTAACTAACTTCATGTTGATTGGTCTTGTCAAAGTTTATAATACCATAGAAAAAGATACGGAAAAAAGGCGCGAACATTTCAAAAAAATAAGTGGCTCTAGGTACAAAGGGTGTCAAGGTACAACAGGTTCCCCTACGTGTAACTTAATATTATCTTTTATGTACAATTTTAATTATTTTTTTGTTTTTATATTGTATTATTTACTTTTTTTTTATAATTATATAGGTATGTGTAACGTTTTATTACAATTTTAATGAATTTTTCTATTATAATATTGTATAATTTACATTTTTTTTATTTGTCTTTAAATCTTATTAAGTCCTTGATGGATTCAACAGTAACGTTTATCCCTAATTTTTCTTCTACAAAGGTATATTATAACCCCTGAAATTTTCAGTCGATGAAAAAAGGGAGAAATGTTCCACGTCAGGGGCCGTCCATAAATTACGTCATCGATTTTTTCAGATTTTAGACCCCCCCCCCTACAATCATCCTATCGTCATTTCTTAATGACCCCCCCCCCTTCTCCCAAAATTGACGTCATTACCAGTTTGACAAAATTAAAACATTGCAGATTTGAGAAAAATAGGGTATTAATGATTAAAACACTTGATTATAGAATCACCTTTTATTATTTTTACTTTGGCAATAATCATTGGTATAATATAATATAAAAGTAAAAAATAGGGAATAATAATATTATACAGCGTGTTAGGTAACCCGAGGGACATATTTAAGGAGAGTGTTCAGAATCCGATTTAAGAGTCCATTTCGCTATAAAAAATATATCCTTAATTTTTTTCATAATTATCCTAATAATTGATGTATACACGAACTACCTAAAAATCCCGTGTGCTGAGTGGCCGGTTACGCCCCAAACTCAAATTGTACGCGAGTACAATAATTTGAGTAATGAACGAGTGCACGAAATAGGTACTGTGAAGGGAAGAGTGCCCGCACTTTACGCGAATTTTCAGGTTTCGACTAAGGTTATTGACAGATATTTACCAGATTTTTTAATGATTTATACTTATTTTGTTATATGGAAGCATGAACTATTTGGCGTTTAAATATGTCCCTCGCATTTCCTGTCATACTGTATATTATTATTCCCTATTTTTTACTTTTCTTTGGATAACTCCCACGGAGTTTTCACCCATTCTTTTAAATTCTGGATCACAGGTAATATCTCCGTATCCTCCGAAGGTTTATATGTATAATACATGTAAGTACCACGGGCGAAGCCGGGGCGGGCAGCTAGTATTATTATTATTATTATTTTTCATTTATTTGGGAAGACAAACAGTTTCACAATAGATTTTAGTAACATACAGTTATTAATAATACAAATAGTTAATTGAGAAACCAACGACGTCATCCACGGATTAATATGATAATTGAAAGATGAGAGTGGACAATAACATACTATGTGTTACACTATAAAAAACATCATTTAGAAAAGGTTTGATTATTGATGATAAATGAACCTACTTACATAAGGGAACAGATTTGAGCATAGACCTAAAATGACAAAGCAAAAGACTAGGCCCAAAAAAATAAATATTTTTTGAGCCCATTGTTCTCAGCAAGTTTTGCATTCTCTTTTACAAATATATCGTGATTCATACACATAAGAGTAAGAACAAAAAAGAAGAAAAAAGAGAAACAATCTTAAAGATAAGATAAGAGACTGTACACCAAAATTTATTATTAGTTGATATGTAATTGTTTTTCAGAAACAAGCTTCTTGAAGGCATTCTTGTTGTTTGAGAAAATGTCGATTTCCTTAAAGTGCTCAGTGTATTATATGTAATATTATTGTTAGAGTATTTTATCTGTAGTTATTACTGTATTTGTGTACATCTATGTTGCATTATGTATGTTTATTATCAGTTATTTTAGTACTGTACGCGCCTTAGCCGCCTCTCACATTTGCAGTCTCACTTACTAGGTGTGCTGGAAGAAATTTCTTTTTAGAAATAATCTTTTTGTACGTGAACAATAAACTATAAATAAATAAATAAGAAATTTTGAAACACCCCCCCCCCCCCCCCCCCGTCTATCATTTGCCGTCATCCGCAGACCAACCCCCCCCCCTAATTTAGAATGACGTAATATATGGACGGCCCCTCACGAGCGCCTCGATACTGAATTAAAAAAGCGTAATGTATGTAAATTTAACTTTTCTCGCCAGAGGTCACACTTGTACGCTTACCGCTTTTGATGTACGATGCGGTTCATATTACATTATATTGTGAGAAGTCCAGTTCAAATGTGCCATAATATTTATGATCCTGGGCTCGCGCACGCTCACAATTCCTCTCTACGTGGCGCAACAACAGGTACGCTTTAGTTATTTACGCCACGCTACTACTCTGAGGCCAGACAAGACTTGTTAATGTCTTCAGTTGGTTAATTATCTATTTGATACTGGTATATTTAAAAGCATTAATAATTACAGTCTTTGAAATAAACTATTGTAAGTTTATTTAATGTGTTCATTGGATTAAAATCATAATCGTAATATCACATTATTTTATATACAAAATGGTGAAATATAATTTGGCATTTTTTATTCATTTGTGACGTTTTAGAATTTCTCTTTTTCTTACACAAGATCTTAAATGTAACCAATTTAATATCAGACAATTAAATTATTTGATACGAATTTTGTAAGTTATGTTTGAATTATATGATTCTGGTGACCAACGGTAAATCGCTACAGTATCGGATTTTTATTTTAAAGTAGCGTAGCTTAAAGGTACGTTAATATTCAAGGCCCGGGCTCACGCATGTTAGCCATTCCACTCTGCGTGGCGCAACAACACTGTACTGCTTTAGTTATTTACGCCACGCTACTAAAATTTAGCTTACATGTTTAAACAAGACTAGAGACGAGTTAGTAAATTATTTAGTAAAGTGATGATACTCGTTAATTACTACTGTGATGCATTTAGTTAAATATAAAGTAGTAACAAACGTTCAGATTTGTTAATTAAGGCGTTATGTTTATAGTCACAGCCTAGACTTATGTAGCACATTGATCGATGTTTTATGAAATCTGTGTCCCTCAATGGAGTACTCTGTGTCACTATCTTCCAAAAGACATGACATAAAAAGTATAGAATTTAAGTGCCTTCGTAGGAAAATATACCTGTTTTTACTTTATAAAAAGAAAACGTTTCCAATTTCCAAACAAGTAGAAAAAACAAACACTTTACCTTTTATTATTTGGTAAGTCTTCACGTACCAGACATTGATATAAACATTATTAATTGTACAGAAAGAGAAACAATAGTGACAATAATAAAATTTATCAAGCCTCAGTCTATAACCAAAAAACCGAGGCCATGGAAATGAAAAGAAGTTTAATTTCAATAAAAGATGCCACCAATTTTAGAAGCGCCAGAAGAATACGATGAAAACAATAATTACAATTAACATAGTGTCATTTGGAAATGTTTTTAATAAATACAGATCTCTTACGACATGAAAAAGGATCGACTGTGTTTTTCTGTTACAGGATGTTTATTTGTATTTAAGTTTATTATGTTCATGATTTTTGGTGTGTGATACATTTTGTTGTTGCTGATACCTACGAAAACACAAGTCAAGCTTACTACTTTACTGTTCTAATCGTCAAGAACTTTACTTTTAGGAGTGCCTTTAATAAGCCTATGTGAAAAAAAAAGACATTTACGACCATCAATTCATCGATACCACGGAGAAGAAGAAGAGAAAAAACCTGTTTTTTTCTATTCCGTGATCGATAACATCGATTGATCGATATTTAATAATGACAAATCTTGTGAAACCTCACTGCTGTGATGTCAAATTAAGGAATTCATTACCTCCTAATCATGGAAAAGGACAAATTACAAACAAATTTGATTTTCCTTTGATTTGCTTAGACTGTCGCAAATTAAATTCGAAGCTTCGCTTATTAACTTCGTATTATGTAAGTTTTAATGAAAGCTGATCATTTCATTAAAATGTAAATTGTAAACACGTTGATGTTAATAAAATATAAAGTTGAGTTTCTTACTTAATGGTAAGTTTTGTATTTGCTTTGTGGTTTTGAGAGCCTTAACAGTAAGTTTGTTAGGACACATTTATTAAGGAAAAATGTTGTACTTAAAAATCGTATATAATGGCACGTATTACGCCAATGAAATTGCTCTTTTCATGGCCAACGTGGTTTCTGAATCAGAAAATTGGTATCTCATTATTTCTCTGACATTCAAGAATCAATAGGGCAGAAATTTACAAAAGCCGCAAAAAGTTATACAAAAATGCGTCCGAATCATCAGTGTATCGAGATAATAAAAGGCCGAGCCAATTCCGTCTTTGAAGTTCCGAGGAAGCAATTACAATCGTAATTAATACTTTCAGCCGCGAAGCCAGCCGTAAGGCAATTGACAGTCGGTTATAACGACTATCATTCGCCTCACGACAATACAGATTGACGCATAAATTGCGGTACAATTCGCTTTTATTCTAGAAAATTAGACATTCAAAACTCAATTCTCGGGCGAGAGCCCAATTCTGGATGCAATTTACGGTTAATTAGACTCTTAAGTACAGAGGCCCGGGCCGGTTCTCGGAGGAAGTTAGAATGGCGGCGTTAACGCCATGGCCGCGCTATCGTGCAATAACTGTACTGCTTGCGCGTGGCGCCACGCCGTATGGCTCATACCCACCTAACATTGTTTGCAAATGCATTTTGTAATTATAAGTTTTTTATACTACATCAGTTGAAAGAAACGCATGCAGCCCAACTGAAAGTAAGTGGCCACTGGGACCTATTCCAGTGACCGTCTCCGTGGAACAGTGGCTAGCCGCTCGGTTATAAAACCCGGAGGTCGTGGGTTCGATTCCCGCCTAAGGTCTGGTTGGTGGTCCAGCTGTTTCAGAGTCCGACTTGCTAGCCATCACAGGTAAAATCTGCCGCCATAACAGCTCTGGCTGTGTTCCGGCAGTATTAATGTGAGAGACAGTACTTGAAATCAATGGCTCGAAGATCTATCGGATCGGATAGATGAGCCTACAGTCTGGCAGCACATTGAGCGACGCTGGTGAAGTGTCTCTCAATGAAATAGGTTGCAGTGACCGCTTACCATCAGGTGCGTGCCTGTCTGCCAACTGACCTAGTATAAAAAAAAAATCTATTGAGAGACTCTTAACCAGAAATAGTCGCTTAATGTGCTATCACACTGTAGATTCTCACACTGTTAATTGTACTGGCTCCCGCATTTATTTTTCCGGAATACAGTACTATTATAGTGTATGATCGAAGTATTTTTTTTCTGTTCAAAAACTACAGTTACAGAATCTGTATAAAATAAAACATCTTTATTTTGAGAAACATGTAAAACCCTACATTGCGTGATATTTATTCGGGTTATTCGTAGATTCCTGTCCTGCTGAATTGTGTCATTTAGGGTTCAAGGAGTGTTCTTGTGCCTGCACACTCACTCCTATACTGTAAATATTTCCTGCGTTGTTGGCTTAATCAGTGAGAACATTCACAGTAGCAGAAAACGGCTACAGATATGCCAGATAATCTAAATACTTAAGTAAAGAAATCTACTCCTTACTACCAAAAACGAGGGCACAGCTTACATAATATCTATAAGCATTTATTCACAAAAGACGAGGTAACTTATAACAAACTTACACAGCAAATTACTTCCCTCACCAAAACGTAGCACGTATTCTCCTACTATTCACACACGAGTTTAATACCAAGTGTAATTTTCAAAAGGGTGCAGAGAGCTCCAAGCCCTTTAACTAGATTCTTTTGTGAGGGAAGTGCAAAGTGCTCGAGTCAACTCACCTTGTGGAGCGGGCCGAGCGCCAAACAACATAATAATATACCTAAGTATGTTTGTATGTACAGTCGGGAGCGGTAAAATCTGCACACGTGAAATCTTAGGGGAATGCGATAAGGTTCAAATTCTGCCTTGGCACAGAAGTTAGCAGACGCTTTAATTCGACCAATGCGTCTAAAGGTCTCGGTTGGACTCTTGTTGGACCAAGAATTTGTTATAAAGCTTTTCTGTTCGGAAATTTTCAGTTGCAGTCTGGAGTGTCTGTTGTCCTATTATAAAAGCGTTAATCACGCGCTTCGGTCATGTCACGCTGTCCCAAAAATGAAAGTGTACCTTCATTATGTTTACTCATCCATTGTGTACTTATGTTATATCCTGCGTGTAGTATCATCGTGAAACTTACTGGCTGTAGCCGAAACCCGACTAGTTATTATTATGATAGGGTTGAAAATTGAGTGTTTTTGTATGGTCCTGACTGCACTCGTACGTGTGATGTACGATACGGAGTAGTTCGTAACTACTGCTTCTTAATGTTTCATTCGATTGTGGGGAAATGCATTAGGGACCACGCGAGCTGGTAATGGGGTAGTTTTGAGCAAATTTCTTATTTCGTGTTGCTTGTTTACATTTGTGTTCTTGTGTTTAGTAGATAGAAGATTGATTTGCTTCTTAAGTACCTTGAACTTGAGTTCCAAGGATTGAACTTTCCTTACAATTTTATCAAACAAAATTGGTTTTAGTTTCATGACGAATACTGAAATATTTATTTATTTATTTATTTATTTTAGGGAAGTTTCTGTACTAGGTTTAGCTTATTAGTTGCTGGTTTGGAAGAAGTAATGTGCTAAGTTGGGATTCGAGTAACGCGTTCATTGGGAATCTCATAGTCAAATATAACATCTGCATCGTTTAAATTCTGACTACTCCTGACAAGGGGATGCGTACTTTATATATCATCAAATATGCTAATGGCTTCAAAAGTTAGTCAAAATTTGTTTATTTTTCTTACGAACGATTTCCGCGCCGAAGCACGCTACAACGTAAACAAAACACAAAGGAAATTGTTTTTCGTCGGACAAAAAGAAAGTAAAACGCTTGAAAGTTGAGAGTTAATTTATTTCGAAGTTGTTTGCCAGTAATTTGTTGTGGCCGCGTCCTCGGGGAAGACCGGCGGCGCACTGTTGTTACACAAACTTTTTCGTGTTTCGAAATTTGACTCGGCTACTTGTGAAGTCGTGTTAGGTGGCCTGCTTTGGAACAAGACCGCGAGCCATTAGCGGCCGCCCACTGGCGCTGAGGCCTTTAATGAAACCTATTTAGTCACTACTTTTTTACTGCTGAGAAAACGGTTTGGTAATCTGTATAACACAACAATTTTACTGTATTACTATTAATTTAGTAGTTTCAGTTCTGCGAGGCAGTACCTTACGCAGTGTATGTTTCAATTTAATTACATCAAATATTATTTCCTAGACGCGAGTCGTCGACTAAAGTTCAGTTGTTGATAAACATTAATTTATCTCTAATTACGTGGAAAGTTTGCGAAAAAATGTCTACAATATTTCGTCACGTAGTTGAAAGTTTAAATCAAATGTTTCGGCATTTGACTCGGCTACTTGTAAAGTCGTTAGTCGTTTTAGATGCCGTGCTTTGGAACAGGACCGCGAGTCATTAGCGGCCGCCCACTGGTGCTGAGGCCGGCTTGAGCCTTGGGAGTCTTTAATGAAACCGATTAAGTCACTACTTTTTCTACTGTTGTGAAAAAGTTTGAAGTTTGCGAATCCGTCTTCAGATATAGCAAGTTTAAAATCGATATATTATAAAAATTCTGGTTTCTTCACTCAATCGTTTAAATTTGTCAGACAGACGATTATATTATACTAAGACATAGATAGATAATATTACGTAGTATATTAACCAACAAATTATGTATAGGTTACAAAAAAAAATTTACGTGTTGAAAAACCCTTAATTAAAATCGAGAGCGTTCAACAAAACTGTTATTTATTGTCACAACTTTTAAAAAAAAATTTAGACACTACTTCCGTGGAAGGAAACAGTACTTAGGTCTAAATTTTATTGTAACTAGTCCGACACACATAAATGTGATGACAATCATTATTATTCCAAAAGACATCTAAAGCGGCAATAGTGTATTTGTATTAATTCATTATGAACGTTCTTTCAAGAATTCAGGAACCGTAATATCAATTGCGATTTCAAAAAATATTGTCACCTCTTTTGTAAACACAATTGTCAGCTGTGAACTCCTAGAGAATATAAAATGTTCGTTCGTAAACGTTCTATGAAAGCGACTATACAGTGGTCGACGTCTACAAAGTTTTTCACCATTTTAGTATAAATGAAATCATAAACAGTTTGGAAAGTTCTTGTAATTTAACAACAAACGTCTGTCTTTCTTGTAAAACCCAAGCACAGTTGGCTTAATAGCACCTTTAGGAAAACGTTCAAATTAGAGGAGAATGTAATGAGAAGGTTTTAGTTTAAATTCATTATTATTATCAGTCTCGCTCAGACAGTATTTGTCCTCATGTATGCAGAAGTTCGATGCTAACTTTCGAGAAAATTACTATTTTTATCTATAGATATCATTAATCCGAAGTGGTAGTGTCAATTATTAACAATTGAAGATTCATAGGGGATTATTTAATGTCTAATGTCTACATGGATAAAAAGAATTTTCAAAGGTGCGTTACCTGCGTCCTACAGAAAAATACATAATTGAGTTTTTTCTTATAGGAAAGTTTTCTGACACACTCTGGTGTAGGGAAATTCACGGGATTAATAGATACTATTCCTCCAAATTGATTACGTACCAGATCTATATAATATTACGTTTGAGGCAGCGGCCGGCAAAGTGCCAGGAAGCCGATCGCTTTTTAGGACAGAGGCGTTAGGTTAATTAATATTATACAAATTAATAAAATGGATAACAATACGGATGGCACTCGTATCATCTAATGTATGAATGGGCAAACAAGAGTATGTCACATAATATCTTTCATGGTAAAGAAACATTCAGCAAATGAAATTCGGACAAGTTAAATTCTGGCATAAGAGTATTTAATTATTGCATATATTTTTCTGGCAAACAATAGAAAACCTTTTGGATACGCAGCCGGCGACATCGCCATGGCATCCTGATGAGGCAGGGCTCTTAAGTAATAGGGGGTGTACCTCTGCTTATAATATATGTTCACTTGTACATGTTCAAAGTCAAAGAGTTTGACATTGCCAAGAAATATTTGCATTACATTGCTCATAACTTTTTTCTACTAGAAAATTTTCAATTTATCTTAGAATCTGTTTCGCGACTACTAAAAGCATTCCCCTGTGAAGTTTTGTCATAAAACCATGTAAAATGAGCTGAGAAACGTATGAACTTTTGCCTTATAAAGTAATGGTTGGATTCAGACACGAGACAAACAAACACATTTACCGCAACAAATAAACGTGAAATCTTAGGTTTTTTGATATTTTGAGTCTCGTTATTGCCGAGGCTTTTATAATAAAAAGTGCGTGAATATGAAACAGTATTAAACTTTTGAAATACATAAAATGCTCATTATTCTGAACTTTTATTCTATGACTTTGAAAAGTTTTCAACAAAGTATATAAAAACATTCATTACCGTCGTAAGTCATCACAACAGTACACATTTAGGCTCGACTGAAGATATTCATCTCCATGTATTAAAGAACTTGAGAGCTAGTATCAGACTGGTTTCTAAATAAATCTAACATTTTTCTTTCATATGAATCTACTGAATTTGTTAATATTTGCCCTTTTTATATTTATTTTATCGTAAAAGACTCAAAGAAAAGCCGTCTTACTATTATTGTTGCTTAACCCTATCGCGTATCTCGTGAAAAATGTAAATGTGACTCTCAAGGGATTATAAGGATACAACACCTTATATTTTTCTTTTACGTTGAACATTATTCAAACCTCATGGAATAGTTGATCAAAGCTATCAGAGAGTACTGTAATAGAAAGCGACGTTTATATACCCGTATGTTGCACGTAGGCACAAAAGCGTAATGTGGCTCACTCCAGGATTGTCATATAACGGGATATGCTGCGTTTGACAGGCATTTCGTATTAAGGCAGGCGTTCAGCATTATGGCTAGTAAGCCAATCCCTTTACTCCTCGTACTGTAGTACGATGTACGATGCCAAATATATTTACATGTATGTACCTAAAAAACCGACTTTCCTGGTATGATTTAAAAAAAAACGACCAGTAATCGAGAGAATGAGTCCATCGCGATCGGTCGACAGGAATCATCTTGTATAATATACAAGAAGATCCCTAGTTGTCATACACCATGAGTCTGTCATCCGCCTTTGGACAGTGAAACCATAGCTATATCTCGAGGTATATAAGGCCTTTGACAGAGTCTTTCACGGCATCATCCTGAGGGGGCAACTGGGAAAAACCCATCATTTCGCACGCCTTTTTTTCGGAGGAGAATGCACCATAACCGCAAGCTAACTAGACCTGTGGCCGTGTGTGGGACTCAAGATTAAAGCGTTCACTACCCACTAAACTCCCCCGGTTTCTAGTCTCGAGTTCAACTCACGGCCGTAGTTTGCGCTATCCTGCCGTACTTAAAAGCATTCTCCTCTGCCTTAAGTAGGTAAAAAACAGCAACAAGTTAAGCATCTTATACTCGTAATCACGGACTAAAAGGCGTTTGACCTTTTGCAATAATTTTGAAACTTTCACCACTGACTTGAAAAGTTTCTTTATACGACTTCAGCTGGAACTGCTGGCAGACACGTGACCCGTGTGACCGCTTACCGGTCGCCACAGGTTACTAAATTGAGGAAAATTTATCCAGAATTGCGTCGTTTACCGTACCTGCTATTACACAGTTACAGGCCTCGGAAAAAATCTTGAATATCGGGTGGGGATTGCGCAGAACAAGGATTTTGACACGCCCTCGCGTTATTGGTCAGAAGCATACCTCTGACTAATAGCGCGCGCGTGCGTTCAGAGATTCGCGCGCGCTATTGGTCATGTGCAAGTACACATGCGCGAACTTTCTCCTTCTCCGTCGACCGATGTTCAACAAGTTTGCCGATAGCAATACCTTCTAGGATTTTGAGCTTTTAACCCTCCATAAGACACAAGTTTGTAAAGTAACAGCTTATTAATGTGCCATTGCAGGGCAAAGGGCTCCATTGTTAAAATCAAGTCATCACAACAATGATAGGTACTGGCTTAATCACCACGCTTGCCAAATGCGGATTGGTGATCGATTACAAACCCGAGGTGTGTCCGATAAAACTGACACAAATTTTGCTCGACTCGGGAATTGAACCAAGGACCCCGCGCTCAAGGTCGGTACTAAAACCAAAAGACCATCGAGGTGTGTTTTACCTTTTAGATCGATCAAAAATTCTTCTGTTATTGATGTGAATAGAACCGCCTGGATACATAACGCATTCGCAAAGAACCAACGCATCTGAGGAAATGTGGGTACAGCGACACCCGCCAGGGAAATCAAACGGTATTGCGTAGATACATTTGGCGTTATAAGTTTATGTACCTTTAACATTGATATTACTGAAAACATTTTTATATCACTAGCATCGCCGCAAAGGCATTACCTGGGTAAAATATTGTGAGATCAGTACAGGTTCTTATTTTTTAATTTTAAATTTTGTCATTTTATCAGCATTTATATTTTTTTTTGCTAATGTGCATTTGTTTTTTTTTTTGTTATTGTTTTGATATCTGATTTTTATTTTAGATTTTCCTCAATCATTCCACTCTCTCTTCACATTAGAGCGATTCTTCGAAAATAAAAAATGAAACTAACGGTAATTGAACAAAGGTGTAACTGGTAACATGTAGTGTATTTTAAACATACCTACACGTCAGTGTACATCGTAAAATAGTATCCATCACGCGGTGTACAAACGTCAGTCAATTTAAATCCGACAGACAAAATAAAATGATTGATGGAATGCTTTCGACAGAACATATCGGTCATCAAAAATCAATAACTCGTAATATTGGATCATTGATAAAACAAAAACTACATTGAAGGCAATGACGTTCAATATAAAACTAGACACCCAATCTCTAAGAAAAATTCCTCAAAAAACGTCCGAGTGGCTTTGACACTGATGACATTAACACATTCGTTCAAATTAACACCTTATCTCGTGGCATTTAGTGTTTAATGTCAATTGTATACAACTAAACGAAAACTCTGCCCAATAGTCGGGTGGGCAGAATTTTGATTCGGACAATATTTGAGCGTGATTGTGAGTCTAGTTTTTTAATTGAACGTCATTGATTGAAGGCCAGTTTCACCAGACAGATAAGTTCATGATCATTTTTTGACGAGCCATTTGGTGTAATGTTCGAGAAGTCGGCTTTTACACCAGAGGTCGCGGGTTCGATTCCCGCACGGTACAAACATTTGTGTGCATGAACATGACTGTTTGTATCGTTCTGGGCGTTCCTATGTATATTAAGTATGTATTTACAAAAAAAGTATATAAGTAATGTTCATCCGTTGTCTGGCATCCATAGCACAAGCTAGTGCTTAGTTTGGGGCTAGATGGCGCTGTGTAAATAATTTCTAGAGATATTTATTTATTTGCCTGTCAGATAACATAGATACTGTGCTTTTGTCAATTTTTAAATCAATAACAAATGAATGTAATTTAAATTGGAATTAAGAGAACTAAAGAAACCAGACATGACAATATGTGAATATTGATCTACATATTACATTCAAATGGCATTTGTGTTAAAACAAACACAAATGTTCAACATGTGCAAGTTTGTCCTGTGTAGGCCTAGTATCTACATTTCCTAGAAAATATGGCTGGGGTACTACCAAATTAGCCTCTTTGCCGATCAAGCAATATGATAGGTATACTATTGTCATAAATACATTAGTGAATGCATCAAAATGTCAAGAAAAAACGAGAATCGAATTCAACTATGTTGTAATAATAATGTCTTAGCAACAGTTATAATTAATGAAACTGTAATATATTATAGATAAACTCTATATTTTGTATACGATTAAGTTGTAAGCACCTGGTACTGCTTAGAATCACCTTCAAGCTTACGGGTCCCGATCGAGTTATGAGCTAAATCGAGTTGACGTCGAGCCCTCACCGTTAGTTCAGCCGGCAAATAAGGAATATAAATTCCCCTTAAAATAAATTCTTCCCGGTTGATGACGAAACACATCCAAGAGGAAAATTATAGTAAGGGAGGCAGGAGCCAATTATAAAACGAACCTGGTAATAATTAGTTTTATGTTTGTAACAACGTAATCTTCTACTGAGAAAATTAAGTTTAATTGCGTTTTAAAAGTATGTACATAAGACCGGCTTTAACTAAGAGATAATAAAAAAAAAATCACAACTAACCAATGTTTTTAGTGAACAGTTTAATTAGTGTTTGATTTAAGATTATGAAAGCAAAAGTCAACACCACTAAACTACAAACTACATATTTTTTACGTGTTTTTCATAACGACAAGGTTTGTAGAATAACCCATTATTATACTACTCGCTAAGTTCGCCACCAGTGCAAACCCGCGGTGCGCAGTCGATGTGTTCAATCAATTGCATGTCCATACGTAAATATGTAAGTACAATAATTACAATTAAATACAAAAAATACAGACATTACATTATAAAGTGTAGAATGAAAATGAGACACAACAACATAAAAAAGATATCCGAAAAAAAAAGTTCCTTAACGTTTTTGCTACTGTTAACCCCTGTACTAACAAACAGCCTACTAACACAGACTCTTTATCATAATAAGCTACTAATTAAGCTTCTACATAAGAGCTCGCTAATAATTCGTACGTTATAACTTTTCGAGGACACGAGACGAAGATTCATTCGTCTTAGTAATTTCTAGAAGCATCCTTAAGGAATTATTCACGAAGGCTCTCAATCATGTTGTAGATGTTATAGTAAATAGAATGCCCACTTCACCAGGGCTAAATTCAATTTGCGATATAATTTGGTAACTTTGGGTTTTGTGATAGAGTTTTTATCAAGTATGCTCTTCGTTGAAGTTTTTTTTATTACTAGTGTTTAATCATACTACAATTTCAAAATTTTTGAATGTTTTGTTATTTCTCGATATCTTTATGCGTGTGCACTTTGCATGTGTGGTTTGGCCATAACATCCGTAGAACCGACAACCGTTGGGTTAAACATGTTCTGGAGTGGATACCGAGTCTAGGTAATCGTAGTATAGGACGCCCACAGGTTAGATGGAGTGATGATTTGCGCAAGATGGCTAGGAGGAGCTGGATGCGAGTAACCGACGATCGAACAAAGTGCCTAATGTCCAGCAGTGGACTGCGACATGAAGATGATAATGATGAATTCGTGCGTTCCTGAAATTAACGGTCTTGAAAGACGGAGGGATGGTCACACAGACGGAAAACTACCCTATCAAAAAAGCAAGAAATCCACGCATTCTGGCTACTTTTGTCATTTGAGATGTTTGCAATAATTGAATTATTAATATAGATTAAGGGACAAAAATCATTTATGAATCAAATAAGTAATATTTGTGTCACTTGTTTACCTTACTTCGTAAATTATTTGACCTCTATTTTTATCGTAAATTCCACTCTTTATAAATTGGACATAAGTGATTACAATTGAAAATGAGACCCGCCTCGTGAGTTTATTATTATTATTTCTCATCAACTGTGAACAGTATTGATTTTACCTATATTATACCTATTTATGAAATAACAAAGGTAAACAAAGGATTTTAATTTAACATTTTAATGGTTGAAGCAAAAGAATACAATAGGTATTAAGCGGTGATAAGATTGAGTTTAGAACGACCGAGTGTTTTAAAAATAAATTCAAAGTAAATGTGGCGTAAACGTTGTAATTTTTGCATTTATTTATAGGAAGACCGCCGCGAAAAATAAGAGATTCGGCCGAAACAAGCAAACAATTTATACACCACCGCGGGCGCCCACATTGATAAATATGACCAATAAAGGAAAACAAAATGTCCACCGGAGGAATTATTATGGTTTCCGTAACTCACCTCGTCTTTCCTCCGTCTAAATTATTCGCGATTTTATATCGTTTAAATGACTGTTATTTAAATTTAAAAATAATGAGTTTCCATTGCAGGAATATTTAATGTAACCAGATGTACCTAAATGTATTCATGAATATTGGAGAAGTTTGATAATTGTATAAATTCAATAAGAGCAGGGTTTATGTTTTCATTCGTCTGGATTTTTCTTTGTGTGGAAGTGGTTTTTTGGTAATTTGAATTTTGTTCTCATTATACAGCGTGGCATTTTAGCCGTTGTTTTTCCCGCAGTAAAATGATTCTATCTTAGTAGTAAAAAAAAAATCCAACACATATTTTGCATGACCCGTGAATTTAACACAGCAATCTCGAGGCGTAATTTTTTTTTTTATATCATTATCTTATTTTGTCATCCAAATATTTTAATAATTATGCAAATATTTAAGAATAAATAATATCTCTGAACATTATTCATACAGCATCGTCCAGCCCCAAACTACTTAAGCATTAGCTTGTGCTATGGGTGTGCCAGACAACGGATAAACATTACTCATATACTTTATTTTTGTAAATACATACATATTGTACATAGAAACACCCAGGCCGATACAAACAGACATATTCATGCACACAAATGTTTGTACCGTACGGGATCGAACCCGCGACCTCTGGTGTAGGTAATAGCCGACTTCTGGACCATTACGCTAAATGGCTCGTCTTAATCGAATGATAATAGTAGTTAATTAACTATGCGTAAAGTTGCCCAGCTATACATATTTGCTTAGCATTAGATAATTAGACATTATTACTTTTTATAAAATGAGAGACGAACCTGACCTAATAGCAAAATAAAGTTAACTAGCAAATTCAACCTCTGAAACTAACTCTCAGAAGTAATTATTTCAATTAGTCCACACACTAACAATATTACAGTACATCGCTGTATTTTTCACAAAAAACATTCTCACTGTACACGTATATTTTAGAATAAATAAAATAAATTCATCGCTCACGGAATCCGGCTAAACTGTCAGATAAAATCTAAATAAATAATAATCGATTTATGTGCTTTTGTAAGCGTTTTAAACGTTCTGTTGTTATAATACTACGATGTTTTTATTTTCTGTATTTGCCCAACGATGATTTGGCCTTTGCTCGAATTGGGATTTATTTTAGGTGATACATGGCGCAATGAGAACAAAGTTCTTTGAACCTAAACTATCATACCATTGCTTTGTCATATGAGGTTACAACTATTTTGGTGTCACGGGGCCTTGAGTCCACCCATTTTTGTTACACAATCGAAACATTAAATCATCATGAGGCTGTCGCAGTCCAGCGCTGGACATAGGCCTCTCCAAACGCTCGCAATCATGAGGAAGATGTGCCTGTAATCGCCATACTGAGCAAGCGGGTTGATGGTCATAGTAGTAACTATTTAATAATTTGTGGTCATAGGACGTAGCTTTCGCCTCGGTGACGTTGCATACTGCCATTAGTCGGTTGATAGAGCCTCGTTCTCTATTCGGCAGGATGAACCGTGGGCAGGAGAGTTTGGTTTGGAGCGAAAGGATGATGGTTTACTCCCCCTTACATTCCTTACACTATACTACTACATCATCCTCTTATTGTATTTCATTTTACAATGTAACGTAAGTCTAAAATCTTATTATTGGCAGTGAAAGTCCACAAATGGGTCATCAACTCGTGAAACAAGATAAATACCATCACAGTAATAATACTTCACACTGGAGGAGTGAGCGTAAATTTCAATTTGCTATTTTACTAGCAAGAGTAAACTCGCGTGGGCGCCAAAGGTTTAAGTTGAATTTCATTCAAACTTTCGCTAACCAAATAACACCCTTACATGTGAATTTAGTTAAGCGCTCGTCTCTAACGTATATTATATTATGTGTTTTATCTAAACGGTAAAGTTTCCTTGCGAAATCTTCAGAGTTATTAATTTCACAAAAGGTAATAGAGTTTATGCAATATCAAAATTATTATCGATGTCGTATCTTCATTATAGAGGATATTCATATTTTTCTTCTATTTATTAGGTATTATTTATTGTATTAGATATATTGTATTGTCGTTTACTTTTAATCCCGATAGATAGTTTATAAACACGGCTTTACCTGCATTGTACAAAACTTCGTCGAAACTAGTTTAGTTTTTTTTTTCACAAAAGAGTGACGAACAACAATGTCATCATCCCGTCCTCTCAAAATTTTGCACTTATAATATCAGTCTTTTCATATATTTTTTGTGGAGAATAATGCGTTTACGCGCTATAACCGCGGGCTAGCGACGCCTGCGGCCGTGCATGGAGTTTGGGACTTTTGGTTCTACTACCCACTAAAATTCCCCGGTTACCCCTTTACACCTGATTGGGACGAGACGGTGCCAGCCTTGTGGCTATTGACTAGCCCAATCAGTTCTTTTCTAGGTTTCGTGAAAATCATTCATTATACCAATGTTTTGTACATTTGATTATTATTTATTTTTACATCAAAAATAGATTTATCCAAGGTATATTTATCTTCTCTATACAATTTGAAGTGTCTATTAGGAAAGCTATTAATCATTTATATTTTCGTTTGTTAGATTTTGTTAGGTCTAACCTTACTAAAAGAAATGTTGTTGATTAAATATTAACAGCACTAGTAATATTGACAAAAAAAACATTCAAAATTATGACGATTATTACGGAAAACAAGCCAAGAGGCGTCACTCGAGACATTAGATATGTTAATAGTTTTGGTCGGAACACATTAGACGCATAAATAATATAACATGTAATTTTAGTTGCAGCCCAAAGAACAGCCATAAAGTAAATTTGAGCCCGGAAATGCCGAGTGAATAATAGAGTTATGACCGCCTTCGTGGGACTGTGGTTCCACCTTTCGCCTTTAACAGAGGGCGTGGTGTCGATTTCTCCTTTGAATCTCTATGGATTGATAGGAAGTTTATAAGTACGATTGACTAGCTACCAATACCCAGAAATAA
The DNA here is from genome assembly GCA_949319885.1 of Mecyna flavalis. Classification (NCBI taxonomy): domain Eukaryota; kingdom Metazoa; phylum Arthropoda; class Insecta; order Lepidoptera; family Crambidae; genus Mecyna; species Mecyna flavalis. The sequence continues at coordinate 7,993,628 of OX439435.1, read as the reverse complement.
AATTAAATATCACCAAAATGTGTGTCGGATTTGCAGGTCAGCTTTCTGATCACCTATCCGCACTTGGTAAGCATGGAGATTAAGCCAATACCCATAATTATGACGATGATAATCAATATCAATGTTTATCCGTTGCCTGGCGCAACGGATAAACATTATATAACACTACTTATAATATTACCTTTTTTTTGGTAATACAGAAATATTATATATAGAAACACCCAGACCAATACAAACAGATATGTTCATGCACACAAATGTTTGTACCGTGCGGGAATCGAACCCACGACCTGTGGTGTAATTGCGAACTTCTCGACCATTACACCAAATGGCTCGTCTAAATGGACTGGAGGCATTTGTTCTTATTTGCATTCGAGGCATTGACTTTAAGCAGGTTAATCGTTTTTGGCATGGGTGTCGGATTCAACGAAGGTATTACTAATTTAGCACTTAAATCTGACATATGTATAAACAGACACAACCAACACATATGAATAATACAGCATGTAATTTTAGTTGCAACCTAAAAAAGTGGATTTGATCCCGGAAATGCCGAGTGAATAATAGAGTAATAAAACATACTCGATCCCTAAACTCTGGTCGGGGGTCGACACTCGACACCATTTGAGCCTAGCGCTCGGAGCTACTGGCCATTTTTTCACTTATCACTCAAAGGGCACTTCCTACTGGTCCGGCATTTTGATATTTTTTTTTTCAAAACAATGTTCACGTGAAATTCTTTTAAATAATATGAACACTTAGTATCAAAACAAACATAACATTTTATTAGACGAACAACACTAATAATATTTTATGTTTGTGACACTTTACGAAGTGTCACATTTCCAAGAAATAAGCAACCAAAGTTTTACTTTAGTTGTTTTAGTTTGGTATCTTTAAAACGTGACACTTGACGGGATTTCGTCTAATGACATTTTATGTTTGTATTTTGTTCCCAAATTAATTCGGTAAGTAACTAAGATTTGAACTTCTATGTGTAGTTTAGATTCAGGAGTAACATAAAAATACAAAAAAGTCAGCCTGTTAATATCTAATCCAATCAAGTAATCGTTGTCTGTTTGTAGCTTATTGTACAAATAACTAACTCTTTCAAAATTTCTCTAGCCCAAAAAGCGTTTTTATTCAATGCTATACGGAGTAAATGTAATTTTTATGCCATTGCTTTAAGTCGACAATTATTATCTGTGGCCACTATTTTCCATTCGTGTCAGGCTAGCATTTAATAATGGCTGTTATTATTATAGATTTCTCTTATCTGATTCTTTTGGACGCTATTATTGGAAAATGAACTCGTGCTTATTATTTTGATGAGTTTTTGAGTAAGAGCTGTATTATTTTTGTATAAAGGTAGACGGTGGTTTCTTTAGATTTCTGTGTAGCTTCTGCTCTGTAATATTTCGTATACCGTTAATGAGCTACACATTTAATTTACACGCAGCCTTCGTTTTTGTTTTATATGAAAAATAAATTACACATTTTATATATTCTGTAACGTAAGCATTCTATAGAATCGTGTGGAGAGATTTAGCTAACAGTAGCGCAAAAAACAGGAAACATAAAAGGAAAAAACAATTCTACTAATATGAACTATCTTCAGAATTTTTTACGATAAGATATAACTAATTTCAAGAAATGATCATACTTCCTTCCTTTCCTTCCTTCGTCTTGAGGGCCGGCAATATGTGATGCCTCTGTTGTGGCTAATGGCCATGGACGACGGTTATCACTTACCATCAGGTGATTCCTTTCCTCGTTCGCCTCCTTTGTTACGTGAAAACTATTGTTGAATGTTTAGTATGAATAGGAGTTACCAGTACACACACGGTACTTTTTAACAACTTACAGAACTTTCAGAAATCTGCAGCAGCTATCGTTAGCGATACAACGTCTTGTTTACGAGAAAATGCAACGTATAAGATCTGCACGTTCAACTTGCATCGTGAATTACGAAGTTTCACTACAGTTCTTTTCATGTTTGAATATTTTGTCGCAGTTGTTTCAAAACTGCAGAATTAATTGTAATAATTATGTGGGATAGGAACCAGCACACTTGAAATAAAATGTAGTTACAAAAAGAGGTCAATTCTGTTCTAGAGAAATATAACTTCATAGTAGCATCGGTCAAGTGTTCGTCTCTCCACTTTTTGTTCGGTCGTCTTCCACCTTTAGGTTTCCATCCTACAGACATGGCCTGCCCAGTCCCACTTCAACTTTGCGATCTTTTTGCCCATATTCATAATTTTGGTCTCACAACGGATGCTCCTGTTGCTGACCATATTATCTATCCCCCGATGCCTTAATTTTGTTGCGATCGGCAGTGCCTAGCTTTGGAGAGAGTCCAATGGAGAAGTATGGAGATGGCCTTTACCCAGCCCAGCACAGTAAGACACTCTATAGGCTGAATTAAAAAAGTAGCAGTTAAAGGCCTTTGACCTTTTATTTTAGCAAAGAGTGTTCAACATCACAACAAAATAGCGAGAAAATTTGAGAGAAAATGTTGTGAATGGCATTAGTTGTATCAGACTAATACACGTTTCATCTTACGTTAGTTATCGACAGTTATTTGTACTTTGCTGGATTTGAATCTCATTACAAGTATTAGTACAACTAGATATAAGAGGCTTTTCAGTGTGCTTTTGTTGTATTCCTAGTATGATAGATGAGCTCTCCCATTAGTACTTTGCAGATTAAAGAAAATGAACGTATAATGTGAGAACAATGGGGAAGAGGATTCGTTTACAAGTCTTAGTAAATATTATCAGCTTTCTGCCACGTCAGTTCAATGTAATTTTATTTTTCTTTATTAGGTAACTACTAACATATTGTGTTGGATAATTATGTTTCACTGATGAATAAAGAGAAAGATAAAAAACATCACACAAGAGAAATATAATATTATCAATAATTTAATGATCAATATGACAAGATAAACCTATCATTTTAATGAGTACACGAGTTAATTTTGTCAAAATATTCATAGCAAAGCTCTTTCGGAGTACTTGTCTTTCAATCAATCCCCGGCATACTTTTTTATATTTTCTATCATATCTCTTTTTCTTTATTATTCCTCTGTCAAATATATAAATCAAAACATAATCCATCAAAACATCTTTTACAATACTGATTAAAGAAGTCTTATTATTATACCCTTAATCCATTTTATTACTTACTTTTCCAAATAGAAAGTAAATTACGAGCTTAAACTAATTCGAAACATTGATCGTAGAAAAATGTAGCGGTTTCCAAACTTTCTAAATAATTCTTGCGAAACTTTATCGGCTGACGGCTCCATTCAATTACAGGGAATCGAGAATTTGTTTCTTTACACAAATAAAGTATTTGCTTTACAATTTCGTAGTTAACGTTGTTTGATGAAACTTTCGCTGTCATGTTAGTGATTAGGTACATGATTAATTGGAAACTTCATACATTAACCTTTCTGAACTCGATGCTATCGAGATAAAGATAGTTAGGGGTCGCTTAAAGGGTTTTCTTAATAAGTTTCTGTTTTGACGGGGTTTAATTATAAGTATTTGCTATTAGTTTATGGCCAGAACAAACATTAATTTACAATTACTTTGTCTTGGTTTATCGGGTTATTACTTTGTTAAAATAATAATACTACTTCTTTACCTTCTTTACATGCTAGCAAGAACTACAGGCTGTGTGCGGGGGCTCAGGCCTAAAGTCGTTCACATAACATGCCTTTTACTTTGTACCTATTAAAAAAGTCATCTTGTCAAGAAATATGCTGTATCCTTCAGGGTAATCCGTCTGTCTGGCACTCTTAGTGCAAGCTATTATTTTGGAGCTTGATGACTTTGTGTAAATAATGCTTATGATTTGCTCTTATGCTATGAAGATCGTGCCTACGGCCCGCCTAGTGGTAAGCGGTCACTTTTGACTATAGGCGCTTGTAGCTCCAACGGCATCTATTTATATCACGTCGCGTCTATTTAATTCGAAGAAAAACAGAAAGTTGTCAACAAATAAACGGTTCTTCTCACTGGCACCATAATACCTATCCACAATAGAGCATAGTAAATCTTCTTTGAATTACGTTTATTTTATTTTTGAATAATTATACTATTTTAGTTGATGATTCTAATAATTAACTAATGCATGAGTTAGCGTAGTTGTAATTAGGGCTCGGCAAACTCTTTTGGTTCGTTAATTAAAGACTGCTTTTGCAACTTTATCCCTAATTACCTAATTGCTTCTCTTTGAACCGTTGAATATACTTTAGAAAATCTTTCTTTTTATATCTTATTCTTTGGTACTGACAAGTCTACGATGATATTGAGAAAAAACAATTAGAAATTTTGACTTTTACTATTTTCTATTTTAATTAATGTAATTAAACATTATTATTCATAGATTAAAGTCAAATTTCTTTTGTTTTCTATATATTATTTTCTTTTGTAGTGGCGTGCATGTCTTAAACCAATTGTTATAACATAAAACGTTATGAATAGACTCTTATCCAAGCCTTACTTTCTACGTTATGAAGAAATCGAAAAAAAAAGTAGAAAAAAACTTATATTAATATAACATAACCTTTGATCATGAATAATTTAGGGTTCTTTTAGTCTACTTTTACTAAGCTTTGAATACATAATAAATAAAACCCACAGATATATTTTTGATAAAGGCTTAGAAATATAACTTAGCAACAGGCTGCTTTTCTTTAATTTTAGATCATAATTTAGATTACTGTACCTAAATTACTCTCTAACGGGAACTCGTTTCTATAAGGGATACATTTTGCGAATAGCAATTATTCTTATTAATATCATATTTGGAATAATAAGGAAAATTTCGAATTAGTGTTTTTAGAAATAAATAATAAGAGTTTCTAGTTAAATATTCTAGCACTGGATGATGTGGATTGTCATTCATGCCTACATCCCGCATGTAGGTAAGCGGTTAAATTAAGAAGGCGTAAGACAATGACGAGTAAATGTAGTATAATTTTAATAGACATAAGAACTAACATAGTAGGCTTACTGAACACGACGTAATAGTCTCATTGTATCACACATTTGTAAGCATGTACGAGCACTCCATATATACCGCCCATATCCCTTGTACAGTTTAATATATAAATAAGGAAGGAGTACAGTCGCTTACGGGTTAAATCACATTTGCGCGGGTACATCGTAACATTTGTATTGTAAACGTAGTTATTCATGAATAATGGGAGGGGTCACCGCGCGAGGTGAGCCCCTGATCCTTCCACCTCGTAAATATTCAGGGTCCATGAGGCGTCGCGATACATCAAAGTCGCCTCGGTTCATACTTGCCAGTGCGTCCTTATGTCCCGCACGACTGCCGGATATTTCGCCATGCTTAACCCTGCCACGCCACTAGGAATTAAATTTAAACAGAACCACGATGAGCCGGAAATTACGTAAGCTCAGCGACATCATTCTCCGGAATGTTATTAAAATATAAATCTAGAGAACGCTTTGCTTAGACTAAAAACAGGCTATTTCTGGATGTTGTCATAGGCGGACGAGGTCTCACGTTTGGGAATTCGAAGTAGTGTTATCTTTACGCTTTATAATTATGCCTACCTTTGGTAAAGGCCAACGTTAGAAGTTAAATAATATTAAATTAAAACGTGACTTTTAAAAATACTCTTTCCTAATTCAATATGAAGTGATAACCTTGGTGTGGTGTCATTATATATAATCATAAAGTTGAATAGGTATTATTAAGGCAACTTTCGTTCTACATACAACTGATGAGAACAGTCAGTAAACCACCACAACGCTAATGATCAGTTAAACTTGTCAGTGTTTTCTGTTCGGGACGGAGTTCGAAGCAAAGTATTAAAGGACGTAACAAATTATCTATAAGTTTAAATTATATTAGTCCATATCACCAAAATAGGTAAATTTTGAAATCATTCCACAAAATATAATAGAGACTGAAAATTATGAGGATCTATGGCGTGGTATAAGCGTCGGTGGCACTCTAACACAAAGGCAATAAACTTCAATTATAAACCGAAATAGAGCACGTATAATAATCCTCTTCGTGAATATTATTTTGTTTACGATACGCATAATATTCCTAACAAAGTAACTTCAATAGACGTTAGTTGTTTTATTCGTTGCGGAAGTTAGTAAAGGCATTTGTTGAATAGGCTGGTGGTATATGACCTTAACTTTCGCATTACATAAGAACCACCTGAGGGTTAGTGGCCACTGATGGTAGTAGCCATTGCGTCCTATTCTACTGACGGGTACTTAATCAAAAAGCATTGTTCAGTGTGTTGCCATCTGTAGGCTTTCTCCAATCTTTGGGGATGGACCGCTCTATTGCCACAAGGTAGAACCCGGTTTTTCCCTTCTGTGTGAAGGAAATACCAGGTAATGGTCAGTGGTACGAACGTTTTGCCTTTAGTCCCGAGCCTCACACAGTCTCGCTAACAAAAAATAAAACCTCCTCTAATCTCCGAGCCTGTGGTTGTGGTACACTGGCTGCCACATTAATTTGCACACAGACGAAGGTGTTAGTTATGTTATGTTAATATTTACACACACACCATACATTGTGATAGTAATATTGACTTTACGAAATGATGATGTATAGTGAAGTGTCCCTGACTGGTATCGGCCATATTGACTGCTTATTTGGCAGATTACGTGCCAGTCAGCGTACTGAAGTTGTACTCGTATAACAAACTACATCAGGCAGTTTGTCAGTTGACAAATTGTTTTAACCCGATTGGCGTATTTCAATTGTTACCTAGGGACTGGTTGGCAGTTTTTCCACGAAAAATTAAAAAGTTGGATTCTGTTTCAGGAATGTAGGTATGATAGTTTTTTTTTAAATTATTGACGTAAGTATGTTATGCTTTCTAGTGAATTTAACATAAATAATGATTTCTACAATAATTGTTAGAGAGCAAACTAAAACTTATTTTATGGATGTGATTACTAAAAGACAAACCTATTTACTATATTTAAAGTAAAACTTATTTTATAAATGTAAAGACATCATGTTGCTAAAAGAATTGCATTCAGACCTTCTGCGATTTGACAAATTTTTTACCACTATCGAAATAGCCGAATTTCCGAATTAATTAATTTATTTGTTTATTATAAGAAAAATAGTACGCAGTAACCGCGACGGTAACCATAGCGGTAACGCTATCCAAAGCTACCATCAATCGCCAACCGCAACACATCACCCGCCGAATAAAGCGATCGAGCACGTGCCGATTTCCTAACTTTTTCTTTATGACGTCGGGTTTTGACAAATTAGCACGTCATCGGGTGATACGGCCCGCGTCGCCGAGCTGCCCATCAATATCGCGCCGGTGACCATTACTCAATATCACTCAAGTGGAACTGCCCAATTTACAGCTACATTTAACTGATTTGATTGAATCCACTGGAAGTTATCGCCGTTTACGCTGGGCAAGTATATGCAGATATGGGGTATGGGATTTAATGGAGGTAATAATCTAGTAATGGACTTTTTGAATGAAGGATGCTTATGAATGTTTTAATCGTAGCATTTTTCATACCTGTTAAAGATGAAATGGTTTTGTCTAATGACGTGCTTGCAACTTGTACCATAAAAAACTTACCTACTTAATTACAAAAACCATCGTATCAAGGTGTATTATCAGATTAAATATAGTTCCTTATCTAGGATTATCTAGGAACTATATTTAATTACGTAAACATTTAAAAAAATTGCATCCTCTTAAAACAATCTTATGGTTTAAAAAAAACCTGTAACATTACCCTAGGCACCATATTCTATGTAACTTATGGCCGAACTAATCAGATATTTCAAAAAAAAATTGACTTAGCTGTATATGTATAAAATGTCGCTTAGTTAAAACGCTCAGGAAAAATTATTTTGTTATCCTTTAGTATATCTCATGTAAACACCAACACTTAACGAACCGCTATGCTCGCAGGTCCCATAATAAAATAATGAGATGATAATGATAATGAATCCTAACGTATCTCCGTAATTCCGAGAGAGCGCACACGCATGACGGCTCACATTTTAAAATTACGCACTCGACAGTTATAACTGGCAGGCGACATTAGTGCGGGATGCCGACATGAAACAGAATCTACGGGATGCATGCCGACTTAATCCCAGGTAATGGGATGTAATAAAATGTAAGAGGCGAGGGGTAACGACAGACGTGCGCACGTGACCTGTTATCTTTGCCTCTTAGGCGACTTAAGAAAACACAAATCTTTGTTTTGGTTGCTTACAAGGATGTATTATGGCCGCAAGTGGGGAGAATTTATTTTGTTAAACTGTTTTTTGGCCTGCAGGCTCGTTCGCGCGACGAGACATCATCAGAGTAGGTATAGAGCAAACACACGTTCTTACTTAGCCGGGGTTATTTGTAAAAATGTGTTGCTTGGTTTTTTATGCTGTTGCTAAATTTGGTTGAGCATACATATAAACGGAAGAGGACTAATTTTGTAAGTATATGATAATATTGCTGCGTTTTTTATTACGACAGAATCTAGACCGAGATAAATATTACTTGTCAAGTGAATTTAAAATATTGCAGACTACGAGCATTTAAATTATCGACTTAACAATTACATTTACACAGACTGCATTTTTACATTATAAAATATCAACAGTATTACAAACAATGCACAGACACAGTGTTTCTAAAAAATATATATAAAATATCTAAGGAATCGACTTGTCAATGACAAAACTTTTCATGCCAACTCATACAAAATAAACGCCATGTTTGTATTCAATATAATTGGTTTTACACAAAAAGCATGTAATCAAATTATACGTTTTGTACATAGTAGTGAGTGACCATTCATTAAATAAATTAAATTGCCGTAACCCACACAGCGGAATTAGGTAGTTTTTGCATACATTTTTACTGTAGCGTATTGACCTCATTCAGAATGGGGTCAGCCTTTTTCAAATATGATAGTATAGAGCCTAAAACGCTCTCTGATACCATTGACATAAGAGAAGCGGCATTAGTGCAGTCGCCAAAGCAAGCATACGGTGTAAGTACTTAAACTCGCAATATGGGGCCGCTGATTTCATAATCAAGTACCGACTGTGCCACAGCGCAAGAAAGGCTGCAGCAAAGCTACTGCTTGCATTAGGCATAATGCATGGACACGGTTACTAAACAGCTCTTCAGTAGGAAATTGAGTCGTATCTCTGTGATACCACGGTATACTGCTGAGTGCGTGACTTATCAAGGTTACATTAAAAAATATGTGTTTTTGTAACTATGAGTATTGTTTCTGAAAAAATATTTCTTTCTTTATGTAAGTTTATGTTTTCTTTTGTCTTAATTGTTATTCGTTTAGTAGATAGGTTTATAATAAAGGTACAAAAAAGTCTTCTTTTAAGAAAACCTATAATTTTAAGAGTGCTGAATCAAATCAAGAGTAATTGAGTCTGATTTCATATTATCCTTGTGTTACAAGCGACTATAGGCGACGGTAGGTAACTTCCTACCATCAAGCGAGCCGTAAACTTGCCAACACCATTTAAATTACATAAAATATAAAACCCCTTAATTCACAAAAGAGGTCAAGATTGTCCTCAAACATTAGTATTAATATCTAACATTTCCTACTACCTTCACTACACTGTGTCCATAGGTAATATAATTTCCGGTCTGCGCTAATGAACGTGTATTTTGTTTCGCCTGCCGTCAGTGTAGCCTGCCCGTAAAACACGACGCAAAATCAACATTTCATTTGGCCTGAGTACCCCAGCTCCACCGGGCTTCAGGCTTTAAATTTGTGTCAATTAATATTTTTCCTCTCGGCTCTCGGATTCCCGAAAAGTTATTCCTTACAATTTATTAATGGAATGATTAAATTTTACATTCGGAAGTCTTTAGGCAGTCCTGCAGGTAAATGTTAGATTAATGAACGAGGAACAGGAAGACTTTTGGAGTGATTTGGGTGATAAATTAGTTAGGCGATGATAGGACTGGACGAGATATTTAGAAATAAATAATTGTTTAAATTTTTCATATTTAAATAAATATGTAATTACATAGTAATGTTAGTGAAAATGTAATTGAAATGATATGTAAATTTAATTTTATTATCACAGCAGTAAATTCTAATCAGGCACAACAATTTTTGACTTATAGATTTATATAATAATTTGTATAGTTTAGCAAAATAACTTTTAGCTTATTATGTTGTTAATAACTTCTTAACATATATAATCTTTTTGTGGCTTCAAGCTTGTAATTTGTCAAGTCTCAGAAAAATAAAAATCTTTCTTTACAAGTTTCGACCCACACAAACTTTATACAAAAGTCAGACAGTAGATACACAGTATCTTTGTGTATTTTTTTTTTCGGAGGAGAATGCGTTTATGCACCATAACCGCAGGCTAGCTAGACCTGCGGCCCTTCAATCCCGATCGGGACGAGCCGGTACCAGCCTTGCTATTGACCAGCTCAGTATCTTCGTGTATCTAGATATTATCGTATGACGATTACAACGTGATGAAGAAAATACATGTTTGGTGTTCAAATAGTGATTATATTAAAAAAAGTAAATAATATTTCCTATAGGTTTATTTTCAACCTGATCGTCCACATGACAGTAACCGTTTAAAGAAAGTCTATAAATAATAATCTATATTCTAAAATTTTCCATCTTCACCACTTAGTATTATACTTACTAATTTTTATAATAAAATTAGTTATTTCGTTGACTTTATGTAAGCAGAAACAACGAAGAAATCTATTCTAGCAAGCTAAAAAAAAAAACCTCCTAGCCGAGTTTTTGGCTATAGCGGCCAATCTTTTACAATCAGCCAACTACGCAGAATATATTATAATATTGATTCCTTTCATTTTACAGATTTAAAATAGTATCGGAACTAAAACTATTAAAAAAACTCGCAGTATAACGCTAAATAATAAGTTTAGAGTCTATGGCTAAACATCCTTGCCAAGTTACCAAACGATTGACTAGAAAATAAGACGGGAATATTGAACGTTTAACATTTCTCACGTTGCCGCGCGCGACCATATTTCAATACAGTCTTTGTTGGAGAAAAACTTTTGAATTTATTGGAAAACACACACTTACCAAAGGCTTTGTCCCGACCTAGGTTATGGTTGCGCTATGGTCTAAGATCCAGTTATTTGATTTAATAAAAAATGACCTCCTAGCTGTGGTTTCGGCTAAAGTCTTCTCTCTCATCATCTTTACTATCAACCAATCAAGCAGGATATAATATTGTGCTTAAGTGACGCCATCTCTATACAGTTCGATCTTTTAACCAGTCCAGTTATTTCACTGCCATAAAACTACCAGTCTTTATAGTTAAACCAATTAATCAATTAGAACAGTAATTTTAATCTGATTATGCAGAAAGATTTACGAGGATTTGTCTATATTGTACTTATTAAATACCCAGCTTCAAACTATTACTAGGTACATGCACGTAAAGGCGTTTGAAACTAGCCTAACAATACGAGAAATCCGGAACAGAATAATTCCCTTGTTGCCGCGCGCGCATATTTCAATACAGTCTTTGTTAACCTACCCGTAGAAATACCTATTGAATTTATTTGAAAACACTAAGCCGTATAAAAGATAAAAGGCTCTCGCTAAGTAAGTTCGTATTGCAGTGATAGCCGGTTTTTGTTTATTTTGTTCGGTGTAAGCAAGAACCGTCGCCTCGGGTGGGTCGTGCTGAGCGCTTTGCTAAGTGAACTACTTGCAGGACTTTAAAGTTAGCGTTGCAATAATTAAGATACAAGACAGAAGTTTAAAGCCCGTATTGAAATACTACAATCCAACTTAGCTTCAACAATGATTATTCTGACCTCGGCGAGTTTAAATTCCCTCTTATCTCAATTATTAAAAAGAAAATTAAAATCAAGAATTTAGTTATAAGCATTTTTTTTCTATGGGCTGAAAGGAATATATGCATACATATTTTGATAGTTAGTAGCCACCGCGAACTATTTGTTTAGGGATATTTCATCATAGTAATTTTCTAGTGAAATTGTTGTTAATAAGACCCTGGCTCAGTATTCACTATTGTGATTGAGATTGGACCTCAAAGCGTTGGTGTTCTGCCAGTTTCTAGTGAAAATAATGATTATTACAACACAGTACCGACACAACACAATAAATTCCACTATTTGGACATAGGCCTTCCCTTTTGTCCGCCATAGCTCCCTGTATTGCGGTTATTAGTAAATCCAATTCGGAAAAAATATTTTGACACCTTCGATACAAGTAAATATTTTTATCTTCTCTTCAAATTGGGTTTATTAATAATCACAATACAAGTAAGGTATAATAGTTAAATTATGGGCATTATACATATGTATTTAGATGAATATCAGCCTTCCCAATTATTATAGTTATTCCTATACATATTCCACATAACATGAAACCAAAAAAGACGAAAAAAAGGAATACACTAATTATATCTGGAATCAGAGGCACGTAGCCAATAAAATGCGAACACGTTGCGTGATCTTATTTCCTTTCATCAGTCCTTCACGGACCCGCAACATTAAACAAATAATTTGTATCATCGCCGAATGTTTGGTATTGTGTATGCTAACAATCGAAATAAATTGGCAGGGGTTCGGGTTATGAAATTGTTTAATGGTATATTGACTCATGTATTTACGAGTATATTTTTCTTTGATCTCGTGAAGGTCGAAAGGTAATTTCGTTTTCCCAAAGATTGACTAGCAGAGAATGCTTTTAGCGTTAAGTCCGCCTTTTGTAGGTACCCAATTTTTGTGGTCAATAAAGTTTTTATAAATAAATAAAAAATATGAGTCTCGAAGATCAGATGAGCCTACAGTCTGGCAGCACATTGAGCGACGCTTCTAGGTGAAGTATCCCTCAATAGAATAGAGATTCTTGAGGGCCTGCCACCCTAGACAAGCGGCATTTATGACGTTCGTTAAAGCTCAATTTGCGATAGCGAATGTCAAATCCCATACTTTCAACACGTGACTTTTCTATGGCATCTGTCAAATCCATACAAATTGGACTCGGCGAAATTCGCCAGCTATGAAGCGATGTCATCTTGTCTAAGCCCCCTGATGATGATAATGTGACTAAAATAACTTACAATACTTTACGTAGAAAGCATTTACGTAGAAAGCATCGATTTGTTTAACAGAATCCCATTAGGAGACAAGAGCAAACGTTGTATCATTTGTCTTAGCAACACGAATCCTGCATGTCGTTCCAACTTACACCAGACAACTATTGTTTGCAAATAACTGCCATGATTGTTGTAGCAGATAAGCCCATCTGACATTTACATTATGAACATTCACCGATTTCAACTTGAAACAAGGTCAAAATCGACGTAAATCGGATCGCCAGATGTTACCAAAAAGTCTAATGGAACGGTATTATGTATTCTGTGGCGGTTCTGAAACACTGCCTTGAAACTGGCATAATCTGACTCTAGGGTGTGAATAAGGTATCTTGGATCTAGAATGTTTGAAAAATGTTTTGAGGTAACCACTCTTAGACGCTTTTTGTAGAAGAAACAATAATATAATATAAATCTAGTCTGAACTAAATTCCTTTTAATTTTAGTGTATTTGTTTATCTACTTATTAAAAATTCAAAGAATTATTTATATTCGTTTAATTTTTAAAAATCTATCTTTGCCGTTTAATTTGAGTAATCTAAAGGCCAATACTAACATTCAATTGATGAGTAATAAGTTATCATTATTTTAATTTTTAGATTAAAATTGTAAAGACAAAATATGGGTTTTCAAACGATATTGCAAAGAAATTATTAAAGAAACAAGTTATCCAAGTAATACGAATACTCAATTTAATTTGATATTTATTACATATTTTAACCCTATGTCCAAAAGAATATTAGTGATTTGTTAACTGCGACAGTGTTTTACAAGTGCCATTTTAGTCCAATAGCCGGTTCTCCGATGAATGGCCACCCTACGTGTCGCTACGTATCCGCCCGCGTATCCGATAGAACCGCAGCACACGTTGCGTGACCCTATTTCCCTCCATCAGCCCCTCATAAATCCACGCTTTGTAAATTAGACAAAAACGCAATCCGGAATCGCTCGCTTAGCGCACGCAGCGATAAACACTTTTCAAGTAAATAATGGGTTGACGACAGGAATTAAGGGTGACTCTTATCGCCCTAACTAATACGGTCTAAGATAATTTATGAGAGAATATTTATTTAATTTCTGAGACTGGAAAAGAGTCTGTGCATGGATAGATTTCGTAATTTTATACATTTGATTATGTCTAAAGGTAAATCCGCATTAACATTCAAAATATATCAGCCTTCAGCCACATCTCTTGTTTCAAGAAAAACATACATCATTTTAATTTCTGATTTCAATTAGATTGTAGGATCTAACCTTATCAACACACTTACCACGTGTGGGATGGTGATCACAAACCCGATCTTTGATCAGTTGGTAGACATGCACGCAGTCCATCTGATGGTAAACTTTGCTCGAAAAATTGTAATCATATCCCACCTGGGGATTGAACCCTGAACCCAGAGCTCCAAGCCGGACCAACGAGATGTTTTCCATATATTTAAGAGCACACTTTGTAAATTAGACAAAAAATCAATCCGAAATCGCACGTTTAACGCACGTAGCGATAATAAACACTTTTGAAGTAAATAATGGGTTGAGGACAGGAATTAAGGGCAATAAAAGTTATAACTTTTACAATATGTACATTTCGCAATTTTTCAAGTTAATTGTCAGGTGACATGAATTTTAATTGCCTAAACTGTGTATAGTTTATCCAGTTATCTTTGATGTGCTTCTATCACATATATCTATGGTATATGATCGAAGTTGATGTGTATCTGATCGCATTCAGCTGACTCTTACGTTAATTTTAATTTATAGCACAAGAAAACTGATTATTATAAAATACTTACTTTGAGTTACGGAGGTCAGATGTCAACTGGACTTGCCAAATCCTGGTGCATGGTGCAACCGTAGCCTGACAAAACACTCTGTAACAGATCAACCTCATTGAAACAAGTGATTCAATCATTATAATTTAATTTAATTGTACTTGATTACGATGTGATAATAGACGAGACAAAAAGATAGGGCACGGAGACTAGTTAAGATTGTTGCGATTACCTTTGAGTTGTCCATATTCCTTGTAGATATCCTTGGGAAATTGGTAGTACATCCTAATGCCTTCGAATCATTGGGTTTCACTTCAAACAAATTTATTTTCAAAGAAAGTTGTTGTTGTAATTATAATAGAATACCTTTCAAAGTGTCACATTGACATTTGACATTACTTTTTATAATTTTGGAGCATCGTATGAAGCAAAGACTAACAATCGATGATGCCATAGATAAAATAATAGTGTTACCAAGATCACTTGTAAATAAATTAATTTTATTCATAAAAAAGTCCTGAATAATTTAGTAAATAATGTATTTGATAAAATAAACACTTAAGAGGTATAGGCGGGGAGGATCCATAGACAATTATAGAGTAATTTTGTTATTGGTATCTCTCAACTTAGCACAAAAAAATCTAAAATTAGTGTACATACATGTCATTGGTTATAAATATGAAAATACATTACCTATGATGTCGAATAGACGGAGAACTTAGAATAAAGAATTACTTTCATAATAAGTGTACTACGAAAGACCAGTGCGTTCATCAAGATTCAATACTTAAATATTATGTTAACTTTTCATAGATAGAATATCATTGGGATTAAATTAAATTCCTAGACAAAAGGGAACGGGACTTGATGTGGTTTATGTACTTCTATGATGTTTGCTAGGTAGGTTCATTTCATCACTATACAGAGTTGCCAAATAACAATAATAATAATAACCGGCTTATCTCAAGTAACACAAATTTAAGAAACTAATGACCATAATAATAAATATATTACAGGCTAACATACATACAGATAGATAAATATACGGAGACAAAGGGCCTATTTTATTTACAAGCAAGTAAAAAAATGGTTTTATTGTTCATCACAGATATTCGCATTTACTAAGAAAATAAAGGAGATTCTTAAATCTTAAATAGATAAATAGTTCCTAATAGTGTTGCCGTAAAATTGATTGTGCATCGATTATTAATCGATGGTGCAATTGGAGCTCAAATAATGACAACCGTTATGATAATCGAGAGTGTACCTAAACGACACCAATGTAATCGATAATATCGATTCCTACTTTATTCAATATAATTTATTATAATCGAATTAATCGATAGTATTGTCAATCTAGAATAAATTAGCATATACCATTGGTAGGATTCGAAGATTTTCTTATCTTTTGAACTTTACTTTAGTAGAGATAAATGCGGTTGTCTCACTTTTCTATTTATTAAGATAAAACGCCCCATAGTGATGGACAAATCGATCGAATATAGTATTCTCTAATACACTATAGGTATGTAGTTGTAAGTACTTATAAATAGAATTGTCTTGTATCCATAAGATTTCAGGGTTATAGGAAAAATTGTAGGCTCTCCATGATTTCTTATAAATCTCTATCACAGCCTTATAGAACTTGAGTTACTACTACATTAAATAACAACGTAGGTTATAGACGAGTAATTATTGGCCTAACAAGAATAAAAATCAAAGTAGGTAGGAGCGTTCATTACAACTCGGAGAAAGATGATACATGATTTGTTTTGGTTTGGTTTTCGGTGGATACAAAGGAATCAATTAGTAATCAGTGCAGCTGTGTTTTTCGTCTGACCTCCGATCAATTGGATATGCAGAGAAATGCGAAATGTCAGCAACGTAGTTCGTCGAACTTACTCTATGGTTTATTTAGTTAAAAGAAATTCAAGAGTTAAAAAAATACGAAGTGCGATGTTTTCTGAGTAAATATTTTTAGGCAGAACATTTTGACGCAGACTTTTAAGGACTACTAAAGGTTGGCACCTGGCTATGGCCTGGTATGTACCGACATCTTACTCTTTAAGTTTACCCTTACCTTAAAGACAAAAGACTTGTTTACAAAACTCATAACTTAAACAGTGTTATATTTTTCAAATATTCGGTCGCTAAGACACAACAGCTGAATTTTGCTAGAAATCACTATTGATAAGTATTTTAATTACGAAATATTTTTTATTTTTTATTATTTCATGCCACTTTTTCCTTAAAGGGTTCTCAGGGCTGCTACATCTAAAAAAACAAGTACCTTAAATCATCAGCGGAACATTCAGCGCAAACGTTACGAAATGTTTTTCATTTATTTAGGAGCGGGTGGATTTGCTCTAATTATATTTTAATGTTACTAAGGTCAGCTTGCTTTAAGCCCGCATTTATTTGCGCGGTTCGTTAAGCAGTTATTACACGCACCAATTCGCACTTAAACCACAAAGAGGATAATCGCATGCCAATTATCATAAAAAAATATCAGATATTTTATTGGATGCTTATTTTGTGAACATCCTTTAGGCTCGGGCTGAATTATTTGTTTATTTTTATTTTGTTATCAAAAATATCCGACCGAACAGACTTGAAATAGAACAGGAGTCATATTGGAAGCAAAGGTCGTGTTATCGTTTGTGGTTCGCTGAGCCTGACTTATACAGAAATGTCTATTTTGTTTTTGTTTAGTTTATATCAAATTTACTTCATCATTTTGTCTGAAATATTATCGGCATACTTGTACATAAAATACTGTTTCTTTTCTTATAACAAACATGACTGCATCAACCATTTTGAGTAAAATGCTAAATAGTATAGAGTTGCCCAACGATAGTCCACTATCGATAGTCTATCGATAGTCTATCGATAGTTGACGTCATAACAATAGTATCGATAGTCTATCGATAGTATCGATAGTATCGATACTATCGATACTATCGATATTACAAATTAACCAATACTATTGATCGGAAGCAATACTATCGATAGTATCGATACTATTACATTACAATACTATCGATAGTATCGATAGTATCGATTGTTTTTTATCAATACTATCGATACTATCGATACTATCGATAGTATTGATGTATTAAATCATAAAAACTATCGATACTATCGATAGTTTAAAAAACTATCGATAGTATTACACTATCGATAGTTGAATAAACGCCAATAGTATCGTTTCTCAATTATAGCGTAGTTACACTTTTTATAACTCAAGAACGGATGAACCGATTTGGCTGCAAATTGGTGGAGGGGTAGTTTAGACCCAGGAGACTTACATAGGATACTTTGATGGAGGAAGGGGGATAGGAGGGGGGAAAGGTGATAAGATTGATATGGGGGGATAGAACGGGGATAGGATCTTCCCCCTCCTACACCCCTTCCCCTCCCCTCCTATCCCCCTTCCCCCTCCTATCCCCCTTCCCCGTCCTATCCCCCATTGTCAATCCTATCCCCCTTCCCCCCTCCTATCCCCTTCCCCCATTAAAATGTCCTATGTCAGTCTCCTGGGTCTAAGCTACCCCTCCACCAATTTTCAGCCAAATCGGTTCATCCGTTCTTGAGTTATAAAAAGTGTAACTACGCTATAAATGAGAAACGATACTATTGGCGTTTATTCAACTATCGATAGTGTAATACTATCGATAGTTTTTCAAACTATCGATAGTATCGATAGTTTTTATGATTTTTTACATCAATACTATCGATAGTATCGATAGTATTGATAAAAAACTATCGATACTATCGATACTATCGATAGTATTGTAATAAATAAATAAAAAAATAATAAAAATGTTTTTATTCGGACAACAAAGATCCAATTTGTTAGTAACATCAAAAGCTTAAAAACTATGTTAGTACTTAATTAATAATTTCGACAAATTAATGTTTGTCATGTGCCTGAGAAGTGGACAGTCCCCACTCTCGACAATGCCTTTCAGGACACTGTTGCGGCTACCACAGACTCGCCGAAGAAGGGAACCTGCTTTTTTGCGCAAAATGGCCGGGAAACTGTCGACCTGCGCATCCGCAAACATACCCGATGCGCTACAGAATCGTGGCAGCCGCAAGAGTGCCCTGAATGCATTGTTATACTGCACGCGTAAGGCGCTGTATGACTTCTGCATATAGTCAACCCACAGGCTGGCTGAGTAGAATGACGTACAGTATGCTTTGAAAAGCGTTATTTTAACAGCGTCTGAGCAGCAATGAAACCTGCGGGCCAACATATTTGCCCTTACTGACAACGCCCTACGCTCACGCTCCATGTCGGCGTCATCTTTTAAATCGCTAGTAACAATGTGACCAAGGTATTTAAATTGATTGACCCTACAAAGTGGCAAACCATACAAACGTATGGGGGGTACAATATCTGGACACTTGTTACCGGCCTTAAATACCATGTACTCGCTCTTCTTGGTATTGTACAGAAGCCCATGTGCAGTGGCATATCGCTCACATATATTCAAAAGTAATGTAATAGTATCGATACTATCGATAGTATTGCTTCCGATCAATAGTATTGGTTAATTTGTAATATCGATAGTATCGATAGTATCGATACTATCGATAGTATCGATAGCACTATCGATATTGTTACTATTTTTCAAGGTCAACTATCGATAGCGAAACTATCGATAGTTGGGCAACTCTAAAATAGTATAGCTTACCTATACATCGCTAACGTCATGTCAGCTAGCCAAAGTGTAAACGTAAAAAGAATATTGTCATAAATATTTCAAATGCACTATACATAACATGTTATATACTAACCTTCCACGATATTCTGTTCGTTGCTGTGATACATAATGCTGGCGTTAGTTAATATTAGCATATTCCGTGTGAGCCGGCGCATTACTCAGTCGGCCGCTCTCCGCAGGAGATGAGGAGACTGAGAGGGACTCAGAGAGCTGTCGCGGCCGTGTGACGGTGAGGCATTGCCTTTAGGGCTTTACTAGACATAGCTTTACTAGGGCATTAGATAATGTTATTACTTTGGCACACGAACATTGCTCATGTCAC
This sequence comes from Mecyna flavalis, assembly GCA_949319885.1. Taxonomy (NCBI): domain Eukaryota; kingdom Metazoa; phylum Arthropoda; class Insecta; order Lepidoptera; family Crambidae; genus Mecyna; species Mecyna flavalis. The sequence goes on along the minus strand of OX439435.1, from coordinate 7,973,637 downwards.
TAAACATTATTATTTAAACCGTTTTAATACCCGTCACACCGGCATATACAGGGTGTCCCAAAAATGACACTCATAGTGACACTGGAGGTAGGCCAGCACAGTAGGCATCGAACAAGCCTAACATGACCTGAGCAAAAGTTGCTCGGTTTTAAAGATATTGCCAATTTAAACATTTTCTAAATTTTCACGTTTTTTTTTATTAACGACAAAATAACACTTCCGTTATCTTAACCAACTGTTTGCAACATTACAAGAGTACAAAAAAAAATCTAAACATGAGGGCTATCTAACTTAATGCTAGCACTGAACACGTTAAAAAACGTGAAAACTTAGAAAAAGTTTAAATTGGCAATATCTTTAAAACCGAGCAACTTTGCCCTTTTCTCACATACGAGTAGGTACATACGTTGGTCTCCCTACCTTGCGGTTATAGTGCTTAAACATATCCTCCTCTGGCAAAAAGGATAGGTAGATCTATAGGATCTGATAAACGCTTTTTGACTTTTCAGAGTTATGTTTGATAGTTACCATCCACGAGAGTAAATTTGTCATCAAAAAGCCCTGGGTACGTTCCGTTTATATAAATGTCTCACACTTTTTTGTAATTTGTAAATGCAAGATGTTTATAACCCTAGTTCTCACGCTGATAGATCGTGTTTCGTTCTTGTACATCACGAATGTCACGCGTCAAACTGCTTGTAGTTGCATAGGCTCGCAAATTACTTTAGTGGTAGGTAGTTTATGTGGCGTTCTAGTAGCTCAGTATGTTCTCGTATATTGTTATAGCAATTTGAACAGGTGGTTGTGAAGTACCCTCAATGTATGAAGCCGCCGTTAACGATAGTTGATCATACTCGTATAATGTAGTAGTGAATTGAATGACACACTAGACAGTAAACATTAGCAAAGGTTTCGCTCGAAATCAATTAAAAGAGGGTCATTGTCGAGCTTTGCAAATTTTTTGTTCGTTGTTTCTAGCTAAATATCGGAATTAGTAAATCCTTTGAATTTTCAAGGAGGAAGTAATGTGAAAATTTCTTTTTTAAAAGTAAACATGTTTGATGTGTTTACAAAAATATAATAATTATGTATTTCGAGCCATTGAGAAATCAGAGTGTTTTGGTAATATTCTTATAAATAAATAATTGAAGATCTTACTTTAAACAATAAAATATTTTAAATAAATTTTCATCATCATCATCATCAGCCTATATACGTTCCCACTGCTGGGACACAGGCCTTATCTCAATTGTGAGATAGTGTGGGCCATACTCCACCACGCTGGCCTAGTGCGGGTTGGTGGAGGGGTGCGTAAGGCAAGTGACCAACCTTAATGTCAGATGTCATCAAGCCGCCAAATGGCCTCTGACTAGGCTTGACGACTAATATTTACATTATAGTAAATATCAGCCGGGACCAACAGCTTAACGTGCCTTCCGAAGCACGGAGACGCTCGAAATTAATGTCACTAAATATGGTCAGAATGGTCACCCATCCATTAACCGACCGCGGCGTAGGTAGCTTGACTTTCGTTATCGCTAACGAGCCACTGTCACAGCTGCGCCACGAGCGCCTCAAATAAATTTTATTTGTACTAATATTTAGATATTTGTTTACTATCAGTATGAATAGAAAAACTTCGAGTTTCAACGAAAAACAAATTTTAATATGAACGCACTTTTAAAAATTGCAGATTCAACCTTAGCGTTCAAGATATTCGGACTATTAAACTCAAAAATTATTTTCACAAAAGCATTCTTAGAATAATTTCGGCGTAGACAGCCGTAGCACTTGTAGCAGTCGTAGAACGCCAGTGACGTAGCACTTTACTCCGTAGACGGTAGACGCCTTGTCAGTACAGTTGGCATTATGCCGCATACAAATAATTCGCCTTGAAGCTCTCATCTTACGTCGGTATAAGCCCTTAGAATACACTAGCATTCAGTGGCTTGGATTAACTCGACGACAGGGAGCCAGAACGAGCAACGTCAAGTATCCCTATTGAATAAAATTTGTGGAGAGTTGCGAAAGAACGTTTTCAAGAATCAAATAAATGCAATTAGAAAGACGTGATTAGAGTGAACAACCTGTTTTGTTGGTCCAAAGTTTAGTAGGTTATATTAGTCTTTTAAAATTTGGAAGTATTACGCATAGTTTAAGATTCTTTTAATAGTAACTTTCTATTATATATTATTCATAGTAACAAACGTACTTGACATCTATTGTATCGTATTGGTGCCTAAAAAATAAATTCCTGTTTTTGTTTTCCTGGTCATTAATCCTTTTTGTTAAGTGTACAGTACAGAGGGTCAAAAAGATATCAACATAAGTTTTAAGTAAAATCATTTATGATATTATGATAACAACTGATTTTTGGCCTCTGCACAAGATATATTTTTGAAATTACTAGCTATTTTGGCGATTTGAATATTTCAGCGTATTCGCCATTTTACAGCAGTTGATGTCATAGACATACCAGTAGGTAGTTTTATCTCTTCCAGACTACTTTGAGGTAAAGAGAAAGTCAAACTTATTTAAAAAGATAACCCAAAGGTCGAACAATAAATTATTTTATAAATATCAAACAAGTTTATCAAGTATATTTCTAATCTAGCATAAGATTAGTTAAGTCTAAATAAACATGTTTTTAGACGTTAAAATTATTTTAGGTATGGTTTTTTTATTTATAAATAAATCTAAGGGCAAAATTGTCATTCTCAAAAGTTTCTTCAATAGTTGATAGAAAAAGTATTTAAAATGCCAGAACCTTATATTATAAGGTACTGAGACCAATAAGGCCATATGATAGCTTCAAAGCACAGCTGCATTTCTCAATCCATCAGAATCCAGTCTACAGTTGTTGAAATTCCTTGACTTGAGCAAGCAACATCTTGGCATTTATATTGAATAACATTTATTCAGAACATGTGGACGGTCCTTATATTGCAATTCTCTTTCTAGACGCTTCCATATACATACAAGGACTTTGTTTACGGCCCGTATTCAGAACTTCTCTTTTGGTTCGTTGGCATCGATTGTTGTGAACTGCCGAACAGCACAAGAAGTTGGAAACGTAACGTAACGTATAGTCAACGTTTTGAAACAAGGATGATGTTGGTCCGACAGGCTTAGAATTCAGAATTTGACGAAGGACGTTTCAACTCAAAAGCAACTTGCCATATCATATCATGGTCCAAACGTACGCCATGTTTGGCACAAAACGTTACAAGTATTAATTTGTCAACGGTGATAACAACAGTCACAGTCATTTTATAGCTTATGCTGAGCGTTCATACTTCCATTAAATAAAGTTAACAAAAGTAATCTGACCGAACTAAATGCGATAAAACGTTGTTTTAGCTTATATTGAATGAAATTTCAGAGACCGAAAAGAACAATTGAACTGTCGTCATGAATGTAGACAGACTGCACTTAACTTAGACTCCATTGTCGCGTTTAGCCGACGTTTTCAACGGGTTGTATTGACTCCGAGACAGTAACAACGGAAACGAGCAACGTTCTCAGCATTCCCATTGAATAACATTTGAAGAGCAACAAGAAAGAATATTTGGAAGGAACAACATGAAAGTGCCGCACTCAAGGACCTTTACCGCACTTTTAAGCTAAATTAGTTTTTGCGAAATTGCGGAATGAGTTTCTGTGCGAGCGACGAAATGTAAAAAATGTTACTCCAGATTAGACGTATTTTCACAACGCGGAAAATGTTGTTGGTTTCGGGAGGAACCTTCAATTATGCATGAGACATTAGAATTTCAATTTGCTTCAAGTATTTTTTTTCACTAATACGGACGGAGAAGGCACTTGTTAGACTGTTGAGAGTCTAACTCATCAATTGCTCATTATTTCTGTGTTTTACGTCGAGTGTTCTCATTGAGATAATATTAATTGAATTCGAATTTATGTACAGTGGAAATGTTAAGTTGGCTTCAGAAGTCGTTATGGTAATATTGTATTGCGATTGAATCAAGGTTACGGTAATTTATTGATCAGAGTATAATTATATTATATGTACATCTAAGACGGTGTGCGTGTGGGCGAGCGAATCATATTGAAAATATCCACTTGAAACCTACCTAATTAAAAGGGGGATTGCCAGGGCAACGAATATCTCTAAAGGCAGGCTACACCCAACTGTCTACACAATAGGGATTGGGGAGACACCAGTATTAAGTGTCTCGAATAAGAGAAAATAACCCAAATGTACTGGTATGTTTCTTGCCAGAAAGGTATGATTGACAATTTTGGTGCTGGACATACGGTATTTGTATTGGGCTGTCTATTTTTTTCCTGTATAAGTAAGAATGTGTACACCGAGTGTTAAAAATTCAGCGTGAAGGAATCATCGATAAAATTTAATTGAACTTAATTGTGTCAAAATTGCGTTTGTCGAATTCCGGCGGAATTCAAACCAATTAAATGTAATGAACTGGACTTAAAAAATCGTTACTTTTTATCATACCTTGTCTTAATTGTTTCGTAACACAACGCCCGAGAAGTAAGGACATAAGTAACCGCTGAATTATTGTCTAACATATACACCACACTTGCTAAACATGTTATTGATAAAAATCTACAACGTATTTTTCCTAATTAAAAGCATATGAGGAAGCAGGTGCCATTGTTTTATTAAATCTTGATACCAGTAAACCTTATTTCGAAACAACAAAATATGTAAGTGTAATTAAGTGATAACACAGCAGGGCCGACGGGTCGGGTCGCGGTAAATACGATAAGTGAGCCAACTTAGCTATAATCCCACAATTAAGCAAAGGCTTAGTTTAAGTCGTGTTTCCCAAACTTACTAGGTTAATAACCACACTATGCTATAGAATGTACTGGTACGTGCTGTTGTTCGAGCGCCTGTAGTTTTGCATGCCGCGAATTTTGGAATTTGTGTAAAGGACATCGGCAGAAATGGGCTCGATCTTAAGCGTTCGTTCCACTATTCAAAATATAATTAATATTCGTTACAAGATTTTTAATATTTAAATTCAATTTAAATTAATCTTTTTACCCCGGGATAAAAATATAATCTAATAAATGAAAATACTATTGGTTTTGTAGTGCATCCGGTGTGTTATGTGCATAGTGCATACTACGTCCGGTAGAATAATAATAATGTTGCTAGTTAAGATACATAAATACTGATTTTCCGATCAGATCCCATACAAATGACAGCTTAGAATAGAGGCACGATAATTTTCTGAAAAAATTATGGCAACAGAAAAGTCAAAAAAAAATCAAATGTCATACAACGTCTGTCAATCATTCGTTTCTGTTTGTTTTGAATAACATATGTGAATAATTTTGTTTTGTCGTTATTGTTGGAATGCTTGGTTTAATATTTGACGACTTTCGCTACGTTTAAATGACGGTTTCAGCTAAAACAAACGACCTAAGCTTTTCTTACAACGGATCCAGTGAACTCGACAATTGGGGTTATTTTTGTAGAAATCAAAATCATTCTATAACAATTTTTTCCCAGGGAGTGGATTTATAAATTGTAGTGTATTTGGAATATTACTTCATTTTCTACATAATAATAGTAATACGGTAAGTGTAATTCATAAAAAATCAAGGCCCAATGTTCTATGGATGTTCGCCCGAGTTTTTTCTTGTACTCTATAATTTACAGAGACGTTGTTTGCACTTTACAAGTACGATTAGTACGGTCAATTTGTGTAATGGATAAGTTGGGACTAAGTATTAACAAGTTAGCAGTTCTAAACAGTTAACAATACTAAATGTTCATTGTTATGTACCTTGTCGACTACTAAAAATTTTAATAGGATCGTTTGGTCGGACTATCGGAGGGTAACATAAAAATACTGTACGAAACTACTTAGAAATAATGTAACATTAAATGTGTTCATACGTATTAGGCATGTACATATTTGTATAGCTTTGGCTGTATTCTATCAATAATAATGAAACTTTAACTATAAATATATTGAAAAAAATTACTATAATATTATTTATTATATTGTTGCTTTTGGCATGAAAAAGCTGGTAAAGGTGTGTTATTTCTAAGTTGTAATATAAATCTCCACCTTCATGTTATAAAAAATAAGGCCATTAAGGCCATTCGGTAAGTTAAAAAGAATTTCTGTATTTGAAATCAAACATGAGAAATTTATTTTTCATCTATTCGTTTTCTTACCCTCAGCCGATTACAATATAATACAAATAACAATATAATTGTATCTTAAGTATTTTCCTCAACAGTTATAACTGGTTGGAACAGTAATAACTACCCAAGTCATTATTATACGTGGGCAAAGTTGTGGGTAGAAGCTGGCGGAATATATTATGGAAGTTATGCAAAATTCGTGGATAATATTTGCTTACTCAAAAAACATTTCGTTGGAATCTATTAAGTACAGATATTTTAAATATACTGGCCTAGTTCCATGATATATTAAAGCATTGACTGGGGCTCTAAACACAGGCTTTTTTTTCTTTTTGGTGAAGAAGAAGAATTAGACGCAGACTTTCTAGTCTAGTAAATTCGGCCTTAGTTCTCCCTAGACCTAAGGTCGAATTTAAACCTTGTGACTGAAAACTTTCGTCTTACTATTCACTAAACTTCCCCGGTTTCTGAGTGGTGGCAATAAATGGTATCCAACTTTATAGATTTGGAAATAATCACATCTACACGAAGCCTAGGAATGCTTTTGGAAGAATATTATTAAGATATTTTAAAATTTACTAAAGTACAAAGAAAAATTACTAATAAGTCTCTTGACAAAAGAATGACAGAGTACTTTCAAAGTAATTTTAAAAATACGTTAGCCTTCGCAAAATCTGATATAATACCAATTACGGCAGCAATTATTTTCTAGAGTTGCTACGTTGTTTCAACCCGATCTGAATTTACATAGGAAACTAAAATCTATATGATTACGGAAATTTGACATCACATACCCGAATTAAGTAGCTTAAGCACATGTTAGGTATTAGGACCAACAAATATATGTAGGGATATTGATAAATCCAGGCAAAACTCGGTGCATTCATACGAAAACAACTTTTATTTTCCATAACACAATCGTTACCATCTTTTTCTAACAGCTATATCTGACAACTTCACTCTCTAGTCTTATTTCACAAGCAGCTATTTACAAGGAGTTCCCACAAATTAATGAAAAAATAAAAATAACTTGAATACAATAATTATTCGACACGGCCTTCCTGTTTTTCATCTGCCCCAGATGAACAATCTTCAGGTGCCACCCATGGTTTCATGAGATCAGCTGAGTGGTTGTATTGATAGGACCTTCATTCTGTCCAATTTTCCGAACAGCATAGCGATCATTTCTGTTTCACTTGACAATTTCATAAGGTCCTGAATATTTTGGACATAACTTAAATCCTTGAGAAAACTGCGTCTTTTTGATGGCTATCCAATCACCGACATTATAAATTATTGCCTTCTTCCTTTTCTTATTGTAAGTCCTTATGTTTTCTTCCTGTATTTTCTGTATTGATTCTTTGGCCTTATTTCTTAATTCAAGTCTTTTCTCGTTAAAGTTCTGTATCTTTTCTTCTTCTATTAATTTATGAAGTTCATTGTCTTGATCCCTCATTAAGGGTACGCGAAAACGCTCTTTAATTACTTTCTTGTTTAATCTTCTAAAATCTACGCACATTCTTTTAGATCCATCTTTTTTATCGGCTAGAACTATCGGGCTGGTGAAATCAGATTTACTGGGTTTGATTATCCCCTTCTTCGACCATTCTTCTATCTGATCATTTACAGCAGACATTTCTAAAGGTGACAGACGGCGAGGGTTTTGATAAACGGGGTTTTCATCGATTTGTATAATCTTTAATTCAACATTGCTATCTTTCTTTTTTTCATCTGGTTTGTATTCTTCACACATCTTTCGAATCTTTTCAGTATATTTAGAATCTTCTATATCATATTCGGGTGGTTCTCTTCTTTCTTCCATCAAAAGGGTTAAGTGTATAATCTTTTCCATAAAAACACCTTCAGGAGTAAAACAGACTTCAAACTCCTTAAGGATGGGGTTCCCAATAAGTATTCTTACAGGTATCTCGTTATCCTTGACAATATGAAACTTAACATCCGTAAAGGTGTTATCAATTTCAACATTGGCCGTAAATATTCCCTGGGTGTAAACTTTATTTTCAGCTATACCGGTTAAGCATGTTGACTCCAACTTATAATCTTCAATTACTTCTTTAATCTTTTTAAATTCTGATTCTGTTATTAAGTTTACATCGCTTCCAGTATCTATAAGAGTTAAAAATTCTTGTCCATTTATCTTTATCATTTTATAAGGACCTTTCTCTACTACCTTCTTAGTTTGTATATTTAATATAGTCTTAGATTTTTCACAATTCGTCGATTTATGGCCATATTCATTGCATTTAAAACATTTAATGCCCTTGGAACAGTTGGGTACTTCATGATCTGTTTCTCCACAGTTAAAGCATCTCTTTACATTACTTATTTTACGATTTGAATGACTTCCAAATGAATGACCAGGCTGAGCAGGCTTACTAGACATTTTTTTTCTAAATTCACTATATGTGTCAAGCTTCTTTCGAAAATCCTTTAGGTCTGAGGCACCATACAAGATAATTTTGTTTGTCTCTAAGTCCCGAATACCATCTATAACGTATTCCATCAATGCAGCATCTTCTACTCTGCCGTGTAAAGCTATTTCCTTCATGGTGAGAAAATATTGTTGGTAAGTTTCATCGTTTCTCATTTTACGCGAGGCAAGCTTTTTGTGTATAATCGCGCTATTTATCTTAGGGCCAAATTCTTCTTTAAGTGCTTTCTTCAAAGTTACGTAATCTTTAACTCTTCCATATGACCTTAGAAATACCTTTGCGGTTCTATCCAAAAGCCTCTTTGCATAAATCAGTTTCTCGACTTTGGACCACTTCATAATTTGGGCAGTATCTTCAAATTCATCGAAGAAAGTCTCAATTGGGTATGAGTAATCACCAGTAAACAATGTCATCGATTTCTCTAAATCCTTAAAGGATATTTGTATTTCGGGTTCAAATTCTTCATCTTCACTTTCCTTTTCATCTTTCTTTGGCGGCATTGTGGCAGTAGTACTGATATTATTCTTTAAAGTCTTTGAATTTCGTCTGTTCTTCGTAATACAATATGATGGTTTAATTCGACTCATTAATCTTCAGTCTTCAGTCATTGGAAAATATTATTTCAAAAATCTACCATTTTACCTGAGATTTTTTGCATATCCCGGACGAGCCCCCAAAAAGTTGTAGGGATATTGATAAATCCAGGCAAAACTCGGTGCATTCATACGAAAACAACTTTTATTTTCCATAACACAATCGTTACCATCTTTTTCTAACAGCTATATCTGACAACTTCACTCTCTAGTCTTATTTCACAAGCAGCTATTTACAAGGAGTTCCCACATCAATGAAAAAATAAAAATAACTTGAATACAATACATAATTATTCGACATATATTATTACAAATTCATACTAAAATACAAAAAGATCCACCAATAGAACAACCACAAATGTTAATCAAAAATATTTCGAATTTGAATTTACTCTATGCGCAAGGAGTTTTTTACTCCTATTAAAGAAGTCACAAGCACAACCAAAAAAGCGCTAATCATAGGAATTTATACCAATGCCAATTTAACTTTGTCTTCTCTCGTCTTATATTTTCCAATTTTAATCGGCTCACGTACCATTATTGGATAATTATAATGATGATTACAACATTATCAGTAAAAAACACTGCCATTTACACCTACATAATTCGTGAAGCCTTTCTTTACCCCCAACAAGAGGAATTTTAATGAGAGATAATAAACAAAATTAGTGTTGCCCAAATGCAAGAACAAGACGAGACTTAGCCAGTCTTGGTCTTGGTCTTGCGCCAATACACCTGGTCTTGGTCTTGGTCTTGGTCTTGCGCCAATACACCTGGTCTTGGTCTTGGTCTTGGTCTTGCGCTCCCAGTCTTGGTCTTGGTCTTGGTCTTGCAGCAAGAGTCTTGCAAGTCTTGCAATTACCTATTAGTCTATTACTATTTATTAAAGTTTACTTTAAATCTTAGAAAAACGTATTAGAATTGGAATATTGTGAGCTTGAATTAACATAGCCATAGTAAAGATCAAGCAGATTAATAAATAACTGAAGATTTGATAAGAAATTCTAAAAATCAACTGACCTATATGTCGTTTTCCATGGAAGTAACTGTTTCTTAATAAACATTTATGATTTATAAGCTTACATTTGCTAAGACATGTAAAAAAACAAATTAATTACAATAACTTGACTGTATTTTAAAGAACAATACTTATCTGTCTAGAAAGAAGAGCTATGTTTATGGTATTAGTCGTAATGCGCATAGGTCCAGTTTTTCATATTCTTTGATACAGTTTTTTGCGTCTCATAGAATTCCTAAGCGTACCTACCTATACACCGAACTGTTACACCTAACTACTCAGTGAAATAGCGCTAAGTCCTAGCTGCAAGACGCAAGAGTCTTGCAGGCTATGTCTTGTTCTTGCTCAAGTCTTGCACGGTCAGTCTTGGTCTTGGTCTTGCTAAAAATACGCGGTCTTGTTCTTGGTCTTGGTCTTGCAAAAACGCAAGAACAAGACCAAGACTGCAAGACCAAGACTGAATTTGGGCAACACTAAACAAAATACATATTGAATTAAAAATTAAAATGTCATGTTTAATTTATATACAGATATAAACATTAATTTATTAACCTAATTAGGTTGCCCCGAATTGAGAATAACTCAAGTACATGTCTGGCTGAAACTCTGAAAGACATATGTGGGTTTTGTACGAGTACCTACAACATCTTAATTCATTTTCAAGTTAGTAAGGAAAATGAGGTACAATTTAATTCATTTTTAGGTCTTTATTTTGTTACAAGGTTTACAAGGCGCAAAAATTACGAACCTACGCAATTGGCACATTCACGATGTTCGCCAAAAGGAGTGAAGTAGAAAACTGATTAAAGATTTGCGCGATCCGAAAACTCACAAGGTTTTTCGTGGTATGACGTTGAAGTTCGTGTCTTTTAGTCAAATGGATGACTCGACCAATGAAGAACTTCTAGATTTCACTGGAGGGTAGGCGATGGGTCCACGCGTCTTTTAGTTTTAAATCTTTTTATTTGTGATCTAGTGCAGTTTGGTGTTGAAAAGTGGTGTGATTTTCATTCAGTAAAGTGTAACGAAGTGTCATAAATAAGAAAATTGAAACAAATTGACTGAATGGACGGGTATTGCGTGTAGTGTGTCTCATCGGTAGATGAGACGCTCTTACCGCAATGGCGTCCATTCCCCCGTGACCTTGAGAGTATCCTCCAGTGTTTCCATGAAGCGTTAAAACATCTTAACACCAATGTTTTAACGCAATTAGAAACTCCCATTACTCACTTGACATTGGCAGAATCATCGCGCCGAAAACAGGCGCGGGATAGAGGCCATTATTAAAAAAAAAAAAAGAAGAACTTCTATTTCTCATATACAGTAGGTATATCATAAAAACTAATGCATGAGTATGTAGTAGCTTTCCTATTGCGCTTTGTTTGATAAGTGAGAAGTGATGAGAATAAGTGAGAGTGATAAAGGTCTGAACCTCCTCTTCTGTTAGCTCCTCCGCATCCCCTATAACCCTTTATCTTTCCTTCTTCCTCTTCCTCCAAATTATTTTTTCAAAGGAGAGCTACACAGAGACTTTCTTTTTTATATGTATAGTCTATGTATGAGACCCTAGTCGCAGGTGTCCATGAACGGTAGTAATCATTTACCATCAGGTGTCACGCAAGCTCTTGCGCCTCCCTCTATCATAAAATGAACGAGAACATGGCGTGATTCCTTCTTAAACCAAAAGACAAACAAATCAATAGAAGCTTTTAGCTAATAATGTCCTTTTAGTATAGTAAGATTTAATAATTTTCAGTTATCTAGTTTTTATCCCTGTAGACTAAAAATAATGACTAATGTAGTTTTTATCCCTCCAAACCACATAAGCACTGGATTACACTTTTGTTCATAATTGCGTTTCAGCCACAGTTTCAACACAACTGTTTTCTTGCATTAATTTAATTCAGCCGTTACTTGATATCCTCACAGGCGTCGAGGTTTCAGACTAATTTTGCTTGGTCTAACTTCCAGAAACTATCACTGAGTGAATGTTTTGCTAAGCTAATTGGACAGAGGAACGATTCAATGTTCGGTTTAGTTTCAAAATCTTTTAATCAGTTTACTATACCATTTTAGTTAGCAGATAGCCACAGATAAATATGTATTTAAATGATGCGTATTTCGAAAGTGTTTAGTTATTTCATAAATTACCTCGAGATGTTGTTGAACTACCAATAAACAAGTTTATATCTCACATTAAATGCCAACTTATTAAAAAGAGATATTATAAAATGGTAGACTATTTAAACCATAACAGTCTGTAGAAGCGATAATTAAAATTAGTTTATTAACGACTTATTTCTATTCTTAATTTTAACATCAATATAATACATTTTCAATCAAATTACTGACTTGTCAATGACAAACATATTTTTTTACCTTTCCAACCGTCTTCAAAAAGGATCTTGTTCTAAATTCGGGGTAAAACTCTATTGTATTCATAATCAATTTTTAAGTCAGAGACCGGTAGTTACCACCGCACAATTAAAGTCTACCACAGTAATAGCTCTGGCTGTGATCCAGCAATTAATAATGCGGGACACTTGAAAAGAATGCAGATAAAATGAGCATACAATATGTTAGCACATTGAGTGGTACTTGCAATAGTACAAGTTGTTTAATATATGTTACCGGCCAAACCCAATTTCAGAACAAACTAGTTTGGCCTAGGCTATACTAATTTAAGTCAACATAGAATATTTTATTACAGTACAAACAAAAAAGGTTTTCTGGGTTAAAAAAAATAACCACGAAGGCTATGCTAGGCTAGGCCGGTAACATATATACATCATTCTCTATGATGAACATGTTAGGTAAATACTTCCCTCTCGATCAGCTATCGCCTTGTCGTGGTGGGAGTTTAGTTGCTCGGTTATAGCATTAAATTGCTCTCCGGTAAAAAAGAATACCAAAGTAGGCCCCTAAAGATGCTAGACGTTCTGCCTACGACACACGGAAATCAGAAAATGTGCTGCCACTGTCTGTGAGAGTGCGCCTTCAAGCTCAAGTTATCTAGGGCGTAGGAGTCCATTACCGAAAAAAGCGACCTAAAATTTCTCTACATAATAATATTTAATCTTACTTAACCTTGATTTAAGAATCAAGAAGAAGAATCAAGAATCAAGAAGAATCAAGAATCGTTGTCTTCTAAAGCTCTCTATGTATCTAAAATACCAGAGTCAAAAAAAAAGGGCCTTTTAATAGCCACACACCGGCAGGCTGGAACCAGAGGCCCTTACCAAAAGCGGCACTAATGACGTTCGTTATCGCTTAATTTGCGATAGCAAACGTCAAAGCTCGTACTTTCAATATTAATTGACCACGTGACTTTTCTAAGGCACCTGTCAAATCCATACAATTTGAAGTTTTCGAATTTCGCTATCGCTGTCAAAATGTTACTTTGTCTAGGCCCCTGGTCATTTCAATTGGGTGGACTGGGGAAACCGGGGGACTTGAGTGGGTAGTAGGAAAAACGTCTTAGTTCCGAGCCCTAAACACGGCCGCAGACGTCGATGGTTTACGGCTAGGGCGGGTAAATGCGTTCTCCTCCGACAAAAAAGGGCGTGGGAGTCTCACAGAATACCCACCGCTCCTGACGTGGGATGATGGTACGTAATGGTAGTAGTTGTTGTGGTAGTGCCATGCTGTTTTACAGTACGAATAGGCCGGCTGGGAAGTAGTACCACCTTCTCACATAACACCAGCGTAAAATAATAGTGACTACTTACTATTGTGTTTCGTGTGGTTTAAAAGATTGCCGGAGGCCCACATCCTCCATACTCCCATAGGTCGGCAACGCTTCAGCGATCCCTCTGGTGTTGCAGATGTCCATGGGCGGCATAATTGCTTACCAATAGGCGACCCGCTGGCACGTTTGCCGCCTCTGACAAAAAAAAAACGGATTCCCTGGAATAAAAAAAAAAACTAGGTAGAGACTGAAAAGTAAGTGTAAATACATACTCATTCACACAGTCACTCAGACCGATACAAACATGTTCATGTACACAAATGTTGCACCAAAGGGGCGGTATCGTTTTACAAAATATTCCTACAGCTCTTGTTTCGGTACAAGGTATAAATGATTTTATATTTTTCAATGATGTTAGCATGTCACCTGCAACCCAATGTAGAGCGGGAGTGCGAAGCGCATCTGCCTGAAATTAATCAGAACTGAAATGTCCAGTTTTCATTTGCTGGATTTATTTTTGAAACTATGATTCCGGGTATAACTTGGCTAGATAACTTGGTAAAGGAACATTCTTTTTTACAATCAATCGATCGGCAAGCCATTTTAGATTTCAATTTTGTTATTAATAATACAATAATCAAATCAATACATTACCTCGTTTTATAAATAGCTATTGATAGAAAACAACTTTTTACATTAATTAACGGAACAAACAGTGCTGCAACAAAAAACTCATTACTATCCATATTTCTTATATCCATAACTAAAATGTGTACGTTATAAATAATTAAAGCATCAATCATAAGGTATTGTTTATCATGAAAAAGATAGCGATCAAATAAGTAATATTTTATTGATTTTATACAACAACATGTCATAGGTTTCGTAACATATGATTAATGATAGTACTTTTATACACACTACAAACATTCAGTGTGTGTAACTTATTAATATTAACGCGTGAATGGACCTCCACCATAATTAAAAGTATTGATAGCGATCAAAATAGATAAATTCAACGAACAAACAACGCGGTCACTCAAAGCTTATGAGGACCGTATCGTAAGTATGCAGTATTACGATTGAAAATTAATTTTCAAAATGTGTTAATATTTTATACTTCAATGCAATACAGCTATAGGTATTTAAATCATATAGATAAAGACGAAAAAATATATAATTTAGAGCTTATGATCATTGATTTGGAAGTCACTCATCGAACATGAAACGTTTTCCCACAATCTCAAGTATACCAATATAAAAATAAAATATAACATTTTCTTCAGTAATAATGACATTTAGCTTCTAGAAATAAAATAAATGATATTAACTATATCAAATCCTCTTGATTGAAAAGAAATACATATCAATTTCAAGATATATTTTTTTGGTTTTTAGTTCACCGTGTGGTTTCCACTTTTACTAATAGAATTAGTTACCTACTTATTACTAATTCTATGTTTTTACTGTAAGTTCCTTCATCCAGAACAATAACGAATATTGTGGTATTGTTAACATTTAAGGTTTCAATGGAACGCATCCTTAATTACCTAAAAGTATCAATAGCGTAATACGTTAACTGAATAAACGAACAATGCCACCACTTAAATTTTATGAATATTCGACTGTCAATATGCGTTGAATATCTATGCTTATATGAAGCGTTTTGCGCACACAATCGGATTATAGGTACTGTACCAACATATCGGTATAGCGGGCTCTCAAATATTAGTTGAACGTGACCTTAATGTCGAAAATGGCTATTAAAGGCTAACATTGGCCGCACTCCGCCTATGTCAACTAGCCGGTGTCACATAACCGCCGCCATCGCTGCCAATACATATTATAGGTAATAGCGTTTTATTTGGATCATTTTATTTGAAAAATTGTTAGGTCTTTGTCTAAACTATCACTTATTTATTTTTTGAAATCAAAGGCTCGAAGATCAGAATATGAGCCTACAGTAACACGTTTTACTGAAATAATTTTGATATTATGTAACTATTTTTTGATGTTATCATATAAAATGTTTCCAAAAAGCTCGACTAAATCATTTTATATTTTGCAATATAACGATAGGGTAGAAGAAAAATATGTAGATAGAAATAGCAACACCTAAAATATCTATATTCAAACTTTAGTAATGGAAATCTCAAAGTAAATCGCCGAAATCAAAACAAAACATTCACTTAATTTCCTATAAATCCTTACAAATCTCACGAGTGATGAATTCGGAACTCGAATCGTGAAATCGCAGACGAAAGTCGTAATCTTCACGAAAAATAATTCCAATTTTTACGACGTACTAAAACTATTGCCTCTAAAATATTTTATTGAAACATGTCTAGGTGGAACATATATTTATGCTTCTAAAACGAATAGCCCTAATATATCAAACAAAGCTACGCAATGTATAAACCTCCGCATACTTCGTACATAAAGAACGAGGTGGTTAGAGGCCACGCAAAAAAGGTTAAATTGTACTAAATCCACGTACACACACGTAGGAAGTGCTAACATGGACCTCGCACCTCTTTGTGAAAGCTGGAATGGCTACATTAAGTCCAGCTTGCATACGTAGCTATCTTGTTTTACGTTTGCCTGTCTTACCAATAAAACAAAGGATTTAGAGTTTGTAGAATGGTGCGAGGTTTAGAAAAGTCCGTGCTTTTTCTCTGTTACCAAGATTTCCTTCTTGAAAAAGAAAATGTATATTCTCTTAATACATATAAATTATATATACTAAAATAAGCATCTAATAAGCTATTGCGTGCACCGTAATTACTTGATTGTAGATGCACGAGAATGGCAAACTGATTGTGTTTCTTTTCATCATTTTCATTCGGTCATTTTGCATATTTCAGTTAGAAATAAATGAGACAATCACAGCTATTTTTAACCTGGGGAACACTACCCGTCCATAGAGAGCGGAGGGTATTGTGTGTGATTCCGTACTGTGTGTGTAACTGAAACAAGTAAATTGAGTATTGCTTAAAATTTTAATAGTCTAGGTATCCAAGAGCTCTCTTTTTCGAATAATGCTTCGAATGACTCTGCTATCCAAGTTTCATGCCTATTGAAATATCTTTCATAGACAGCATAAAAATATAAAATTCATGTAAATTGGTCACAACATCACCATTATAGTCAATTTTAATGCTGTTAATCACAACACGGTTCATTACAACAAAATAATATAATATTTAATCAAAAAGTTCATCGTTAAGCTACATATTTCAGTAGAAAAAATGGCAGGCTAAAGCTAAAATAAAGTATTTTTGTTTACAGTGAAGAGTATTTTGGTTGCTGCCTTTAGAAAAAATGCACGAAGGCACTCAAGTGGCTCAGTGCATCGGATGTAAAACGCGCGTTGTGTGGTGCGGTTGAGGCCAGAGTAGAGGGTCCAACAGACAACAACTATGCGAAACTATTTTCAAGTTTTGCGCATATAACGTAACATGTTGTATAAGAATCTGTTTAGCATTTTCGCTATTTTTTTCTGTTAGATTTTTTTAAATTGTCCGAAGTTAAAAGCTGCCGATTTTGACACCGTGGTTTAAAAAGCAACTGCTTTTTGAGGCACGGTGTCAAAATCGCTGTTAGTTACTTAACTAAACTATCTGAACATAGTCAGATCTCTATTTGTGTCAGATTGCATGCATCTGTTGCGCCGCAAATTATAGCATGATGATTATAAGTAAAGTAATGATAGAGGGTGCCCCGTTGTTCACGTTCTTTTTTATGAATTACTTGGCCAATAAAACATCTGCCAAGATCAAAAACCACATGGTTAATAATGTAATTTTATAATCAAACAAAAACTGCAAAGTGACATCCATCTTCATAATATCTTTGATAATAGGTACTTTTATTATTTTTGCTACAAATGAATGTGGTATAAGTCATAAGCCTAAACATGATTTTTCATAGTTATTAGAGTCTAGGGAGTAATTAAATGACCCCACTTGGTTCCAGGGCTGGAAAATGTCGCTAACCTTTATAATAAGCTCGTAGATTCGAACGAGCATATTATGCGCAGAATAATGTATTTATTTAACCCTCCGTTTATTTTAAGCAGTCTTGATTCCAGTCCATAGTATGGCTACCTTAGGCAAGAGGCAGGCAGGCAGGAGTCAAACACGCGGTTTCGGGCTAATAGCACATTAGAGCAACCATCTCAGGGGCGCGGGCTTAAATATTAACGCGAGCCCACCACTCCAAGCCTCCCTCGAAAAGCCTTTTTATTTGTGGATAACGAGATACCTTCACTGCTACTTTATAATGAGGTTTCTTATTTCCTAGTAATGACTTTCATATAGTTATTTATTTAAGATTTAGTGCCCATAACTCGGTCAGCCGTCCCGGTGTTGGGTTTTATACGAATTTACGTTTACGACGCACCGTTAAGGTGGCGCTTAATTATAAAGGAGTCTTCTGCACAGATTCATTTTGTGCGATAAATTATTTAAAATATCCTTGAGCGTAAGATAGTTATTATATGCTTGGAAAAATCTCAGGCTCGCTAAGAATTCATTTTATATGGGCGACCGAGTGGTTTTGTTGTTATTATTTTCTGACTTATTCGGCGGTATAGTGAATTAGAAAATGCGTGATATATTATTCTAAAAAGACATGTTCTTTACTGATGTTCTTTACTGAAATTGGTCTATGAACAAATTCTTAGCCAAACTAGCAATACATACCGAACAATTCCAGAACACAAGTTACGGCTGACCTAGCAACGAAATTTTGGAGCAGTGCTTCCGTTTGGACACGATATTTTACTATTGTAGTAACAATATTTATCGTAAATATTTTGATTTTGTGTATTATTGACATATATATTTAAGGTTTATTATTTTTATGGTAGAGCCATGCTGTAGTTAGTCCTGTATACAGCCGATATGACTCGACTGAGCTACATAACACCGACGTATAAGTTTTATAATTTTGTTATTGCGCTTTGCTTCGACTTGGATACAGTATGATTTTTCAGAGAATCGATTACAATTGATTTTAGCTGCATAAAAACATGACATAAATGCAGGACATTTTGTTGTTTCCACATGTTGTACCTTACTTTGGCATTAGCTTATTCTATTATTATTATGATTATTATGATTTTGCTAGGTATCCTTAACTGTCACAGAGATGGCGAAAAATTTAAATTCGCCACCTGAAAGATTTTTTGCACGTGCGCCATGATTGACAATGAAATGTGCGAACCTTTTTAACTGT
Organism: Mecyna flavalis; assembly: GCA_949319885.1. NCBI lineage: Eukaryota > Metazoa > Arthropoda > Insecta > Lepidoptera > Crambidae > Mecyna > Mecyna flavalis. The sequence goes on along the minus strand of OX439435.1, from coordinate 7,954,496 downwards.
TCAAAACAACGTCCCATCGCAAATTGTGATGCTCGAGTGTTTTCGTAAATTGTCATCGACACGCGGCAGGTTGTTTCCGGAGTAATGCGTAATTAAGCGACAAACAAAATTCAAGTGGAGTTATGCGCCTGTTTCGGCCTTGTCACCCCCCCAGCAGATGTGCCAGCCTTAGGCATGAATATTTATGATTCAATATGTAAACGTCACTCATTAAAGCGTTTAATCTGATGCGTGGTTGACTCTGAATTTATAGGTTTGTTGTTTTAGCCGTGTTCTGTGGATTCAGTTTCAATTTATGTAAGCCTGGTGTTTTTATTAGAACTTGAATAATATGGACTTGGGTTTGACCACTATCACAATAGACAGTGATAGTCGAAGAAGGATCGAAATCGCCTGTAGATACATTTATAAATTATTCACTGGTGAATTCAATATTATAAAAAAAATGTTTTTGACACATTCGAATTCTTTGACCCACGGAATCGAAAACAAGCTTAGGCATTATTTAAAAAAAGTTTTTTTTTAATAATAATGTTTATATGAAGCCAGTTGACTAAATCTAATTACGCACCTTCTCACTTATAGAAGTGAGAAGTGAAATAATTATAGATCCGTAATTTTAAAATAGTGTTTTGTAGAAATTGACAGAAGCAGTCCCAATATCACGGTCTTCTTGCGGTGTAGCAATTATTTACTGATTTCTGTAAAGCTACTGAAAGTCTATGTTGTAAGCTACATGATAATAATATGTGCTTTTAAAATAATCATATACTAACTGCAGATAAAGTTTTAAAATCCGTCCGGTCAACCAGACGCTTCAATTAATAAAATACGAGAACAATATTTTAAGCAATCAATTGATGAGTTTTGGTGCATGTGTGAAGTGCTCTTAGCAGTGACTATGTGTTCATACGAGTGCCTTTTAATAAACATCGTATGAAAAATATTGAAAGAGGCTTTTCAGGACAGCCAAATCAGTTAAATTTAAACTATTTGACTACTGAATGGTGTATTGACTATGAATGTGAAATATATTAGTTTGGCTTGCCAAATCATGGATCTAGCCACTGGAAAAACGCTCGGGGAAAGAAGACGAATAGGGTAAAGGTTCGTAATTTTTATATTAGTGCCTAAGTGTTCTGATTCTTTTAACAATCTACTGAAAATGAAAGTAATATAAATATAACATCAATAAATTCTTTTTAAGTTAGCCCTTATCATTATTCTGCTCTACCAGTGCGATTTAATGGCATCAATTTATACTGAAAATAAATACGGGGTCACTGGTGTGCGAGTCGAAATTGAAAAAAATAATAGCATTTGTTTTCTGAGTCCGTTCCAATTATTAAGATTTCATCAATTATTAGAATCAACCATCTGAATATATTTCATTGGAATACTAATTATGAAATAATGAAACATAGCTAATAATGAAACAGTTTAATGCAAAAACTGTTAATAAACGATCCTTGCATGCGCCTGAATATTTCTGTCTGCGTTTCGACGCGACGATTTCACCGAAGCAATTACGATCGTTATTAAAAACTTGTTCACGATTCGTGATTTTAATTTTTCGCTAAACTTTTGCAATATTTCTCTCGGGGGTCGACGCGAAACGGAATTTGCATATTCAGCAGTAAAATTTACGTCACAAACAATGCCCTATTACGGTACAATGGAAATGTCTTTACATTGTTGCGGTGCGGAGGCGCGCGGAGCGCTCACACGTCACTGTGTTGCCAGATGCACATAACTCACTGTGGGACTGACGTCCTATTCGATATAATTGTTTTAATGGTTTATATGAAATGTGAAGTTGTTACAGAATATCCATATCTATTGCCAACACAGAGAAATAGATTCAATCTGGGTACCGAACCCAGACTTTTGAACACAGCCGTTTCATATCTATGACATTTGAACGATTTCCAGTCGTCTTGTGATAATTCACAAGACGACTGGAAATCGTTCAAAGAGAAAGAGAAAGTGTGCAGTGGAAAAGAATCATTCCAAGTGAGAAAATAAGATACCAACCGAATAGATATAGGTAGGCATTCCGATAAATCTCTGTGCCGATGATGAAACAATGTCACAAAAAATAAGTCCCTCAGGAATATTTCATTTCATGTTCCCCAATGGTTGATGGTAGAGAATGCTTTTAGCGTTATATTCATCTTTAGTACCCTAATTTTGTGGTCAATAAAGTTTTTATTAATAAATAAGTTCCGGATAAATTAAAAAAAAAAAACAAAAAAAATATCTAAAAGGATATTTTTGCGTAGCAGTTAGCAACACCAGCTCACACGTCACTGCAGAGACTCAAAGAGCGACCGACGTCGCTGATTTACTGCGAGACCTGTGGCTGCGCGTGTTTAAATGAAAATTATACACGGGACCCGCTATGGGGGCGCGACCTTTCCCTCGTAAAGTAACTAATTTATGAACTCGTGATACTTCAGTGAGGTGCCCGCTCCCTGCTCTTGAAATTTTAAACGCCGCCCGCTACTGTGCAGGTGGTGAATTTTTTACGCGGCATTACACATCTTGACTTTTGGGCGAATCAATGCTTTTTAGACATGAATATGTCAAAATTTGAACGGCGTTTGCATGACTGTCACACGTTTGTGTTTTTATGATGCCAATTTTGCATGCACAAGAAAGAGACGTAGGTAACTTGAATGTTTCAAAACGCTCCAAAAATATAGCAAATTTAACAGTTCGTAACCAGTTGCAGCAACTTACATAGCAATCAAGCAAGTAAATAACTAGTCTTTGCAGGAAATAATTACATTACTTGAACAGGAGTTCTTCAGACAAAAAATATCAGACTCGAGGCCAAATTCCTATTATCACTCTATACTATACTCCTTTATGCGCATAACCCTTTCACAAAAGATCGATGTATGAGCAGTAGCTTTGTTATTGCTTTGTTTAGTGTGTAAGTGTGCTGGAGGTCCAAACCCCCCATTTCCTCTCCCACTTTCTCATTCCCATCACACACAGCCTTTTTGAAATTGCGAACAACGCATCTGAGAAACTAGGCACAAGGGTCCATAGTCACTTACCATCAGGTGTTATACTTGCTCGTTTCACTACCTCTTTCATAAATAAGATTATTTTAATTGATATTGTATTGAATTTTAATTTTAATAGAAAACATCATAATACTATGCCAACCCTTCACCGACGTTAAACGGGGGCTTCGTCGTTTGACCCCGGTCCCGAATACACCGCGGTGTCAAACGCACAAGGACTCTTTTTGAATTGGCCGTTTGACACCGCGGTGTCAAGTGGTGAACAACTTTTTAAACCCCCGTTAAACCAAGGCCGTCCAAAAAATATTGTTCCTACAACATTTCAATTGCGTAATCTAAAATTTAACAGGGTACATATTCCAGAAAAGATGGTAAATAATACACCTCGTTTCAATTTGACACTAACAACCGAACTGAAACATTTCGGTCTATCAATAAATCATTAATTAGTTATATTTGCATTGATTGAACACCGCATGAGTGCACGTAATAGGTTTGAATTTAATTAGACAACCACATTTTGTTGGGATGTACTATGCCAATATTAACATAAAACGGACAGACAAACAACACTGGAAATTAATTTTGTGTGTCGTTGCTAAATTGAATTCCAAATTATCTAATTCAAAATAAATACTCTTGAATATAAAGCTTGTATATTAATATGCTGGCTTTGAAAATTATTTGTCAAAATAAATATTGAAATAGTAGATTTCAGTAGTTTACCTTTTAGCTTCCTTGTTTAATATTCAAGTGTACAATGTATGGTAATATGTTTTGCAAATATGCGCCTATAATGCTTACTTATCACGATTACTTTGCTTGTGCGATGTAGAATGCCATTCTAACAGTTGATAATCAGCGCCATCTGTCATCAGATGTCGAGAGGATACTTGATTAAACTTGTAAATACTTAATGCTTTATAAATAAGATTTCAAATTATTTTTTGATATCACGCTCTCATAAATATTCGTCATTATCGAGTTTGCTTACGTGACTTTAGTAACAATAAATATTTGCCGAGTTTGTACAGTAAACACGTAAATTAGCAACTTTCATCTCCGTTTTCAAATCCTAAACAACCTAATTCATATGCAAAAGAAAAAATGTTAATAAGCACGAACATTTAGCAAGGTTTTATGTTTGAGCGACCTCGGCTTTATACCTACGTACATACTGTATGTTGTAGGTAGGCTGTGGGATCAGCCATTTCGAGAAATGCGCAGATCGTAAACCGTGGACAACAAGGTGTAAGGAACGCCAAGGAAAGTCGTTCTGTTTGAACTTATCGCTAAGGAAGCAGCGTAGTGACACTGCGGCGTAGAGTACGGTGTAAACAGTTAAGCTAGGTTACTTTTTTGTGCATGAATATTATATGAATCTAGTTCCGATTTAGTGCAGTTGTTTAGAGGTAAAATGTCAGGTTAGATCTTTGCACGATACAAACAGGACGATAAAAAGTTTTAAATCGACTTGTCTGGCTTCATCTGGGGTTTTTCCATGCTACAGGAATTGAAGGATGACAGGTTGGTATAATTCACACCTTCAGTTTTCTGAAAATAATTGATATGAAAAGTTCAAAGGTACCTATTTAACATATGAATTCCTATCTCATCGGGAAGCCACCATGTTCATATTGATCCCCCGATCAAATCCTTTTGATACCAGAATCTGATAAATGGGTGCTACATTTGATTAATACTAAACATAACCATAAAATTGATATTAGCTTACCCTGATCCCACGCTGGCACTTTGTCAAATGACTAATTTCTCAATCCATATGCGGCGCGTAAGTATACCTACAATGGCGCTTATAGATACGGGAATCATAATTTATGCGTAGGTGTGTCGGTACCTGTATAAGGTATTATAGCACAGACCACCCGTTTCCATATTGAGCCTGACCCGGAATTTTGATTAAGCGTAAACTAGATTATGGTAGGGGGATTGAGACTGTTTCTTAAACTACTAAACAGTTAATAGTGTTGCCTCAAACTTGAAGTTACTTATTTGCTCCGACATCGGCTATGAGAGTTATGAGGGAAGTTTGCTCGCTACCTCTATGTAATCCAAGGCCCTTAAGCTATGCAAATCACAGTACAAATCGGGGTTATACGCCGCATGTGTTTATGTTATTCTCAGATACTGTTTCATGTTATTGCATAGCGTAATTGCACGGCTAACTGCTGTTTCTTGATTTTGTCGAGCGTCACTTTGGTGGAGAAATTGATAAAGCAGGTAAAAGTGACACGACGTCCAATTCGCGTTGAACAATTTTTTTTGTGTCATTTGGCAGACAGACAAGCTTTCCACCGAATGGTAAACGGCCACTTCGGTCTATTTTCTTTGCAATTTTGACGTTGTGGTTTGGCATTAGTTAGAAAAATTAATTTGAGTATAATTATCCTTGCCATGTTTTGGACAACTTTTTCGAGCTTAGTTTTATGACGCCAAAGTCGACTAGTATTTGAAAAGTGCTTCTAGCGTCCCCTTACTTGTGCATTGTATTATTATGTATACGTTAAGATTATGCAGCCTACGTTTGAATCCCCGTTACAATTTGGCTCAGTAGCCAGCTATCATTGTAATGGCTAGCTTTCACTGAGGCCTTTGCCCTATAGCAAGATATTAATAGGACTGAAGCACCTTCTTACTGAAACAATAGCGTTCCCCTTCAACCGAACTGCCTTTACTCAGACAGCGTCCAGAAATGAATTGGTTCATTTACCGCAAATACTAACTAAGTGCAATTGAAGCGAGCAAAGAAACTGCATTGTTCATTATTGTAGGCGAGTACAAAGAAGGGGAGCAACTCGAGTCGAACTAAATTTATGAAAATTTTAATGGTAAAATTTCGCGCCCCGGACTATTATAGTTTCGGTGAGTTATAAACTCGATACTGATACAGGTGAAAGGTTCGAATTAATTCACTGCGCTTTCGTTAAGATTGTAGACACCCGTTTGTTTTGCTTTGGTATTTCAATAGCTGTATGGTTTCAGATAGTTCAATTCTTGAAACAAGAAATACTCGGTTCCAATTTCCTGTGCTGTGCAAAGTATTTATCTCTCTGGACATTATTCACGAGCGCATACTTTGATAGCATTATCTACCTTTTTCTTCAAGTATATAGATATGTTCATATGCTATGGATATTCATATAGATATGGATATGCAAAGATTACTATCGTGTCCAAATTAGATCTTCCAGTTTGTGTTTGAATGTATCTATTTGTAAATACTTATCTCAATACTTGTGAAAATAATGGCAATTGAAACTGACCTCACAACTTACAGCAGAGCCAGTCAAAGATATAAATAAACAATGAGAATAATTATCTAAGAGACCAGCTAGGAATAGGCACATTAATTGTAGCTGACCAAGAGCTTATATTTAAATACCACCGCAAGGTCCGTTTTGGAGACACCTTGCGCCAGTCAAGCGGTTTATTTGCATAAATTGCAGTATATTTTAGTACATAAATTATGCAAAATCGTTTTGACGCGAGTCTCGGTGGCGCGTTTAAGATGGGTACATCCAGCGTAGCTCCATAAATATTCAGTTTAGGGGACACTCAACTGACTTATGGACGACCTGATTTAAACAAGATGGTATGCATCCGAGCTAAAGCCATAACATAATGGTAGCTGGCTTCAACGTGAATTCTATTTGCAATCCTGAGTGCTTTCTTTTTGTTTTATGAAGAAGCCATTACATATTCGCTTTGTTATTTACGGCAGCACGTGGCAGCTTATTGGACCGGAATGTTCTTCATGTCAGGTTTTTGCCTTTGCCTTATATAGTTTAAGCATGCTTGGACTAAGCTCACAAAAACAAGATCGGCTATTCAACTGGATATTCTCTCAACATTCCTTCATTACAATTAGCAGGGGAACCAGAAAATTTTAACTGTATTGGTATCGTGGTTGTAATTTCGATCTTCATGATGTCTACAACTTGTCTAATTGAAACATCAGAGCTATAACATAGAATATTAATATAATTCCGCAGAATAATTTCCGATTGGACAGGTGATGACACCTAAATGATACCGTTTCATCCAAAATTGAACTTAAGTCCATCGAATTAACTAAACGACACAACAGCATAACAGTGCGACAAACTTATCTGTCCCGGTGGCTTGTGTTGTGCATTGGTTGTGCATAAATTAACATTATATTAATATAAATAATAGGTAAAAGAAACACTGGTAGGTATACATAATAGAAACAGCTCGAAAATCACCATACATTTATGTGAAAGAAAACAAACAGTTACGGTTTTTATAAAAATCAGTTTTAATAAATATTAAGAAACAATATTGTAATATTATTCGAGTTACATTATTTGTCAGAATATGCACTGACACGTTTTGTTCGTTGAGTTTTCATCGCATCCATCATATGATTAGAAAATGTCATCCAAATAGAGTTTCCACTCCATTACTTACAGTTTGACTAAGTTCTTTAGAGCGGACGGACTTTGGCACTGAACTGAAATTCATTAAGAAACTTTGAGCTGTACATTTCACGCGTGCACTAACTAAAATTAAATTATAATTAAATTGCTTTGTTGTGTTCGATTTGGGTCATTTTACCATCACTTCTTTAGTTACACAGAAATTATAATATTAAGATTGTATTAAGTTGAGACATTGTATTGTAAGTCAAATTGACTAGCCCGATGGCGTATTCGGTAATGACTCTGCCTTATGCGCCAAGGGTCGTGGGTTAGGATCCCACCAGGGCAGACATTAATTTTAAAAACATGTGTTTTTTTTTGTTTTGTGTTTGGTTGGATGTTTCATCATCATCATCATCAGCCTGTAACAGTCCACTGCTGATTCCACGGGTCATAAACCTGAACATAGGCCTCTCCAAATGCTCGCCACGCTGATCGATTCTCGGCCACTCGCATCCAGCTCCTGCCAGCCATCATGCCTGAGGGCGTCCTACACTACGTTTACCGAGACGCGGTCTCCACTCTAGAACCCGTTTACCCCAATGGTTATCGGTTCCTCGGGTGATATGGCCAGCCCACTGCCACTTCAGCTGGCTAATCCGGCGAGCTATGTCGGTTAAATTGGACGATTATTTGTATTTAAATACCTGCACGATTTGCGTTTTCCAGATGGTGATTATGTAAACTTATGATTATTCGCTTACTCCATAAATATATGTTTACGGCAATTAAAACTACAATCCCTCCACATGACTGTGTTTCATTTTCAAATGTAGTTGTCGTGTTTATTTTCAGTGCTTCTTTTCTTATTACATAAAAAGTAAATATTGTGCGACAAACTTATCTGTTCTGGTGGCGGTGTCGCTATTTTTGTTTTAGTATTGTCATTAAATATCATTTTTGCACTTTTGGCAGTAAAAATAATTTTATGGTCCAAATGTGCACAAAGTGATAAAAATTGACAAAAAAGTAAAGTAATATGTAATTAAAACACATTTTTTATTGTTGAATTCTATTTCTCCATAATAACAATTCACTTTTAATTAGCCATTAATAAAATTAATGGCTTATTTGTAACAACAACAACTGACAACACTATCCTGTAGCAGTTTTTAAAATTGACAATGTCACGTACATAGTTCAATTTTGGCCACCGGAACAGATAAGTTTGTCGCAAGTATATCAGGCAGTGACAGTGAAGTAAAACACGATTAGTAAACAAAGTGCAGAACTCCAATCTCGGCAGAAAATGTAGGTTGGTCAGGTCGCACGGAGCAAGTAATACGTTGGCTGGGTCGTAGATCAAACATTTTCATGATATGGTTGCAATTTGCGGAGCCGTTACATCGTAATAGTGGTTATCCTCGGCGAGATGGGAATATCTCCAGTGGGCAGGCGCGCTTTGAATCTACGGCGTGTCGTTGCTTTTCCGTCTAATGTAGGTACGTGTATTTATAGTCAAAGTGATAATTAAATGTTGTTGCATTGGAGCCGTTTACTAACTTGTGTGGGCTTACTAACGCATTCTTAGAATCAATGAACAGGTTAACAGTAATGCAAGTTTTTTGGTGTGCTTTTAGGGATTAATTTATTTGTTAATTATAATACTCTACAATATACAAGTTCGAAAGTACGAGTAAAAAAAATTTAAATTTTTGAGTACGAGTAGGTGCTACCCCTACAGGTGAAAACTGCCGCCATATTATTACCTTTGCTTGTGTTTCGGCAATATTAATGTGGGGTCCAGTACACTTCAAACGAAAAGCTCGAGTACCAAAGGAGCCTACAGTGTGGTAGCACATTCATTTCCTCCCACTATAAAAAAAAAAAAGTGTGGTAGCACATTGAGTGACGCTGGTTATAGTGGTTATGTATCCCTCAATGGATTAGGCCACCGTGGCCGCTATCCACCAGGTGGACTGTCTGCCAGTTGAAGTGACATCAAGAAGGCTACAAAATATTCTACGACTTCTTGTTAATTTGTAAAACATTGCTAATCACAAGTCACAACCTACAGTCACACCCACATTAAAGGTCAGCTTTATATAGAACAGCTTTTGCCTGTGTTAGAATAACGATTAATTAAATAACAAATTTTTCAAGTACACTGAATTTTTTTGTGAAGTCACATTTTTAAGTGTTCCTTTTGTAGTTTATTCTTAATTTACTAAGTAAAAACCAGTTTTACCGCTATCAGATACCTGATTTTAATTCATGTGACAGATATCAATAATGTTGCCTAATTTTTAATTGGCACCATCCAAAGCGTCGTGCATTTTCGTTTTCCCCGCTACAATTTTGCTCCGACTTAGCCTACAAACTCAAATATACCTGGCATAGGTGTCGAGCTCGCAAAAGTAATTCGCAATCCACCGACCAACACAATGCACGCAATTCATAAAGAATATTTTTATGAAATTTTTAATACTCGCGCATACATGCGGGCCGTTCTCGTAAATCAAGTACTTCCGAGCGGCCTTTGAATTTCCGCACCATGATATACCGCCTGTGACAATGCCAGCCTTCGTCATTTATACACCAATATTCCTTTTGACGAAAAACGACACTAATTGAACAGGGAAAGTGGATGCTATTGAATCTTTTATTCGAACCGAATCCATTATTATGAGTCCCCACCCAGCCATATTGACTACAGTTAACACATAATAAAAACAATTGATTTATTTTCCGTTTGTCCCCAGTGGCTGTTTACGGCAATTAAATTTGTCATCAGATCGGACTTAGTTAATGAACTTTGCCTAACGGCCATTGTCTCTTTTGAGAATAAATTGTTGTAATAAATAACAATTCCGGTGTAATTATACCTTATTTCAGTTACTTAAGATTCAAAGTAAATGAGTTAATTCTATTTTCAAATCATCTTTTATTACCGTAAAGTCTCCCTGAGAATCCTGAGATCTTAACTAGGTTTTAATTACATAATATTCTTACTAAAAAGTAACAGCCTATTGCAATTTTTTTTATCAAATAGGAATAAACTAGTCGTTCGAAATATACAAACAGTAACATGCTATTAAAACACACGAATAAATACTCTTTTTGTATCACAATTCATAAATAGTGAGACTATAATAAAATATATTTAGGGAGTGAAGAGAAAAAGATTAAAATAAGAGAACAATAGTTGTCTTTTAATGACCAAAGCCGGTACAAAGGAAGTATGTACATATGTTTTCTTTTCGTTCATAGTGAAATAAACATGAAATCGTCAAAGCCAAAAATGTAAACTTGAATTTTTCATGCAGCCACTTTCATCGAAGTAAAAGTTACTGCAACGTGGACTCCTCTAGAGTTATGTGGAGCGAGGAAATATTTCTGGAACGTACTGCGCCGTGCATAAATCATGCTCTAGCTGTGACCGAATATATACGAAAATTATCAATGAAACTTTTTTAAATGCGCCACATAAATGCAATACATGACCTGTGTTCTTATTTTAAATATATTATATATGTAGTACTTTGCTACAAATATTTTACTGCGAATACCCTTATATGAATGACATGACGTGTACTTTAGTCTCTGAATTTACTATTTTTAATCATTGAGCTACACAAAATTTTTTAATAACACTAAATTGTGTGAAGCTTTAATAAGATTTTAATGGATTATTGCCCAAATTATTGCCTGAACTTAGACCGCCCCCGTCTTCTGTGTTCTTTTATATTTAAGTGGGAGCCATTTCAAAACACACCACGAAGACAAAATGTTACAGTCAGTTACAACCACTTGGTTGTTTAGTCTAATATAAAAACTTGATACTTTTGAGAAGCCTTTTTCTCTGTTGATAAAATTATTCTTTCATTAAGTTAACATTTTGCACTGTTGTTGCTTTCTTCTTTTCTTAAGTTAATATTTAAAAAAGACATACGTTTTTACTAATGCTGTTAAGGATGATTGGGCTCGTTGAATGCGATTAGAGAACGAGTGTGCGAGATAGATCGTCATCGATGTACGCGCGACGGACCAACAAATTATAGCCGTCCTGGGAGCATTGCCGGGCTACCAGAAATATATCTACGCTCGACTCCTCGCTAAACAACGATCAAACCTGACGAAATAAATAGAGTCAAATGAAGTATTTTTAGACGGTTTTTTAATATTTATGTGAATGCGATAAAAAATGAGAAATAACGGAAGCCATTTTCAGACTCTTTTAGTGGCAAACTTCCACACAACAAACTTCGATTGTTGACCGTATCCGAAATACTAGTCAAATTTCATCTTTTATAAAATATGTTAGACAATAATTATTTAAATCGGTACTCAGAAATCGGTAATCATTGTTCAGTACTGTGTGGCATTTGGGAATAGACGTTTATCTGCAATCTATGACTGCCGGCTCTTATCCAAAGATAATACCAATTTCCAATAATAGAGGAAAACGAGATGGATGGATTGCTAAAAGTACGTAATGTACATGAAGGGAGTGGATAAAGAATTGATGGCCAGTAGAAGGGAGTGGAAGAAAAATACTGTGCCGGCCCTACTTAGTGTTTCATACAGGGAGGAAAATAATTAAATATATTCTTTTAATATGATTGAAGTTTTGGTTGTATCTAAGGAATTTGTCATTGATTAATATATTTTTTTCCTTTTTGACTGTGTATCACAACAATTTACCATACTGGTAGTATAAAATTGATGGCCGGTCGCGTTGGACGCGATTAGAGGGCGTCTGGATGAGATATATCGTCGGCGATACACGCGTGCGACGGTCCAACAAATTATCGTCGCCCTGGGAGAGACTGTCGGGTTAACAGAAATGTTTCAAACGTTGTACAGATACGATGGAATTTAGTACAAAGGACTTTTGTACTGACTAAAAATGACAATGCTAACGTAAGATACTGGCAGGAAATTAAAATCTTTTTTTACATGGTGTCATCTCACCCTAAAATTACATTATCTGTACCCAAAAAAAATATTACTTAGTCCGAGTATATACATACTGATTCTTAAACCAGTCTTAATAACGACATCAACTCATCAAAGAAATCCATTTTTACTTTTAAACAATGCATTATATTATCCAGACATCATGCTTTTTTTTACTTAGTGTCGTCTAGCCTTAAATTACATTATGTGTGCCCAAAAAAGCAAACTAGTGCAAGAATCATAGTTTATATACTAATTCTAAATCCAGCCTTTACAAATAGTCTCGTTGAAGAAATAAACTTTTACGTTAAAGCAATGCATTATTTTAGACATCACTATAGACTACTATTATTAAATACACTGAACCTATTAGAAGTCTGAATTTTAATAATAAATTGTTATTCCATTCATCTCAGTAAGTCAACGGAGCCAAGATATCAATGTTTGAGAGCTGCGTAGGAATAACTTTATGATCCACACTTGTAATGCAACGCGGAGTAAATCTCGCCTGATGTCTCCAAGACCACGTTCCTCCAATATTTGAGCTCGCTCGTGTTCGTAAAGCTATTTGGTTTACGACTACTGCTATATCCGATGGCTCAGACTGAGGAGTATCGTTTATTATTGTCATAGCTCGGAATTCATACTTTGTTTGTTGATTTCGTTACATTTGCTACGTCTATTTGTAACGGTATAATGATATTGTTATTTCCTCCCATTGTCTGGATGTGGTATGTTGTATTACAACAAACGAAAAAAGGAAATCATTACGACAACACAACTAAGTTGGCGCCTCTCGTTCTTAAAAATAGTAAATTCTGCTGTTTAAGATGGATTTCTAATATTTTAAATATCAAAAATGATTTTTATTTAGATATAGTCAACATCTTAATTAATGCTTTTATTTTATTTTAGATGGTCGCACTTTAAATCGATAAATCGGAGCCTAAATCTACTATTTATCAATAAAATCGATTTGTGTTATTTTATTTACATCTACATTTTACTTCCCACCTAATTCCCCACTCGGCTGAATAAATAATTCGTAGTCATTCTATACACGCGTTAAACGGACACTTGTTCCTGTTTTTCCGAAACAAAAACAGCAAAATTAATAGTGAGAGAGTCCATTATCCTGCATTAAGCACTCAGTGGGGCGAATGGGACATAATGGGCCGTCGCCGCGCTACATAGGCCCTTTTATGTTTCCTAATAAAAACGTCACCGCTACCCGATACACATTGTCTACTTAGTAAATAGATTATAACGTGGGTTTGGAGGACTATAAAGTTAACGTGAATGAGATTTATTAACGTTAGTGATAGTGTAAAAGACTTTAATAGACCTTTCGTTGCAGAGTAATTAGGACCTAATGGCAAAATAATGAGACTCAGTTTTGATCGTCGCTTTGCTACTGATAAATATACTGATTTCAGTTTTGACGTAATTTTAGAAGCATCGTCTATGCTTACAAAAACTATTGAAAAAATAATATAACATAGTGGTATACTATTCCTCTAGATAGTTTAGGACAAAATAGCACCGTAAATTTACATAGCATGTAGGTGCAATAGAGGATGCTGTGCTAAAAGTTTCATATTTTATCCGACCTAAGCTTAATTTTTTCGAATGATAACTTGCTCCAACTTATTGAAACAATCATGGCATTAATTTATGATTATTATAAAGAAGAAAGATATTTTGTTTGTTCATAGGCTCCGAAACTACTGAACAGATTTGAAAAATTCTAATTCTAGCGACCGCTATATAAGATATTTTGACAAAATAGTTTTAGCAATATCGATAATCGTGCGTTTTAGGGCGAGCGAAAGGCAGAGTATTAGCTTAGCGCATTAGTAAGACGTAGAATACAATGTAGTTCGCTTATTGCATGGCTCACTCCCGTCCAATGCTTTGGCTAATGGCCTTGAGGGAGAGCGCAGGTCGTGTAGATCCTCAAGGCAAGTCTGAGGGCCAGCCTTCGCGAGGTTGCTGCCTGTTTTTGGTCTGATTCCTTCTGAAACAGACGTAACTAAAAACCCTCAGGCGTCAACCCGTCTTCCATTTTCCTTTCCTATCCGCTTCATCCTATCCCCTCCTTCCCAAGCACCGCCAACCCTAATTCAAGGTGTTTTGCGATCCGTGCCGAAGAATGCGTGGCTGAGAGGGAGCTCAGTCTCTAACGGAGCCTGCCCGAAACCAGGGCGAATCGGTGCAGTACTTAGCCCTTCCCCCGGCAAGCGGGGCTCTGCCGGGGGTGACCTTTTATTTCCCTAGCTACTTGTGGGACGTTCATGGAAGAAAAGCTACCAAAAACACCACCCAATTCTCCCTTCGGAGAACAACTTTCTGGGGCGAGCGGAGAGCCTAGTGCCTCCAAATCACCCAGCACAGAAGTTGCGGAGAGTCTGACGAATCTGTCGGTGACGGGCACAACAGCCGAGACACTGACTGATTCTGAAAAGACCCCACAAAACTGCAAGCTGCAAAAGCTTAACGGAGCGGCCAAGAAAAGGCTGAAACGGCTTCTGGCTACGGAGATGTGTGCCGAAAAGGCCCTGACCCTTTGCCGCAAGCCGTGGAATGCCATCGTGGTCGACCACCCAAACCTGGGACAGAGCAGAAGAGCAGAGGAGCAGCGAGTGGCAGCAGAGGACGTCCATGTCCCCCAGCTCCACCGCAGAGGTACCTCTGAAATGGCGATGACCACGGGAGATAGGGCGAGGATCTTGCAGGGCAACCTTCACCATGCGGCAGCAGCGTCTGCGGTGGTGGAGTGTTGCTTTGCCGAAAACAGGGTGGACCTCGCCCTAATACAAGAACCCTGGTTAGCCAATACAGTGGTACGGGGACTCTCTTCTGCGGGTAAGATCTTAGTGCATTCAGAAGGGCGAAGGCCCAGATCCTGTATTGTATATAAGAACAACATTAATCTGTTACCTGTACCAGAGTTATGTAATGATGACCTGGTAGCAGGGTTCCTGAAGATACCAGGGCTAAATGGACCGAAAGTGCTCCTGTGCTCTGCGTATCTACCAGGTGAGAAAACTGATCCCACAGTAGACCTGGAGCGAGTTGTGGAATTTGCCCAGCGAAACAACGTGGATCTGTTAGTGGGATGTGACGCCAATGCCCACCACACAGCATGGGGCAGCTCAGACATCAACGGGAGAGGTGAGAAACTATACGACTTTCTCGTACAAAATAATCTGATCACGCTTAACTTAGGCTGCAAGCCGACCTTTGTTACACGTGCCAGACAAGAAGTTCTTGATATAACTTTTGCTTCTAAAAACCTCGCCAAGTACATAGCAAACTGGCAGGTCAGTGACGAAAGTTCAATGTCAGATCACAGACACATACGTTTTGATATAAAAGCAAAGCTTACATGTCAAACATATGTGTACAGAAACCCTAGGACAACAGACTGGGACAAATACAGGGACCAACTGAAATTAAACCTAGAGGTACTGCCTAAACATATTAGGACTGTGGATGCGTTAGAACTCGCAGTGGAGGGAGTCACCGTAGGAATCTGTAAAGCCTACGAGGACAGCTGCCCTGTGAGGGTGAAAACATCTAACACAAAAATCCCCTGGTGGAACCCTAAGCTGAGAAGGCTTAGGGAAGAAACCAGGAGACTTTTCAATAGAGCCAAACACTCCCAAGAATGGGAGACATACAAGCAAGCTCTAACTAAATATAACCTAGAGATTAGGAAGGCGAAGAGAGCATCGTGGAGGAAGCTATGTGACGAGGTGGAAAGTCTCCCCCGTTCGGCACGACTCCACAAAATGCTCTCAAAAGCCACTACTAATCAAATAGGACTTTTGAAAAGATCAGATGGATCTTTCACAAAAAACGAAACGGAGACACTGGAACTACTAGCCGCCACACACTTTCCAGGCTCGAAGCAGACGGCGGACTCCTCAAGTACAGGCAACTCTAGCCGGCCAAGGATAGAGGACTGGAAAAGAGCCGCCATTATGATTCGACCAGATCAAGTGAGGTGGGCAATAGATTCCTTTAAGCCATACAAGGCCTGTGGGGAGGATGGCATTCTTCCAATACATCTAAAGGAAGGAGCAAACATCCTCATACCACATCTGGTAAAAATCTACAGGACCAGCCTGGCCTGGGGACATATACCAGAACGGTGGACCACAGTTAAAGTTCTATTCTTACCTAAGCCTGGGAAAAAGGATTTCGCTCAGCCGAAATCCTTCAGACCAATAAGTCTTACTTCATTTCTTTTAAAGACAATGGAGAAAGTAATAGATATATATATCAGGAGTATCATCTTACCGATGAACCCGATACATCCTTTCCAACACGCCTACCGCAGTGGAAAATCCACGGAAACAGCCCTGATCAGCCTCACTGACAGGATTGAGAAGGCGTTGGAGGACAAAGAAATCGCACTATGCGCATTTCTGGACATAGAAGGCGCCTTCGACAACACACCAACAAACCTTCTGGTTGGAGGCTTAGTGCGTAAGAACGTCGAGCCTGTTACCATTAGGTGGGTCGAAGCAATGCTTACCACAAGAAATGTAAAGCTAACCCTTCTACAAACAACAGTTGAAGTCAGAACCACTAGGGGATGTCCACAGGGAGGAGTATTATCCCCCTTATTATGGACCCTAGCTGTAGACCAACTGCTATATAAGATGGAAGACCTAAGCTTTGATACACAAGGCTATGCTGATGACCTCGTGGTCACGGTCAGAGGCTTCTGTCAAACTACGATCTCCTTAAGGATGCAAAAGGCCTTAAATACCATCAATGACTGGTGTGGAGACAATGGCCTATCGGTTAACGCCACAAAAACCGTTATAGTTCCCTTCACCAAGCGTAGACAGCTGAACAAGCTGATCAAACCTCGGCTGAATGGGAATGAAATTGAGTTTTCCACGGAGGTCAAGTATCTGGGAGTTACCATAGACCAGAGACTTACGTGGAACACTCATTTAAACAACATAATCCAAAAAGCTAAAATAGCTTTAGGATCATGCGGACGTATGGTAGGAAGCTCATGGGGGTTAAAACCCAAAGCAGTTTTATGGCTGTACACAACCATTGTGAGGCCGATAATAACATACGCCTCGGTGGTGTGGTACAATAAAGCCAGCCAGAAATCCGCATCAGACAGATTAGGCAGTCTGCAAAGGACTGCCTGTGCAATGGCAACGGGGGCCATGTCCACCACTCCTGGAGCGGCTCTGAATGCGCTACTCAACATCATGCCTCTTGACCTACACATAATCAAAGAGGCGGAAGCTAGCGCATACAGACTCAACGCCCAGGGAGGACTCAGACCTATCTCTCAAAAATTGAGGACCTTACTGGACTCAGTTCATGAGACACCAACTCTGAAGATGACCCCCGATGTCATGACACCGGTCCATGTTTTCAACAAAACATTCAAGGTTGAGATACCGGACAGGGAAAACTGGTTAAACAACCAAGTTACCTGTGAACGGGGAAGCCTAAACTGGTTCACCGATGGCTCCAAAATGGGCCCAAAGGTGGGCTATGGAGTATATGGAGAGCGACCAAGATATGAACACTCACAAAATCTGGGCACATTCGCCTCCATTTTTCAAGCAGAGATCTTCGCCATCATCGAATGTGCGGAAATCAACCTGCAAAGTAACCACGTAAATCGTGGAATATACATTAACTCAGACAGTCAAGCGGCGATACTAGCACTCGCCGCTAACCAGGTAACGTCAAAACTGGTGGCAGACTGTATGACCCGACTAAACTCTATCGGAAAGAATAATAGGGTAACACTTAGGTGGGTTCCGGGACACGAGGGAATAATAGGCAACGAGAGGGCCGATGAACTCGCAAAAGCAGGTGCGGAGGCAACACAACATGGCCCAGAGCCAATCTGTGGAATCCCCAAAAGCCTAGCCCGTACCACCTTGGAAAACCTATACACAAAAAAGTCTAAAAAGGGATGGTTAAACATGCCAGGACTTAAACACGCAAAATCACTTACAAAAGCCTTTGATCCGAAAACTTCCAAACGGATCTTAGGACTGAGTAAGCGACAGGTACGCATCATGGTTAGAACCATTACAGGACACTGTTGTCTTAATAAGCACATGACTGTAATGGGTCTACGCGAGTCGAGGAAATGCAGATTCTGTCACACTAGCGACGAAACACCTCTGCATATACTCACGGACTGCGAGCCATTGATGCACAAACGTAGCCTTATTCTGGGGAAGCACATTCTACAACCAGACGAGGCTAAAGATATCCTCCCCAAGAATATCCTCCTCTTCGTAGAAGAGGTTGGGCTTGGAGAGGAACTGTAATCTAAGTGGCGTTCACAATAGATCAGAATTGGTCGCAGTGACTGTGGAAACACTAAGCCGCTGTTAATAATAAAAAAAAAAAAAAAAAATAATCGTGCAAAACTAAATCTCGCATATTTTAATATTTTGGTAACTGTAGTTCATAGTAAACTTCTTACGGACAATAATTTTCGAACATACAATTATTTTCTGAGAAGAAAAGGACTACCAATATAAATCCATGCCATTGTATGACAAAACGAAATTAAAATATGAAAATCTCTCAATTACATTATCCGTAAATTCGTATTTTACCGACAAAGGAAAAGAAATTAAAATAGCATTTAAGTACGTAATAATCAAAATCGAAAGCGTAAGGAGCTTATCAAAGAGCAGATTTATCATTTATTCGTTTCATTGATCGAATCCATAATACAAAATACAACTGAATTTACCAAAGCACATGAAATTTGGACGAGTCATAAATTATTATTTAATCATATTTTAAGCTTTGCATTTTGCAAATGATTTTATTAAGAGAATAAGTAGTCAATACCTGGTGGCAACATTATTAAAATAAATCGTTCAAGCTAAGTTTCGGCAACAGTGACCAATTTTTATGGTAATCCTACTAAGCAGGATGAGGTATGTAATACAAGTGTGTGCGCAAGCACAGGGGTACTACCTAACTTACACGATTGCTTGGTAAGAGATCAGGCGCAGCGCCAACAGCTAGAACAGTAGATGTATTTATTTATTTTTTATTTAATGATGTATTTTTGTAGTTTGGAGGCAAACTAGCAAGTGGGTCACCTGATGGTAAGTGATTGATCACCGCCGCCCATAAGCACCCGAGACGACCGTGGGGTCGCAGGCGCGTTGCCCGTCTTTAAGGGTGGTTATGCTCGTGTGTAAGTGGAGTGACAATTCGTCGCATGAATGCTTATTTGTTCAACCGACCATTTTAACGAATTTCACTTTTAAATGCAGTTACAATAAGGTTGAATTTCCTGATCGATTGGTATAGGATACTTGCTTTTTGGACCTTAAATACGTATACAGTAACAATTTTAGTTTTTTTAAAACCAACACTAGTAAATATAAACTTCATGCTTATTTGTTCAAAATCCGTGGAGATTCACCAAACGAGTATTCGAACAATAAATTCGTGCTTAAGTGTTCAATCTCCTCACGAGTAACCAATCACGGCAGCGTATTTTGATGATGCAATACGCCGCCATATTAAATTCTTTCGCGTCCAAGCAATTTGTTAGCACGCATTTGTGTTAATTTAAGTTATATTATTGATTAGAAGTGTTCAAAGCATCGGAAAAGGTGTAAAAAATGTCCGTAACACATCATAAAGCGAACAACATAATTACAACTATAGAAAGAGATCGGTAAGTTGTATTTTTTTGTTTCATTACATCGTAGGTCGTCACTGCGTATCGCCAACTTGTTGCACAGGATGTTTAAAATCTCATTGTTATGATTTCAGATTAAATTCTACATCTAAATGAAATAGCCGCGAGACGGCAACAGACTGGCTGGCATACCGTAGAAGGAGAGCCGAGTTATCTATTTATTTATAATTTATAAAATTAAATACCAAAAAATGTCTTAAAACTATGAAGACATTAAACAGACAAATTATACAAACAAGGAAACATAACGGAGACTATAAACTATAAATATCAAAAACAATGAACTATTCTAAGATACGTCTTAACTCTAAATTGTGCCTATCTTTATTTTACCGTACTACCTATACTATTTGCTATACCCAAAACGTTAATTCCCAACATCCTGTATATGCTCTTAAGACACATAAGTACTGAGTATTTTCGATTGCAAAATGTTCAATCTCCATTGTAGTAATGTTCAATCTCCAAATACAAAATTACTTATGTGGTTTTTTGTCCAACCTCCATAAAAAAGGTTGATTTTAAACGTAAGCTTTAAACTTTTTAATGTTTATTTTTGGAATATACTTTTTTTACTATATCAGCCATTTATTTAATACGACAGTTGTAAGAAATCAAATTAAATACTCTAAATAATCAATAAAATGTCTCTAGTGTAAAATGGTGCAAATGGAGATTGAACAAATAAGAATTCATGCGACGAATTTGCGCAAAATGGCTGGCAGGCGCTGAATGCGAGTAGCCAAGGATCTAGTAAAGTCGCGCTCGTTTGGAGAGGCCTACGTGCAGCAGTGGACTGCGTCCGGCTGATGAAGATAATAGTATCCAAAATAGAAGTCATTAACAATTTCTAAGGTTAGAATAAATACACTACACACTACACTACCTATTCAATAAAACCGCACTACTATGCTAAACCGGGCGACGACGGATAGAAAAGGTCGATAAAAATAAAAGGCACGCCGCAAATTCAGTAATCAAAGATCAAAGCCCGAAGCAACCCACTAATAGCTTAGCGAAGAATTAGGACAGGCAGCCGTTTAGGGGACCCTACTGGCACCAACTGGCAGTTTCCAATTACAGGTGTAGCGACTCGCAGAGTTTCCAATTAGTGCACACTGATATAAAAAACTGGGCCAAGTGCTTGGATCTAAATTAGAACCGCCATGAATGAAGAGGCTTCAAAATAGCTCGGGGCTAACGTTTTACACATCACATTTGCGGGTTCGGTTCGTTTTATAGCGGTAATAAAAATAGGAAATACGAATCGATTGAGGTTTAGTGTTGTGCACGTGAATTAAATATTTTGGTTCAGCTAACAGTTGACGTATTTTTTGGGTGTATTTTAAGCTAGCGTAATTATAAAAATGTGTGTTTAATTATCTCAAACGTAAAAACGTTACGCGTGTTAAAATTATCTCAACAAATAAAGGCGGTCATGTTTATTGTTTTGAATAAAACAAAGGAGGCCAAAGTGAAGGGGATCTTTGTCCTACATTTATTGATCATCATCATCATCCCAGCGTATTCCCGATTGCATCCAGTATGGAGCTCAGGGTCCGCTTCGACTATGATCCTAGATTTGACAAACCTGTTTACATAATATTGATTTTTCCTAAAAATTAGTTAAAAATAACAAACGGTCAGGTCAACGGTGATATAAGATTCATAACGCATCGAGTACATAAAACATATTCAAACGAATTGAGAGCCTCTTCTTTTAAATACGTTACTGGTATAATATCAAGTTTGTTATAATTCATTAACGCTTTTGTTTACAAACATACTGAGTCCTCAAAGCGTCTCAAGTTAGAGTGGAATAATTTTTTTTTTAATAAAACATTAACTAATTTTTAATTCGAGACCATGGGGCAGTTTGAATACGAAATCGCAATTCCGCCTTAAACGTTTAAAATTTTAATTAACACAAATAAATAGTAATAGGACTAGACACTTAATCGTCGCCATAACTCTTGTTAACCAAAGTTATTGTGACAACATACAAGTGGCCCTGACCAAAACCCGCTATCCCAAGATAATTTTCATAATAAAACGACCCTTTTCTAAGGCACTTTGCTGTAAATCAAGTTTTCCGGGCGCCCTTTCAATTTCCTGACCGCAACACTGCATAGGGATGAGCGATTATTTATTTATCATCGGTTTTGGTTCGATGTATGTACATGTTTTTTATTTAAGTACTTTTTTACATAAGGTCAGTTACAGAGTGACACTACCACTGGCTTCGAAATGTTGTTATCTATAGAGAAGAAATGGCAAAGAACTTGATACTTACTCTTTAAAGTCGCCAAAGTTTTACAACTATTATAATGTTTATATACAACTTTCGTTTGTCTATTCTGAGTTTAAAAAAAATACATTAAAACGCAGCCGAACAGTCGAAAAAGGTGGCACCTGATATAAACCGGATTATCATAAACCTTACTTTTTGATTAAGCAAGAATTCTGTATTATGTCCACCTTAAAGTGGTCAACCCTGTCATCCACTGTCTTCTTGCTTTACGTAGGTGATATTACATACAACTACGTAATCTTAGCAAACTCAGTGGAGATCTGGACGGCGACTGACAGTTTAATCACGCGAGTTTATATTAGATTCATACACAGTCCGAGCTTGCAATGCATTTGTTGTTATTATATCATCGGGTTATTATTTTTAGTTACCAACCGAATGAATTAGGAAATTTTCGTGGAAGTGAAGTTTGGAATTAGGCGGCCCCACAGGGTCCCAAAATCATGAGCAGGTACGTATTCCACCACACCAATCTATTTATAATGTATTTAAATTAAAGATCAGCGTATTATAAAGTCTTTAATTCGAGACCAAGAGTGAAAAAGAGAACTAAGTCATTTTATTTTCCCTAGTAGTCAATTTTTATCTTACATTCCAAACACTTTGATAAGTAATTCATAGTATAAGTAATCATTAACTAAGTTTGTTTGGTACTTCAAATGTCGTTATTTGATAGTGCTGATGAATTGATTTATTGATAACGTGATCGATAATAATTAATTACTCTGGGTGCAACTTAGATAACAGATAGACATAACTTATATACTTACTTTTATTGGTTTAAACATACACATTATACATAGAAACACCCAGATCTATAAGTTCACGCACACAAACCTACCGACGTAAAACATTTTACTCACTAAAAATATTTAAAATAAATTATAATTAATAATCTATTTTAATAGCAGATATAGTCAGCCGCTTAAGCAGCTGACCAGTTTTAGCCTTTTATTAATGTCAATAAAATTATGCTTAGCCGCGGTGGACTGTACATTTAGATCAGAGGATTAACACTCGAAAGTACGCGGTAACAACCCAATATACGCACGCTTCCAGCGCTCCACTAATTGGCAAACGGATTAAATATTAAAACGTAATTTCGGAATGTGTTTGAAGAATTTAGAACGGATAACTTTGTTTTGTGCGGTTAGAAGTCCTATCATTTCTGTGATTGCCGATTTTTTTATTAAACTTTATTGTAAGAGGGGTTATTGTGGCGTATTTTTCACAGATAAAAATCGCCGCGTTGCATGGTTCAAGACTTTAATTTGTGTTCCGTTAAGGTCCAATGTTATCAATATGATTCTTTAAAAATGCGTTTGATCGAAAAAGACGAACCGATGGCTATGAACATCAACGGGCCATTTTTTCCAGAGGAGAATGCTTTTATGCAACATGACCGCAGGCTAGCTAGACCTGCGGCCGTGTGTGGGACTCGAGACTAAAGAGTCCACTACTCATTTAACTCCCTCGGTTTCCCGTTCACACCCGATTGAGACAAGCCGGTGCCAGCCTAGTGCCTGCCCACCATCAACGGGCCCTGTTATTTGCCCCCTATTTTTTCTTTCTATATGGATAAGATTCAAACATACTACGTCCTAAACTTATTCGTAGCATAAGCATATTTGCCGTACAACGAAACAAGTACTTTTTATATTCATATTGACTTATTATACCGAGAATCCTCAGTAAATAAAACTCGTTACAGAAAGATTGTCCTCAAAAATCGCAATTTAACAATAACAGTCATTATTTAAAACCGTATTCTGTAAGTACAAGTACTTATATCTCCTAGAACGTTTACTTTTGCAAATAGACGCCGAAGTATGTAATGGAAAATTCCTTTTTACTGCTCCTTTTATACGTTTCGATCAAATATTGCCCGATTCGTTTGGCGTAATTGGTATGACAAAACGTGAAAGAAAAACATTTTGATTCGGTGTTCGGATGTGGGCGGTTGTTAGGGAGAATAATAAGATTTTTAATTTTAAATGTGTATTCGTTTCAGAGGCCGAAACTGTTCTTGGTCGGCAAGTCGGCGTTATCATAATGGTTGCCACATTTATAAGGCTACTGGGAACAATATATTCTTCCAGATCTCAGGTACTGTATTATTCTGAGGCTATCAAGACTTGTAACAGAGATTGGGATTATGCAATGAAATATGTGCCTCAACTAATTTCATTATGAACCAAATTCATTTGCGCTTATTTCTCAGCTTCATGGTCTTGAAAGTAATTTCGATGTGATTAGCTACTAAAATCAAGTTTTATTTACTGGTGCTGAGTTATAAACTTATACCAGATTATTTGATAAAACCTAGATTGTAAGATGGTGGGATTATAATATTTCTGAAGAGAAGGAACTGAAAGTAATCTCAGCATTCTTCATTTCAATAATATTCTCTTACAATATGAAAGCACTACATTTTCCTAATTTTAAGTAACAATATTTTTTACGTGACGCAGATTTGTAATGAGGTGTTAATAATTTCATTTTATTTGAGAAGTATGATTTTTAATGTTATGTGTAGCGTTAAAACATAGAAATATAATAAATTCTGTGTGTTATACATAATAGCTAAGGTCTGACAAATAATATAAAGCAAAAAGCTTTTCACAGTTCTGTGATTACACACACTATATTGTGTGTATTGGCAGGATTATTTGGCACTCGGCATGTTTTTACCGTACAATAATCGAGATCTCGTCCTCTAGTGTAATAATCGCCTTAACCATTACACCAAATCAGCTTATCGAAAAGAATTAATATTACCTATATGGAACTAGCAATGCAAACTTTTGATTCAAGCTTAACTACGAACAGCCATATATCTTTCAAGAGACGACAACCCTAGTTATCAGAAGCACTGCAGGCCGGTAGGATCCCCGCGGATTTCAATGTTTGGGAATTAAGAGTTGTTTGTTTCACTTATTTTTTAAGATAGCGGGACACTTTATGCTAATTTTATAGTGTAATTTCCTTACTAATACGAACTAGAGCCATTTGTAAATTCTACTTTCTTTTCTCGCCCTAAGGTTTCTTTCTTGTGTAGGTACCTGTTAATGCGCAATTTGAGGGTGTTTTTTGTTTTGTAATTGAAAGACATTTGGAGAATGTTTAAGAAGCCGTTAATGTGTTTGAGATCTATCTATATAATACAGAAATAAAGTAGCAAATATTTCTTAAGGGTAACTGTCATTTATTGTAAAGTGGTAAGCGGGGACTGCTGCCTATTCCATTGACGGATAATTCACCAGGAAGCGTCGCTCAATGTGCTGCCACACTGTAGACTCATTTGATCTTCGCGCCTATGATTTCAAGTGTACTGGCTCCTACTCGTACATCAATACTGCCATAACACAGCCAGATCTCTCTTATGTTGGCAGATCTCACCTGTGGGGGTGAAATCTGCCGCCATAGTAGCTAGCCAATCGGTCTCTCAAAAATTCTGCCACCAACCAGACCCAAGGCGAAAAACGAACCTACTACTCTCGGGTTTCGACCCTAGCAGTTTAGCCACTGTTTCGCGGAGATAATCAAAAAGATAACGCTTGCATTAAACATAATTAAACCGTAACATACGAAAACAATGCCTTCACATACTGCACTATTGTGTTATTTTAAAAAACAAAGCAAAAAGTTGATTAACATTTCCTCCGTCATTTATAGTAGACACAGACAAATTCTCTAGGTAATATTTCATTGAGTCTAGGCTGACCTATAAAGCTCGACGTACAAAATGTAATTTGTCATGCCCGTTATCATGTTGGACGTAATATGGGCCCGACATGTGTTTCATTGGACAATAAAAATATGACACAGAATAGGAATTACTAAACACGATTGATTGGTGAACTATTAATCAAATACAACTTCTTGAATAATTTGTGTAAGTTTGTGTGATGAAATATTTGTTACTCTAACGTAAAACAAACCCATTGACAACACATTAAGTCTGAATGACTGACCTGACGTGAATAATGTATATGTACAATATTTATAACAATAAGTTATAAATATATCCTGATCACAAGCAATTGTGGACCTCGCGGCGCAAGATTTTGTTGAGGCTTGTGCCCAGCCACCAGTTTTAAGATCAGCATCATTTTCTGGGCTCAGACCTTCCCTTATCACCTAAACGAGAAATAAGATATAATATTACACAGCTGTCTATTGTGCCGATACTGAAATACTTGTAATCGAATCACTTACACTTACTTAGTAAAAAATACTAAAACACTTAAAATGACACAGTAATGGAAACCTTTAAATTGTTACAACCGTAACAACAACAACTTATCCAAACAAATGACAAAACCAACAGAAAATAATAATTTTTTAAAATAAACATACATACGTTATAGGAACAAATAAAATAAAAAATAAAAAAACTTCTTTCCAAGCGAAATGACACCCGACACTCCTTCGTGTTAAGATGAAACGGCCGGCTAAAACGACACAGATGGTCTTTAAGTCATTGCTTTTAGCTTGTTAAGTACTCAAAGGGCGACTTTCACGGGGTGCTGGCCTGGTAAATAGAACACATCTTCTACGCCTCTGATGGAAGTTAAGCCGAATGGAAAATCGCGATTCAAACACGACCTCATAATGGATAATGAATTCATATTCATCTTCATCGTTAATGAGGCTAATATTTGCTTATTTGAAACAGTATAGTCATTATAAAAGCTTTAAATGCCTTTATCGTAATAAATGACTAATGTAACAGTAACTTTATCTATTTGATGCTTTTTGAGGCTAAATTACATGTGTTTAAACCGTTTTCAGCTTAAATCTTAAATATTTCGGTTTTTCAGAACATTCCCCTCTCTTTATCTGTCTGTCTGTCTGTTTCCTCGCAAATTTAAATGATTTATGATTTATGTCGTATTTGTGCGATTTAGACAGCAGATTATTTCATTAAAAGGATGATATTGATATTATTATTTTAATGAAGAAAATGCGTATTTAATTTTGTAATGTAACTTATATAGAACTGACAAAATTATAACGTACTTAAGCTACATTTAAAGTGTTTCATCGCGTTCCAAGAGTTTGTACGATGACTTTTTATAAAAAACTGCTTGGTTCGAAGGAATCTATTCTTCGAACGAAGCGTGGAGAAGCACCTTGCGGGCCAGTACGGATGTGCCAACGGATAGAACGCCTCGGTGTTGCGTCCATCGTCGGGGCAGCTTAGGCTTACTATCTAAATATATATAACTCAAAGGTGACTGACTGACTGACTGACTGACTGACTGACTGACTGACTGACTGACATAGTTATCTATCAACACACAGCCCAAACCACTGGACGGATCGGGCTGAAAGTCATGCAGGTAGATGTTATGACGTAGGCATCCGCTAAGAAAGGATTTTGATCAATTACCACGGGAACGGGAACCACGCGGTTGAAACAGCGGGCGGCCGCTAGTTTTTCATAAAAGTAAGCTTAGGATATATTTTAATGATCTAGAAAATAAATCAAAACAGGAACCATATTTTAACTCGGTCAAAAAAACAGTGCAAAATGAAATAGCTCTCTCCTCAACGAACTAGGTTATGAAACGTGACAGTTAATTCTAGGTTTCACGCAAAAACGGTGAATTGTGTTGGGCGCGCGTACAGAACAATAAAACCTTTCTCGTGTCCGGATTAGGCGACCATACGACGAGGATATTAGGGTTTATAGTATTGTTTACCGAAATGAAGACCTAGAAAATAGCCATTAGTCGAAAGCTTGTTCTTTGGGAATAAAACTTCTTCTCAGAGGCAAGAGAGAGGCGGTAAGTAATTTTGTTGTGAAAACAAACAACAAGTAAACAAATTATTCAGTTTTTAATTGATTGCATGTATGCCTATCAAAATTATGTGTCTTGCTTGGGGCGTTTCGCACCACGAGTTATTCGAGCCGCGCCGCGGTGCTAAACGCCCAAGAGCTCTTTTTGAAATGACCTGAGTGGTGCTAATTTCAACATTCGATAAGTTCTAACATGTGCAACACATTTATTGTAGTGCAATACACAAGCTTGCAAACAAAGGGTGCAGACAAAATATTTTTCCCTAATCCCATAACCATGTCATGTAAGAAAGTAATCCGACGCGCAATGGAATAAATGGCATCAACCCACGGAGATATAATTATATACTCCAGGTTGACTCCAACTCAAAAGTAAGTAAGTGATGTGTACTAGTCTCTATATTTATGTTCGCAGAGGATTTTTATCTGTCGAAAAGCTCAATGTGCAACGGGAGCCGATGCGGGAATGAAATCTACCACTGGTCTTCTATTTCCACAGATGTGATAGAAGTTTACATACTGATCTCTATATAAGATCTATATACGAGTACTGAACGCATTGTTTACAGTCCACAGCTAGCAGCAACGTCGGACAATTAATCATACCAATTGTGCACAACCTACCGGTATTACTGCGCGTCCACAAAGTGATTCAATGAAGAGCCCATAAAAACTGGTGCAAAACATTGCTATTATTCTTTGTTATTACTGTTCAGGTGTGTTCGAGTGATATATCGGCAAATCGTATCGTTTTTGTGGTCGCCGCATAACTCCGCCAGACGTTTAGATAGGAACTACACGTACCACGGCGTCGTAATGGGGATCGTTTTTCACTACGACGATTGTAGTGTCTTTGTTACGACGAATATTGCCGAAAACATCAATGCTTTATTGCTTTTTATGATTATTTTACCTATTCTCAAAATTGTTTTTCTTGTTTATAAATTCCGTTTCGCTACTCAAAGAGTTTCGCGTTGATAACACAATAACCAGCGCTTTCATTTTAAATGCTGGTTTTGTTAATTCTGGATTCGACTACCTGTCAGACAATAAATTGAACATCGAGTATTTATGTAATAAAACTCTCCATTACCTGTGTTGTGTCATTATGTGTCTAGAAGAACTAATTTGTGTACTTTTATATAATTGCGCAATTGGTTAATTAATAGCATATTAGTCGTAGTCGCTGGATTTAGCTGAAAATAATGTAGTTTTAAGCTATATTAGTGAACGCTACCAAATAAATAACAATTATGTATTTATTTTCATTATATTAAAGAATAAAATAAACGATGACAGATAATATAATACTCCACAATGTAGTATCGTATTGGACAAGTCTGCACAGATTTTTTTTTTTTTTTTTTTTTTTTTTTTTTTTATTTAATAGGGGGGCAAACGAGCAAGTGGGTCACCTGATGGTAAGTGATCACCGCCGCCCATAAGCACCCGGGACCCCCTTAGGGTCACAGGCGCGTTGCCCGCCTTTAAGGGTGGAATATGCTCGCTTCTTGAAGGCATTTATGTCGTATTGGCTTGGAAACACCGCTGCGGGAAGCTGGTTCCATAGAGCAGTCGTGCGCGGCAGAAAATGTCTGCAGAAACGTACGGTAGTTGATCGCCACTCGTCCAAGTGATTTGGATGAAACTGCATTTTGTGGCGTGTTGTACGGTGGTGGAATTTAGCAGCAGGAATCAAACCAAATAATTCCTCGGAACACTCCCCATGATATAGGCGGTAGAAGATGCACAGGGACGCAATGTCTCTACGCAATGCCAGAGGATCTAAGCAACCGGCAAGACTCTCGGCACCGACAATCCGGGTTGCTCGACGTTGGATACGGTCAAAAGGAAGAAGTTGGTACTGTGGTGCTCCGGCCCAGAGATGACAGCAGTACTCCATGTGAGGCCGAACTTGGGCTTTATAGAGTTGGAGGCGATGGGTCGGAGTAAAATACCACCTTGCTTTACCTAGGACACCTAATTTCTTTGAGGCAAGCTTAGCTTTTTCTTCCAGATGACCGCGAAATTGAACGTCGCTCGAGATATCGACGCCGAGAATCCCAATGCTCGGTTGTTTATCAAGAGGAGTGCTCTCAAAATCGAGGGAAACGACAAATTCGGTTTTTTTTGCGGTAAACGCACAGACTTGTGTCTTTTTCGGGTTAAATTGGACCAGGTTAAGACGTCCCCAAGAGGAGACATCTTTTAGGAAGGTCACCATCTGAGACACAAGTCCGTTCCGACTTTCTATCACATGTGCGTTGGAAACATTTGCACGACCGGTGTAAGAAGTATCACCCGTCCTGTCATCTGCATAGCAATGAATGTTACTGGTTTGTAACAGGTCATTGATATGCAGGAGAAACAGTGTTGGGGATAGCACACAGCCTTGCGGGACACCAGCATTCACCGGTTTTAAGTCAGAGCAGAAGCCGTCAACTACAACCTTGATGCTACGCTCCGCTAGGAAGC
Source organism: Mecyna flavalis (assembly GCA_949319885.1). Taxonomy (NCBI): domain Eukaryota; kingdom Metazoa; phylum Arthropoda; class Insecta; order Lepidoptera; family Crambidae; genus Mecyna; species Mecyna flavalis. The sequence goes on along the minus strand of OX439435.1, from coordinate 7,923,775 downwards.
TGGCGACCCATTTGCATAGTTTCGGTGGCAGAACATATGAGGGAAGCTTCGACAACAATGCCTTATGCCACACCCGATCAAAAGCTTTAGCTATGTCCAAACTGACCGCCAGCGCTTCACCTTTGCTTTCAATTGCTTCTGCCCATCGGTGGGTCAGGTAGACAAGGAGGTCACCAGCTGACCGTCCACGTCGGAATCCGTACTGACGGTCACTGATCAGCTGGTTTTCCTCCAGATATCCTAGGAGCTGCCGGTTTATGATGGTCTCCATAACTTTTGAAAGCAGGGAGGTGATCGCTATAGGTCTGTAATTGGCGGGATCTGAGCGGTCACCTTTTTTTGGGATCGGATGTACTAAGGCCGTCTTCCATGCGGTCGGCACAACCCCCAGTGAATACGAAAGTCGGAATAGACGCGTTAGAACTGGTGCCAGCTCGGGAGCACAGGTCTTAAGTACGATAGGAGGAATGCCATCGGGCCCACTTGACTTGTTTATGTCCAAGGAAAACAGTGCTTTTCGGACATGTTTTTGTGTGAACAAAATGTCATTGAGGGAGCTATCGCACCGCGGGATAGTAGGCGGTGGGTTTCCCGCGTCATCTAAGGTGGAATTAGATGCAAAAAGAGAGCCCAGAAGATCTGCTTTCTCTCTTGCATCGTGAGCCAATTCGTCACCCTCCTTACGTAGCGGGGGGAAAGATGGCTTACTGAAGTTCCCTTCGACAGCTTTGGCGAGAGACCAGAATGCACGAGTTCCTGACGGAAGGTGAGCCAGTCTCTCCCCAATTCTGCCGATGTGTTCAGCCTTAGCCCTGGCCACAACCTTTTTTAGGGATCTGGAGGCAAAGTTGTATTCCCTTTTGTATGCGCAAGCATTTGGATCCTTCCGTGCAACCGCTTCGGCCCAGGCTTGGTACTTATCCTGCTTAAGACGGTGAGCCTGTTTGCAGGGAAGAACAAACCAGGGCTGGGACTTACCGCTTATTGGCACCATTGAGCTTGGAATAAATAATTCCATGCCCTGAAGCACCACATCAGCTATAGCGTCAGCAATTGCACTCGGATCCTCATGCGAGAAGCAAATTTGCCCCCATGGATAGGATGAAAAGAAGGCCCGCATCCCATCCCAATCTGCTGACTTAAAGTGCCACACACGGCGGCAGCCCGCTGAGCGAGGCCGCAGTTGGCGCGTGAGTGGCACCTCGCTCCGAATCAGGCAGTGGTCCGATGACCCGAGTGGGGCATCAACGGTAACCACGTAGCCATCCGGATGGGAAGTCAGCAGAAGGTCCAGCAGAGAGGGCGCATGACTCTCTACATCTGGTATACGGGTAGGGGATGTGACCAACTGTTCCAGGTCATAGGCCATGGCGAAGGCATACACAGACCTGCCCGCGTGGTCAGTTTTTTGTGACCTTAACCATTCCTGGTGATGGGCGTTAAAGTCCCCTATAATGGTCACAATCGCAGACGGGACCTGTTGAAGCAGGGAATCAGTTGCCGATTCCAAGTGCTCGAGAAGCCGGTCAGTTTCCGCTTCACCGGAGTGAGACCTATAAAGGCACGAGTAGAAGCGCGGGTGGTCGTCGCAATCCACTCGCAACCAGATGGTCGATAGGTCTCTACCTTCAAGGTTGCCCAAACGGCGGACGCAGATATCGTCCCTAACGTACACGCATACACCGGCGTGAGGCACAAATCTGTGCTCAATTTTGTACCCGGGGTAATTGAGGTATGACGTGTCCGCAGGTGACGATATCTGAGTCTCCGTTAGGAAGAGCAAGGCGGGCTTTTCCGTCTCCAGGTGATGATGGACGGAGTTTAGGTTGGAGTGAATTCCCCTAATATTAGCAAAATTCACTTTGAGCGTAGGTGGTGGTACTGTAGAAGTATTGCTCTTCCCTCGTTGGACAACACGCGGAATTTTGCCCTCCCCAGAGTACGTAGGGCAGCCTGAGTAGATCTCAGGGAGGGATTCTCCGGCACAGGTTGCGCCGGTACCCTCCTGGGGTACTGTACTGTTGAATGCCGCTTCCATGTTGTGGGGGAGGGGGGGGGGGTTGGGCCTCCGGCTATCTCACTCACCAGACGAAACACAATAGCTAGGCTATTATTATAACGCCAGACTTCTGTGAGACTGTGGTACTTCCCCGGTCGAGCCGGCCCATTCATGTTGCAGGCAAACTGTCTGCAACGCGGCTCTACCACATCCTAAATACAGATATAAAATAAAGTCTCATATTTTATTATTTCTGCCGTATATCAATAAGTTGTGATTTAATTTGAAGGATAAAACTATGTACTTTACTATTTCATTTATGTTATGCCATGTCTGATTGGAATTTTCCGATCAGTTGTAATTGGACCAACATTGTTTTCATTCTGTTTTATTAAATGTTATTTTCACTCGAGTTCATGCAGAATTATTAAAATATTATTATTGACCTTCAGCGATTCAATCTCCACTTCGGGCGAAGTATGCGTAAGTTCAATAAATGCTGTATATTAACAAACGAAATATGAATAACTAGAAATATAAGTAAACAATTTCAGGTATTTTATGTTTCGAATTTAAGGAATACCAAGAGTTAACATTGCTATGACAACGGACGCAACAATGAGGCCGGGACTCCACCAAAGCGGAGACGGGTCGAGCGGAGAGGAGATGTTTTTTAAACAACCAATAGAATTCCATTATTACAACAGAATAAAACAAACAACCAATAGTATTGCGTTAAAAACCTCTCTTCTCGCACAGCACACAGCACACCGTACACATATCCGCTTTGGTGGAGTCCCGGCTCGTGATCCCGGCCTAAGGCACCCTATCTGCTGTGTGAATGGCCAATATTTATTTATTCATTTCGTCTTTTTCTCCGAGTATTTTGTCCCTAGTTAGGGTACGCTTGCACCACGATCCAGGACATATCCTCCATGACAGCAAGTCCAGTTATTATATTGGAGCCTTAATAAGTGAAGCAGACCAGTCAGATCACGGCTACACAGCCAATTGACTGTGCAGGTTTCCTCACGACGTTTACCGTCACCGCCAGTGGTATATACGTACATATAAAAATCTATAGGTACGTATATCTAGGGGCGCAGGTAGATTCGAACATATGAAGTGAAGTTTCATACTTCTCTTTACGGTACTACTACATAATTATACTTTTAGCCTCGTTGTATCGAATAGCAACAAGTTAAAGCTATATATCAACCAAACAAATACAAACGCCTGTTTTATTAAAACTCCATGGCCCTTATTGAGCATATACTGGAAATAGACCACCAGAAAAAAAGAACAAAAAAAAGCTCTAATATATACTTATATTTTTTTATTCATTTACAAAAACTAAAAAAGAATAACTACTATCGGAGCATAAAAAGCCGGACATCGCATCTTACAACATTTCCGTGAGACAACGGCTTTTATGAGGCGTTGCTTATTGCCCCGAGTTACGAGAGGAATGTTTTTCACCTCGCCCCACGCTGCGTTGATATAAAGTTGGCGTGGTCGCACGCACATTACGCACAGCCGGCACCGTGCCCAATACAAGCAATTTATTGTATTGTTATAGATCTGGGGGCCCGTCTTCGGGTACATATTGGGCCGAAAATTGTGCGCTAACAAACATGTTTAGTGCAACTCCTTAGAGCGAGAGGTGGGAAATGTGGGGGTGTGATTGCGGACCGCATAACTCGTGTTTGCTCAGGATGTGATTGAGTAAAAGGAAAAATGATGTGTGTTTTATTGATTGGAATTTAGAGGAATAATTTACTTATAGTTGTAATTTTTTACAGTCAAAAACTATACATTACATTACATTGTGTATAACTTTGATTTTTCAGTCATTAGATTATTTCAATCAGATGGAGTGCGAAACTCAACAAGTGGTTTTTGTGGCACATACTAATGTGTGTGATTGCCTCATAACAAACACTCAGTCATTGTTAAATTGTGACTTTAATACACGCATTAGCAGTATGCGACTTTTTCTAAACAATTAACCCCGGATTCCAAAACCGGGCTTTTATACATAAGATTACAAACCATTGTTTGTTGATCTTAAACGGGCTGAACAAAAGATCGCTAATTTAACTAAATAAATCATCCGTGATGCACAAAGGGTATGAACGTTATGTGTAATGAGAATCACTGTCCCGTCCTGCTTACACAATTAGATTATCTGACAATTAGCCGGCTAGGCCACTTAGTAAAACACTCACCAACACAAATTGGGTGAGTGTCCAGCTAATGGCCTCTCGCGTGTGAATTGATGGCTTCTGCCCTGTTCTTTGAGTTGCATACTGAACGGGTTGTGGACCTTATTATAATACACACTGGGAGTAGGTACTTTGCTAGAAATAAATATGGATCTTCTTTTTATGAAAACAGACGAAAACGAAAGCCATGACGTCTATAGTAATTTGTGTCGAAATCTGTTGCGACCTAAGACACACACATTAACAAGTTTTACTGATCAGTAGAGCGAGATATATATATTATACATACAAAACACTACGGAAGAGAAAGAGATAGCTATAATCCTAATGATCGGTTAAATGTCATCTTGCACGTGAAGTATAATTGCAAAATGATTCGTTTTCTATTCTCGATCGAAGGTATAAAATCCATCTATTTAAGCACAGTTCTCAACTTATTCCGAGCGGGAAAGATTTATATCAGCCGCGGGCTATTCTGCAACAGAAATTCTTTTTTGTATATAACAATCATCTCGCCTCCATGGTCTAGTGGTTTAAGTACTAGACCGTGATCTCAGGGTCCTGGTTTCAATTCCCGAATCGTGCACAATTTGTGTCGGTTTCTCGGACACAGTTCTGGTTTGTGCTCACCAATCCGCACTTGGCAAGTGTGGTGATTATACCAGTACTCATCTATTGCATTCAACATCATTGTAGCGATGACTTGATTTAATTGATGCAGGTCTCTTCCCTGCAATACTTTACTTTATCTTACTTTATTACGATCATCTTGTGCCTCAATGGTTTACTTGTAAAATCATTTCATTTTTGTAAAATAGATCATCAGATTGATGAATATCACGCATCGTATTAGTCAGAGCGGTTGGTGTGTAACGTTGCAGCGCGAATCCTTCCGACGGGCGGAAGGGCATGATATATCGTACGAAATCCGATTAATTTGCGAAACCTGTTAGTGGTAGGTACAATAACGTTTAAATACATTCTCGTGTCGGCAATGTCTCGTGCGTCTCCCACCATACTAATTAGTTGCGCACAAGCTATGTTAGTCGATAATTGAAAATAAAGCGGTTGGTCTATCAACCATATTTGTGATTATGAATCTAGCAGACTTGGTAGAAATTACAAAATATGGCACATACGGGTACGTTATCGAACATCATTTTTTCGTATTGCCACTTAATAACAAAGTGTTAAAATGGAGTATCTACTTTTAAAAGTTCCAAAATTATATTCAAGTCATTTTAAGCATAAACTATTAGTTTTTTCAGAGAAGCCTATATTGTGCCAACACATTGAGCGACTTTCTCTCTAGCTGAATCTCTCAATGGAATAGACTTCGATGGCTACTTATCATCAGGTGGGCGGTGTGCATGTCTACCAACTGAGCTAACATTTAAAAAATATATGGTTTCTCCTTTTAATAATATTAATCGGAATGATTTGTAAAACATTGTCGACAAGCAATGATTAGATTACTTAATGATTTAGTCAAAGCGTTAGCTTTACCACGTTCAAAGCACATTAACTGCATGTGAAAACCGCCGTTCTATTCGTATATGGGCTCACTGATGCGAGTTGTGAGCTAGAAGTGCAGCAGCTCATTCGAGAGCTATGATTGCCATCGGCCGCAATTGTACCGCCACTGTGGATTATACGCCTATCAACTGAGTCGTGGTATGCGAGCTCTGTTTGTAACTAAGCACATAGCTTTAAACAATAGAGACCAACTGCCTCATCTTCCTTACCCTTTCTTCGAGTAATTTTGTCTTGATCTCGATCGATTCAAAGTAAAGTGTATGCAGATTTTGGAAGGCCAAGTTGTTACATTGGAGCGTCTTTTTTTTTAAATTGCAATGTGTAACAAAACGAGCAGATCGTACACCTGATAGGAGCGCCACGTCTGCCCTTAGACAGTTCAGTGCCAAACAGTAACTACCTAAGCAGTTACTGTCTGGCACTGCTCTGCGCCCTACACCGAGACGACAGTTATCAGGTCTCATATACCCAGTAATTTCACTAGCTTCAGTGCCCTTTCCCCGAAACACAGAAGTGCTTGACACACTTCTCTTTAAAGGGAAAATAACTGGCACTGCGTTGGTACCCACCTAGACGGCCCAATATAGGAAATAAAAAGGGAGCAGAGATTTTTATGAGATATGCAGAGGAAGTGGCACAGAAAGTTATCAATAGAAATAAATAAATTTTAGGTCCTACATACATAATATAATTAAATATATAACAAAGGGTGGGAAAATATTTAAAGTAAAAATATCATACGAAATAAAAAACGGTTCAAACCTTTAGCATAAAAATTAGTTAGTTTTAGATTATTAATAAAATTAGAATACGAAACAATCAATAACATTAATAAGTCCCCCGAAAATTTAATATCGGGGAAGCTGATTTGCTATAAATTATAAAAAAAAAAAAAAAAAAAAAAATATATAGGAACCTACCACCTGGTAGTTGCGTCTGCCATCCGAACATAGTTTCTGATACCTGTTACAATTACTTTTTTTACTTTGGTTTATATTGGAATATGTGAGGTGTGGTTGTCCTGGGTGGAACTCAAACCCGTGCCATCATAGAGCCGGGCCACTAGCAAATACCAAGAAAGTAAGAGCAAGGTTACTCATTAAAGTCTAGACTATATTTAAGTCATCATCATCCCAGCGTTATCCCGGTTGGACCCTTGCGGGGCTGGGGTGAGCTCTACACTCTATTTAAACGTTTATGTTTAAATAAATGGTGGTGGGGGCGGTGGTGTAAAATAAACAATATTTCTTTTTGTCTGTATGCTCACAACAAAACCATGTGGTTGGATTAGTTAAAAAGTACTACAGTCAAAGCAAATTAACTGCATGTGAAAACCGCCACCCCATTCACATATGGGCACAGTGATGCGGGTTGCGGGCTACAAGTGCAGCAGCCGACGCACTAGGGAATTATGATTGCCGCCAACCGCAGCTTTAGCACTAGTGCGGTTTATACGCCTATCTAATGGTCTGACTCTTACAGGAAGTGTACTTGGTACTTGATTTTGTCCCAAACTAGTCAGGGTACGTTTCCACACGGTACGGGATTTGGCAAGTCCAGTTTTTATATTAGATAGACTGCCATCTGACCAGTGGCTTAGCGTGGGTCAGCCGCCCGGGGCGGAAGACAATTCTGCCGACCATTTTTTTTGTTTTTCCTCCTCCAGTTGGTAAAGCAGCCCACCTGATGGTAAGTGGTCACTGCGGCCTATTTCATTAAGGGACACTTTAAACTAAACTAATTAAACTTTATAGTAAAATTTTGCCGCCCCCTAAAAAGTACCGCCCGGGGCGGACCGCCCCCCCCCCCATCGCTACGCCACAGTTTACGTAATGATTGCAGTTAATTTATTTCATCTCAAAATACCAAAAGAACGATATCTACAAAGTTGCTAAAAGTTTTGGGTAAATAATCTCAAACTCTTAAAGAGTTTCCATCAATTTCCATTCCAATGTTATAAGTGTGGACGTAGTAAATCTGTCCGTACGTAACGTTTTATAAAATCCGGTATGGAGGCAATTTGACAACTTACGAGGAAAATATGATAGTTTTTATTTCAGACAACGTGATAGTCCCAAAGGAGAGCGATATAGACAGTGAGAGGTCCTGTTCGACAAAGGAGGAACTTTAAGCATAATTCTAAGTTATATTTTAAATAAATACAAGAAGTACTTCCGTCTTTCAGTCTTGGTTCTACTCCCTTATAGTTACTTACTGGCTAAATGGCGCTCAATACTAAGATATTTAATTTACCCAGCCCATAAGCTTGGGTGTCAGACTACGGGTAAATACTTACACACTTTTTTATGTTATTTACAGTGCAGGGATCGAACTCGCGTCCTTTGGTGTGATACGAGAATTCTCAACTAATCCACCAATTCAGCCGTCAATATCACTGGATAGATTCATTGGTTTGGTGGCGTATTTGATACAGGCGTAGCGCTTTACTTATGTATGTTGTAGTTGTATAATCGGTGAGATTAATTCAACCGAAAACTTCACTGGAAACCGCTGCCACAAATTGTATACGTCAAAGCATATTTAGTTGTGGTTCAAACAACGCAAAAGAGATGTAATACAAGTTACCTGCATATATGCAGACCGCGATTCCAATCGCATGTCGCTCATTCACGTGAATTGCGGAATTTGGGCCGCTAGCGACCATCAGTACCATGATTACAACGTTTGAATCAAATGTCCGACGTTATAATATGAACGTGCAATGAAATTTACGAAAAACAAAAACCTTTTTTTTTTTGTCCGTGGAATACATTGTATCACCCATTTTTGTAACATATTTTTCTTTTATAATTTTGTGCAATAAAGAGTATATCTATCTATCTATCTATCTACATACTCCGATGACAAATGGAGGGTAAAATGTGGGATTCCCAGGATGGGGTTTACTCGCTAAATCCCGGGTGCTCATGCCTGATGGTGGTGTCATAAGAGATGGATGACCCTGCATAGTAGCGCTAGAGAACATCTTGTATGGGCATAAAACGAAGGGCTTTTATTATCCCCTCCCTTTCTTCCTCTCAATAGCCCTTCATCTACTATCTCTGACCAGATCTAAAAGACAAAGAACGCATCTGGTTTCATGGGCGGTTCACCACTTACCATTAGTATCACACATGCTCGTGTGATCCAATCACTGGTAGTATCAAAAAACCCCGCTTTTCCGATGCTACAAGTGCTATTTATGAAAAATAAACCACACAAAGGGGATTAAAAACAGGATACTGTGGGAAAGCGCGGCACAAAAACCATTAAACCAAAAAGATGTTGAAACTGAAATGAAGCGCTACAAAACATGGAAGAAAATCTCTTCCGGAAACCGCACCTGAACGTTGGCCGCTTAACTGAAATGTATTTAGCGACAAAGAACTCCCGACACAATGCGGTAATATCAAATGATGACAATAATAGGTGCATTTCCACAGTAAATACTATTTTATCACTGGATAAATGACAGTGTTTGACATGTTAAATTGCATTATTGGATTGTTGGTTTGGTTTTGCGTCCGAGCTTTCAATTAGACCGCTTGAATTATTTATCGCAGTTCATATTTTTGTTTTGCCACTGATTTTGTGATGTGTACAAAGAATAATTTAATAAACGTTGTAATTTGGTTTACCGCGTACGTTTGCTTTATTCACCAGGCTTAGTTCAAGGCGTTGCCAGAGATTTCGTTTACGATTAGATCTAAAGTTAAGAACTAAGGTAGAATATTGGGTTGGTCATACGAATCGCTGTTTATATCTAAACAAAGAATTACATACGAGTTGCATGCAATTTTAAACAATACAGAGCTATTCTTTTTTTTTACTTTTCAAAAGTAATTCTTGGCTGTGAACCGGCATTATAAATTTATAAATATGCATTTAAAATCAAAGACTCGAAGAGTAAAGAAGCCTACCCAGTGTCATGACATCACATTAAAAGCGATGTTACATATTTGTAGTTAAGTGTCCCACAGTGGAATAGGCCGCAGAAGCCACTTCTTATCAGTTGCTGCGTGTCTGTATGTCAACTAAAGGAACACGAAAAAAATTACATATACAATTGATAAATTAACCCTTATCGCCTAATTTGTGAACAGTAATCAGTGTCGTTTTTTAATTATGTATACTCCATTACATGATGTGATAGTTATTGTATTCTTTTTCTTATCTGGTGGTCAATAGGCTAGAACATTATAAAAGCAAAATACAACAGTAGTATTTGCGATTAAATTCTTACGCCTGTTTTAAATATTGAAGTTAGTTTAATAGGTTCAACCGTGAAACACGCAATGATGGCTTGCTTCAAAGAAATCGCTCAGTTTTTAATGTTTTGTGTCACAGTGATTGCGGGAGACAACAATAAATTTATAAGTGGAAACGAAATGTTGGAGTTCATTGGTAAGTTATAAATTAAAACCTCAATTCGGGTAGAGCAGTAATTTAAAAAACTGGCCATATTTTCGGAATTCAGAGCGTAATTACCGGTAGACACTCTCAACACCCATAATGTGCTATAGTAGGTTTTTCAATGTAACTTTTTATTAAAAACCAACATTTGTCAAAGAAAAAAATCAACCAGATTTTTTAGGAATGAAAATATAATAAACCTTTTTGTGTATTATTTTAGATGGCCAATGGATTGCAACACCACTGGTAAGTAACAATATATTTTTTGAAATGTTCTCAATTCAAATCCTTTTTTTTTTGTTATACAACACACGAATGACTTTAATGAATAAGTAGTTACAGTACGCACACAAAATCTGTCTGTCGCTGGACACAACTACATAATTATTATTATAATTATGCATTTAGAGGATAAAGGAAGACTATAATAAGTGTAGTACTAGTAGATTTTATTAGTCTTTATCTTCTGAACGCGGGTGGTGCTGGACCTATCAGCTTTGCGATCTTTGGCCTATATCCAGCAGTGAACGTGTTTCAACTCAAATGATGATAATAATGATGATTGACTCTCTTTTTTCAGGATCAACCAAACAGTATAAGCATACCGCGCAATAAGGTGAACATAAAAGTTTTCTATGAAACCCTTTGCCCTGGAAGTATCAACTTTGTTACGAATCAATTAAGGCCCGCAGCTGAAAAACTTGCACCGTATTTAAACATTCATTTAGTTCCTTATGGTCATGCTAAGGTATTTATGTAAATATACTCATATAATCTTCAATAATCTTGTACACATAGTAGTACCAGCGTTGCTTATTGGGCTATTCGGCCCTGTATAGGTAAATGATGTCTAAAAAATTATTTATTTATAACAACAAATAAGTATTTGACAACACAGCACACGGAAATGAGATATTGTCATCTAATTTTTGTCATGAGCTAAATTTAATTTTATTGCTTGATTAATCAGTGATTTAATCCCTACTTTAATAACAAATGCGATGTCTGTCTGTCACATTTTTACGCCTTAAACACTGAACCGATTTGATGGAATTTCCTGTAGACATACTAAATCATGAAAAGGGACTGCGTTTCGTTGATAACCACTCAAAGCCGAACCGGCACTTCTATTGTGTCTGGTGTTCCGGGGCTAGAAGGATTAAGGGATAAAGTGACAGTGGCCGCGAGAGCAAAACTGCGGGCGGAAGCTAGCATGACATTACACAACATTGCATTGCATGTATATTTTTAATCCCATTCTTCAGTGCATGTGGCCTTTACCTAACATCCAAGTCAGCAAAGTCCCAGCCAGACAAATTAAATTATAACATTATAAATTAAGTTCAATTAACGTTACGACGTTAACAATATCGGGATATGTTTTGAACTGCGAAATTGCAATAGCAATTGCGGCTCGCATTTGCTAATTACTGGTTAATGACAATTTAAAGCCGTCCGATAAAGCAGTCAATATAATTATCATTGAGTTACAAGTACAGTAATTGTAGTTCAATGATAATTATGTCATGTTTGCATTGTTGAACTTAGATTAAGAGTTCATTGACATTTGTGTACAGATAAACTATCCATTTTTTACGTCACACAAATGATTCAACGCTTTTGCATACCTATGCAATAGTACCTATATAATAGTACCTACTATAACTATAAACTGGCGGTCACAATAGATCTATTAAATAATGATCTCAAAGAGAGTGGAAACGCTTAGCTGCTAGTATGAATATATATAGATAAAAAGCATATAGATTTTCTGTGGAACAGTGGCTAAGCCACGCGGAAGTGGCGGGGCCGACTGGCTAGCTACCCCACAGGTGGAATTTGCCGCTACAAACAGCTCTGGCTGTGTTTTGGAAACGCACGTGTGATTGCAAACTGTTCTTACAAATATGGGGACCGTGATCACTTAACAACCATGACCGGCTCGCTCGGTTGCCTCCTTTAAAAAATCCACAGTTTCAAAGTTCAGTACTATACATATAAATCTTCATTTTTCAGACTAACCATATTCACGGGGAGTATTTGTTCGAATGCCAGCACGGGCCACTGGAGTGCTATGGCAACAAGATCCACGCTTGTGTGGTAGATGTCCTTAGAAATGGGACGCAATCCGCTCTTTTCAATGCCTGCCTTATGGAGCACAGTGTGTATAGGAAGGACTATGGATTTGATTATACCATAGTCGTTAACTGGGTGAGTTTCTAAAATGTACTACTATTTTACTAAAGCCGTTTAAATAATAGATGGATTAAAATTTAAATTTGCCGTGATAACTTTTTTAAAGTAGGGAATAAACAAAATATTCATGCGATTTTTTGAAAAAAGTTATTCTTTGTACTTAAATTTTTATATACGTGCTTCGTGTTGTAATTACATTTGCGAAATGAAGGTTGTGTGCTAGTGCAATAACTGTAACGATGTCCTAATTTTCACAATGCAGGCCTCTGCCTCCTAGGTGGACATTTAATGGATTGATTATTTACTGTTTTTTTTTTAATTGTCTTACAGTGCAATTATAAGCTGAATATTCATACGGAGGGACTATGGGCCTGCATCAACGGTGAAAAGGGTTCCGCCCTTCTTAAAGCTTACGGAGACGAGACGAGACTCGTCGGGCTTCCGTATATTCCATACATCTTGATAGACGACTCGTCAGATTACCAAGATAAAGCTAGCAGAAATCTGACGGCTACTCTGTGTCGTATGTTACAACCGACACCGACTGCTTGTAGTTAATTGTTATTAAAATTTATTTCTGTACTTAAAAATACGTTTTTGTGTCTTCAGTGAGCAACTGTGGCGATGTTTTACATTGTAAAAAAACTATAATTTAAAACAAATCTTAGTTTAGGGCTTGTGAGCCCTTCACGTCACAAATTATAAATCTAGTCAAAATCACTCACTTCAGAGATGCACCTATGAATCGTCAGTTTATTATAAAGGTTACTCGAAACATTATTATCTATCTAGAAGTACTGGCAAGGAACTCGATAGTTACTCTTTTCAGTCGCCGACATTTTTACAATATGTAGCAAAAAAATCTCCATTTGAATACCTACAAGTCAGTACAGTTTTCTGAATTAAAGAAAGCATAGAAATATATAATTATTTAAACTAGGTATAACCAAACCAATCACATAATATGGTTGCATCTGATCACAAGTAAAGTATCTCATATTTCATAAGGTTTGCAACTTAGTGCGGACCATGGTAAAACAAATTACCAAGACACCCACTGGCAAACACTGTTCAGAATGGTAGGACAACAGGAAAAAAGTTAGAACAGGTAGTGGGTCTACCCACCAGAGGGACATGTTTGGGCGACCACGGGTAAAAGGGTAACCACAAAGGCCCAAAAGCATTACATTTGTAATAATCCAGTCCTGTGGCAATTGGTTTCATAAATGGTACAAACAGCGGTCGTGCTGTAAGCCGCATGACAGATGAGCGAAAACAACTATTAATCACTTACAAAGGTGGTTTAGCTAATTACTGGTTCGTTAAAAGCGCGCGTTATAGCCCGTGGAATGAATCACCGAACATCTGTCAACATCACACGTGTAAATATTTTACGTGGAAAATATATTTAATTATCATGTGTTTAAAATATACATATTTTTAGTTGCCTCGGGGTACAGGGTCTGTTCCACGTTTGGCACGTACTTTAAGGTTCACATAACTGTAACACAATAATTGTCATTTATAACACAATTTATGGTCAATGTTCGGGGTCCTGGCACAAAATTAAAATAAATTACAGATGGGTGTTGTAGTTGAAAATTCACCAGAAATTCGATCTGGTCTTAGAATTTATTGAGTTTTTTAGAGGTCAATTAGTTGTCTCATCTCCGTAGAATTAATCGCTGTCACTGTGTTTTAATTATATTAACGTGAAAACGAGGACTCTTTAAAGGTCGAGGATCAGAGAACCACACACGCATGTCGCATTCTATAGAAGTAAAAAAGCGAAGTCTCTCGGTGGAAGGGGCTTCACAATCCTCCTCAGGTAGGAGTCTGCTTGCCAACTAACGTCATACGTGAAAAACTCCAAATCAACGTGCATGCATCCTTCAAATCACCGAGAGCGTCATACGCCTTTATTCCGTAACGGATGCGTGATGGATTGCAGACCATCGATCAACGTTACATTACCCACGTAAATATTTAAGGTATTAATATTCAGTCAGTCTACAAATATGCAGTATTTATTCATGAGCGGGCTCCGCGACCTCCCGCCTGCCCGCGCATATTATCCCTTTGATGGCGTGTTTACTTAGATCGAACATTATAATAATGCAAAATTGTAGTTCGTAGTTCGTACTATGGCTGCCCAATGTTTGATTGAATCGTGGAGTAAGATCGTTTATTTCGTCCAGTTTCCATGCCATCTCAACAACTAATTCATTCACTAAAATGTGAAAATCTTTCGTGCATTAATTTATTGGTTTGCCCGCGTGCTATTTTTTCAGTTTAAAAAGTAGCTTCTGCTCTCAAACCAAGCCCATTCCTTAAATCACGTCAATCCGTTTATTCCAAAGTAAGACTGAGTGACTGGTCTCTAAAAAGTCTTACCACCGACTAGACCAAATGCTGAACCTGACTCTGCAAGATCTAAGATTCAAACTAAGTGGTAAAACCACTCATCCACCGATACTGGTTTCTTATTTTATTACAAAAAAAATACTGCGCAAACATGCCTTATTAAAATTTATCATTTTTAAATCTGTTAAACATTTTTAAGGATTGTAGAATGGCAAATTTACTTTTCCCATACACAGAATTACGCATTTACTCAAAGATTACTTGGGCATGAATAAAACATAACCATTGTACAACAATAAACTTAATGGTTCACCAAATAAATCCTCAGAGTACAGAAACAGGCTTTACTGATTGCAAATTGTGCTTACTGAGGAATATAAATTGAAAGCGAATTCCAAGTCAGTTCACAAACGGTGAATTGATCTTAAGTAGACATTTTTTTCAAATATTTCAAAGCTTAGTTATTAAAATACTTATTTGAAATAATGCGGAAGACGTGGACAAAATTATTGTGCGAGTTTCCTACCGGCAACACGCAATGATATTTTTATTCAGCCTGTATCAAAATAAAAGCAATTCTGTTTCACGGTCACCCTACTCCTGTTTGAACAATTTTCATTTTTATTCCAAGCTAACAAGGACAAAATTGCGGAAATTTTTAACTGCGAGGGCAAATTGTCAAGGAAAAATAAACAGTGCCCTTAATCTTGAAAGACAGAGGTCTTTCGTGCTTGAGAAAAACGTACGCTTTTAAGGGATTTGACGTTGTTAAAATTTAAAAACGGATATTGATCAGATTTACTCTTTTTAAGCCACATATTTAAATTGAGGAAGATTCAAAGTAGAATTGGTAGATTTATTATGGTTGTTGGTTCTTAATACTCTTATTAAATAAATAAATTTCCTATAATTTAGTTAATCAGTGATGCAATATGTTTACTATGTAGCCGATGAATCAATGTTACAGGCCGCCGTTTCCAATATAAAATAGCTTAAGAACCGTCATTAACATTATTTCTAATAAAAATTATTCCTAAGCACCGATGATTTACAAAAGACTTTCAGAGCATTAAAATTTATGAAGGTGACATAATAACGGAATAAGTACCTTCACGATCAATCTCTTATCCGAGTGAGAAAAGAAATGTCTTTAATAGAACCGCTCCCGTCACGGGCGCGCCCCGGGGCGGATCGCAAATTGCGAAATGATTACGTTTTCATTATCGCCCGTATTGCTTGGGGACAACCGGGATTGCTTATAGTTTAAGTCTTTTATATTTACATATATGAGAAAAACACACACTAGCCTGCTTCCACTTACGTTGTACGAGCTAATAATTTGATTCATTACGGCTGCCATTTATTTTAGGTATAACAAAGAAATTGATTTACAATTCGTCAAAGGTGTTGATTGTTTCAATGTAGTCAAGCGGTGTTTTCGATTTGTTTCCTATATTTACACTACGGCCATTACGAAATAATTCACCGGCCAGCTATGTTTTATGGACTTGAAATTTCGAGTGTCTCAATGCTTTACTGGGTCAAAACTAACTACTAAACTACTTATAATTATGAAGGCTCTAAGACGTGTATTTCGCCAATCAAACCCAAGAATGGTGGCCCAACCACCGGAACCTATATCACAGGAGAATGGGGGAAAATACACAGATCCTTTCTTGCACCACTAGAGGACCGGCGGCCAATAGGGACCCAGAAAAACTACTGGTGCGACGTTAGTCTCTAGACGTAATCTTTAAGTTATCCGACAGATAAATCATAAGAAACTTTTCCAACAACGGTAAAATAGGTCCTTATTGCATTCATTTTTCTGATTAATAGCGATCACTAACTACCAATATCATCCAGCCATCTATTTTTGTCTGGTTCTTCTGATAAAATCTTGTTTAGAGTTCAATTTTTATTTTTTCAAAATTGCACTAAAAGCATCCGAACTATATAGTTAAGAAAACGATAACATAAAGCAAAAGCCTCTTACTTATAAGACATTAAGTGTACTTACTTCATAATCCCGTTAAGGCCAACGAAACGATGGCTATAACCCACCGTAGATTATGTCGGCATCCACTCAGCTTCTTTTAATGCCGGACACAGCCAATCCCAGGGATTGATGCATTTACTCAATTGCCTTTTACTCATGCATCAACGCTGACTATAAAACTGGACTAATGAATTACTGAATAGCAATTTGATGATATTGAAAACGAAGCGATACAAAATTTATTGTTAAAACAGACGGCGGAGAGTCAAAGAAATACTTGTAATCCTTTTTATTAATTGATACGGAATATGGTATTGTTGGAATTAAATTGTTTACGCGATGAAGAGAAATTTATTTTATTTCTTTTTAATTAAGAAACTTCAGATATTAATTGTCTTTGACACACTCAATTTCGCCTCTGCTGGTAGTGACTCTACCCTATGTCCATCAGGAGTTTGGAATCCTACTCAGAACAAACATTTATGTGATCAACATTATGTTTGGTTCATATCTATATGTTTCTGACACCCATGACACAAATGCCTAAGCTGCTTACTTTGGAATCAGATCAATGTAACGTGTGATATCGTCTAGTATATTTTATCTACATCCATACCATAATATGTCTATTTTATATTCAGGAGCGATGAGCAAACGCCCTACATTTAGATATAAGTATCTGTGGCTGCATTGAAATGCTTACATTTTAGTGTCGGTAACCGATACGTAATTACGTTCAAATTTCGAACGTCTTCTTTAAAAGTAAAAATTAATAGGTTTTTTCGATTATCGAATTAGTCGATTAGTAATTTTATGTTCCATTCCTATACATTTAATTCGATGCTGAAATTATAAAAATCGATTTGAGAATCGAAATCAACTCGAGTCTAGATTGTTTATGGTTTTAAAAACTACAAACGTCAGTCATTAAATATGACAGTACTAAACTAACTTTTACATACAGATTATGTTGGTAACTAGTGCGTTTGCTCGGTTTGCTCATCAATCCTGACTATAAAATAGACATATTATCGTATGAATGAAGATAAAGTTATGTATGTGACTGTACATAATTAGTTATTAAAATACTCATGTGATTCTTTTATGAAACTCACTTCGTTCGTTTCATAAAACCACATTCGTATTTTAATGACCCTCATTATGCAGCAGCCACATAAATAACTAATATATTTTTCTGATGTCATCTAGGTTCTTTATGACTCTGAGTTTTGAGTCCCATACTACTCTAATCTCTAATATTCCTGTTAATATTCACCAAAACTACCTAAAAAAAAAGAATACAAGTTTTACTTTTCTTTTACTTACATGATTTAAAAGCATTAAAAACTAAATAAATGTACATATTCGCATTTTCATTATAACTTTGTTTAATCTGTGCATATTTAAACTGGCAAAATACATTTACAACGATAAGTAGGGCGATTCATTTTAATTTTGCTCATTGTTCACTAATTAAGCAGGAATCAGTAAACATTGCACAAACTAAATAGAATGTAAAATATGGTGTCCGTTCATATGACAAAAAACGAATGACAAATTTTCATTTGACAAACAACGTTTGACAAAATTTTACTTGATAAATTTATTATTTTACAAACTTTTGTTTAATAAACTACGCATTAGACAATCTGTTTACAAAAAAAAAATGTTATGCCAAAACATCAATTTACAAATTGATTATTTTCTAAACATGTTACTTGGCAAAACAACGTAAAGCATAAATAACATTTGACAAAATGCATTGCTTGGTAATATTTACGTTAATACAAGGTAGTTAGCTAGATAAAGTACGTGTAAATTATTACTTTATAAAAATAACATATTTAATTACACATATCGAATATTTTACTTTAAGCACGAAATCATATAATATGTATAGGGTCAACTGAAACAATGGTCTGTTAGGTTAGGTTAGAACTGCGAGCACAAGCACGAGCCGAGCGAGCGAAGCGAGCGTGCCGCGGCAGCGGCCGGCGAGTGCCAGGGCCGAATTCTACTTATTTCGCTTAATTCAGGCAGTGTGTATTTTTTTTAAAGACTAAAGTTTCTATGGAAAAAGTATTAATACAAAATTATTACTTGCCTATAAATAATCTGTCCAAGGTGAAAATTGCATCCCTGCAATTTAATATTTTCAAAATTTGATTTATATATTTGAAAAAATAGTTATTTTTAAAAACTAATAATTTATCTTCTAACTTTTTGTAAAATCATCAATTTGTCATACGAATTATTCAGTCATGTGATTATTTTTAAAATAAAACTTTAACAATTTAATATGTAATTTAATATTTAAAGCATTTGCGAAACCTGTATTTTGTCAAATGATTGTTTTTAAAGTAATATGTTTGCGAAATGAAAGTTTGTCAAATGAATAGTTTTTCAAACGTTGTTTGTAAAATGATCGTTTTTCATACGTTTTTTGTCATTCAATAGTAAACCGTAAATTATATTAAGCGAAAATTGCATACCTTGACACAATCATATCAAAGTTCGGTCAATGTACATAAAGACTTACTGCCCATCCATGTTATTTTAGTAATTCCTGCTTTTATTTTACCCAACAAAATTCATTTCAAGTCAAAGTCAAAATCTAAATCTTAAACACATTGAGCTATAGTTTCTGCCCTAGTGTCACTTGTGTATCACCAGTTATGGTACATTGCTACCTAGAAACAAAAGATTTATTGTTTAAATAAGGAGTAGGATAATTCTAACAATTGTTTGTTATTTCAGTATGTTTGACAAAGTTTGGAGGTAGTTATTAAAAGAGTAATAACTGTTGTGCCTTGTTGGTTATTAATGAGAAGTGGTATAAAAAGAAAAATAAGAAAAGATGGCTTAGTATTATGTGTAGTATTCTAGTGTATACGCTAGGCTTTACTCTGCTCCACTTTGGTTAAAAGCTAGTGAAAAAATTCAGTAAAAAGAATGTCACAGTGCTCATTATTAAGTCATGCCTATTTCGCCGTCTCTTTATACAGCCCATTTCATTCCGGGCAAAAATAAATTACAATCGGCCTGGATCTCAGGGGATAAGTCAACTCTGCTGTGAATGTACCATTGATTTCACTTTGAAAATCGAGCCATTGTGAAAATAGTGGTGTTAATGCAGTGTGAGGGTGTAACAGCCCGACTGGTGGAGGCGTCGACTGCGCTTCGTTCAATATTCATGAGCCAACTTTGTAGATAGAGCCTCGAGATTGGCGTTTGAACACCACTTCTGACCTTAACAGATGACTTGAACGTCGGAATTCTTGTTTTGCCGTAATAGTTCTAGTTGAAAACGAGTTGAGAATTCTCGCGAAAAACCAGGTGAAGCGGATATATTCAGTTGGGAGGTATGAAATTAGGTTTGTATCAAAGGAATGTATACATGTATATGAGTACGTACTAGTAGGACGCGATTGCCAAAATATTGTGCTCACAAAATATGGAGACATTTTTACTATGGTAGAACGCAGTATACGCAGACAGTGCCTGAATGAGTCGAAAAGGGCCGGGTCGACCGAAGAAGTATCTGCACTCTCTCACAGAAGAGACGTGTGTACTAATTTTCCTTTTGCGATTTGTTTAATGGGTGAGAGAGTAAGAAGCTTAGTTTATCTTGGGAGAAAGCGTGCTATAATTGTTATCAAGAGTTCTCTTTATGATCTCGCTTTATTATTTGTCAGTAATAAATTCATCACGGTTCATGACGAGCTTCTCTCAGGAATGACTTCTATAGACCGATTGTTAATCTGTTTGCATTAAACTATTACAATTCTCTACGATAAATAGACTTTTTCATAGCCACATCCCAAGTACCGTTTTCGTGGATAGTTCTAGGCATTTAAAACGACCATTATTATAATGGCATTTGTGTACGTTTGCTTAAACACATTCGCATACATATGTCGGACTTAATTGTAACAAAGCTAATAGGATTTTCCGCACTTCTCGTTCGCAGAGTAATGCAAAATTATTTTATGAGTATGAAAGACTTTGTGTACCAGCTAAATATGAAATACTACTTATTTCCGTAATTTTAGATTCTGATCAGACAGAAATTCTAAAATGGTTGAAATATTCTGAATGAGAACCTTATTGTCTCTGATCCGATGAAATGTATTCTCCTATATCAAAACGCTGTGACTACATTTATTATATATTTGTGAACCAACAATATTGAAGATACATTCACTATCTAATATCGTAAAATTTGATGACAGGGTCATAGGAAAATGTGAAACAAACTAAAATGTAATTGAAATCTAGTCGCAATCGTTAGTGCCTCAAAAATTGAGAGCTAACAACTAATAGAATGTAAAGTCAATATTATGTACCTATTACCGAATAAACTTTTCACCTCGCTTTTTATTTTCACGCAAGCGTTTATTAAATACAACAAACAAAACAAAAACCAATATAAATGTTGGTCGTAATAAAATTCTGTGAGTAATGAATAAATGAAAACCTTACAGCAGGCAAGCCGATTACGTAATGATTATAATCTGTACGTATATTCGTACGCCTAATTAACATCCGTTTTCGTCGAATTAGGAACATCCGCCGCCATACCTATCTGCAGAGGTCGTCAACTCTTGCCAAAAATAGCTATAATTACAATAGCAGATGTTTGACAGAACCTCACAAAGGAATTTTGAGACCTCAAGATGCCTGTCTTGATCTGTGTGGGTAGATCTTGTCCGTGACGCTACACGCTTCAGTAGAAATTCAATATTGTTGGTATGTTAGCATTAAGAGAGGAATATTCAAACGTTTTGGAAATTGGAATGTTATTAAGGTATGTACATAGATTTTCACATCAAATTTCAAATTACACGACAAGTTATAAAGTTAATTTTAACACTAATAGTTCGCTTATTTAGTAATGCAGAATGATAAAAAAAATTTTGATAAGGAAATCAGTCAATGTAAAACTATATGAAATAAAGAAGGTAGTTTCTTAACGCCTTTTTAAAGCCAAGAAAAATGCTAGCCACGAAAACACACATCCGAAAAGCTCCTACTGGTCACAAAATAATTTGTATAAAGCCTGAGCTCTCGTGAACTAGAAAAGACAATAAAAAAAATGACACCAAAGAAATAAAACTGGGTAGCTTGTGAATTTGTCACATATTTGATGTCAGCCTGTACTCAGTCACTGGCATCGGAAGGCCAACAAATCACTTCAAATTATGATTTTTTTATTTGATATAGGTCAGCATTCGACCTCAGAAACGGCCATCACGTGACGATGACGAGCCCGAAGATCTCACACGCCTCCCAAGGCCCATTCAGTCGTATATTGAAAATATCCGGGTCATATGAGTCAGGAAACAGATGCCCGAAGTGAATAGGGGCTTAGATTTTAGTACATATCTCAACTGCGCAATTTTTTTGCTATTTATAAAATATGTAGTTTCAAAAGTAAATACTTTTTTTAAAATAGAATGGATATTAATATTTTGTTATAGAATTAAGTAATTTTTGGATTGAATGGAATGAATTTGAACAAAGAATATTTCCTATAAATTATGGCGTAATAATTTATCATTGACATGCCAAACATAGATAGACGTTGATAACATAGAGATAAGTATAATAAATGACAAAAAGAAGTCTACGATATTTATCATCCTGTTGCATTTGAACAAAAGAAAATCAACAATAGACTTACAAATAAAGTGTTCGAGACGTCTCATTCTGAATAAAAGGGCTATTCCTGTTTTCTGAGTAATTACTACCGCCGTCAATTACCTGTAACAACCACGCGATTTAACAATGAACTAAACTGAAATTCCAACTGGATGTAAGCTTGAGCTCGAGTAAGTGGGCCGTGGCACGCTTGATTTATCAAAGTTGAATGTCTGTGTTATTTGCAAGAGAAATAAATAAGTGTATCCGACTGTTGGTTTGACGATAATTAGGTTAGGGCGCTCGACTGACGGATTCGAGTTAATGCTTCAACGATTTAAGTAGTTAATGCTAACAAACGGAATATAATCTGAGGAACTAAAAGGGCCGCAAAACGTTTATTTACCCTGTAGTGGGTTTGTAGTAATAACAATAAAGCTAATAATAAATACAGTACGTCTTAGTCTGATAAACGGATTGATTTAAGTCTGCCATAATAATAATCATAATCGATATGTTTTATTACTGGCTATGGTTAAAAGAGAGTTTTTTGTGTTTTTACTAAATGCCTACCCCGGTTTCGCACAGGAAGTGTCCAGTCCGTAAAGTTTAAATGCTTAAACCTAAAGCTTAAAAACTTAATGTTATTTATAAAAAAAAACTTGTCTGAAATCATGGACAAGTTGATTGATGTTTTCCACTTTATATTCAAATAATTGATAAACCCTGCTGTTTCCTTAAAAAATGTTAATTAAATACTAGAAACAGAATATATCTCGTTCCTTACTTTTTGTCGTATTATTATTTTTACATACCAAGTCTACCCAAAAACGGTGTCCGCCTTTTGTAGGAAAATAAAGAACGCCGTCAAACAAATGAAAACTTACAGAGGTGGGAGTTTTCTACAAACGTATTTAAAAAAAACGAATGTTTTTGTATGTAAGGGTATACTCGTATACGTTATCTGGCTTCCATAGCAAATCGAGCCTACGTGAATTGTTAAAGAATTGTATTATTACACATGCCTCCGTGGTACAGTGGTTAGAGCGTTGGGCTCTAATACCCGGAGGTCGTGGGTTCGAATCCCGCGGGGAGCATCACTTTGTGTGAATGTTTCCAGTTTGGTTAGGACATTGCAGGCTTGAATCACCTGAATGTCTGAAAAGAATGATGATTCCGTGCTTCGGAAGGCACGTTAAGCCGTTGGTCCCGACTATGCTCCAAGTAGGTCTGGTTTCCCTTGTAGGGTTACGGAGGTCAGATGGCAATCGCTCCATTGTAATAACCAGGCTTGTCAAATTTAGGATCATAGTCGAAGCGGACCCTGAGCTCCATACTGGATGCAATCGGGAATACGCTGGGATGATGATGATGATGATGTATTATTACACATGGTGTTATATGGAACTATTAGATACATATTTTTTGTGTCGTTAGATAATACATAAGCGGTCATTTATTATGTATGTCTGCTTTATAATATTGTGGTAAGTTTTGTGCAATCGTCAACATTTTTTAGAAAAATATGGGCGTGGAAAAATCTGTCTGTAAAATAATCGTCCAATTTGCCGACTGTGCCGAGAGGCCAAGACACCGTTCAGCCCCACACTTTGTAGTACGAAAGGTTTATATTATGTAACCACCCAACAATCTTACTACTTACGTATATATTAAATAAAAGTTGTGAGGCCAGATCTCTGCGCACTTCAAGCTTGCATAACCCGTCATCCTCAGAACAAATATTGTTGGATACCAGAGGGGATAAAATGGACACAACGTATAAATCTTTATATACAAGAACTTTGCGTATTATCAGTACCACACCTTACCTTATATATCTATACTCGTACCTATCACAAAAATATAAGTTAATGTTACTTTGTCGCGAGGATAGTGGCAAGTCCACAAGGGCCCGATCATACCCCCGCCCCGAGGCATGGTGACTGCGCGCCATAAAGGGATCTTTTTGTTTTAGAAAAATCCATTGGGATTCTCCGTAGTATGTTTGTATCGCGGTTTATTCTATTACCTAATCGAATATAAATTACGGTTGCTTTGCAGCAGGGCAGCTCCCCGGGGCATGACGGTTCGTATCGCTATTCCGTTTTCTTTTCACACAAAATTCTATTGCAATACATTTTAAAGTTTGGGTTATGTCTTATGTTTTTATAACAGAGGCCTGACTTGCCTGCATAGAAAAAAGTTGGCGCTAATGTCAACATATGCTTAGTTTGGGGATGGATGGTGCTGTGTGAATAATGTCCGGAGATTTGGCTTTACTGTAATGGGTCCACCAATGGAAAAAGTGAGTAGAGTGTAGAAAAAAGGAACGATATACATTATTATAATTTATATCGTATCGGTCTCTTTTTAGCAAATTAGACCAGCGATGTAAATGAAAACGTTTTTGGACTGAATATTATATAGCTCAGCAATATCTCTGGACATTATGGATGACGAGCATAAACTTCAATAGCAACGTCACAGTTTATGTGGCAACGTGGACACTGAGACGTCTTACCCAATCTCTTACTGGCCCGTAAAATATTGAATATTATCATTTTGCGTCAAAGTTCAAAACCTCTGAACGTTTGTATCGCGTTTTATTCTATTACGGAATCGAATATAAGTTACGATAAGTTGTTGCCGGGCGGAGCGAACCCGCTTGCCCCGAGGCGCGGGCATGGCATTGCAATCTCGCCTTCTTGTCGCATACAATCAATTCACCAATAGTCTAAACTTTTGCACGCTAGCACAGAGGCACACAGTTATGTTTTCTGCAAAAATTGAGAGATAGAAATATTGTCTTGTTAATTCAATATGTACTGTCTGCAGCTTCATGTGTTCTTCTTTAACTTCTTTATTGACTTGGCTTTAGTTTCATTGTGATATTTGTCCTTTCAAAATCGCGCAAAACACCTCCTGTCTGTTGTATTTGCAAACCGCGGCGGGACGGGGGAGGTAAACAATACTATTACTGTACTGCTATATTCCTATGTAGCTTTCATTGGTATTAGAAATTTCTCGTATAGAAGCGGCAATTTCTAAGCTCTGGTCTAGTTTTTATTTGAGGTTTTCTTCGGTCGAATCCAGAGATCAAACCAGGAATTCTGACACAGCCGTCGAGTTTAAATTCATCTCACTTTCAGCCACTGTGCCACTGGGGTATACTGGTATCGGCAAAACATTTTTTATTCCATTAGGAGACTGTTGTAAAACGTACAAAACGTGAAATGTAATATTCTCGCATCCCTGAACTGTTGAATTCGACCGATGGTAATACGGCTTTTATAATTAAAAACGCCTGTTAAACCGCCCAAAAGAAGATTAACTATATCCAGCTTTCGAGTGAGACCCTGCGACTGTTCAATATTCATGACGGGAAAACGAGGTGGTCGTTAAGCACTACCAAGTACCGTACCATCGGTTCTCGTTTTTGTTGTAATGATAATACACGTCTCATCTGCTAGAATGTTTTTATACGACTTCTGTGAGCAGATCTCTAAGCAGCTCATAGCATGTGTAATTGTCTATTTAAGTACCGCGTTGTATTTTATTATATAATTTCATTTGAACTATATTGCCCTTTAAAATAACATAGTTACGGATACGTTAGGTTTTAGATTTGTACTGTAATGTACTTTATACTATTTTATTTTTATCCAAATAGTTATTGTTAAAATAAATACATTCATATAATATCATGCGCCATGACTGTAAATAAAAGTCCAAAAAATGTTAAATACTTGACATGGAGTCGATAACTCGATTTAAATGGAGGCCTTGGCCCTGCAGTGGGACATTATATAAGCTCATTCTTAGTTTAATGAATCGTCACAATGGTAAACCTAAAAAAAAGTAAAAGCCCTCAACTAAAAATTTTGACGTGCCATTTGGTGTAATGGTCGAGAAGTCAGCTATCACACCAGAGGTCGCGGGTTCGATCCCCGCACGGTACAAACATTTGTGTGCATGAACTGTCTGTTTGTATCGGTCTGGGTGTTTCTATGTATAATATGTATGTATTTACAAAAAAAATATATATAAGTAATGTTTATCCGTTGTCTGGCACCAATAATAGCCCAAGCTAATGCTCAGTTTGGGGCTAGATGGCGCTGTGTGAATAATGTCCAAAGATATTTATTTATTATTTATTTATGTATAACATGTATGTATTTACAAAAAAAAGTATATAAGTAATGTTTACCCGATGTCTGGCACCCATAGCATAAGCTATTGCTTAGTTTGGGGCTAGATGGCGTTGTGTGAATAATGTCCAGAGATATTTAATATTATTTATTATTTTCAGACCAGAAAATCCGATTTTAACCCTTGGCATGCCTGGTGGTAAAAAGTTACGAGTTATGCCTGGTGGGTCTCTCAGACCCGGATTTACAATTCGTTTTTTTTTTTAACTTTTTCTATATATTTTTGTTTGTTTGGCATCCTAATGCCTTCTTAGGGGATTAAAAATATAAAATAATGCTAAAGACATGTCATTTGAATAATATTTATTGAAATAATTGTAATTCAACTACAGTCATTTTATTTTAACAAAAAGTAGTCACTTATTTTTTGAAAGGATATTATTATTATCAAACTTAAAAAAATCTCAAATTAAGTTTTATTTCTCATAAGGCACTACCATATTCTTATACAAAATAATAAAATTTTCAGTCTCCTTCACCTGGATCAACATTTTCTTGGGATTTGAAAGATTTCAGGAAATAAATGAGTGTAGCTTTTGCATACATAAAAATATCTTACAATATACTGTGTATTGCGGTCTTTATTGACTTGACAAACATGACATCTTCGTTTTATTCCAGGAAAAATATAATATCATCCTCCTAGTTGCAGCAGTTTCGATCCCACGTTGAATCTAGAAAATCTTCAATAAAATCAACATATCGTCAATATATAACATTTTGCTCAAAACTATCAATTAGTATAGGAAACTAAATAAAATTTACTTACGTGATTAAATTTTACGTAAAAATATACATTGAAAAATAACTTTTATCACACGAATATCAATAATCCCACAAAAAATAATATAAAATACTTACGTAAAAAAGTCACGCCGCATGCCTGGTTGGGTCTGAGAGACCCGCGCGCACTTTACACTCCTTTTTCTACCTTGAAAAGTTGCTGCAGACTGAGGAAAATGGTGGAGAATGTACAGAAGTTCATAATAACCAGCTACTGAGAGCGGTAGCGCACGAAATTCAAATTTAAGTGCAGGACAATGATTTTCATGTCACCCCGGGTCTGACAGACCAGGCATGCCGAGGGTTAAATAGTAGTGGTCGCAGTTCTGTGCAGCCGCCACAATAACAGTTCTTACGTACTTAGTACCTCTCCGCTACTGCGATTGCCTGATAATAGCCCGTCGACAGCCGTTACCACGCCACAGGTGATTTAACTTCAGCTAATGTTGATTCAAGTTGAAAATTAATTCTCCTAGGTTACCATAATCTCTCGCTCACAAATGGAGCAGTGTTGCGACTCATCCATTGAATATATCACAGTGATTTTTAACGATAAGTACCCGCGCGCCACGAGTTAGTCATTCCCTCTAATGCTTTTTATAAGCTGCGGCTTTAGTTTTCCGAGGCTTGAGTACCCGTAGAAAATATTATTAATATTACATTTTGCCTTTATGCCTGGCTTTCTTATTCTCTTCACTTACGTTCTCAGTGAATAATTGTGTTCTTTTATCTATACAAAGACTTTTTATTACCAAGATGACAGTATTTTCGGACTAGGCAAAACAAATTTTTTTCCCTTTTTTTACAAAAATTAAGTGTTGCAATGTTTCATAAAACAGTTAGCAGACAGGCACGCAGCCCACCAGATGGTAAGCAAATTCCGTTGCCTATTTTTTTTTAATATTCTAACAAAAAGCATCAGCCTATTGAAAGGTCCTATTGCAGTATTAGTACTATTATAATTATTCTGTGGTATAAGTCTGCATCATAAAAATAAGTCATCATTGCAATTATAGATTTATGTATGTATATCGTTATTACCTTTAATACTGTTTTTTCACAAACGCAACATAGGATTTTTTTAATCTTTGTAATATTATCATTTTTTATTTAATGAGGGCGCCACTTGGCAACACCAATCGCCTTAAAGTATTTTATCAATACGGCACTATTCTAATATTTCAACTCTGCGACTCAAAAGCGGGCTTAATTATTTCTTAAGTTAAACATATTGACTGACGATAGCCAGTCGCTAATGCATTTGTCTGGTATAAAGTTCGTAACTAAGTAATCAATCGAGTAACCCTAATAGAGAAAGTTCACTTTGGCATGCCAGTTTGAAACTGATGATGTAAGTTCATCAGTCTCGTATGCTTGCGCCTACATCACTGCTTATATATTATCATCTATAATATTTTTGTACATTCGAAAAGATTGTTTTAAATCAAAATAGAAATAATAGAAAACCAGTGGTCGTGAGTGTCGTGACGTTAACTAAACCTTACGTCACTGCCAAATACTGAGCGGAGACCATTTTGGTACCAACCCTGCTTTATAATAAAATATTTGTACAGTTTGTGATTATTTTTGTATTGTGATTGCTCCTTTTGTTTTGCATGTTTTGTGATTTATTTTTCGTTTTTTTATTAATTTACTGTGTCTGTGTTTTATGTTTTATTGGTACTAAATAAAGTAGTATTAATTATTTTTCTATTCTTTGCTATTCTCATAAAAGAAAGCTAACGGACAAGCGCAGTTGACGTATTTTCGCTCCATTCCAAAAGGTCTTATCCTAATAGCATTGGAACCGGTAAATACAGACTATTTTTAAAACTACAAACAAAAATATGTAGTAATTAACCTAGAGTAACTCGTTGGCTAAACAACCCAAGAAGAAAAATGCTTTATGACGGCACATCAAACAATACTTTCGTATGAAGTGCTTCTAAATGGCCGTGGTGGCGTTTCACCAGTTGGGCCACATAGGTATCTATCTGCCAACTGAAGTTTCTAGTCAGTACCTAGTTGAAGAAAACATTTTAAAAGAAATGTCGTACCTACTAAGAGCCAACAAAAGTACATTCCTACGGTACTTAGTAGAAAATACCTTAGTAGGTATTTAATTTACTGCAATTCAGTTGAATTCCAGTGATTTTTTCACGGTAAGCGCATCTGTCTCTTAAGTATGTCATTCTCTACTTATGTCTTATTTACGGCTTTCCAAGCATCCTTTACTGTAGTTGCCTGTTCAGCCTACCATACTTTCTTGTGTTATTTACTTCATCATTTACGTTTTTATAAATACGTACGTCGTGTTTTCCCAGGAAAATTATTTTGAAGTAGTGTCAATATTTATTCCTTTGAATAAATAAAAGAAACAGAGCATAATTTTGAGTAAAATATATAAAAGTGAAGAATTTCATATGCTATATAATACATCTAGTTTAGTAATCTGTGATACTCATTATAAAAAGGAAATATTTGATTGTTTGAATTGAGTAGGTTCCCAAATTACTCAACCGATTTGAATGATTCTTTCACTGTTGGAAAGCAACACTGTCCCCGGGTGAGATAGGGTACTTATGATTCCGGAAATGTGGGGAGAATGGGGGGTATTTGAAAAAAGAAAATACGCGCGGGTGAAACCGCAGGCGGAAGGCTAGTCTGTGATACTTATGTTCCTAACTTTTGTAAATGGACATTACCAGGACACTTTAATGGAATTATCACTCTGTATGCTGCCACGCTATAAGCTTCTCTAATCCCCGAGACTTTTATTTCAAGACTCCTGATTCCCAGCGAAAGCTATTTAGATGGCAGATTTCACCGGCACTGGTAGCGGAAAAGTTCTATTAACCAATGTAAGACAGGAATCGAACTCATGACCCACCAGGCTTTAGACCTGAACTGTAACCATTATTCCACGGAGGTGGTTAACCTCCCCATTTTTAAGACATGAATGGGCCGATGCCGAACATTAAAGGCGCACTGTCTCGCGGCCTCCTGAGAAATCTTCAGGTATGATTAAGTGTAAACAGCTTTACGAGCAAAGTTGAGGAAAAATGCGGAAAATTTTATGTGTCCTGTTCCCATTATAATTGGAGCAAACATTAATTAAGAGGAGAGCACGGTGCACGCCCGCCGACCGCACGAACCTATCCGACAGAATTATACACAGCCTAATCTCGCGCTGAAACGGCAAAATATGAGATAAATTTTGCATTTTATTAAGGCTGAATGTTGTAGAGCGGAAATAATGCTCGAAATTTAAAAATATATCTAGGTTAACGTGTTTTGATTTCCTCTGAAAATGGAGTTGCTATTTTAAAAAAAAAAACAGACAAAATAACTCTATTAATAACATTATTGTTTCTATAGAAATCTATTGTAGTTTTGCAGACATAAAACGCTGCACAATATAAAAAACAATTTACCCATACAGGATTTTAAATCTACCTTCTGCTCAAATGTCCACATTACTATCAATAAGATTGTAATTTTCTTATGCATTTGAAATAATTTATAAGCAGAGGGTAACTACTCATCAATCTTTTAAAACGTTCAGTGTTTTCGTTCGAACTTATTTTCCATCGCTCAGTTCAACGATTCAAAAATCGACGTCTTCACAAAGACGGAGCGCTCGAAAGCCCGACATCTTCCCACCACCATTCGTTATTCTTAAAAACTTTTTCTTGTTTAAAGAACTTTAAAACAAATTGTCGGGCAAGGAAAGCAAAGTTTCACGGCAAAGCGAGTAGTTTCTGGAAGGCGCTGGGAGGCCTTAAGCACTCCTCGTGATTGCAACCAATAACGCCTGTTTCGACAACAATGAATTTTCAATCACTCAACGAGGACACTCCACTCTTTATCATAATATTGCTTAAACAGTCTGCTAACTTAAAATTGAGTAGCGCTGCTTCCTTGGAAATTTCACGTTTATTATTGGCGCCGAGAATTGGAGTTATTGTTTCAAAATTTGACGCGGATGACTACTTTTGTTCGAGTCACGCATTGAAATAAATTGAAATGTCTTTTAAATTACTTGAAGATTGTCCTTTTCCCAAAGTCAGTAGCAATAAGCACTTTATTTATGGGTATCCGAAACATCGTTTTCTTAGAAATAAATGATCAAAAAAATTCTTAAAAGTCTGTTTTAGATAAATAAGCATGCTTCTAATTTTAATTAATAGATATTCTTAGTCCACATTATGAATAATAAATAGAAAAAAATCTGTTTCTTCGCTTATTTGTTTCGACTAATCACTAAAACAGCAGCATCGATTTAACTAAAATTTTACCTGATACTACATAAATTATTTTATAAAAAAATACTTAATCGTAATTTAATCGCAACTCCATTTAACAATTCCAAACATCTGATACCCAACATAACACATTATCCATCCAGCGGACGCTACTTGATTTGAAAACGTGATACAAAACTGCGCAAGTCTATTCGGCGACGACAAAACGTAAAAGAAGGTGATCGGCAAAATCCAAAGCGGGCGATATAAACGGCCCCGATCGGCATTTTCGCTCTGAGAAGCAATTAGTGCTGTAGGTATACAATACCGTCCTACCAATTACCTACAGTTGTGGTTCGTCGTGGCTCGACCCACCAACAACAATTTCCTCCACCTCTCTTTGACACGGCGAAAAGAAATACGAACTAACTGAATCACTGAACGTGGTGGAACTTTCTATTTGTGTCATGTAGTTTATTAGCTGGGTTTGTTCTTTTTCTTTAAATATTAGAGGTAATGTGAGTGCTCACATGGAGAAGGTACTAGTTTGAAAAATGTACGTGCTAAGATTTTAGGAAACGAGACAGGTGTTGTAATTTTTATTAATTCTCGAAAAAAATTGGCCACTGTCGTCGAAGCAAAAAAGCCATCGCAATATTAAATGAAAATAAAATAATATTCAACAAAACAGCTTTTAACAAAAGTTTTCTTTAACAATTTCTAGCCAAATATTGACTACATTAACTTCTGCTGCAAGGATATATTCTGTACTCCCTATTTTATTTTAATACCATAGCAATTGGGACAGGAATCTCATCACACGAGAGGGATCAACCGAACCAACGATTTCCACGCTTGCGGAGGCTCTTGGGTGTTAACACCGCCAACTTCTGGATTCCTAGTAACTGAAGATTTCCTCACAAGAAAAGCCAATATAATTTGGTCCGAATCAAGAACCCTGACAACTAAACGGGTGACTCCCCAGTAGGCAAACTGTTAGCGGCCGAACTGAAATTTCAAATTCAGAACAATTTTCGCACAGATGTCATCGTATTGACAGCATTGATGTTTCACAATTTTTGACTGTCAAAATGTATGCAGAGAAATGGCGTTCATTATTGCCGGCGCCGCCAACTTAGAGATGTTCATTGCTGTCATCTTTCGCTTACAATTATTATTATCGATTGTAACCGAGTAAAATTTCGAAAACATTGTTTCGTTTATTACTTTAAGCGTAAAATCATATTATAAAAAATCAATCAATTAAATTAAAAGTAGTAAAGCCATGGATAAAAAATCTAAATGTAAATGTGATTCGAAAATAAGAATTCTTTTTTAATGTTACTTAGTCTTGCAGTATAAATCGACGTCTCTAGAAATGTTACCGTAACACAATACGTTGCAAGTATTATCATAGATTTTACAAACTATAGAATCATATTTGATAGACAATAGGAAAAAAACAATTTTTACGATCCAAAATCGGTGTTCGTATAAATGCGAATCGACTGCACCTCATCACTAGTGACAGCTGTCATTTTGAAGGGAGTCGGCCGCTCTACAGTTAGCGCAAAACTAGCAAACTGTGGACACTCCATTTGTATTAAAAGGAAAGGCGTACTAAATCGAAAAGCGGCAAACTGTCAAACTTTAGTTTGCCGCTCACAGTTTGCCTACTGGGGACGCAGCCTTAATCAAACTAACGATTGATTAAATTCACTAAACTTAAGTATATTATGCATCAATAACGTTTATATTAATTTCTAAACCTGAACAAAGTACAAACAATTGATGCTCAAACACGTGTATAACAACTTCATTGGACGTGAAAGTGCCGAAATGAATTGCCCTGAAACTATCAGACAAAGTTGAATATCAATATTTGCATAGGTACGCTCCTAAAACATTAATGAATCGTTATATTGTGGATACAGTAGAGGTGTAACTGTACCCAATTAGACTATCCTATTGAATAAGTAACGCATTTCATAAATTAAATGTGACTTTGCAGAAAAGTTTTTACCGTAAAATTACTGTTTGAAGACATTCCCAAAGCAGTCGTTTTCTAGTAGACAAGAGAACTTAATGTTTTAATTTCAGACCAGACAGTTGTGAGGTTGGTGTAGGTACATAATAAAAATAAATAGACTTGTAAACCAGAGCAGTAAATTGAATTTTTGAGCTCCTACCTTCACTAGTGGGAGCATAAGAGCTTAATAATACACGTCAAAGAAATAAAATTTTTCAACGAAACTTCTTGTGTTCAGAGTTTACTAACTGATGTACCTATATGTTTTTATTGAACGTGTTTTTATATCATGTTGAGTCTATTATAGCAAATGATCACTATCGCCTATGGATATAGTATGTATCGCAATCATCTGACATAAGAACACTCATTATTATTGATGTTATTAAAGTATAAAATAATTGCTGCTACAAGTATTGGAGTTCATACTCTTAGTTTCTCCGTAGCAGGCCTTAAAAATAAGAGATACAAGTATTATATACTTCTGAACAACAACAACGATACCTGTATACGAACTAGCCGATATCAATAGAATCTACTAGTACAGGAGTATTTCATAGTCTAATTTCACAATGCCTCATTTCATCATAAACCCTTTAACCGTGTAAATGCGCTACGTTTGAAGAACCATTCCAATCATCGAAATTGTATCTCCACAACATTAGTAAGTACGCCTTAGTATTAACTTTGACGACACTGATTCCAATTTTCCCCGTACAAAACAATTCTGGCCGCACACTACTGACGAGATATACGGCATCCAACAAAAATTGACATTGCGCCAGGAGGCCTGAGTGAGCTCGACCGTAAGGAATGCACGCCGTTCGGAATCCAACAATGCTGTATTCTGGAACTGCTGTCGCGTCGCGTCGCAAACCGTTTCAGAACGGGGCTCAATAAAATGGTATTGCCAGGGCCGATACTCCTACCTACCTTCGTAGATGTTTACATGCATTTTAAGCACGAATAAATAGAGCGCATTGCGACTATTGCAAATTCGAGTCGAGAACGTTCCGAAGTGCATGCTATCTGAGGTAATTTCGTCGGCGAATATTTCTAAGTTCGATGAAGCTGAAATTGCGAATACAACTGCTTCTAATGGCTCACGTTTGTTTTGCTTCAAGATTGTAATAGCTATAAATACAAATATGATTTGCTGAGGTAAGAACCCTGTTGACCTGTTTTCTAACTTAGTTCTTTATTGATATTTTTGTTTTATTTTAATTATTATTAATTTTTGTGTAATCTTGTGTATTTTGTTTTTCTTCCTTTCTTTCTTTATCACAACCGTTTTTTGAAGTTACGGGTTTGATCTTTAGTACAAACATTTATGTGCATAATGTAATAACATGCATGTCTGTTTATATTAGTGTGTTTATCCGTTTCGTATTTCTTAAAGTTTGCTTGGTAGAACATATCTCAGTATTTTTACATGTTTCCAACCTTATATTATATGAAATAATTTGTATCGTATTCGGTAAAAAAAATATATTTGGAAGTCAAATATTCTTTGAATGAAATACCAACTTAGTACCTTCTATTCATATTATGAATATTAGTCACGATGACTATAAAAACTTGGCAGTCTCGCTATTGCCTGCCTAACTCTAAATACAGATAATTTTGATGATAATATTCAAGCTATTCGACTTACAATTGAATTAAAGGAACAATTCTGCCAATCCGGATTTCCTTTGTTGTTTAATTTGTATTATTGTTAATTTAAGTCAGCTCGTGCCTTTTATTGTTTTTATTTAAATGTCATAAATTATCATATTTTTTATTTTTCTGTGATTTCATAATTTGTTTGTCAGATGTTATCTTTTTGCCTCTTTTCCCGTTCCAATTATTTATTGCTGTGTATCTTTGAAGCATAGAGGTAAGCAGCCAATAGAAAATGTTTTTTTTTTTTCGAAAACGTAAGTACGTAACGTTACGTATTCCGTCAGAAGAGATATACACGTATCTACCGGCTATCGTGTCGTATGTTCGGACAGATCAAGAGGGCTCGGTCCCTACGGATGCGCTTTGCAAGTTATGCTACGAGATGTGCCTACTGTCCGCCTAGAATCTAGATTGTCGTATACTTGTGCTGAGATATCCTATACTTCGTATTATCTCTTGAATGCGGGTAAGCCATACTTGTATGTAATATACACATTTTCTTAGTGTGCGTAACATCGAAATCGCTCGTCTCGATAAATCGGCTACTCACCTTTAGTTACGTTTGCATGCATTACAACTACAAGTATAGCTCACCCGCAATCGTGAAATAAAGAATATATAGCGCTGAAGCTTCTGAATACGTGCCTTTAAATTTAAAGTAACTGTCAGGTAATCTTAAAAAAAAATTGTATTTGAAAGTTTATCGCTTGTGTCATCTGCATCATCAGGACTAAATAAGTTCCTCTTACAATAATATTGAAGTTATGCTCCAATAATTTGCAAGCACATTGATTTGCGACCTAGATAATTAAAACAAAAAATCTACGTGGTTTTTGTAAAGTATGTAGATTATTAGGTAAAATTTTGTGTAAGTAAAAACAAAATAAGTAGGTAGGTAAGTACTTCAAAGTAAATCGAAACGTAGATAGATAGATATTCTTTATTGCTCTACACCCAACTTAGAATACATGTAACATAATAATACAACGTATATGACATATACATATGCGTTTGCTGTAGGGCTGTCATGTTGTATGTTCGAACAGCATCGGAGGGCCGTCCCCGGAGAGCGGGCTCACTTAGCAAGGGCAAGCTATGTGCCGCATAGATTGACGTTCACGAAGAAACATGCTTTTGTGTAAGTAAAAACAAAAAATACCTTATAACATTGTATATTCCATTGTTAGGGACGTATGTGACATATACATATGCGTTGGCTTTTGGGCTGTCGTGTTGCATGTTCGAACAGCTTCAAAGGGCCCGGTCCCCGTGGAGAGCGGTCTCGCTTAGCAAGGGCGAACTGTCTGCCGCTCAGATTGACGTATAGGGACATGCTGCTATAAATGTAAAGCTGAAGCTTGTTTAATTTGCAAGTTTCTTTTTTGTAGCCATTTGTGAGTAACGGACATCTCATATCAAGTCATTTTAAACTTTATTATGAATTTTAAAGTTGCTACATACTTACATGTAAATAAAACAGATATTAATATCTGCAATACTGTGTTAAAAATGCAAGCTTTTGTGACATATTTATCTATTTAGGATAGGTGTGGAATCCAAATCAAATCATTGATTTGACTTCAAGTCAAAGTCCTAGAAGATACAGTTTCGTCATTTTCAAACAGTCATAATGATAACTACAAACTTGTTACGTCAATCATATTAATGTTAGTGTATCGGCTAAATCAATCCAGTAATTTGATTAAGTTTATATATTATGTAGAGCAAATTGTGGCCTAAATTAACTATTCCCGCGAGAAACATGACAGAGAGATATTGTAACAAAGCAAATTCCATGCGCGCGAAGTTAGTCAACAATGAACTTAATATTACCTACGGAATTTAAACATTCTAACTATACTAGGATAATTTTACGTACAGCCCTACTAAATCTTGGAGGTTCAATCGATGGGATCAATTATATCCTGCTCCAGGATTCGAAAGAATAGGATTTCAAAGATGACAATTTAGGGCAAATTGTCATCTTTAAAATCATATTATATTACAATGCTTAGAAAGGTATTTGTATCTATTTTTAATGTATATGTTACCGTTAGAGTGCGCAATCCGTTAATCTGCAGATTTCCTAGATAGGTAATCTGCGGAATACCGGATACGATCCGCTCATTATTGCACTTTACTTAATTAGTCTGCACAATAACGAATGGTAAATCGTTAATTTGGGGAATGTGTGTTAAAAAATAACTAACCTATATCCATCCGAGGCGATTTCCGCCTCTGGTCGTTCTTGTTTTCTTTTCTTTCTTATTGAAACAAGAACCAGTTCTATTAAATTTGATATTAATAATATTGTGATAATAAAGCGTAATTTGATTGCCAAGCGTTCATTATCACATTTATATTCCTACACGCATAAAATCTAAAGCAACGTATGTCAGTAGTTAGAACATTGACATGCGTATAAATATTCGAGCGTCACTCATTCTGCAGCGTCCTGTGTCGCAACAGTGACGCGGAAGCGGGGAGCCGTGCGCTGGAGGAATACTAGCGCCAATCGGCCACATCAATTTTGCAGCGCAGTGAAACTGTTTACGGCCGCGCGCTGCCTGCGTGATCGACGGCAGAAAATTTAAACTGCAGTCACAACTTTTTAGTGAAATATCGCGAACGTCCGATCCAATTTCAACAGATCTATTAGACTCCATCAGTGTGGACTTACGGCCTGTCAATGTTCTCATCGTATTCATATTTCAAAAAGATTAACGAGTTAAAAGTATCGTATATACCTACCTATTTAGTTTAAAATACTATCTTTGAGCATTTTTATGATAAATTAATTTAAAGTAAAACTGTAAATTTATAAATGGAAACGGTTTTAACGGTTTGCTAATGATATTATTTTATGAAACTAAACTATAATCTAATAAACTTGTCCGTAACAATGCAATGTTAGTTTACGATTAGCTAAGCACACAAAATAAATTATAAGGCATAAGTGAGTGCGCAAACACTCCCTATTTCCCTAACATTCATAACACGGTCGGACTGCAGAATGACATGACCGAAGAAAGACTCCGAGACACGGGGCTGTAGATACACCGGCCACTATCAGATTCCGGATTATGACTGATTATTTTACGAACCGAATTATTAATATTCGTAGTTATCATACAAAAGAAAAAAAAAACAATCAAAATATAAGGGCCTTTCGCGAATCTGTATTTCCTAGTCTGTAAGTTGGAAATAAAATCTGCTTTTGTGTAAACCAAAGTAATAGTAGTAAAGAAATAACCGTGATCTAAGTTCATAACACTGCTTGGTGATTTACCTATAGAGAAATAAGTACGTTAAACTGCATGTGCATACCTAACTAGATTAGATGGTTACAAACTATTCGGTCCAAATCGCAGTTGCTGCCGATCCCACCCGCACGGCGAATGCGTTTACATAAAACAAGATTTCCGTCTGGCACACGATTCCCACAACTGTCAGCTCGTGTTTTTATGCAAATAATTGCAAAAGGACAACGAATATCGAACGCAGAACATTATGTACCGAGAGCCATCAACGTCCTTTGTTTTGAAGTTCTTTTGTCTCGTTCAAAGAACGAAAGAGTCGTTCTTTAATATCGATTTTAACTTCTGTGATTTTAACAGATTGCTTTTTTTAATTGTATGGCATCATTTTTGGAGTGTTTTTATTTAATTCTTAGGGCCGGTATTTCAATATATACTTATCTTGATCTTAATCCGGGATTGATAATAAGTATGACTTAAGTGTATTTCATTATAGGATTAAAGTTAAGCGGCACTAAAGTCATACACTTTTACCTGTCAAAAGTAATACTTATCTTAAATGTTATACTTAACTTAAGCAATAAGATAAGGTTACATTGAAATACCGGCCCTTAGGATTCCTTTCAATGTCTACAATTAACTTAATTGATTTTTAAAATTTCCTTTTTAAAAATTATCTGAAAAGCGTAATGACTACATTTCTTATCGCAATGTTTCTTTCATTATTATAATAAATTATCCTGATTTGGTCAAATGTTAATCAAAAGTTTGTTTCTTTTACTTTTTCTCGTCAAGTACAGAATCATACAATAAAAATAAATTTAGAAGTTGATAAACTAATATTTCGAAATGAGCGACTAAAACCCAGTAAATAAAGTTAAAATCCAAAGCTCTCTCAGAAGAATAACACAAATTACTTATTTCCATTTCCAAATAACAAATAGGTAGGTATGATGAACATGAAAGTAAACTTTTTTTCACAAAATTATGTGCCCAACTGCCTCCCTCCTAAAGTTATCTACATCACAATGTAAATTTTCCCCAATCCCAGTTGAGGGAAATAAATATTAATGAAAGTCGTAAGAATTTCAATTCCGAGTCTTACAGAGCATTCAAAACCTTCTTATAGTAATGGATTTATAAACCTCCGGCGCCTTTTTTATCCATGTATAAATGTTATTTGCCATTCAACCACGCTATAAAGCGAAGTAATGTTACTACGCTCGTAACATTCATAATGAAACGACGTGACACTTAATTTTTCCGTTGAATAAGAAAATAGTTCAAATACTTTTGAAATTTTGCATTCCATTCAGGAATCTGAAGTTATTCTGAATCTGAAGTACGTCTAAAACGTTAGATGGGAGGAAAAAACGTTGGACCTTTTAAAATGAAAGTCTGTTAAAGTTAATGGGAAAGTCAAAGTTTCAATACGTTTGTCTTTCTATTAAGTGGGTTGTCTCGGTGTGTGTTCGACTGGCAAACATTTGTTGAACGTGATCCAACTTAAAAGGATGGATTTATGTTACTCTAGTAAATTTGGGACCCAAGTGAACCGAACCGATTTACGAGTATGTGTCTTTTAGGACCGGCAAGATGGATGTTGTTACGTCTCCATTCGTGAGTTCATAAAGTAATCAAGTTGAGATTAATATAACAGGCATTAAAATAGTATCTGAATATCTTAAAATATATAATTATACGTATATTGAAGTTGGCGGTATAAAACAACCCCGTGTCTCTGAAAGCACATAAAGCCGTTTGTCCTGCAGAATGTTGTTCTGTGAGACCACTGTGCTATGATACTATGTAAATCCTATTTTGATAGCTCATGAAACAAGATTTTGATTTTGTGAGTGCACAAGTGCTTACGCGCTCCCCTATGCGCCGTAGCTGAATTTCTGATAGAGAACTATTTTTATAATTTATGTATATTTTATGGGAATCAGAACATATCCCATCCATCCATGGTGAGGAATCTATTGTAGACTATAGTTGTATATAGTCGTATCATAATAGGAAAAACCTCAAATTCTTCACACAAATAGTAACATAAAAACGCTGGAACCAACTCGCCAGAAAAATTTGGAATCTTTTATTATGCCCTACATGATATTTCTTCAAGCCCATGATATTATCTTACCACCAATCAAACACAAGATGAGAAAAAATAAACTCGCGACTTTTGTTGTGCTACAATAGGTAGATTGTGTGTAACGAAATGTACCTAGTAAAAAAAACTATTACGTTTTATTGCAAAGTACAAAATATTTAAACACATGGCGCTATTTTCCCTCGCGTCACTACTCAAAATTCAGGAAACCTTTTGTTGTCTCAGCACTATTCAAGATTCACAAGACAGATCCTGTAATGTCAGTAAGAATATTAACAAGGGACGTCGGGCTCCCTGGGCAATCCTTTAGCATCCGAGCGACACGTGTGCGTCTGCGCTGGACGACGCGAGCTATCTGCGATAACGTCGCGATATCGGCTCCTTACCTTCGTCGCTGTCTAGAACGTCAATACCGACTTGTACTACCATTATTGTTTTAATCTACTTTGTACACACTCGATATTTTATCGTGATATTTGGATCGAAATCCAGAATCACGATATTTATCGGTGTCTAGTATAGCGTATCACGTATCACGATATGTGATACGCTATACTACACACTCGATAAATATCGTGATCCTGGATTTCGATCCAAATATCACGATAAATATCGAGCGTGTTCATTTGTTTTTTATTCATGCGTTATGCATATTGGTATGTTTTTAATAGGTACTATAAGGACTTATCCAAGGTATCTATCTACTTTTGACATCCCAGTTATGTGTTAGGTACTCAATATTAGAAAAGACAACTTCTTCTTCTACATTCTTGAATTTGGCAGTTACTGTCTTGCTCGTAATATCCGAGGAAAACCAAGAAAAAGCTTGCAATCGACAATTTGAGTAATCTTATGCAGAGATAAGTACTATATTCCGAACTTCCTGTTAGTTATGTCCTGTAGCTTGAACGACTACCAAAACTCAATTCTCTGTACTTGTTAAAATTCTATACAGATTTGTTACCGAGTAATTAGTGAGGCCGGACACCGGCGCGTATCAGTGCCGAGCGGCGCAGAGCCGCGCATTAATACCGGCCGCCGCCATCAGTCCGGCTCAGCGCGTTGCATTCATACTGCGCGGAAAAGCACGCAGCCGATTTATTTGCATCTACTTAGCGAAAAATATGACAAAGACAGTATTCGCCCATGGTCCAAGACACCTTAATTTAACTACTTGAATCTCTTAGCCAAAGGCTTGTGTGTTTTTTTAACTTTTTTTAGTTAGGAACTTTAGTTAGCTATGTGTAAGGAAATTTATTTGTTGACATCAGTTTATTATCAACACTAATTCAGACCATTAGATGTAAGGTACATTCTTTTATTAAAGAGGGAGCAAACAAGCATGTAATCACGAAATACGTAGGTAATATTATTTTGCTCTATTTTAACGTTGTATATTAGTCATCTGGCTGTGCAACATTCTATGGGAATGCATTTATCATTGTTTCCTCTAGCTTTAGTGTGAAAACATGTGCCGGGTTCAGCTCGCCCGCATTAATACATAACACCGAAATAGATAGACTAGGAACGTTGACTAACACG
This sequence comes from Mecyna flavalis, assembly GCA_949319885.1. Classification (NCBI taxonomy): domain Eukaryota; kingdom Metazoa; phylum Arthropoda; class Insecta; order Lepidoptera; family Crambidae; genus Mecyna; species Mecyna flavalis. The sequence continues at coordinate 7,881,562 of OX439435.1, read as the reverse complement.
AAACAAGGCAACTCGAAAATTCAAAGCTGAAATATTGTAGCTGCGATGCTACAATTTTTATGTATTTCTTTTGTTCACATTTCGTTATTGTGTTTTTAGTTTTTCCCAACAGGTTTGAAATCAACTCAGCTACAAAATATGAAAAATATGCCGAAATGCGTCAACTAACTGAGGCACCAAATCAACATGCGTATTAAACAAGATTGTCGTCATTTACGTTTGTGTCAAACACAACAGTTGTGGTGCCATTTGTGTTTAAACACGGAGCTCAAAGTTGCCTGACTTGGATTTAGTTGGTTGACTAACTGTTAGTCATATAATTATGTTGTATTTTGTTTGCACTAAATAAATATTTTTTCTTTCTTTCTTCTTTCTTAAAACAAAAGGCAAAGGCGTGTTGAGATTAAAATAATCCAGAGAGATTAGAGTATTTTTTTTTGCAAAAACACAAAACACATACGTACAAGTATATTAGATCCAAGAAGCACTTAAACCTAGCTACTCTCTAGATATTTGCCACTGGTTAGCCCAGCTTAGCATTTTGCTTACTAAACGAGCACACAAAAAATGCAGTCTCTTTTGTGAGAAAAGATTTTGTGCATCTGCATGTGGCTAACTCGTATAAAGACCACTTTTATAATTTCTTATATTTTCCTGCATTTTTTAACTTAAAATCATCATCCTCAGCTGAAAGAGATACATAGGCCAAGGATCTATAAACTGATCGGTCCTGCGCCCACGCGATGTTTACCATGCCATCTCCCGTTAAATAAGTTTTTGCTGGTTAAATAAGTTGCTGTATCTTTTGTCAACTTTCAAAAAAGAAGAGTACGTCGTCAATATTTGACAGATAGACCTTGTCGAGACCTTATCAAAAACGATTTATTCCTATTTCGTCCCAAAATTTCGTCCCACATTCCAAAAAATTCCCATTTCGTCCCACATTCATATTCTATTCCCGTTTCGTCCCGAATCAGAAATATTTACAACAAACAACTACAATTACTTAGACAATTACTTAACACACTATAATTTTTTTTTATACTTTGAGGCTCTTTTTTACCAATGTACAACTCTAAAATAGCATAAGTTTTAAACATTATAGCCCTTTTTACATAGAAATTAAACCAGAGAGATGCAAAAAGGAATAAGTGCACACAAACTAAGCAGTGTATGTTACCAGCATCCCGTCTGTCAAAACAGAGGTCGCTTTGTAAAACTCATTGATGCAATACACAACTCAGAAAAACACACCAACACGTACATAATTAACTAACCTGGTTGAAATAAGTTTAGAATTTTAAAAACACTACGAAGGTTTTAACCGCTAAACACAAATAAAAACACGGCACGTTATCATCGAGAAGTAATACCTACTGTTGTTTGGTAGTTTTATTATATTACTATTACGTATTTTTGGATTACATTGCTGAGCCGTTATATTTTACCAGTAAGTAATTTAGAGGAAATAAGATAAGTAAACATTTAGATTATTGTAACTTTTTATACACATATGCAACCTGTTTAAGGATTAGATATAAAGCAGTCATATTCATTCTTGGTGGTACTAGTAAACTGGAAAAGTTTTCAAGATTTATTTTTAGGACTGCCAACTTAACGATACCTAGATGTAGGTAAATACAATTCTTGTGTAACTGCTCTTACAATTAAATAAAAACTCATTTTGTCGCAATCAGCGATTAAGTATATAAACCAATTAGGAAAATTTCTTTAAACCCTTTCGAATTTATCATGAATCAAGCTCTATAATTATATAAACACCAATGTCAAAGGAATTAAAAATTATCTTTCTTTTAATTTTAAATATTTAAGAATCTACCAAGGAATGCTGGTTTAAAAATCGAGCTACGCCAAAGCCGACGTCCATCCTCAGTCATAATGACGCCAATTAGTTCGTGTCTCTCAGTTAATTTATGTGGGGGCCAACCAAACCACCCTTAACTTCGCTCATAAATAAACTGCTTGAAAAAATCTAAGCAACAACAATTAATTTCTGCGATAAAGACTAACAATCACATTTGTATAGGGCCAGAGACATTTTGTAAGATTTAACGTCTTTTTGTAAACGGGGAAAGATTGTGTTATAGTTAGAGTTATTTACAAAAATACCGTTAAAAGAATTTGCAACGACGCACAGTAGTCGGCAAGCGGAAAAAAGTCGAAAGTTGGAAGGTTCTAATTCATTAAAATTATCATAGTAGCCTTATTGTAGTATAGTTATGGGATCATAATCAGAAAAAAAAATTATCAATTTAATGTTGGTTAAAAGGAAATATGCCTCGTAAGATGATCAAACACGAGTATATTATTTTTGCGTAGTTTCTATGCTTGGATGTCTACGAATATATTTCTTGAGATATTGATGATATTGACAAAATTTCTTTTTAATTGTCTTTTATGAAGCTTTGTGTATTTACATAAACAATATTATAGTGAAAAAATGCTGTCGTCATTTCCTACTTGACCTTTATAAAAGACACGCATTTATATTCGAAATTACTGTTTTTCTTGGATCGTAACTTTTTTGCCTTCACGATCCCACTGCAGATTTATGTTTCAAAAGATTCCTTAGTCTTTCTAGTAATTAGCCTATTATATATTAGCTGCTAATATCTGCTACCCTTGACATACAATTCATTTCTCTAATGAGGGTTAGTGTTCGGATGTGAATTGAAATTATTGATAAATGACTTAAACTAGGGTACTTTGATAAAAACAATTTTGTTGTTAATTCGAAATAGCTCACTTATCGTATTGGAATCATCAGTTTGCTTTTTTGCGTCCCTTGTCACAAAATTTTAACATGCCTGTTTTTAAAATATAAAAAAAGTGATCAAGTCGAGATTGTGTTATTAAGTGACCGTGAAGTACACAAGTGTGTCAAGAAACTTGATTACGCTGAAAAATTTAATTATTTCCGCACTCCCATACAAAGCCGACCACTGTGCGACGCAAGCAAATACATGAGTTGAGAGAGACGCAAACATGCGAGAAAGCAACAAAAACGTTTCAACAAAATTTAAATCTTTACAATTATTCCGCACGGTACAACATTTGTGTGCATGAACATGTCTGTTTGTATCGGTCTGGGTGTTTCTATGTATAATAAGAATGTATTTACAAAAAAAAGTATATAAGTAATGTTTATCCGTTGTCTGGCACCCATAGCACAAGCTAATGCTTAGTTTGGGGCTAGATGGCGCTGTGTGAATAATGTCCAGAGATATTTATTTATATATTAATTATTTATATTGTTACACTATAGACCAAATGTTATTCTCGCAATACGGAATCACAGAATAGGACATAGGTTAACGCATGTATTTTGAACAGATGGAATCGCATTGTAATCCACGTTGTGTGGTGACAAACAATTCATACGCCACCCACTGCATCTATGCTACTGTGAAACACGTGTCTATGTAATGTATTAAATTATTTTCATTAAGGGTTCCTAGTTATAATAATCTACGCCGAATGTTTTGGGAATCTAAATAGCACTCCCGATTTCTTCGCTCTTAGCACGATGGGATATCCAACCAGAGTTACGGCGGGAATCGAATCCACGACCATTGGTTTTATGACCCAGGTTAGCCACAGTTTCTCGGAAGCAGTCAAAAATATTTTATTTTTGAAACAGTTATGTTATTATTGTTTATTATTATCGTAACTAACACACATACGTGTTTGTTACGCATCCCACGCTACCCATATAACGCCAACATCTTTTTTATTACATGAAACAGCAACAAAGATTGCGTTCAAATCAATTAGGTGATCCAAAAGCCTCGGGGCTCAGATAAAAGCTACGGCGTTTTCCTTTATACCCGCGGTTAAAAGAATTCAATTACATAATACTAAGAAGATTAAAAAGGCTAACACAACTCCTTTGAGATAAGGTAGCTATTTAATTATTGGAAACGTTGCTTCCATCGCGATGTTCCCTTCTAATTTGAAGTTTGAAGTTTTACTTAATCGATAACACGAAATTAATTTTCAGTTAAGAAAATCTTTGATCAAGTTAATCATTATTGAGTTAATGACGAAGCAGATGTTTTTGACAACAACGGAGCGCATTAGATAACTCGTTAGCTCGCGTGCAAACTGTGCTATTTACATAACATACCACGCAGACACTGCATTTGTCTCCCTTATTTGGAAATAGAACACAAAATTTACAACCCTGGACTGAATAACCTTTAACACTATTTCGGATCAGATTCGACCTTGCAACTCTCTGACTGGACCAATGGCGCATTTTGTGGTGACCTTCTTCTATACGCCAGAGGTAGCGAGTTTGAATCCTAATCAGGCCATTTTTTTCGGAGGAGAATGCGTTTATGCACCATAACCGCAGGCTAGGTACACCTGCGGCCGTGTGTGGGACTGGAGACTAAAGCGTCCATTACCCACTAAACTCCCCCGGTTTCTCCTTCACACCCGATTGGGACGAGCAGGTGCCAGCCTTATGGCTATTGACCAGCCCATCCCCGTATCCTAACCAGGCCAAACATTATTGTGATGAACATTGTTTTGCCATGTTTATTTTTCTATTTATGTATTTATTTGCTCTCCTTCTTAACTCGGATATTTCTAATACCCATAACACAAGTGTATAAGCTACCATTTGAGCTCAGAGTAGAAAGAAATGTTTTCTAATTATACGCTGGCACCGAATAAAATAGGTATGCTACTGGTGTTTTAAAAATAAATGGGTTATATGATGACATTTTAGGTCATCTCCACCTTTCATCCATAAGTAGTCAACAGTAGATCAACATTCACAACTTTTACAAACCTCTCAATTGAAATTGCAATATTTGTTGTTCGATTTTGACAAATCAGCGTAGGTTGATGAGCTGTATATTTTTCAAATTTAAAAAATAACGAAATAGTTATACGAAAAAAATACCTACTGTTTTAAGAGTGACATTTTTACATCAAACGAACGAACCGTTGATGTTGAAGTAACAAAGTACCTTATCTTAAGGCGGACTTTCTGAGAACATTTTAATATAAACGCGAAGAAGCTAATCCCATCCGCCCGGATCTTTCCTTAACAAAGATTTTAAGGTAAAAGGCATATTTTGACTGACCATTTCGAAAGATATGCCATCTCGACCTGGGTAATGGTTTAATGAAATACCATTCGCCGCCTTTATCCGGGGGGGTTTTCATGAAGCAAGTACAAAAGATGTTGGCTCTCATCGGACTTCTGAACTCCAATATCATTAGGAATGATTTCATTTATTTACAGATCAAAGAACGGTTACCATTATAGATTCGTTTCTATCGGACTTACAAATTGTAAGCCGAGTCAGGAACAAGGGGATTTCATTTCAGTGTTTGATGTAGGTATATTTTAATACGATCTTCTATTTGAAATATTGAATCTTCTATTTTTAATTTAAATTTGATTTTTAAGCCCATGATAACTTTAAAGACTTACTCGGATAACAAATACGACGTAATACGTAGGCACATTATACTCGTATGAATATTATTATACATATACGGCAGCCGAAATGTCTTTAGGTTTAATTGACATGAAAATAATGATAGTCATACTTAATGACTATCATTATTTTCACCTTTATAAAACCTACTTGAAAAAATCAAAATAAATAAAAAATCAAAATCAAAATATTCTTTATTCATGTAAACTTGTATCAAGTATTTTATGAATCGTCAATTACAAAGTGACTCTACCACCGGATTCGGAACGCCGTCACAAATTTAATATTTCAAGTTTTCTATTTACGAGTTTTTTAATTCCTTGCGCTTGTGTTATAGAAAGTGTATCTTGTGATGATCTTGTGACATGCCTAACGTCCAGAATGTAATGCTACTAAAAACATACATAAAAAGTATGCGAATCCATTTGTAAAACATATAAGCGTATTACACGCTTTCTAAAAAATATTTTTGATCAATAAATAGATCGTTGTTTATCGGTGACACATTTTCATGAAACAGTTGACAAATAGTGAGGTAATGACGTTTTACTTGTACCTATTTTCGAAATATGATTGATTAAAATGCATTGTACCTCATTAAAATGCACTTAATTACCCACAGGGATGATGACTGCAACGCTCACTGCAAAGCTCGTAAACAAACTTACAGATTCTCGTACTATTTACTGGAATGAGGCTGACGTTAATATATTTGGTTAATTATGTTAGCGAACGAATCGCATGAGCGTGATGTCTTACTCGTAATTTCAGCTACTGCTATGCCATAACGTACAATAATAATTATCATTTTTTTTTTTGACATTAACTTTAATGTTTTTATGTTTAATACTTTTATTATCATAAATGCAAAAGTAACACTGTTAGTCTGTTATGCACTCACGATTAGACTACTAAATCTATTTTGATTAGATCTTCAGAATCATCAATCTTGAGAAAGGACTATGCTCAGTTCCATAGAATAACAGATATATAAGTGTTCTATAGGTTCTTCTTTCACGTCGAACAACGGATCGCCGTGTTTTTGGTATGTTGATAGAGATGAAAACAAATTAGTAAAAATCACCTTAAATTAGTGGTAATCACACCAACTCTTTCTCCCCATTTTGTAGGGTCTCTTTCTATCAACCAATCATTCAGGATAAGTAAATTAAACACTAAATGTATTGAATATACAATTTTAAAAGGCAATATATGAAGCCAGAAATATCAAAGGACCTTCCAAGAGTTTCTGTTAGTTGAAAATAAAAGCAAAGTGTTCCTGTAATTTTGAAGCACTCAGAACAGGATGTAAATAAAGCTTTTTACAGCTGCGTTATAAAGTCCCGGTTCCGGTAAAATTATCTCCCACCCAATTCCATATTATGAAATGTTCCTATTCCATTCCATTTTATCCTCGTGCGGGCGTTTTATCCGGTACTTGCGAAACAGTACTTAGTCCTGCTTGCTATGTTCGATAATGTACTGTATTTCTGCATCGGTAAGGTTCTTTTTCTCGAACGGAAAGTGTGGATGTGGGTACCATTTAGCCGGGGTTCTGAGTCTATAATTACTATTGAAACCTGACAGTTCCCTGACCTCGTCCGGGGTAAGCGAAAAGTCGAAAACGTCTATGTTTTGCTTTATTCGTTCTTTGTTCGTCGATCTTGGTATTGCCACTATTTGGCGGTCGAGCTGAAACGAAATAAAAGATCGTTAAAAGTCTATCGTAAAACAGTTTACTTCAATTGGCACGCTCGTGCACTTTATTATTTATTCTGCGTAGTCCGTTGATCGTAGAGATTTGCTGTAGCTGAAAACGCGACGAGAAGGTATTTTGTACGATAACATCTTCTGTTTACTGTTTGTTATAAGCCCATATCAGAATCAAAAATTTCCTACGAAGTGAGTTAAGAAATATCAGTCGGCTACCACAGCTAAACAATTTTTTTACTTGTTTTTTGCTAGTTTTGTATACCATAAAAGCCGTTAACCGATTTTTTATTATAAATGAACCAGAAGTTTTAAAACAAAAACTGTTAAACCTCGCTATCATTAAAGGTAGGTAATGTTTCTATAACCTACTACGAAACGCTTGCTCCACCCCTTCATATGTAAACAGCTTATCTATTACTCGTACATAACCGTACATTCGTGTACGGCACCATTGTAGATGCTTAAATAAAGCTAGTGAGTGACGCGACTTAGTCCGGATTATACCGGCTGGGAACTAGGCTAAGCCCCGATGGGATTAGGAGACAACTGGCTTTCGGCGATCCCATTGCGGCGTGTACGGGAACAGACTGGGAACGTTTTTAACTCCACAACCGCAACATCTCTATTTAGCCACGAAGCGACACGGATTACGGGTGACCAGAAATTGAAAGGCGGGTTTTGAAAGAATTGTAGATATTTTCTCTCTCAAATTTTTTTGACGTATGTTAGTGCTAATAAATACGTGTTAAATTATAACAAAAGCAGCCCTACAGAACTGAAATTTAGTTGGAGCGAGAAGGGTGTCCATTGTCAATTAGCGTCAAATAGTTACGAATTTGGCCATCTCCGAGTAACTTTGTCCCTCTGCTTTAATACCATTGTTTTTCTTTTCGAGAAAGAATCCGGTTAAGTTCCTTAGCACCGGCTGTGTATGGGATTCAGGACTTAAACGTCTTACTGCCCTTCTAAACATACTCGATTACCCCTTCACACCCAAAGAGAGATGAGCCGGTACCCGCCTTATTAAAATTGACCGGCTCTGTGAAATGTGTTCAATTCTAGGGTTGGGTTTATAGGGTTGGGTCAACCAGGAGATTGAGAGTCCAAATACCCAGCTAAGCACCTACATAAGTGGATTCTGCCATGCAGACAAAAACAAAAAAGAAATCAGGTCCGATCTGGTTTATACTAATTTATTATAAAATGCATGGAATATTTTGCAAGCCCTGATACATACAGCGTTTGAAGAAGCATTTATCTACAGATAACTATATATATTACATGTCAAACACTAAGTTAGTCAAAGACTATTCTGATGAGGGTCTTGAATGGGTGCGGGCCGCCATGATCAAACGTCATGTCCACGGCTTTGTACAAACAGATAAAACTCGGAGACTTTTGTAAATGTAGACTTTGAAATAAGTTACAATTATAATTTAAACATGAGAATATCTTCCTTTGTGCAGCGTTTTCAGTGTATAAAAAGTGATTAATTTTGTTTTTAATAATTGGAAATTGGAAGATGATATTTCTCTGGAATCGGCTTTGAATTATGTAAGGGAAAAAGTTTTTAAAGACGGCTGCAAAGTAATCTTGACTTATCAGAAGTGTACATAAAAAATAAATAAAAAAAAAAGTACAACGGTGACACTGAACATTATTGCCATTGCCTGTACAAATATGAGCAGTATGATGAACACGACAGATATTAAGACCTGTTATAATTATGTCTTTCTGTACAATAATGTACACAATGGCAGATAGGAAAGTTTCTTAAGAATGTGTTGAATTTGTTTAAATAAGAACGTATTTTAACTATATTATAATTTGATACACTATTTTTAGTAAAAAGAAAAAGAAATTGTGTCGTGTGTGGAACGAACCCGCGACCTCTTGTCTGTAATTCGTCTGTATCTTGTATTACAAAAATAGCACTAATACTATGTACTGTACTGTATGTGTAAATGTGTAATGTACTCTACATTAAAATACTTACTCGGATTAACTTTTACATAACTTTTTAAAATTCAAATTGGATTTTACGAAAAAAAAAAACAATATGCATGTGGAACTTGAAATAAAAAAAAATTTTTTAGTTGTTTATATCCGGAAATAAAGGATTGTTAAGCCACTGTTTTAAAACAAAATCATTCAATGTACTTTTGCAAAATCGATGAATGAAAAATATAGGTAGATAATATTGGCATACCGTAAACCAATTCAATGTTTCATTTCTAATGAAATCAAAAAAAAAAAATTATTTATCTCAAACTGCACCACAACCGTAAGCTTTTGAGTTTTAATTTTAATAAATTATTTAGTTGCGCTTAATTTGTTGCGCTTAAAAATGGTTGCGCTTCGAGGAATACCTCGTAAAATGTAGTAACACTTTGTGAACTCTTACATCTAGTATGTGCGTGTATATTAGTACTTGTAATATCAATCAAATAAAGAATGCGCAATAATAACTACAAGAAAACAACAACTGTACATTAGCCCGGAAAAATAATTAATATTGTCTTACTTTTGCCGCTTCTCCGTAGTAATCTCAATTTTCCTTTATTTTGTTATCTGTTCCCCTAGTTAATGTCTTCCAATTATGTCTAATGAATGTTCTTATTACTTATTACATCTTATTTGACAGACTTATTAAGTGAAGATGAATGCTTTAATCGATTCAAATTATGTCATCAAAGATGTCCCATTGGTTATTAGTCAAATGTAGTAGTATTTTCCATCATTCAAAGGCAGGTATTAAACGTGATGGTACTCGTAATTACATAATATAAGCAAATACTTGTTCTTACCTGACGGTCTTTTACCTAATTTATTCTCATAGGCATGGACCACAGAACATAATCCCAGTCTCAGACTTTTATAAGTGGGTTTAAGATTCGAAAACCAACCTTTAAGGAATATGGAAGGAGGGGGTAGGAGTAGGTCTATAGGAAATGAGGATAGGAAAGTGGGGGGTAGGGTCTCCTGCACTTTGGTCACCAAACGAAGCGCAATTGCACAGCTACTATGATTAGTATACACTTATCATCATCACACAACACATTATCATAGAGGTATGATTACCTCGATGAAATGTGGGAGGGTACTTCCCTAGTCGAGCCAGCCTATTGCACCTGACCGATATAGGGGCTACACTTTTTTTTTGGAAAAATAAGAGTTGGTAGCCCTCCGTTAAAGGGAAGTAAGGGATTCGCCATCACAGTGTCACAGAAGCAAAAACTATTTATAATACGAACACACTTAAAGAGACTTTACCTTTGGAGCAAAACTTACGAAAACTATCTAAATAAAAAAAATACATTTGTGTTTCCTCTTTGCTCTTTAATGGAATTATTAAAGTTATTTAAATAAGCCAGCCTGTATCACAAGCACGACAGATAGTCACGAAATATTCCAAAAATATTTAGTCTCTAGTTATAAAGCGGGCGCGCGACGCCCGAGTTTGGGACATGGGCTGGGATTCAACGAGAGACCATTATCACTACAATTTTTATTACAAAAGCAACATCGCCTAAAAACTGGATTGATAGTGTTTTTAATAGTGACCCTGTGAGGGGGGGGGGGCGTGGGTTTGAATCCCATCCAGGAGCCACATTTATGTAATGAACATTTGTGTTTGTTTTTTGTCTGGATGTTTATATAGAAAACTATATGAAGTCGCGGGCACAGCTAGTACTATAATAAGAATATACCTACATATTATATAATTCTTAGAACACCGGGTATTTTAAATCTTTCAATACAATCAAACTCTATATTTCTCTCGATGAATAGTTTGGTACGACAACCAAGGTTAAGTTCGAATCATTTGACAAAGATTTTCGAAGACGTTTTTACCCAAATTTCTATATCTCTAATCATTTAAATGAAGGCTACGTTCGAGAATTTATTTTAGCGTCTCGATGTAATAGAACCCGCACTCTCACGGGATGGATACGTGAAATTAACAGTTTACTCAGCTCAACTGTTGTTGGAACTAACCGAATTAACCTTTTTCTCGTTATCGTTATAATATTTAGCTGAAAATCACGATTTTTAACACGGTTAAAAACGTCGAGTGTTTTTCGAAGTAAAATAGCCACTAGTTTACTGTAAAAACTCGTGTTTCGGGCAAATATTACATGATTATATATTTTTATCTGTTGCTTGGCTATGCTATTATGTAGTTGCTACATCTAGTATCTCCTCTTATTAATTTCGATTCGATTCACTCATCGGTAAAACTTGTCAATGTGTGTGCTGTTAAGTTGGGAATGAATTTTAATACGAATTATTTGTTTTAATATATTAGAGCTTAAATGCCTTTATACTATTATTTTGTCCCTATTAACAGACGTTTTGCCTATATTAAGGAAACAGATAAGCCTGACATATTTCCTTTCTAATATTCCCTCCAACATAAGATATGTACACATACATTATAATTATGATGCTATCATCCATACTCGACCTTAATTTATTGACATTATTTGATCCGTCGAACGCTATTAGTACATGAATGTTGATTGCGCTTCAAGACATCCAATTTATGTCAAGGACTGTTTCCTCATATTATTTTGCCTTACACGTTTTCTTAATAACTATACGAAAATTCTGTCAATATTTATTAGTGCCTATAGTCTTGCTTTTATATAAAACTAGCATTTGCCCGCGGCTTTATGTATTGAATCTTAATAGGTAATAAAAAAATAAATGTTAAAAAGTAGCTTATGAGTTATTCTGATGTAAGCTGTGTCAAAAGCTCGGCCAAAGATATTATAATTTGACACGATAAAGACGAAATGTATTTTATTTTAATAAGTCAAATAGTATTTAATATGTTACTTCACAAGCCACTCATTCCTTCCCTCTTAAACATAACTAAAAAACGTGAAAATTTAGAAAAAGTTAAAATTGGCAATATCTTGAAAAACGAGCAACTTTTACTGGGGTCATGTTCGATGCCTCTTGTGCTGGCCTACCCTTAGTGTCACTGTGACGTGTTGTTTTTAGGACACCCGTATAGTCGCAGGTATCTATAGTGATTACTATTAGTTCTCACAACAGCACATTGGCCTCCATCATTCATAAAAAAAATACAGTTGTTACGATACCTTACTTTATACTTTTACTAGAAATTCGGATTATTAATGTTTTCTCGTAAACAAGTTACTGCACAGCCTCAAGCCCTCAGCGGTGGGAGGCTTTTGTTACCTCGCTAACATTAGGCTATTAGTTACTGTTCATTTCGTAACAAAATATCGTTGAAGGATTAAGTATCTTGTTTCTTTACTGGAAAAGCCTCAAGCAGAATGTACGTTTTCTACATAAATTATACGAACTTTATCTGACAATAAACTTTTTATGATATTAATTTATACTTTGTCTCTTTAGGCTACGCCTTACAATCTTAAAGATTAACCACCTACGCAGGACATTATTAAAGTGCATAATTGTACTTTTTAATTCTCTCAGTAGAACAGCACCAGCGATCAGAGATCAGGCACATGACTAATCCAGGCTTTACATCCTTTCTGAAGAACATAAGTGCACTAGTTATTACACCACCAAGCACCAAACTGAATTCCTCGAACAATAAAGACCGATTAAAAAATCAGCCTGACTTGGGATTTTAACCCGAAATACCTACTGGCGCACGTAGCCGTCGCTTTGAAGTGCACCATACGTGCTGCGGAGGTCGACAAAAATTAAAAGCGTACTTACGAGGTATCTTATCAATATTTGCGGAACCGTCTTGTGATATTTAGCAGCAATTCTCTGCAGGACAGGGTGATCAGACCTGGGAGGTGGAGCGTCTCGTTTCCTTCCCAATATAGCACCAAACGGACTGTATCCCATTACAATAACTCCGTGCTGGCGACACCAGTCTACTAACTCGTCCTGAGTTATAGATGGGTTTACCTTGCAAAGAAAATGGAAACAAAATCAATGTATTTCAATTCAGCAATGGGCATGTTCAAAATCATTTTTAAACTAGTTACTCTTAGGCTACCTAGATTTTTTCTACGAAAAAGAAGTAAAAACAAAATAAAGTATTAGTCTAAAATAAAATACATTTTTCTATTTCACCTAAATCGTAAATACGAGTATGTTGGAGTTGGTTAAGTGGCCTCTACGCAAATTCAATTAAACCATGCTTCAGTAGAAAATATCGCCTAATATGGAGATACAAATTTTGGAGCTTACAAGAATATTTTATTGCTAGGTCGTTCACACATTATTAGTAACTAGCAAAAAGCTTCATTATTAGATATTTAGATAAAGTGTTACTGATTTTTTTAATTAACATTAAGCAACTCTTGAGCATTTCTCTGCAGCAATGATCCAGAGAACCAAAAAAAAACAATGAACAAATTCTACCACCACTGACCCATAATAATCAAACTCAAACCTTCGACCTTCGAAATTTAACGTGGAACCATTGTCCTAATTGATTTCTAAAATATCTAAATTCAGCATTCAGCTTTTCTTTAGGTCTGACTATTTCAGTTGGTGGTTTTGTTAAAACAGCAAATTTTTTTATCAATCCTCCCGAGAAATGAACTCATTTAAATGTGGGTTACTAAGATATTACTGAACGGGAGAAATCCACTCCAGAATATTACGATACCGTTTCATTCGTTCTTGGATCTATCTCATTTTTATAAAAGAAAAAATATGATAATATCTGAGAGACAAGTTCGTTTGCTATAATTACTTTTTTGATAAGGTTGAAATATTTCATATTAATGTCACCACTCAATTTTATGGATTTTCAAAAAATCATTGTTATCTGATAGGTAATTATTAGGACAGTGAGAATGGCCCTATTTAATTAACGATTGATTTGCTGTAATATTTGAGAAAATTAAATCTGCTATTACACCAAGAGGTCACAGGATCGATTCGGTCAAATATATTGAATTGAATTGATCCCTGAATAGTCAGAAACATTTGTCTATGAACATTTCTGTATATCGGTTTGGCTGTTTTTACATATGTAAAATATTTATTTTACATAAAAAAGTAGTATTTATCGGTTTTCGGGCACCCATAGTACACGCTAGACGTTGCTATCCAAATAGTGTCATGGGATAATTTATTATTACATAACGATAAAATTAATAGTTTAGGTTGTGAAAACCTTACCTCTATTTGCAAAACCGCTGGCTTAATTCTACTATTATCCCAGAGCCTTTGCATCTGCGTGAGATTGAAATTAGATACACCGATAGATCTAGTCAAGTTAAGCCAAATAGCATCTTCCATTCCTTGCCATGTTTCAAGATAATCCGTCAGGCTGATAGTTCCGTCTTTCTGAAAATAAGGATACTTTTATAAATATAACATTAAATAATTTCGAAGAAATAATTGTAACGAGATCGTCAGTTTTCATGTTAAAGGAAGTAAACGAGAGTATGGACCACTTGCACATGCATATGGTAAGCGGTATGTGGATAAGGGGAGAATACACGTCTTGCTTTTTGATAGTTTTTGAAGGGATATTGATTTGGTTGGTAATCTAAAAAAAAATTCGTCGACCAATACCAACACTGATATTCACTCTACTTATAATTCGAACTTATACATCACGTTTACCAAATGAACTGTTATTATCACAAACGATCAGCTCAGCCAAAATAATAGTAAACACGACTACAGCGTAAGTAGGTAATCATTTAGAGAATATTTTTATTTCAATTTATAAAATATCGTTAACTTTCAACGACATTTTATGAATAGTTCTTGTCTTGTAAATTTGTGATTCATGGCTTCATAAAAAATAAACTACAAATGCTCAAAACTCCTTATAAAATGTTTTAGTAGTTCGCTAGTTTAAAATGAAAACTCTGCTGAAATTCTTCCAAGTTCCAATTGCACCGTCCTGGTTTTACCCGACAACATTGCCGTTGTGAAATAATAATTTATTTCCACTCAACAATATGAACGAGTTCGGAAATTTAGAAGTCTGCCGCAGGAATTGATAGTAATGTAGGTATTTCATGGACGATTGGATAATTGAATCATTAAGACCATTAATTGGAAACGACATGAGAATTTCGAGAATGCGCTTGTGGTATGGTGTCATCAGTTAACCTTTTTTGGGGGAGAATACGTTGATTCAACAAAGACTTGTTTGGGACTAAAGAAGATCATCCAATCAAAATCTACTTAGGATTTACTAGATTAAGCCTATATTTTTGCTGAATATTATGTAGCCGTGGAGCTAGTCACAAACAAATGACGGATAAAGGAAAAGTAGAAATAATACCTTGGCTAGTGAATAAAAATTACGACACTTTGTATAACTTAGGTTAGCAGGCAAGCGCGTATCAACTTAAAGTAAACTATGGTTTATGCCACTGAGCAACATAACTCACGAAGAAATATGCTGCCGTATTGCTATGCTGATCTAACCTTTTCAATTAAAGGCTCTATACACTATAATATTATAAATGCGAAAGTCTGGATGTTTGGAGGTTTGTTACTCAATCACGCCTAAACGGCTGAACGGATTTAGATGAAAGGCACACGTATAGTTTATAATCCGGATTAAAACGGGAAACGCCTCATTCCCGCGGGAAACAATTTTGAGACAACTAAACCGATTTGAATAATTCTTTCACTGTTGGAAAGCTACACTATCCCCGGTGAACATAGGGTACTTTTGATCCCAGAAATGCTCATTATTTCGAAAAACATGTATACCTACCTGACCCTACCTACTGGCTAGGTTCCCTACATAGCCAATTTGACTCAAAAAAACTCCTACAATCAAACCAATCAGAATCTGGAACGAAACATTTAAAAGAACGTGAAATTCCATTCGCTTGTTAAACTTTCTTATTTGTTCGTTTTTGATCTAAGAATTCGACATTGTAGCGAAATTCGCCACAAATCGGAACAAGCCAAAGTTCAGTTATCGAATCAGCGCTATTAGTAGTTAGTATTAGGGAACGATAAAGGCAGGCCGCTGGAACCCATCGATACAACGGATCGAATAACAGTAAAGAACCTCGTGCCATGGCGGAAATATTAATTTTGGAAGCATATTTCTTCTTCAGAATAAAATGTTCACTACAACAAGGCACCTATGTAATTCCCCTAAAATCTAACGCCCTGTTAGATATTTTTGGTATTTTTGTCCTGAATATCTATTAATATTATAAATAAAAAAAATTGGATGATATTGCACACCCAAAAATAATAAGTAGCTTGAGCACTTCTGCTATGGGTATCCGAAACAACGAAGGAAGATACCATAAATGTAGACTATTATAGGTACCTACTTTCAGGACTGTTACAAAAGCTCATCACATTAATATTTGTCCTGGTTGGGATTCAATCCCACGACCCCTAGCGCAAGGGACAGAGTCACTATCAAGAGCGCCATCTGGCTAGTAAATATTTATAAAATAATTAATAAAACTGAACCTCTGGATGCTGGTATAATAATAAATAGCCTATTATTTATTATAAGAAAAAAGATTTCAATTCTAAAGAAATAGTAAACTTGCTATTGTCTGTACTGCTCTGGACTTAACTATGTGATCGACCAGACTTGGCCAAGTCGCATCACAGTGCAGTAAAATACCAAGATCGGCTTTTATTGAACGGTAAAGATTAATAGACTTTAGAAGGGGACTTAAATGTCCGAATTGTTGGGAATTTATTGCAGACGGCGACCGCTTTGGAACTATGTAGCGAAGAAATTGTGGTGAAGGAGGACATACGTTTTAGCTTCCTTTTAAGTTGAAATCTGGATATGATTTTAGAAAAACATTTTAGAATAAATCACCTACCTTACCTAACCTACACGTTATAAATTGATATAGGTATTATGTATTTTGTCAGAAACTTAATATTACAAGTTACAAAAAATACATCTTAAACTTTTGTAGTATAACAATTCGCATAAGCGAAAGATCCCACGAAGTTTCAAACTACCAATCTAATTGTTTGTCTAAAAAAATACTTTCTACTAAAATAAAATTGTATTGTAATTCCAAAGTCAATTGTTTAAACACATTTATATAATTATTAAAACATATTTTATGTTTCTCCGGAAGTAAAACACGTGACTGTTACTTCCATTCGAGTCAGATTCGTTTAGATTATTTCCATCGAGAGAAAAAAACACTCTAAGATCATCGTCAACTATAATGACAATACCTTTATAGTAGACGTTTCTTCGTCAATTTCTGTTTCCGACAATAAAATCAATATTCCCACATAAGCCTCGAAGCGTGTGTAGTGAAGTGTTAAGAGCTAAGCTGATTCACTCGAGACTTTTTTTAGGAATGCGGTCTGAACGCTGCAGTAAACTCCTAGTTTCCCAAGTGGAAATGGCATGCGATAAACTTGATATTTCTTTGAATCTCTATTCGTGTGTTCTCATTAATCATAGAACAAGCGGTAAAAACTTAGGGTTGAATATGACATTTTTAACGAAAGGAATTGCTTTTTATTCGTACTGTGAAAAATATAGAGTACTTTATTCTCTATTTCAATTTACACTGCAATCTCGTCCATGCATAACGGAAATATATTTTTTGTGTTTTCCACATCGAGAATAATAAGGTAATAATACTCAATTATTACAACAAATATAAGTATGTCTTCTTTTTTTATGCCCTTGCAGGTAGCCATGAGTACATCAATCTACCCTAATCATAACGATCCCTAAGTTTTTCAACTAAAGCAATTAATTGAATAATTTATTAGTTGTCAATCCTTTCTATTTTATTTAAAACGAAATATGGTAGCTTCATGTATTTTTGTACAAATATCAAACATTTATTTGTGCCTGTCAATAAGTTTAGAAAAAACTTAAAAAATACTTTTATCCATAAAAGCGTCGCCCACGCGGTGTCTTGTGTCTTGCGGTGTGTAATTTCTTTTGTCAATTATCCCCCTTCCGCCCACATTTCCGGGATCAAAAGTACCCTATGTCACACGGGGGGTAGCTTTCCAACAGTAAAATAAATTTTCCAAATCGGTTCAGTAGTTTCAACAAACATAATTATTGGTATAGATGTGTAAAAAGAGTCCGTATCCCACTCCACGATCGACGTAATATCACAATAGCCATGATACATTCCAATCCCTTATTGCCACCACTCGCATACCAACATGACGAATAGGCAATGCTTTTCACGGAGTCTAGACCTGTCTGCGAGTGGCAATCAATAAAGCAAACACGGAACCCACCTTATACGCCATCGGGTAGTGCATTAAGTACAAGTCGACGTAATCCATCTGCAGTTGAGCCAGCGACTGCATCAGCGCTGGGATCACTTCATCTCTGTTGTGCGCGTCGTTCCATAACTAGAATATGAATGCATTCATTATACTTAAAAGAAGCCAATCTTCGCTTAGTTTTGTAATCGTATCATGAATGCTACTGGTTATGCAATTACCAAAGTGACATAAGCTTTTGGGTTATTTTGCTGTGCTTCAGAAATATGAGTATAAGATCCAGTATAATTCAAAGCAAAGCTTATAGAATGATGTAGGTACATATAGCTGATTCATTCATAAGTGCATCTCTGAGGCCTACATGAATAAAGAATAATATTTTGATTTTGATTTTCTTTACTAGTTAAGCGTCCTTGTTGAGCCTGTTCAAGCCTTTAGTTTCAGGTCTACTGGGTCAAATAATCTTCATATTAATAATGCGAATTCGACGACCGATTGGGTTGAATATTTAAGAACTCAGCTATTAGTCACCAGAGGTTGTGTAAAGTTTTTTTTTTCATATAGGTATAGATTATGGATCTTTGACCTTTTTATTTATTGGATCTTTTTATGTGCCCTCATTGTAATAAATGAATAAAATTAATTATTCTAAATTATCAACAGGTAGATTTCACATGTACAGACAGATGGTGTCTAGCACTAACCAAACCCAAGGTGAAAAGCTGACGTACAGTCAAAAGCACGTCAGACGTAACACTTTGGACTTTGTACCGCTCTTATGTCGGGGGCATAAGTGCTATTATCGAACTGCAAGTGTTTACCGTGATGTGCTGTTGACCGTACAACCTGTGGCACTAAGCTGTGGCACTTCTATTTTGAATCGTACTAAACCAAACAAGCAAAAAAGTTTTTCTCTTATTTCACCCAATGATCGAATTCTTTAAAAAAACTAGCTTTCGAAGATTTCACCGATGCTTTTAGTTTCCATTCTGATCCCCTTAGACAGAATTACGAAGATTAAGCTGGATCGAAGCTGGCTTATGTCAGGGTGAAAAGACTCAGCCAACGTAAGGAGATAATGTACATATAGAATACGTATGAGATTCAAATAAATGAGCTTGAAAAGAAGAAATCCTAAAATATACTCGCCAGATTTTCTTGAAAATGTATTAAATCGTTAGAAAGTTATCAAACAAGAGGGATTAGATTAGATGAAAATATTCTAGTAATATAAATGCCTTTATACTTTTCAATAGAGAATACATACCTAATAAAAACAGACAGGCGAACAAATATCTGTTCTGTCGAACCAGTGACCTCAATGTAACAACGAATGCCGTAGCTGAGTTCTCAAACAGTGGTCAAATCGCTTAGAATATAACCGCATAAAAAAATACGTAACTCCCTTTACCATTCCCACCAAAAAGGACTTGTCAAATTTATTTTTAGAGTAAAAAACACAAGTAAAATACAAAAAGTAAGTGAAGATTAATTAGTATCGACGAAACAGATCAAAAGGTCTTCGGTGTGAAACTCCTTTCGTTAAATTCTGTGTAACTCTAAACCACGTCCAAGGGGCTATGCTTGTGAACTTTTGAGCCGATAACGCTTAGGTTTGTTGTTATATTTTAACGATATTTTTGATTTAATATAAATCGTCATTTTTACCCGATATGTTTTGATCCGATATTATATCGATGGGAATATTCAATATTGAAAATTGTATCTAAATTAATAACAATATCCCTGGACACTATTCACACAGCGCCGTTCAGTTCCAAACTAAGCATTAGCTTGTGATCTTGGTGCCAGACAACGGATTAACATTACTTATTTACTTTTTCATAAATACATAGGTACATATTAAACAGAGAACTGGGTGTTTCTGTACAAATAGTGCACACAAAATGTTTATACCGTGCAAGGATCGAACCCTATAGCCATAGCATTGAAAATGACTATCTGATGATGCTCAAAAAAATCCAACCTAGAGATAAAAATCGGTATCGGTATTTCGGTAGAAATTAAAAATCGACCACTATTTGTTGAACCTGAGCTATAACATTGAATATTTTCAAGCGCTGAGAATCTAGCTAGCAAATTCCGACTCGATCTCATCGTGTCATGTACACAAAGACATGTTTCCAAACTTACTTTCGTAGTGACGTACACGTCCCGACGATCGGCGCTATTGTCCCTCACGAAATCCCTCACACCGAGACCGACTTCGTCCTCCACGAGGTACAAGGTGGCGGTGTCTATGTGCCTGTAGCCCGCTTCTAGCGCCCATTGTACAGCGCGAGCAAGGGAGTGGTTTACTGGAAGCACCCGTGTTCCCTGCGAAGTGGTATTACATTGTTCATCGAGTTTGACTTGTTTTGGCCAGCTACAATTTTAATAAGAATGAATCGCGGTAATTTATGTGCACTGATAATTACAAACGTTTGCACCGAATTAGATAATAACATTTTTTTATGATGATATTTTTAATAATAAAGATGTGGGAAACGCACGTGACTTTTTAATTCCAAAGTTGAAAATAGTTATTTTAAATTTAACAGAACATTGTTCGCGTTTGATAAAAAAAACGAATTATTAAAATAATATACATATGAATAGCCATAACACTGCATTATTATTTCAACTTTATTAATTCAGCTACTTGCTATGAATTTTTTTCCTTCATATTAATATAATAATCAAAATATATATTTTCAATCAAATTAAGATACATAAAATTGGACTGTAGTCATAATTAAAACACTCATATAAAACATGATACGTATACTTATTTACATAAATGTTTATCTGGCGTATGAAAATTGAGTACGTAAATTCCACTAGCGATAAGCTCGCAGATGATTTCTCTGATAAGCTCAGAACGCTAATTTTAGTAAAGTACTTCAACACAGTAAAGACTAACTATTAATCCATTACCATCCCGTGAAAGTGCCATTACAACAGTAGCCGTAAAACATTTCGTTTTAGTTAATAAATTTACAACGCATTACCGTAAGCATCAATTCACTTTGCAGACCGATTTTTCAAATAGCTAGACGTAGCAATATTTTATCGTTAGCGTTGTTTATTTGTTTCGGTCGCATATTTCACGTCATATAAAACTTGGTTACTTTGAGTTTCGATAGCGCAGTGGGTTAGCTAGCCCGAGAGAATAGAAGTATCACAGACAAACATCTAAATAGACAACGCAATGTATCTACTTCGAGTCAGGGTGACCATTTGTGGCAGATTTCTAACATTTTGGCAGGTTTTTAACCGACTTCAAAAAAGGAGGAGGTTATATGTTCGACTGTATGTATTTTTTTTTTTTTTTTTTTTTTTTTTTTATGTATGTCCGTCGATTTCTCCGTCAATTGTGGACCGATTTAAATAATTCTTTTTTTATTTGAAAGTGCATAGTTCCGAGGTGGTCCCATTGTCACCATGTCAGGATCTGATGATGGGATCCCGGGAAAATCAAGGGCAAACCTCAAATTTTATAGGCGCACACTACGCGTTACTTGTTTTTTCTGAAGCCATTCAAGTTTTTGCGTCCGATAGACATAATTTTATGTTGATGAGCTGATGATGGAAAGTACAACTCCTTAACAGTTAGGAGTTAGGGGATAATTCTTTCAGTATTGTAGGAATATGTGGACCGTTAGTTGTATTTCATGTACTTTTGCAGCTAAGCTGATGATGGAAGGTACAACTCCTTAACGGTTAGGAGTTAGGGGATTATTCTTTCAGTATTGTAGGAATATGTGGACCGTTAGTTGTATTTCATGAACTTTTGCAGCTAAGCTGATGATGGAAGGTACAACTCCTTAATGGTTAGGAGTTGGGGGATAATTCTTTCAGTGTTGTAGGAATATGAGGACCGTTAGTTTTATTTCATGTACTTTTGCAGCTAAGCTGATGATGGAAGGTACAACTATGATGATGGAAGCTACAGGGTACGACTTCTTAATTCTTATGTCCCTCTTGCGGGCTGCGTCTTTAGTTGGTCTACCTATGGTGCTGAACACTTAATGAAGAATACCTAATGTTGTCAAATAATACAATTCTACTATTTTACTCGTATTTTCGCTATCATTATTATGAAAGAGTTTTACTCACTGCGTGTTATTTACACTAAAAATAGAAAAATAAACAAACTTTTTTAAAAAAAAATTAAACCGACTTCAAAAAAAAAACAAAAAAAA
The DNA here is from genome assembly GCA_949319885.1 of Mecyna flavalis. Classification (NCBI taxonomy): domain Eukaryota; kingdom Metazoa; phylum Arthropoda; class Insecta; order Lepidoptera; family Crambidae; genus Mecyna; species Mecyna flavalis. Next base: position 7,858,971 of record OX439435.1, on the reverse strand, counting down.
ATAGGTACCTAAAAACACTGAAAAGCAAAAAATAATTTTAAAAAGACATTCATCAAATGCGCTTATTGTCTAAGCCTATTAACTAAATTAAATTGTATTTTACGTGCTAGGTAGGTACCTACATACTAATCTGTTTGAAGTCGGTGCCAATCCAAAGAAAATAAAAAATGATACATAATAATAATGTATTTTACAGGGTAACTATGTAATTAATCCGCGGACGGTACGTAGTCTGGGTACCTACTATTTGGCTTGGCACCGACTTCAAACAGATTAGTAGGTACCTACCTAGCACGTAAAATACAATTTAATTTAGTTAATAGGCTTAGACAATAAGCGCATTTGATGAATGTCTTTTTAAAATTATTTTTTGCTTTTCAGTGTTTTTAGGTACCTATTTTTTTTTGTTTTTTTTTTGAAGTCGGTTTTGCTTATAATTTTCAGCTGTGACATTGAGGGATTTCTATCTAGGTAGAGTCGCTCATTGGCAACATTACTAGCCTGTAAGTGTTTAATTCAGTGAAATACCCACATTTTTGATTCTCCCCCTCCCTCCTGATTGCCAGATTATTTCCCACGTTAGTGGAAGATTTTGAGACGTCACTATTGAGATGACATCATAATAAGTTCAAAAAACGTGGCACTATTGGTTTTTAGATATGTCAATTCAGATCTGTGTTTGTAAAAAAAGTACTCACGTCAGCCAGGTGGCCGAGGCTTGTACCTAAGGCGACCGATGGTATTTCGTTGCCATCGATCAGCTTGAATGTTTGGTCTGCATTTACCTGAAAAGAAATGATATTTTATCAAATATGTATACCGTCGAGATATTAATGAGCTGTGTTTTAATAAAATCGACTAACATTTGCTCGGCTTGAGTTGAACCCAGGATTGCACAATCATGGCCAGTAATCATGGAAGATACTTAAACAATACTCCAATTAGAACAATAAATAGATAGTTATTATTCTATACATCAATTTGATCCTAAAGTAAGTAGCTTAAGAACGGCGGCGTTGTTTGTATCGTAGAACTAACAAAGTTACAGCAAATACATACTTAAATAGGTCAAGACCTAGACAGAATAAACACGTTGAACGTCCATGTTGACACATGAATGTTTGTCCTGGGCGGGATTTCGACCTACGACTCTTGGCGCATACAGAATCAATATCAAATGCGCAATAAACCCAGCCAATATTCTGTCGTATACAGTAAAAGTAAAGTTAAAACTGTGTTTTGATGCTATGGTTTATCAAAGTTCGAACGCAATATTCAAATCCCGGGAAAGGTTAGATATGCTCATTCATCATATTTTTGGAGTTTTTAATATAACTATGAAAAACCTCATTTAGGAAGAGAATGTTTTTAAGAGAGAACAACATGAAACCACGAGTGGGACTGACTGAAGGTTTAATTTACATTACAAAAGCAAACGTCTTGCAGTAGCTTGATAGTAACCTGATGTTGATTGGAGGTGCGGGGCAGTACCTGCTGCATTGCACTGGCCACCACACCACGTCCATCTGATGGGAATAGTCAGTTGTTTGCAGCATTCCCATAGGCCCCCCAACCGGGGGCATTTAGGGCATACCATCTGACACGGACATTCGTCGGGGTTATAATAGAAATGAAGGTCTTTCCAATACACTTCCACTATTGCCGCAGTGAGTCCACCAGGAGATTTTTAGAGGATATCAGTCCGAGTCCATATTTGCATTTTCCGTCCGAAAAATAATAATTTACTAGGTACTTAAGTAAACTTAACCACCACAAAGTGTTTCCACCTCAAACTGGCCGTTAAAATCACGCGTTATACACGCTTATACATATTATATAAGCTGTGGGTTCACTGAATTAGATTCAGATGGAGCTGCCTAGTTTATCAGCTAACCCGGCGTTACACAAGTCCTCGAGGGAGACCCGAAAACTTTGCAGGTAAAATTAATGTGCATTTACTATACTAGGTTAAGTGCGCCTACAGATTGAAGTGAATTTAAGATTAACAGCTTTGGAGAAGGTAGGTACTGTAGTTGTATTAAGTACCACACAGCGCACTAACGCCACTATGTAACTAGAATTTACTACGTAAATCGAATTGCTGAATAAATTATTTTAATTGAAAAAATGCTCATAAATAAAGGCAACGATGCAAAAGTGCGACTTAATGAATGACAATAAAGTTTTTTTATAATTTAATTAAGCTAAGTTATAAGATATTTTTCTGTAGTATCTTTTCTTAATCAGAATTTTAATCGTTGTGTTTGACCACTCCGAAGGTTAAATTCTTCTTGAGGTTAGCCAATCAGTATGTAAAAGTATTAATTATTATTATTTTTGTAAAAAAAAAAAACATGAAAAATCCGCAGATTCTAAACAAATGAATGATTGTTAAACAAAAAATAAACAGTTTTGGCAGAAAATAAACAATTTTATTTTATTTTTAGTATAGTTGCATGCAGCGTGAAATGTGTGTGCGCGGAAAGTGAGGTTGTCCAGTTTTTGAACCGGTTATGCCCAAAAGGCGAACGTATTCCATCAACCGTATTTTATGTTTGTTTCGATATAACGCAAATTAAAACGTTTTATATGAAATTGTTAAGAAGATGATAATACATAAATGTATCTGTGGAAGGTCCTTTTTGGGGATAACTGGCCCAGTCGACTGTTCTCTTGTCTATCTATTCTTTATTTCTTTTTTATAACTTTGTGCTGCAATTATTATTTCATATTTGCAAATTAATAAAAATATAATAATTATTGAACTGGTGCTATAGTCGGAATATTTGATGAAACTTTACCAAGAACGTTGACATTAAATTAATATTTGGTTTAAAAAGGATTCATCGAAATCGGTTAACTGAGAATTTTATCTACTAGGATGCATTATACTGACAGTAAAAGTTGCAAATATATAAATATTCCTCAGTAAAACAGCATACAGTGTACTTAAAACATACAACAGTGAAGAAATAACTCATTTACTTCCAGTCAATAAAAATTAATTTAATGAATAGGTATTAATAATAATATTGTCTATTACTGTCTGTCATAGACAAATGGAAAATTGGTCTGACACGAACGGACAAAGACCAGAATTATTATCAGAACCAGCTGAGAATGACCCAACAGAAATAGTATAAGCCTTCTGTCTGACAGAAAAAGGAAACAATGCGAGTGTTATCGCCAACAAAATAACGTAGAACAGTGAAGTGATTAAATTCTTACCGCGTGGTGGATAGTGATAAACAAGAGAGCGGCAGAGAAGCGCATGTTTGCTCTGCCGCGCGTGCGACTGGCGGGACGTGCGATACCGGACAGATAGCTCCGGCGCAACCCGTGCACGTGCTGAGTAACGGCCGCCTCGCATTTTAACTGCCGACTGATTTTGTTGAGATTTATGCGAGGTGGGTTCGATTTATCTGAATATGGGAGTTGGCGACGATTTTATAAGTGAACAAACAACATCAACAGGCAAAATTATTTAAGTTGTTTTTATTGTTAGTCCAAGTTTTGGCCAGCACCTAATCTCACCTATGTACTCATAAAAAACATAATTATAATTTAATAATCTGCGCACATCCAACATGCAATAATCATTGAGTTACAAGTAGTTCAATGGCCATACTAGGTGTAGGTATTCCCTACGCTACGAGAGTAAGACTCTCACATAGCCCAGTTGAAACGCAATCTTACATTAGTGAAAAGACGAAGACGGTTTCACATGTTTTTCGAGTCACGGGGGTTAACAACCCCGTTTCAAGTTTTCGAAACGGGCTTGCATTTGAGAATTTCTAAACAGACAAATTCATTACAAATAAACTTCGCCCCGGTTTTGCACGGGTGAAAATAATTGTTTAGAATCCTTCTTGATACAAACAAAATGTATGTAACATAAAATAATATGTATAATTATTAGGTACACATTTTTCCACTTGTCGATTTAAAACGTGTCAACAGTAATTTGATCTATTAAACATTATCAAAGGCATATGGTTTTCACTGAAGCGATATTCTGTTTCAGATTCATATTTTATTCATATTTGACAATTTTATTTTATGATGTGTATTCGTTTTTAATAAACAGAATTATTAAATGTTGTATGAATATAAAAGAATATTATCAGTAAATTCTGATTTCAAAATGCAAATTCATCGCTTTTGATCTGCGTTATATTAGAGTTCACATATTTTTTTAAATATTTGCTTCAATATAGTCGTGATTTTTAATATATTTTTTTTGTTTTATTCAATGAAAATTCCGCAACCAATTATAAAAATATCTGTAAAGCTATCTTGTTCTGATCGTAGTTCAATTTTTCGCGCGAAATTAACAAAAGTAAAGATTGGTTGTTGAGGGAAATTTAGTATGTAGTGTCCAATTTAGTGAGATCCCTTGGGTGCGATACATTGCGGCGTATCTGTTCGGGCGGTTCATCGAGTCGGGGCGTGCCGGAGGTCAGTGTTGGGTAGTTCGGTTGTGTAAAACAGTATAATGCCCCCCTCCATCGATACATTAACGTCCAATACCTCCTAGCTTAAACCACGCGAAGGGTCCACGTGTAATAATTTATTATTCGTTGTTCGGCGGATACTATATGCACAGTAAAATGAGAAACAATAATGTCTTAATACATCTAGATAAGTATTTTTTGAAGCACGCATAACCTGTCTTAATCTCTCTTAAATTCTTAATTATAATATAATTCTATGCGACTTAAGCTGAAAATTGAAAAAATTAGTTAAAACATTTTACATGTAACTAGTCCATATAACAAACGCGAAAATAACTCTGACTGTCTGTTTGTTTGATACGCTAACACGTCTAGACGTATACTAAACCTTGACAAAAAACATACGCTACTTTGTATAATGCTGAGTGCCTACGAGATAACAGTAATAGAAGTGTTCTTGTTTTGGGGGGGGAACTGGAGAGTGACATAGGTTTCTTTTTATCCAGAAAAAATGTCACATTCTTGCGGTATAACTTGCTAGTTTCCTAATATTTTTATGGCAGTAAAGGCTTTTGGCGGATCCTTATTAAACTCCCACTAATAGCGCACAGTGATAACTGCCGGGGGTTTTTAATGGGTACAGGTTGTTTTTCCGACTCCCACATAAACCCATAATAGCATTTTCCCCCCCCTCCAAAAAAAAAGTTCCTTATACGTTTGTATAGACGTTCTTCACTGTTACACTCATGCACTGCGCGACGGGTCCCGAACACAGTATTTATAGCTCGGCTCGGTGAGTTACCATAAATGGTAAACTCAATTCTCGCACAAGCCACATGATCCCGATATCTAGTCTTATATTCATGAGACTATATTGGATTGTATCAGTTGTACCTCATTTTGAATAGAATATCAAAATAGTTTAGCTTTTATTATGACAATGTGCATAGACTAAAATAACACATTCGACATTTTATGTAAAATATTCGTCTTATCTCCAAGTAGATAACGGTAAAGTATGCAGTAGGTATGTTATTGCTTCAGTTTATTTAATAGTCCTATAATAATAAATATTGTACTTGTCCGGGTGTTTCAGGCATGGATTTTTTTAAGCATATAATTAAAAATGCTTTTAATTTAAAAAGTTAAAATAATTTTGCAAAAGCCGGCACCGGCTCGTCCCATTCTTGTGTGAAGAGAAACCGGAGTCTAGTGGGTAGTGGGACGAACGTGCCGAATCCCCCACACGCCCACATGATTCGCTAGCCTACATTAATGGTGAAACAACGCATTCTTCTCTACATGGTAAGGCCTCTATCATAAAAATTAAGTCATTATTACAATTATTATCCGCACTAAGTACTCTTGACAAGTGTACAATGTTCGAAAACTCAAACATACCGACCGACCCTATGTCATTAGGTCAAAATGTTATAAAATAATACTTTTTGACCTAATGACATAGATACACTGTACGAAAATATAATCAGTTATCAGCTGGTGTTAATTTCAAAAAACTTATCCACGGTGAAGTTCCAATAACTCATAATAATTATTTACAAAATGCAATTTTTACAGAAAACTAATTTCACCCGCGATATTCAGCAGATTTTTCTACGCAAACATTTGCAGCAAAATAATAAGTCAATGTTTAATCCAATATTGAATTTTATCAAACAGCAATAGATTAAATCTCTTGCAACTCCAACTCAAAAGCCTCCTTCATTTAAAACTTTATTGGTATTGTAGTTATGAACATTTTCTGGAAATAGTTCACCAGAATCTGGTGATCTAATAATCTGGGATATCCACAACAACGTCCAAAATCCTCGTTGACATTAAATCATACCGTGAAACACATTTACCCTTCCCAATGTTCTTTAAAAAAAGCAGCAGATTCATTTAAAGCATAAAATAATTCAACCCAAGATTCCAAACAATATGCAAACTGATATTCCAAAGGTCCTAAAATATAGCGAAGGAGAGCATCCGTTACACAAACCCTTTGCATCATGAACGACGGTCGCACATGAGTCGGATTTTATTAAAAATATCGTCGAGTCGTCGCCTCAACGCGGAACAGATCCCGCGAGTGTCGCACTTTATCTTGCTCTGCGATAACACTTTACATATTACAGAACAGAGGGTAAACGCTCGGAATATATTCATAATATTCATAAATGTGTCTTAGTAGGCCGGAATGCTTAAAGATTAAGAAAGTCGTTTTTTATATCTGCATGACTGTTATCTTTCTTCGAGCGTTGTTGTCCTGATCTTGTCAGGGCTTGCAATATCCGGGATTTAGCATGGAGTGACGGCCATCTGACCGTAACCCAGGAGGCACTAGACCAATTGGATCATGGCCAAACAGTTTCGACTGTGCAAAACTTACGATGCATTGCATGAATGATAAAATAAATATAAAAACAGAGGCCATGGCAAAGCCCCTACCCTTCTTCTATTCCCGCCTCCCCTCCTCATGTTCTAAAGCTCTTTGCCTTTCCCCTCCACATACTCCTTCAAAGACTGGCAACGGTGTCTTTGGGCGGTAGTAATCACATACCATCAGGTTTCACACTTGCTCATTTAAAAAAGAAAAAGAAAAATTGTTTATTACCTTTTTAAACAATTACAAATACATATTAATGTTAGAAGCACGAGGTTCAGCGATTGCAACCGCAGGTGCAGGTGCCCTCGGGCCGAGCTGGTTTTCAAACTCTCCCTGCTCTCTGAGGCGTTAGTCGAGGGTGCATGTCAATGCTGGCTGACTATACATCTTTAAAAGTTTAACAAATTGAAACAAGTTTGCCTCAATCTTTCATATAAAAGGTCATAAAAAGATTCTACTACATAGTGTTAGACGAATAAATCGTTCAATCGATTTATACAACACTTTATGGCGTACCCCTCACTAGCCGGGAAGGATTTTTGACAGATGAAAAGGGACGGAATTACCGCGCTTTCGGTGTGCAATGTCGAACTCTTGAAAAAGTGTATTTAAATAAGAATTATGAAGGGAAATGTATTAATTAATCTCTAGTAAATCGTGAAAATAACCGTAATAATAGTGTAATGGCAATTAAGCAGGATCAGAATCAGAAGACGAAATATTGACGTATATAATCCTTTTAGCTAAATAAAATCGACAAACTAGAAATAATTAACTCAAGTACCTACAAAACGCAGCCCTTAGCAATCTTGTTAATTAAAAGTTTCAAATTAGTTTTTCGTTGGTGAATGGATCTTACAGAAGACTGAATAACATGAAACAGTTTCAAACTTTCCAAGCAGCTTTTGTTGTCGATCCTATCATAGCAATTATGATAACGTTATTAATTATAAATGGCCAGTTTTAGAAAAAACCGACTGCTAATAAATAATGCACTAAAAAGTAAACAAACTTATTATACTGACTCGAAATTTTTTATGCATTTTTTTATTAAAATGTTTTCTTGTAAATGGCTTATTTCTTGATTTTGGTGATGTGAATATGTAAACATTTGAAGTACCTTTGAAGCTTGCTAAGAACTTCCTTTTAAATTGAAATGTTTAAATCAATAGCAGACTTTAGCCTTTTAATATACCATTTATTAGAGGAAAGGTCTATTTTAATGAATCCTTCAATACGGTGTGTTTGGCTTTCGGAGCTGCTGTCTTTGAATACATTTCAAACCATTGGGCCAAATCAATGCGATTAATATTGAACAATTCTGTAACTAGCGCACGCCTGCATCATAGTAGAAAGAGAAAACAGTACGTTAACTCCTTAAAAACTCACCGCACTCGCACGGTCAAACAAAATCTCATTGTTTGCACTAAAAAACGGAACAAGAGCAGTGCACAGTGGTCTAAGATTCTGCTCAATAATATATCAAATAGAAATGGTAAGTATTTAAAAAGCAGTAGGAATGCATTAACTTCCTGCTATAGAATAGGCATAGAAGAATCAATACTGCGTTTACCATTATTAATAGAAGAAAATAATAAGGATTCAGTTTTATATTTTTCAAAACATGACGTCCTCCTATAGCCAAAGCGGCGCGCGTGGGTATCTGGGTTATTTTTTAGAAACCACCTCTGCTGGGACAAATCGCTATGTAAGAGGCAAACCTGCAGTTTTATGCCGTTCTGAGAAAAAAAAATTGTTTTCCTCCATACAAAAAAAAACTAAATGTTTTTATATTTTCAATCTAAATGGGTCCTGCTAGCCAAACCTATATTAGTCTTCATAGAAATCATTCTAGAAAATTATCTAGAAAAAAAATCCGTATCCAAGCGTCTTTCTGTTCTATGAGTATGAAAAGCAAATCTGAGACCACTGTGCAGCGCGACTCACAGATACTAAGGCGCACAAATTTTAATACAAGCCGCGCGCGGTACGTTAGAATGAAAATAACATACTGTGTTCTTTGTTTACCTACTATGCCCGCATCTTCGCTCACGTGGAAACCAAAATGCGAACGACCGTTACGGAAATTTCGATACGGAGTCTTTTGATGCTTAACTTAACCGAAAGGAACATATTGGGACCTTCTCACGGCTATTTGAAATGTTCGACCTAAACTCATATTTAAATGTGATGCCCACAAAACATCATTTTTCTTTATCTGTCTGTCGGGTACGCGTGAAGGAAAAATTATTCAATTTATTTTACAGAAAAGATGGAGGTTTTTGGATAGTACTGGTATTTAAACCGGCTATTTATTTCCCAATAAAATATTTTTAGGTTTTTTCACCAATCCTCTTCACGTAAATTATAATCAAAACAATTACAAATTACAATACCTACCAATAGTTATTTATGTGACTGCTGCATAATGAGGGTCATTAAAATACGAATGTGGTTTTATGAAACGAACGAAGTGAGTTTCATAAAAGAATCACATGAGTATTTAAATGACTAATTATGTACAGTCACATACTCCTATAAACTCGTAAATCGAACAAGACACAAAATGTGGAATTTAAGTTACAACTGATATTCTGTAGTAACGGAAAACGAATAGCTTTGAATTTTCGGTACCTAATGGATATCTAATCCCTTCATTTCGTAATGTCTGACCATCCGCCTAACAATATAACTTTACCGCAATGTTTTAATAGAAATTACGATAAAATTGAAGGTACCCGAAGGAACATCGAAGTCTCTAATTCGACTCGAAGTTCTTCAGAAGCAATTGACATTAAAAGTTACTTTGATTACTAATTCAATGGAATCTCGACCTTAATATAATTGTTCCTGCAACTTTGGGAAATGTTATTGACAAGTAATTTCTTCCGTTGCCAACCCTTCCTCGGCAATATCATTCAAATCATACGCACCCTTACACAATCTATATGATGTAACGAAACGATGAACTTTTACGAGTACATGGGATCGCTTATCAGTAACTTAGTAATCAGTAGTACCTGATGAGTTACTGATAATAATCTAACAAATGGTATTAACGGGACTGTTTAATTCCCGACTTGGGTCTGGTAGGACCTTAATGGAGTCCGACTGGCTAATTGCTATAACAGCTCTGATTGTGTTTAATTAAAGACAAAAGTTACTTCAGACGACACTTTCGAATAGCAGTCATGTCATAAAAGGATGAAAAAGTTGGTGATTTACCTGCTTGCAATAAATGGTTCTCATAGAATCGCAACTCTGTCACGAAACGAACTACGTATGACAAATATTGCTAACCAATGACGTGAGTGAGTGCATAAATAGCGCCAAAATGAGCGATTGCTATTCGTTGATCGATGAGGTTCATTCGTGTAACCTCTCAGTTATTTTACTATTAGATTTTTCCCTGCTATTGTCTTAAAAATCAGCTCATTTTCATTCTGAGCTAACAATGGGCTCGATAACCACGTACCGGGCCAAACTCCACAATAATTCTGAGACCACCTATATGTGCAAGCAAATCCAGCAAAAAAAAATCTTATACCCCTTATTTAGCAAGCGTATACTGGTTACAGTAGTTTTTCATCATGCAAGCCTACTTCCTGCTCTCTATTAAAACACTCCAATTTCTAGCCGAGATACAAAGTGTATATGCTCTAGCAAGTTCGTTACTGCAGTTTGAGTAGTAAGTGCAGCGCGCAATCAAGGTGCATAGCGCGCAACCACCCTTGCCTCGTTCAACGCGATGGCTCCATCAGTGCAGCTGACTGTGAAATAACTGTGATCTTCTCAACTATTTCTTAAGTGTTTTAAGATGATAATATCGAAGAATATTTAAATGATAACATAGTTTATTTAAAAAAAAAAACTAGATAGTAATTTGACTTGTGTGAAAGAGCCGTTGGTCCATAATGACCAGAAGAAAAGATTTCAAGAATATACCACCTTAATATAGCACAGCATTAATAAATAAATAAATAAATATTTCTTGGACATTATTCACACAGCGCCATCTAGCCCCAAAGGCCCAAACTAAGCATTAGCTTGTGCTATGGATGCCAGACAACGGATAAACATTACTTATATACTTTTCTTTTGTAAATACATACATATTATACATAGAAACACCCAGACCGATACAAACAGACATGTTCATGCACACAAATGTTTGTACCGTGCGGGGATCGAACCCGCGACCTCTGGTGTAATAGCCGACTTCTCGACCATTACACCAAATGGCTCGTCATTATTATATAGAATATAAAAATAATGAACAGTTACAAAATTACTGGACAAATAATTATTATTAACGGTTCCTTGATCAATTGCTTAATTGGAAAATTCATATGAGATAGCATTGTTCGTATTACCAGGCAACTAAATTAATAAACTGCCTATGGATTTAAAAAGTGTTGTCTTTATGTGTAAATTATAAAAAAGGGCAAATTGTTTTTATTGACACACTGTTTTTACAGCTTAGAGGATTATCTGACGATGGCGAATTGAATACATACTTTGACATAATAATATTGAAAATTGACATGAAATAAATTAATTACTATTACTCTTAATTTATGAATGTAATTTTTGATGATATAATGTTATTTTGTAATTTTATATCGAATGTTTATTTTAATTGTATTTCTGTATTGTTATTATTTATTATTTTTTTCAAACAAAATTAATGATTGTTATTGAATAAATGAATTAAATTGAAATGATAGCATTAGAGTCACAAACATGCTTAAGAATTTTCTTAGAGAAATCTGTTATTAAATCAACGAAAAACGTACAAAAAACATAAAATATTCAACGAAAACGTCAAACGTTTGTAGTACGGGTAAAGTACGCGTTATTTATTTGGTATATATCGTGTAAAAACCACTGAGCCGGTTGTAGATTACGAATAAGTCTTTCAATATTGAAAAAAAATTATGGCCACTTTTTTTGTGCGGCGAAAAATGCGTTGTTGCACCCTGACATGCCATGTCCACATAGCTGCAGGTCTCGGTAGTATGGTAAGTTTACTGGGATAAAGCGTGCCACTACCCCTATATAATACCTCTATACTCCCCCGGTAGCACTCCCACATAAGAAGAGGGACGAGCCAGTCCCGCCCTATGGCGATTGACTAAAAACTGCGACAACTCAAAACAATTTAGCTAAAGATGACACATTAGCATAACTACTACTACAATTCACCGGAATTGTAGAGCCGACTTCATTCGTCCTTTACTGCAGTACCCAGCAATGTCCACTTACATTCCGAGTTGAAGTTAAGACACTACTGCGCGCCGTCGCAAGATTGTAACATCAGTTTGGGCGCAGTAGGTGGCAGCAATTGTAGTGCAGCCGACTGCAACATCGGTAATTGCTCGGTGGGACAGTGACAGTCCCCTGATGAATGGAGCCAGTGGAAAATTCACGGGGAAAAACTCTAGACATCTCTGTAAATTAAAACTGCGCCTGATCTTGTTACCGCTGGATGCTCGTTTGTATCTTGTGTTTTATTTTCATCTTGTTTCGTTAATCAAACCCTGTTTCTTGGGGATTTTGATAAAGGTTTTTAACAAATGGTGCATAATTCTAGTCTTTTCAAGATCACTGCCATAATTATATCGGTTTTTTGTGTACAACATTTCATTTACTCGTACATTTAAAACAGGCATATTTTACCGCCCCCGCGGTTTCACCCTTCTTCCCACATTTCCGGGATAAAAAAATACCCTATGTCACTCGGGCCTAAAGTGTAGCTTTCCAGCAATTTTTTTTTTCAAATCAGTTCAGTAGCTTCGGAGGCGAGCCATATATTCAATACAAACAAACAAACAAACAATCAAATCTTTCCTCTTTATAATATTATTATAGTATAGATATAGATTTCATTAAGAATCACGAGCTTAATCATATTAATTTATATCTGTTTTACCTTCCATCAAAATGACACTCGATCAAAATGTATATCGAATCACATAAAAGTTACAATAAAGTTAATCGCACGACTGTCTGTAATCGTTATAGAGATTCGTACCTACGCGCCGCAACGCACATAATTGCTATCTCACGCAATGAAACTAGGAAACAAGAATCTGCAATACAATTTTGTCTCTAGTTCCTTCAAGAAACAAGAAAACGTTGTGACAACGACGTGTTAAATTAAAACAATAAGGAACAATTGCCCCCGCGAGACGCCGAGTAGATTCGCACCGTTGCAAGTTTGATACCCGACCGAGTTCTACGGTTTAATCACTCGTCTAAATAGACTTGGGATTTTAATGATGACCTTTTTTAAGATTCAGATTTGTCGAGTAAAAAAGTATTTTACAAGCAGTCATCCAGTGTCCGTAGAGAATATTAATATTGGTTTCCTTAAAATTTAATTAAGGTAATACCAACAGAATTATTAAAGGACATGGCCAGATTTTGCCCTCAAATGTACAGTAATGTACAGTAATTATTTACATGTAAAAATTACTTTAGTTTTTTATAAAAATTAATCGCAACAATTACATTTTATAAAAACATGCGACAAAAAAATGCCTAAAAATATGTGAGTTAATTCATTTTCCGCCATTTCCGCCCCTTCCTTGAATGATTTTGACATTTCGTATAATACGCGTCAACATCGTGCAAAAACCTGCGCAGAACACCACTAGACCGACAAACTTATCTGTTCCGGTGGCCAAAATTGGAACTACGTAAAATGCAATGCAAAAACGATATTTAATGACAGTACTAAAGCGACAGTTGCGACGCCGCCACCGGAACACAAAGATATTTAAATCTTTGCCGGAACAGATAAGTTTGTCGGTTTGTAGTCAAGTTGACGCAGTCTATAATGTCTTTTCGTTACTTATTTTATTGGATATTCTAACTTGACCCACGAAATCGTTTATCGGACTTTTGTTCACGCTTCTCAGGTTATTATTCTGCTGTGCATATTGGACTTGTTTGCGATTGATTGGTTTTTACGATGATAAGGTGCCTGAATTGCACTGTGGCCATTAACCGAATGGGGAGGCATATTGTAACAACTCTAGCACCACATTTACAAAATAAATTGACTATATGGTTATCTATACAGGAGGTACGTACCCAAGTTGTTATTATTTTTGTATGTTTTATCAATGTTATTATGTGTGTTTTTTAGTGCGAGCAGTAACTTGCACGTATTATTTTACTGAAAACAATATTATATTTTTTTAGCTTTCTGCAGAAAGAGTGATTTGCAATGCATGTTTTGTATTGTTAAATCAAAGCTCGGAAGACGGTATACATAACAGGGTACTGGGCTACCCAATGGTCTGTATTGGTTGTGGTCGCTCTGTTACGGGTAGGCGTTACCCAGTGCGACACCACATGCTCTCAAAACGAAGTAACCACGGAAGCCAGCAGGTGTCTGGGACATCCGACACATGCTGAGTAGGATACCTTTTAAGTGTCAAATATTGGCTAAAGATGGAGATATCTATCTAGCATGTTTGTAACTGTAACATACTTTACCAATGTAATTATTTGTCACTAAATAAAAGATTTTATTATTAAATTAAATCTCATTACTTACCAGTGTTTCATTTCGTAACCAATTGTATATTACGTAAGTATTTGCATTTAATATAACACTTTCTCTAGGCCACAATAATTGTTTTTCACTATCATGATCTGCCTACAAGATGGATGGATGGATGGATCGTACAAAGTGGAGATCCATCGTCTCTGACTACCCCCGTGTAGAGACTAGGGCGTGAGCGTGTATGTATGGTCTGCCTATGCCACACGCAGATGTTACGTTTTGCAATCGGTTGACTGTTTACAATCTCGAAAATAAGAAGAGAATAGAAAAAGAGATAATCTAAGGCCGAGGCGGGCGGCGCGGCGGCGGAGGTGGCGCGGGTGAGGGGGTAGCGATCGGCCAACCGCTCAAAGATCGCGGCGGGCGGCCAGCGTGCAAGCGGCGTTCCCAATGTAGACACGCCGCACGCTGGTTAACCGAACACGTCAGGAGCCCGCTCCACAACCTCGCCCGCCAAATGTGGGGTCAGCTTAATGCTGTTTACAATATTTTACTGTGACATAAATTATCTAGTACATAGGTACTTCTCGTATTGATATGGCAATAAAACTCTTCTAAACACTTTTGCTATTAAAAACGGTAAGGCGTTTTCGTTTTTTTTAAACCTATTTATTGAATCTCTCGCATGTTTTCTGAAAATAAAATTTTAATTATTGCAAAGACATGCATGTCAGCTTTGATTTGACGTACTGTTCATTAATGTACATGCATATTTTTTTTAGGGCACAGCTCCATACAAAATCTGGCCATGTCATTTTTGTCGAAATCTATGCCCAGCTTAAAACGTCATATGACGTAAATTACGATATGTAGAAAAAATATCACGCAAGAAAATTTTTAATGATAGGTCAAATTTAATGTTTTCAGTATCGTATGACTAAATTCAGTATCAAATTGGTGCACTGATGAAATACTATCTGTACCTAATACAATATCATTGCTATTGTTTAAATCCCTGGTACAATTTCATTAATGACATACATATAAGGTTCTTTGCTAAAAAAACTTTCAGCGTGTGTAACTAGGCCACAGTAAACATTTATGTATTAGAAATTACATTTGAAACAACAAAGTTTATTGACTATTGAAATAGGTTCATGGGAAGCTGTAGTTACTACACACACATCCAATATTTTATCCTAAGCAAACAGTAAAGTAATTTCAGTGGGATATTCTCATGGCCCAACCCGTGGAATTAACAAAATCGTATTCCTAACTTCCCTTGAGTTATAACAAAGTGGAACTCCGCAGTAAATATGGCACTTCAGTTACTGTAAAGCTACGGACAAGATCGAAAAATAAGAAGTTTAGTGTTCGAATCAAGAAATTAGTACGGGAATATTCGTAGCGCCACTACGGCGAGTAGCGTACAGTATTGTTTTTCACTTTTCGATAATTGTCCATGTTAGCCCTCTAATCTTATTTCACGTTTGTGTTACTCATAAAAGAAAATTATGTAGAATTCACAAGATTATTGGTTTTGTCAAAAACATACTATATGCATACGTCTCTGACAAAACCAAGAAACAGTTTTTTTGCAGTTGTAAGTTAATCGTCAAACGCCCCGTTTCAGCCTAGTGACTCGCCTCCGGATGTTAGGGCCATTTTCCTTTTTTCATCCTTAGATATTGTGGTCAACAACAATTCGGAAAGCGTGGTTGTTTAGTATATTTTGTAGTGATGGAATAAATTCCATAATAATTCGGCGATACATTTCATGTAATGGTTGATCAGTCAGCTATAATTATTAAATCGTTTTTATTTCCATTGAAAAGTTCATAATAGATTAAGATAAGTAGTAATGTATGTAAAAATAGGATATGTATTTTTTTTAAACATTATTGGGTTGTGTAGGTATACATTAAATATTATTACAGGTTTTTACGTTTTTTATACTAGAATGTGTTTTCTCTCTCTTTTGCCCGTTAGCACTACCCATTTCTTTTTTTCTGCTTGGCCCAAAAGTTGACTGGCAGAGAAAGCCATTAGGCATTAGGTACGCCTTATGTACTCTTGATTGTGCATTAAAGTTTAAATAAATAAATAGAATGGTCTAATCAAATGAACATTTAATGAACGTCTAACGGCAGTAGGTCAAAGGTAGGTAACTAGATTTTCCAAGTCTTGAATTCACGTCCAATCGTACCTCAATTGAATCGTCACTGATAAATTAAAAGCTAGATACAAATTAACCATATTACCTCAGCTTTTATTCTAACTCTGAATGGACAAAGAGCCGTGGAAATGAGATTTTATTAGTCTCAGGTTGCAAATGATATGTACTCGTATATAGTTAAATTAGATACGCGTATATTTTTTTAAATAGTAATAGTAGTAATACTGACTGAATAATAGAAAGCTCAAACTTTTATTTTAAAAGATGTATGTGATATTAATATTAATTATGCACTTCTATACTTCTGCCAAAATACCCAGTGGACTTTAACACCCACACTGCAACGAATAATGATTTGGAAAAACTCGCCATTAAGTGTTTTCACGCAAGCAAAAAAGAGGGTAAGCCTGTGTTTATTAGAAAATGCCTTTCCTTTCACGTCTCCCGTAAGGAATTTTTCTCGCCGGAAATTTACCCTTACGCACCTTCTTTATACAAGCCGAAGCCGACAAAGAAGGCTCCTTCGCTTGCTCGGCGCGTAGGCCGCTTCCTGGGGAACTGGGTTTGATCCCGATCAAATTAACCTCATTTAAATTAGTAAGGCGATTGAACGGAGCCGGCACGTGGACGACTATTGGACCACCATTCATTAACGGGCTATGGAACCTTTCAGAGATTTTCGGCTGCCAAAAGATTCGTGTCAGATAGCTTTTGGTCTTCTAAGGCTATTAGTATAGGTAAATTCTGATGAAAATGAGACGCAAGCAGAATTTTGATTTAAAGCTTATTGTATTTACATGAAATGTATTCTAGTACGTCTATCAGATGTCTGGCACGCATCTAAATACTGCGTTTGGTTTCGTTATAGTCCGAGGTACTTAAATCTTTACTACTAGTTATATTCCATTTAGCCCAATTATGTTAGTGCTTTAGATTTATAATAAACAGCTAATCTGCACAATAAAATAGGAATGAGATGTCGTTTTCGTTAAAAAAAACTATAAGTATATTCCTCTCGATGACTAGTCGCGACTGTGGTGGTCGCTTTAAACAAATCTATGGAATTATGTCTATCTTCCTACAGAGTGGGCTCGACGTCATTTTGGAGACTTTTTATTATTTAATACCTTTTATTATTAAATAATAATATTATTAGTGCATTAACTCTAAATGCTACATAGATGACATTAATAAATAATTTGAAGTAGTATTGTGTAATCGCTACCCCTATAACATGATTCTATATACCAGATACTGCATGCAACTTCTTAGCATTAGCTTACTCTATACTACGAGCGTGCCTTATAGCTGGAGTACTAAGTATGCATAACAAATGAAAACCAACCACCAACGTCCAATCCTCAAGAGAATAAATAATGTCACAGTCCCTTTTGTCACTTTGCACAAAAACCTCCTCAACGAGCGTAACGAGCCTCTGGATAACAAAATATTTTTTTCACAAAAATTCACTTTGATAAATACGTCATTCAATTTCGGAGAAATAAAAATGAGTCAACGCGAGAGTCAACAATGCGGAACAAGTGAAACGTTCCGATAATAAAAAAAAGGTAAAACGGATCGGCTGGCCCGATTTTCAATATCGTTTGCAGGTAAACGATGGCGACATTCATATGTGTAAAGAATTATACTTTTTTCGTGTTTGCTGGCTACGTAAATGTCGGAGTGGTTGTGATAATTACCATGAAGATTTATTTCATAAACTATTAGATTTGTTAAAAAGTCGTATGATTTCATTTTTTATATTATTTACAGAAAAAAATCTATGTGGCCTTTTTCTTAGACAGTGGGTAAAACTAATAAATGAACGAATGAATGAATATTTTTTAATACTACTATACATTTAACCATCTAGGATCATATACAAAAATAAATCTGTCAGAAAAAATCGCTTCGCACAAAAATAAAGTTAAAAAGTTATTAAACCTTGTTGTTTTAAGAAACATAGAAATAGAAAACATAATTTAATTTAGGAATTCCTGCAATGATAGTGTGCCAATGTTTAAGACGAGGACGTAGCACGATTCCAAATTCGTTTTTCACCCGCGCGTCTCGTTGTAGGCGGAGCGCAACCGCCAATCAGAGAGCGCAGCGTGAACACAGTATAAGCAAAACAAGCAGACAATTCACCTCCAAACAAAAACTGGTAGTTTTAATATTTTGAGTAGGTACCTACTCACTAATATCAAAACTTTTACTACTGTTTACGAGATCTGGACATCATACTAAATTTTAAATATCAATATTTGTTTTAAGGCAGTTTTTATTTTATTTTTATTTTTTTATGATTTAAGCAGGTTAATTAGGTTACTTTGCAGGCTAACTCATAAATTCTAGAGAAACTTAAAGGTGATGGCTAAACGTTTGCCTATATCATGTATAAATATATCTTACTAGTTCGTAACATTAAAATAATAATAAATAATTAATCACATGTTTATTTTTATTCTAGAACTTTAGCAAAATAAATAATTATTTAAAAGTTATTCATGTAACATCCGGTGACCTTTGACTGTTCGGCGCGCGTACAGATGTCATATTATGTCGAATAAACTCGATATCGTTTGAACTGGCCGGGAAAAAGAGTCGATATCTTCGAAATGCAACATTGTTTAATCTATTCAAATTAATTAACATCAACTAACGTTAAATGATCAAATATAAAAACATCAACAAACAAGTATTTATTTATTCAGTCGTCTTTGGGCTCATTTCTTAAAAATCAAATATTATCACTCGGATACATATCCGAGTTTTAATATTTAATTTTTAAGAGGTACATACCTACAGCAGCAGCATAATAACGACAACATACAAAATGCCATTAATCTATGCTCTTTTCTGAAGAAATTCGATTATGAAATCTTATTTTTAGTCGTATTGTTCTTTATCGATCAGTTAAAACATAACTGATGATTGAAAAATCAGCTCTTATTTAATTAGCGATTCTACTGCAGCACTATTTACGTAACAATCCATCTCTACCTGTATACAGGGTGTTCGGAAGAACGTTGAACATACGACAATGGGGGGTAGTTGGGGTGGTCTGTTAACTAACTAGCTCAAAAGATTTCACCTAGGTCTCAAGATTTTTTTTAATTATTTTTTTTTATAAATTTCTATAATTTTTCGGTTTTGTACCTTTAAACCCGTCTAACTTTTTTTTTAATGACCAGATCCAAATAATTTTTTCAGTATTGGAATCTTAGTGATTGGTAGGTCCCTTTAAATAAAAAGTTGGAAATTGCACATTGCTAGAAACAAAGTTATGAGCCCTCAAACATAAAATAAGAGTTGAAACAAATTTTGAATCTCAACTTCGCGTAGCATTTAAAAAATAAATAAAAGGGATGGATGACTTCTGATTTGTTAAAAACATCTCCAAAGTGTAAGCTTTCTAACGATATGTCGTTTGTTTTGATATCTTTTTTGTTACCAAAATTATTCGATGTTTTTTACCCAGGCGGACCATTTTGACGAAAATCTACATACGTGAAAACTTAAATGTTTTGCAAAATTTATCAATGCAAAGGTCAAAATAACGAATTACTGGGATAGTGACATAAAGAATGTAGATTTTTTCTCACTCTTGCACACATAAAGGCTATCTTTTCTCTCTTTTTGTCTTTTTTCCCTTTGTTGCTGAGTTGTCAGCTTGTTTTGTGTGTATGTGTGTCCTTTGTTGCAAATAAATTGTTTATCTATCTATCTTCCACTCTGTGTGGAATGCGCGGAACAGGCGACTCAGTGTAAGTGACAGAACCAAAGAGGACAGAACTCTTAGTCGAGACTTAACTGCCTCAGCGATCATACGTGCCCTTTGTGCCTACTCTTGTTACAGTTATCTTTGTTATGTATTATTGTTATCAGTTGTTTTGTTATTTCTGTTACGTTTGTTAATCGGTAAAATGACTTCATTTACCAATGAGGAATATGCGGACATTTTAATGGCATATGGAAGAGGTTAACTCCAATGCGCGTGAAGCGCGTAGAATTTATCAAGAACGAAGATAACTGTAACAAGAGTAGGCACAAAGGGCACGTATGATCGCAGAGACAGTTAGGTCTTGACTAAGAGTTCTGATACTTACACTGTGTCGCCTGTTCGGAAAGCGAAAGAGAGGGAAGATACGATGTAAATGTACTAGAGTGAAACATTATTATTAATACCTTTTCGGGAAGCGTCACTCGCCGCGCATTCCACACAGAGTGGAAGATAGATAGATAAACAATTTATTTGCAACAAAGGACACACATACACACAAAACAAGCTGACAACTCAGTAACAAAGGGAAAAAAGACAAAAAGAGAGAAAAGATAGCCTTTATGTGTGCAAGAGTGAGAAAAAATCTACATTCTTTATGTCACTATCCCACTAAATTGTTATTTTGACCTTTGCATTGACAAATTTCGCAAAACATTTAAGTTTTCACTTATGTAGATTTTCGTCGAAATGGTCCGCCTGGGTAGAAAACATCGAATAATTTTGGTTACAAAACAGATATCAAAACAAACGACATATCGTTAGAAAGCTCACACTTTGGAGATGTTTTTAACAAATCAGAAGTCATCCATCCCTTTTATTTATTTTTCAAATGCTACGCGAAGTTGAGATTCAAAATTTGTTTCAACTCTTATTTTATGTTTGAGGGCCCATAACTTTGTTTCTAGCTATGTGCAATTTCCAACTTTTTATTTAAAGGGACCTACCAATCACTAAGATTCCAATACTGAAAAAATTATTTGGATCTGGTCATTAAAAAAAAAGTTAGACGGGTTTAAAGGTACAAAACCGAAAAATTATAGAAATTTATAAAAAAAAATAATTAAAAAAAATCTTGAGACCTAGGTGAAATCTTTTGAGCTAGTTAGTTAACAGACCACCCCAACTACCCCCCATTATCGTATGTTCAACGTTCTTCCGAACACCCTGTATAATAGCCAAATGTCTTACAAAGGGTTTTTAACTCTCTATGCCGATTGTGTTTAGTCCGGCTCGTCGGCAAGACTGGCGCGCTCATGTAAGGAAAATCTATGAAGCTGTTTAGCTGTCATTTGGCCCCACAGGCCCCAATTATCTCTTATTTGTACTCCGTGCACAAACGCCTGTCAAAAGTTATCAGCAAAAATCTATTGTAGATGTTTTGCTTAGCTAATGGCGTAGGAATTTTAATAAATATATTTATCAATATTATTACAAAATAAAAAGTTCCTGAAACTTTTTTCACGCAATAGAGTAACATTTAGCCTCCCAGTATTGCATATAACTAGGTAAAGTATTTATACATTGCTGAGGCAGAGGCCCTAACTGTATTTAGCCAAGTCCTTTCGTTGGCAAAATAGCTAAAATAATTGAAAAAAGGATAATACATGAAACATGTGATAGTAAAAAACCACGAGCCCTATATGCAGCTTTTAGGCTGGATTCGAACCCTCGCGTCCGTGGATATTATACATTTATTATACATCAACACCAAATACATCAACGTGCAATAAACATAACCTCACACATACATAATATTGCATAAATAACTTGACGGAGTATTAAAAAAAAACCAGCCAAGTGTGAGTTGAACTCGAACGTGAAGGGTTCCGCACCATCACAGCCGTGACACTCTCTGTACTATCGAGGTCACCCGCGCGTGATCACCCTAAAGGCTAAAATCCTGTGCAGTATTTTCACGTTTACAAGCGCCGCTCCTAAGAAGTCACGATGCGCGTGCACGGTATATTTTTCCAAAAGTGATCACGCGCGGGAGACCTCGATCGTACGTGACAGTTCGAGCGCCAGCGACCTTGAGCCAGAGCGTGTTACGCTAGGGTTGATGATACCGAAATGCCTACAATAATCTAAGCCGAAATGGAATTTAGACTTGTGGCAAAGGAGATTACATAGTATGCTAGGAAATATTAAACTTGTGCAAGGACATGGGTTTTATTTATAATAAGTTTTTGTAATCTCTAAATTACTTATATTAGGTAGGTACATCATAAATTGCAACTCATAAACTATATTTACTGTTATTTATAATTAGTTTTTTAATCTTTAACATGTAAATAAAGGAAAGGTTTGATTTAGGTATAATATTTTATTTTATTTATTGTCAATTTTACCTACTTGCGAGTTTACGAGATTAATCGTCTGAAATCCTTGTTTTCAGAGCTTTTAATTATAATTAAAATTTCGTTTATTTTAAATTTTGAAATATGTAGTTGATAAATTTATATTTTATTTTAAATTCAAACAGCCATAAACACAACAATAACGCCCGCCCGGCATGATTTTGCGTCGCGTAGTCAATCCGTGCAATCAATCCGACGAGCGGCGAGCGAAAGTAGATATGTTATAGTACGAACCCTTGGCCGAGGCATTCCAGGACGGCCGGCTGCACACACCGCGCGCCGCGAGCACCCCCGCCCGCGTCTAGGACACGCACACATAGCCCCGAGCGATTTTACGAGCACACCATGCTTGAGTGTCGCTTCTTTACTTTAGTATATGTTCTGTGGCACCATCATACAAAATGTAGTTAGTGGGAACTTTGTTAAAGAACAATGGCAAAGTCCCATACTACGTTTTACCTGAATAAAAATTGGGGCGGCTATGATTTAAAAAATGCTTATTTATACACTAGCAATTGTATTACATAAACATTTCCAAAAAGAATTTTAACAAACGGTGATTGCAAAAAAAAGTTATAAGTATTTTTGTACTTTGAGGTTATTTTGGTAATGAAACAAATCCTTGTTTATTTTCATCTTTCAGTAATTATTAAAATATGTTTTAATAATAGTCATCTTAGAAGCAGTCAGGGTAACAATAAACAGTCTACTAAAACATTTATGAGAGATTAAAGTCTTACTTATCTAAGGAAATTTCTCCTGAACAGGCTGGTTTTGTGAAGAGGAGGGTTACTCGTGAGCAGATTCTGAATGTGCGCCAGATCACTGAAAAAGCCAGAGAGTTCAACAAACCGACCTATATTTGCTTTGTTGACTTCTCAAAGGCGTTCGACTCAGTGAAGTGGCCAGTACTTTGGGAGACTCTCCTGGTTGGGAACACCTAAACATCTGGTGGTCTTCTTAGGAAGCTTTATGAAGAAGGAACAGTCTAATACCGCATACGCGAGGCACGGTCCTCAGGATCCATCTATCCGCCACAAACCCCTCGGACGTCGTGCGGCTGCTCTCCCAGAAGGAACTTCTTCCGAGGCTTCGGCACTACCGCGAGACCCCTTGAACCTCTTGACTCCGCCGCCGGCGCGTACCACGTGCTCATCGGTGCGTCCTGCTTCTCCGACGCCTCTACTTATCGCCGGGGCGCATAGCTACGAGCCATCCGTGCGCCGCCACCTACGCCGACATCTGCGCCGCTACCTACGCCGGCATCTGCGCCGTCACCTGCGCCGCTTGGGGCGCGTGCCCTTCTCTTGCTGCCTGGACGTCCCTGCGTGCCTGCCTACGCCCTACGCCCTACCTGATCCTACATTATTACTACCTATTGCTTTCGTATTTATTAATCTTAGCCCTACTTAGTCTTATAATCTTAGTCTGCAAGATTTAGGACGTGGCATTTGGTATTAAACTTCTGGCTTTCAATTATATCATCTTTAATTTCGAAATTTGCTCCGTTACCTTCCGTAACGTGACAACTCAATGGTCCACTCCATGAATGCACAAGAAGAGCTACAGTACGAGATGAGTGGCGGCGGATTGTAAAGGTTGCTACCACCCCTGATGTGACGACCACGACCACTCTGCCAAGAGTGTGACGACAAAGAAGAAGAAGAAAACATTTATTGAAAATACTGGACCTTTTAAATATCGTCAGTGGCTAAAGTACAAACCGTACAAAGCCAAAATGTACACTTTCTATGTACAGATACTTTACAACTCCCTTCAAAAAAAAAGTCTATGTATTTTAGAATAGTAAACTCTTAATAGTACCCACCTACCCTATAATCATCTCAAAATTACGTTAGTACTATTACTATATTCTGTGTCAAAATGCCATCAGATTGACATGATTAACGTTTCACAATTTTTTACTGTCAAAATGTATGCAGAGAAAAAGCGTTCATGATTGCCGGCGCCGCCAACTTAGAGATGTTCATTGTGGTCATCTTTCGCTTACAATTATTATCGATTGTAGCCGAGTTAAATTTCGAAAAAAAATTGTTTTGTTAATAACTTCATACGTAAAATCGTATAATAAAAATAATAATCAAATTGATTAAAAGTATAACGCCTTGGATAAAAAATCTAAATGTGAATCAGATTCGAAAATAAGAATACTTCCTTGTAGTTACTCAATCTTGCAGTATTGGTCGTTAAAAAATCGATACTTACGAATCGATTTTTAACTATTAGTTTAAGATAAATCGACGTCTCTAGATAAATATTATTTCACTGTGACACATGTCGCCGCAGGTATTAATCCTTGATTTTACAAACTATTGAATCATATTTGATTGACATAGGTAAAAAACAATATTTTTAGATCTAAAATCGGTGTTCGTTCGGGAATCGACAGCACCGCATCTCTAGTGAACTTGTCAAAAAAGCAGCTGTCATGCGACACAGAGCGTCCGGAGCCGACCTTTCACCTCGAGCGCTGCTCGACAACTAAACGGGTTACCGCGGTCTATTTTTATTCTACCGCTTTGGGTTTTGAGGTGAAAATCGCATATCACACAAAATGAAAATGGCGGCTTTGAGTTCGAAGATTATATTTTTTGCGGGTTTTCATTTAATTACTTATAATATAATTACGAAATAAAAAATCTAATCCGATACTTCTTTAGATAATTAGCTTGGCTATTTATTTTGTAAAAAAAAAATTGGGGTCGTCGCTGAAAATTCAGAGTAATTGAATTTACGCAGTTTTTTTATTCGTCATTTTGTAATATTTTTTTTGAAAGAAACCAGATGGTTTTTTCAAATTATGCTCCGATACTCCACTGCAACAGACTGTTCTCTACCTACCATATTTTTTATAGTTCATAAATATGTTTTATACCCCCACACGTAAGCGTTTAAAAATACCTCTTTTGGTTGAATTTGGACTAATACCCTCCCTTAATAAATAATAATAAAACAACAAATATTGTTACTATATTGTTACCCAATAAAATATTGTTTAATACTTATAATTATAAAAAACTGAAATGAAAAAATCTATAATAAATCTATCAATACCAGCCAATAATTCTTGTAACAAAAGTCGCAAAACTACCTGATGCTTTAAATGTAACAATGAGTGGAATCCAATATTCCCTTTCCTTTACTTTACGAGCGGGAGTGGATGTATATTTCGATCGCTAGCTAAGTCTGCCCCTGTTGACCCAAAGCTGCAGAACTATTTATGCAAAATGTATGGCTATTGGTTACAGACGTTGCAATCTATACGAGTGGCCGTTCTGGGGAACTACCTCGGTTGCGACGAGTCTGACTGACTTGGATACACAGATTCCGACATTTGAAGCTGTTCAAATCGGGCCTTTCGAAATGGAATGGCATAACTTGAGAGCTTTACGCTGTTCGCCTTTAAACTTCTATCTACGTGCGCTTCCGTTGAGGTTGTCAATGATCTTTTATTTAAGATTTTGCAGAGTCGTTCTGCATCGGACACGATTTCGATTCTAGATAAAACTAGGGATACTGAAAATAGGTTTAAAATAATTATTTACTTAGACAGTACCTACCTTTTTTTGGTGTTTAATATTTTGTGTTGTTTGTTAGTGTAAAAAAGTTTCTAAAATAAGAGGAACAAATATTGAGGCATGTTTATCCATTGTCTTGTTCCAATAGTGCATACAAGCATAGCGTATAGTTTGGGCTTAGATATCGCTGTGTGAAAATGTCCAAGGATATTGAAAACAATGTATAACCTATATTTGTTTGTCCTGTAGTTCTATAGAGAATTTGATAGTGACCCTGTCCTAGGCTACTACGCTATAGAGGCCACGAGGTTGAATTCCGTTCAGGAAAACATTCGCGTGATGAACATTTGTGTTTGTTCCGTCTGCGGATGTTTGTATGTTTTTTTTTTATTTATTTTTAGATAACATTAATTTATGTACAAGCTTATGCAACTTAAAAGATGGAAACATAAAAAAAACGTCTTTCTCCGTGCGTTTTGTCCCGAACTAATCAGGGCACGCTTGCACCACCGGTCCCGAATTTGGCATGCCCAGTTATTACGTTGGAGTGACTGACATTCTGACCTCCGTTACTCTTAACAGGGGAACCAGACCAATTGGATCATGGCTACACAGCCAGACTGTGCAGCCTTTCCTCACGATGTTTTCCTTCACCGCTGATCTAGTGGTAAATACGCACATAGGTGCGTAAAAATCCAAAGGTGCGCTTCGTGATAGATTTGACCCATCGACGTCACGCATTTGAAGTAACGTTTCATACTCATACGACTACCTTAGCTCTTAGTATTTAGTAGTATAAAAAAAAAAATCTATAAAAAAATTTGACAAACAAAACTAGATAACAATGTACAAGGTAGTATTGCCCCTGACTTAGCTAGCGCCTTAGCCGGTGGTTGAAGAGACCATCGAATTGGCAATAAACCGGTTATTGCCAAATCCGGTCATATGCATGCACTGGAGTTCAATACTCCGTTCTCACTGTAACAATGGGCTTTGTATATGTTCTATATAACATCAATACTGACAATGCTTAGAGCTGGTTTAATTCAAAGTACTTACGTACGCTTCCTGATCCCCGTAAGCTTCATTTTGCAGAGTATTGTATTGTATTGCAAGTAGGTTTAGACTTGGGTGTTAGCGGATTGTCATTGTAGTGTTGTTGTGCTAATGGAAATTAATTTAACTGCTGATAAACATTTGAATTTTATGTATTAGTTCGCGACTTCGAATTGGTCGGAATAGCTAATTGATATAAATGTGTTTGCAGAATTAATAAATTAATAAAAGAGGAACATAAAAGTATTCTGCATTGACTTTGAGAAATTTAACTATGTACGTTCGTAATTCTTTTTTAGTAACACAAATGCATGAAAGTCAAATTATTATAATTTAATTAATACTGTTTAAAAAAGAAACTTCTAAGCATATCTGTATACATCTTGTATAAAGTCATAAAAATTAATCACCAAATTAATTAATTACAAATGAAAAAAGCTCTACAAGGCGCACATTTAGTAATCATACTTATTATTAGGGCTTATAATGCCAACACTTGTAAGTCTTGTTTCAGTTCAATGTATTATTGAAAATATTTCATATTATATTCTGAACTTTTACACTTGGCAATGGCCTGGAGAAAATCTGGCATCAATGTCGGCTTGCTCGGCTGTGACATTAATCTTATTACCTTAATGCATTGAGCACCTTTACAAGATTTATCCAATATCCCATCGTTAAGGCTCAGTGGAATGAAAATTCAAAACCGTTTTTTACAAATACGAGTATTGCTTTGATGTAAGAAACTCAATCGCAATCAACTAAAAGGCTATTGATTTACCATTGCGCTTACTAATTTACTAAATAAACATGTAATTCAATAATAAACAATGTACCTACTCTTTTAATTGTTATTTTTTTCGAATATTGTTATTCAATAATACGAACTTTGGAAGAACAAGTAAATGCACCGATTCGCAGAATTTTCGGAGTGTTAATTACGCCAACTTTTACCACAAGCCAGGTTTTAATTGACAATTAATTTGTTTGCAGGGTCTGTGGAAGTTTTGTTTACTGGAATAATAAGTACAACGCAATCAATATCTTTAAGAAACAACTCGATGACTAATTCTGGAAAGCTTGTAGTGTCATGCGAAGGCAGGTAGCTCATTTTATGGAATCGATTTATCTATTTAAAAAAATACTATATATTTTTGTTGTATCTGATGATATTGATAGTAACAATTCAGGGCAAGGTTGATATTATCAACCTATACGAAGACCTGGCGGGCAAGCTGGTAGGTATTTTAAAAGGAATAATTTTTACATTTTTCGTTACCTATTGATATAGCCTGATCCTCGATTGAATGAAACTTTATTTGATAAAGAATATTTAAAATATTGCCGGCGAAGTATTACCAAGCAAATACGATTACTTCCTTACACCACAGCGAGATTCGGGCTAACAGAATGCTGATGTCCGTTGAGAATACCACCCGACGACTGTTCAAAAAATGTAATAGATGTTCCTCCTTTCAATATAGTGCGACTTGGATTCGCACCCGAGGAAACATGCGATTGACAGACAAAATGAGGATGTATTCGACAGGCCCCCCTCTAAATACACCCCCTACCTGCCGTGAGATATTGAAAACCGAGCCCGGGGCTATTCGTTTGACCTTTTTTATTGGCAACATTTCACTCGTTCCGCATTGTGGAGGGACTGGCTGAAACGGGTTGCGTTGTCAAATTGCTCCGCTATTTTAGTCTACCTGGATAACCCTCATTTCCATGTTCCAATCAGTTGTTGAGCGGTACTTTATTCGCTTTGTGATCCAACAATTATTCTGTTTGCCGTCATCAGTCTCACCTGTCGTGTCTGTTCTGTTATACGATGTATCGGAAAGTTCTCATCGTGTTTACACCTGAACCTTCTGAATACATTAATAATCATGATGGAAGCATACATAGCAGTATTGCTATTAACCTTTTGTGCTTTTATTTTGTATAGATACTTAAGTATGTCATTAATATTATAGACACAAAACTTTCATACATAAATGTCCTGTTTAATTAAGTTATTCGTTGAGTTTTTAAGCAATGATAGTAGACAGGTTTCGGCCAATGTATTATAAAATATTATATTTTTATCTTTTTACCATTGAAATCTCAGAAATAAAATTGTATTCACCATCACATCCATTTAACCAGTAATTAAAAGTAAAATTGTGCGTTTACTAAAACCTTATTTATGCAATTTTTTATCGTCATTTTGTGTCTGCTCTAATTGTCACCCATTGCAAATA
This sequence comes from Mecyna flavalis, assembly GCA_949319885.1. Lineage (NCBI taxonomy): Eukaryota > Metazoa > Arthropoda > Insecta > Lepidoptera > Crambidae > Mecyna > Mecyna flavalis. The sequence continues at coordinate 7,829,454 of OX439435.1, read as the reverse complement.
TTTGTTAATATCTTTTAAACCAAGTTGTCCCAGTTTAGGAAACTATCCTTTTTGCATGTAAGCATTCACAACATTATACGAAGGTAGTAAAAGATCATTTATATTGCTGTCACGTCTAAAAATCCTGTTCCATTTCAAATAAGACTATTAGTTTAACTTCACGCTCCCCAGCGTCACTGCACCAAAATCAAAAGAAATAATGTCACCACTGAAAATCCGACGGAAATAAGATGCTTTGCATCTATTCCGTAATATCCAGTCTTATTTACAGTCTCTGAATCCATTTATCTTTATGCACACAAACGATTTTTTAAAAGGACCATTCGTAAATAAATGTGTTTTTGGCATGTGCACTATATGCCTGCGTGAAAATAAAATTGAATTTCCATCACTTCAAAAACTTTCCGCTCCGCCGAGCACACCGTGGAAATCCATCAAGGAAATTTCTCTCGTAGGTTGTTTACATTAACGACGAAATGATAAATGATAAACGGAAAACTTCGCAAAATAGACTAGTGGTGTGCTCTTCCTGGGAAGTATGGACTTTGGAACAAAAACAGAACCCTCTTAAGTACAGCTCACTGCTTAAACGTGCCGCTTTTTACTTTGAATAGAAAACGCGAAAGGAGTACTAATATCGTAAGAAGTGGTTTCTTGTTTAAATTTTGACCTATCTTACAAACGGAATTTGCCATAATTACGTTGTTTCTAAAACTGACTACATAACAGATATTCAAGGTAAATTAACGAGTATCAAGATCAACTAATGTGTGTTCGATGATCATAATTTTCTTAGAAATTACATTATTATTTAATATTTTATTGTTTTGCGACAAAGTTGAAATTATAAATGTTCCTCTAAAAATAAATAACGTTTTTGTAACACTTAACGATTATTTACAGTGTTTGCCGATATCCATTATTTATCCTGAAGGACTGTTAAAGAATTATAAGGTGAATCTGAGAATGTTTCATTATAAAGTGCCTTATTGTATGACAATAACAACGAGGTCTTATATTTCAAACTTTTGCACAACAAAACAAAACCATATATCCTGTGTAAGTATTCTTTCTTCTTCTTTCTTTGTACATTATTCACACAGCGCAGTCCCAACCAAACTAAGCGTAGCTTACTCTCGTATTATAGACACCAGACAACGGATTAAAACATTATGTACCTACTTTTTGACAATAAATATGTATAAAAAATAACACCCAGGGCAGTACAACTAGAAATGTTTAATGGACACAAATTTATTGTACCGTGCGGGAATCGAATTCGCAGCTAACTGTCTGTATCTATTGATAGTACGATAGAAAAAAATTACATGAAAATATTTTAAAGTACATCAACGCCGAACCGGCACTCGCGTGCCGCTTAACAATAGATTTTCTATTGTGTCTGGTGTTCCGGGGCTAGAAGGATTAATATTAAAACCTTTCGCGTTACGTTAGCTATTGAGTCGTTATATTTAAGTTTTATTTTGAAAAACATCATTTTACTTATTCATACTAAATATTAATTTACAAATTACCTTTCAGAAGAATCTTCAACCTATTACAATAAAAAATATGAAAATAATAAAATTCTCTGTGAATTCACGAAGGCCTCCCGCCCTAAAGGCAGAACAGATACGGATACAAAAACCAATATTACTAATAACATGTAAACACACAAAGCCTTAGAGAAACATGCGCTGATCGCAGGATAAACAAAGGTGGCCCATTTTTCTGCCGCGAAATAAAAATAAAAGAAGGAATATAGAAATGAAAAAACTATATAACGCCTTATATTCTCTCCATGCATCATAACAATTTGTATGGAATAGGGCACGCAATTTTCTTGGGAGTAACGTACTTCTGAATTTCGGTAGAATCAATGGTAATGTTTATTACATATTATATTGCCTAATGGGGTATGCTTTCTTTATTATTATTTATAGCATTATGTAGAGCACAGAGTATGTCATTTGGCTTATAAATCATAACATCTAAGCTGTCCGAAATTACTTTTAATTGATTTAAACCATGCTCCTTAACTTCTAGTATGGACAACAACCTATTGATATTTTAAACAAAAAAAAATTGGTATGCGGCAGAGCAAAGGCGTCATTGAATAGTTATTTATGTTACTGTTGCATAATGAGGGTCATTAAAATACGAATGTGGTTTTATGAAACGAACGAAGTGAGTTTCATAAAAGGATCACATGAGTATTTTAATGCCTAATTATGTACAGTCACATACATAACTTTATCTTCATTCATACGATAAATGTCTATTTTAAAGTCAGGATCGATGTGAAACCGCGTGGAATATAATCCGTAGTACCAGGAGAGCAGAGAAGAACAAGAAGCTAGGCTAGCTCGCGTCTTTCAAACTCTTTGATTTAATGAATAGTTACGCTGCGGTTATGCTCTCCTGGTACCTTTGAAAATACATCAAGATGTTTTGCTTACATATGTTAGCTTCAAATCCATTAATTTTTACTTTTTAAGAAGACGTTCGAAATTTGAACGTAATTAAAGTATCGGTTACCGATACTAAAATGTAAACATTACGATGCAGCCACAGATACTTATATCTAAATGTAGGGCGTTTGCTCATCGCTCCTGACTATAAAATAGACATATTATTGTATGGATGTAGATAAATTAAGTTTTTATTATAGTAATGGCTACTGCCTACCGGATTAATCACCACGCTTTGATCATTACCCCAAGCTGTGTTTTAAAAGCATGCGGTTTTTTTTAAATTAGCAACATAGTTTTTTTACTTACGGCTAGATAATCAAAACTTTAAATTAAGTTTGTTCTATTCAATGAATAAAAATTTCGTATATAAAAAAACAAACAAAACAATATTATCCTCTCCCTTTTTTATATGTCAGTTAATGCAGGCAGGAAGGACAGTAAATGCAGGCAGGAAGGAACGTAGCCCAGATAGTAAACGGCCACTGCGGCTTATTCCATTGAGGGACCTTTACCAGGAAGTGTCGCACAATATGCTGCCAAACTGTAGGCTTCTCTAATATTCGAGCCTTTGATTTCAAGCACAGACACTAGCTCCCACATTATTATTGCCGGAATACAGCCAAAGCTGTTATAAATACTGATAACGTGTGTGAGTGTGGTAGCTAACCAATTGGCCTCTGAAATGAGTAAAATAAGGCCTTCCACGACCTCCGCGCCATATACCCAAGTGGCTTAGCTACTGCTCCACGGAGGCGTTAAATCTATATCTAGGTATACTTACTATATAATACTATATCGAGGAAAGATTTGATTGTTTGTTTGTTTGATTATATTGAATAGGCTCCGAAACTACTGAACCGATTTGAATAATTCTTTCACTGTTGGAAAGCTACACTATCCCCGGTGAATATAGGGTACTTTTGATTCCGGAAATGTGGTGGAAAGAGGGGGATATTTGAAAAAAGAAATTACGCGCGGGTGATACCGCGGAAGGAAGGCTATTTACAATAAAACACAAGAGGCGTCATTGATGTGCATTGGGTCATTGTAATCTTAATTCCAAGCCAATTTTCGGCTACGGCAGCTAATCTTTGTGATCAACCAAGTACGCGAGAAAAGTTATAGTTTATAAAATAATGTGCAAACACAATTGCACTTTCAATTCCCTTATTCTCATAGCACGGTGAGACAGCAGTCTGACACGACACGACCGATGAAAGATCAGTGCAGGACTAACGGCTTTACTCGTTCGTGCATTCCGAGGCGTTTTACTCCATCAACTTTAAAACCCCGGACTGTGAATGAGTATGAGTAGTGTAAAGTTACTCGTAGTAGATAACTCCAATCAATAATTGTCGGTCCGATCTGAACCCAGGATAAGTACTCGCTCTATTTGCCGCTGTGGTACGGATTCAGAAATAGGATATGGGTCGTAGGACAACAATGGCCGCCCATTTACGTCCTTGAATAAAAATAAAGCCGAGAACATAAGACATAACGAGGTGGAATTGTAACAACTGCAGCAATAAGCGGCTCGCGGTCCCCCGCGCAACTTCGCCCATAACGGAGGCTTTCCGCGATTAAAGTAATATCCTCGAGACAACTTCCAAGTGCAACCGCTGCCACCTAGTAATGTATACAATATTCCGCTAAACTACTTGCTAACTTCACTGGAAAATGTTCGTATCTATAACAACAATCTCTATCGCATCGGTGGCTGCGATGTTACGCAACTTGTAGGTACAATACGTGATTACGGTTCCAGACTTAAGTATATTTATAGTATTATCTGTGTCTGACAAAAGCATAGTTGCATTGGCATTTATTATATTTGTATTATTTATGCAAAAGAGTTTTTTATGTTAGAAGGAGGCAAACAGCCAAATGCCACTCGATGGTAAGTCACCGCTGCCCTTATGTCCCGTCTGTTACGCTCTTAGTCTTACGCCCAATCCAGGCTTTTTTATCACGGAAAATCCCACATTCTTACGAGATGATGCATAACTCATGCGTGTGATTAAGACTCGGGTGGAAGGCTATAGTATACTATAGTATACACAAATTCCATATCCAACAACAGAGGTATCAACTCAAGATTTGTTTTTTTGTACACGAGTATAACTTAACCTTTATATTAGGTACTACTCTTATAGTATCGACTTAGAAACTCCTTGCGACTTCGTCCGATTTCGTCCCCCTTCATCTCTCTTGGGGACAAATTCCAGGAAGAGAAACTCATCATTCTTCATTTGTAACCAGATATCTATACACATTAATCAAATTCCTTGCTATATATTTTTATTCCTACTTTCAATACAATACCCAATTGCATTTTGAAATAATGGAGTGCCATTTTCGTATTTATTTACCCATCAAATAAATAAGGCTTAGCAAATTACCAAAAATGGTTTCAAATTTTAGAAGTACTGTGTAAACGACATGTTGAGTTTAATATTATTAAGTTAACTTACAAATTACGGTGTTCAAACTCAAAACTCTTATCTTATAACCTAAAACTCCGATGAGACTCTTAAGCTAATGGCGTGAGTAATTTATAAACACTACTCGTAGTTGTGCAGCCACTTTCGTTACCTAACATACACAGTTGCAAGTTGAAAACGTAATTGAAAACTAAATCCAATGTTCATTCCTGGCAGTTATTTTAAGCAATAGCTTCTTTTGTATTATATCTGACAAGTTATAAATTCGAGAGTACGATTTAAATGTCTTCATTTATTCTGGAGCGAAATCAGAGGGCGTATTTATTATGGGCACTCGGGCGCGCGGAAGTAAGCTCTTCAACAGAACGGAGTAGTTTTAAACGGCACTTGCAGTAGTTACAGTTATTTATAGCTCTCCGACGAAACATAAGTATTGCGACTTCGCACAGGATCTTCGGCTCGCGGAATTATTTTATCCGTTTCGATGACACACCATTAAATCAAGAATATAGGATGGGTAGCATATTGTTTAATCAAACTAGCATCTTACAAGATCATCAATCATCTTCTTACTGAACGGATTTCTTAATTTGCTTTGAAAATATTAACTTAATTTAAAGCATCCCTTAATACAAACGAAACTTATAATTATGTCTCGCACATGATGCGACCCATTAGCATGAAAATAAATAAAATAAGACAAATTAATGGTAACGACTGTGCAAAAAGTAAGACACTAATTAGGGTGCCTTTTGTGTTGAATTAATAGGGAGCAGGTGCCCTTGACTATACAAGTGTGTAATTTGGTCGAAAAGTGTGCCTTTTGATTATACTATGTTGCCGCTTCACCGCTTACTCAAGCGACTGTATTTCGGACCTTAGTCTTGTAACAGACGGTTAGAAAATAATGGTTGATTGAAGGTGTTGTTCTATCTTAAGTTGTCACTGAACTAAGGTTGGTGCAACACGGGCGTTGCGGCTGCGCTGCGTCGACTGAGCGGTATGACGTGACGTTCCGTGATTTTTCTTAGAAATCTGAACGACATGCCACACGATGCGTTGAAATGAGAGGAGAGAGACGAGGTGTGGAAGGGAGCTGCGTTGAAACGACGGAGCGGCAGCGCAGTATTTAATAGCATAATAGCTGTGTTGACGCAGCGCCGACGCAGCGCTCATGTGGCACCACTCTAACCTGTGTTCTAATCCCTTGAAAATCATTCATGCCATAAGTATTGAGTATTTGTGTTGGCTCCCTGTCATGGGTCAATTTCTATGAATACATTATGTACCGACAAATCTATAACACTATTTATATACTGGCTCCCATGGCAAGTGTGTCACAAAAGCTATTAAGGCATTAGATGTCATCTATGCTATCTAGCTACATAACCAGTTGGTTTGAAAACTTTTACGACCAACCAGACTCACAGCATTTATTGGGAATCTTAAGCTGCAGAAGTGACAGATACACTGCTTCTCGTATGCATTGAAATAGATACCAGCAGCAGTAACATTTATAATACTTTTATGAAGTAAATAAGGGATATTGTTTAAATATAACTAGCTAAAGTTAGCAAATAAGCAAGCCGGGCAGTTAGAGCGAGCCCCTAATTCCCGGAGTGAATTGGCAACATTACTCATTATGCGGGTTGTGGCTGAGTGCCCGGCGTTATCTTGTATGATTTGTTGCATCTTCAGCTGAACCAGTTGCTGTTGACATCGTATTGGAATTAACTTAAAAATATAAAGGAATTAAATGGCTCCTGACAGCAAAATTGAATAACCTTAAAGATTAACCAATGATTTTATTTTATGTAAAATTGAAAGCCAAAAAACTGGTGTGCCTGCATCGTATTGCCACAGAATAAATAATAGTATTAAAGAGTCTGACAGAAGAAAATATATCAGTTAGACTTTACAACTCTACAAACAATAATCTAGGAAAGCAAACATAGAAAACAACAAAACAAATAAAAAAATAGGCATAAAAAAGACTGAATACCTACGTCAGGGGGCCGTTAATGTGAGACAAAAAAACTACTGTTAATCTTAAAGAATCAAAACCGAAGATTTTAATAATATAATATGATAAGCCTACAATTCGGCATCACATTAAAGGACTCAAATGTTATTTTTGGAGTCAGTGTCAGCAAAGCCAATTTATTGGAGTAATCGATACCGACAACTAATAAAAAAATATATATATTTGTAGGCATTAAATTAAATGCAAAATCGAAATTATTATTTTTACTTAAAAGTGCGTTTGTTCCTTTGCAGTTCTTTTTCTAAAAATGCACATAAATATACTAATCGTTTTATAAATTACTAGCGGCCGCCTCCGCAGTTTCACCCGCGCGTAATTTCTTTTTTCAAATGTCCCTTCCCTTCCCCCACGTTTCCGGGATAAAAAGTACCCTATATTGCCCGAGAATAGTTTAGCTTTCCAACAATAAAAGAATTTTTAAAATCGGTTCAGTAGTTTTGTTGACCAAATATTTATTCTGTTTTGACTATTAAAATATGTACTAATATTTTAGGATTCGAGTAGAGTAGTTTTTTGTATCTCATCATTCTTCTCAAACAACATGCAACCTTTTTTGGATCATTAAAAACGCTAGCAGCTTAATTTCCATTTTGACAGTAATAAAAAGAAAAAAATTGTTTCTTTTTCCTTTAAAGGCGTTTAGATTTTTTATCTGAAGAATCTAGCCAGCATCAAATGAAAAATTTGCATAATAACCTGCTTGGTTTTTTCAATGCAACTGGCATCAGAGTTACGATTAATTTGACAGCAATAAAAAGCAAACCTTTTTTTAAAGGAATATCAAAAAGTTTTGAAAAGACGTTGACCTTCTTTATTTGAAAGAGGCACTGGCAACAATGCTTCTGTTTGACAGCAATAAAAAGTAAATTACCTAAATATTTTTTTTCTTTAATGGCGTATAGATTTTTTTCTGAATAATTTTGACAGCATTAAATTTTTAAAAACTTATATTAACCGTTTGGTTATTAATTTGATGTAACCTTCGTGTTTTTTTTGTTATTTTAAAGTAGCACTGGCAATAGTGCCACAAAAGTTTGACAGTAATAAAAAGTAAATTAAAAGTTTTGTTTTTCTTTTACATAGGTACATAGATAGCGTTTCGAATTTTTCTGAAGGTTTTCTCCTAGATAGCGTTTTCTGCAGCGAACTCAGTTTTCTGTGACACTGCCGGCTAGGTATACTTTGAAAAGGTCGTTGCTATTACGTTTCTTCATTCATCTTGACTTTCTATTTACGCAGTCTATATAGTCATCAAGTAATTTCTGTTTTTCAAATATCCCCTCTTCCCCACACATTTCCGGGATAAAAAGTACCCTATGTTCACCGGGGATATTATTGTAGCTTTCGAACAGTGAAAGAACTATTCAAATCGGTTCAATATTTTCGGAGCCTATTCAATACAAACAAACAAACAATCAAATCTTTCCTCTTTATAATATAAGTATAGATGTTGATTTTATATTGATCAAAAATGTGCAACATTTATGTGAAAGTTGAGTTCCTATACACCAAATCTGTGTATAGGAACCCATAGGAATATCCCATCAAGAATAAACGACGAAAAAAAAAACAAACATGCACTACACTAGAGGTGCCAAAATTCATGCATAACATATCCAAGCTTCCTCATTCGCAATTTACGTGCGGGCTAATTTATATTTCAGTGTGTCACAAATCACGTGAGATAACGGCGCGGCCACTCGAGCTGCGACCCGCATATGACTAATGCGACCAATTAACTTGGAGAATCGGGTCGGGCCCTTACTACCCCTGTTTACTTTTTCGCCGACTTGAGTTATGGACAAATATTTAACTTTAGCTATCTTACCTCCGGCAAAGGCGGGTTGGATGCGCTTTTAATTAGTTGCGAATTGGTATAGCAATCTTTATGGTTATATTCGTTTGTACGCTTTGCCGAGTTTAGCAATTTAAAATTGTGTTTATTTTTTGTCACCATACTCGTCCTTTCTAGGGGGTTCACAGGTAAGTGGAACAAACTCATTTACACGTCTTTTATGCGATATCTCATTCGTTAGACTGCGGTTATGGTGATTTTAAACGCATACATTATCATATTTAAAATATATATGAACGAGCAAATAATCAATTTTGTCATTTTGGACGCAAAAACGGCGTCTGAACTTTTGAGTTCAAGTTATTCCGCAGATAGGTACCATAATATGTATATGGAAAATATTAATTTATAGCGTGGTGCATTCATAAAGCGATATATTACATTCCAATGCCAATAAACAAAAAGGTAGCACGAGAGCACTTTTTTTTATTGAATTAAAAAATGAATATCTGAAAATAGTACCTAATAATTGAAGGATTTAATGAAAATTTTATTGCATTCCTCTATTTGTTTTTATCATCGGTGCCCAAAATACGGCTAGGGACTATTAAAAATTATTATTATGAAGCTTGGATTAAAGTAAAACAGATTTAAACGGATAAGCTCGCGATTTATTGTTATCTATGCAAATTTTAACCTAGCGTGTAGAGCGTTTGTTACAATCGACATTCTAGACGTTATTTGAATTTTGTTTTATTTTACGGCTTGGGTTTATGATCCACTAATCAGCATTTTGGCAAACGTAGATGGCGTGGTCAGGTCATCAAGTCATACACATTATAGCGACGAGACTAGATTTCAATGATGGAGGCAAAAGCTTGCAACGTACAGTCAAAAGCACGTCAGACGTAACACTTTGGACTTTGTACCGCTCTTATGTCGGGGGCATAAGTGCTATTATCGAACTGCAAGTGTTTACCGTGATGTGCTGTTGATACTTTTTTTTTATATATCTTGTCGTCGGGTAATCTAAAAATAAATGATTAACATTATTCTGCTTAACTTGGATTTTGACACAGCCGGTTTCTATTTTACATTCTTCTTATATTTTAATTTTTTTTTCTACTTAGCCCTTATCTTTTTAATATCACCAAAATTCCCAAATCTAGACGATATCTTCTCACAGAGCCATCTATTGGTTTTCGTAATAAATTTTATTCTTACGACGTTAACGCTTTTCTTCCTATACTTATGTGTTTTTCCCGGCATTGCGTGCAGATGGCGTGACGTATCGCTGACTATACTTACGAACAAAAATATTGGAACCAACCTAACTGAGGTCAAAATGTCAAATTGTTATAATTATTAAGATAAAAAATTGGCTTTTAATGTTAATAACATGTACTTATGTTACTAATTTTATTAAATTGATTCTATAATAAAAAAAAGTTTAAAGAAGTACTTAGTTGTGATTGATTTCTTATTTTTGCAAGGAATGGGCTCAAATTGAAAGCGGGAAAGAAACTTTCATTTTGGTAAAAATGTTTTAAAAACAGAAAACGTTTTTATTCGAGCAGAGTGGTTTCAAGCGTCACTTTACATCGTCGGTGAGTAGTTTGAATTTTGGCGCGCATCAATTTTATATTTGTGTAATTTACCACTTGCCCAGCGGTGACAGAAAACATCGTGATAAAACCTAAACAGTCGAATGGCTGTGTAGCCACGATTCAATTGGCCTAGCTCCCCAGTTGAGGATTACGAAGGCCAGATGGCAGTAGGTAGGTTCCTAGTTCCGGCACAGATTAATTATTAAATAGTTGGGATTATTACTGTTCTGAGGGATCATTCTGCTTTATTTTAAAACTATTAGAAAATAAATTTTTAGTATTAAGTAAAGTTCGACCAACTAGTTTGGAGATCTTTAAGAAGAGGAAGGCCTTTTTTGCGACGGGAAACACATTTATGTGTACCGTTAGCCGCGGGGGCGGCTAGGCGGTTATGTGGGGCTCCCGCAGACAGAACTGCGTCCTACCCACTAAAACCTGTCGGGTCCCTCAGGGTCGCATTGGTAGCGCCGCCCGGTACCAGACACTAAGCCTATTGACCGGGCAGAAGAAGAGGAAGGCCTATGACTAACGATGTGATTTTTGGCAGATATTTTTTTTGTATTAATACAAATTGAATGAAACACAAACTAAAGACAATATTTTTATTTAAAAAAGACCTTTTCAACATTCCTCTAACAAATCACTTGCTCCTCCGAATCAAACACAACCCCTCAATTCTAAAATAGACATCACAGATAAAATATAGACACAAAATATCTTGCGAGAGTTCCCGTTCACCTCTAACAGACGGTGTTTAGCTTCTAACAAAGAGATGCATCTTCTAATATTTTTTTGAGATCTAAATTGCAAGTATTTTCGACAAAAAAAGTCCAATAATATTCGATAAACCATTTCCGAAGCTAGACCGAAAATGTCGCTTGTTCCCAACAGTGTTACTTATTTTCATATTAAGTTTGAAGTTTAATACTTCCTAATTATCGGTAAATGCATTGATGACTTAAAAGTTACAGTAACTATTTGGAAAAAGGGGAAAAAATTACTTAAATACGTCCACATTGCAAACTTACTAATAGTACATAATTTCAAAATTACGAACAAATAATACTTATTTATTCTTTGGCTACAGCCAATTGAGTTTTTTTTTATTTTGGTTTAATGTGCTACAAGCACTCTCTTCAACAATCTTTTTTAATTTTCTACTCTACGCTCCAGTTGATTAATCATTTATCAATATAATATCATTGCATGCAACAGTGTAAAACACTTATTAAATTTTATCAAAATTATAAAATTTTTATTTTTTATAATGTTTATAAACAGATACCTACAGATACAGTGATACCAGAATTCAGATCTCAAAAAATCTTCTAAAAGAAGTTCAAAACTTAAACAAAATTATGCAGTCGTACTTAATCGGTTCTAAAATAATTTGTAAAATACGTGTCTAGTTGTATAATTACGAGGTATGGGTGAATTAATTTATATCATACCTACTTACGGATACATTAGAAATTGTGATTACATTATTGTATTTTAAACATACTAAACTGACACATTTATATACAAACAATACGGTAATATAAATTTAAATCATGCATTTGTACATACTAAAATGTACCTTTGTATTTCTGTAACTATCAGGTACATACATACCTACATTAAAATTTTGATATTTCTAGATATTTTAATATGTACATTATCAGATAATTTTATCAGTAAGTAAACAATTGTTGTTAGAGTACAGTCATCGTCATAACATTGTTACATTTTCTTTATTAAAATGATGTTAATTTCCGTATGATGCAGTACAAGAATTACCATAGTTATTACTTTACCCGAAAGTATAACTTTAATCATAAAAGCAATAATATAATACATAATTATTACGCTTTAAGCACACATCACGTTCGTATAGGCCTTAAACAATAACTTGCCTATAATATATGTAACAACTTGTTTTGTTAATAATAATATTATTTAGAACTTGGTATTAATTTAAAAATGAATGAAATTGTACATTTCATGTTTTAAGAAACTAAATTCTCCTTCTATATATCAAACATAAGACTTATAATAATCCCATCATTTCGAGCATGCTCAATTTTATTTCAAAACGCCTTGTATTATTATAATATTGATATGTTTCCATTTATTGACGTCCACTATCCATGTCATCCAAAGGTCGTCGTTCGATCGATCGTCAAATATCCATGTTATCCAAAGTTTTTTAATCAAAGTGTCATTTGCTGGACTGCCTACTGGAATTTCTCAATTATCAACCCAATACTTCAAGTCATTAAATGTTGTGTGTGTCAACAATTCCTTTGTTACCTAACATTTTCAGAATCCAAAAAATACAAAAATATCAAGCTGGCTAAAATCATGCATCATTCTCAAGGAGGTAATTAAGTTAAGCAAAAATATCCCATTGACTAAAAATATTTAAATGCAAGAATATAATAACGGTTCGTGGAAAGTATTTAAATAATAATGCAATGATTACTGTTCTACCTCATAAACACTCCAATGGCTCGTTGATTTTAATCATTTGCCTACCGTTAATTTTCTTAAGGCTGCGTCCCCAGTAGGCAAACTGTTAGCGGCAGACTGAGTTTGCGGCCTATCGATTAAGTACGCCTTTCCATATATTGGAAATGGAGTGTCCACAGTTTGCTAGTTTTGCGCTCACTGTACGCAGTTTGCAGCGTTACGCGCAAACTGTGGATATATGGAAAGGCGTACTAAATCGATAAGCCGCAAATATGGAAAGGCGTACTAAATCGATAAGCCGCAAACTCAGTCTGCCGCTAACAGTTTGCCTTAGTCTCAGTTTGCACCCTTAATGTGGTCTAAACCTTTTTTGCTTAACTAGCGTCTATAATTATATTTAAACAACTTAAACAATAGATCCTAATTCAATTATAAAATAATATACAGATCGTTTATATTAAACAGAGAACAGAAAACTTAAAACATGGCATAGCATCAATAGTAAATAAAAACATAATTATTAAGTATAGGTACTTGTTAACATGAGTGTGTGCGCACTTAGGTAAAGATAGAATACATATTTACAAGACAATTTTTATTTACAGAATCATACCGATAGTTTTTATTAATTCCGCATAGAATTTCAACGTTTATATAATAATGGTTCCAAATTGTGTTTGGTTGATGTATTTTTGACGTATGTTTCAGACTGTCATCTTCATTAAAACGTTATTTTTACTACAAATTTTCATTTGAATAATTGAAATAAAATACTTAGTATCTTTGCGCTCAGATTCAGCAACAATATCTTCGGGAATGTGTATATGAACAAATAACACGAAAATAAGTTCGTTTTAGCATTAATACTGTTAACGTTCAAATTATTGAGCAATCGTTGGTGTTTAAACATAACACCAAAATAGCATACGTCTTTACATTTTCATTTTATATATTATTATCTGATAAATATATATGAGCAAATGGTTTTAGTAGATTATGTAGTTATTCAATAATTTTCATACAAATCGCTTATTTGGCAGAAACATACTTTAAAATATTACACGCGTTCGGTCCAGTCATTTATACGATTTAAGTTATTTCGACGTTACAAAAACAAAGATATCACATCGTCAAAATATGTATTTATCATTGACACAAAAGCATAGTACATACGTGGTCTAAATAATGTTTTAAAATATAAAGCTTTTCAAAAGATAGTAAACTAAGTAATGTAATTTTTTTACAACATCAGTTGGCAGACAGGCACGCAACCCACCTGATGGTAAGCGGTCACTGCGGCCTATTTCATTTAAGGACACTTTATCTGGAAGGGTCGCTTAATGTGCTGCCAGACTGTAGGCTCATCTGATCTTCGAGCCTAAGATTTCAAGTGTACCTACTGGCTCCCACATTAATATTGCCGGAACACAGCCAGAGCTGTTATGGCGCAACAAATACCGCAAAAATCCGGATTTTTGAGGATAGAAACAGAATTTCGAAGCCAGCGGTAGATTTATAATAATAATGACATTTAAATAGGCTACTATTTAAAAAAATATTTTGCTGTGCTTATCATTTGAAAATATTTTAATAAATGTATTAAGATGGAGTGAGTAATGATTTTGCATTAACAGATAAGAATAACAATATGTTTTAGAATTAAATTGCAATAGGCGGAGCAGAGACATAAAAATGTATATTATCATTTTAGTATACATGAACCCATCACTTGCACTGAATTTAACATCTTTTCAGCAATACGTTACAAATTAAAAATAGGTGTAGAATGTTCAGATAATTTTGGAAAAATATATACCCTAACAAAGTTGGATTTTACAGCGAAAATGTTTGACAGAAATATACAAAAGAATGGGTTCAATCGAATGTTTATAATTAAGAATCAAACGAACTTACCTAGTGTAGTTTGATTCCAATTATGCGAGGGTCTCAACCGAAGACGATTTAATATTACTTGCAGCAGCACATGAGTTGGTGCTATCTTTGTCACACGTTTAGATTTATAACACTTAAAAAGATCTTCTGTATCACTCACTCCCCCCAACAACCTGGCAACCCGCGGCGCCTACGCGCCTGACCTCATTAGTTCAAAGTAAATTTTTTGTGTTTCCGAAAATGGATTAGCTTTTATTTTTATTAATTGTTTGTCGGGTTGGGCGGGATGGGACGATATAATCGTCTTCGGTTGAGACCCTCGCATAATTGGAATCAAACTACACTAGGTAAGTTCGTTTGATTTTTAATTATACTTCGGGTCTCAACCGAAGACGATTTAATATTACTTGCAGATGTTTAGAGCATCATTATAATATTAAGGTAAACAATTAAAAATAAAAGATGTAAATTAATAAGGCGTAGTCAAATAATATGTCTTTTAAATTAATCATATACCAAATATGGCTTTAGCGAAATCACCATTATTTATGTACAGGACGATACTAGGACATTTTTATTATAAAGAAGAAGAAAACAATCGAGGGATCGCTCCAACCAACACCGGTAAAAGGTGGATGCAGAAGCTGACAGAGGACTGTGAGATATGAATACGCATAATGTATATTTCAATTGATGGCAATATCATGTATGTATATAAAATAAATAATTTTTCAATCGTTTTTTTTTTTTTTTTTGACTCCAATAAAAATAGTGTCCTTCCATGAACCACAAGTTCTGTATACATACGTAGTTTTTAATATTCAGCAATTGTTTTTTTTTTTTTTTTTGGTGTTAATTTGGTGTAAGCCAGTCTATTTAAACCTTTAATAGCAAAGCGATTTATACAATCATCAGACAAGGAATGATGATACGTTAAATTTTATTGTATATTTTAGTGTATGTCAATACATACAATACAATGCAATACAATCACAAAAATATTGTGATACAAATTAGGAAAAATTTTGTGATTTGCATTCACCAGTAAAGATTATCTATCTAATATGTATATAGCTTGATTTGATCTAAAATGCGTACATAGGTATACATAGATTCATTGTAATGTTTGAGGAGTCGACCACTACATCAGAGATCGCGGGATCGAAATCCGCACGGTACGACCACTCGTGTCGTGTGCATGAACATATGCCTTTATCGGCCTGAATGTTTTATATGTATAATAAATGTAGGTATACATTTTAAAAATAATAATACAAAAATAACAAATTATGTAAGGAACGTTCATCCGCTATTTGTCAAGCTTGGCAACCATAGCACAAGCCATGCCCAGTCTGGGGATATCTGTCTGCTTTTTTTTTTTTTTTTTTTTGGATGATTACTTGCCAATTTCATAATTTTCATTTTCGAAAAATGTTGAAATGACTACGAATTTTTCTTATTAAAAAACAACGTTATGTCATGTAATTAACGAATAAACGACTGGAAATGCAGAGGACAAAAACCAATACATTCAGCAAAATACCTTAGTGTAAATTTGCCTATAATCATCAAAAAACAACATAATCAATATACCTGTCCCAATTATTCGCAATATTTGACAACAGTGTTCGGTATATTTAGGTAACATATTTCTTGTGTTTATTACAAATAAACAGAATTTGTAAACCGTAGTTATTTTTAAACGGAACGTTTATGCGGTATTATTTATTTTCACAACACTGTTTAGTTCTAGTTCAAGTAGTGACATATTACATATTAGTTATTATTTTCATTTTTCTTTACAAGCTTATGTTATCGATTATTCGATTTTTGTAGTAAATATAGAAAAATAAATCCATGCTTAATGTCTTATTATATTTCTAAAAATATAATAATAATAATTATATTGTAGTTAGACATAACCATAATATGTGGTTCACATAACTGTCTTAGAAAAAGGATCATTTGTTAAATTCATTAAAGTGATGATTAAAAGACACAAATTTTTGCCGCATAAAAGCATTTCGTTTTTCCCAAACGTTGACTAGTAGAGAATGCTTCTACTGTCAAGTCCGCCTTTGTACCCGGATTTTCAGATCAATAAAGTTTTTCTAAATAAATAAATAAACTTCCAGTAGTCCTGAGTTCAGTAGATGATCCAAACTACACACTAAATTACAAAGAAGGTTTTTGTAATTGAGAATAGACAATTTATAATAAATATAATTCGCATCAGAGCAGCGATTGAGCAATAGAGATACGAGTAACATATTAAATTTTTAGTAAATTATGAAAATATATTATCATAAAATTAATAATCAGCGTATGGACTGTGCCATAAGCTTCCATTTTGTAAAGAATTGTGAAATGTGCCACTTTAATAAATGTAATAATTATTGTACATAATGAAATTTGTCCTTTATTGTGACATAAGTTTCTGCGTAACAGTAATAATCTTGAACTTAAGATACTTCTGAAAATTCTTCTTTATATGCATGCATCTAATTATAGAACTGCACAATCGTCAGATAAGTCAGTGCGCACATATGACAGATATTTGTGATGTCGCGCAGGCGGAGTGGTGGCCTCTCGGCGTCACTAGCTGCACCCTTGGTGGCTCAACCGCTGATGCTCCGCGCGGCGGCACCCCCCTGGAGTTTAAAGCGCCTCAAGTTTGCGTTCCAAACGGGGCCCTATCGTATCTTTTCGTTCTGATGATAATCAGAACTTTTCTTTCCGATATAAATTTCGAAAACGATAGATTTCGACGAATCTCGGAAATAACAGATCTGAAGATGTGCGAACACAAGATCTGTTTGTTGTTTATAACTGTATGTAGATATTTATCTTAATAATAATAATAATATCTTTATTTTCTTATAATTGAATATCAATCATAATTATTATGCATAATTTTGCCGATTATTGTATCCATATGAAAGCAATTATCTTTGTCCAGAAACTTTTTTTATTACTAGACATAATATGTTTGTCTGTCTCAGTTTTTACACTAGTAATGATTTCAGTTCCGGGCATTTAGTCAAGCAAGCCCATGGGGACCCGATCCTTTGAAGCGTGCGTTATTATTATTATTTTTATATCCTGGATCTTTCTGAGTTATTGTAATAATTCCGGATCCAAATAAAATAAGTTTTTCTTGGATATCCGATGAAATCAGACAAGCTAGGCCGGTGCGGTTAAACGTGCCTGCGAACGGTTCTGTTTTGTCAAGGAGTAGTGGCAGATATCATCATATAAACTTTACTTAACCTTCAATATATGATATAAGTACTAGATTTACGTAAAGTAAACCATTTTTTGGATCAATACCACAACACTGTGCTTGAAGGTAGAAAAACTGCTCGCCCTCATGATCTCATAATGATCCATATCTGGATAGAGGCCTCTTATCTTCTTTTCCACTTGCGACGATCATGTGCCCGATTCATCCAGTCCCAGCCTGCGCGTCGTCGTAAGTCGTCCACCACAGGCGGTGGTCTGCCTGTGGTGTCCACTCTGGGCCTCCATTATAGCTCGACACTTCTAGAGTGGAGCAATGTCCTCTACACGACTAGCGTGGAGTTAACCTCGACACTTTTACAGTGGAGAAAATATATCCTCTACACGACTTGCGTGGAGTTAAAAAACCACTTCACGACTGGCGTGGGGTTAACCTCGACACTATAACAGTGGAGAAATATCCTCTACACGACTTGCGTGGAGTTAAAAAACCACTTCACGGCTAGCGTGGGGTTAACCTCGACACTTTTACAGTGGAGAAATATCCTCTACATGACTTGCGTGGTGTTAAAAACCACTTCACGACTAGCGTGGGGTTAACCTCGACACTTTAGCAGTGGAGAAATATCCTCTACACGACTTGCGTGGAGTTAAAAAAACCACTTCACGACTAGCGCGGGGTTAACCTCGACACTTTTACAGTGGAGAAATGTCCTCTACACGACATGTGTGGAGTTAAAAAACCACTTCACGACTAGCGTTGGGTTAACCTCGACACTTTTACAGTGGAGAAATATCCTCTACACGTCTTGCGTGGAGTCAAAGAACCTCTTGGTGCAATATTGTCATCACGCTTTACGTGGATTAAGTAGGTAGTTTTAAAGGGAACTTCAACACTTGAGTCCAAGAGTACCCTACCGTTATAAAAATAAAGTAGGTCCTCACAAATTTGTGGTATCAAAATCCCTCAACACTTTTAGTACTGTAACTTGTAGCGCTTTTATAGCGTAATGGTTACTTATTTAGCCGTGTAGGCTATAGATTATTATTTAAACCACGGGCTGATCTCGCCCAGACCTCATTTATAAATGTTACTGAATATATTACTCATAGCAATAACAGTTTGACATTTAATAATTAACGATAATTTACCTATGTAATATGTATAATAATATATTTTTGTTTCCAATTTATGTAAGTAGATTTGCACACCTGCATGCAGGTTGAATACACGCATTATAATCTTGACAAGACCTTTGTTTACTGTATTTTTCTAACTGCCTCCGTGGTTCAGTGGTTAGAGCGTTGGGCTCTAATACCCGGAGGTCGTGGGTTCGAATCCCGCGGGGAGCATCACTTTGTGTGAATGTTTCCAGTTTGGTTAGGACATTGCAGGCTTGAATCACCTGAATGTCTGAAAAGAATGATGATTCCGTGCTTCGGAAGGCACGTTAAGCCGTTGGTCCTGCGCCTGATCTCTCTTCGGTCGTGTCAGACTGCTGTCCCACCGTGCTATGAGAGTGAGGGAATAGGGAGTGCACCTGTGCTTGCGCACTCACTTGTGCACTATAATATATCCTGCGTAGTTAGCTGATCGTAAAAGATTGGCCGCCATAGCCGAATCGGCTAGGAGGACATTATTTATTATTACTGTATTTTTGCAAAACAGTTTAATTTGATTCGAAATATGAATATACATTATGGTAGTAAGTATGTACTCACATAATAAAGTTACAAAATGTCATCATCATCATCATTAGCCCATACACGTTCCCACTGCTGGGAGTAAATTGTTACAAAATGTAATTGCAAAAAATAAATAAAAGTAGGGTACCTGAAAACTTCCATTGGTCATGTTGATTCCTGTATTGAAATCATATTCACTGGTTAATACTTTTAGATTTTCCGTAGGAAAGGTAACACTTTCACTATTTTTGGCCTTTGAGTAGGAAACTATCACTATTACTATCTGAAGATTCCGACCGTTAGCGTTTTCCTTTTTTAAATTTTTAGAAAGGAAAACGCGCGTGTAACTCAGACAACACAAAAACACGTAATGAGGTCAGGCGCGTAGGCGCCGCGGGTTGCCAGGTTGTTGGGGGGAGTGAGTGATACAGAAGATCTTTTTAAGTGTTATAAATCTAAACGTGTGACAAAGATAGCACCAACTCATGTGCTGCTGCAAGTAATATTAAATCGTCTTCGGTTGAGACCCGAAGTATAATGGTAATCTGTGTACCTATATAAAGGCTGAATATTATAAATATCATGTGCATTGTCTTTTTACAGTTATATTATGTAATTTAGTAATTGGCAGTTTAATGCTACTCTTATAGATGCTAGGAAACATAGATAAAATTAAATCATGATACATAATTAAGTACAATAATATTAGATGATTGAATAATGCAATTTGAACGTGGTCCTCTTCAATATGATATAACTTATGTCTATAAACATTTGTGGTTGGGGCATTGATAGGAGAGAATGAAGCAAACGAGAAATCTATTAGAATTAATTTTACAATAGATTGCATTACTTTTGTCACAGATATCTCTTTTTGTTGTTATATTAGGCAATATTCTATTCCGAAAGACTTAAATTGTGAATGCAAAATCTATTTCGCAAACACACCTCAAATTACCATGATCTCTTCTGCGTTGCTTATTAGTGGAAATGAAATACGATTTTAAATAAATCTCTGCAGTGAAAAAATTTAAGTCGGTTTTGAAAATTAAATTAAACGAAAAATACATAAGATATTTCTGTAATATTTTTCAGTGACTCAACTGTAGGAATTTTACAGATGATATTTTTATTGCATGTGTTTTATCTATGTACTCATTATTTGTTCGGGAATTTAGCCATAATTGCTTTTTTTAAGCGAATAATCAATTTAATTATTCTTTATCTTTTAACATTTGTTCAAAAAAATTAAATGACTTGGCAAAGTACCTACGTTATATCACAATTAAACGTGGTGATAAAATAATGAATTTAATTATGGTTTTCTTTATTTAACTTAATTATATTATCATATAAAGTGATATTTATTATACATAATTATATGTAATATCGTAGGTGATCGCCTAGACGATCGGTCCTAGACGATCGATCACACACATGAAATCTTGAGTTGTGTGACTCTATACATCGATGTCACTTCATTTTTTCGTGGTACCATGATTAGTCAATTTATAGTTATTTTTGGCTCATAAAGTTATTTATTTCTAACCTAATAACTTAATGATAAGAAGTTTAATCATATTTAAAACAAATAAATAAATTATACATTTATAAACGAATTAATAATAAACGAAAAAAAAACTACTTTACTATCAATTGCCATGATTCCGGCGTTTAGTAAAAAGTTGAAGCCGCAATGAGCCATGTTAATCAACATTATCTTATTGTGTCTTAAAAATTCTGCACCCTAGTAAAATAACAACAGATGTCAAAGTCTTTACAAATCACCCAATGAGGGTTTTCTAGCATAAAACATTCGCTAGATGGCGCTACGTAGTCACAAAGTCCAACTAAAACGTGATTGGTTCATTTTAACATTCATGATGGCCTATACGCACGTACCTACGTACCACCATCTAACGAATTTTTCATTTTAGAAAACCCTCATTGATATACTCATGTTTGGTTTGAACGCAAGCGCTATCCTACTAGCTTAATAAGCATACAAACTGGCGGTCAAACTATAGCAACATTATTAATATTACAGCCCTTCTTGAGGAGACCTGGCAACATTATTAGTTCGGCACTGCTCTGGAACTTTTTTATATTTAGAATTCGATTGTTCTTAATAAAGATGCTATCATCTTATCGTCTAACCGTTACGTCATCATGGTTAAGGTACTTATGCCGGGCACTGCGTTTTGAGTTGTTCCTTCTCCGAAGTGACCCTCTGCAGAAGTTCTTCGGCCCACCGGTGAGCAGTGCGGTCCACAGTCGATGGAACTGTTAAGCAGTTCATTCCACCGTACTCGCAAGCAATCTGAAATATAATTATCTTTAATTACTTGGAAATAATGTAACAAGACCGTGCTGTGAATGTAGATTTTATCTAAAATGCTGCTGAGAAGTACTTAACACTGCTAGGTTGACAAGGAGGCAAAGATCAAGTTATTTAAATAAGGAAAGAAAGAGGTGAAATCTTGACTCGCTTTACGTTACTGCATTAGCCAAGAAATAAATTATGGTCCTAATTAACTATAGGACCATACTAATAATAACGTGGCTTCTTTATTGACAGCCTAGGGTCCGATCAGCAAGACGGACGTCCGGCTCTCTAACTTACCAAACCAAACAAAGCAAAATCGGTTCGTCCCACATTACACACAATTAAATTATTGGACGAGTTGATTATTTTAACAGTAACTTACTCGATAATGGTGTAACAACGCCCGCTCGGTAGGCACGCCGGCAGAGGTCGCCCCGGGCGCGTGCTCCCACACGAAGTGGTTGCCGAGCTCGACCGCATCCCTCGGCCGCAGTGCGTACTTGCTGCGATTCTTCAGCGCGTGAGGCGTCGCCCACCGACGCGTTTTGCGCGCCGTCACTAAAGGAGCTGGCGCTTCTACGTCATCCTGAGAAGAGGAAAATAGAAAGATTCATGTCTCACTTCAAGAATCTTGGAAGCATTTTGAGCTGCGAAAATCACCATCAAGCCAGCTTAAACGTTTTATGTTAGCATTTCATTGGATTCTTTTTAAAATAATAGAGATTGGCTTAATCCCCGCGCATGCCAAACGTGAACATTTTCGAAAGAGGTTAGCAAGCCATGCGACGTCTCCCCGATGGCATTATGATCTCCACATTTCCTTACCATAAGGCAGTTGTCCTACCGGCACCGTTGAACGAGAAGATAGTGGAGCTAGAACTATAAAACGAGTTGGCGAGCCGCGAGGAGCGAGTGTGTGTTCCAATAGTTTTGTCGCTGGGCTATGAGCGAGTGGACGCGTAATGCGGGAGATTACTCGCGCCACTCGCTCACATTGAACAGAAGTGACCGCTGGTTGCTCTCTTGGCGCGAGATCTGATCGCCGAGCGAGTATCGCTAAGCGAGTATTATCTTTGATAGCTCTTGTCGCTCAGCGACGAACTATTGGAGCGAGTCTTCGCCGGTCAGTGTGAACAGCCAGCGATCAACTATTTATATTTGCATCTCTTTTGGTTACACGGAATATCTTTTGTTCGTTTCTTGAGCGAGAAAATAGTCGTTAGTTAGTCGTTTACTCGCCGTTGGTGGGACAACTGCCTTAATTTAAATTACAATCATAGTACGGAGCCATTGGAAAAGAACTTCAACTCACCTCCCACCGGAGATAAAAGAAAGCGTTCCTAAAGAGGAAAGCGGCAGGCGCCTTCGACGGCGGACTATACGACGCCCTAAGGGCAGTGAGCAGTGCCGGCAAGCTTCGCTCGCGGCGCGGCATGACGATCTCGTCCACGTCGATGACCAGAATCCAGCCCGCCTTCGACATCGACCGGTATAGGCAGTCGTTGAACGCGGCGAACTGCCCTTCTGTCCTGGAAGTTGCAAACAGAACCGTTTACAACTACATTTTTAGTCATAAACTAAAAAGTAAAGTATACGCCTAAAGTAAATTTTGAACTGACTTCGATGGTGAATTTGATAGTGACCCGGCAGGGATCGTAGGCAATCCGACAGTTAGGCAAACATTCATCATCAGAGACTTTTTTCTGTCTTGATGTGTGATGTATTTAGAGCCCTCATAGTCTCCAACTGGCGCCCTCGAATAAAAACTCATATGATATGATAAGGCCACGGCAGCCTTCTCCATTTAGGGAAACGTAACCAGAATAGGCTCCCCTGATCTTCAAGCCTTATTTCAAATGTATAATAAAATTATTGGGTCCCACATTAATAATGCCGCAGGTAGATTTCTCTGTGAGTGTGACTAGATAGTCAGAATCGCCCTACCACCATCCAGACCCAGTAGAATGGTGTCGAATATTTTATTACTATTTTAAATGCCACTAAACAATTGCAATTATTGTTACAATGACAGGCATCTAGCTCAGCAGCTATCATGTCATAAGAGGAATTATGAAATGAACTCAAAAATTTTATTAAAAATTCAATAACTCCGAGACGCCTACATTTCCCTGTGTAGAAACAAAATATTGTATTGTTATATTCTGATTGACGCTACCGAAACGGCGTAGTCTAGAAAAGAAACAAGCGAGTATAATATAAAGATTCAGGATTTATTTCTAAGAAAGAAGTTCCGGAAATTTCAACATAAAAAAGAGGCTCATTTTCTTCTTAAGTAAATTGCACCCATGCGAAACTGAGGCTTGTGAAAGTATCCGAGTATAAATTGGTACATATTGTAGTTGAATATTGGAAAACAAACTTTTTTCACTCACGAAAAATACGCATGTACACCTCAACAATTAATAAAGATTAACGATCTAGATAAAAACAATGATGATGTAAAACGAAGGTTGAAATATTGAATTAACTAGGCTAGGCATAAAGTTGCTTTAAATAAAGTTTATTTTGGACACATCGTAAATACTGAAGCACATACCATCGATCATCTAGACACGGTTTACTGCTCTGCGCGTCATCTTTCACAGACCTAATCAATCATATACAAGATTTGATGTAGGCTACTACAACATAAATATGACAAGGGCTTGTAATGGGACAGTTGTGTGTCACACGATCAATTAAGAATCAGTAAATGCCATTGCAGATTTCATCAATCATTGAAATCAATATATCGTTAATGACAACGATGAAGTAACGAGCACAGAGCTGGGAGCTCGTTTGCGTAATAATTGTAGGTCACCTATGGTTTTTTTTCTATTAACGTATCCTATAACTCGTCTAGTATAGTAAACATCGCAAAGAAACCTACATATTCAGATTACAAAAGCTGTTAAATTGATCTGATTCTCTGTGCTCTAATGAGTCACAGATGGCATTCTTCCCAATTTAATTAATAACAAGACTTGTTGAATCCTAGAGAGTATTCATGACAATCTGGAAGACACTTAAACTTGGCCTCTAAAAAACACCCCCATATCACAGCTGCTAGGCACGATTACCAAAAATAGGTGTTATAATATTTAAAAGCGCAATATTTTAAAGTAACACAAGAGAGGGAACATTGAGAACATTTCGCAAACATTGGGAAAAGTAGGCACTTTTCACAATGTTTGCGAACGAAGTATGATCAGCAAAAGTAGATATTAATATTCGAAGACATGAACAGGAAAATCGCATAAAAAGACCAACTTCGATATGCGTCATTAAGTCGGTCTGCAAAGTTTACTTTCGAGTAGGTACAGTTGATTCCATTACGAGTTTATATGGCAACCCAACCTCCCTTTCTCTTTATATCTAATCACGTTATCAAACACTTATTAAACTTAGTTTACAAAAAATCTATTATAATGTTTTTATCTCTTCAACTTTCCAATTCTAAATCACTTATTTCTCTAGAGTACAAGGAAAATTGTTTTTAGAATTATGGTCGGACATTATGGTAGTTGTTGGGGATCAGCAGTGAGCGTAACCAACAAACGGTATTGATGTGAAAGTCAGTCTTGAAATAAAAGGTTTTATCAGAGAAGCCTACAGTGTGGCAGTATGATGAGCGACGCTTCTTGATTAATTGTCCCTCAATCACGTGGGCTGCGTGCCTGTCTGCCAACAGTCATCATAATATTACATAATTTCGATCTACAAATTTCCACTTCTCTATGCACTCCGCCAGCTCTATATACGTAATAACATTACCCTAATCTTTCAACAGCTGCATCTTTGTAGTTCTGTCTTTGTCTCCCTTTTCCTCCTTCTGTTTTACCTTCCAGTTTTAAATGACACTGAAAAAATGCTTACCTAATTTCTACTTTAGATATGATTGGCAACTTCCAAGGCAGCAGCGTGACTAAGCCCTGCCTCCTGTAGTGGTCAAGCAGGCACCCGACGGGCGCGCTCAGCGACTCGTTGTACATGTAGAAGTGGCTGGCGCCCAGAATCCGGTTGAGCTCGAACCACTCGATCAGCCAGTCCCCCCGGGAGTAAGAGAAGTGGAATGGTTTTACACACACGTGGAGTGTTTCCTGAAAATTAATAAAAAAAGGTTTTATGACACAACTGTATTGAAATACAAGCAGATAATGTTATCATTGCACCAATAGTGGACATTTAAAAAGACACCAATCGGTCATTTTGCGATGTCATTCTACACTCAAGATCACAATTTGAGTAATATTATAACCGCCTCTTGCGAAGAAGGGAACATTCTTAATAGAAAACATGATAATATCATAATAATATTATTATTATCACAAATAAAAGTAAGTATATGGCGAGAGCAACGCAAGAGATGCTCGAGAGTGATATTCTGACAAAAGGTTGCGATTATAAAGTTATAAATTTTAAACAATAGAAAAAGAAACACAAATCAAAGAAATTCCTGGATAAACAATTATTTTTGCGTAATTCTTTGCATTATGCAGTAGGTAGACTAGGTAGCTTATCTCAAGACCCATTAAGATAAATCCTCTTTTAAATAAATTAAACAGAATGCTGAAAAAACAAACAACGACGACATAGCAACAAAATATATTGCAGATACAAAAATAATTTTCTTGTCTTATCATTGTTTTGTTTTGACCGCCTGCTTAGCCGCAGAGGTTGCGGATTTGATTCCAGCTTTGATTGATGGTGGCGCTAAGTGGACTTCCGTGTCTGACTAAATGGTTTTTTACAACCCTCACAAGTGAAATCTGCCACTATCAAAGCTCTGTTCCGGCAATATTAATATGGCATTTTAAATAAAAAAACTCGAAGATTAGGAGGGTGTAGTCGGGGGATGTATGCTACATTGTGGCAGTATATTGGTTAACTGGTATGGATTTGGCCAGTAATACTTTTGAACCATTGAAAAAGTTCTACACGCGAATGTAAAACAGTCTCCGAATCGTAACTACTTTTTTTTGGCATCTCTTTCGCTCTCTCCGAGGGAGCGGCAGGGCCGAGGAGAACTCTCAACGTTTTGTACAAGACGGAGTTTTCCTATTACCCTGGGGGGCACCTCGTTGCCTTGCGGTAGTGTCGTTAGAGACTGAAAGAGGCATGACGTCCACTGTGACTGGCAAGCGCGTAGGCCTTAGCTACGAAAAGTCTGCACTTTGCTTAGGAACGACAAAAAACTGCTACAACTAAATACTGGTAAATTAACTGGGAGTACTGAGCCATTCTATGATTCTACAGCTATTTTTTAGCAGGGGTAGCCCCCTGAAAAAAAGTATTAACTGCTGCTACAAGAATTTTGATTTGCGGTTGAAATCGCTGTTGTCACTAAGGTGGTCCAGACGTCGTTCGATAAATATGTACATTTCCACTCGAGAAAAGATAAGCCGCATAAAGAATCCACTGCATTCGAGGAAGAACATTCATCTCTTTGTAGCCTCCAGCGATATAAAGCAATATTGGATTGTACTCGTCGCCCGGGCGGGCAAACATCCGATAAGCTAATGTTAGCTTAATACCCACAATGTCAGCATGAAATAAGTATTTTGCATAGGGATAATATTAAAAGCGTTCATAAAAAGACGGTCGGCAACGGGTAGCGTAATTTATTCAACTGGGTCGATTAAATACTAGCTAGCGAATAAAAGATAATTTAAATATACTTTGGCGGATGGTTTATAGCTCAGCGCGTTAAATCATAGTTAAAAATATGTCTTATAAATATCATCCGCCCTTTTTAATCGTGTCTTAAAAACGAAACGAAACCTAAAACTTACATTGAAATAAAAATTATATTTGCAATTGAATTATTAAGAACACTAATTATTCTGTTAGCCTTATTATATATTTGTATAATAATAATATATACGAAAACACACGTGTATCAAAGATGGTGAAATTAATTTTCCTCATTAGACAATTTAGCGAGGCGGGTAAACGCCGCATAAAATACCAAAGTAATAATTAATATTTTGATAGATATAATCAAACCGAACAAAGACTCCCGGAGTTCCTAACCGAATATAATTAAAATCGAAGAGTTCAATCGATTATAGCCGGTTAAAAGAGTTACTTCACAGATTTCTAAAACACGATAAGGGAAAATGTTTTCGATAAGAGCGCTTTAGCTGCCTTTCTCGCGCGGGGATCAGTTTACTTTTTACCCCGGCGTGTCGATGCTATAAAGGAGGCTGACGTTAAACAATTTATGGTTAGGGAAGCTCCCAGTGAAGTGTAACAAGATAACAACTCTTTGTGAACCAAGTCCGAAAATATTATACACCTGCATTATAGGATTTTGTGAAAATAGCGAAATGTGGGACGCAGATCGCTAATACTAAGAAGGGCTAAGGAAAAACGTATCTCGTAATTGAAATAACACACAAATATCAAAAGATAAATAGGGTAAATTTTCCAGTTTTCGACCGCCAATTTTAGACCCGTTAAGGGTAACTTGTAATATAACCAAAAACAATGTTGTACTTGTTCTTGGGTCACTACTTAAAACATATTCATATTCTCGATAATCAGATGAGCCTATAGTTCACATTCAGCGACGATTCCTATTACATATAATGTCCCTCAATGGAATAGGCTGTAATGGCCGTTTCCCATCAGGTGGGCAGCGTACCTGTTTGCCAACTGGTATAGCATAAAAAAACATGTAGCATTTTAAATACATTGCCCCCCTCTTTTTTACTCTTTTTGGTAATTTCACACTTTTAACATCGAAAATTGTCGGAGAACTGGCGCATTTACCCTATTTTTCGTTTGATATTTTGTTCGAGGAAATATGCAAATATAAGTTACCTCAATCCCAGTCCTCGGCTCCGTATCGAGGACCGTGAGCAGGTTGGTGGGCTGCCGATTTGGCGCGTTGGCAGCCACCACCGATATGGAAGCCCCGACTGTCTCCTGCGGTTTCACCCCCGTGTCGCGCAGCAGGCACAAAACATACGTCGCACTGTACTTCAAGTTCCAATTCTCACGAATAGCCTGTAAAGATAATTCTGTTTGTAGCCAGCGCTAGAAATATGTTAGCCACCTTAGCGGTCAAAATATCTTGGCAAAAGAAAACTAACTATTAAAAATACTGTTTGTCTCCCTAGTAGGGGTACTGAAACCAGATATGAAAAATCATCTACATCTTTACAAATATGGTAAGAATTTTTAAAGATATAGGTATATCGGTCTGCCTAAATCAATTCTCAACCTTTTTATTAATAAAACGAAGAGACGAGCCGTTTGGTGTCATGGTTCAGAAGTCGGCTACTATTACACCAAAGGTTCGATCCCCGCACGGTACAAACATTTGTGTGCATGAACAGGTCTGTATAGGTCATGGCTGTGTGTTTATATAGGTCTGGGTGTTTCTATGTATACATGTATGTACACAAAGTTTAGTAATGTTTATCAGTTGTCTGGCACCCATACAAGATATGTTTGGATGGCGCTGTGTGAATAGTGTCCAGGAATATTCATTTATTAACTTTATAATTAAATTACACTATACCTTAACCCTGGCTTTGAGCGTGAGCGTGCGGTTGTCGGGCAACCACATGCGGCAAATGACAGCGTCTGCGCCGCGGGTTTTGGTCGCCGCTATAATGCGCACGGCGGCAACCGTCCGCCGCTCCACATACGCTGAATATACGTAGAACCTAAACCTGGAACAAAAAAAGAAGGTTAGGTAAGTGGAAGTATAGGTACCGGCAAACTTCTTGAATATCGGGTGGGGATTGCTCAGAACACGAATTTTGACACGCCTGCGCGCTATTGGTCAGAAGCATACCTACCTCTGACTAATAGAGTACGCGGGCGTTCGGGAGATTCGCGCGCGCTATTAGTCGAGCGCAAGTGCACATGCGCGAACTTTCCCCCCTCTCTGTCGACTGATGTTCAACAAGTTTGCCGGTATCTGTAATAATCGTGCTTGTGCTCAATGATGTGGCCGCTTACTGGGGCGAAAGAACCGCGTTCCTCGGTGCTTTTCTATCACC
Source organism: Mecyna flavalis (assembly GCA_949319885.1). Classification (NCBI taxonomy): domain Eukaryota; kingdom Metazoa; phylum Arthropoda; class Insecta; order Lepidoptera; family Crambidae; genus Mecyna; species Mecyna flavalis. The sequence goes on along the minus strand of OX439435.1, from coordinate 7,799,482 downwards.
TCTTTCTCCAAACGTTTAGTCCCGAAGAGGGTACGCTTGCACCACGATTCAGGATTTGGCAATTTTATTACATTGGAGCGTTTTTAGGACGCAAGAAGCCCTGTCCGAACCTCACAGTATAATTATGACGAGAAACAAAACTCCTAATTGGGCGCGCCCAAATATTTACATACCTACACGATCGCATGGTGCGGTGTGTTGCATCCTTAATTAGAAAATTAATTATTAAATACAAATAAAATACCAAATACACACAAAATTAAACTTATAGTAATCTCTCATATATTAATCAACTTTTGAATTGATCAATAAATATTTAATTGCACAAAAAGCCCCATCGATTACACGTTAGAGTCGGTTTTACGAAAAACTTTTGTTCAGAAAGCTTACAAAGACTAAGATACAAATATTTTTATAAGCTTACTAAGAGCCAGATTAGTATAGATATGTGACAGATAAACTATCACGACTTTATCTAGAAGATGTGTAACTGGCCCTAAAACCCAAAAAAAATATTGTTTTACTGTTTTTTGGAAACACTTTTTTTACTTATTGGTTTCCACTTACATACGAATGAAAAATGTATTATATTGCGTACATGTCAATGTTTGTTTAACGTAATCATGTATTATGCTAATTCAAACCTATCGGGAGTTTGTATTGGACGTTGTGTATTAAGCAATCAAGTCATTTCCCAAGGGCCAATATCAAATAGCTATAATTGTGTAGTTTTCAGTTAACCGATATCCCAAAGTTTGTGATATTACCTCTCGACTTGAAAACATAATAAACTCGTAAATCTTGTGTTGAGGGCCTGATCTTTTTATGGTCACATCACTTAGCTTTTCTATCAGTCTATTCAGAAGTGAATGCAATAATAGGTACCAGTGCGAGAAAATAAGTACAATACAACAACTAATGAAGCACAATAAATGGCCAGCATAAACACTTAAAAAGTCTCATATAAACTGAGCAGTTGTTTAATCAAATGAAAGTGGAAACCTTTATTCATTTTATTCGGAGCTAATTTCTTATACATCGTACGATTCGGAAACAGCTTTGTTTGTCTGACGTAACTTATTTGGCGCGGAATTTCGTGTGTATTGTCGGTATAGTGTGCTATTTGCTTAATAATGCGAATGAATACGTAATAAAACATACGTTGTACCTACACCAAAATATCCAGCAGAGCATATGGCAAATAAGAACTTGCCTTGAATGCGGTGAAATGAGACCGGAAGGCAGAGCGTCGACACTCGACTGGTTTTTGTACGTAATTAACAATGAAAGATGCGCTTGACCCGAGTTGCTTTATTGCGAGGTGCACTGCCGTCTGGCGTGTTATGCACATTTGTTACACGTCGTGTCTATGTATTTTTTAAATGTCAAGCAACCTCTCCGATGATACAGTCTCACACTACTTATAAGAAATTAAAATCAAAATATTCTTTATTCATGTAGCTTCTGAGATGCATTTATGAATTGTCAGACATTACTGCTACAAAGTGACTCTAGCACCAGATTTGAAATGTTACTATAGAAACTGGCAAGAATCTCGATAGTTACTCTTTTCAATAGCCATCGCTGGTATCCTACCGACTTTCCCTAGGAATAAATATGCATAATGTATATTACTTAATAAGATTTAGGTTTTAATTTCTCTAAATCGTAGTTTTGTTTTTTATTTCAACTTAATAATGATATAATTTTCTTTAATGCTTTGGCAGTTTAATTTCAAAAAAAAAATGCGGCAGCTTTTAAATTTGTAATAAGACTTAGGAACGCCTCACATACACTAATTGTTTTCTCTAAAGCACGTGTAAAACCACTTAATCCCTTTAAAAATTATAGATGTCAAATGCTCTACTTAGCCCGTTAAATGAAGCGATTAGGACAATGTGCAATCTGTTTCGTGTTACCATGTTTTTTATAAAATCTTCATAGAAAATCGCACCCCATTACCGTCCCGGAGCAAGCTGGGCAAAAGCCGTCGCGATAAACTTTTATCGCAGACGATAACAGTCTATTTGTAAGATCAGAATGTGCGATTTAGAAACGATTATTGGGACAGCTATCCCACTCAATCTTGTCATAGGTTGTTTTCAAATTAAGCGTATGATTTTACTACGAGCAATTTTCAACAATTGAAACTTTACCTTTTTTGTACACTTCCTCAAGGGACAAGCCGATGTCTAATTAACAGCGATTGACCGTCCCAAATACAGCTTTCATCAACGTACATATCTTCCAAGTTGTATCGTGTTGTACAATTAACTTTACTAAATATCTTGGCGAATAACCTTCACCTTTATTCGAGCAAAGTTTCCTGATTTTGATGTAAGTATAGCGTTTCGTAAGAATTTTGTTATTTATGCCGTGTCACTTTTTATAAGAAAGAGAAATGTAAGCAAAACGTGATGTATGCCGAATTTGATTGAATCCAGAAGTTGAGTTTAGCACTCGTAATTGTGGCGTATATCAGAAAAACTTTCTCCTTAACTTAATTGACCTAATAATAAGTTATACGTCATATCAGATTCAAACAATTTGAAACAAAATCCCGTCCCGCCTGAAAATTACCGTCCCTTTGAAATGTGTTGATTTGATTGTTGATCTTGGATTTACATCGCATCATGTGATACACATTGTATTTGTTTTTCTTTTAGCCGTGGTGTGTATTACCGAGTTTATTACATGTTACACAACTGCTTCAGTGAGTTAATTTAGAATCAGATTAATAATTAATAAAATGATTGTTGGGGTTCACGAGTTGATTTGATCAAACTGACTTGCTACAAACATATAGATTAATAAATAGCTGAAAAAGCTAGGTGTTATCAGTTCCGGTTGTTAATATTGACAACTTTATAATAAAACACTTTTTGAGGCAATTTAACCTAGGACATTAACCTAGGGCTGACCCGATGGCGCATATCATTCTGTAGGGTCGTTTGAACTTTAAGTCTTCATCATCCGTCAAAATGAACCTTATTACATTCACGCAAGTATTGTTCGTCTTCTAACAAAAAATATCACGAGCAACCAATTCCCCCGAAACGGAATACTTCCAACAATATCGTGCTGATAACTGCGTGCATATACAGTACACCTGTCATCGATCAATCTTGGATGTTCAGAGTAAGTGGGTAATTTCACAGCCGACGCACAGACGACGGATATGAAGGACCAATCGGGTCGCGATCCGATCAGGGTTACCGCGCATCAAATTAGATAAACGAAATAAGAATCGTCAATCATCGAAGTTGAAGGGAAAAAGGAAATTAGGTAGACACCTTTTTATACTAACCTACGTAGGTTGGTAAAACGTAATTGTGTCAACTAATTTTTCATCGGCGATGACGAAAGTCGAAAAGTGACGAGGGACTTACGAAAAAGGTGACCTCAAAAGCGTCCGTTTTTATATAATCCGTTTATTGTCAATTATGTCACAGATTTTTGTTGTTGGAGAGTTAGAAATAAGAATTAGGTTTACGAATAGGTTACCTATATTTTGGGTTGTCAACTTAAAAATATTCAGGTCACATTTAGTCAAGCAACTTTTTTTAAAGATATGCCTATTATCATGCTACAAAAATATGTAGTATATTTTACAAAAACTTATTCTGCCCACCTATCAACTCTAGGTCGTGGAGTAAATCTGTCTTACAGAATCTCATTCAGACTGCTGTCCCGTGCTATTAGAGTGAGAAAATTGCTAGTTCATCAGTGCTTATTTTAGTTTGTGAAAGTACATCGTTACCTGTAGGTACCTGAAGGTACCAGTAATGCTCCTTAAAAAACAAAACTCCAATAAACCTACTAAGATTCGCAACATTATTTCTTCCATCCACAGCCTGCTTTCATCTGACTTCATAGTTTTCAAATTCACTATTATTCGACTTCTTTCATTTCTCAAATCTCGTGCAGTCTGAAGTTGGAATTAAATTAAGTTAAAGTAAAAAAGAACAACCCTATCTGCAATACGTGGGGAAATGGAAAAACACTTCGTGCACAACAGCCGGCCGGGAGCAGGAAATTGTTCTCTATTGCCGGTCGGGAGTGTACAAAAACATTCCTACATGGAATCGCTAACGAGGCATGAGACGTTCTGAAACGACTTTTTTGCACTTTACTATCCTATTTAATATTGAAAATGTTAACAGTGATATTTTAAACGGCATATTCACGAAAAGCAAAGCTTTATTTTTTCATTTCATTCTCGGTTCGAGACAAAATGTATCATTTACCTACTTACATTGTTTGTAAATTATTATTAAAAAAATATAATTAAAAATTAATTAATTAATAGAAAAATCGTAAAAATCCTGTGAATATGAACAACCAATACATGCTAGTAATAACATAAGTGACTAATTTTGTTCTTAAGTTAATCAGAGAATATGACTCAAGCAATGAGGAAATATGAATAATCCCGAACCACATAAAATAAGAACGGTGTACGACTAAAACAGTAATCGGTTACGTCATTTTCACTTTATTTTAATTGTAGTCACTAAATCTAGTGGTTTAAATACCTGGTCGTGACCTCGGAGTCCTGGGTTCAATTTCCAGGTCAAAAAAAAAAAAAAATTGTGCCACCTTTTTCGGACACAGCTGAAGTTTGTGATTTGCATTTGGCAAGCGTGATGACTAAGCACCTATTATTGAAGAGGTCACTTGATTTACATCATGTAGGCCTTTATTCTGCAGTAGGACATTACCTAATAGGCTGATAATTTACGTCTCAAGTAATTGCCCTAAAAGTAGTATACAATCCTATTGTGTCCAACGCGTAACATCAGGTAAAGTGACTTGACACACAATAATTATATTAGCTATTACAACGGCTAACGATATCGACGTGATCAAAGTGACCCGTTTGACACAATGTCATTATAACAATACAGATTAAAAACCAATGAAATCATTGCTTTTTTTTATGTCAGAGGCGGCAAACGAGCCAGTGCGGGTCGCCTGATGGTAAGCAATCACCGCCGCCCATGGACATCTGTAACACCAGAGGGATCGCTGATGCGTTGCCGACCTTTTAAGGGTGTGGGCCTCCGGTACTCTCACAAACCAGACGAAACTATTATAGTAGTCACTATTATTTTACGCTGGTGTTATAATATGTGAGAGGGTGGTACTTCCCCGGACGAGCCGGCCCATTCGTACTGTAAAACAGCATGGCTCTACCACTACTAGCTTTTTGCCAAAACAACCTCTTTTGCGGAGGAGAATGCGTTAAAGCACCAAAATCGCACTCTAGCGAGACCTGTGACTGGGACGCATTGACTTGGGACGTACGACTATAGGCGTTGCGTACATCCCTTCTTCACTTCCCACTAAACTACCCCGGATTTTTCTTTATACCCGAAGATGGACGAGCCGATAAATGCCTTTAAATATCTCTGGACATTATTCACACATCGCCGTCTAGCCCCAAACTAAAGCATTAAGCTTGTGCTATGGGTGCTAGACAACGGATAAACATTACTTACTTTTTTTTTGTAAATACATACATATTATACATAGAAACACCCAGACCGATACAAACAGACATGTTCATGCACACAAATGTTTGTACCGTGCGGGGATTGAATACCATTAAATATTTCTTTATTACAAAAGTATAATTTACTAGTAGCCTTCCGCCCGCGGTTTTCACCCGCGAGTAATTCCTTTTTTCAAATATCCCCCCTTCCCCCCACATTTCCGGGATCAATAGTACCCTATGTCACCCGGACAGTGTAGCTTTCCAACAGTAAAAGATTTTTTTTAAATCGGTTCAGTAGTTTCGGAGCCTATTCAATACAAGCAACCAAACAAACAATCAAATATTTCCTCTATATAATATTAGTTTAGAGTCAATGACGTTCAATTATTGAACGTATAGAGTATGGATATGTCAATATCTCTCTCATCTCTTGTCTAATAAATTATGTAATTAATTAGTACGATTGCTATCCTAGTTTCAGCGTATTACAATAACGTTGTTACATTTTGAATGACGTTAATTAGGGATTTGTCATACAAAACGGATATTAAGTTAGCTTGACTAGTATACACGTATAATACCAAGCTCAGACAATAATTCATAATTGGAGACAGTAGGGCTATTTAAGAAGGAACCGCAATCATATTAAAACAGGAAATTATGTAGAGTACGTACAAATTGGGTTCTAAGAATAGAACACTTGAATTTGATGAAATTTTATTAGAATAGTGTTCTACTTTTCCAAATTGATCTCATTCGGTTCGAGTGCTTTCATCCTATCACTATAAAATAATGTTATTGTCTTTTTGCCTTTCAATTCTCGCTACATAAAATAGAACATGCATTACGTTACTCCGTCCCTGTCTGGAGACAGGCATATTTTACTTACCCTAGCTTCATTAGAACTGTTTTTTTAAATATCATTAAACCTAGACAAAACTAAATTATCTGGTAATCGGGTTTGGCCGGTAACATATATACTAGAAATGGAGCTGACATATATAGGTCAAGTGCAAAGAAAGAAAGTCACGTCCACTTGGTACCTTATTGCGCAATAAAATGCAATTTCCGGGCCATTACTTCCAGAAAGGACACAAGCCAAGCCACGTCGAACAACGATATACAGAAATAACACTTATATACAAGGCAAAGCGTCAATTCAGTTATACAGTAAGTCTGGAAAAACCAAATGTAAAACCTGTTTCTTTTTTTTTTTTAATTTTCCGAACATCTACATATGTATATATTTAATAAGAACACGCGGGCGGAGGACATTCTTAAATAATGCCCGTCACATTATATGCAGTAGTCGCTATTTAATTTTAGATACAGATAAATTAATTTTATACCTGTATTACAGATACCTATGAATGTTTATAAAAAATAGAATTTAATAGGAACAAATTATACCTTATTTTGAAGCACACAACCTACCTTATGATAAATAGCCAAGAGAGAGAGCCTATTGCTCTGAGATATTCCAAAAATATATTTCTATGAAGCCAATATTAAATATTTAATGTGCGACAATAATGAGAATTGTCCTTCTAAGCAAAGAGGCAAACGAGCAGACCAATCACTTGATGGTAAGCGATTACCGTCGCCAATGGATACTAAATAAATTATGGATAGTAAATAAATATGTATCTATAGATATTATTCACACAGCGCCATCTATATAGCCCATAACAAAGCATTAGCTTATTTTATGGGTGCCAGACACTGATCTCGCCGGACCTCAGTGGTGCCAGACAACGGATAAACATTTTTAACCCTTTATGCGTGTGCATAACTTCAAAACGACTGTACCTACCAACTCATATAATTAGTTTTTATTGTGTTTTTTATTATCAAGACAAGACAAGCAGCAAGAAGAACAATTATAAGTTTTACGGATTATTTTTAGAATAGAAATTACTACCCAACGTTTCAAACTTTCGAAATTATCCACACTATACAAATAGTTTCGAAGGAATGTTCCAAACAGTTTCGAAATACAACACCAAAAGGATTATCGGAGAACCTTTTCTCAAGAACGCACAAACTTTACAAGTATCAATAGAAACCCTTAGGCGCTTCCTTTTATTATGTTTGTTTGTATATCAGAAGGTAACGTAAACGCTGATGCCAAAACTAAATTTGAAAGTACATTGAAAGGTCCAGAGTTTTAAAGAGGAGTTAGAGGCAGTATTATTTTTGTAACTTGATTTTTTTTATTTAATGGTAGAATACAATCTCCACTTTGTATATTAGCCCTTAGCTTTTTACGCACAAATGTTTTTTGCATGATTGATTGTTAATTTAAGATTTTTAAGCCGTCTATTAATTTCTAACATCGGATAACATCCGAGATTTTCTCATGAACCTTCTGAAGCACGAAAGAACTCCGGCGTTAAAATTATGTTGACTGTCCACTTCTTACCCGTGGTGCTACTGGTAGTACCACGGGAAAGATTTTTTGCTCGCTTACTACTAACATGTCTGGTACTACGGGAGATTTTCCAATTACCCCAGGTACTACTTACAAAAGAAGAGACGCATATGGGCTACTGCCCATACCCAACTAGACAGACAGTTACTTGGGTTCTTGTTTCGTGTAAAGATCGAACGCAATCTCTGGTATTGTAGCCAACTTTCGATCGTCAATTTAAATATATTATAGTGAATCTCGGCTACACCAGCTAAACTTGGTGACTTAAGTTTTAAAACAAAAAACTTTAAGCAAGTAATTTTCAAAAGCACAGATGTATTTAAAATCGCCCACTCTTAGAATCCGGAACGTACATTGTTATTGTATCATACATAAAGCCATGTACAGTAAGCAACAAATGACCCTTTTTTATTTTTGTCCTCGTGTTAATAACACGATCCAACCAACGGTTATGTAGGATACCCTCGCCCGAAGGGCACGGTGTCACAGAAATCGGCTTAGAGGCAGCTCGTCAACATAATCTGTCAAATTCCCACAACCAATTTAGAGATATATAAATAACCCAAGCGCAACTGTCGCTCGTCAACAAAATTACATGTTTTAGACACATACATAGGTAACATCACTTGTTTGGTAATAACTACGATAAAATTGCTTGCACGTCGTGAACACAAATTAACTTATCGTAGAAAAGAGCATCAAAACGATTACCCTTTTGTGTTTGACAAATATCATATAATAAACATTTAAGTAAATGTATATCATCAAAAAGTCATTACTGGCTTCCACGGTATTGCCCCTCAATTTCATATACCTAGCAGTTTGTCGTCGATATGAAACTTTAAAGTTTAATATGGCATTTGTGGATAATGTCCTACCTAGGCAATGATATGTCATTAGCCCTAAGATATTTATTATTATTTATCAGATGGCGTGTGTATACTTAGCTATGGGACGTGTATTATTTATTCGAAAAATGTAGAGTATCGACCCATAAATGTCTAGTCTATAAAATTCTCCCGTAATCAAGTCAACGTCTACTTCAAAAAATCGAATTCGAATCGACTTAATTATTACACATTTGGTTGGTAGTGGAACTTTTCCAGGTCTGACTGGGTAGTTTACACCCCTGCGTGAAACCTGCCACATTATGGCATTGCCATTACTTTAACTGTATTTTGCTAACACTAATCTGAGAGATTAGTGTTGCCGAATGCCTAATTAGCAGTATTGCCACTGAATGTGGTCTCATTCAAGATACGTTTGAAGTATATATGTATATTGTCTGCAGAATCAAGGAGCTTTATCTAAATATCCGATACTCTGATATTAACTCCAGTAACCTTGCACGAAATTTTGCGCCACCAAAGATCTCATGCGTGGAATAGTTTCACCGCCAGTTACGTGTTCAAGCTAAAGTTCCTAGTATGGGGACGGAGTTGCCGCGCCGGGAAACATTTATCACGGATGAATGGCTATAAATTGATTAATTACAAAAGTTCTTCGTATGCATCATCAAAGAGTTTCTCATATATATCACCTGGGTCTCCTAACTGCAAAGTATTTATCTTTCCAGACTTCTTCTATATACTTTGTAACTGCCCTGAAATTATCTTTGGAATAACAGGAAACTGGCATAATCAACTCGCTTGCTAAATCAAGTTGGTCACTCATGAGAAAATAATTTAATTTAACTCTTGTTTACGTGACTGAACAATACCCTACCTTTAGTGGAACAATAAAAGGCAAGACGTGTCATTGACAGTTTTCTTATAGGAATTAATAAATTCATAATATCCATACAATATATCCTTGGAATGGGCACGAAGAAAAGGGACTTTTGGTGTCAAAAACATAAATGCATAAATCTGATTAAAAGAAGGCATTGGCGGGCATTAATTTTAATAGGCTATTTGACTGTGTTTAAAATATGGAACAATTTGTTGTCATCCTAATAAAATGTAATGTAAAAAGCATATTTTATTGGATGTTCTGAAAAAATAAGGTCATTTTCTGTATAAAAAACATAAATGAAATTTAAATTTTTTTGTGGTTTAATCACGTGTTTGAAAACGCTCTGTGATTGGTTGCAACTTTGATGACGTCACAAAAAATGTAAACATTAGTTCAGTGCATGCTTTCTGTTTTTCTTTATATTGATCGTGCGATCTACGTGTTATTTACGTTATTTCCCAACCGTCCTAGTTATTACAGTTTTGTTTATTTAAAGTTCTGTGCATAAAATGGAGAGACATTTTGTGCGAGCTGACAGCATTTTTTAGGTTATGTTAACTCCTACATTTCTTTGGTGTCACGCACTGTTTTCACGTAACCTAAACTAACGTAACCTAAACTAACGCAACAATACAAATATTACTTACGTTAAAATGATCTTCACACTTATAAACACTTGAATTAGGTCCAATGCTTTCAGGGTTTCGACGAGCTACACTCAACCACTTTTTTCGGCTCTCAGGATCTATAGGAACTGGTACAAATAGTTTTTCCGGAGTCTTTATCGATGTACTTGTACATTTGGGTACAACACACCACTTATAAACCATTATTTATGCAATAAATTTCAAAACTATTTCACAGTTTGTTGTTGAGTTTGTTGTTCATCTATTTGTGACGTCATCTGTCAAAAATTGCGTTTTGGCGGGTAATTTTTTAATTCAAACTTTAACATTGATTTTCTCCGTATATACGACACATCTCCAGGAAATATTAAAACGGTTTGCATTTTATGCAATAATAAATAATATAAAACTATTTTCCAGCAGTAGTCAAATAGCCTATTGTATCAAACTACACAGTTATATCCAAAGTTGACGTCATAACTTGAAGCATTTATTAACAACATCATTATTCTATTAGACGTCACGTCACACTTTTCCGTTTCCCTATCTCAGTTAGGTATACTCAGATATACGGATTCGCGATTATCCGGACTACCAACCGCGACTAGTTAAATAATTAAGTCATATTGAGCGAAATGCCAATCAGCCGAAAATTATGCAAGACTATCTCATAATCAAGCATTTCAGACGCTGGAAACATCCCTCAAGAGCTTTGTTTTCAAAGTTTTCAAATGAAAAGAGTGATAGTCAACTGTCAGAGTTAACTACAGCTTAAACGAATTCATGATACAAAATGTATGTAGGTACTACATGTGCACAAAACCCGCTTTTCTTCATACACATTAAATGTTATAATTCAGTAAAATTAAATTTATTTTTCATTCAAAGAATCCTGAAGAGTCTGTAACCTTGGCGGTCATGCTCGCTAAAATGTGCTTGGGTTGGTGGCGTTATGTGTCGGGTGGTTACATTCCCTCCAATATGGTTGAGTGAAATTATGGCTGGCACATACGTCATACTTGTGCTGCAGGTGCCACCTTTGGGCACTGGTCTTCCAGGGCTCACGGATTTTTCTAGATTATAGTCTCATTCTTATACTTTATACTGTATGGCTTGGTATTCTAAAACTAATCAGAAATTGTAACAAACAAATTGTAAACAAACATGGCGATGAAAAAGAGTAACTGTCGAGTTTCTTGCCGGTTCTTCTCGGCAGATGACTGCATTCCGATACCGGTGGTAGAGTCACTCTGTAATTGACGATTCATAAATACTTGATACAAGTTTACATGAATAAAGAATATTTTGATTTTGATTTTACATTCGATTATTCGGATTTTCGATTATCTGAATCCCCACCGATAACAATTACCTAATCGAGTTTCCACTGTAAGTAAATATGAATATGTGCATACCTTTTTAAAACTGCAAGACTGCAAGTCCGCGCGATAACATAAACTAGAAGTATTCGTAGCTAGTGATACCCCGCCTACAGGTCGGGCAAAATTACCCTGATCGATATTTAGCAAACCGACCCATGCTGCCACTGCTCTTACGGAATGAAAATTTAATGTCAACCCGATGATATTTTCCGGGCGGCTGAATACTTTTTTATTCTAGTTTGTTGCAAAATGAGCGCTTCATACTTCCGTAACTACTGCCAACTTGTTTTCTATGAAGTTTGGAACGGTATTTTTGTTTGGAAGTTGCCACCCGTGCATTTTTGCTGTCGCACGGGTGAAATTTTAATATGAAGTTTTATTTAAGTAAGAAGTGAAAAAATTCATACAAATAAAATTCCCCCAAGAAAAACATAATAAATATGTAAACGGAAAAACTTGCTAGTTAGTTTGTATATTTATTTATAACTAACGCGTCTATTATTTCTAAATATAAACAACGCTTCGCCAGTCACAAAACATTTTGAGAAAAAAAGGGCATTCAAAATTGCATTCATTACATTAACCGCTATATGGCTACAACATCAATTTGGGAATAAGACCGTTACAATTACACGGAGCATATCAAAACACACGCAAGTATATCTAATTATTTCCATGCCGTGTCCGTGCGCGATAATACTTATCCAACTATTTTCATAAACCAAACTTATTTTGACACATATGTAAGCTGATGTAAGCACGTTGTCCCAAATTAGTCGTCAGCGAGTTGCAGGTGGCTGTTCCAAATGAGTTTCAGCCGAGAGGCGGTCTCGACGCGTTTGGAATACGCAAACGGGGGCCTATTATGTCCCCACATGTAATTCACATAAGACACCTATTCAAATGCACGCTTTCTTTCGGTCGTATGGGACGATTCCGGCACAAGACACTGTTAGTACTAACATAAAAATAACAATATCTTTGAAATATGCAGATGGGGTTTGTTATATTTTTCAGTGTTCAATAGAACTAAATGATGAGCTCATGTATATAATATACAAATAATATTATGTTTATTGCACAAAAGAAATACAAACACATAAAAAAAAAGTACCTACAATATAGTTGTGTATGTATGTAGGTATTTACTGCTAATTTACATTGATCATAACGCCAGATATCAATTTTGAAAAATAAATATATACGTTTTAAATCGTATTACTATTAAGTGTACTACTTAAAAAAATACCTATATGCTACACAGTCTAAAGTAGACCTATGTAAAAGATAGACGAAGCTAGTAGTGATATGGAATATGAGGGCGTGTTCCGAACGTACTTAAACTTTATTAATATAACCTATAAAGTTTCATTTTGCTGACCTCGCCTTAGGAAAACTATCTTCGTATAAGTAAAAGACGTGCTTATGAAATTCAGTTTTCTATTTTATATCATTCTTAAACTGAATTGACATATTATTACAAGAACTCGGCCACGTGGGTAAGGTTATCTCCCAGAAGTTGCCAGAACGCTTTACCATACTGTCAAACATCCAATATCCATATGAATCGTCATAATTTCCCAACGTTAGCTGGGATATAAGACCCACCTGGTGGCAAACTATTAGAATATTTTTTTATCCTTGTCTGATCTAACGAATACAAGAAACTATCACCACGAGGAAACAATATGTTGCCATAGTTATGGCTGGCTTGATCTTCTAGTTTTTTATTTCAGAGTTAATTACTGTCTAAACAGAGAACCTAGATCAATTGTATCTCTACCTGGCCAGTATTGATAAAATGAAATGAAGTATGCCGTATCTTTATGTAATACTAAGAAAAATAAAGCCTTATATTAAACCACCACTAAAAAGTCCTGGGGTCCATAGCAACCCAAAAAAACGTAATAACTTTCCAAAGCTCACAGACCTTTTCCTATTTAATAACCCTTCCTTGGAGCGTAATCCTTATTCGAATTCTTTTGCTATGGGTGGCTGAAATCCGATGACGCATTTGATAGTGATTTTTGCGCAAGTATCCGTTAAAAATACCCCGGACAATTTCTTATGATGAATATTTGTCTTAAGTTTATTCTGTAGTGATAGCTGTAATCTACTTATTAAGTAGACTGGCCTAGAATTGAGAACCTATCTAAAGCGCTAGATGTCGCGAGCTAAAATTTCTCTTAGGACAAAAATTCACGAGTTTGAATATTTTATTTTTTTCTTTGTAAAGGGCATGTCATACTTTATCTCAAAAATACGAGTATATACGTATAGTTCTTTGTATCTATTAGGTATTTCAAAATATTAAACTTGTCGAACCTTTCTCATTTTTTTTATCTCGGGTAAATGCTTTATTTTTGATAATATAGTAATTAAAGATGTTTGCAAAAAGCGTCAATGCAGTTCTTTGCAACATTTGTTGCTCAGCCTTTTTACACTTGCTTTCATTAACTAAAATGTTAAGACGCTTGCTAGGATGCAATGCTAAAGAGAAACACAGGCAAGCTGCGATATAAAGGATGTTTACTGAATAGAACCTAGGAAATAGAGCAACACAGGACGCAACGCACCTATTCCGTTGATTAAAATTCCACCTGCACTTCCGCGTACGGTGCACAGATGCAATTTAATTTAAAACAATGTGTAATTAACATCAAAATAAACTAATTCAGAAAGAAGACGATACAAAAGCACACTAGGTTTCATAACGGCTTAGCTAGGGGTAGCTAGACGGAAAACCTGACGGATCATCCAAGGGTGATGCTACAAATAGCCCAAAACTGCTTTATCTGGCAAAGCTGGGAAGAGATCATCCAAGAGTGACACTGCAAATCGCCTAAAACTACTTATCTGCACCGCTACACGAAGCGAATGCAAAACACTTCGCGTGCGACAAAATCCCCAAAGTCTTTAAGTTCCCTGACAGGCCCCTGCCTGCTGGTGATATCTCCACTACTCTTATTATATTATAAGTTTTGTCTCAGAGAGACAAAGAGGTTCGAACTAAATTAAAGTATTTTACAGCAGTTGATTGCATAGCGTTAAAAAAAGTGTGGTTAAACTATTTTAAAAAAAAGTTTTTTCTCCATTTACCTATGCGTATTATTATCCAATACTGACTGATCGATATGAAATAGAAGAAAATATTGTTAAAAAAGCACAACCTCATGAGAATTTCATCTTATGTATAAAATAGTTTACTCAAGACCTGTATATAAAGTACTGTAATAAAAGACCCACATAAAAATCTTTTGATAAGAGGAAAATCGGTAAACCGAACTCATTTAACTGAAATATTCTGTCCAGTAGTTACATGACTACAGACGTAATATCAATCGACACAGCTCATGAGAGTTTGATAGTGAAACCGTCTGCAATTTCAAACTGAATAAATATTATCAACAAAACTATTACGCGTAATCTTAAACATCTTTTTCATCCCACCATCTCGGAAAGAGTATTTTTAATCTTCAATATCTGAGTGGAAAAGCCGTTTTTATTCTCTAGAGGATAAAGTAAATTGAATTTAGAACATCGTGTGCATTATAAGTTTGTGAATTCAAAAAAACATTAAACCTATTTACTGCTACCTCTATGGTGCCGAATATATCATACAACTTTTTTTTAATTTGTTAAACTTTTTTTTTTGCATTTAGTCATTTCCTCGCTGAGGTGGAATGAAAAGTTACGTGTTGCACTCGAGTGCAAAGATTTTTCACCTCGTGCTCTTTTGATTCCCTCGCTAACGCTCAGGATTCTAATTTTGAATCACTCGCTGCGCTCGTGATTCAATTTTAGAATCCTTCGCTTGCTCGGTCATCAAAATTGAACACGCGGTTAAAAAGCAACTTTGCACTCTTGTATAACAAATAACTATTATTGAGCTCCAAAGTGAACATGCATACATATAATTCAATCAATCTGAATTAGCACGAATTTTCTTTTAGAACATGGTAACTTCTTTCCTTCACCCACCCCGACCTACTGTATCAGGCCGGAATACCCGGGATGAGCTTGGTTTATGTCTACTCTAAGGACTGTAGTTCTGTGTTTAGATAATTATAAATTACTAAGATTTTGTTTAATCTATATTATATAAAGCTAAATTACCACTGACTGACTGACTGATCAGGGCCATTTTTCGGCGTGTTGCTGACCCTTTTTCGTCTCGTGATCTATGGCGGACTTGGACAACTCGTCAATCGAAATTTGTCTATGGTAAGTGCGAAAAAAAAATCCAAGATGGCGGCCATGTTGGTCATTCAATCTCTGTCACTATCAATCGGACGAGCACGAGATTCAGTAGGGGTGTAGTCTGTGGCGAACGATTTGACTTTAAAAAGTAAAATGTCAAAAAAACAAAATGGCGGCGCCGCCATCTTGGGTTGAAAATTGAAAAATCGACCTTTTTTGGGGGGGCTCTAACTCTGTGGTGAGCATTGATAATTTTATACTTTTTTTTGGGATGTGTTGGAAATATAGTCAATTTATAGGGTATGGCAACACATAAAAAAAATTCAAGATGGCGGCGGCGCTGGCGGAAAAAAACTGGCTGAGAATTTTTTTGCAATTTTTCAAATCGAAATTTCTGACTGATGGCAACACTAGAGGGGAACGAGTCCCCGTGCTTTTGGAGGGTAATTTATCAGAGTGTTGCCACGTGGGAAAAAAATCTACCACGTTCATAGTAGTTTTCGGACTTTTGGTACATTTAGTAGAAAATGACTTTTTGACAGCTGGCGAAAATCCGAGTATGCAGTTTGGTGGCAACCCCGGTGCCGAGTGGCCATCTGGTACTTTTTTGGAAATCGCCTGGCAACACTGGCAACGGCGGAAGAAAATCGATTTTTTGCCCTCGCCGGCTTTGAAAAAATCCTCTGGCAACACTATGCGTCGCAGATTAAAAATTTTAATGGCCGTCGATGCGGTATATAATGTAGTTTAAGTAAAAAAACTGGCAAAAAAAAAAAAAAATGGCGGACGAGCTGGCAACCAAATTTGTAAAAAGTTTTTTTTTGCAAAAAATTAAAATCGATTTTTCGTCCACTTGGCAACACTCTATGCGAAAACGTTGTAAGGCGCGGGCGTGTGTCTTAGCGTCGAGTATTGCCAGGCGTAAAAATATTTTGGTAGTTTTTGGTAGTTTCCGCTCCAGGGGCCCAAAAAGGGTCGATTCGAAATCGGGCATTAAGGGGAAAATCGGGGCCACGAATCTATAGTTCTGCGGGCCTTTTATGACTTTCTGGTAGTTTGGATGGCGAGAGCTGGCAACATTGGGAGTGGTGAATTTTACAAATTTTTGGGGTGTCGTCACTTTTCACGAGTTGTCGGGGCCGTATTATACATGGTAGAAGAAAAGTAAAAATGAGCTTTGACGCTGTCTATGGTGTAGTTTATGGGAAAAATACGCGCTGTCAAAAATTCAAGATGGCCGCCGCGCAGGAGAGCAAATTGCAAAAAGTACTTTTTTTCGAAAATTTCAAAGCCCGTTTTGACTGATTTGGCAACACTTTACAGAGTTGCTTTCTATAGCGGCAAGGTGGGGCTCTGTGTCGAGTGTTGCTACGTGGAAAAAAAAATTGGGAGATTTTGGTAGTTTTTGCCACAGGGCCCAAAAAAGGGTCGACTCGAAATACGGCATTTGGAGAAAATCTGAGTATGAGAAATCATGTCTTCCGGGGTCTCTAATGACATCATGGTAGAGATTTGACAATCACCTGGCAACACTGGGCGTGAGGGCGAAATGAAAATTTTCGACATGGCCTTCTATCTCGAGTTGTTTAGCCGACTGGGTGGGACAGAGAAAAAAAGTAAAAATGCAGTTCGATGCGGTATATAGTGTAGTATATGGGAAAAATACGGGATCAGAGAAATTCAAGATGGCGGACGAGCTGTCACAAAAATTTTAATATTTTCTGGTTTTCAAAACTTACACATTGATTTTTCGGGCAGTTGGTGAACCAAAAGAAAAGTTCAAATGTACTAGGCGGTTATGAGTTTTGGCGTGAGGTATTGCCCGATGAAAAAATATTTTGGAAGTTTTTGGTAGTTTTTGACTTATGCCCCAAAAAGGTCGAAAATAGAAATAAAGACTTTTCGCGAAAAATATTCCCCAGGCGTGATAGATTGTGTACCCCAAAATGACATTTGACTATTTTAATCAACGGCAACTGGCAACACAGGGAGTTGTGGAGGCTCAAACTTTTTCGGAAGGGGTCCCTTTGAGAGTCTCTGGAGAGGCCAATATGGGTCGTAGAGTAGCTCTGTAAAATCTATTATTTGTGAAAATTAAATAGCATTAAGGAAAAAATGTGAGAAAAATTCCAAACAATATGGCGGACGAGCAAGCGGCCATTTTGGAAAATCTTTTGTTTGCGAGAATTTTTAAATCGATTTTTAAGATGAAAGGAGGTATTTTAGAAGAAAATGTTGCATGACCTTTGTTGTTGCGGCGGACATTTTCTAACAGATGATGTATAAATTTACCCCATTTTCGGGGTAATTTCAGAGTTTTAGGGGAAAATGTAAAAAATCGAAATATCGATTTCGGGACAAAAGCAAGTATAAGGACCTGTCAAATGTCGTCCTTTGTTTTCATTTCGGCCCAAATTTTAGTAAATATCCGTGCGGATTGGAAAAAAATTAAAAATAATTTTTGTTCTACCAAAGGGATTTCCCCATACATTTTGTACTGGACTTGAACTTTATAGGGAACATCCTGTTTGTATGAAAATATTCAAGTGTTTGAAAAAGGTTATTACTAAAACGTATCAAAAATGGTCTTCTACTTTTAATTCAAACTCAATGTTAGGTTTTAAAGCCCAGAGGTCGTGGGTTCGAATCCCACGGGCAGCATAACTCTGTGTGAGGTTAGGTTATGTTAGAACTGCGACCATAAACGCACGAGCCGAGCGAGCGAAGCGAGCGTGCCGCGGTAGCGGCCGGCGAGTGCCAGAACCGAATTCTACCCATTTTACTTGGTCAGGACAGAGAGAAAGTATTTTTTTATGTAATTGTTTAAAAGGAATAGGGACACTGCTACCAAAAATTAACACACTAGGACTAGGACACAGACGATGCCCCCTCGGTGTTTTAAAAGATTAAGGACACTGCTACGAAAGCTTAACACCAACTATGTAACTTTGCGAGGCCGCAGGCCGAGCTGCGTCAGCGAGGCCAGAGGCCGAGCGCCGCGGAGGGCGAAGCCCGACAGCGGCCTTGTACAAAGCACTAGAACTCCGCTAATGTCTCGCACAGGCGTTAAAAAAGATTATGGACATTGTGGCGACCAGTCCAACCCAGCTATGAAACTTGGCGAGGCCGCAGGCCGAGCTGCGTCAGCGAGGCCAGAGGCCGAGCGCCGCGGAGGGCGAAGCCCGACAGCGGCCTTGTACAAAGCACTAGGACTCCGCTGATGCCCCGCACAGGCGTTAAAAAGATTATGGACATTACCGCGACCAGTCCAACCCAGTCATGTTTTGCGAGGCCGCAGGCCGAGCTGCGTCAGCGAGGCCGAAGGCCGAGCGCCGCGGAGGGCGAAGCCCGACAGCGGCCTTGTACAAAGCACTAGGACTCCGCCAATGCCCCTCTCGGGCGTTAAAAAAGTAAAGGACACGCTCACAGACAGTCCAACCCAGCCGTGTAAATTTTGCGAGGCCGCAGGCCGAGCTCCGTCAGCGAGGCCGGAGGCCGAGCGCCGCGGAGGGCGAAGCCCGACAGCGGCCGGTGTCGCGGAGCGACCTAGCTCTGGGCGCGACCGCGAAGCGGGCGCCCCGAACTAGTATTATTATATAATGCAGTAGTAACACAGAGACAATGGTAGACTTCCGTATAACCAAGCCATTTTCCCGTACAGTTGGTAACACAAATGCGTTTGAATGGACCTAATACCGTTACGTTCGTTTCAAAATCACAACGAGACACTTCACTGTCAGTAAGCAATGTGTCATTTATCTACTTTTAGGGCTGCTTTGTCCATGAAACCTCACAAGCAAATTGTTACAACGGCGCCCACATTTCTTCAACAAATTCCACCATTAATTAAATATATTGCTGCTGTAAGTATAATAATTGCCCAAAGTAAGACGCAAATAAATTTATGTAAAACTCTCGCAGACAGGCACTTATGAATTGCAAATTAAGGTAATAATATAACGCCATTAAGACTTTGTTATTGTAAAGAAGTTAAACGGAAAGGAATAAAATTACTCAAGTTTGTACAGTCACTGTTTTTAATCGAGCTTTGTTCCTTTGCATGTAACGTTAGCGATAAGCTGCGACAGTTTCGTAAAACTTTCTTTGATATTTCTTGAGAACTTAAAATGGCTGATAATAACAATTTTCATGATCGTATACAATTCAGTTGATCTTGATAACCATTTTGATTGTAGTTTGGTGAGCACAAGATAATTTCGTTCTGTTATGCGGGCGGGGAATTATGATCTACAGTATAGCTGCCGGCAAACTTCTTGACGTTCGGTCAACGGAGTGAAGGAAAGTTTACGCATGTGCACTTGCGCATAACCATCAATCTCCCGTCGCCCGCGCGCGCTATTGGTCAGAGGTATGCTTCTGACCAATAGCGCGCACGCATCTCAAATTTCGCGTTTTGCACAATCCCCACCCTATTTCAAGATGTTTGCCGGGCACTATACGATCTCTGCATCAAACCGAATATTTGGAATTTTGTGTCAGAAAATTCTCATTACTAGGTAAGTACTTAAGTTCAGATTTATTTATTTGTATGTACAATTACAGGTAGCAATCAAAACATGGTTACAATATAGATTCAGAATATAGCAATGTTTGTACGTACCTTATAGATCTTGCCTAATCTCTCATTTTTTATGTAAGACTAGAAAATAATAAATATTTCCTAAATCATAAATTTGACTGTCCAATAAATGGACCATTAATCATGTATACCATACATATCATATAAAATAATATTTCAGTATTTATCAATTGTTGCATTTCATATTTGATGAATTTTCTTTATTTGGTAATAAATATTTCTACCTAAAAATGTTAACAAAAGGAGAATCTGAGGAAACATTCTAACTCCATATTTAGACTTAAGGAAAAATTGTTAGATAAAACCTTAACCCAAAAATGCAATACCCGCTAAAGCGACATTCGATAACCATACAGTTGAGTGAGCATTTTGGTAACGCTTTGCGAACAAGGCTCAAAGTGCGTGTTAGGGTTAACAAAGGATTACCCTTGTGAATAATAGGCATATACGTATGGACATGGCAAGCTTTCTTAGCCGTCTTATCAAAATTGATTATACTTGAGTTAAACACTGGCCGCACGCGGTACCACTAATCGTTGTGGTCAGAAGTATGTGAGGCGCTGAGGCGCTACATATTCACAGTTTTGCTATTGACGAGCCATTTGGTGTAATGCTTGAAAGGTCGTCTATTACACCAAGGGGTCGCAGGGTCGATCCCGAACGGTAAAAACGTTTGTGTGCATGATCATGTCTGTTTGTATTGGTCTGGGTGTTACTATGTACATAGTATGCATTTTAAAAAAATCACGCTATTATTTTAATCACGCGTCCTCGGAATATCCTATTTAATAGCTTATCCTATTACTACGTGTCTAAAGGCTTATTTCAGAAAAGCCACCTCTATAAAATCCTTTCTTTATACCAATATTATCACAACATCTTTAGCGATTAAAACAGTTGACACAAGAGACCTTTCTTGACATCAAATACATATTTCAGCCGAATAAGGCCTAATCTGAATAGATCTAGTTGATTAGGCATTCAGCGCAAGCAATTTAATCCCTATAGAAATCAAATTAAGGCACGAAATTGCTTGCGGTAAATCTACGCCTGAAATATTAATTGTAGATTCAATATTCAAGTCTTAGTACTTTTAAAGTTTCGGCGTACTAGTATATTAAGCGAAATACACGAATCTACTACTAAATACTTCCAAAGTGGTACTATTAATACTGGTAAATCACTTTTGCCGTCGCGTGAGTACAAAGACATGTGAGACTGGCAAATGCTGGTAAATATTGATGCTCTACCTCTAAAATGGCGAAATTCATTTTTAAGTAAAGGAAAGAAGGTTTATCCTTAAACTTAATTAATTCTCATCAAGCTCTGTTTGTTATAAATAAGGGTAGAACTGCCCCATCATTAGGCACCGGGTTTTTCGACCTATTCAGAATTTACCTACTTGTTTTTTTTCCTGCTCTTGAGGTACAACAAATAAGCATAATTACTTATGATGTTTGAGTAATTCAAAGATCTGCTTATTATATTATTATATCACGGCCCGCACTTAGTTTATTATAAAATGCATATACATAATTTAAACCGCTTTGAATCACTTCGCCTCGGCACCGTTGAGTAGAAAGACATGTCGGTGGTGCGCAATGGAAGCATAATATGGATATGGCCGCTATCTCGAGGCCCTAGGGACAGATATAGACTACAAGCAGCAAAACGCTAAAAGCATTTCGGATTTCAACTCACATAGAGAAGCTTTTCTCAGATTAGTACATTTGCGACTGAAATTTTAATGTAGGTTACTGTAGTAAAACATTACTAACTATATTTTAGTGCTCAATAAAAAGCACCTAGATGATATACCTATTTTCCTTCGGTAGAACTGTCAAACGTTCACCGAAATATTGAACTGTCGATGAATTAAACCGAATTATTAGGCAATATCATCGATACGAGTAGATTTTTCTTAATGGAGCAGTGAAACAGATTCAGACATGTTATGCGCAATACGATCTTCAAACTAATGACCTTATATTTACCCACCATAAACGTCCTTAGCAAACAAACAACACACAAACAACCGCAGCTTATACCGATATAAATATAACCATAAGTACATTGAATATACGCAGGGATATCAAATTTCAGCGTTATCAAATCTACGAATCTTGTTTCAAAAGATATTTTCCTACCGATTTATTTTATAGGGAGGAAATAAATCGGTTTTCTCAGAATTTCTCAAGTTCATATTATATGTAAAGGGAAAGGAATACAATCACATTATTTTAAAACTAAACAACAGATCTGCTCCAATTTATTAAACTTTATCGGACATTTACCAGCATTTTAATCTAGCATCAAAAGATCATTCATATTTGTACTTTGAACATTACCAAACTACAGATATTCATGTCATCAATAAATTATAAATTTCTAAAACACAGCTTTAGTTAAATCTTCATATTGTATTTACATTGTATATATTATAATATTAAATAATATAATGTTGAAACTACAAGTTAGTAACTCAAAATGGATCAAACCGAATATATCAAGGAATTGTCAAGAAATATCTCCCTTACGGCTTCAATACCCCCCCTGGGCTGGGAATGCAGTACATCTGTTGGTCGTGCGCCTTAATCAGATTCCGATCTTGTCAGATTTCTGCTCCACTGAAATACACCTGTGCCTCGCTAGGAATTTGTAGGTATACGTCGTTCTTATTTTTAAAATAAATGAGATTAACCGTTGAGTATTATTAATCTGTACAGTAACCATTTAGAGGTCAGCGGATATGGTGTAGGTAAATGGTAAAGAAGACTGATACACAACATATTTGTGTATATGTACATAGTCAAACATATTTTATGTGCATGACTATTTTTGTTGGTTTTAGACATATGGATTTCATAACAAAAAAAGTATAAATGCTTAGTAGAGCTAGATGGCACTGTGTAAATAATATCCAAGAATATTTATTACATAATTCTTTTCTATATTTGAATGTAAATTAGAACTTAAACTTCTCCTTTAAATAAGACAACACCTGCCCTTCCCTTATTTCATTAATTGTAATGTAACAACTATTTTCCGATTGATGTAGCAAGTATTAAAAAATAATTTCCCATCCCAACCTTCATATTCCCGAGGTTCCCTCACGAGACCCACGGGAAGAAATGGGTCAGATTTTTCCCACAATAAATGGTTCGCGAAATGAATTTATTTAAGACCTCTTCGTGGAATTGCTTAATATTAACTCTAACAATGTCGTAGAGAAATCGAACCATCATGAGACGAATTGAGTTTATATAAACTATCCTTGGATCTTCCTCGTTCCTTCCTATCTAAGATACAGAGCTGGAGCTTTTTTATGCTAGGTTAGTTTTCAGATAGGGCACGCAACACACCTGATAGTAAGCGGCCACTGCGGCCTATTCCATTAAGGGACACTTTATCAGGAAGCGTCGCGCAATGTACTGCCGCACTGTAGGCTCATCTAATCTTCGAGCCTTTGATATCAAGTATACTGGCTCCCGCATTAATACTGCCGGAAAACAGCCAAAGCTGTTATATGATCGCAGATTTCACCTGGGCTGTGGGTGGTAGCTAGTTTTTCGGGCTCTGAAAAAGTCCTACCATACCACTAGAGTCATTCAAGCTTATAGCATATTCTAATTTGAATATCAATCGACCGTTGGAATGACATGGACATTCCTACAGCACAATAGCGCTGATATTGTGGCCTACAACGCGGAGGGTGTAATTACCATGACAATAGCAAACAATAATTACAATTCCAGTTTTTCCAACAATACCAGTTAACATCGCTAACTGTCACATGACACGGCTGCTGATAAATCACAATACGTTTTATTATACATTCATAATGAAAACCGGTTGTTAAATATTGCGTGAATTAATACTGTTATTATACGTAACTATATAATAAAGATGCAAACATGTAATAATTTTATCTGATATTCTGATTATTATCTATAACAATAAAACTTCAATGCCAGTACGAAAGACATTAAAGAATCAGTTGATGTTTTTGTTGTGTTGGCCTTTGGGTGACGCTTACCTAGGTACGAGTATGTGCATAGGGGTCGGGAGTTTAAAATATACTTACCACTCAGGACAAACATTCTTGTGATGAAAATTATAGTATATATTTGTGGTACCTTTGTTGATTCTGACACTCATAACACAAGTACTTACGTAACTTTGGGGTCAGATCGATGCACGTGATGTCCAATATTTATTTACCTTGAATTGTTAATTTTCCCAGTGGTCGAATCCGTCGAATCGTATTGCCTACCTCGTCAATTTCGTACAGTATATTCGTGTCATTGACACATTACCCCTGTGGGCGCGTTATCAACCCGGACGATATTTCACGCTGACCACTGATAACGGTAACCTCCTGTCACTTTGACCCGTTTTATGTTGTTTCCAGACATTTTAAATAAAATGCCTACTTTATCACAGTGAACTATGTCGTAGAGATATGTCTACACAAATACTGATAGGACCGACGCGAAGAAAGTAAGAATATGCAACGCCAGTAATATAATTGTAATCCTTGCATAGAATATTGGTTATGAAAGATCTAAAATTGTTATGTTAGTCACATGATACTCATGAGAGTAGTTTGTAAGTATTTAAGCTTGTATATTTGTTTAAAAGTTGATTTTACAAAAAAATATTGAGAGGTTAATAAAATAGGAACAGAACGTCGTACACTTTCAATGAAATTTTAAGTGTGAACTCGTATTAAAATAGATTGTCGGAATCTAAAATTAACATTTAACTAGAACATTATTATCTCTTATAGAGCATTCACTTAAACGCACATAAATATCTACCATATTACCAACATATAACTATGTTGAAAAGTGACAATGAAAACCGTCACGCCTCGTCACCCACACGATGTGCACTTACTTATGCAACCTCCAATGCGAACGTGAAAATAGAACGCTGTACAATGTAACTAAATAGCCATATAACTCATTTTGTATTGCTATGCGACTAGGTATACTACAGTGTATTAACAGCATTTAGGAAACACTGCGCAATTTAAGCTTTCAACACAGCACGTTGTCCGAATTAAGCTGCGCGCTTTATCGAGTGGAATTGAATGGCTACGGTGCATCGAATGACGATTGAATAAAACGGAACGTTGAACATGAGGGGCTTCAGAACTGCTGGCTCGTGTACTTACTGGGAAAAATTTGATCAGAAGATATGATGCAGGTTATTATTCGAAAAATTGTATTAAATTAAATATTACACTTTGACTTTTTCATACATCACTTTCATCAACTTTCATGGTATGGATTAATTAAAATTAAGCCCAAAAAGATGTAAAAGGTTTCGAGGCTTGGTTTGTATGGTGGTAGGACTTTTTCAGAGGTTGGTTTACAAAAATGTCACGGTATAATTATTGATTGTTTATATTAAATATATACGAGAATTAATTTCCCGTGAAATTAAATGCAGTTTCCGTTTATTAATATTTAAAGTAAAAACCAGGTGAAGATTATAAAATAAAAACGACTTAATTTGATGTCCTCGTGGTTTATTATGTGGAATCAATGATAATTTATGAATACTTTCATGTAGCGCAGTTTATAGGTATTTAATATAGGACGATATGAATTTATTATAATGCACCGTTTACTTGCATGCTGGGCTTATTTCACACGAATCGATACTCATGCAGTGTCGAGGTAACATACTGTCATTGCAATATAATTACTATTAGTTTTAGTATAATGAGTTAATTTATCAGTCAAAATACCTTTGTTCTTAGGAAAAAATATGAGTTCTATAAAATAACTGTGCACTTTAACTTTGGCCCACCTAATAGAGGTTAGTAACAAGTAGCAATACCAACGAATACCAGGGCTCAGTTAAGCTCGTGTACCTAATTTATATTAAGAAAACACAAAAAACGTAAAAGGAGAAACCAAACTCGGATATTGCAAACACAAATTTGTAAAGCAATAAAAAAATAACATTATTTTTTTGAGAAAAAACAGTTGCACATACTCAATAGGATACCATTGATATAGAGAGTACAGTACAGGCAAAGAAAAAACTTTTACCGACTCTATTAATTTGAGCAGCGATGCACAGAGAAAATGGCGATTTCCTTCAAACTCACTTCAAAGGGCTACATTTTTGTGAACTTTATCTCTGTAATAAAATTAACTCAAACTCTACTTCTACTAAATGCAATACGAGTACCTATTCAAGTGTTTAAATTGCTTGGTGTTCTGCCCATCAGGCTTTTCAAATACCGTCATCAGCCACCAGTATCTTATTGATAGGAAGAACATATTATTCTATTTTCCTTTGAAGTCCTCCATGATCTTTTTATGTTTTTTTTATGCCAGATCAGTTTCCAGACAAGCACGCAGTGCACCTGATGGTAAGGGGCCAGTACGGCCAATTCCATTGATTGATGAGAAAATAAATAAATATTATTAATAAAGTATTAGCATTAGTATAGTAAAATCCCTTGTTGAACGACAGTCAAAACAAGCTTTAACAAGCAACAGAGCTATTCCAATAACGTAAACCGCGTATGACAAACTGCACAGGGATCCACAATACGCGCCGAATGCACGACAATGCATCGACCGCGGGCCACGTGTTGTGGTCATGACAAAATGCCACATGTGTCCTAGCATACAGGCCCAGTGCAGTGTGAGTAATACACGCTACATTTTAAAGCAAATTCCTTTCATATAACAGAAAACATAATTAAATGAACAATTTAAGGAAACATTTAAAAATTTTAGTATGTAGATTTTAAAATACAAAATTGATAAAGGAAAGGATAACCGGCCCTACTCCTTAGGGTTCATGTAAATAAATAAAAAAATCGATTTCCCTATTTTGTAACTCAAACAGAGACTAAATAGTGAATTGCAATGTCATTTCAGTACTGCAAATTACCAATAATTATCAAAACTAGCCATGTTTTTGTTTTGTGGGATGTACCTATCTTAAATATCACTCTACTCATCAGTGAAACATGTTAATGTTTCTTGACTTTTTACCATGATATTACATTACGAGGCAACCTCTAGCGTCTGTTATGCATGTTACAAGAAAAAAACTGGTGCTGTGTAAATAATATTCACGGATATAGGTTATGCGAGTCAAAACTGAACAGAATTGAAAATATTTTTCAGGAACAAGGCTTCAATCCTTGCACATTCACGTACGACTCTTGGTAGAACAAAGAGAGAATGGTTCGCCGAACACGATCTCCAATTCAAAAATTTTCGCGCCACACCGAGTGTTTCGCATATTATGCTGTTTGTTTATTCTCATATATTTGAATCGATTTCAAGGAAATGTTTTCTATTAACATTTCAAAATATGCACTTTTCCCTTAAAAAAAAAATTCAGAGCAACATAAATGACTTTGTGAATGCTGTTTTTAGAGGAATTTACTATTAATTCCCAAATCAAACAATGCGTTTGTGATTGATTACAATCCCAGGCCAAGCATGGTGTTTAATTCCATTACCCATCATAAAAACAATGACTTGAATTTAATTATGAGGCCCTTTGTCCTGCAGTGAGACGTAAATAACATAAATGTGCTTCCATTCCTTGTCAAAGTATCGCCTTAATGGAACTACAATAAATTGCTTCAATAACGTCAAAGCTATAAAAATATACCCGAAATGTACGACATGCTGAGGCTCATATAATAAGAAAACACGTGTTTCGTTTTATTGAGTGACATCATCTTATGACGCTATACAAACTTTTACTGAGGAATCACAAAGGTCACGCGACATACGATTCATTCTCCATTTTACATGCAAGTTTTTTATGCTATCTAAGTTTGCAGACAGGCACACGTTGTTCACCGATCGACTCCGCGGTGTCTATCAGCCAATTCAAAAAGAGTCCTTGTGCAGATGACCCCGCAGTGTGTTCATGGACCGGGGTCAACTGACGAAACACTTCACAGCTGACCTGATGGTAAGCGGCTACTGCAACCAATGCCACACTGTAGTCTCGTCCAATTTCGGAGCTTTCTTTCTACTGGTGCCCACATAATATTACGAAAACACAGCCAAAGCTGTTATGACGACAGATTTTAATTGTTGAAGTGGTAGCAGCCAAAAGTCCTAGACTGACCAGCCAACCAGACTTGACGTGGAAATCTAACTCAAGCACAATATACAATATACTGCGTGTTTTTTTAGTAGTTGTTTTCCCGCAGCAGAACGCTTCACCTTCAGTAGTACTATCGATTTATGCAAGTAATTTTTTTTTGAATTTTTTTTTATATTTTTTTAAACATTTTTTGAAATTTTTTCTTAAATTTTAATGGGAAAATGGAAACCAAATGTGAGTTAATAGTAAATAATCATTTTTTTGATAAACGCGAAGGGCAATGACTCCGGCCGGTGACCGTCCGTAACGCAGCTCTAGTAGGTACTATTGGTTCGAGTTTCGTCTATCATAATTGTAAAACTTTTGATTTGACTAAAAAAAGAACTTTATTAAAGTTTATTAATTTATTTTACTACTAAGATGGAATCATTTTACTGCGGGAAAACAACGACTAAAATTCCACGCTGTATATTGTGCATTACGATATGGTGATTTGCAATATTTTACTGACTTAAAAATGCATCTTGAGTTTTCATTGCACAATTTTGTTACAATTTGTATAACTCATTTAACCATCTAACCAGCCAGTATGCATCTTCGCAAACTAAATTTAGCTGGAGCAGTGTTACTTGGCGTTCGTGGTCTGAATAGAATAATTATCGGAAGTATATAGTTTATACTGTTGATTTATAGACATAAACGATGTAGAATGTCTCTTTATAGCTATTATTACACTATAACATGGAGTACATACGAACAAATCGAATTGTTCGAGCAAAGTTCGGCTATACGATCACTAACTTTAATTTATGTCACTCTTTCAAAGATTGTTAAATATTCACAAGCAGACGTTATAATTTAGATACTGCCTCTTTTGTAACCTAAAAAAACCGGCCAAGTGCGAGTCGGACTCGCCCATGAAGGGTTCCGTAGCAGCAAGTATCATCATAATATAAAAGTTCTTGTAGTTCTTTGTAAGTTTGATCGACGTTTTTATATTTGAGTTGATTGAATGAGAGGAAAATTGCGGTTTACGATTTATGACGTTTTAAAAAAAAACTAATTACTTGATCTCGTTCAAACCAATTTTCAATGGAAGTTTGCATGGTAATGTACATCATATATTTTTTTTAGTTTTATCGTTCTCTTATTTTAGAAGTTAGAGGGGGGGGGGACCAACATTTTACCACTTTGGAAGTGTCTCTCGCGCAAACTATTCCGTTTAGAAAAAAATTATATAAGGAACCTTATTATCATTTTTAAAGACCTATCTATAGATACCCCACACGTAAGGGTTTGAAGAAAAAAAATTTTTTGAGTTTCAGTTCTAAGAATGGGAAGCCCCAAAAATTTATAAACTAATTACTTGATCTCGTTCAAACCAATTTTCAATGAAAGTTTGCATAATAATGTACATCATTTATTTTTTTTAGATTTATGGTTCTCTTATTTTAGAAGTTACAGGGGGGGGGACCAACATTTTACTACTTTGGAAGTGTCTCTCGCGCAAACTATTCAGTTTAGAAAAAAATGATATAAGAAACCTTATTATCATTTTTAAAGACCTATCCATAGGTACCCCACACGTAAGGGTTGGATGAAAAAAAAATTTTTTGAGTTTCAGTTCTAAGTATGGAGAGCCCCCAAAATTTATTATTATTTTTCTATTTTTGTATGAAAATCTTAATGCGGTTCACAGAATACATCTACTTACTAATTTTCAACAGTATAGCTCTTATAGTTTCGGTAAAAAGTGGCTGTGACATACGGACGGACAGACAGACAGACAGACAGACAGACAGACAGACAGACATGACGAATCCATAAGGGTTCCGTTTTTTGCCATTTGGCTACGGAACCCTAAAAACAGAATCACTATCGAATATTTTTTTCTATAAACTATCTGGGAATTTACGCTATCAATAACTAAATAGAAACTGTTCAAGTAGGTCCTTAAACCACTAGACGGACGAAGCGTTACAAGCAGAAGTTTTCAGAGCTTCTCAAGTAAGTAGGTTGATAGGTACTTACGAGTTAGATGAAACTGAAAACGAGAGGAGATAATCTCGCGACTTAGCTCGTAACAAGTGCCCAAAAAGTCGCCCGACATAAATCTCCCACTGTTTAAGTACTACGGAACTGTGAAGATCGATTGCTTGTGTGGCATTTTAATAAAAAAGACTCAGAAGCGACCATGCCGTTTCCCGAAAGTTACATTGGAAATAATAAATAATTATTCTAAGTGATCCAAAACACAGATATGTATTTAGGCACTACTTAAAATACTTATTAATTTCAAGACGGCTTCAAGACCACGATGGAGGTCCTCAAGGCAACCATTAATATATATAGAGCATGGCTTTTTGTACTTTAGGAATAATAGGCCGCCTATTGTAGCAAGCCAGGCATTGCCTCTTCGGATTTTCGGGTGATAATAGATTAACGGGAGAGTTTCGTAGGTAGTGAAAAAATGGATTTTGGAAGCACTGATGATGATGATGATGAAGCAAGATGCAAAAAACAATAGTACAACAACCAAATATATTAAAGGGTTAGTCAGGATAATTCGAAATCGTGCTACCAAAAGTCAATTTCAATAATATAAATTATCGTTTATGAGACAATCAGTACATGTGAGTACTCGTTTGTGGTCCCAATAAGCCACTCAAACCGATTATACATTTCCTAGAATGCTTTTGGGACCGAGCTCCTGGTCCAAAGCACCCCTACTAAAAATCTTACGACATAAATCTTCCAATGTCTAAGAACGCCGAAACAGGAAAGATCGATGGCTTCTGTGGTGTTTTTAATAAAAAACACTTCACCGCGGTGGGAGGGAGCCCATCCATCCGTCCCATCCCGTGTAATAGGGGTGAAGTATACAGTAAAAACATACGAGAAAACAGAAACAGCTTGGGACGACCCAACCGATTTGTTGAACGATCGTCTTGAGTCTTGACATATGGGTACTACTGTTTTCTTTGGCAAACTAATATCTTTCGTCTAATTTACTTTAATGTTATAGCTTCAAAGTGAATTTTATTAATCTCTTATTTTGTATTACAACATGCCAACCGATACATAATACCAGTACCAGCTGCCCCCACTTCACACGGGTGAATATAAATCCGAAAAAACCGATGCCAATTCTGCTCGACTTGTGAATTGAATCCAGGACCCTGAGAGCAAAGTCAATAACAAATACAAGCAAAAAAGGGTTATCAAATTTGTTTTTATCGTTCTGAAGGATTGCGCGCACATACAATTGGTATTTTAAAGAATCCACAATAGAAGCTATTATGTAGACACTAAAAAATTGCCTAAGGCACTGCTGATATGAAACAAACTCTGTTATTACCGTTAATACTGCAAATTAACTTTAATAGATTAATACCATTTCAGAAAAACAAAATAAAAAGTGTCATATTATTACAAATATGTATTGACAAAATAAATGACAGCAATCAGCGACCATTCGTGTGACCCAATTATTTACTAAACCGTCAATTACTGATATCTGATGGCTACCCACTCTTTATCTATAGACCATCTAGAAGCTACGCTGAATGGGGCTACCGTAAAAAGCGTACTATATAATTAAGTTGAAAACTAACGTAGTAACCTATCACTTTGCTGGATAAAAGCCTATAACATTGAAATCGAGTCATTGTAACAATCCAAGACCTGTGTAAAACTTAATCTATTTTCAAATGCGGGTTGGTGATAACACTGACCTGTGTAAGAAAGATCAAACGCAAAATTTAATCCAAACTGAGAATTGAACCAAAGACTCCGACATCACGGCCCACCCTGAGTGGAATAAATAACACAGTCAAAAACAAAAGAATCATTCATTTCAGTATCAAAAAAAGGTTACAGTGTGGCAGAACTAAAAATTAACAGTGTTTTCTTGTGAGAATCACTCAAAAGAAAGCATGATTTGGAATAATATTTCTCAAAATAAAATAAATGATCAATTAAGTAGTTGGTTAGATTGGAATAAAACCTTGCATCGGGTTCCATTTTGCACAACCAGTTGGTCAGTTCAGTTGGTCGGAGTGGAAGGACAGAATCAAAAGGCATTAAGTAATTATTGCAAAAAGGAAATTAGAATAGGAAGTGAAGATATTATACTAACTATTACTATAAAACGAAATTGTACAAAATCCCACAAATATCGTGCCACTTTTTATAAAATAACAAAGGAATTATCGCAATAACTCAATCAACTAGCGCGTGTGGGCAGCCTAAGCTCACTCGCTGGCATTAATTTCGGCGCGGAGCCGACTACGCAATTTCTCGTCAACGGCCAACATAAACGGGTGTACCTCCATCAAGGAGTTTAATTCACATTCCTAGACACTAATTAAATTCCAGCGCTGCCGGCGAATCTTTTCAATTTCACTTCGCCGCATAGAGTTAAAAAGTTTTACCGGAGACCGGCTGCCCGCCGTAAGTTGAGAATATAAGTTAACAACAAGGTTTTTCCTTCAGTACGGACGCTAACGTCGTTTAATATTATAGTCCAGTCATTTTAGGATTTCACCTCGGAATTCGAGATACCCAGCTGTAAGTCTGTAAATACTTTTATATTGACACCCTAAAAGTTGTCTTAAAACCTACATATGGTAGGGTGTACGCAACTATTAAATTTCAAAGTCAAAGGGTCCAAAAATGGGACTTTTTTTACTATTTGCTCTCCAGGGCCAAAACTATGCTTTTATTGCGAATTATGTTTTCCCCACTTATAAACTGTATTAAATTACTTGCAATTTGAGCCTAACAGCAGCGCTATTGACTCTATAGGAGCTAAGCTATGGCACTTTGAAGATGACCAATATTTGTCGAAATAAGAAATTTTCAGGATACTCCCACTTATTTCGTGAAATATTGGCAAAACCACTTGGCCTATGAAGAAAGGTCACTGAAAACATTTTGTAGTACATTTATTAAACTTTTATTAGAGCACAAAACGAAGTCTGTGAGACTAGCTGTTCCCTCACAATCTCAAAAAAACGAAAAGAAGGTAAAATGGGTTATATAGACAAAAGACTATATAATATTGGGTTATTGGAAATTAGACGGGAATGCTATAAATAGTAGTAGGTGGAGATTTTTTGCGATCGTTTAGGCTCGCTTGAAGTTTGATTTGAAATCTAATTTCTAAGCAAAACATAAAATCATCATTGATTTTATGACTAACCGAAAAAACTGCGATTGTCTAAAAATTATAGCCTGTAAATGCAAAAAAGGATGTAGAAGGGCACGCAAATGACCTCCACCCACTACTATTTATAACATTCCTGTCTAATTACCAATAATCCAATATATATAGTCTTTTGTCTCTATAACCCATTTTAACTTCTTTTCGTTTTTTTGAGATTGTGAGGGAACAGCTAGTCTCACAGACTTCGTTTTGTGCTCTTATAAAAGTTAAATAAATGTACTACAAAATATTTTCAGTGACCTTTCTTCATAGGCCAAGTGGTTTTGCCAATATTTCACGAAATAAGTGGGAGTATCCTGAAAATTTCTTATTTCGACAAATATTGGTCATCTTCAAAGTGCCATAGCTTGGCTCCTATAGAGTCAATAGCGCTGTTGTTAGGCTCAAATAAAAGTTAAATAAATGTACTACAAAATATTTTCAGTGAACTTTCTTCATAGGCCAAGTGGTTTTGCCAATATTTCACGAAATAAGTGGGATTAACCTAAAATTTTCTATTTTCGAGAAATATTAGTCATCTTCGAAGTGCCAATATTTCTCGAAAGCTTGGCTCCTATGAAGTCAATAGAGGCCTCCAATTGTAGGTTTTTTAATACAGTTTATGAATGTAGGAACATCGTTCACAAAAAATGCATGGTTTTGGCCCTGGAGAGCAAATAGTAAAAAAAGTCCCAAAATTTCGAGAATTTTTAGTCCAGTCATTATAGTAAGTTCACCTCGGAATTCGAGATACCCAGCTGTAAGTCTGTAAATACTTGTATATTGACACCCTAAAACTTGTCTCAAAACCTACATATGGTAGGGTGTACGCAACTATTAAATTTCAAGGTCAAAGGTCACAAAAATCGGTTCTTTGCGCTTTTTTTGTAAATATCTCATTTCCTTTGGGTTTTTTGTAGAGTCCGACCGAAACTGGTTTTCCGGCCGAAACCGAAACCGAATGTTCGGCCATGGCTTCAGTTTCGGCCGAAACTTTTTTTCATCATGTAAGAAGTTATTAATATTAATTAGGTTCAAATTCTCATTAACAATTCTGCAATAACATGGGCAGGTATAAATTGATACTGAATAAAAAATGGATAGGTTAGAAAAAAATTATAAAATTTGAAATGAAAAATTGACAAATATTTATAATCATTGATTTATCGATAGTTCATTAACTATTATGGCGCGTTTTCGACCGGAGGCACCGGTTGACCTGAAGTGATGCTGTGACCGCGCGCTCTCCGCCCTCTATCTCGAAAACGGTTCACCGTATAAAAATTTTTTTTAAACAAAATTTGTAGAGAATTTTGTATTCTACAATATTGATAATAAATACAAATAGCATAAAACCCATAGGAAACGAGATATTTACAAAAAAAGCGCAAAGAACCGATTTTTGGACCCTTTGACCTTGAAATTTAATAGTTGCGTACACCCTACCATATGTAGGTTTTGAGACAAGTTTTAGGGTGTCAATATACAAGTATTTACAGAGTTACAGCTGGGTATCTCGAATTCCGAGATTCATACCTAATTTAAGCTAAAATGACTGGACTATTAAACTACTTCGTATAGTAGTAGTACAACATTCTATCTACAATATGTAAAATATTATTTACATATAAAGCTAAAGTAATCATTACATCATATACATAATGTATGTCACGAACTAAAGTATCTATAGTATCTGTGACAATATTTACGGTTTTTCCTTTTACCAGAATCTGTTAGAGACGAGAGTGTATTACTTTTGTAATTATTAACTACAGGAAACAATTTCTGACAAATCTAATGGCTACTTCTTGGAAAAGCATTTTCGGAGTGTCACAGACTCATATCTCCTATTAAAATAAATTATTACGATAAAAACTATTATTACAACGTTTCTTCATTTCATTAAGCATCAGGTCATATAGATTTCTTTGATTAAAAACTACGAAGATCTGAGTAATTCACCATCAACACCTCAAATCCGGTGAATTTTGCACGTTTTTTACGTGTCACACGAGCGCCAACTTCTGAACAATCGCACATATTTTTAAAACCACCCACGTTTTTAACCAGTTTTCTACACACATTTAAAATAGATAAATCAGTTTACATTCTGGTAAAATTATAAATTAATTGGAAGGAAACTTTTGATTTTATGGTCATAAGTATATATGTCACACGCTTAGCAAGATTTTCGCGGCGCGCCTTTCGAGGGGCACTGCTCAGGGCTGGCCAGGCGTAGGCGAACCCTGATAGGTGTATTCGAATCGTCAGTTACCCCGCAGCTAGCAGGTGAGGTGGCCATGTCGCTGGTTCCCGCGCTTTGGATGCTGGAGTACGTTCTTCAATTTTAAAAATTTTGGTTCCCAGTTTTCCGGCATTTCCGTGTCACATTTTTTCAATGTAATTGTACTACTTTTGCTAAATAGGTTTTGAGGTACAATACCTAGCTCCTTAATGTAGATGGACAGTAAAAAACTAGCTAGTTATATCTTTTCAATGAAAAGTTATCTCAAAATATATGTTTTTTCGTAATTTCCATGGTGTAATTTCCATGGATAAAACACCATGGAAATTACTTAAGACCCATGGAAATTACCTTGTTTCTTTTAAGTTCATCATCATCAGCCATACGACGCCCACTGCTGGGTATAGGCATCCCCCAAGGATCTCCACACTGATCGGTCCTTGCGCCACGCACATCCCGCGGTTTCCGGCGGCCTTGGCAAGGTCGTCAGTCCAGCTAGTAAAGGGCCTTCCCACTGAAAGTCTTCCAGTGTGCGGTCGCACTGAAAGACACCATTGCAGAACCTTTCCACCCCAACGGCCATCGGTTCTGCGGGATATGTGTCCCGCCCACTATCACTTTAACTGAGCAACTCTTTGAGCTATGTCGGTTACCTTCATTCTTCTGCGAATCTCCTAATTTTTGACTATCGCACAAAGAAACACCAAGCATAATTCTCTCCATTGCCCAATGTGTGACCTTGAGGCTTCTTATGAGCCATAGTGAATGACCACGTTTCGCTTCCATATGTTATCACTGGCAACACACACTGTTCAAAGACTTTCGTCTTGAGGCACTGAGGTATGTTGGATGCGAATATGTTAAGTAGCTTCCCGAACGCTGCCCATCCGAGCTGGATTCGTCAAGAGATCTCTTTCTCGAAGTTCAACTTACTTAACTGAACTGCCTGTCCAGGTAAAGATATGCATAGGCATGGTCTTCAAGCGTAACGTTTCCAATGTTCGTTCGTTCGACGTTCGACATAATTTTCGTCGTGTCCATATTCATTTTAAGACCAACTCTTATAGAAACGTTTCTAAGATCCCCGAGCATTGTGTTCAGATCCACCATGGTCTCGGCCATAAGAACTACATCGTCGGCAAAACGTAGCTTAGTAAGGTACTCGCCATTGATGTTAATACAGAATCCTTGCCAATCCAGAGGCTTGAAAATATCATCCAGCACAGCAGTGAACAGTTTAGAAATTACGTCTGCCTGTCACCTCGCTCTAGTTGGATAGGATTTGAGCTCTGGTTTTGCAATCGAACCGATATGCAGCGTTTTGGTATAAGTACCTCAATACGTCGATATACCTACTGTAGTCCACTTGGTACCTTTTTAGAGACTGCAGCACTGCCTAGGTCTCGATTGAATAAAAGACTTTATCATAGTTCAAGCTAAGCAACGCTTTTAAAGAATTTCAACAATTAAATTGAAGACATAAACTGATTGATGAAAAGACTTATTTTATAAAAATTCAATTTGTTATTTTTTTATGTTTACTATTATGTTTATCCATAAGTATAATGTTATGGGAACAATGTTAATGTATAAGAAAGTTAATTGATAAAAGTTTTATCACTTTCATGTTCCTACTTTGAGTATCATAAGTAAGTTTTGAAATAAAGCTACTATTTTTGCTAAATATTGTTTTAATACAATGTAGATCTTTATACTACCCTAACTAACTAATATGACAGCTTAATTTCATATTTGACATGGTTTTTAGCTAAATTTAATCTGCTGGGTAATTTCCATGGCCTTTATTGTAATTTCCATGGGCCGCCAATTTTCTCCATTTTTTTTTAGCAAAAGTATAGATCCCGTACGTGGCGAATTTTGATATGTTGTTTAAATTTGCACAAGCTTTCGGAATATTTGTGCAATTCACCATAATTTTGCGATTTCAAAAATGCCGTGGAAATTACGCGGAGAGCACTTTTCTGAAGATCCACCCTAATGTGAGACTTACAAAATGCACACCGGTCTGATAATGATGATGTCAAGTCAAGAGGACATAGGAAATAAAAAGATTACCAAAACATCAAGAACATCAGTAAATAAATTAATATCCTGATTGACACAATTCATGCACAATTTTTTTGGTAGTATTTGAGTTATACTCGCAATCTCTAGTGCAATAATAGCAACTCTATCATTTTGCCAAACAAGTCATCAAAGTAAATAAATATATGTACCAATGAAAACAAACGATAAAACAAGTCATGGCTTATAGATTCCAAACTTAACTATTGACGTTAGAGAATTTGAGATAGAACAATCTGAAATCACTTTTCTTATCACATCTCACCAGTGGCTTCGCACGCTAGCTTTAACATCATTTCCTCGATATTACTGGCCACTGAATGCTTATGACCTCGTTGCCACACGTAGGAAATGCTCACCCATAACCGAACGGACCTGGCTCTAAGCAGAATATGGATATAAGCCTCCATTGATGTCACAGTCAACTGTTGGAATAGTCATCGTTTCATAATGGATGTTGTTGTCCTACTTGAAATGCAAGTTTTATTCCGAAAAACCCGGCGGACCTTTGAAGATGGAAATCGATGACTTCCACATTAATTTATTTTTCGTGTCTCAAAATGTTCTAAAATTTGTTTCTATTTAAATTGTAATTTAACCGTAATCAACCATAAGTTTATATTCTCTAAATAGGCTTCATTATCTTCTTGATATTTTAACCCACACATTACAAATAACCACCAAAACCTGACGTCTTACATTGTCACACAAATCATGCTCATTTTAGTTAACAACATTAAGTAAATAAATTATGTTACCCTATTATATTCATGACAGCGCAGCTCGGGCGAACCAACTCGTCAGATGTAGAGGTAACAAAATTAGCACGGAGTCACAGAATATTAGTACTAACGGAGTGTAACCATAATTATTTGTTAGTCTCTCTAGAATACGTCCCCTAGATTCATTCGTATCTCTTGTAAAAGTGGCAAGCCAAATGAGTAGAACTTTAAAACTGTAATTACTTTAATCACCAAAATTAAAACCGACTGCTCTTCCCAACTTTATAATAATTGGTAACGTATCAGATTGCATTGTAGTACCGCGGCTGTATCCATGGCCACAGGTCAATTTCGGGTCAAGCCGAAACATGTATTCGGGTTTTCCCTTCCAGTATTGTAGTAAAGTCCAAATTAGATTTAGCAATTAGAGTAGCTGTGTCTCAGAAAGAACTTTGATCATGGGCCTGACCTCTCTAGTCTTTCCGGATTGTTTTCCAACAAAGTTCAAGCCAAATGTTCAAAGATCAGAGGAGCCTAATAGTGTGGCAGTATATTGAAGTAAAAATAGATCCTAGTTAGATATCTTTCTACGGAATTGGCCCCCAGTGACCGGAACAAATGAAGTTGCATAAAAGGACAAATTAAGTTATACTGGTGAGGTATTCCTCGAAGCGCAACCATTTTTAAGCGCAACAAATTAAGCGCAACTAAACTATTCCTCAAAGCGCACCAACGTTTTACATAATTGTGAATGGACCTAAATATCTTTTTCAAGAACATCCAACAAAGCCCAATATTCGTCGAATTGGTTGAATCATTGTACATACATACATATTATGAAAGGTTACGTCATCACAGCGCATCGCATCGCAAACGAACGCCGGGTGCCTCTGAATGCCTACAGCAATTGAATATTTCTCGCAAATTCAAGTCAGCTAGTCTGAACTCCGTAGCCTTTGTACAGTAGGAGAAAGCCCGCGTGACGACAAAGCACGTAGGTACTTCACGCCATTGACATTCATTCAACTATCGTTGGATGTTGACAAAGCCGGCGTTCCGGGTTCCTTTTTTATGCAACGAAGTGATTCTCAGGCACAATAAATGTACCTACATATATCTTCGTATCCTACTTTACAATTGGTTAATAATAGAATCTCGAAACTCTGTTGTCGTGGGCTGTATTTAATTAGTGAATGAAACAATTCTTTCTGTAGTATTCAGGAGCGGAATGATTCCCTCTTTTTTGGTTTAGAATAAATAATGGGCCAATAAAACTCCCCACTTTATATTTACTTTTTTTTGCTTTTGTTATTGGCCGAAATTCAATGTCAAGGTAACTTTTACTTAACTGTGAAAGTCAATCAATGAATTTGATGACGGTACTTGATGATCGATTCAGCGAAATAGTTAAGAGGTTGGGTACTATGTTAGTTTATAGACTATTGCCTTCCGCACGCGGTTTCACCCTTTTCTTCGGAGGAGAATACGTTTATGCACGCGGCCGTGTGGGACTCAAGACTAAACTGTACTAGCCTTTCGCCCGTGGTTTAACCCGCGCGTAATTTCTTTTTTCAAACATCCCCCCTTACCCCCACATTTTCGGGATTAAAAGTACCCTATGTCACCCTGGGATAGTGTAGCTTTCCAATAGTGAAAGAATTATTCAAATCCGTAAGTAGTTTCGGAGCCTATTCAATATAACCAAACAATCAAATCTTTCCTCTTTACAGTCAACCTGAGTAACTTTGATTTTCAGGGTAACTTTGACAGAAAAGCCACAAAGAATTTTATTATTTTTACGATGTTGCCGTTGATGCATACCATTAAATTTATTATTTTCGTGCAGTTAACAAACTTCGTAAATGAAGTCTTAGAAAAAAAAGAAGCTGTCAAACAAAGTAAATGTATAAAACACCTCTCCAAACTGTGTTATTTTTTTAGGATTATGTCAATGTTACCCTGACGCTATAAAATGTACAATGCATACGATTTCTATGACAATTTTAATCTGTATCAAAGTTACCATTAAAGGGGTTATAACGTTGCCACACAACAAATTGCCAGTTTTTGATGAACTGTGTGATTAATATATGCGTTAGATAACTTGATAGCATGGACATCAACTTGAGAGCACAGATTATGTAAACTCTTCTGTCTCATACTTAACACAGTAAAAGTTATCTAAAAAAATATAGTGATGATCTGTCAAAGTTACCCAGGTTGACTGTATAATATTAGTATAGATATGCAAATTAGCATGTAATCAGTACGGGCCTTTATTTGATTGCTTTACCTA
Source organism: Mecyna flavalis (assembly GCA_949319885.1). Classification (NCBI taxonomy): domain Eukaryota; kingdom Metazoa; phylum Arthropoda; class Insecta; order Lepidoptera; family Crambidae; genus Mecyna; species Mecyna flavalis. The sequence continues at coordinate 7,758,355 of OX439435.1, read as the reverse complement.
AATAAAACAATTTCATGTACAAAATCGAACTGGACCGTATATCACCTGCTGTCGAAGGCAGAACATTCGAACCCAGTAAATGACCGTGGAATTTACGTTTCAAAAAACTTACGTCAAAAACTCATTCTAAACCTAGCCATTCGCATTAAGGAGGAGAAATTGCTTCGATATCGTGCGGTTCGTATCTCACAAAGGAAACGGAACGTAGGAAAAATCGAACAACTCTGTTCTCGAGATGTATCCTGCATACTGTACCAAACCGTAACGACTGGTCACTAACCGAATAAAGAGAACGACGTCTCAGGAATTTAGATTTTAACGTTAACTTTATTAAATAAAACAAAAATAATCTCTAAAATTCACAATTTATTAAAATCTACATTTCATTTCAATTTCTTTACAGAAATTATTGTTAGAATGACAGCGATGTTCGGCGTCAATTACATTGATAGGTACATTTAAGTAATTCCGTGATTACGATTGTTTTAAAGCAACTGACCTACATGTCAGGCTTTTATAAATGTAGATTAGAATAAATTGCGATTATTTTTAAGAGTAGTTAACGCGCAAATGTTAGAAACCATAATTTAAAGAAGATTAACACAGCATGTCGTTCACAGTAAATGCGTTCAATAGTGCAATTATCTCATCATAGTTAAGTACATAATGAGAAGACTGAACTTCAACAATTACTCGTGTAAACTTACTGTACTGACATATTCTGTTAATTTCGCATTGTAACGAGGCTCAAAATGGTCTTGAGACAATATTATTATTGCATATTTTAATGATCAAACTCACACAGTTATGGAATTACTTACTTATTTTAGAGACTGAACAACAATCAACACTTGCATTTGAACTTTAAGTAGGTAAGCCAATGGTATCAAGCCGGGTCCGAATCCCAAATCTTGGTGATCACAACACGGTACTAAAAAACTAACCAACATGTCCATGAGAACTTTAAAAATAGGAAATACTTTGTTTTAAAATTTAAAACCACTGCAGTATATTGTTAAAACTAGTAGTTTGTAATTTACAATGCAAATTACCATGATCTTTTTTTGCACGGTCACATATTAAGCAAGAAAAGAATAGAAAAAAGGTATCAATCACCGTCGCTAATTAGGTTAAACAAAAACCTGCACAGTCGCCGGTAATAAGCAGCTACATGAGCAGTAAAACCTTGAGACTCAGTAAATAACAAAACCATAACAAAACATAACGCTTGTTCAGTCCTATTATAACAAATGTGAAAGAAATTCTGACAGTCTCTCAGCTTTTTACGCTTGAATAGTTCCATTGGGTACGTTTATATTTATAAATAGTAATAGTCCGAGACTCTTGAATACAAAGCAAATATTATCTAGTAAGTTAGATCTTGTATTTTATTTTGTAGAGCCACATGTGTAGTCAATAAGAGATAAACTAAAGGCGTAACAAAATGCCACTGCAAATAATTTAATATACTTTCTATATTATAAGTTTATTTTTCTGCCCGATTCCATTATTTGCTTCCTCTTTATGTTCCTACAAGGGTTCAACCATCTACCAACCTACAGTCTGCGCTGTGGTCGGCCACAGTTGGAAGCCCCCTCGATAGGGAATGGAGTCAAGTCTGTTCTAACCACAACTGCTCAAGAGCAGCAAAGGTAAAAAGAATTGCTATCAGAAAAATCTACGCCAAGAAGTTATTGCTTAAAAGTACTCACTAACAGTCTACTAAAAAAACCCTTGAAGGCATTTAATATTTACCTAGAATTAGACATTAAACAAACCCTTGTGTATCGGTTAACTTTAATCGATTACTTAATGGCGAAAAGACTATAATTTACTTTACTTCCTCAAAACTAAAATATATACATATTTTATGACTACACTAAATATGTATGTACTTAGACTACTTAGAGTAAATAAAAATAAAAATTAAACATAATATTTTAATTATTATAAACTATATCTACTGTATTTAGTAATAATGGCAATATTCGATGGTTAAAATGTCAAAGGGCTTAAAGGACAAATCATGATTTTTCAGGAGAGCAGAAAAACGAAATAAGTAAAAAATTGGGCATAACTTTTTTGATTTTAAAGCTATCGGTTTGTTGTAAAGGACACTTTTATTTATTTTTTCAAGCCGAACCGTATGCAACCATTTTATTTATTCTAGATAGCATAGTTTTCGAGATAGGTGTCCTTTAAGAATTGAAATTCGATTATTTTGTCCTTTAAGCTTAAGTTTCTGTTGAGATAAATCATTAGCTTTGGCTTAAAGGACATGTTAATACAGGTGTTAGAATAGAATTGGTCCTTTAAGATAAAATTTCGATAAAAAAATAATCCTATCTAACATGAATTTGCCTGATAAGCTGTATTGTGCTTTTTCAATATAGTACAAAAAGAAGCGCTGTCGGCATACAGAGTCAAAAACATCAATCTCTCCCTATCCTTTATTTTTTTCGGAGGAGAATGCGTTTATGCACCACAACCTCTGGCTAGCTAGACCTGCGACCGTGTGTGGGACTCGAGGCTAAAGCGTCTACTACCCACTAAACTCCCCCGGTTTCTCCTTCACACCCGATTGGGACGAACCAGTGCCAGTCTTGTTGCTATTGACCAGCACACTCTCTCCCTCTCCTGGGTGTCGTAAAAGGCAAGGCAAACGTGGACACTTACGGCACAGCTGGTCCGCAAGTTAAAAGTGGCTCAGTGAGACGTACGAGATCGTATACGAAATGAGATGATGCGGCATAGAACCAAAGGCAGTGGGCTGGCTATATCAGCCGTAGAACCGATAACCATTGGGACAAACGGATTCTAGAGTGGAAAACGCGTCTCGGTAAACGTAGTGTAGGACGCTGTCAGGCCAGGTAAAGTTATGAATTGCGCAGGATGGCTGGCAGGAGCAGGATGCGAGCGGCCGAGGATTGATCAGTGTGGCGAGCATTTGGAGGTTATGTCCAGCAGTGGATTGTAATATTCAGATGATGATGATGATGATGATTGTAAAGACCCATAGATTCATTCATCAATTTATTAACAGAATTATAACTATTGTATTGGTCTTAAATAAATATTGGATATCATCACATACATTGATCTGACCCCAAAGTAAGTAGCGTAAGAACATGTGTTATAAGTGTCAGAAACAACAAAGGTACCACAAATGTATACTTAAATACGAATAAACATCCAGACACAAAACAAACACAAATGATCCCGAACCCACGACTCCTGGCGTAAAGGGCAGGGAAATCAATGTGATTTATTTGACATAAAACCACAGTGTCCTTTAAGCCCAAAACACCTGAATCAAAATATGCAAGAGTAGGCTTTAAATGCCTTAATACATTATCAGTAACCTTTAAGCAAATAATACAAAAATGGCCAATTTTTAACCATGAATATCTCGCTAACTATAAGGGATAGGAGAATCTTTGATATACCATTAGAAAGAGCTCAAAAAACTCAATACAAATGTAACAAAAAGTCATTTTCGCCAAAATGTCCTTTAAGCCCTTTGACATTTTAACCATCGAATGTGTTTAAATTATAACGTGCCAAATAAATACCCAATACTCCCTTAACGAGTAACTCTTGAACTACGTATTAATAATCACCTCATCAAGTCGTCATTACATCTTACGTAAACAGGGAAGTAACAAGATATTCAATATTCTAATCCCAGTGGATAACAAACGACCCGTCAAAAGTTAATGCATGGCAAAGTTCACTCCGAAGGACCCTGGAGCGACGACGAGGGCACTCCGCGCTGAGAGGATTCTCACCGAAGCCAATAGCTCACGTATTAATAGCCTTGTATACACCTCTCTTCTTAAATATTTTCCGTACTAATCATAAGCCTTTTTACACTAGTGATGATATAGAAGATAAAAAGTGCGCTCGAATACAATCGAGACTCGCTCGATATCGAGAAGTAGAATCGTGATCGTTTAATCATAAAACGACATTCATTATTAAGCAACTCATCGTTATTTATATCAATTAAAAAATCTACCTTTTCAAACCCTACATTGAAGGAAAATGTAATATCCATTATTCTCATCACGACGGATAGCAAAGCAAACGACCCGTCAATAGTTGATGCATGGCAAAGTTCACAGAGGAGGGCCCTGGAGCGTCGACGAGGGCACTCCGCGCTGAGAGGACCCTCGGCAAGCCCTCCACTCGCGTGCAATCGCCTCGTATGACACGGCCAAAAACATCACCCTCTTTTCTCTTTCGAAAATAGACATGGTTTTAGGAACACTTTTCGAGTTTTCGTGTCATGTTTCATTGATTTGCGAGTATACTTAAATTACCGTTGGAGCAAACTACTCGTATAAAGTGTAAATATTTTTATTACTATTGAATAATATCTATGTAACTTCTGAACGAAGTTGTTTTGCACATAATAGGAACTGTTGTCATTACTGTTTCAAAGCCCGATTTTAGTGTCAGAATCTTTTTGATATTGTTGAATTTGCTATTTAGTGTACAAGAATCTATGGAAGAGGCGTTTCAAGATTTGATTAATTCTCCTGTATATTACTTCAAAATTATGCACTAGACTATAAGAGCCAAATTATATTCCCTTATAAATCTTATAATCATGTTATCCGATTGAAAGAAGCCACATAAACAAAGTACGTCGACCGATTGCACTTGACCTGGTATCGAACACTGACCATTAAGCTAAGACATGCATGGCTTACGTTACTAAACGGTCAAAAAAACTTTTGACGAATTCATGTTGTAAGTGGAATTTTCACCTAACTAGGTTAGTCCGATACCGCTTTAATTTTCAGATGATATTGTTTTTCGGCATTAGAAACTTTAAACATAACACCAATTTCACTAGACCTTAGTGAGAGGAATTATAAATCAATCACATGTGAACGTTGCTTGTAATATAATAAGTAAACCACTGTTGAAAAAGAGAAAACATTAAGCAAGAGAAGAGGCAATAAAGTTGTCACGAAAAATTGAAAGTATTTTCCAAGTGAAAACTGTAATTTCGAAACGAGTTAGAACGAGAGATGAAACATCCCGGATTACACGACGCCCCGCATTTCCATGCTAAAAGGACCGTAACAGAATTAGCATGAGTTGATGCTCGTATTTTTGCTTTTACGTCGCTCATTCCACGAGTGCATACAATTTGCCCGCGTAGATGCACTCTGCATATAACATGCTGAAGTAAAACGTGTGGGTAAATGCGAGCATTTTTACATTTCTCCCGTAAGTCGGGCTTCTTCTCTCAGTGACGTGGTTTTCTCGTTATTATAATGTGTGGAAGATAGAAATAGCGGGCGCCCGAGGCGTCGCTTCCACGGGATTAATTTTGTCCCAATGACTCTTTCAACGGTATTCGTACATTTTCTACGTCAGGGTAAGGATGATGTAATCATTTTTAGTGAGGGTGTTAAGCTCGAGAGCGATTTGTTTTTCTATTGCAGAGGTCATTTTAAGAAAGTATTACCTCAAAAGTTGTTTTTATTCAGACCCCATAGAAATTTTCGTGTGTTATGTCTTGAAATGGGCCAACTCGATCGGGAATATATCATTATTGAAGATCGAAGTAAGCATTGCTTCTTTTTTGAGTAAGAGTTGATCTCTCATAAGGCCTTACCCTTCCCCCTCAAAATTAGTTCAATGGCGTCATAGAGACTCGACACTATTGACGAGTCATTGTTATGCGCTTGAATAAGATGGTTCAATACCTTTTTCCTTCTTGGTTACATAACAAACTAGGTCAGTGTTACACAAAAAGGAATACAAAATAAAACCTTGCATAACTTAACTACTATTTCCTTATTATTATATTGATTATAAATATTAGATTTACATGAAAATATTGGACAAAAAACTAAGCACTGAGGAAAAAGTAGTTAAAAAAACTGCACAAATTTATAGAAAAAGTTGTTAAAATCTGTGCAGAAAAAGTAAATAACGTTAATTATTACTAACAAAATATGGATACCAATTGTCCGAATTAAACGATTTTTTTTTCTATACCTACACTTATACACACCCAGAAAAATACTTTCTAATATCTGCCATACTTCATACCCGTAGCAGAGTCTAATTTTCTGAGAGGTTATCAAATAGATAATAATGAGTATCCTTTGCAGATTACCTTGTAAATAATACAGACGGCTTGGAATTCGCGGCAAGCCATTTGCATGTGAGAGCGCAACCCTGCCTACTAAGTTTGGTACGAACTAGATTATACTTAATAGCGGTGCCTGTGTAGGGATTTTGAAGGCTCCAAGAGATATTTGTATGTAGTACATTAGATACATAAGCTTCGGCAAGCCCATGGAACACGTTTTCTGTGTAAGTTTCTTGAAGTGACACGCGGAAATAAATCTTAGATGCCAATGCCAACTTGTGGACTGTAGGAAAATGGTAGGTGAATAATTTGGATAAATATACAGCGTGGAATTTTAGTCGTTGTTTTCCCGCAGTAAAATGATTCTATCTTAGTAATAAAATAAATTAATAAAGTTCTTTTTTTAGTCAAATCAAAAGTTTTACGATTATGATAGACGAAACTCGAACCAATAGTACTAGCTGCGTCACGGACGGTCACCGGCCGGGGTCATTGCCCTTCGCGTTTATCAAAAAAAATATTATTTACTATTTACTCACATTTGGTATCCATTTTCCCATTGAAATTTAAGAAAAAATTTCAAAAAATGTTTTAAAAAAAATTAAAAAAAAATACTTGCATATATCGATAGTACTACTGAAGGCAAAGCGTTCTGCTGCGGGAAAACAACGACTAAAAAAACACGCAGTATAACAAAGTAAATATTTATAAACAGGAGGATAACTGCATGCTCACGGCATACGTTGCTATGGGCCTGTTTCACCGTTGTTATATAAACTCGTCATTTACTTTTCTGATATTTTAGATGTTATCTCTTTTGTCGATTTAAAAAAAAGATACTGTCATTTAAATATTATACTTTATTTACGTAGGCTTTGAAGAAGCACTTTAATATAGCTAGATGGCGTTGTGCGAATTATGTCCAGAGATTATTTATACGTAATATAAAAACTTTAGGTATATTACGTTGTCCGGTAATTCTGTTATGCTTGTAAGATCTTGGTAAGAAACGCCATTTTAGATCTGCATGTAAACAAAGTTATTAGGAAAGCGACATACTCATTCACATTTTTTAAAGATTTTTTGGACACTCATGTATTTACTTAACAACACACCGATGTATTTGGAATAGTAAATATCAACAATACCTTCAGACACAATTCCTTAGAGTGTACAGCATGACCAAAACACGTTTCAATATACATCGGACAACGTTGGAAATTCGAGATAAGTGGCAATAAGGAACAAAATGTTGATTGTAACGAGTCGCTGGCAGCTTGCCAAGGCAATACAGAAAGGGCTGCGGCTTCATACCAAAATGTTAAAGCCTTTCATTGCGCTAGGTTTAGCCTAAACGACGTTGATAGGATTTATTTATGAATATTATTGCGTCTACAACATTTCACTTTTTTGTTAACGCGGCCTGTGCGTGTTTCGCTTTGAACTCGCCAATATTTGCTCAAATACGTTATACTTGCTACAACACAAACGGTATCTGTTTTGATTTTATCTAGCTTTACCTTTTTAAATCGCATCGAATATTGTATTATGGAAGAGATCAATGTTGGGAGGAAGAGAGATGCCCTTACTAGGCATTTACATAATATATTGGAACATCAAGGCCCGCAATTAATACAGCCGCGATATTCAATTCTTCAATAATAATTGGATTTTCTTATAGAAAATTAATAAACATCCTAGGACATTATCACACAGTGCAGTCTAGAACCAAACTAAGCATAGTTTGTGTGTGCTAATGTGGCAAAGAACGGATAATTATTCCAAGTCTCTTTCCAGAGCGATACAATCAGACATTCACGCACACAAAATTAAGTATTGTACGAGAATCGGATCCGCGACCTCTTTTTTTTTCGGAGGAGCATGCGTTTATGCACCATAACCGCAGGCTAGCTAGACCTGCGGCCGTGTGTGGGACTCGGGACTAAAGCGTCCACTACCCACTAAACTCCCCCGGTTCCCCTTCCCACCCGATTGGGACGAGCCAGTGCCAGCCTTAAGGCTATTGGGGTTAGTCGACTACTTAACCGATATTGTTTGAGAAGTCAGCTACCAAATCGGATACACTCCCAAATCGATCGTCACAAATAATAATTGTTACTATAACTTAAAGTCTGACATATGAAACACCCCGTGTCTTAAAAAACCACTTTAAGACAATAGTCATATGCCTGACCTATTTTTGGTAGAGTCAAATTCCAGATTAATCTAGTTAGGATAATCGAATAATAACTGCTCCTATTTTCCATGTTTGGTGCACTTGTAAACTATGATAAAAATATTATGCCCTGCGTAATTACTTTAATCATACACATTTAGTAACAACTATACTACAGTATGTTGAGCACCGCGTTCGTAATATTAAAAAAATCGATCCAGAACGTTTCATTAAAAGCTGACACAATTCAGTAACTCAAGTCAGTACAAATAAACGCACTTATTACCAGTTCACGCACATACTCGTAATGCGCGCTTCGGTTACGTATTGGGTTACGTAAACAAAAGCAGGGCGCGAACACAGGGGGTGCGAACACGCATCGAGTTTGCCCAGTATGGAATTCCCTTTGAAGTATAAAAAACAGGTGAATACACATGAATATTATTCAATTTTAACATTTATTTAATATACGAGTTGCTGACGTCGTGATTCTTAATGCTACTTTATTGGTAAAAAGAAAACATTGAATTATCGAAGTTTACAGTCATAATTACTCGGACAAAGTTTCATTCAACACAATCAGATTGTTAATGAATCACAATCAACTATTTTTTTATTAATGTAGATAAAACTTAAATATTTCTTTGTCTTTCTAAGAGCGTTGTTTCCGATCTGTTCAAGGCAACCTTTTTTAGCATCCGATTTGGGGTAACAGCTTTGACTTTGTTCCGACAATGTTGATATGGGTGCCAGTATCCCTGAAATTAAAGGCTCGTAGATCGGAGGAGCCTGTTAGCTGGTAGCACATGAGGATGCTTCCTGGTCAAGTATGTCCACTAGGTATGTACTTTTGGAGTCAATGCATTTGATTTAATTTGTAGTTTAGTAAGAAACATGTTGATTTTTTCATTGTCTCTATTAATTTGTTCTTGTAATTAAAATTTTAAAAAAATGCTACATGAAGTTTTTATTTGTCCTTCAATAAAAATTGCCACTACTTCTGCCACTGCATCCGACTCCGATTCCGATTCCGGTTCCGATTCTGATAAATCTAATTTTAAAACTCCGATTCCGACTTCGGTTCCGATTTTGCCTCCGTTACATCCCTGGTATATGGAATACAAGCTACAATTATTTTTTTCTCAAATGGCTGCACTGTGTACCTACGAGTACATTAGAAACACCCAATCCAATACAAACAGAAACACGAATTCGACCCTGTTCTGAACGGCTACGCCAAATCTGTCGTCAAGCGCAAGTTAATTGTTTATGCTTCTTTTACTCCAAGGAAGGAGCAGGATCTCTTTAATGGTTGTTACTACTAATTTTATTACATGTAGTAACAAGGGTTATTATTTGTCTCGGCACACACATATTAACCGATTTATAGTTCTCCTGCTTTTAGCTTCGCTATCGATGCGTAAAAAGGGTGGAAAAGTATGTTATTAGAATAATATTACCAATTTAATTCCTTGTTCAACGCGTTATTGATTGGTTCAATTACCTGGTAGTGATCTCGGTTTAAATACGTCTCAACGTGAACTGTCACAAACTACAGCCTGTATGCTGTATGTGTTCGTAACTCACAGAGGGTGTAACAAATACCATATGACGTTTCCTGTCACACGCAAAATTATCTTTGTGAATGCTATTATAAAATATATATTAATAAACCTATAATAATTAAATTTAAAAAATGCACTGAATGTGTGCCATTCGTGGCATTTATTATTTAAAAAGTTCAATTTGTCTATCAGGTTTACCTAAGTTTCGTAGTATAAGTACTGGTGTGTACTCGTGAGTTGTTGTTTCAAACCCAACTTTAGTTTCGTTTGTGCCATTCGTTTGCATTCGTGACATTAATTATTTAAAAAGTTCAATTTGTCTATTAAACCTAAGTTTCGTAGTATAAGTACTGGTGTGTACTCGTGAGTTGTTGTTTCAAACCCAACTTTAGTTTCGTTTCCTAAAATGCCACCTTGACATATTATCCTATCTGGCAGCTTGCACATTACCGGTGACTACTGGGGCCCATCTCTCATCAACAAAGGATCAAAACTATTTTAGTTTTACGAGTGAGTCTGCCGCAACAAATAAAGTGTTAAATGCAAGGCTATGAAAACATTCGCCCGGTGCAACGCTAACACCAATTTCAGAGGAATTAGGTCGGGTACCAAACAAAAATATAAAACAGAGGATGAACATGAAAACAAGTTTTACATATCTCTATTTAATGTTCTTGAACATTTCACATGACAGAATTTGAGGGGTTTATGTATGTGCAATAAAATGGAAGGCAGTTGGTTACTTATCATTATCGTAAGATCGTTGTGTATCTAAAATTTACTACAAAAATGTGCAATACCCTTGAACCTGCAGCTCTGCCTGCGTGAAAGTTACGACATTATCGCGATGCAATATAATATTTTCTCGCCAACTCCTTTACCCCAATTTCGTAACTCGGTTGCAAATAATTGATAACTGGAGAAACCAATAAACACAATTTCGTACTTTTATTCCAAAATAAATGTTTTGCAATCCGCAAACAAAGATTTAAAAGTTCTTTAAAACAGTGGTAAATCTAGATCCAGGTCTTGACTCAAGTTGTCGCAAAAAGCTAATATCCGACTGTGTCGTGCATCACAGTATCGATTACGAACCCTTGCGAGCGCCAATTGATGAATTGCTAATAAGACGAAACCACGTCTAAAGTATAAATACTTACACTATTTCAAGTACATTTGGTGAAGGTAGAAAAAAATACTATAGAATCTACCGTGTTAGCTATTGGATATCTATATAAATCTATTCAGACGTAAACTGTAACATGTAAACATCGTCTTCAAAACGGGCAGATCGCAAAAATGTCACGAGCAGATCACGGGTGTAAGTGCTTTACGTACGTAATGAGGGCAAAGAACTTCCATACTCCAATCGAGAACGAAGGACTCCTAAATCCTGGCCAGAACCACACAGAGGCAGTTCAAATACATTTATATATAAAAATATTAAAAAAATGGCTAACCTTTACCATCAACCAACTACGCAAGATTATAGTGAACAAGACAGTGAATGCGCAAGCACAGGTGCACTCCATAATCCCTCAATCTCATAGCACGGTGAAACAGTAGTCTGACACAAACGAAAAGAGATTAGGCGCAGACATAACGATTAAGGTACATACGTGCATTCCGCGGCACAAGGTGTTTGCGCCCTATCCTTTAGACTCCGAACTGTGAGTAATTTCCGAATATAAAGTCTCGGTCCGACGCGGGATACACAGGTGTCATGTCACTTTAAAGTCAATAGTAAAATGATATGATATTCAGATTAATAATATGTCTTCTAAGATGTAAACTTACCTAGTGCCGGCAACAGGCTGCCAAACCGCGTCGAGGGGTGCGTGCGCCGGAGGAAGGGGTTCTCCACCTTCGCCATTGCCTGTCTCTGTTTTTCCCTCCCAGGCCTAGAAAGAAATGCAAAGTCTTGAACATATTCAACTACACTAACTACTACGCTCTACGTTACATAACTGAATTTTTTTTGTTGGAAGTTAGGCGCGATTGTTTTCGATTCATTATGTACCGAATGAACTCTTATTAAAGCAGGAATTAACTATTTGTATCACGTAAATGAATATTTAATTTCAAAATCGAGACGTTGAAGGTCGTTTAATGTTTTTATTTGGGTAATAAAAGCCAAGACTAATATCATTACGTTATTTATGTATTCCATTTACCCACACCTTTTAAAATTTATGTTTACTCAACATGAGTTTTCGTTCAAACAGTAGTGAAAATGGAACCAGGTGGCACCTTTGTGTATTTAAATCTAAATAATTAAAATTAATTTATATGATATTTAGGTTTCAATTCCAATAACAGCCAAAACAGATGGAAGACGACGTAATTTTTCAGTCGCAAAATAAGGTAATTCATAAAAGTATATAAAAAAGAGCCCGACAAACTCTATGGTAATGCTAGAATAATGCCGCATAATCGAAAACTTTATGACGGATTTGCCTTTGAGAGATATTCAAAGGGTCTGCAATCGTGTAAGCATTTTCTGTACATTTACATATTTCGTTGGCAACGAATACTCATTATATTCGTTGGTAGACCTATCTGCATCATCAGGAAAGCTATGCAATTTAGTAACCGAGTAATTTCAAATGTCGCTCTACATGCATTACGTTGGACACGGCGTTGGAGAACGGCTACTTCCCATTTGGTAAACCTCAAACTTTACCTACTAAAATTGTTACTTCATACATTTAATCCCATACAGTTTGAGGATTACCAAATGGGAAGTAGCCGGAGAACCCTTCAATTCTACCGATTCTTTATTATAGGTACAATAAGTTCCTTAGGAGTTAAATCCTGCCCATCGAGATAAAAATAGAGCTAAATTATTTTGTTACTAATATCTAATTATATCTGACTTATTTTGATCAATGGGGGCTGGTTATCGCTTGTTCGGGTTTCAAGTCAAACCGGGGGAGTGGGACAAACATTCTCCTTAGAAAAATAAAAAATGTTTGAATAATGTAGGTGATATTTTCTGATTAAGTTACATCTAGCTAAAAAATTATGTTACCCGTAACTTATGCTTAATCAACTTTTTATGTCGTCTGATCTGATATTTTTATCTGCCAAAGCATCCAACTCCCAAATTACTCAACATTAACAATTAATTTATTAACGCAATGGGCAGAACCAGAGATAAGTTTTACAACAGCTCATTCATTAACCATCTTCTCATTCGTATTCGTGAGATAACTTTCTTTGGCAGCTTCTATATACTATCTCAATATCACAACACCTCAGGGATGTTGTCGTTTGGATTTGTGCCCATTTTGCTTCGTTTGTAGTTAATTAATTCGCCGACATGGTAGTTATTACCGGGCTTATTGTAGGCAGGCGATGCCTCCTCGAGAACAATCAAAGGCTTTTGTTCGTCATCAATGTGTAGGATAATGTTTTATCTTTCAATTATTAATTTAACCTTTAATTGATGGTTAGTTTAATAGTGGCACTTGGATAAAAAAAATTCGATCTGAATCAAGAATCACGTCATGCTTCAAGGCGTTACATTACTCGCTTAAATAAAAATCCCTTTCTTTTTTGTTATCCTCCATCCGAGGACATACGTAAAGTTCGTACATGAAAAAGGAGGTGCAAATTTGCCATCATTTTTGACAGAAATATCGACTTGTGAAGCCGCGGGTGAAGGTAGTCTCATAAATATAAAATCCATGGTCTAATAATACCGTGATAATTTACAATGTTATACAGTTGTTTAACACCAGTGTCATGTCTAAAAAGAAAAACTAAAAGACTCTACCTACACCTCTCTCGCTTACGTAAGTAGCGGTGTCCCGCTCACTCTTAACGGCCTGTTTTAATGTTTACACCAGATATTAGCTAGTAGATTAAATATACGGAGAATACTAAAAATGTTGAGACAGACAGTTCAACCACCTGAATTACAAATAATAATGTTATACCGAATCCTCTCCGTTGACATTTTCAAATTTAAATTCGTTGTAATCAAATCACAAATCCATTTTGTCTGAAATAGAAAAAGTTTTTAGTTTTAATAAAATGCTTCGCGCTCCATTGCTCCTCTGTGGTTTTACTTTAATAGAAATGTGGTTGAACTTGGGTTGAACGGATCCCACATTTAATTACATTCAATGGTCAGAATTTAAACTGTGTATAACTTTTCGGAGAAATTCATTGACCTGAATACTTTAGAACTGTTCATAAATAAATAATAGTCAACACAGTAAGGGCACGTTTCAGTAGTGACTGTAAAGTAATAAAATATCTGTCAGATAACTTAAATCATCAATTATTTATCATTTTTATTGAAAAAAGAGCACTTATTTTTCCTTTGAACTGGCCTTTTGTATACCTATTTTATAATTGTATGCTATAACATACTACCTCAGAAATATTAAATGTTCTGGCATATGGGGTAGAGTTACCTACAACGCGCTTTCTAGCAAATATTTTTTTAACATTCATAATGTCCACCAATTTTGCACTTACTGTTACGCCCAATGGTTGACTCGTAGAGAATGCTTTTTGGAATTAAGTCCGCCAATTATACTTGTTTTGTGCAATAGTGTAAATAAATAAATAAATGTCCTTATCATTTAAACTGCCTATCCGCATTTAAAACTGCTGAAATTCCTGACGATCAAAGAACGCACAGTAATTGCAAGGAAAAAATTAATGGTACGCAATAATTTCGTCCTTCACTGAAGTTTAATAGAAGTGTCCAGGCAGTCAGACGAGAGTCGAGACTCGGTCTCGTTACGCAGTTGGTAACACAACACGATTGCCAAAAACAGACTCCTCGTGTCGAGAGGCAGCTGTTATAAAAGGCTTGTAACTTTGCACGAGTGACGCGAACTCGGTGGCAAGGCAACCCGCGGGACGTCCCGACTTGACTTTCTTTTGGTTGTGACTACATTTATAACTTACTAGCCTTCCGCCCGCGGTTTCACCCGCTTCACCTTCTTAAATATCACCCCCTTTCCCCCACATTTCCGAGACCAAAAGTACCCTATGTCACCCGGGGATAGTGTAGCTTTCCAAAAGTGAAACAACTATTCAAATCGGAACACCGCGGTTATTCGCTCGGTACGTCCCGACTTTCTTTTGATCGGGGCGCCACATTTCCCGATTTATTACGAAGAAATAAAACTCATTACAACAGTATGAAATCTCGACACCCTCTCTACGTTATATGGTAATTTATACCCAACTCAAAAGAGCAACTTTCATCTGAAATTCTGCCTGTTTTATAAATTATGTAGGCACATTTGACTCGTAAGGTGGCGATTATTATTATACACAAAAAAATAACAAAGATTTATCAATTAAACAAAAACGAATATACCGTTTCATCAGAATGCAATTCTTTCAACTTCAAACTTCGTCCAGTGGAGATACCTTTTCATTACGTAATAATATTTTGTATTGGCTAAAATACCAAATAGCACACACCAAATGCATTAGAAACAAATTATCACGTCCCAATTGACCAATTATTATATCATAATATTTTTAGTAGTGCACTCGCCCCTACAGCGAGAAGCGCGGGTTCGATCCCGCCTGATATCTGGACAAAATGAATTCTTATAATATATTAATCAATTAATCAATTAATCACCACGATTAGCAATTGTATTTTGATGATTACGAACCAACAACTAACATTTCGAATACAAAATATCTTATTTCGCAACACTAGAGGAAACATGGCCGCCGTAAATTACGATAAAAAAGTTATAATTAGAATGCTTGCAAAGTTTAGGGAGTCGCAAGCAGGTCAAAACAGGTCAAAAGCAGTCACGCTACTTAGCTCAAACGGTGTGAATAGTGAGATGAGGGGCGAAGTAGGTCAACAACTCCCAGTTTTTATAAAGAATTTTTTTTTCTATCAAAAGAAAAAAACGGCGAGGACGGATGTACAAATTGTTTTGTTATTAATGAACTGGGGTTTTATACAAACACATTTTTTTTGGATTTGTTTAGTGTAAGCCATTTTAATTTATCTTTTGTATGACGTTATATTAAGCGGTTTCATTCTATGTTTTTTTTTAAGTAATAATAAGTATGAAAATTAAGGAATATTTTTTTACTATAAGGCATGGTAGTGAAAATCAACTAGAGAAAAAATATGCACAAGACCTAGGTACATTATAAATATTTTTCTACATCGATCTTAAACCTGGGCTTACATAGGTCCCAGGGGCAGCACACCCAAGCAATTTATAAGGTAGCAAAGCAATACAAGGGAAAATTTTTTTTTGCAGCTAACGCTGTTAATGTTTCGAATCTTTGCTAGGCCCCTCTGACTTCCGAGTAACGTTCAGAAGATTAATACAAATCTCATAATCAAATAAAAATTTTGGCCTCTGGCCAGCTAACCTCGAGCCGCTCGACCTGAAATCGCTTAAATTTCTACAGAATATAAATACAAATATTGCCGACAGCCCCCTTTATTATTATTATATATTACAATATTTATAAAATTTTATTTTTGTCACGTTGACCTATTTTGAATTTTGAAGAAATAAAATTCACGTGAACATAACTCTATACAACTATTATACAGTCTATGCAACTTCTTTTCTTGTAATCTTTGGTTAGGTAACTACACGTTTATTTTTATAAAAAAATATGTCATTTATTTTTATTTTATTTGAACTTTACAACGACTTTTTGTACATAATAACTGTCAGAACGCTTTTATTTGAATACACGAGTAGCAGCAGGGTCATAATACAATTGGCCCATAACCCGAGATTTGGCAAGTCCCGTTATTACATTACAGATGACTCACTGAAGGGGATCCAAACCAATTGGGTCATGATTATGCAGCTAGTATTATTATCTAATGTAACGAATGTACTTTTTCCTTTCAATATTCCACCGCTATATTCAATGGTAAATACTTGAAGAAATATACTAATTTACGACACACATACGGGTGCTGCCAGACTGTGTTCTGCGTTATCTAAATGACGCAGCAGCTTATGCTGAGGCAAGAACTCTTTTGGGATTTATTCATCCATAATTTAATTTTCTTCTTACTTCTGTACCTTATAATTATTTCTGTATTTTCCTCTTCGTTTTTGACTACTAAACTCCATAGAACACTACAATCAAATAGCGCTGCTTATACAGTAAATAAAAAAATGTCAGTTACCAGTAACACGTAACAGTTGTACTAGTTTACAACATGTGACCCCATTTGTCCTCCTTATGCCTTCCCCGCTGTTTTGCAAATTGCAAAGCGAAATAATGAGAAGGTCGTTTTCCCACTCCCTCTTCACTTCCTCCATCTGTGACGTTAGTTTGCCACAATAGGAAGGCAATTACATGTCACTTCAAAGGTAACACCAGTAGCTGATAGATGTAAACATTCATTGTTTACACCACGTCTGAACATACGGATACAACAAATTATGTAGTTACAGTCTCGAGCACTGACAAATACAAACAACCTTCGTGTTGTCGTCAGTATTTTTCAAAATCAAAATCTTATTCGAGCAAAATTTGTGTCTGTGAATGGACATTTTCGGAGACATTTCAGATTTGTGATCACCACTCGGCATTTGGCAAGCGTGGTGATTACAATAATTGATTTCAATGATGGAGGCCTTTGCCCTGTAGTGGGACATTAATAGGCTGATACTTTACTTATCCTGACTAGCTACAAACATAGATGAAATCTGCTGTCATAGCTTTGGTTTTGTTCTGGCATATGCAGTGTAAATGTGGATGTCAGAGCATTTTAAAATAAATAAGCTCTAAGATCAGAGGAGACCTAGTATGGCCATCGGGTGGGCTGCATACCTATCCACCGTATGCAACATAAACAAAATAAAAACACATTTTAATTTGAACTTTATTGCATTTGCATAAGCCAATACTTTTCATTGCTTGTGATTGTTCAGCGCCCTACCTACCGGAGGATATCAATTTCCACTCGGTCGCTTGTTAGATATTTACAGTGCACGTGATATTCTTACTATTGCGAACAGTCACGTATTCTACGACTAAGGATTTATATGCAAGATGCACATTTTACTGTGAACCTAAGTACTTTGAGATAAGAGTTTTTTTTTTATGTGACTTTTGAAAAGAGGTGAAGTTAGCTGGTATTTGACCCTTAAGTAACCAGTTTTGAGATCCTTGGGGGCTGCGTTCAGTAGAGGACGTTTTTTGTAACTTTTATTAGGGCTTTAGAAATAAATGAAATACTCCAAATGCGTCGTAAAGCAAAAAATATTAACCTTTTCCACGCCAATGTCTGATATATCAGACAAACCATTTTCGTGCCCACCACGCCAATGTCTGATATATCAGACAAAAAAACATGATCAAGAAACGTTGTATTTTTACTTGCCTGAATGAGTTGAGTATAACCTAATAATTTTTTGGAATTTTTTTTTAATGGTCGTGGCGTGTGGGGCACCATTTTCGGAAAAAAGCGTGGCGGGGAAAGGGTTAATAAATAAACATTTCAGTTTTAATAAAAAACCACGTCACCATCCTATACAATTTTTGTTACTTATCATCCATTCTTTCAATCATATAAAATGTACTCCTTCGTCCCAATGAGTACCTAACAAATTAATTTAGACAAGTTAATACATATAACGACCACCTCATCTTGTATACATAGTACCTACAAGTTAATCATCAAATATTTGGTGTACGGTTCATTATTTAATCAGGATCAAAGTAAGTTACCCGCAGTCACCCTCGTTCATTGCGAACTACAATACCATTGTTAACAATTTCACCTTGAACTAGATCTCTACACTCTTTATTCGATTTCAACTCGAGTGCTTGGTACGGTGTTTTCATACATAGAAATAAAAAAGTTGAAATTATTTAAATTACTATAAATAAATTATTAAATTTTTAGGCATTATTCAAACAGCACCAGCAGCATAGCCCAAAGTAAAAAAACATTTTATTAAATTGTACTCTGGGTTATAGAGACAAACATTTCTTATAGGAATACTTCTTTCTATAATTTATCATATCTAATAAAATACTCGAGTGAACTTAGTATATTAAATAGCTACCTGCCTATTAACCAAGAGATCAGCAGTGCGATAGTTGTGTGTTTTGTGTTACAACCGCCGATCAAAAGTTCAGCCGTGATCTTTTTAGTTAATAATTGGATAAGTTACCCAAATTTAGATAACCATTTCCTTCCATACTTGCATAGAAACAAGCCATGTTACAAACGTAAATAGTTGGCTTGCAGAACTCTAGTCCGAATAAGGGTTCCGTTTTTTGCCATTTGGCTACGGAACCCTAAAAACCAACAGCTTTACGTGCTTTCCAAATACGAAAGTATTAACACCGCCAACTTCCAAACTACGGACTTTAATTAGTTACAAAAACCAGGTATTTCCTGTTAGAAAAACTTAATGCAGTGTCAATTTTACTCAGATAAATACACATCTCCATCCAAAAAACATCTCTATTATATACCTATTACTTAAATTTACATCATACCAATACATAACCAAAGGCTACGCCGAACCAATTACGAACATTGCCCCCTCCCTTGTGTTTCAAAATGCAATTAGCGTTGAAGCTAAAGCAATATACAATGTCATCAACTGTTAAAGTGCCTTGTCATACTCACTTCCAAACTCATATTGATGTATCGGTACCGCGAACTATGTCCAACTATTTATATGTTAATTAGAGAGAGTGTTTGACATAAGATCAAGTCTTCATGGCTAAACAAACGCCATGGTCTTAGGCAGTTGTATCATATATAAAAAGCAACGAAATTCCACAAACATTATGTCTGGTTATAAAAGTCAAAACACAAAATACATAGGTACTCCTAAAATGTTAATAGGACAAATTCGATTGTTGGGAATTAAACTCCACATACGATTCAAACATTATATTTTATCCTTGTTTACAATGGATTAACTAGTTATTTACAATGTTTATAGCACGAACACCCGATTATCATTATATTATCTTTCTTTTTTCCTATTCCCCGCGTCCCGTTCCCAAATTGAATGACGTGCCGCCATCTTTTCCTCAATGTTGCCACTCCTTTTATTTAAAGTAACACAATTGACTAGTGATTAATTGTGGTAAATAAATTATTTTGTATTTTTAAAATATCTAGACACGCGGCAGCGTGTCAAGCCAAGTTCAAGCAAAAAGGAAAGGAACGGGCTAGCCAGCGCCAAGTGTATATTTACACGAACCATTTGGTGGCACTTTTGACCCTTCTATAACTTAATACCTATTTAACGTAAACACATGAAACTACGTCAGTTTAATAAGGTCCATAAGGACACCTAGAAGCTCAAATTTCATGAAGCTAACTCAAACGGTTATAAAGATATGAAGGTCAAAAAGTCGTAAAAATTAGTATTGACTCACTGACTTATAGTAGCAAAACCTAACGTACTTCCAGATGACCTAGAAGGATGAAATTTGGAATCCAGATCGATAATTGTGTGTAACCGTAGGAAAAAATCTGAAAATAGAAAAAAGTTAAAAATTAGGGGGGGAACCCCCCCCCTCCCCCTATTTTTTAACTTTTTTCCATTTTCCGATTTTTTCCTACGGTAACACACAATTATCGATCTGGATTCCAAATTTCATCCTTCTAGGTCATCTGGAAGTGGGTTAGGTTTTGCTACTGGTTAGGGTAACAAAACCTAACGTACTTCCAGATGACCTAGAAGGATGAAATTTGGAATCCAGCTTGGTGATTGTGTGTAACCGTAGGAAAAAATCTGAAAATAGAAAAAAGTTAAAAATTAGGGGGGGGAACCGCCCCCCCCTCTCCCTATTTTTTAATTTTTTTCCATTTTCTGATTTTTTCCTACGGTTACACACAATTATCAATCTGGATTCCAAATTTCATCCTTCTAGGTCATCTGGAAGTGGGTTAGGTTTTGCTACTGGTTAGGGTAATAAAACCTACTAACGTACTTCCAGATGACCTAGAAGGATGAAATTTGGAATCCAGCTTGGTAATTGTGTGTAACCGTAGGAAAAAATCTGAAAATAGAAAAAAAGTTAAAAATTAGGGGGGAAACCCCCCTCCCCCTATTTTTTAACTTTTTTCCATTTTCCGATTTTTTCCTACGGTCACACACAATTATCGATCTGGATTCCAAATTTCATCCTTCTAGGTCATCTGGAAGTAGGTTAGGTTTTGCTACTATAAGTCAGTCAGTCCTAAACGCGCGCTAAACAACCGGCCAACAACGCGACGGTGTGTCTTCGGCGGCGCGCGGCACCACATTAAATCTCAATACCTGCCTAGTTTTCTTTACAAAAAGTAATGATATCCCACCAAAAACATAAATGTGAAAAAGGAGAGCCAAGTTCAATACAAAAATTATGTTTGGCTGTGGGCTTCGCCGCAAAAAGAATGGAGATCTAATTGAGTGCCAAGTTCTATGATCTTAAAGTAGGTAAGATTTGACTTGGCCAGTTTTTATCAGATTTAAAATACATAAAATTATATAATATGTTGAATAACTTTATAAAATGACTGATGTAATAAAAACTGGCCAAGTCAAATCTTACCTACTTTAAGATCATAGAACTTGGCACTCAATTAGATCTCCATTCTTTTTGCGGCGAAGCCCACAGCCAAACATAATTTTTGTATTGAACTTGGCTCTCCTTTTTCACATTTATGTTTTTGGTGGGAATAAACCTTACACGATACATTGATCTAACCCCAAATAAAATAGCTTTAGCACTTGTGTCATATAAACATTCAGACACAGTACAAGCATTAATTTTTGGTACACGAATGTTTGTCCTGGATTCGATTTAAACCGGGTACCCGGGGATGGGCTGGTCAATAGCCACAAGGCTGGCACCGGCACCGGCACCCAATCGGGTGTGAAAGGGAAACCGGGGGAGTTATGTATGTATAATAAAAAAAGGCCACTACCAAAGGCACCATCGGGCCAATCCCAGATATGCCTGTCTTACTTAGGTACATTGAGGTTCAAACTACCGCAGTCAGCAGATCGTACTACTGGGTTCCAGCCAATCGCATATATCTATATTATAATTATATACGAATAATGTATAAGGACAAAATGTTATAAGAGTAACAAACAAGAGACCTTGCGACTTGTCAGTTGACATTGCCATGCGGGTCCAACATAATTCCATTTCACGCTTCGTTGTTGCACATTATTTACGATACGTTACGTTTTGACGAGCCATTTGGTGTAATGGTCGAGAAGTCAGCTACTACACCAAAGGTTGCGGATTCGATCCCCGCAAGATACAAAAATTTGTGTGCATGAACATGTCTGTTTGTATCGGTCTGGGTGTTTTTATGTATAATATGTATTTATTTACGAAAAAAAGTATATAAGTAATGTAAATCCGTTGTCTGGCACCCATAGCACAAGCTGATGCTTAGTTTGGGGCTAGATGGCGCTGTGTGAATAATGTCTAGATATATTTATTTATTTACTTCATAAAATGTTATCTATTTAGTGTCGACATAACATGATCTAGACTTTTCCTTACGTAGCGGTGTGAAAAAAATCAGTTGCTATGTTGTTGGGCACATTACCCGGTGAACTATCCGCATTTATTTTGCCTCAACCACGAGAAATTTAGCTAATAAATTTCTATTTGCACTACCTTTCCACCACAGAAACAACAGTATATTGTTTTTGATTAATGCGCTTTATTCAGTCTATTTGATTGTTATCTAGATATAATTTCTTACATAAACGTGTAACTATCAACCCTATATCAACTCCTAACTCGTTTATTTATAAACATATTTTTTTTAACCTGGTAGTCGCATTCTGAGTTCTAAGTGCTCCAAAGTAGATTTAAATCACACAACTTAAAAAGAACTTCATCGCAGGGAAGGTAAATCGTCAATACAAATAACGATAAAAGTAAACTTAACACAAAGAAAAGCTGCAATAAAAACAACAACAACGTAGCTCTTTTGGAGCCATTTGCATATTTTAAGGTGCTCAACAGACAGCCCAAAAAACTTCGTAAAATACCTTTGTGCACCTCGGCTCGCAAACAAAAACAAATTACCAAACATTTCCAAATAAACCGTAGCTTAAATATCCTTGCTGTAGATATTTCCAGTGGCGTTATCTCAGTCCACATCTCGCATCCCTGCATTACGCTAATAGATACAGAGTCTTGGTTTATCCCTTTTGATAGAAAGCCTAAGCGAGCGGAATTTTTATTCTCCGGGGCTTATAAGACCATGTCGGCAGCGTATGCCCGACCATTTTTCACACGGTCTGGTACAATGGGCTGGATGCGCCCAAATTATCTTTCATGAGTTTAAGCCGGTCGCTCATTCGGCGCGTATTGTTTAGTATCAACACAGTTAGAAAATTGTGAAAGGATAATATACATATTTTTTACACTGTAATTTAAGTTCTCTCGAATATTTATAAACCTCATAATTGTGGACTCGTAACAGTCCAATATCATGTCAAGTCATTACAAATGGATTCTAAAAAATATTCCTACCACCAACCAGTGAACAAAGGCGGAAATTAAACGCTCGACAGGTTGAAGTTGACTGTTGAGTACTTGAACCACAATTCCATTGAGGCACGGTGATAGATAAACCTCAATTTTATATCTAATGGAACAAGCAAATTCAGTAGGTATCAGATAGCCTACACATATGTACGACATTGTTTTATCATCAAATACTATTTGGCGAGTACGCCGTAAATTGTACAATTCGATTCGGCCACCATACTCAATCATCGAACCAGCAGACATACCGCATTCTGCCATTGTGGCAAGTGTGGAATTCCACCAATAGATAGTAAAACAATTTGCTTCCACTTGACATGCATATCGCTACACAAGTATAGGTAAATATTTAAAGTACCAAACGTTATAAATCCGAGTTTGTGATTCCCAAAATAAAAATACTATCTATGATATTGATTTATCTACTCTTGCAATGTCTGACTTAGCAATTAACGTCACAGGCGTACATTGAGATTGGTCCGAAAAAAGATAGGAAATCTTCTAACACCGTTTACACCACCGTGCATTTATTTTCACGCTTCGCTAGAAGGAACCTTTAACAAAGGAAGAGTGCGGAAGATAAGCCGGCAATTAATTTCACTCATTAACGATACTTTAAAGATTAGAGTCAACAAAATGTGAGATGCTTTTTACTGAAGCATATGAAAATATACCGATACCGAGCACATCAACATATCATAATATCGTTTACCGCCATCACATAAGATAATTAATAATTATATATTTTTGTTTTCAGGCCAGGTGGAGCGATGATCTGTTTAGCTACCCTGCGGTTATGGTGCATAAAAGCATTCTCCTCCGAAAAAAAAAAAAAAAAAGGTGGAGCGATGATCTGCGCAAGATGGCTGGCAGGAGCTGGATGCGAGTGGCCGAGGATCGATCAGCGTGGCGAGCATTTGGAGAGGCCTATGTCCAGCAGTGGACTGTTACAGAGTCTGATGATGATAATGATTTTTGTTTTGTTAATAATGGCTCTAGGAAAAGGTTGGTAAACGATAATTTTCACCCAGCAGCCAGAGCGGGTAATAAACAAAAAGAACCGCTGAAATTTCTGTAAGCTCATAACAACTCTTACCAGGACAAGTTTGTACAAAAGCTTTTAAAAAAAGGTTTCCCCTTTTTTATTAGGTTTGCCATCCGTACGAAGCATGGGCTATGAAAAATAACAAAAACTTCAATTTTATTTTATACTAGATCAGCGAGCCTTTGATTTCAAGTGAACTGGCTCTCACATTAAAACTGCCGGAACACAGCCAGAGCTGTTATGGCGGCAGATTTCGCCTGTGAGGGTAGTATCTAGCCAGTCAGATTCTGAAAAAGCCCTACCACCAACCAGACCCAAGGCGGGAATCGAACCCACTACCTTCGAGTTTTATACCCGAGCGGTCCAGTCATTGCCCATGGTCCACCTTCGTAGTTCACCCAGGTGTACCAAGTCCACGGAGGCGGTCAAAATGTTAAACATTTAAAGTTCTGCCGTTCTACTGATACCCTTTCAACTGGAAAGAGAAAATTGTTCCGTCAGAAAAAGTAGACCAATTCTGAGATTACTGGCAGATAGCTTATGTTATTTTTACGTGTAAAATACGTAAGTCGTCTATTATTTTTATAAATATTTGCCGTAATCCCCATTGTAATCTTTTATTCCAAGCCCAATAAGCAAATCCCCGCTCACGGCTAAAAATGTTCTCATTAGGCTAACGCAAAGTACATCCATGGTGCTCATAATTTCATATAACTTATAAACTT
The DNA here is from genome assembly GCA_949319885.1 of Mecyna flavalis. Lineage (NCBI taxonomy): Eukaryota > Metazoa > Arthropoda > Insecta > Lepidoptera > Crambidae > Mecyna > Mecyna flavalis. The sequence goes on along the minus strand of OX439435.1, from coordinate 7,733,214 downwards.
CGGTAAAAAGAAAAAACTTTCACAAAATATAGGAAAATCGATTCATTCGCAACTAAAGTTTTGAATAAGAATATTCAAGTTGAGCTAAATATTCCTTCTCAGCACTTGTTTCCTTTAAAAGGCTAGGAAGTAGACCTTCATTAGCACAAGACCGGCGCCTTACTGCTGGAAGTTAGCTGAAGTGTTTGAGCGTTTACTCGTTAATTCACAAACTCGATTTTATAAGCAGGTGGTCCAGTTTAATTTTGGCACAGTACCAACATCTTGTGATCCTTCTAGTCAGTAAATCTTCCATCCGATCATTTCATCGACAGGATGACCGATTATGACGTGTAGAGGTTGGGGGCTTGTTCCCCGCATGGTACAAACATTTCTATGTCTACGGGCAAGCCATCGTACCATAGAGATCTAAAGTTTCTGTTATCTGTGCATCGTACATACGTTTTTGCCCACGCTGCAACCTAGTTTTAGCGCGAGCGCAGATACCTACTTGTTTATTTTTACATTATTAAGCTAAATTATATTCATACTCAGAACGTCACTAACTGTCCAACCAGACACTACTCAAGGAAAGATCTGCCAACATAACTACTTGTAACTTTTTTTAAGTCAATATATAACTTATACTACGGCGGTCTTTCTCTACGGCGTTCTCAACCAACTTCAACTACCACTACAGACTATTCCTGTACGGTGCTTCGTGGTCAACTAAGCGGAACCCCGTACACTATGCATGAACTTGAACATATTGCCTAATTGTATCGGCCTGGATGTTTCTAAGTATGTATTCACAAAATGAATCTTAAAGCACGTTGAACGATTCATCCTGGTTAACCTTTTCAACGCCAATGTCTGATATATCAGACAAACCATTTTCGTGCCCACCACGCCAATGTCTGATATATCAGACAAAAAAACATGATCAAGAAACGTTGTATTTTTACTTGCCTGAATGAGTTGAGTATAAATAACCTAATAATTTTTTGGAATTTTTTGAAGTGAAAACTTCTTTAGCGGCGTTGTGCACTTTTTTTGTATGGGGAAAAAATGTTAAACTCGCGTCAGGATTTATGTGTCACGTGACCTGATCGAAAATCCATATAAAATTTGAAGTCCGGACACGTGTTTTCTACAAACTTATCTGTTCCGGTGGTCAAAATTGGAACTACGTGAAATGCAATGCAAAAACGATATTTAATGACAGTTTTAAATAGACAGTAGCGACGCCGCCACCGGAACAGATAGTTTGTCGGTCTATAGACAATAATGGTTTTTTGTTCAATTTGACAGCTCATTTATGCAAAGAAAAGTACTTCTTATGTACATCAGGAGTAGAGTAAATAATTGTATTAATAAGAACTGATGTTGTTTTCTTGAGTTTTATTCCTTTAGCGTAAGGTATATTTTTCTTTGCATAAATGAACTGTCAAGTGTGACCTCTTCTACTATTATAGCCGCAGTGCGGTCGCTTCCTATATGCTTCCTATGCTACAAAGTGACCACAAAGACCTTAATTTGATATCCTGCAAAATTCAAAATTTAATTGCCGTAATAAAACATTTAAAAAGTTTGGAATATCTTTATTCGCCGGAATTATATAACAGTATTTTGTGGAAATTAACACCACTTCTCCGCAGTCTTTGGATCCGCTATGCTGCGGAGCATGCATCAGGTCGTATGAAGTTGGAAATGCTGTCCGATTTCCTGCGACAAGAGGCTCGTTCTCACACACAGTTTGGCTTGTTACCCCAAATTCCCAGTGAACATCCTCGAAAGCGAAATGTTGATTACTGTAACACCACTCGTGTTATTAACGATTCGGGAGTCTGCGGATTCTGTAAAGGGAATCATTTCTTGGCCAATTGCTCCAAATTCAAAAGTTTATCCGCAGATTCCAGTATGCAATTAGTTGTAAATTCCAAACTTTGTTTTCGTTGTTTAGAAAATAAATAGTTGTCAATCAAAAAAGTATGACATTGACGGTTGTCAATCATTTTATCATCGTTTATTACATGGCGTTTCAGTGTCACAGCAAGGAGTTTCTGATAAGTCTGAAAAAGTTTCTGATTACATTTGAGAGATAAACTTTTTAATGTAATATAAATTGTCATGTTTGTGTACGATAGCGCAATAAATAAATATTGTATTTTACCACATAAATGATAGTACTTTTATACCTCTACCAATCAATTAAATCCCTAACCATTCCAAAATACATATCAAAAATGCACAACGTTAATATTCAGGTTTTCACTTCTGCCGGCACTCCCGGAGTGCAACCCGTCGTTTTTTTTTTAATGGTCGTGGCGTGTGGGGCACCATTTTCGGAAAAAAGCGTGGCGGGGAAAGGGTTAAGTGCCCGCAGTGGCAGCTTACCATCAGGAGGGCCAAAATGTTAATAATGATACTCGTACCAATAAACAATTTTAACCTCTATAATATCCAACTGCAAAGCCACTCAGTCTTGAATAATTACACCAACCGAGTAGGTAACTTGTTTATTCATGAACAAGGTACTGGTATAATACCAAGTATTTTAATCGATATTTTGTTTCTACGGAGTTAAGAATGCTCAGCAGTAAATTAAATCACACAAGTCATAAAAGTTTTATGGCGTAGCCGTAATAGCCGTAAATATAGGTAATATTCTATTGAGAGACACGACACTAAAAAGCAACACTCAATAGCCACCAAGTAGGCTCTTCTGTTTGCTCCCACATCAAAATATTATAGTAGAGTTCGTTTGTAAGCTGTTAGTTTTTTTTTATATACCACATCAGTTGGCAGACAGACTCGCGTCCCACCTGAAGGTAAGCGGTCACTGCGGTCTATTCCATTGTGGGACACTTTTTCAGTAAGCGTCGCTCAATGTGCTGCCAAACTGTAGACTCATCTGATCTTTGAGCCTTTTATTTCAGGTGTACTGGCTCCCACATTAATATTGCCGGAACACAGCCAGAGCTGTTATAACTATAACGGCAGATTTCACCTGTGGGGCTGGTAGCTAGCCAGTTGGACTCTGTAAAAGTCCTACCACTAACCAGATCTATGGCGGGAATCGAACCCACGCCCTCCGGGTTTTATACCCGACCGGCGTAGCCACTATTCCACGGAGGCGGTCAAATGTTGAAACGGACCGAACGCGGAGCAATACCACTCGCTCACAGAAGATCAACGTATGAGTAGCAGCTTTGATTTTGCGCTTCGTTATCTCTGGACATTATTCATACAGCGCCATCTAGCCCCAAACTAAGCATTATCTTGTGCTATGGGTGCTAGACAACGGATAAACATTACTTATATACTTTTTTTTGTAAATACATACATATTATACATAGAAACACCCAGACCGATACAAACAGACATGTTCATGCACACAAATATTTGTACCGTGCGGGGATCGAACCCGCGACCTCTGGTGTAATAGCCGACTTCTCGACCATTACACCAAATGGCGTTGGCGAGTAGAAGTGCCGGAGGCTTGAAGGAGGGACTTTCCCATCGCCATTCCTCATAGCCCTTGACCTTTATCCCTTGTTCCATGTTCTTCCTTTCTCCAAAGTAGGGCAACGCATTTGAGACTCTAATGTCAGGTGTCCTTTAGCGGGAGTGATCTCTCAACACACACACTAGCTCATTTACCTTACAGTCGTCCAGCTATAATGAAAGGATATTTAATACTGTATAAAAAAAGCAACTACCATACTGTCTTTCATAAGACATTATCTCAAATGCAAAAACTAAACAAATTTTTATCTCGTTTATTCCACGCCAGCCACTTGGGCAAAGAAAATTAACACCTAAAAATATCGTTTGCATAATTATGTAGACACCACGTTTTATACATTTTTTATTTACCTTTTTATTTAAAACTCTGAAAAGAGGCCAAGGCCTGCGTATCTAGGACGGAGGGATGACCAGGGGAATAAAGCTCAGATATTCGGGTCATTATCGAATTCCGGCACGGTACTATTTTATACGATCCCTAGTCCCACGGAACCTACCCCGGATATAACTGGAGATATTTCTGAATATAATTATATTCACCCGACAACTTTAACTGATATTTAATACCCTTTACAGAATCCGAATATTTTAATATTAGCAAACTCAGAACGATACAGCTTTAGTTAATAAAGTATGTGTGTGATGAGTTAATTAACCTTTAAGCGAAATAACTAAAGCAGACTAAAATATGGAAGCAAATTAATTAGGAATCAATTAGATTTATAGCAAATTTTTACTACGCAAGCAGTAGATTGCAAGCAAGACCACAGCAAGTATTTATATCAAGCAAGCAAGGGTTTAACCACGCATGGGTGATTTTATTAATAAACAAACGTGGTGCACCATGTAAGCAGATTATCAAGCGCAAGATAATTCTACAATGTAAGTGGATTTAACCCTTTCAACGCCAATGTCTGATATATCAGACAAACCATTTTCGTGCCCACCACGCCAATGTCTGATATATCAGACAAAAATACAGGATCAAGAAACGTTGTATTTTTACTTGCCTGAATGAGTTGAGTATAACCTAATAGTTTTTTGGAATTTTTTTTTTAATGGTCGTGGCGTGTGCTGCACCATTTTCGGAAAAAAGCGTGGCGGGGAAAGGGTTAAGCTTGAGCGATTATGACACTCAATCAACCAGTAGGAGTAAGCAAACTAATCTTATTTTATTATACACACCGTCCACCACGCAAGCAGAACTTTACAACACAAGCAGATTTTAATTCGCTTTATCACATGCAGAGGACAAAGACTATCACAGACGTGTTACAGACAGATAACTAAATTTAGAAAAATAAATAAAGAGAGCGTTTAGGAAACATACAGTTATAGGTACATTGTTATTTACATATAGATTAATTAAACAATAATCGAGTGTAATGTAAGCTCGCATGACACCAGCTGTAGAGTTTATCACATTCAGGATAACCGATAACAAATATTGGGTATAATAGGTATTCGTTAAAAATGTATTTTGTACTCTTACTTAGATACACAATAAGTTAACATTGAATGATTTTAAAAGGCAGTTGTAAGTTCGGAAACTATGTCACAGTAAACACGGCAGCTGTTACGTGTTTGATCGCATAACTTCAGGCGCACGCACCGCAATTAACGCAGCTGTGCTCACGTGACCTGCGTGTCTGTCGGGTCGAGGCTACTATGAGTACGAATTTGCAGAAATTGGAATATTATTAATAAATAAAGTAGCTCACTCAGCTGGTGGAATTTGTACGCCAACGCTTTTTGTTATCAACTACAGCGGTCCACCTACAGCCCATCCCTAACTTCATGGACAAACCTGATCAAATCGTCCACGCAAACTTCTATGGCAGAATGCGTTCGCAACGCGACAAACCTTCGAAAGAGAGGAAACATTGCCAGGAGTTCAAGCTGAAGAAACCGACGAAGTCTTAAGCAAGCACCTTTATTCCTCATAGTCTCTGACTCCGTTGAATATTGCTGAACGCAAAGAAAAGAAAGAACGAATTCCATTTACTAAAAGTGATAAAAACCTATGAAAAACATTATTTTGCGTAAGAGTAAATTAATATATCAAGCCAAATTTAATTTGCCCATCCCATCAAATGATTCGTCTACCGGCCAATCTAATTGAAGGCCTGCATGAGCGATCGTTTGGTTATACCTACAGGATTAATTTCTGAATAATTCTTGGCACCATTATAGGTATCAGAGATTCCAAAAGCTAATAACATTTATTACTAAGCATCTATATCGTTAGAAAAACATGTCAGTACCTACAATTAAGCTACTATGATCAATGCAAGCATTTTACCATCAAATTATAATTCAGACGACAATTTGAAATACGAATGATACGCCTGTGCAATTTCACAATCGCAATCAGACAAATGTACAAAGTATTTAATCGAATGAAAATGCATTAGAAACAGCAATTTTTATGCGTAATCTCGTGATTAACAAAGTGAAAGTAACCCATGAAGACTATCTGACATGTAACATAGTTTAATACTTTATACTTTTTAATTGCCTGCCAAAAGTTTACTTTTATAAGAATCCTATTTCTACTATTTTGCAAATAGCTTTATGTAATTATTTTAATATTATTTTAATAAATAAAAAAAAATCCACGGCTTCTTATGTCTAGTAATATGATTCACTCGGGTAATGAAGTATCCGAATATCCGAATAATGTACGACTTAAAATACCTATTGAAACTTCGTAGACGTTTAAATTAGTAATCTAATATATTCCATTTTGACAGACAAATTTCTTATTTACAAGCGGGGAAAATGACCATAAATGAAGAAAAATCTACGGATCTGTGTTCATTGATAGTGTATATACTGTGTTGATATACTGAACATGAATTTTATGCATGTAATGCAGAAATTAAAACCCAGGCTATGACGTATACTTTGACCCTGCTGCGGTCAACTGAAGTGTCACAAAACTTCTAAACGTTATGTTAAAAACACGTGGGCGAAAACAAACCATCTCATCTTTTCGGGTCTTTCAACGACAATCATTTCATTCGACACAGTCATTGACTTACCAAATGTAAGTAAATGAGAGCACATAATGAAACTTCCATCCAATTACCATTTGCGGGGACTGCGCCCCTTGTAGGCCATATAAATAGTCTCATTATCAAACAGTCAAGAAAGTCGATGGTTACGATTTCTTTTAAAACCTTCACTCAAAAGGCGTCCCTTTTTTTCGTTCAACGAGTGCCTTTTGAGAGGGTACGAAATTTCTGCAATTTTTCACACTGAGCTATAAATGGACAATCAGGGTTATAAAAAACCATATTTCTGAGATATTTTTTATACAATAAAAGCATATCCACACTAGACAAGTTGCAGAAGTTAATAAGTAATTTGAAAGTTAAGCTCACTACTTAAACTTAAGTTATAAGTACTAAATTTATTGTGAGATCCAAAGATTCAACAACAATAGCAACAATTGAAGAACGAGAGCATTCAACCGAAAAAGATTTGAAACTATTTTTGAACACAAAAACTTTCAGATCTTTTAAACACGATCTCGTAATCTTAGTCCGTCTTTTTGTGAAAACTTATGTTTGAAAACTGATTTAAGTGTTAGGGATCTTTCTCGCTTGGCCACGCTGCTGAAATACCAAGTCCAAAGATTTAAGTTTGAAGAAAGTGAATCGTTGAGCTGAATTGGCAGTGGAGATTTAGTGATAACAACAAGTTAAAGCCCTAGGGCTTAAAGCCCTATGTTAACATAATCAGCGCAAAAAGGTGGATGCATAGCATCTACCTGCATGCCAAATTTCAGCCCAATCCGTCCAGTGGTTTGGGCTGTGCGTTGATAGATCACTTTGTCAGTCACTCAGTCACCTTTGAGTTATATACAATTTAGATTATTGGAAATTGTGATTTCTAGAATTGGTATGATCTTAAAATTTGATTTTGGTAAGAATGAATTAGCATTCAAAATCAAACATACCCTAGGTATTCCGAAAATCTACCTACACCCAAATAAGTTTCTATTTAGTGAATAATTGCTGGGATTGCCTGCAAAACGTAGATAAAGGGCATCGAGGGAGCCGTCGTAATATCCCAGACAGCGCAAATCCCTCCTTGCTTACCTAAGCCTCCGCTTCATTCATGCCTTCTGTAATACCACAATACTGAACATTTAATAAAACCTATTTCAGTTTTCTGAAACTTATGTACTCATCATCATCATCATCCCAGCGTATTCCCGATTGCATCCAGTTTGGAGCTCAGGATCCGCTTCGACTATGACGCTAGATTTTACAAGCCTGGTTATTACAATGGAGCGATTGCCATCTGACCTCCGTAACCCTACAAGAGAAACCGACCTACTTGAAACAGAGTCTTCCCGACTTAACGTGCCTTCCTAAGCACGGAATCATTAAATTTTCAGAACATTCAGGTGATTCAAGCCTATGTCCTAACCAAACTGGAAACAATCACACAAACTGATGCTCCCCGTGGGATTCGGACCCACGACCTCTTGATTGTAGAGCCCAGCGCTCTTACCACTGCATAGTTGCAGCTGAAACAGTACTATGATGACTACATAGAGCATCAGCCTATTGAATATCCCACTGCAGGGTAGGCTTCCATCATTAAAATCAAGTCATGGTCACAAAGACGGATTCTGGTCTAATCACGCTACTACGACACGCTTGCCAAATGCAGATTGGTGCTCACAAACCCGAGCAGTGTTCGTTTCAATTCATATTGAAATCATTATTTTATTTTTAAAATAAGACTCTTGCTACCTCCGTAGAACAATGACTCTGGTGTGAAAACCGTGAGGTTGTGGATTCATCCAGCCTTAGATCGAGTAGGGTCGGTCAATCGCCACAAGCGGTGTTCCAACCAGGGATGTTATGCAGCTTCGATTCCGATTCCGTTAAGTCGGAACTTCCGATTATTATTACACTTTCAGTTTCGATTTCGGCTCCGAAACTTTTAATCGGAGGTTAAAGCGTAGCCATACACTATCATTTAATTTAATTTTGGAGTCAATGCATTTGATTTAATTTGTTGTTTAGTTAGAAACATGTTGATTTTTTCATTGCCTGTGTTAATTTGCTCTTGTAATAAAAATGAAAAAAATAAATATTGAATGATGTTTTTATTTTGTCCTTCAATGGAAATTGCCACTACTTCTGCCTCTGCATCCGACTCCGATTCCGATTCCGGTTCCGATTCCGATAAATCAATTATAAAAACTGATTCCGACTTAGGTTCCGATAAATTTACCTTCGTTACATCCCTGTTCCAAACTTGCCCGTATCGCATATGAAAGAGAAAGGAAGTTTAGTAGTGTGATAAACATCTTTAGTCCCGAGTCCAAAACACGGCCGCAGGCGTTGTTAGCCTATGGTTATGCTGAATAACCGCATTCTCCTTCGCAAAAATAGCTTGGGGCTGGTTAGTTGCAGGACTTTTAAGATTCAGACTGACTAGCTATCATCCCAATAGGTATTTGCCGCCATACTAGTTCTGTCTCGCAGCCAATGAACTAAGATAAGGTCTACTATGTATACACTGGCAGGGATCTAATAATTTCGTTTATGAGCCGAGACATTGGCATGTAGTGTGGTGCACGACGTCATGTGATGACGTATAGAAATGATTATTGTTTTCTTTATAAATTAATATTGTATTTCTTTAATGTAAACATTCAACATGTAATCCGACACTTTTCTAAACAAACTTAACGTCATTGTAAAACGTTATCGCATTGACCTATTTAAGGATACTATAAAAACCCTGTTTTCTCTAAATAAATCGATCAGTGCAGACACGACTTCTCTGGTATTATTTTGTCTCCCGACGCCGCACATTGCATGGCGACCCTGCCAGTGCTGCCTTTAGGGCAGTGCTGCGCAACAAAATATTGAAGTGTTGTTTTTTGTTTTTACTGAAAAGTAACTGTTAAAAAATTGTGAAGGACTTAATAAACAAAAAGTGAATGCTGTCGCATCAATACGAAGAATAAGAAAAGAAGAATGAGTGTGCCGAACGGCCGGGTGAGTGATAGACAGAGCAGGTGTGAGAATGCTGGGCGCTGCACATAGGTAGATTTGACCGATTTAGGCGGCCAAAAGTCGAAATATTGAAAATCACCACACAAATAAACAATTGACACCATTATGTACCTAACATTCCAGGGCACCTACCCTGATAATTTTAAACTTTTAGCTAACGACTGTGCAAATCTACAGGTATTAGAAATTAGGTCGTCGCATGCAGTGTACGTATCGGTTCTCGGTGCCTTCAGTTTAAGTGGTGTTATAAATTGCAACAAAAAAAATTCGGCGTACTTTTGTGTAGTGAATGCAATGGATTCCTATAATTCAGGTAAGAATCTATTGATTAATTAAAAAAATATGAAAAATTAAGTCAGTTTACTGTATCTAACAAGCATTTCAACGTAACACCTTTTTTCTTAGCAATTTTTTGTAAATTTTATTCTTCAAAAGACATTTTGAAATACTTCCCCGGTCTTCCCCGGTATTCTTTATATCACAATAATTTTGGCATATATTCAAAATTAAAATAACAATAACAGTTTCTGCCTAATAGCGCCTATCGCTAAATAAGAGTAAATCGAAGTTGTCAGGGTAAAAACTCTAAAAACCGTTTATTTAATTATATTTCTTATTAGTAATTCCTTTTCTTTTTGTTACAGAGTCTGCCAATGCCTCTGGTGTTACAGTAGTGACTCGCAAATATTTATTTCAGAAGATGATGAGACAGAATTTACCAAATATAAATGTCAAATGTAATTATTTAGAAAATTATCTTATTGAGTACTAATAATTAGGTATTTGTCAGTTTTAGTTATTTTTTTGTGAAATGACCATATTATGTTATTTATATAATTATTATTGTAGTAAAATCATTGTGTTATTTTTTTAAGTAACATTTTTTTTATGTTTTTCTCTTTTTTTTCTTTTTTGTGTTTTTTTGAAAATAATAATTATTTTCAATAAAATCCGACGTATTTTTATTATAAACTCCAATTTAAAAAAAATTAGACGCTAAAATAATTTTGGCCGCCTAAATCGGTCAAATCTACCTATGTGCGCTGGATGTAAACGAGCCGGATGAGAAGGATATGCGGGGTGCCGGGAGTAGTAGTTGGTGCCGGAAAGATGTCTGCTGCCGGGAGATCAACGCCATCCCAAGGAAAAATTGTGAGAAATTGTGACGGTGTAACAGTTTACCCAATGACCAGACATTTTTTTTTCTCTCTTTTATATTAAAAAAAAATATACATATTATATAAGATTATAAGTAGATAAAATGTTAACAAAGTAATACCTATCAAAAAAAAGAATAAAACAAAACCTTAAAATAAATTGAAAATGACGCCTGTTTCCCTGCTAAGATTGCTTGCCATGTTTCCAACATCAAGATAATTACCATCTGCTAGTATCGTCGATTGTTTGTATATTTTTCCGCCTCAACATTTACTCTTACGTAAACATTAACAAGCTCTAAATACCGGCCAATTTAGTTCTCCTAAGTATAAAATTACCCGTCTGACAGACTGACGGCATTGTTTTTGAGTGCATGCACGAATATTTCTTCCGATTTTGTGCTGAAACAATTTTTATGTACATTTTGATGGGTCATCAAGGAAAAAACTTAAGCATGCGTACAAATGAGACTGGGAAAGAAGGACAAACTAAAATATTATTATTTCTACTATCCCATAGGAAATTAGCATTATCCTGGCTCATCCATCATCGTAAAAAGTAACCTATTTCTTTTTCCAATGTCTAATCTATGTTTGTACCAAATTTTATCAAAATGTGTTGAGTGGTTAAGGCGTGAAATTATTAGTATTAATAGGTATTTCATAGGAATTGAATGTATAACATCGTGAACAAGGTCAAATCATAAGACCAAATAACGCAAAAAAGGCAATACGGACCATTTCTGACGAAACTTTGCCAAACAGTTTACATACCTTTTGTGAAGAGGAAAAGCTTTTCCAAAGAATTGAGTTATTAATTTGGAAACTCTACCTTTTGCCCACGATTGTTTGGCCCCGGCGAATGAACAACACCTACCTACAGTTTTGTATCAATTCTGTTCTGTGTTCTCAAATTATATTAATACAAACGTCATAAATTACATTACGTCATTTTTTATTACGAAATTATAATACTACTTAGGTATCTACTTTCGTCCCTATCAATATCACAAGCGGGAGAGATTTTCCGCTTAAAGCTCTCTGTATTGTTTAAAATTTCTTATCTGCATCGAACTTGGTAACTTGGAGGGGGTATTTGCATAGTACGTTCACCTCGACACACTGTTATTCAGACAAATTAAGCCACATCCGTGTCAACAATGCGCTTCACTACAACTGTACGGGAGATTTATCCATCAATAAACATGAAAGAAGCGATCATTTGGTAAATACAGACGTAAACCCATTAATTTTTCAAACCAAACCATTTTTACTCTTCGTACACAAGTTAGATAATACATTATTCAGTAAGTAGACAATTTTCATTCATAAATAAAGATGTTCGCATTGTCAGTAAACGTGGGAAAATTTTCCACGGTAACAAGCGACAACTGTCAATATTATGATGAATAGTATTTTAACTATCCACTCGAGGACCTAATTGCAGACAGCAAACACAAACAAAGGAAACTGTACGTTCATTTGTAAACACAATTTACGATCGACCGCGTAGCTTCGCGGGGGGTCTCACCTGGAGTTCCTCATTGTACCGGGAGCGCGACGAGCCCGCGTTGTTGGGTCGCTCCAGCAGAAGCAATTGTGTGAGGACTATAACTCCGAACACAGCGAAGAACATTATGAATATGAAGAAGCTGATGTTCGCGCGCTCCTTGGCGCGGTAAGGGGCCGCCCGCGCGCGCCACCTCATCGTGCCGGCAGTTCACTCGCATGGGCACGAATCACCGACACTAACCACGGGCGGCTGCCCGTACGCGCGGCGTTCAACTGACGATGCTGTCACCAGCCCCACGGCGCCATCGCACGCTACTCGACACGACAGATGTCCGCTCTGACGTGACGCGCAACCCGACTGACAGGAATCAACTCAAACACTGGGTTGCAAGTTCAAGGCGATCTTTATTTACACTGCACTGACTCATTGTCACTCCATTCATGCAGGCGCGTTATCAGTACAGCTAAACAAAGCTGCTCACGTGCTATTATTGTCGAGTTTACGCACAGGATTGCGTTTCTAATGTCTGCAACGCATAATTTAGGGTTAAAAGACAATGTGTTCAATTAATGAATACTAAACGATTCTTTCTCCATGACAGAAGTACCTTGCAAATCGGTTGGGAAATGTAAATATGACGATAAAACGGTACATGTTTAAGTTTGTAATATTCAAAGTGCTCCAATGTTTCCTGCATTTCCACCACAAAACTTTTGAGCTTATCGACTGGCAACTCCGTAGGCGGCACGACGCATGCGCGCCGCCCGCCCTACGTTCAATGACTTGATGCCTCTAATCCCTGTCACACAACATCAACTCCGCAACCATAGAGCACGTTAGGGCTTGTAATTTGGAGATCAGCTTATTTGTGACCAAAAAGTTCCAGAATCGAAACTATTCACCTAATTATCCCAAAACATTTTATGAACATTTGAAACTTATAAAACTGTTCTCTTCTAAAGCTAAGGTATGGATATTATAGTTGAACCCTTAGTGAATGAAAACTCTCAGTATCGATATTTATATACAAACTCTACAATATTTTCGTCTAAACCTTTTTTCAAAAGTTTCTATAAACTCTTACACGAGATCGTCTTCTAATCAACTTGAAACTAATTAGGTTGGATTACAAAATGAATCAGTGCTTTACTAACAAAGTTCCCTGGGTTCAACCCCCGGATAAGCCATTACCATCAGTGTAACGATATCTTGATTAAAATGATGGAGGTCATTGCCCTGCAATGTAACATTAACAAGCTGATATCAAAAGCTCAAATTTTTTACCAACTATCCTTGCTGAGCAATACTGAGCAATGAGCATATTGTATGGAGTTGCAGATGTTTTCAAGATTAAAAATAATAAATCCCGTTCTTGTACAAAAGTCTCGATAAACTCGTAAACGATTATATAATCATTTCACCTCTCGTAAATATTTGACTCAAATTAAAAAAAATCTCCATAACTAAAGTCTACATTTTAAGTCATGAGCATGACACACTAGATTATGTAGTTATTTGTCAGAGAACTAATGTGACGAACATTGCACGCAGAATAAGCACGCTGAAGTGGAGGTGGGCCGGCCATGTCTCTAGACGGACTGATGGACGATGGAGCCGACACTGTACTGTACTGGAGTGGAGTGGCTGCCACTTAGGGAAACGTAGTGTAGGACGCCCTGCGGCACGATGGACTGACGATTTGAAAAAGATGGCTGGTGTAAGTTGGATGCAGATTGCACAGGACCGGAATGGTTGGCGCTCTTTGAGGGAGGCCTATGTTCAGTAGTGGACCGCAGTTGGCTGATTGACAAGGGCCAGCTTATGATTAAGGGGGGGGCAATTATGATTAAGGGGGAGGGCAATGGGGCAATATTATTTAGTAGAAAAAATATGAACGCCGAGAGCATGAAGCGTTACAGCTTTGCGGCTAGCGACATTTGATCTTAAGGGGGGGGCAACTGCCCCCCCCCCCTGCCCCCCCTTGGCGACGCCCTTGCTGATTGATACACTAGATTAGACTTTATATTATATAGTCAGCCCCTTACTGTGGTACAAAGGCGAGGCGACAGAAAATAAAACAAAACCAAGTTCCTTTTTTAGGTGGGCTGCGTGTTTGTGTGCCAACAGATCAAGCATAAAAAAAAAGAAAAAAGAGGCCACTACCATTACCGCCCATAGACACCACCGAATAGGGTCTCAAAGGGACATACAATGGAAACAAAAAGACAGAAGGTTGTAGAAACTCCGGGATTCTCACTCACCAACCGAAGCGCAATAACAAAACTACGTTTTTTGTGAGAAGTTGGTACCTGCCATGCTGGCCAATTTCCACTAACCGGCAGGCTGACATGGCTCTCTTGGCAGGTCAGATTGCTGTCCCGTGCAAGAAGAGTAATGCAATAGGGCACGTCTTATGCTAAGGCTAACGCACTGTTTGTGGGCTTGGGCTATAAAGTACTCGTATAATACGAGGATATCCTTTTTTTTTCACGGAGGATAATGCTATTACGCACCATAACCGCCGTGTGTGGACTCAGGACTGCTCGTCCACTACCCACTAAACTCCCCCGGTTTCCGTTTACACCCGAAGTCGTTAAGTACCCATAATGAGTATTTTGCTTTACGTATCACATGAAAGGTTGAAAATAAAGTATTTTTGCATACTTTATTTGTATGTAAAAGTATACAGTATAAATACCAAAAATAAAGTAGGATACGTTATTATAAAGAATGGTTGGCAACCCTAACTATGGATGCAAAACATGAAAATTTTCTTGTTCTGTGATGCAAAACCACGGATAATCATAGCATTATAATATTATGTAATATTAACAAAAGAAAAAACTACACATTGCTTACATATTATGTAAATAATGTGTAGTTTTTTTCTTTTGTTAATAATATATTATATTTACATAATATAATATTGTATAATATAGAATTAGAAACACACAGATCATTACTACAAACTGACAGGATAAATACTAGTACTTGCGGATATCGAACCCGCGACCCCTTGGTGTAATAGACAATCTCGTAATGATAGGCCGCCATAGTCGAACTTCCTACGTGAATTTAGTAGCCGACCTCACTATATTATTAATATTAAACAAACGAAAATCATAAATGTTGAGTAGGCCTCAATCCACGATTTTAGAAAGAAAAAATGTAGCCTTTTAGAGACTTAAAAGTTGGAATTAACGTAATAAAATATTTAAACAATGAAATATTTAAAACAAGAACTTAAAATAATAAAATGTCTAAAATTAAATACATTTTGCATTTTTGATGTTATATAAAAATTATGATTTGTTTTCAATGCAGCGCTAGTGTGCGGTGAAAAGGCTCATGTAAAATCTTTAAATGGCTTAATATACCCTACATCAGTCTTTTATTTTGATTTGAATTTTGAGAACCGGTCACCGACTCGTTTCAAATGATATTAATAAATGATTTTAATGAAGAAAGTCCTTTTCTTACAGAGTGGTATGTACTTTTACTAATTTTATTATCTGTTAGATTAGACTGGGGCGAATAAAACGTTCCGCTCAAAAAATACCTAACGGAGTTTTAAGATTCCTTTGCTGTGTAGACTGCTACGAAGGTATTTCAGAGATTGGGAGTGTCGTTGGAATCCAGTGTGGGGGAAGCCGACAAACTGTACCCATTTAAGTACTTAACTGAATTCCGCACCTTAAGAAAGAGAAGGTTAAATAATAATGAGCAAGTATTTTGCTGGAATAATGCTATTTATGGACAAAACATGTATTATTTCAAAACAGTCGTCTTCGACTGTAAAAAATGTTTAATAGTTGCCCAGTTTCATAGTAAGTGTGTATAAGATGTGCAAACATTACTAATATTTTATTGTATGAATAAATTTCATATAATATTATTATCATTTATTTAGTTAAGTTCCTATATTCGTTTCTACTACGTCATTTCTGCAAAGACCGACCTACTTACCTAATGGTTAAGAAGTCGGCTACTAATAGGTACACCGCGACCTCTGGTGTACCGTACACCAGAGGTCCCGGATTCGATCGCCACACGGCACAAACTGGATGTTTCTATGTCAATGATATTATAATAAAAAATATTATTGTTCTAAGTAGGTACGATTATAATACGTTAGTAGTATGTATTAATAATGTCCCAGGATATTTATTCATTTATTTTTACTAAAAGCTCATAAATTAACTACGCGAACGCACGCACCATAAAATAATATTTTAAATCTTATTTTCTGGCAGTTTTGACTTTTGGAGGACTATAATGTCGAGGCAGTAAGTAAGTACCTAGTTTATGAGAGACCTTTTCAGGAAAACAAGTTGTATGTATGTATAAAGTCTAGATTGAGGATAGAATATTATATTATTATTTAAGATATTTTAAGATATATATATTTTAAGACTAGAACATCGAAATAGCAAAAATTAAAGGCCTGGGTTCGAAAACGAAACATTAAATAAATAATATGTAAAACTCGTGATGAAATGAAAAGTTCAAAACTAATCAAAATAATAATTTGAAGCATATTAAAAATACTTTTAAAGTTCTTATCTGCTTAGAGAAGTTAACTTCTCTGTCTTTTCCTAAATACTTATAAAAATATAAATATTTATAAATAAAAGAAATCGAAAGAAATAGCCTTCCTCCAATCCAAGCTTTAAAGGGCTTCAACGGTAAAAAATTTCGCATTTTCCTTCCAGTTTTCAGACTAGCATCGCGAAACGACACAATCACTATTAAAATATTGCCAGGCGTTATAGCGTTGTTCAAATTATTGTTTTGATGAATGGTATGGTAAGAAGTAATATTACTCCGCACAATAATGAAAATATAGTTCTCCTCATTCACTGAACACATTACACAATATAATTTATTTTACAACACCAAAGGATTAAAATAGTTGAATGCAGTGCTAAAGCTCGAATAAAAAACTACTGTCACTCTGTCAAGTGAAAAATGTCAAACTGACTGACTGTCAGTCAGTCAACCAGAGCCACCAATTTTTTGGTGATTTCAGGTGGCGAGAACGAATTTTTATTCCAATTAAAATGGTTAAAGAAGGGGAACCAGACGACAATCTTTTTAGAGCGTTCGCAAATGCCCTTTACAACACCATCGATTCACCTGTAACGTGGTTCCGAGGTAAATAAATGGTGGTTTAAGTTTGTGTTGTTATGTAAGCGAGTGTTTTTACGGAAAGGTTTTGTTTTGCTGCAGAGAAGGTCGTCGAGCCGAACCAGAAGAAGTACCCCTGGTACCACAAGAAATTCCGCCGTGTACCGACCATCGACCAATGCTATACCGACGATCCCGTGTGCGACTTCGAAGCCAACGCACAGTTCAAACGTGATAGGTTAGTTGGAACTGTTTAAATTGCATTGAAAGAATATAAGAACACTCAACAAATGAGTAATTCGATACGTGCATAGGCACTGTCATAGATAACATAACTGAGAATGTGTTTTAATGATAATGTATCTAACATTCTTCACCATAGAATATTCTAAGAGATTGTTTCATGTTTGCTTTGGACCATATTAAAGTTTACTATTTAATGGGTGACCTACTTACCAACATCATTTTTAAATAATTATTAATAAGTATAAAAGCTAAAACTAAATTTAAGTGTATGTACTTCAAAAGTTCCATTAATTTTGCTCTATGTTTGAAATAGATTGAATTTTGTATGAGATTACTGTTGAATTTCTCTTTGAACTTATTGAATTTTTTAACCACTCAACGCCGAACCAGCACTCGGGTGCCGCATAACAATAGATTTTCTATTGTGTCTAGTAATCCGGGGCTAGAAGGATTAAGATAGTTGTGACTTGAATCTTATGTTCGACAGATAATTTATATACCTCTACATTATGGTTGAAATAATTGAATAGTAATTTTTGTATACACATTACAGGGCTGTGGACTCTGAAATCCTGAGTATCTTACGTCAACGATATGAAGATTGTATGCTTTACGAGTCACCTGACCACCTCACAGTATGCAAACCACTTTGGGAAAAATACAAGGATGCTGAAGAAGCTTGGTTCATCAAATGTATGTTTCTAGTTCATTTAACAAATGATATTTACTTATTAATACCAAGATGAACTGTCCACTATATTTCTAAAAAACTAACATTCTTCATACCATATAAATTTATGTATTTATAGGATTATTATCAAAACAAAACATAGAACATACATGATACAAAAATTGCTTGCCAATTAGTCACAAAATTAAAGGCAATCCAATTTGATCCTAAAATTCACAGCAGATTAACATCTGCTGTGAATTATGGAAAATAGTAACCTATTTTCCCTAATTATTTATAATTTTATAAATTAGTTAACTTTCCTATCCTGTTTGGGTTTCCGTTAGTTAGTATTATCAAATTTACTAAAGCATCTCTATCATGGCATATTTATTGCTCACAGTTGTAGCTAATATACATTTTTGTATTGATTAGTTCATTCACACAAATTATATGGTGGAAGAACATAATTAATAATTATATTCTTCCACCCACCTCTGGTTTTTTTATTTTGGACCAGAATGCGTTTAAGCTTCATAACTCGCCAGCTAAACCTTGCACCATATGTGGGTCTCGAGACGAGAAGCATCTCACTATCCACCAAACTCACAATTACTTCTGTTTCAATTTTCAGATGGTGATCTAGGCGCTTATGGCGATGCCCGCAAGGCATATATGAAACAAAAGCATCGTATGCTTTGGGAAAGGCGCCACGGTCCCCTATCTGAACAAACCAAGTGAAATAAAGAAAATTGCTTGCTACTTTTACCACCTACATATATAAGTAGATGTTGTCATTTGCAATAAAATAAATACATATAGTTTATTCAATGTTTTATTTCTATTTACTTTAACTAACACACACTGTCCCTATTTTGCTTTACATGTTTTGGCCCCAATCACTTTTATTTAGGTCATAATGAGTTTGAACATCATTACCTATGTAATAAAGCTTTGTTATGTGAGTGGATTGACTTATCCCTTTCGAAAGTATATAAAATAGTTGTGAAGCTAATGAGCTCACGTTACCGCTTTGTAGATGACATGTAGCTTAAAATTTCTATTACTTTGGATATTTTCCACGCAGTGCCATTTAGCTCACAATAATCGCTAACCCTAGGTGTACCTATCAATTTTAGTTTCATGTTATTCAGTTATACATATTCGAAACCCTAGACGTATCAATTTTAGTATTTTTTGTAAACGATAATGAAATGCAAACAGTTTTCAAAAAATAACATTTATTTTCCAACACTACAATCATTTTTCATGCAATACTGACAATAGACTACTTTCGCACATACATCGAGTTCTAGTTGGAACTACAACAAGAAATTAATGATCACAGAATTATGAAGATGTAGAAAAAAATAATACTAAATTCTTACATCTTCTCTTACTGTACTTGGAATACTTATGTCTATCTTAAGTTAAAATTTAAAACTTTGATTGGTCACATAAAAGTAAAAACATCATTCATTCAGGAGTACTTAAATGTATCTGCTACAGTCTTAAGAAATTCAATTGTTCTCCATTTATTAAGTATAACAATTTCTTATTTCCAAAATATGGACAGATTCCCAATTAATTTTGAACGCAATTACATTTAAGGACTTACACTTAGAATATTAAGAACAGGTCACAGAAATAAAAGAGGATTAAAATTAATAGGTCAGTTCCTGAAAGATCAATATGCATTGTGCGTACGTAATGTGCATTACTTTAACATTCGTAATAGAGATACTATTACTTCAATTAAAACATCAGTCGTTATTTGCGTCTCCCGACACAATTCAAACATGTCAATTCTCAATATTATCATTTGGATCTTTCAGAAACTGAAACAATCACACCTCAAGTAGCAATTACTACAATCACGTATTGGCCAATTTAGAAACGGATTACATCCAAAATGCGTACTGGCAGTGTTAAAAAATAAAAACAATCCATAAATTAAATTGCATTGAAACAATACATTTGAATAATGTTAACAAAAGGTCCCGCCTACATAAAGTACTAATTAAAGTAACTAACTCGCTACATACTACATACATATTTTATGAAAAATATCGGCGTTCCACAGTAATATAATATCAATATTTTGATTTTTCATAGATATTTCGGCTGGTGTCGTTACAGTTTGTACCAATTCCTTAATTAGAGATTACATTATGTACACTATATACATAAATAAAATATTATTTCTTAGCATCACCAATGTACTTCTGATTTCTTAATTCCAATAATTTTATCATCTAAAATTATCGAGATAAAAAATGGCATTCATTGGTACGTACGTATCCTTGGTGCTAGTTTCTGTATTTTGAATATCTATGAACAATATAATTATGATACACTTACGATACTTAAATAATTGTTTTAATTTTTTAATTCTCTATAAAAATGATTCAAATGTAACGATTGCCCCTTTTAAATTTATATTAATATAAAATTTGGCAATACAGTATCGTTTTTCAATTATGCCTATATTAAAATAACTTGAAAATGAATAATAATAAAACAAATTAAAGTAATAGATGTTTTCAAATTAAATATTACCAAATATTTTTATAATCCATGCAATTTTCTTCTCAATATTGAGCAACATTTAACTTTACGGCGACATTATTGAACCACAGCTAAAAATGTTGTCGAGACGTTTACCATCACAGAAAAAATAACTTTAGTGCTCTCAATCAAGAGCATCAAAACAGAAATTCTATTGAACTTCCATAACAATGATTTCAAAAACTCTTTAACGTTGCTAAATAATGAGGAAATATCCAAAAATAGGTACTGTTTGTGAATATTTGGTAACATTTTGAGAAAATCATCTTTGAGCATACATCAGCAGTCTTTTTGAACAAATATTAGACTGACCGATATTTATGCCAACTCTTATGTCTTTGCTAGTAAAATGTGAATAAGATTAATAAATTTTAATTTTAATAATTTTCACTTATTCCATTAAAGCATTTTGTATATTTTATATATCTTCTTAATCATTTTTATTAGCAAAGACCTTAACTTAATATAGAATATTTCATAAACCTTACCTAATCAGATGACTGGTTGTTATGATTATCAATATAAAATATTTATATGTGATTTTAAGTAGGGCTACCACATTGCCAATTAAAAAGAAAAGAAATATTTACGAGTCGATATTGAAAAAAAAAGAGTAGGTACGATTAATTAGCTTGAGGTCGACAATGTAAGTCTTGTAAGTTAAGAATTGATTAATTTAATTTATTAACAACTTTCATATCAATGTGGAACTACGAATTTTTGAGAAGAAAACAAAATTCATTGCACTTTAGGCACAAACGTATTCGATTGAAAGCAATACAACCTACTTCTACTCATAAATATCTTTATAAAAGATTTGAACGTCCTATAATTGACTCAATATTATGGTTAGAGTACTTGTTATTAAGGCCAGTTCGCAAGATTTGTCGGTAACAAGTACTTCGGTGTTCCTTCTAAGTGAAAACATACATCTTCAAACATTTATACAATGTAAATGTTATCTAAAAGTACATAAATTCGAAAGACATACTCTAGGACAGACCAAATTAATACTTCTGTACAATAACAACCACTAATTTTTTTTAAATAAACAGGTAAGCCAAATTGCATGCACATTTAGATCGAGATCATTATATCAAAGGATAAAATTTTTTGACAAAAATCAACGTATGATTTATTGTACTTTATTGGTAAGCATTCAGAAAATGTTACAAGCGTGAAAATATGATAACTATATAAGTAATTTTATAAACTTATACTAATTCCTAACATAACTTTGAGCCTCAATCCATATATAAAGATGATATGTATATTACTCTATCTTTCCAAAAATGATACGGAAACATAAATCACTCAATCATAGTTTGATATACCAAACGTTAATAAAATAAAATAGGAGATACATATCATTTAGAGAACATTAATAGCAGATGTCTATGCTTTAGTCCTTGTACATTAACCCTAATAATAATAAATAAAATGTCAAAAGATAAAATAAAGATTGATCGAATTTTATGCTTATATACACTCCATATATTCGGAACAACCTCACGCCAGCTTGAAACTGGGTAGGAAAAGACTAGAACATAGAGAATTAAGTACTACTAAAGTATATAGGTACCATATTATGTTGTCAAGTCGACACCGCTACGATCTATTTGGGGTTTTAGCACGGTCGACTCAGAGAGTCCACGGCAGGCGGACCGGCGATCAAGAGGCGTCCTAATAATCAACGCTAAGTAACATTTTGCGAATGCTGTAAACATTTCTTAACCTAAATAAACACACAAAAATATACATGATCTAAAACATTATTGTTATAGACATCACATTTTTCAGGACACTTTTATTAGTCTAGATAATAAAATTCGTTTCAACCCTGGGAACAATCCTTTGACAGCTTCCAATTATTTATCATTCCAACACATGCAATCTTCACTTCATAAGAATAAAATGTTTAGAAAGGAATGCATCTTCGCTTTAATAGCTTAGGTGGGAATGGCAATAATGCATTTACTGTGCATCGAAATGCGCGGCCAGGCGAGTGCGACCTGTCAAGCGAACACGAACTTTAGTGGGAAATCACACGCATTTAGGAAAGTGGAAAAAAGGAGTATGTTAATGTGTAAAGGCCCTTAGTAACACTGTGTTAGATTCAAGATTAAAATGTAAAATGAAATAGAATTTTAATAGATTGTGGAAGATAAGTGTTGCAGTGACTTTTTTGTTATCCGAAAATGTATAGTAGGCAGTATACCAATCTATCCAATTTTCAGATTAATGTCCATATTTTGGTCCAAGTTGTGACGGATTATCTCTTCCCCAGAGGCAGAAATAATTTACATTATAAAACTAGATCTTGTGATCATGACAATACAATTCTTAGCTTTACAATTTACTTGCCCTCAGCTTCAATACTTGGAAACATGCATGGGACTACCGGCCTTTTTATTTCGTCATTGGTCCATATTATACAGGGTGGCCCTGAAAATCGTGGATCAAACGAAACAGGGAGATAAAGGGGGTTATTACCGACATAAACCCCTCAACAGTATGACCTCACATCGACTCTACAAAAAATTAAAGCTATTTTTTGTTTTGAAAAAAATAATGCCTTATTTTGTAATCAAATGGCAAAATAATGAAAACAGATTGTTTTTTCTTTCTTTTTTTTGTGTTCAATTATTGTCAAAGAAAGCATCTTTACATAAAAAGTATCTTTACCACTGTGAGGACACAAATTAGTGAGTAATGGCAACTTTCTTAAAAGAAATTAAGTTTTACGAAAAATCAATTCCAACTTCAAAACAGTACTGTGAAAAAAAAATGTATGACCGACAAGTGACCCTGTATCAAAAAAATTAGCCTGTTTTATCACCATTTAAATGAGGTATAACACTTGGCTATTTTGTAGTTAACTTATTTTACAAAACTTGTTTATTGGCGCCTAGTCTAACTTTCAATAAATTGAGCGATCAATAAAAATCGTTATTCGCGTTGATTATTTTCACTCTTAACAATCCTAGAGCTTTAACATTGGAATAAATACCCGGTATCTTTTGTCCTTTTCACACTCGGGTCGGGTACGTACCCGACTCGGGTCGTACATACGATCCATTGTTTTTTGACTCAGGTACTTAGGTACCGCTTGCGCGTACGTTTGGCCCACCGCTCCCGCCGCGGCGGCGAATCAGTGACTCGCTACCGCTTGTTATTACGCACGTGTTCTGCCGGTTTGCTCTTCAACGTCTCCTGAACGGACTCGGATTTCTTGTCTAACTGTGATCTAAGCTTGCCATACGGACTGTGAGTCTTGCCAAACTGTGACCTAAGCTTGCCATGCGGACTCTGTGTGATTTCTTGCCAAACTGTGACCTAAGCTTTCCAATCGGACACTGATTCTTGAAGCCTTCCCTCGTCAGCGAGAGTATGCTGACATGCATTACATCTACGGCTTTTGTAATGGCCACTGTAAGAAGAGTGGAGTACAGTCAGCTGTACTCCACTCTTCTTACAGTGGCCATCTGGCGTAGCGTAGGTCACAGTTAGGCAAGAATTAGTGTCCGATTGGAAAGCTTAGGTCAAAGTTTGGCAAGAAATCACACAGAGTCCGCATGGCAAGCTTAGGTCACAGTTTGGCAAGACTCACAGTCCGTATGGCAAGCTTAGATCACAGTTAGACAAGAAATCAGAGTCCGTTCAGGAGACGTTGAAGAGCAAACCGGCAGAACACGTGCGTAATAACAAGCGGTAGCGAGTCACTGATTCGCCGCCGCGGCGGGAGCGGTGGGCCAAACGTACGCGCAAGCGGTACCTAAGTACCTGAGCCAAAAAACAATGGATCGTATGTACGACCCGAGTCGGGTACGTACCCGACCCGAGTGTGAAAAGGACAAAAGATACCGGGTATTTATTCCAATGTTAAAGCTCTAGGATTGTTAAGAGTGAAAATAATCAACGCGAATAACGATTTTTATTGATCGCTCAATTTATTGAAAGTTAGACTTGGCGCCAATAAACAAGTTTTGTAAAATAAGTTAACTACAAAATAGCCAAGTGTTATACCTCATTTAAATGGTGATAAAACAGGCTAATTTTTTTGATACAGGGTCACTTGTCGGTCATACATTTTTTTTTCACAGTACTGTTTTGAAGTTGGAATTGATTTTTCGTAAAACTTAATTTCTTTTAAGAAAGTTGCCATTACTCACGAATTTGTGTCCCCACAATGGTAAAGATACTTTTTATGTAAAGATGCTTTCTTTGACAATAATTGAACACAAAAAAAAGAAAGAAAAAACAATCTGTTTTCATTATTTTGCCATTTGATTACAAAATAAGGCATTATTTTTTTCAAAACAAAAAATAGCTTTAATTTTTGTAGAGTCGATGTGAGGTCATACTGTTGAGGAG
Organism: Mecyna flavalis; assembly: GCA_949319885.1. NCBI lineage: Eukaryota > Metazoa > Arthropoda > Insecta > Lepidoptera > Crambidae > Mecyna > Mecyna flavalis. The sequence continues at coordinate 7,708,005 of OX439435.1, read as the reverse complement.
TTTATGTCGGTAATAACCCCCTTTATCTCCCTGTTTCGTTTGATCCACGATTTTCAGGGCCACCCTGTATAGATCTATAGATATATCACATGAGATCCACTTTTACCTTGATTAACTTTTGTTTCGATAATAGCCAACCTTAGCCTATATGCACCTTTAAATCGTATAACTATATTTCTTGACTATCAGTGTAAATATTGGAGGAATTTAACTTGTTTGAGGAATGGTTTGGAGATATGTTGCAAAAACTTACGTTTCTCATGAGTGAGCAGTGCAGTGGGTGTGGGCAAAGCACTAGCTGGCGGGGAGCACCAAATATTCGTTTTTGGAGATTCAAACACTCTTGATCCCTAAGAGACATATTTTAATTAAAATCATATAATATGTATATACAGGGCTTAAAAATATTATATTATAGCCTGACCAAGAAAATAAAAAACCTGCTCTGGAGGCGCCACATTAGCTATGGTTATAGCAACACTTGGTTGCTATGGTTATACTTACTTACAATATCCAATAAAAACAAGGCACGGTTGACAATTGACATCACACTTTGACAGACAGCACTATCGAATGACATCTCATTGTTTTTTTTTATTTGATTGTTGCCACTTGAAGAAATTATTTCCAATATATTTCCGCAATATGACGAGGTTTTTTTATATTATTGGTCAGGCTATACTACGTAATCCGACGACTATGTGGAAAGATCATTTTTATCACTGCCGAAGTCTCGGAATACCCCTTTACCTTCCCCCTCCTTCCAAATTCCTTTAAAGACAGGCAACACATCTTAGCCCTAGAGGCAGGTGTCTATGGGCGGTAGTCATCATTTACCATCAGGTGTCACAGTAGTTCGTTTGCCTCTCTTAAAAAAACTCTAATAGCTGAAGAGTTAGAATAACCTCAGCCTCCGTGGAACAGTGGCTATGCCACTCGGGTACAAAACCCGGTGGTCGTGGGTTAGATTCCCACCTTAGGTCTGCTTGGTGGTAGAGCTTTTTCAGAGTCCGACTGGCTAGCTACCACCCCCACAGGTGAAATCTGCCGCTATAACAGCTCTGGCTGTGTTCCGGCAGTATTAATGTGGGAGCCAGTACATCACATCTGGCATCTATTGAGCGACGCTTCCTGGTGAAGTGACCCTCAATGGAATAGGCCGCAGTCACCGCTTACCATCAGGTGGGCTGCGTGCCTGTCTGCCAACTGATCTAGTATAAAAAAACCTTACCTTCTGTCCGGGCGGAGTATCATGCACGGAGTAATCCTCCATGACCGGAGCGAAGTCGCGGCAACGCGGTACCAGGACGCCGCTGCACAGAGTCCAGCGTCCCGACCCCACTTCTACGAACGCTTCAACGTACTGGCGAAGGAAATCACTTACGCCTTCTACGCCTGAAAGAACATTATTTAGATTATAATTTGTGGTAGACATCCCGCGTGCTCACAGCTCTTCCCTCTCCTTAAATATTACTTTGAACCTCTGGCACGAATTTCGCGGAAGCGGGAGCGCACGCAGGCGCACGGGAGGTCACCGCTTGACGCAAGCCGTAGTTCGTGACGAACTGTCATGAGCGGTGCGATCCTGTCAAGCGGTGACCGCCATGCGCTCCCGCTTCCGCTCCCACTTCCGTGAAATTCGAGACATAGGCCTAAAAGGCTTGCAATGAATCGTAACGCAAACCTATATGAATAGGTAGGTTTTTTTAAATTCAATCACCCAACTCAGCACACGGGAAGACCGGCTCATAACGCTGGGTGTACTCCTAATATCTGCATATTGGTGAGAACCTCTTTCTCCTGTAGGATCTGAGCTACGCGCCACACGGCGCGCCAGGCCGGAGTAAGCTGGATGCAGGTTTTGTTATACTTTACTCACCTAACTCAGCATACGGGAAGACCGGCTCATAACGCTGGGTGTACTCCTAATATCTGCATGTTGGTGAGAACCTCTTTCTCCTGTAGGATCTGAGCTACGCGCCACACGGCGCGCCAGGCCGGAGTAAGCTGGATGCAGGTTTAGTTATACTTTACTCACCTAACTCAGCATACGGGAAGACCGGCTCATAACGCTGGGTGTACTCCTCGAATATCTCCATGGTGGTGAGAACCACTTTCTCCTGCAGGATCTGAGCCACGCGCCACACGGCGCGCCAGGTGGGAGTAAGTTGGATACGGCGGGCCTCTGCGACGATCACGCCGGCTGCGGAAAGGTTGCGCAAGTCTGGCTCGAAACCGCACAGCCGGCGGAATGCCGATGCGAAGTACTCGTCAGTCGAGCCGCGGGCTACGCTGCGGTCCGCTGTGAAAGGGAAATAAGTTTTAGTATGAACTAATATATCATCATCATCATTTTCCTGCCATTATCTACATGTTTTTTCCTTCCAAGAACTTCTATTAGCCGTCAATTCTACATTCACTCCTTTCATTTCCTTTTAAAAACGGAAATATGATCGAGTATGAACTAATAAATATTATTTTATATAATGTTATTTAGCTCGATGGCATTTTCTAATTCGGCAGACGATTTATAGTGGCGCAGGAGGCGGTTTTTAATGTGGATATTTGGAGTACGCCAATATATGACGACGTTAGAACCATAGTGATCCAAGTGACATTTTTGTCAAAATCAATATTTTGTTATTAACATCCCAAAAAAAGACATATTTTTCATGCCACACTGATCCAAGTGCTTATTATAGCAATTTTCTTATGGAAACTCATATCGATCACTTTGGAAAAGGACAATTTCAGGAACAAATCCAAACGCGTTTCCCTCGTTTTCTCAAAAAGTTGAAAATGTGACTTGGATCACTATGGTTCTAACGTCGCTATATGTGATAAGTTGATACTATAGCCAACGGTTGAAACCCATATAACTCAGTCACATAAATATACCTATAGCCTAATACCTAGCTAAATGTTTATAGTTTAAGAGAACACATGGTTTAAATTAATATAGATTTATTTAATATTTGCATGCTTGTCCACAAGAAGAATACTGTACTCGATCCCCAACTGAATCATCTTTTTCCATGTATTCTGAACAACAAACCTGACAAGACGGCGCAAGCGGCGAGTGCGGCGGTGACCCAGCGCGGCGCGTCGCCCGGCGCAAGTACCATGCCGGCTTCCACGCTGCCGCCCGCCGCGTACACCAACGCCTCCACGCTCGACGCTTCTAGCACCTCCGGCTGTCGACAAACATGGTCCATGAATATTACGTCCATCACCACCATCAGCCTATCGCAGTCCACTGCTGGACATAGGCCTTTCCAAACGTTCGCCAATTTGCTAGCATAAGTAGGGTTTGCCCAAAATCGCCAAGATGGGGATGGGGTTAGCGATCGCAGGACGTAGTGTTCGCACCGGTGACGGTGCAGCCCGTCACCGGACTGTTGCATTTAGCTAAGTTATCACACTCATTAAAATCCCCAATATGGATCGATAAAAGCTGGATGCTCGACTTTAGCCATAAATCCACGTGCCAGCAATATTAGTTCCTGATGATCCGCCAAAGCCCTAATTGTAGACCCGACCTATGAACCCACTAGTTGAAAGTACGGGTAGGAATTGGTTACTTTGGTATCAGCTCAAACAGCTCAACGAGACGCGCAGCTGCCGGCCGAAGTTGTCGTTGTAAGCTGGAGTAAGTTCTTACCTGAGGAGGAGCACCGAACTGCGCTGCATAGTGTCCAGGGAAAGCCGCCAAGGACACCGGTACAAGCGCCATCAGCCGCTGCGCTATGACCGCCCTAGCTATTTTCGTGGCCAAGCGAACACTACGCTCGCCACTGGGTTCTACTGACACGGAAACCGACCCCGGTATCAGCTCGAACAGTTCGACGAGCTTCACTCAGCCATAGTGGTCCGCCGAAGTGAGCGTGGTAAGGTGACGTAAGTCCTTACCTGAGGAGGAGCACCGAACTGCGCCGCATAGTGTCCAGGGAAAGCCGCCAAGGACACCGGTACAAGCGCCTTCAGCCGCTGCGCCATGACCGCCCTAGCTGTCTTGGTGGCCAAGCGAACACTTCGCTCGCCACTGGGTTCTACTGACACGGAAACCGACTCCGGTATCAGCTCAAACAGTTCGACGAGCTTCACGCAGCCGTAGTGAGCTACGCGAAGTTGCCGGCCGAAGTGAGCGTGGTAAGCTGGCACGAAGCGGGAGAACTCCATGCGGAGGTTTGGCGTGTAGCATAGGAGTTCCACAGCCTGGAACAAAAATAGACATTATACATAATGTTCAGTAAGCACTAAAGAATCATGTAAAATTCTCTTGCTTAGATTTTTTTAATTTATTTTTCAGCTAGCAGATAAATCAGCTAATTTTAAACCTGATTTTTATTATACATGGAATCAAGGTATCAGACGGGGTGTTTTTATGCAATAAGGATAAATTTGAGGCTAACAAACATGTTTAAATAATGTCCAAGAATATTTATTTTATCTTCAGGACTGACATGCAACGAGGCAAGGAAACCACGCCTTTTGCAGCCGTCATCACAGTCATTATCAGCCCTCCATACCCATCCGAAGCAGCTTGGTACAGCTGCCGCTAATTTTAAAGTTATTATTATAATTTGGAGCCAGTCACTAAAGACCAAAGTGTACAATCAGTGTGTTCTCCCGGTTTTAACGTACGCTTGCGAGACTTGGCCCCTGACTGCGAGTTTGATCAACAAACTTAAAGTCACCCAGCGCAACATGGAACGCGCGATGCTCGGGCTGTCCCTGCGCGACAGAGTCCGTAACGAAGCCATCCGCCAGCGAACAAAAGTGGTAGACGTCGGCTATCGCATTGCAAAGCTGAAGTGGGCGTGGGCTGGACATATGTGGCGCCAGCAAGAAGACAGATGGAGCAAACGCGTTTTTTGTTGGAGACCTCGCTCCAAAAGACCAGTCGGCAGACCACCAGCGCGCTGGTCCGATGATTTAGTGGAGGCCGGAGGCCCCTTGTGGCAAAGGGAAACCTATAACCGGGCTATCTGGAGAAAGTCTGGAGAGGCGTATGCTCTACGGTGGGCGAAAATGCGCTGGAGAAGAGAAGAAGAAGAAGATTATAATTTACCTGAATCGCAAACTGAACGGTACGGGCACGTTCCTCAGGAGTGGGCGTACGACGAGGCAAAGACACTGTTCCATCTGCTCCCATGGACACCGCCTGAGGCGTCACACGCATCATCAGCTCTCCCAGAGTGCACACTCCATAGTCCACTGGAGTGAAAGCCTTCCCGAAGGTGGCCTGGTATAACGTGGGAATGTCTATGGGGAGGATCGCGCGCCCGGGTTGAGCTTTAAGCAGTTTGACGAGATCAGAGGTCCATCGGCGGCTTTGAGCTGCTGCGGATATGGTGATGACGCGGGAGGAACCGGAGCCTAGGACCTGGTGAAAAAGTAAATAGTATTTTACCTACACACACTAGGGTACAGTAATATATTAAAAATATCACTTGTCATTACATGAATCATATTATAGTCGAGTTATTTTAATAGGTCACATTTGACAGTTCATTTATGGAAAGAAAAATATACCTTACGTTAAAGGAATAAAACTCAAGAAATCAACATCAGTTCTTATTAATACAATTATTTATTTAGAAAATTAGACTCTACTCCTGATGTACATAAGTAGCACTTTTCGTTGCATAAATGAACTGTCAAATGTGGCCTATTAAAATGACTCGACTATAAGTCACGATATTTTGTCTACCCTTAAAATAAGACATACAATATGCAAACTTGGGACTATATTTAGAAAGCCATTCTGCTCGTCAACAGAGTCAGCTCTTTATTTCATAATTTAAACAAAATTAACAAGTTATTTTGATCATAGACTACATAAAACCATGGAATAGAAAACAGCATAATTCTTACCACAATAGTACTGCTCAGAGCTGCGAGCAAATCTGGAAGCTTCGTGAATCCATAATCAGCCACTCGGCATTGACGGCCGAAGTGGTGATGGAAAGCAGGGATAAGTCTGTTGAAATACAAAATAGAACTGTAAGTCAGACATCGCTCTAATTTTATACAGATGATATGTATATCAATTTAAGATATAATATTATTATGCATCTGTTATGGGGATCGCATAGCAAGAGCTAAGCATACTAGAAGTACAGACTGCAAGCTGTACTTAAATAAGCGAGCGAGCGAAGCAAAAAGACGGATCACCTAAAGTCCCTCAAATCTAAGAAGTACCGTTTGACAGTTCATTTATGCAAAGAAAAATATACCTTACGCTAAAGGAATAAAACTCGAGAAAACAACATCAATTTTTTTTGATACAAATATTTATTTAGAAATGTAGACTTTACTCCTGCTGTACTAATGAAGCACTTTGCTTTGCATAAATGAACTGTCAAACGGTACGATTGCGGTCTCCCGCGCGTGATCAGTTTTGGAAAAATATACCGTGCACGCGCATCGTGGCTTCTTAGGAGCGGCGCTTGTAAACGTGAAAATACTGCACAGGATTTTAGCCTTAAGGGTGATAACGCGCGGGTGTCCTCGATAGTACCTCTTAAATTTGATGGACTATAAGCGTGTAAATTCAGATCATCACTTATTTCTTAATTTGCAACCCACATAATCAAAATAACATCAATCTTTAGGACACCCTCATAACCAGCGTTAAGGAAAATGAATACTCACTTGCTGAACGGTATGGAGCAACGCGGCGCAGTGCGCAGCAGATCAATGAGCTCGCGCTCGAACAGCGCCAGCATCGGCTCGAGGGCCGGCGCGGTGCGAGGCCGCTCGCGTTCTCCGCTCGAACGGGAACTTTCACCTGTTCACAAACATACAACGTTAAATATACAGCGTGGAATTTTAGTCGTTGTTTTCCCGCAGTAAAATGATTCTATCTTAGTAGTAAAATAGATTAATAAAGTTTTTTTTAGTTGAATCAAAAGTTTTACGATTATGCTAGACGAAACTCGAACCAATAGTACTAGCTGCGTCGCGGACGGTCACCGGCCGGGGTCATTGCCCTTCGCGTTTATCAAAAAAAAATATAATTTACTATTTACTAACATTTGGTTTCCATTTTCCCATCAAACTTTTAAAAAAAAATTAAAAAAAGTTTTAAAAAAAAAATTAAAAAAAAATACTTGCAAAAATCGATAGTATTACTGAAGGTGAAGCGTTCTGCTGCGGGAAAACAACGACTAAAAAAACACGCAGTATAAAATCGTGAAATAGAAGTGTGTCAAGCACTTCTGTGTTCGGGGAAATGGCACTGAAGCTAGTGAAATTACTGGGTATATGAGACCTAATAACTGTCGTCTCGGTGTAGCGGGCGCAGTGCGGTGCCAGACAGTAACTGCTTAGTTACTGTTTGGCACTGACTGTCTAAGGGCAGACGTGGCGCGGCCAGTGCGGCGTTGAAAGCCGTGCATGGTCTAACGTCGTTTCAGTTCAACAGACTTCGGCATGGTGTTTGTGTGCGTGCGACTAGACGTATGCGTGTAGACTGTACGAATGCAATAGCTTTACATAGAGGCACTTTGTGGGCCGGCAGAGTGAGGGTGACTGATGCTACGTCCCTTACGTTGCACCAGTTGTCCTCGCGTCTGGACTTCACTTCCACTTAACATCAGGTGGAGTGGGGTCATTTGCCGGGCTTAGTTAAAAAATAAAAAATAATAAGCACTCACTTTGGTTGCTATGCGTAGGCGGCGTCTCCATGCCGTCGGGCTTCCAGGTGAGGTGGCGCGAAGGCACGTCCTTGACCTCGACGCCGGGCACGCTGCGCAGGAGCAGCTCTAGCGTCACGCCGCGGCGCGTGTCGGGGACTAGCGGGGCGAACATGGACTCGTAGCACTCGACGAAGCTGGGGAAGGAAAAAAATAATAAAGTATTAATTTTACTTTTTTGAGGCATAATTCAACGCAAGGATTAGAAGTCAGCTTCACCAGAGGTCTTCAGTTCAGTTAAAATTTTAGGCTGAACTTTATTATCTATGCTTGCAGTGACTGCTAGGGGCCGTCCATATATTACGTCATTCTAAATTAGGGGGGGGGGGGGGTTGGTCTGCGGATGACGGCAAATGATAGATGGGGGGGGGGGGGTGTTTCAAAATTGACGTCATTCTTATTTATTTATTTATAGTTTATTGTTCACGTACAAAAAGATTATTTCTAAAAAGAAATTTCTTCCAGCACACCTAGTAAGTGAGACTGCAAATGTGAGAGGCGGCTAAGGCGCGTACAGTACTAAAATAACTGATAATAAACATACATAATGCAACATAGATGTACACGAATACAGTAATAACTACAGATAAAATACTCTAACAATAATATTACATATAATACTAGCTGCCCGCCCCGGCTTCGCCCGTGGTACTTACATGTATTATACATATAAACCTTCCTTAAGAATCACTCTATCTATTAAAAAAAACCGCATCAAAATCCGTTGCGTAGTTTTAAAGATCTAAGCATACATAGGGACAGACAGCAAAAGCGACTTAATTTGTTTTATACCAACATTACATAATTAATAAAAGTACATAAATACTATACTTACATATACTTAATGATTATTGCCAAAGTAAAAATAATAAAAGGTGATTCTATAATCAAGTGTTTTAATCATTAATACCCTATTTTTCTCAAATCTGCAATGTTTTAATTTTGTCAAACTGGTAATGACGTCAATTTTGGGAGAAGGGGGGGGGGTCATTAAGAAATGACGATAGGATGATTGTAGGGGGGGGGTCTAAAATCTGAAAAAATCGATGACGTAATTTATGGACGGCCCCCTAGTTAAATTTTGATAAATAAATAAATATCTCTGGACATTATTCACACAGCGCCATCTAGCCCCAAACTAACCATTAGCTGTGATATGGGTGCCAGACAATAGATAAACATTACTTGTATACTTTTTTTGTAAATACATACATATTATACATAGAAACATCCAAACCGATACTATGCACACAAATGTTTGTACCGTGCGGGATCGAATCCGCGACCTCTGGTGTAATAGCAGACTTCTCGACCTTTCTTCTAGATCTGGCTCGTCAAAAATATTATAAAATAGTAAGTACCAAATGTTATATAACTACTAACCTTAGTAAAGGCAAGATTCCACAGTGCTTCTCCAAAAGCAATTGAGTATTCTTAGCTAAAGCAGCAATCTCCATATACACAGGCTGCAAAATTCTGCTCCCATCTTCATGTCCAGTGTTCAACGCGGCATGAATATGGCACTTCCACGGCGCCTCCTCGACTTCGCTATTCGAGACCGGAGTTAAATCGATCAATTGGACCATCCGTCCGAATCCTTCATGGATGACGACGGTGTCTTTAACTTTGGCTATATCGGAGGTGGTGAGCGCGCAGCAGTGTCTGCTAGCGTATGCATCGCGAAGTCTCAATAGAGGGAGGGTGTAGTTTTTTTGGTCTAAGAGGATGGCCCGGAGTCTTGCGCGGAGGACGTCTAGATTCGGTGCCGGGGAGGGCCTTCCCAGGGACAGTTCGAGCCTGCGACCCGTCCACTGGTTGTCCAGCCGGCGCTTATGCACGCGCGCGATGGCGAGTCGTGCGTCCCATTCGGAGCGAAGCACGACGGTCGCCAGCGGGCCCTCGCCCGCCGCCCAGACTGATACCCGGACCACATGTACGTATTGGTTGAATAGTTGAGTTAGCATTTCCTGTTGGTAAATTAATTGATTAGAATTAATTATATTTGTTACTTGAAAATGGCAGTAGTAATCCTTATGAAAAGGAGTGGGTTGCCAGTCATAATATAAGAAGAAAGGCATAAAAAATAAAATAGCAATGAATAAAATGCTTATTTCTTATCTTAAAGTCTTGCACAATCTGATTAAAAACGGTGCTTTATAGAACAGTGGGAATATTCTCTTCCATAAATTAACCTAAAGCACTTCTAACATAGACGAATAAGAATGAGAAAAATTTGATTCACAACTCTCTCAAATAGCTATAGCTCTAGCTATAGCTCGCTGAAGCTCGCCGACGAGTTCCACGGAGAGACGGCGCGGCTGTGGCTATTCTCCCTGCGGTTCTTATCCACGCTATACTTCAGTTACCACAACGCTATACACACCCGCAGCACAGGTGCATCGTACGGCGGTAGGTTAGCCACAGTGAGCTCAGCGGTCGACTCACACTCCCCCCCACTGCTCGCTGAAGCTCGCCGAGGAGTTCCACCACGGAGAGACGGCGCGGCTGTGGCTATTCTCCCTGCGGTTCTCATCCACGCTATACTTCAGTTAACGCTATACACACCTGCAGCACAGGTGCATCGTACGGCGGCAGGTTAGCCACAGTGAGCTCGGCGGTCGACTCACACTCCCCCTCGCTCTGCTCGCTGAAGCTCGAGGAGTTCCACGGAGAGACAGCGCGGCTCAGGCTATTCTCCCTGCGGTTCTCGTCGACGCTATTGCTCGATGAACAACCTGACCGGTCTAAGTTCACCGAGCCTGTACATCAATATGGAATAATATTACAAAAAGTTTACTGTGGAAGGACACTTTCATGTATATGCTTAAACTACTTGATCTGTGCTGAGATCTTCTGATCACTACTGTCATGATCTGTAGTACTGTTCTGTATTTTTCAGAGATGGGACCCGTACCGGGACGGGTGCCCGGTTTGAATCCGGTACCCGGCGGATCCGGCACTTTTTCAGGATCCGGCCGGGTACCGGATAATTGCGCCGGATACCCGGCAGCGCCGGGTAAAAATTAAAATAGTCTGTTGCGCTTTTTCTCAGAGATATTACCAGTGTCCGAAAAGAGGCGTTTATTGTATACGGAGTCGGCGGGAGGTGTTAAATATGTAATCGCGAGACTCTTTATAATAGGGTGGTGACTAGTGACTGACCCATATTATTGTCCCGCCACTTAAAGGGATTTATATTGACTTAACTTGACTGTCAATCGCGCCAAAACACGGTGGGCTGCGTGTCTGACTACCAACCTAACCTACCTAACTACTACTACTACTATGGCATAAACGTACCATGAGTCCCCCTTATTTTCCTCGGCTTAGGCGCGGCGGGCAAGCAGAAGTCCTGCGGCGGCGGCGTGGGCGCAGGCAGCGGCGGCGTCGGCGCCGGGAGCACTTGCAACGCCATGGCCCAGTCGCTCACCACGCTAGGCCCGCTCACTGAACTTGATGGAAGTGGCGGTGCCTCGCGAGGTGACTCGCACACCTGGAATTAAAAAAAACTTTTATTTCAGGCAACATTAACCAGAAACAAGTGCAATGGTACAGTTCAGTATTTTATTTTATGAAGCTACACAATACAAGAAAAATTATACTTAAATAATCAAATGACATGCAGATCTGTAAATCTTTACTTAAGGTTGGACTCTGCTATCCTATGTATCTATGTATCCTATGTATCATCTTCAGGATGCCGCATTACAGAGGCAGACAGATTTTTTCCGCATGATGGCATAGAAATCAACATTGGCATCCGCAAACATGCCTGATACGCTACAGAAACTTGGGAGCCTCAACAAAAAAAAAGTAATGTCCTCAGTACAATATTCGAAACAATAGATGGATAGAGAGATAGATATACTCTCAACTCTCACTCTCATAAAAAATATGTAACACAGCTTATCACTACAAGCCGTTTCTGTCGCTAATGGCGAAAAAAGGTTGTGAGAACCTTAAGATAGGAAAAAGGATATGCTATTTAAAAAGCAATTTGTGTTGATATCTGTTCTGGTCTTAAAACATCAGGAAAATACCCAATTACACATTTTTACCTCACCCAGAATTTGAACTTGAGACCCTTGGTGTATATGTTGCAGTTTAAAAACAAATTGCAAAGGCAAAATAACCTTTAATACAATTTATTTATATGAGGAGACTTATAAATAATAGATGTTAGAAATGAGGAAACATCACACAGAAATAATATTTACTAAAACCACTATTCAAACAATTGTAATCAAACACAACTTCTAATTTACTATTCAACAGCACCAATGTTATCTAAACAAATCGCTTGCATATAAACGATTTATTTAAAAGACATTAACATAGTGTGTTCTCAACTAATAAAAGTGTAAGATAAATAATTAAATATTAAAATTTTAATATATTTCAGAAGAATACAGGTTTTGAAAAATCAGATCACATTGCAAGATTTCTACTGAATTAAGCATCTTGACAGACAGAAACAACATTCCGAAGCTGACGGAAGAATTATATTACTTAGTAGTTTTAGATATAAATGCATTTCTCTTGTTAATTACAATTTATTATACTTTTACAATATTAGGAATTAAGTAATCGGCGTTAAACATTGCAAGCGCGGTAAAATCTATCTGTCATCTCCCGGCTAGTGCCGGGCACCGTACGCGGTGACCATAGTGATGAGTAATTCGATTCTACTAATTATTCGTCTAACAGTAGGTACTTGAAGATTTATAAGCAGTTTTTGTTACATGTAAAAGTAAGACAATATTTCAAAAGATAACTCAAAAATAGAATCGATTCATTTTCTGAAATCAAAAAGATATAGAATGTACTTGCTTCGGCAGTACATATAATAATTAAACGATATAGAATATTGTCAACCATAAAATATTGCGTTGTTAATGTAGGCGCACTTGAATAAATATTATTGCAGAGGAAAATTCTCAGTAGTTAACGACCTTCTTTTTTTGTTTCTCAGTAGTTGGCAAGGTAAATGTTACTTTAGCCACCGAAAAAGCAACATTTTACTCCCAAATGTATCATTTTTTTATCACACAGAACACCAATTTTGACATTTAGAAGGTTGTCTCAAGACATTTCCTTTTCCTCTCACTAAATTCACAGTTTCGATAATTACATAAAGGTTGCAAGATTTTGAACTATTCTAACATTTGGAAGCATTGAATTGTCACTCATCTTTACGTTACTAACTTTTTGTGCACACTATCAATCTAAAATTGTCTACAGTTTTAGAAAACCTATCACACTATAACTATTGTATGCACACTTTTTAATATATTCAGGGAGTTCCCAAGTCACGCAACAGTTACAAAGGTCATATTATATCAGCACTAAATGTTCAACTGCAGGGCAAAGGCCTCGATCCTTAAAATCAAGTCATCGTGCCAAATATGGGTATTGGCTTAATCACCACGCTTGCCAAATGCGGATTAGGGATCATAGAGCCGAGAAAGTTGCTCCACCTGGGAATCGAATCCAGGACCTTCAATATAATATCATGTCGTAACATAATGATGACGAATAAAGATTTGATTCAACTTTAACAAAAATAAACCTGTTTAGCAACTCAATAAGAGAGTCAAATACTCCCTATAAAGTCAATTAGTGACTCGAGTTTGGACTCACCTGCGTAGGTGCGTATGCATTCCTAGGCGGCTGTGGTGCCGTAGCAGTCGCGGTACCATAACCCTCGTCACTGGAGTACGCGGGCTGGAAGACACGGGCGTACCGCGTACTAATCTTGCGTCCGAACACATCCTCCCCATCCATACGCTTTAATGCTCTGTGGACAAATACACGCCAATTAAGAACATTGATCTCAGATTACCAATTTGTTTAGGTTTCCCACAAGGTAGAAAATGTTTTATGATGTAACATGCTAACTGCGACCCTTCAATTAGGCGTCTATTACATATCTCTTTTCTCCCACTACACGGGTAGGATTGTGCCTAATGCATTCTTAATTTCTCAGCAACAAAAAAGGGACCGATAGTGCAGGTATATGAATAAATAGTACAATAAAAATTAACCTTATCAAGAAATGACGAAAACACACAAATTACACGATACAGTTTTTCGATCAATAAAATTTAAGACTAATCGACTCGGTTATTTAATTTCTTTCAATACTTATGCATAAAAATGGCCAAAGCTGTCCTCCTTATTTCAAAAACTATTGTTAACGCACTTAATTAAAGTAATTTTGATCACGAAGAAAAAACATTCCCGTAGTGCCGCACACAATGACTGGTAAAAATATATCTTAAAGTTCACATCAATTAAATTACTGTTTTGAAGGCTAAAATGTTTAGAAGGTATATATTTTTCACATATGCTTTAAAATCCGTTTTAAAGCTTTAGAAAAACGCACAATTCGGTTCCATGCTCACTATTCACACACATCACACTTCACTGCACTCGACAAACCTACTTTGCGAATTAAAATATTACGCACCATACCGGTCGCCGTAGTTTACTTGCAACTACCCTCTACTAAACTGTGAATCGTACTTGAAATAATTATGTTGTTGCACACGGGATGATTTTTTTTCTTTTTTTATTCAAGTTATAAAAGAAAAAAATTAATTACTGAATTTAAAGAATAACCTTTATATTTTTATCAAAAATGCGAATGTCACCCTTTCGGTTTGTCTGTCACGCTTTCACGCCTAAACCACTACACCGATTGCAACGAAATTAAAAGAAGACATAGACTTTAGCTTGGAAAAGGGCTACTTTTTATCCCAAGATAAAGCTAATTCCATGATAAAAGAAATAATTCACAAGTTGGCGAGCCGGCGGCGGACAGAATTTAGCTAGGTTTTAATATTATTTAAAATAAAGCGTTGCACTATCACAAAAATGTAGCCAGAATATTAATATAAACTCACCGGCAATAAAACCTGGCCACTGGGCTTTTTTCATACAAACGTGGTCACTTCAACGTCTTAGCTGCAAATAGTTTTTTATCTATGAGACGCTAAAGTGACCATGTTTGTATGAAAAAAGCCCAGTGGCACAGAACATATAGGTACTAAAGCCAGTGGCCAGGTTTTATTGCCGATCAGCGTATTAAAAAGAGGCATATTTTTAATGTGACACAAAATTTAAACGTATAATTAACAGAAAAATGGAAATAAGGTGATTCTTGTTTTACTGGAAATTTAAATCTCACATTTCATAAATTTTCTTCAAATTTAAAGAAAATGTTATAAATCATTTAAACCGCCATCGCGCCATTACTAAAATATAGCATTTTATTAATTTTCAAAACGTGATATTAGTTAAAATATGTCTTTAAGATTATGGAACGTAAGATATGCCCGAGAAAAAACTCAGTTTAATAAGTTCCTGATAATTTATCTATCAGTTATTATTTTATTACTGACGATGAGTCCTTTAAAAATTACAAAAGATCAAAACATCTTGGGAATAGAAAAATCAAGAACTTATCAGACGGTAGTAACACCGGCTGGTATTAAATAAAATATATCAGACTACCGTCTGACCGGCCCATAAATAAAGTATATCTAATGCTGGCCGTACACCATCAAGCCTATCGTCAAGTCGGCATGATGCGATCGATTGGAACGATAAGAAGGATGGCGTATGGCCAGCATAAGAAGTATTGAAAAATCCACTTGTGTGCTTCTACTCTTTGGATGGGTCATTGAATTTTGCCTCAACCTAGGCTCGGTAAAAATAATTATAATATTATTCGGACATAATAGCACCGTATTATTTTGTTTATTTAGGCATTAATTATAGATAAAACTTTCTAACATTGGTAAACACGATAAACGACAGCCGGTTTCGGAATATAAATCTATAGTCCTTTCGATCATTCGTAAAAACAATATCGACAGCTCGTTGCGGAGGCTGACAACATAATCTCAAATTGTAATTTCGTGATATGTAAAATGTTTAACAAATAAATTAAATTTAGGATGAGAAAAAGGGAAAAATTCAACTAAAACATTCATTTTGATGAATGAGACAACAACAGTTTTTTTCTTCTTTCTAACAGATTAAATGTACGTGTAATATCTGGGACTATAAATTATTCTTATCAAACTTTTTTTCGGGAATAAAAATATTTACAAAAATCCTTTTACAACAAAAATTTTTTTAAAAGAAAACATCAGCCTTTTACGTAAAAAACGGTTTAGGTTCTGTTACCGCGGATATTTGGTAAGAATTTAGAAGATATGTGATAATTTATTATAATTTAGTAGATAAGCAAAAAAAATATCACTAGCTATGGTGGCTAGAACCAAGCTCATAATATATTCATCATGAACTTAATCTATACGAAAATTCATACGATAATCCGAAAATACTTTACGTAAATCTTAATGAAGAAATTAAAATATTTTTTAAGTCAAATCTGCCACAAATAACCAGGAAGGACATCCGAGGGCATTTACCAAACACTTTAATTTTAAATCGTAACCGCTAACCATGACTCATCTACAAATCAGCTGTTTCATGTCCCCAATGACGAAATTAACGACTTGACTAACAATATTATGCCTTATTGAGTACGAAATAAAACATTTTTTGATAATCAATGACTACAAAACTCTCAATAATTTTGTACGTGTATGTTACACGAAAACGTAAATTATTGGTCTTAAGTACGATTCAAAATGACGCAAACCCGTATCATACATATTATTTTACATTATTTTTACTCATATACATTAAAAAAAAACTCTCAACAAAATACGCGCGAAATTGAAGTAAAGTGATTAAAGTCGCAAAACTTCGTGAATTTAGTTTAATATTTATCCGAGTATCGCGAAAACACAATAAAAAGAATTAATTAACATTAAAAATACGATAACAAACGAAAACACTGTCTAATTTTCGGAAAAACTGCGAAAAACATGTTAGAAGATAAAATAAATAAAAACACCCAAAAGCTCACCCTGTTAGCAGCATGATAATTTTCTCCTGGTGTATTAATTACCATTAAGTTATAAAATACGAAGAAGATTCAGGATAGAAAACCGTTACTTTCTTTAAATTTTAAAATGTAAACTGATGTGATGCTTGTGTCTTTGCTTGTGCCTGGCGATGCAATGACCGATCCACATCAGATCATATGATCACGTAAAAAATAAATTAAATGAGGGTGTAACTTAAAATAAGAAATAGTAACGGAACCCTAAGTCAAAAGGCGAGGGTTAAAATACCTTCATTTTTGTCACATGTTTTTTCGTTTAGAAACTGCGTGACTTTTTTTTGGTGACGATTAAAAGTATCATATCTATCTTTATGTCTAATAGATAAGACTATCACGTTTACGAATCCAATAGATATAAGTTGACGTACATATATTTCGTCATTGCACTGATAATTCAAACTTAAAGAATTATGATTGTTTACGCCAATTTAAGCCGATAACACATTTGCATATGAAACACGACAATAACATGAGAATTAGAAATAAGTAGAAAACGGGAAAAAATAAATAAGGTGTATAACGGTATATTTTTTCAGTTCTTCTACATATATTTTTAACTATGAACATTGTACATACATATCTATCAAAGTTAAATACTTGTCAAATAAACAGCATCCTGGGAGGGAAGTCGCAGGTCAAAAGAACATTTTCAAGCAGTAAACATTAGCAAGTACATTTGCCTCCCAGAAATCAGAATTGCTATCTCAAGGCTATGTTCGCATGACTGACTTTTCGATCGACTGATCACAAATCGCACGCCGTAATTCTAAGCGATTTTACAGTCGAACGATCATAAATTCGGACGAATAAACAAAGATACCGTTGATTATAATAATGTCCCGTTATTGTTCAACCGTCCGTCGGTATTGAAAACAAATATTTATTTACACAGACGACAAGTGCCTGTCACTTGACGCGATAATAGTAAATTGTGGATTACCTATACTCTGAATGTCTACCTACGTACCTACCGCATGCAAATATTGTATTAACATATCTGAATCAACTATTTTAATGGAATAATATATTTCATGTGTTAAAATTCTGGGTGATACTTAACAATTCATGGGCGTTCCATGTTTAGTGACAAGAAAAACTCAAGTTTCGGAAGTCGCAACCGTGTTATGTTCCTCACAAAAACTATTACTTATTTACATATTTTGAAAACTTAATTCAGAAAACGTATTTCTATTAATATATACCTACAATTTATGGCAACATTAATTCAAGCATTATACTGTAGGAAGGTAACTTATTTGAAATTTAATCTTCTGACCGAGTTGACCGACTGATATTCAAACTAACTGGCAACTATAGCAACTAAAAGTAGCATAAATAGTAGATAGATCTAAAGCGCATTACTTACTTGATGCGCCAGAGTTTGTGCGATGCAATATACAATTATTACGAATTTAAATTAACCTTTAAAGTTTTTTAACTTTTTTTGTTTTAGATACCGAAGATACAAGTGCTGCCATTTGAAAATTTTATTATTTCATATGATATCTAATGTTTTTATCCATAACTAAAACAGCCGTCATAGCGTGCCGCTAGTATAAAGGACCAAATTGTCGCATAAAATTATGTAACATTTTAAATATGTATAGTACAAGGATTTAATGTTCAGGATTTGAACTTTACAGTTTTAAGACTTGTCTAGGAATGACATCATAAATTATGATGTTCAAAAATTTTGAATTGTTGAAAATGAAATGTATGAATACTATGAATATGTCGAGTATGAATAAATAAGTAGATTCAAGCGCACCGCACCTTATAGAGTACATTAACAATAATTATGCTTAAGAATTGTTACTGCAAAAAAATAAGGATAGAAAAGAGGAGAAAGGAGAATTTATTTTTATGTCTTTTGTGTTGCGTCGTGTGTGACATATCAGTACAACAATGTATTACATAAAGTAGCATACAGGTCCCGACAAACATCTTGAAATCGGGTAGGGATTGCGCAGGACACGAATTTTGAGACGCGTGCGCGTTATTGGTCAGAGTTTCGCGGGCGCTATTGGTCATGGACAAGTGCATATGCGCAAACATTCCCCCACTCCGTCGACCGAGCGTAAAGAAGTTTGCCGGCACCTATACATGCCTATACATTTTACTGGGCAATATGGGCCTGTGTAAGCAACTTTGTCTGTCTGTTGAGCTCTTATACTTCAACCATTAAACAGAATTTGACGATATTTAGTACAGAAATAATCAAGACTTTGAGGAAGAACATACTACTTCTAACCCCGGAAATTCTACGCAAACGAAATTGCGGGAAAAGCTCATAAAAAAGTTCATAAACCATTTTACTACATGTTAGTGCCTACATTGACTAACGCATCACAATACGACATGTTATGCATAAACCGTTTTGTGTGTGTTTTCTTAAGGACATATTGCTACTTGGAGTACTCCTTAGGACTCTTCTAACCTCTGAGCCGGGACATCACCTTGCCTCTGCTTCTGTGAAGGCACAAATCCACCTTAACAACATCCAACTCACCTAGAGGCATGGTCAGGGGTTGGGAACCTCAGCATAGCAGTATGGGCCGTCACCCTCAGTACCTTCCCGCCGCAGTTGTCCGCTAACCGCCGAAGCCGACGGGACACGCGTTCCGGAGGCTGGTCTATCGGCAGGTTGTCCACTTCCATCTCACAGGTCGGTTCTTCCTCCTCTTCCGTATGACTTGTCTAGAGCAATAAAAAATATATTTATTATAACAAAAGACAATGATTTGAAAAATTCTATATTCGTCGCTAAGTTGGCCCTTTAGGGCGCTTGTACATGCTAAGAAAAGTCGCCGGGCCTACGCAAGAATTCGTGTCGTTTCTACACACCGTGTAACCGTGTTGCTTCGGCGCTGACCAAAAAATAATTCTTGTCTGCGCTAGATACGACACGCGGCGAACGCGCATTGACTTTGTCTTGTGAACAACACACAGTGAAATTTCTGTCTTGTCTGCGGCAGACACGGTGAAATTTCTTAGCGTGTACAAGAAGCCTTAAAAGGACGTCCGCGCCAGGTCCTAAGTTCTGTTAAGTTTCTTAGAGATTAGGTTTTTCTGTTCAAAACATAATATAGTTTGGTGTGTGTGTAGAAAATAACGATGTGAGATCGGGAAAAACACTAACAGCTGTTGGTCTTTTCGGTTGTCGACCAATTTCTTTTCGGTCATGTAAGATTTCGTGCTATGGGAGTGAGGAAATAAAAATTGCGCCTGTGTGCACTCCCTTTTGCCTAATTTTTATTGATAGGTTGAAACAATTTACCACCATTTGCAGTTATCACCAAACGACTTTCGTAAAGCTAACTTATAATTAAGCTTCAATGTGTAATTATATTTTAATGATTATAACTGAGTATTTGATAGTTGAATAATTATTTCAGTATAAGTAATCTAGCCAGAAATATTCCATTAGTTATTAATACTTAGTTACTATAATAATATTTTTATAGTTATTTTTATTGTTTTATACCCAACCAAGCTACCAGTAACCAAAACATATGTGTATGAAATTGAATAGTTTTTAAAGTGGTTTTCCTGTCGTATTCGTAATCACCTACATAAAATCAGTAATCTGTGGTTTATTAATACTTGTACTTTACCTTTGGATTCCTTGGTAAATGCGCAGTCAGTTCATTGTAACAGTAGTGGGACGAGGCACATGCAATTAAGGCAGGTGATGTATTCTGTTTATGCACCAGTATTACTTCCATATTTTTCCTGATATAGACATAGAATATTCATAAATAACATCATCATGACAGATACTATCCCTCTTATTACAGAACGTGGTTTAAAAATTAAACCGAGCTTAGTCCTGACTAAACTCCTGACTAAAGTCAAACGCTATTACAAAACGAAGTTTTACTTCATTTCGAGTACTAAAGTTAGACCCAAGAAAGTCCGCCGATGCCCCTAGTTTTACTATGGACTTACTTTCAAACGTCAAAAGGATAACACTTTTAAAATTCCGCTCCGTTCTACGTATAGAAAGACAATTTTTGAAAAGAATCACTTAAATTTGTGAACAGAAAATTAAAAATATATGTTACTTTTTCTTACATTACTAAAACATATTTATAAATAAAGAATTATTATTTTTACTATCATATTTAAAGATTTTAAAACATGTCATAAAACAAAGTCTTGTAAAATGAAACGCACTGAACGAGTTAGTACCAGTAAATTATTCTTATGTTGGTATTTGTTTTGTAATAAGGAAAGTTTTAAAAAATAGTCCGGACCTAAACCTGTACTAACTAGTACAGTTTTAAACCTGTTTTAGCGATGTTTTTTGTAATAAGAGGGTAAGACTATAGTTATTACAATAAATACTGATAATTATGTTATGGTATAACCATTAAGATCTAGGGTATATGCATTATCTACTTTATTTCATATTCAGTGAACAAATACAAAAATTTGCTATGCTAAAATCATGAAGGTCAACATCAAATTTAATAGTTTAACACACTACTTTGATTTTTGTTTACAAAAAAAATGATGCAATATACACTATTTAATAAATAATTAATTGATCTTCACTGCAATATTAGAGAATAGCTTTCAGACCCTCTTTTAATCATATATTCAGAAATTATCTGAGACAAACAGATCACAGTGGAAGTTGGATAATAATATATCCGATGATACAGTGTCATTCTTTATATCCAAACAAAATAACAAGACTTGTATTTACTTTTATAATCAAGTTAGCGTTTTATCTCAACAACAAAATCCTGTTTTACACAGTGCCAATAGTCTTTGCGACTTTAAGTTTATCAAGCAATTATCATAAAATGGCGAAACACTCACAACACTGATAAAATGTTGCATTGAAGACCAATCAATTGAATTTAAAAAATACGGTTAATACTTCAAGATTATACCTATGTCTAAAGTCACACAAATCAGCTGCAAAATTGATATCTCCTGATATCAATAACAGAGCAGCAGGAGCAACATGCAGCTCTCCAAATCTTCTCATGCATTGTCTCAACTTCTCGTCTGCTGCATTTTTTTGAGTTCCACAAACATGAATCAGGCTTACCTAAAATACATCATATTTAAATCAGTAAGCATCAGCAATCACTCAGGCACATGAGCACACGTAAGTTATGCCTAATTTGAATAGAGGCGCTCGTGACGCAGCTGTGACAGTGGTTCGTTAGAGATAACGAAAGTCAAGCTACCCACGCCGCGGTCGGTTAATGGATGGGTGACCATTCTGACCACATTGAATGACATTTATTTTGAGTGTCTCCGTGCTTCGGAAGGCACGTTAAGCTGTTGGTCCCGGCTGATCTATATGTAGATATTTGTCCTCAAGCCTAGTCAGAGGCCATTTGGCGGCTTGATAACATTTGACATAAAGGTTGGTCATTTGCCTTACACACCCCTCCACCAACTGCACTAGGCCAGCGTAGTGGAGTATGGCCCACATTATCTCACAATTGAGATAAGGCCTGTCCCAGCAGTGGGAACGTATATAGGCTGATGATGAAATTTGAATATTATCTTTAATTTTTGGTGTCTAAAAACATTGAGAACTATAAAAAATTACATACTTGGGCGTCATTTAATTCTTGAAGTCTATATGCAGCCTCCTTTCGGACATCACAAACCACAACGAAATCAGCCTCCCTCCTACCCATTAGGAACTTATTCCGTATCGCCACAACCACATCTATCGCTGAACAACCTCGTGGTACCTGTCAAAAATTAACATGTGAAATAACAAACAAAAGGGTAAATTGATAGCCTTAACCTTATATGGCCCCCTGTCACAATATCTGCTTGTCCGATAATTGTCCTCTGCTTTTTAAAGACATGCAAATTAACAAGGGATTTGCCTTGAGAAGTAATCCAGTTTGACGTGTGACAAGAAGAATTTTAAAGGTTAAGAAATCTCCTTTTTGATGAATTTCTGTCTGACTTTATTTAATAATAGTAAGATTAGTAAGATTTATTAAGGTTCAAACTTCATGGACTAGTTCTCATGGACTAACTAGTAACTACCTCATTTAGCAGCCATTAGGACAAGAGGGCTTTGTTGTATGTTTTCCCTCTTAAGAGAAGAAAATAGTTTAAACCTTTGTTCAAGTGTCACTTACTTGAGCAAAAGCTAGAACTATTTTCCTCATACACAAAATGTTTAATTTGGAGACAATTTGTTTACTATACCTGACAGTTTTCAATATCCCAAAATATACCAATGGGTATATTAACTACAGTCCTCTGTTTGTGATGACGAAACCTAGACCTGACTCTGGGCCGCTCTATGTTCATTAAACTGTCATCTCTTGAACTACCTCCCATCTCATCTGACGATTCGTCTTCTACATCTATAAATAATATATATAGAGGTGACAACATTATGAAAAAGTTAAATTATGTTCGTACATAATTGAACTTCTTCCGCACAAACAAAGAAAAAATATGATATGGTATATTTCCAGGGTAACATAAAATCTACAACATGTTCATTTTTGAGGAGCTGGGACAGTAATTTTACAATGAGTAATACAAAATAACATGTGTTACATATAAAAACTGAATAACATTTAAAAGTTGGTTTTACAAAATAAAATAACAGAATAACCAAACCATTTATGATTTGTGTTATCATACCTACTTCACAATTAAAAGAGAAAAAAAAATACTTTTGTAGCTAAAAATGACATTAGATCTTTTTTTAAGTAGGGTCTTTTATTAATGGCCACTAGCATAATCAAGATCTGTGTGAAAAAACATGATAAAATAGTATTTATTGCTATCAAGAATCAATAAACACAGGAAGTATCTACGTTATACGAAAAGTCAGCAGTTTTACTTACTGATAAGATTGCAAATAAACTAAACATCGTAAATGTTCATTTCAATCTTAATTCGATTCTAAAATAGATAACGAAATGTATTTATGGAAATATAAATAAAAACAGTTACATTCGCAAGCAATAATTATGCAAGTTCGTTACCTGTTAGCCATAAACGGGGAGGCAATGGTATTTTCATAGCTGGACTTGGGATGGTACTGGGCAGACCTTGAGCAGAATGACTTCTCGTACCTTTACAACAGGCCCCTGAGGCTTGATAACTTATACTCGAGTTCATTTTGCGCAACAAGACTAATTCCAATAGATACAAAACGTATACAGCATATGTTCCATAAAACAAAGAAAAAAACTAGGCTACCAATGCGTAGCCACGGTGGACATCACACTCTTATAGTGATCGCTGGATTGATCTTATAAACAGAATACTTGAATGTGATGAGATTTGCGTCATAAAAAGAAAAACAATTATATTACAAAATGTAAAAACTAAAATCAATCAACACTTTCTACGCCATATCCAGCACACACCAGCACATAACCAACAACATCTCACTCACACAATTGGACGACGAAAACGAGAAAACGAGTTGAACGAATAATGAATGAACAACCATAGAATAAAGAATATTAATATCTATATTGTCTATGCCTTTTTCTGAGGTAAATAACTTTACATATATACATACAAGACCAATTTGTTGGACTTCCTTTACTATAGCGATGCGCGACTATGAATACTACTAAAGAGCGCTCTACACTTAGCCCCTTCGTACACAAGGCGACGCAAGTCTCCGATACTCGGCGACTTGCGTCGCCTTGCGAGTCTTGCGACTACCGCCATACAAATCCATTGAGGCTCGTACACTAGTCGACGCGACTCGCGTCGCCGACATTCGTCGCGCGACTCGCGTCGCGCCACTCCTACGATACCTGCCTGCCGAAGTCGTCGCTACTTAAGTCGCGGCGATTTTCAAGATGGCGGAGCAGTTATTGAATATTAAATTTGTTTCTGAGGTGGAGAAATATCCTTGTTTATATAACTATACTGAACTAGCTTACCCAGTGAACTTCGTATCACATACCTCTTAATATAAACCATATTTATTTAAACCCTATCTTTTTTCCATATTTTCTCATCGTTTAAACCTTCCCTGGACTTCCACGAATATTTCAAGACTAAAATTACTCAAATCGGTTCAGCCGTTCTCGAGTTTTAGCGAGACTAAAAAACAGCAATTCATTTATAAATATATAGATAGGCAATTCACGTCGCCGTGTGTACGGACCGTGCGCTACTCGATACTCGCGACTGGATACTAAAGTAGTATACAACATTAGTATCGGAGACTTGCGTAGCGTTGTGTACGAAGGGCCTTACTTAGCCCGCAGATCGCGTGCGATGGCTGCGGAAAGGGCACGAACGCTAAGTGTGGAGCCGTTTCGCATAAAATAGGAGACGGCTCCACACTTAACGTACGCGGGAAAGGGCACGAACGCTAAGTGTAGAGCCATAAACGTAATATAACTAATAATATTAATTCCATGTGTAGAGCGCTCTTAATACGAATCATTCGACTCCTCAAGTCATTCGACTATGAGTCGACTTAATATTATTCGACTGCAGTCGGCAAGCAAGCCGCAGTCGGATACATGACGCGCGTCGAAGTTTACTTCTAGAACTTCGATCACTAGTTCTTTATTAGTGATCGATGTTCTAGAAAGCCAAAGCCACTATTGAAAAAAAAAGCTGTCATGTTTGTCATTCATTCATTCGTATAAATTCATTTCATTCATTATTGTTGCCCTGTCATTTTACGATTTCATTTCAATGAGCTTGCATTTATTTTTAAAGTAAATCTTGGTAAATCTTGCTTACTTCTACTGAAAGAAAAAAGGTAAAATCGTTTGATGTTAAAAATACAAATTTGCGCCTTCCACTTATCTTAATAATTATTTCAAAAAGCTTCGGAAGATTCAAACATCTATCTGATTTGGATTTCTGGTTTCATTAGTTTAGTGAAATTTTACAGATTTTGTTTTCAAGATGACTACAAACGGTGATATTGGAGGCCGCGATTCCAGTGGAAAGATAGTTAAGATGGAAGTAAGTATTTAATACCATTATACCAGTCGTATTGGATGAAAGTTCTTTCACTCTGTTGGATATTTATTTTAACCTATTTTTAAGAATGCATAGTCAGACTCACAGTCAAGACTTCATAATGATAAAGGGATTTTTCGTTTCAGGTTGATTACGAGGCTACTTGTGATGAGAAAATTCCAATGTGGAAGTCATGGGCAGCAAAAGGGAAAGTCCAAGAAGCTATTGATCAGCTTTTGGCTCTTGAGAAACAGACAAGAACGGTAAAACTTTTAAATTTGTATATTGATATTGTTTAATATATTATAAATAAATAAATAAATAATGTGATTTACTAAATAAGATACAGGCCCCAGCAAACTTCTTGACTATCGGGTGGGGATTGCCCAGAACACGAATTTTGACATTTCAGCACGCTATTGGTCAAAAGTATCTTTGACCAATAGAGCGCGCAGGTGTCAGGAGATTCGCGCGCGCTATTGGTCATATGCAAGTGCACATGCGCAGACTTTCTCTCACTCTGTCAACCGATGGTCAACAAGTTTGCCGGTATGTATGTATACTCAACTTTACTAATAAGTATACCACTTAAAAATATTTGTCCTTGTCTTACAGGGTGCTGATATGGCATCTACGGCAAGAATTTTAGTAACAGTAGTGCAAATATGTTTTGAGGCCAAGAATTGGTCAGCATTGAATGACCACATTGTCCTTCTTTCGAAGAGGAGGTAAGAGTTCATTCATTTTTATTTTTATCACTATCAATTTGTGATATTTTCAAAGGTTACATTTTTATGAGTCTGTACTCAATACAATTCTGTTGTTACTTGTAAATTTATTGCCATTACCTTAAATATCTTGATTGTTTTCATTTGGTTTGTGCAATGATCTGCAATAGATGGTGATGTTTGAATGATGTCTGAGGACATTTTATTATTGGTTTTTTATACCAAAAATAAATAAAACAGACCAACTATGTGTAAAATTCACTGATTATCTTTTTTAATATTTTTTCCAGATCACAACTAAAACAAGCTGTTGTTAAAATGGTCCAAGAATGTTACACCTATGTTGACAAAACACCAGACAAGGAAACTAAAATTAAACTCATTGAAACTTTGCGCTCCATTACGGAGGGTAAGATTTATGTTGAAGTGGAAAGAGCAAGGCTGACCCATATCCTAGCAAAGATCAGGGAGGAAGAAAACAACATCGCAGAAGCTGCTAAGATTATTCAAGAGCTCCAAGTGGAGACATACGGTTCGATGGACAAACGTGAAAAAGTTGAGCTGATATTAGAACAAATGAGGCTTTGTCTGGCAATCAAGGATTACATCCGCACTCAAATTATTTCTAAGAAAATTAACACTAAATTCTTTGAAGAAGAAAACACTCAGGTAATATTTCATTTCTTGTATTATCTAGAAAATTTGTTATTAGTAGTTTTCCTCCAGGGTCTCGGCCCATGTGATATTTGTTATTCTAATGTAGAAGCAATATTACTGTAAAGTTTTAGTAAAGAGTAACAAGAAAACATCTGTCAATCTGACTGTCACACTGACACACACTGATCGCTGAAATTAATAAACTTTATTACTATAATTTGGCTGTTACTACCACAGAATATAATATAATAGTAGGTTACTACACAATTGCTTTACAGTTTATTTTAAGAATTTCAATAATGCCCATTTCATAATATTTAATTGAAAACTTTCCAGGAGTTGAAAGAAAAGTTCTACCGACTGATGATAGCAGTGGACCAGCACAATGGACAATACTTAGCTGTCTGCAGACACTTCCGCGCGTTGGGCGCACTCGGAGGCTCCGACGCACTTGTCGGAAGTGTGGTCTTCCTTGTCCTGGCTCCATATGACAATGAACAGTCTGATCTTACGCATAGACTCAATGAGGATAAGGACCTTGACAAGCTGCCGGAGTATAAGTAAGATGTCCTTCTAATGTTGTATGAACTTTTATGGCCAGTTGCTGAATAACTTCCTCCGTATTTGCTATACATCGACGTTTATTTATCATTTTTGTAAAAATGAAGATGTTCTGATGTTTTATTTGTATTGTACATTTTGGGATCTCGGCATCTATCGTTCTTTCCATGTATGTTTTAATAATGGTGACGGTGAACATCATAAAACCAGCAGTGTAGCTGTGATGATTACGTCGATTAAGAGTTACGTCAGCTAGATGGAAGTAGCTCTAATGTATGTAATTATTTGGTCAGTACTGGACTTGACCAAATAATGAATGCATGCATACCTTGACCAGTAAGGATCAAAATACTCATAAAAAGATTCTAAAAAGTAATCTAATGTTCATATTTTTATTTTTGCACTGCCCTTTTTCTCTTGTTCAATTTTTTTGTCATACTTTCCTCTAGCCTAAGGTTGACTAGAAGAGATCGCTGTTAGCGATAAGTCCGCCTGTATTGTACAGTTGTATTATGTTACATGTTTCGATGTTGTGTGTGTAGTGCAATAGTATATCTATCTATCTATCTAATGTGTTTTCCTTTCTCAGGCAACTACTAGGCCTGTTCATCAACCCAGAAATCATAAGATGGAACACCCTGTGCTCAATGTACGAGAAGATGTTGCGCGCGACTCCATACTTCGACTCGACTGAGGAGAAGGGGCAGGAACGCTGGAACGACCTGAAGAACAGAGTGGTTGAACATGTAAATATATACTACTAAAATAATATTAATTAGACGCACTGTAATGGATTAAATTGCTTGATGTTTCACAGTCATTCCCCATCCATAATCCATAAATTTTAAGAGTATACTGAAATATCAGTCACCGTTAGGGAGACTATTATTTATAAACACCTCATATAACATGTAGATAGGCCGAAAGTAGTCATATGGCATTAATAGTCACTTGATTGCTTTCTGCATAACTAAATCATATAATAGTTTTATTGCATCGCATTGTCTTGACCTAAAATATAATATAACTTCATTTGACCACCCCTGGAACTACCGAGCATTACAAGCTTGTGTGTTACGCTCAAAGATCAAAAACGCTCTTTGAGCGGAAAAATAGCTCACAACGCGTTGTGGTCACAGTAAAACATCCAACGTACTGACACACGGAGGATACTATGTTTTGAGAGATATTAAGTTAAACAAAAACAACGTCGGAGGCGAAAATCGACTCTGATGGATATCGGTTCGGAGCTCCCGCCTTGGCCTTCGTGGTTATTTTTTTTTAAACCTGAAAAAAACTTTGTGACCACAACGCGTTGTGAGCTATTCGTGTTCCGCTCAATGAGCGTTTTCGATCTTTGAGCGTAACATGTGCATTCCTAGAATTATTAAGCTGTTTGTGCATAATGGCTCGCAGTCGGAGTATATGCAGAGGAGTTTCGTCACTTGTTAGTTGTTTGACAGAAACTTAACTTGTGAAGACACATTTAAGTAATGTATTACAGTATTATATTCTATTTTGTTGTTTTTGCAGAACATCCGCATAATGTCGATGTACTACACGCGCATCACGGTGAAGCGCATGAGCCAGCTGCTCGGGCTCAGCGAGTCGGAGACGGAGGAGGCGCTGAGCCAGCTCGTCGTCAGCGCCGTGGTCAAAGCCAAGATCGACCGCCCTGCTGGGGTGGTGCACTTCAGGTAATTAATATTATTAATTTTGTGGTATGTATTGGTCATTGGAGAACGTTTTCCTTCTCATCTGTGATTAAGTAAAAAAGAAAAACCATTTATTGGCACACAAAAAATACGTATAGAACAATCAATACAGGAAAAAAAATTGTGTCTTTCAATTCGAGACATGACGTGTCTTGAAATGAAAGCCATAAATCGAATAAGTCGAAATCGGGCTCAACCTATTGTTTTTTACACTGCCCTTCGTTTCGTGAGTGAAAGTGCAGGAGACCCCTTGGCCCTTTCTTTTCCCTCCCTCCTCTCTAACCCCTTTTTCCTATAAGCCCTTTACCTCCTCCATACACCCCTCTTCCACAATCTTTAAAAGGCAGTCAACATAGTTTAGACCTAGTTGCTGGTGTCCTCGGGTAGTAGTCCTCACTTATCATCAGGTGTCACACCTTGCCTTCCTGTTCATGAAAAGGAAAAAGAGTACAGTCAATCTGGGTAACTTTGACAGATCATCACTATATTTTTTAAGCTAACTTTTACTATGTAAAGTATGAGACAGAAGAGTTTACATATTATGTGTTCTCAGGTTGATTTTCATGCTGTCAAGTTATCTAACGCTTAAAATAATCATAAAATTCATCAGGCAATTTGTATACCCCCTATATGGGTAACTTTGAACCAGATTAAATTTGTCATAGGAATCGTAACATTTATACATTTGGGTAACATTGACTTAATTTTTAACAAAAAACCACAGTTTGGCGCGGTATTTTTAGACAAGTTTTTGACATTTACTTTGTTTGACAGCTTCTTATTTTTTCTAAGAGTTCATTTACGAAGTTTGTTAACTACAGGAAAATAATAAATTTAATGTTATGCATCAACAGCAACATTGTAAATATAATATAATTCTTTGTGATTTTTCTGTCAAAGTTACCCTGAAATTCAAAATTACCCAGATTGACCGTAACGATTTTATTTTAGATTTCCTGTATTTCGATTTTTAAAAAGTTTTTTATGTGACTGCTGCATAATGAGGGTCATTAAAATACGAATGTGGTTTTATGAAACGAACGAAGTGAGTTTCATAAAAGAATCACATGAGTATTTTAATGACTAATTATGTATAGTCACATACATAACTTTATCTTCATTCATACGATAATATGTCTATTTTATAGTCAGGATTGATGAGCAAACGCCCTAGTTACCAACTTAATCTGTATGTAAAAGTTAGTACTGACATAATGACTGACGTTTGTAGTTTTTAAAATCCATAAACAATCTAGACTCGAGTTGATTTCGATTCTCAAATCGATTGTTATAATTTCAGCATCGAATTAAATGTATAGGAATGGAACATAAAATTACTAATCGACTAATTCGATAATCGAAAAAACCTATTAATTTTTACTTTTAAAGAAGACGTTCGAAATTTGAACGAAATTACGTATCGGTTACCGACACTAAAATGTAAACATTTCAATGCAGCCACAGATACTTATATCTAAATGTAGGGCGTTTGCTCATCGCTCCTGAATATAAAATAGACATATTATGGTATGGATGTAGATAAAAGAATTTTTGTTTCACGTATAATCGCCC
The DNA here is from genome assembly GCA_949319885.1 of Mecyna flavalis. NCBI lineage: Eukaryota > Metazoa > Arthropoda > Insecta > Lepidoptera > Crambidae > Mecyna > Mecyna flavalis. The sequence continues at coordinate 7,677,140 of OX439435.1, read as the reverse complement.
ACAGAGCGGGCACCGGCTCGTCCTCTCCGGGTGGAAGGGGAACCGGGGGTGTTTAGTGGGTAGTGGGACGCTTGGGTCCCGAGTCCCACACATGGCCGCAGGTCTCGCTAGCCTGCGGTTAAGGTGCAAAAACACATTCTCCTCCAGAAGAAAAAAATTTTTTTTATGTATTTTAATCATTAAATTTTTTTCCAGCCTTAACATGGACGCATCAGACCGCCTCAACGAATGGTCCAACAACTTGAACAGTTTGATGCAACTGGTCAACAAGACGACGCATCTCATCAACAAAGAAGAATGCGTCCACAAGCATCTTCTTGCTGTTGCAGAATAGATTTAACATTACATTTGAGTCTGAACGTATAATTTCTTTATTAACACTCCGAACTACAATTATTATGTAGAATTGTAATAGAATCTAGAAAGAATAAAACTGTGTATGATTCTATGTGAGGGGCCGTTCAAGTATTACGTAAGCACTATGGGGGGGTGGGGGGGTCTTTGTTTTGCTTATTTTGGATGACATGGGGGGTAGGGGGGTCTAGATGATGATTACGTCATCGGTAGTTATTTACTTTTTTACACCAATGGCAACCCTCACATTGCCTATGCTTGAAAACGAATCCCATTTTCGGGGATTCCCGCAAATAATGCATACGTTTAGGCACTCGCTTTAGAACCGATTAGGGGAATTACCGTGCGCTACTCAGTTGTCTAAATTTCCTCTGTCAGTGTATTGTTTCGTTTGGTTGGATACTATAGCGAGTAGACGTATTGTAAGTATACCAAAGCAAGATTACATTTTAGTTAGAGCACCATGATGTGAGAAGACGTAGACATTCCAAAATCGGATGAAAGTTAGCAGACTCACAAGACTGAGCAGCAATCTAAGCAATCCAATGTCAGCGAAAACTTAGAATCATGGATTCGGGTTTCATGGACTGAAGACTGTTAATTTTTATTAAATATGTGTACCAATGTTTAATATGTGTCCGGTGCTTTAATACTCTTTCGATCAAAAGAGCTATAGAGCAAAATCGGGGGTCTAAGGTGTTCGTACAATCTCTCGGAAGAAGCCACCTGACGAAGCTGACCACAGCAAGTGGAGAAGTTGTTGCCTCAAAGCCGGCAGTCCGTTCGGAGGTAGAGGACTTTTATGGCCGGTTATACGCTTCGCATGCATGTCGACCTGATCCCGAAAATGAGGACTCTAGCTAGAGCCACGTTAAATCCCTATTACATTGAAGACCTGCCAAAAGTGAGCTTTGGCGAAATTGAGATTGCTCTTGGGCAGATTAAAAATGGAAAAGCCCCTGGAGAGGACGGCGTTACTACTGAGCTGCTAAAGGCTGGAGGGAACTCCAAAGGCGTGGAGTAGGAGTGTGGTCGTCCTGTTCACTAAAAAGAGTGACAGAAGCCTGTTGAAGAACTATCGAACCATTTCCTAAGCCACGTCTATAGAAGTGACAGTGGGCTGGCCATATCAGCCGCAGAACCGATAGCCGTTGGGGTAAACGGGTTCTAGCTAGAGTGGAGAGCGCGTCTCGGTAAACGTAGTGTAGGATGCCCTCAGGCCAGGTGGAGCGATGATCTGCGCAAGATGGCTGGCAGGAGCTGGATGCGAGTGGCCAAGGATCGATCAACGTGGCGAGCATTTGGAGAGGCCTATGTCCAGCAGTGGACTATCACAGGCTGATGATGATGATGACGTGTACTAAAACTTTAAAATAAGTTTGTTATGTTCGTAAGATTATAATATTTTTGTCCCTTACTCTATGTTGAATACTGTTTATGTAAAATCTAATCTCTATCCTAAATCTATTTTCTTATTTATAAAGTTATATTATAACATTATAATTATAGTATATAAAAAAATTATAATTGAAAAATGTTTACGTAAGCATAGGGGGAGGGGGTAAGAGCTTTGCTTACTTTTGCTGACAAGGGGGGTGGGGGGGTAAAAATTTGCAATAAATCTGCTTACGTAATATTTGAACGGCCCCTGAACACCAAGTTAACATAAAAGTGTCCAACTGGAATTGGATTGTATTTGATTTCTAATTAGGTAAATTTTCATAAATAAACGTATTAATAATTTAAGTGTGTATTTTTATTGAGACGATGCAGTTTATTCGAACGCCAAGCTACAAACGCACTGTCGTGTCCTGTACGCCAGAGCCGAATTATTCTTTATTGTCGAATGTAAGGAAAATATACCAGTAATAGTTTTAAACATATTTATTTCATATTTTTAGAGGCAGGGTTTTTGTCAAGAACTTATACACGTCGTTGGCGCACAGGGCCCGCAGGTGCTTGTCAAGTACATATAGACGACTTTGGAGTCCTAAAGGTTAATAATATTTGTTAATACTTGCTTCTGTAGTCTTTTGATTATAGAGCATTGCATTAATGCACTAATGCTTTTAAGTAAAGTAGTTAGTAGATAAAAAACGGCGAATGGTTTTACCATTCTCTTCTTTCATCAGTTTGAAAAGTAATAACTTAAAAAACTAACAATTCAAAAATAATTGAACCAAGATGTTCAGTATGAATCAAAACTTACAATAGTGAACTTTGACTCATATTATGTACTGATATAGACACCTGCACTAGCCAGTAACATTAAGATATGGACGAAATAATTGATAATACTTACTATGTGTGTACTGAGATTATGATAAAACTGATAAAATCGTGGTAATTTACTCCGTTCATTTCGGTGTTAAATAGCAACAGTGATAGTAATTAAATACTTACCGGATCAATAAATTAATACTTTTTGGAAAATTTAATTTAAACATGTTTGATTTTTTGGGAACTGTTTTAATTCCTACTTTTATTGTTGTAGTATTCAGATATTTCAATGCTAAATATAAACCACCGATTTTTGGTATATACCAATTAAATAAAAATAAGAACTATTGGTTTAAGTGCACGCTCATGTTTCTATTTTTAAAAATCAGACAGGTATGTAATTATTTAATAGGTACTATTGTTTTATTTATAATATTTTCACTATCGACGATTTGTTTAACCTTTGGGTGTACCTACCTATAGCCTAAAGTAAACCGATTGATTTATTATCAATTGCCCAATGACCCTATCACCTATAGATTAAGTAAACCATGATTATTTCGGCATGACCTTCGAATCTAAATACAAGTCCGTAATGAAGCTACAGTTTGAATTAAAAGATTTATAATCATTCTAAAAGTTTTAGGAAGAAATCAATGAAGTAGATGTCCCACTGCAAGAATAAGGTTTCCTCGCCTCGATGAAGGTTTCATAAAATAATGCAAGAAATTTAGACAAGACTCGAAAGTCTACCTACCTTTAGGACATAATACGATCATAGAGTATCATAAATAAGGGATATCCATGAGACCAACGAGGAACAATGATTAACTGAAGTTATGTTATGCACCTACCAATTTTATTTGTTTCAGTTAATTAACCACCTTAAACTCTTACGGGCCGTTGAGAGAGGTCACAGCCCGGATGGCACCATGCACATCCACGAACAGGATTTAAGCTTAGAGCAGAAGTACTTCCTTGGGGATAATCCAAAGGTACATTTACATCATATTACCTCGATTTCGGGGGTCGAAGCTAGCCAGAAAGCCGGGAATCGAATACGCAGCATCGACTTTTTACTCGAGCGGTTTAGCCACTGTTCCATGACGGTGTATCCCACTTGTCCCCTTGGGGGACAATTGGGATTTTTTTATAAAACTCTCCCAGTTGTCCCCTCTACAACGACACGGGGGACAACTGGGATTTTAATTTTTAGATGTCCCAGTTTCCCCCTCCTTGAGTGAAGGTGATCATCACTCACACACGATTTGCAAAAATTAGTATCTATTCAAAGTACGAATCAAATCTAGGATTGATGAATGAATTTATTTTTATAATTTCAGGCCATTGATGCTGTATATTTTAATGGAATATCTCAAAAAGGCGAAGCAGTAATTTGCGGCCTAGCAAGAAGGCCAGGACATGTTGTAGACTCTTTCATATATTTAAAGGTAAATTGACATATTATTACAAAAATACTGTTTTTAAAGTAAAGTGGCCGAATTGCGAGGATCGCAGGTGTCGGTTAACTTTTGTACAATCAGCAACAGTAATAGTCGAGCATAATTATGAATTTGCTAAAATGTATTTTTTATATGACCTTTAAGGCTAAAAATATGTAGGTATGTAGCTACTTTTGATGAAGTTCGTTATATTAATCAACTATAGAACTCGGGAGAAATCCAGATTTCATTTTTAGGGAAATATGCCAAAATTTTCAATGAAAAAACAAAACAGTTCGTAAGTAAAGAGATTTCAAATTAACATCATGTTTGTTTTATTCAAGTTGGAAGGAGAGCAACTCCTTCTGTCTCCGTGCCTCCCCGACACTTACCAGGTACAGAGTGCGGCAGAAGCCGGAGAATACGCAGTTGCCGGTCTGGAAATAGTCAACTACATGCCCATGCGTGCCTGGAAACTCTCCTACAAAGGGGATATGAAGTAAGCCTATCCATATAGATAGTTTTTTAAGCTGCATGCATTTCGTGTTGCATCGGAGGGATACAAGAGCTTTTAGGGTCCAACATTTTTGTGTTTCTGTCTTTTACGAAATTGCTTGTTGATCGTTATTGTAAGTGCCTAAAGCTGTTGAGGAGATTTATAAAAAATAGTGAGTTTTACTTTAAAAACGAAAGATTTCAAAGAATGTTATTAAAACGACAAGAACACTTGAAATCAAATGAATCTTCAACATATTAAAGGAGACGACAGTGAGGCAGCACTTAAGTGTGTTAAATTTATGTATACTCCTTTATTTAATAAGGTCTTTTATGTACGCTACACATAAGATGCCGCCGGGAAAGTGTTAACAGCTACCTAATGGCTGCGTGCCTGTACGTCAACTGGCTACGTCATGTCAGTAAGAACACCATAAACTTAATGAAACGCATTTCCCAGACTACGCAACAACTTTGAGAAGAAGGTAAAAGTTGAGATGGACTTGACGTGGAGCGCTCGCTGGGCTCCATTCAACTACGACACGCAGATGAGCGCGCTCGGGATGGCCAAGGACGTCGCCAGAGAACAGTGGTCAGCTAGCTACTTCAAATTGCTCAAGAAGTAAGTTTTCGTTTCTAATTTCTAATGCAACGTGCTTGCTTAGTCTGATACCTAATGACTGTCCACTAGAATAGACTGGAATGTCCACTGGAATGAACTGGACTGGTCTGTCCACTGGATACTAGCCAGTAAGTAAATATGAAAGCAGCCCTCTCTGCGCAGACATACTTAGACACTTTTCGTGTCCCTTACATACTTACCTACATACAATGGTTAAATAGTGAGCAGTGTCGGTAAAAAAAGGGTTTGAGGGGTATATAACTTGAATCGATTTATAAATCTTGTGTTATATTTATGTGTCTGTGATTTTAGGTTTCATCAAACGCATTACGAGCAAATGGGGTATTTATCAGGCACTGTAACCATTGACGGGAAGGAACATTCGCTCAACATGCAATGCGTGCGGGACCACAGTTTTGGTAAACATACAAATTCTCATAAAAAAGAAGTTTTCTATGCTTAATGTAAAATTATTAAGTACCTAATCGTATGATATTGTTTCGTCTACAGGTCCATTCCGAGATTGGCGCACTTTCCATCGTTATGTCTACCATTTTATTTTCCTTGAAAATGGTGATTGTATGGCTATAGGAACTGTTTCTCAACCTGCAATCTTATCACAGTAAGTATTTTAAGTTAAAACTTGAATAATACACAGAGCAGTTAAAATGAAATTTTGAGCTCTTACCTAGTAGCCTATATCTTTTAGATAGTATCTGCCTATTTAATGACTCGCTGCAGTTGTTCCCCCCTTCAAAAAAAGGTAAAGGCCTCCATCAATTAGACGCGTTTTGATTATTATCAATTTATTTTTTAACTTGTTTTAGCCTGACTATTGGATACGTATGTCGCCACTCTGATCAAACTGTTTTGCCTGTTCAATCGTGCGACTTCAAGCTATATCAACATGGGGAGGGACAAGTACTTCCTAAAGATTACGGATTTACTTACAAAGTTGGTAAGTACCTAATACCCTGCCGTTTTTATCATGCAGCTTTACAAGTATTCCTTAATCAAACCCCTCAGACCGTTTAAAACCTCCTCCAAATGAAACAATTTTCGAATCTCATTTATTATTTCAAATTAAGTACATACCGTCAATGGGGGATACTTGAGACTACAGTATTGCTTAGGACATCGAAAAATATTAACGTTTTACGTACCCTGTTTAAACTTTATCTCTTTCGTGATGTTGACAGCAACTTCTCTGCTCCAGCACTATGTAAATGGTGCCATAATGATTAGTCAACAATTATCACACGACAATGTCCTAAGTAATACTAGTAGTGTTTTTTATTTGCTGATACTTTTACGTAGATCTTTAAGTTACATATTATTTTGAAGAAAAATTGTTTTGTACATTACCTTAGGCGAAGATCCTCGCTTAAGAACACTCACTCGTAACATTTCTCACTCTCAACTCGACTAGCATGAAAAATGGCAAGTATGATGCCCCACGTTAGCGGTTTTTTACTAGCAATATTATGTGGGTATACTTACATAAATTGGGCCGCTTTATTTTTTGTAGGTACTTCTAATGGGCGATGTTCTGACAGCCCGTTTTGTTAGTACTCAATAGATGGCGCCATTCCACCTATGCACGTTTTGTTTATGTCAGATGTCATTTTCATTCCCGAAAAAATTACAATTGGCGAAATTGTTAATAAAAAACACAAAGCAAGCTATTCATTATGAAGAAGAAGAAGAATGAGTCAAGATTATGGGCTCCTAGATACAAAACCAAAGCCGACCAGAGGTAAAAATAGATGTACAGTCAACAGCAGTTCGATAATAGCGCTTATGCCCCTGACATAAGAGCGGTACAAAGTCCAAAGTGTTACGTCTGACGTGCTTTCGACTGTACATACTTCGTTCAACGTCATCTAGTGAAGCTTTTGGAAGCCTTTCTTTTATTTAAATGGCCTGTCAGAAAATCGCCCATTGGCAATGGCACATAAACGGCCAGCCTAATATTTTTTCGTACCTTAAAAATGTAGGTACCCACGTACTTAAAAAAAATACGATGTTTATATACTAATTTATGTTCCAGGGGGAAAGTCACATACCATTCGTTTCGAAGTGCAAGACGAAGAAGTTTTCTACATCGGCAAAGACAGAGTGTCAAAATTCTACGAGCGATGGTGCACTGTGGACGTGGATGGGGTAAAGGGCCGGGCGTGCGGGGAATGGCAATACAACAATTTGGGGAAGGAATCGAGTACTGATAAGAAGTAGTAATGCGTATTTCCTAGATATGTAAAGGACATACAGAAGAATTTAAATATAAAAGGAAACTGATTTTGAAAAAGTTTTTTGCTGTTACCTACTATAATATGTAAGATAATTTTTATTATTGTTTTGAATACACTGTATTTAATTTAAAACTTGTTTTATTGAGAATAATACAATCTAGAATTGACCCGATTTTGAATCATGCACATGCCATAAGACCAAATGATACATTGGTGGTTTTTTAATTGGTTGGATGTATGGACGCAAAATATTTTGATAAACGCTATTGAATTAAATAAAAAAGTTAGCGAGAAAGATAACTATATTTAGCATAACATTTTAATAACTTAGTTAAACTTATGTTTATTTATGAAAATATGGACAGGAAAATATTATGATGATATATTTTAATTTAAAGCAAGTACTTGGCGGATCTTTTAAATTAATATAACTTTCACACAAATTAACTTCCACAGTAGTTTATCATTCGTTTCAATGGCGGCTGCGAATTGCATTAAAGTACGTCTATAATTTTAGTGTATTTATTCTTATAGACACCCGACAAGTTCCTGCTATTTTTCATTGACAAATAAAGAATATTTTGTTAAGCACAAGATGTCTAACAATCCATATAACCAATGAATTAAACGTATGTAAATCATTACAACATTATTCTAATCATATGGTTTACACACAAAAAGTATGTTCATATCTCTTGCTTCTGAACTTTTCTCACAACACACAACAGATAAAACAACCAATCAAATGGAAGCTATACATTTGTTAATCAATTCCAGTTAGTAACCAAACAATATATTTACACACACATTTACATAATCGCTTGCGAATATCAGGAATGACCTAAATAATGTGCTCTTTTAATCTAAAGATTCCTACAAAACTCTTTTCGGATTTATAAATGGTGTTGTAGATTGCTAACTCCATTTTCGAAAAAAAAAATAAACTTGGAATCTATGTGGATCCATAACAGGTTACTACGGCCTTGTCTGAAAATAATTATACCGTTATTTTAACTTTAGCGTTACTGTAAATTCGATTTTCGATTCTAGGTACAAAGTATATAGTTTTATAAAGAAACATATACGTTTGTATTAAAAAAGTTATTGTACAAAGTTGAGTTAAGGACCTTAATAAATATAATATTTAATAAAAACACCATTTACGCACCCGAATAGTTTTGTAAAATCTATAATAAATAAGCGAAAAGTACAACATTATTAGGTTAGATGAATAATAATAACTAATTTTTTATATGATAATAATATGTATTGCATTTAAATGATATTATTTGATATTAATTTATGATTATTGAACTCTGTATTTATTATTTTGGTGAAAAATATTCACATAGAAAACATTAAAAATATTTTATAGGCATATTAGACAAAATATGTAACATTTATGTAACTAGTATCTATATTATTATAGCACAAAAATACAAAATGTAGGCAAAGCACAGCCAGCAACATATTTTAGTTATATGTACTCTTTACTACAAAAAACAACCTATTAATATATTATTTTAGTTAACCCAACGACTGATACAAATCTAACACTAATATGGACGAATATATGCGATATTATTTTTTTATTCACAGTGATAAATGGATCTTTTATTTTAATCTTAATAATATATAGTTGTTTAAACTATTCAACCGTTAGCTGTGAATAATATTACGTCACAAGCGACAAGCAGGTCTTTACTCGGCACTATACACTCACTCATAGATATAACAAATTGTGCGTAGCTGCAAATATTATGCTGACTGTACTTTGTTGACTTATGAGTAACAGATGACGTAAGATGAATCGACTTTGAAGTATAATACTTGTAGACTAGAATAATTTTCCAAGTTAATTAATATTTAGATAATGTGTAACTTATGGAAGACAGATTGATTTGTTCCTCCTGAAATACTGAAAAGACTTTTGATAATCGAACATTTACCACATCCGTATTTTTGAGGTTTTGCATATGACTATAATACTTGTCATCTTCATTTCTTTACTTCTATTTACCTTTTCACTCTATAAATTAAGATTGTTACTAATCGAAGCGCTTAACTCTTAAACACCCGACCGAAAGCCGGTTGTCGCGTAAACAATAGATTTTCTATTGTGTCTGGTTTTCCGGGGCTTGATGGATTAACTAAGTAGATCCCTGCAGTACAGAGTGGCGCGGGAGGGGAATGTGACGTATAATACGCGTCAACTTAATTGGCTTGTCTGAACATCGTGCGAGAACCTGCGCAGAACACAAATGTAGGTGTCACAGGGGTGCAGCCGCCCCCCACACCTGCGCAAACGACGCTCGCAGCTTACTTCAGACAAGCCAATTAAGTTGACGTGGACTATAATAGAGCTGTCATACACGTGATAAATAGTGATGACGACAACCCTACTAAAGTTTCATCGCATTTGACTTAACAAAAACAGTCCTCTTCTGCCCAGCTCGAATACCGCAAGAACTTTCCCAATTAAGAGCTTTACTTGTTATATTATATGGGCTATTTTGCTTCAAATAAAATACAAAATTTTGATTTAGGTACATTTTTACTAAAGTTTTATCAACGTCATTTGGCCCGATTCTGACGCAGGCCTAATTTTACATTTAAAATAAGCAAATCATAACGCTATTATATTATAAAAACAGTTTTTTACAATACTCCATCACTAACACAAAATTACAGTTTTTTCATTTTACAAAATAAAAATTCAGCACTCAAATAAAATAATTTATTTTAATATCTTTTGACAAGGCTTTTGGTATCGGTTCTGTAATCGGCTTAAGAACCAAGTCGACTTAGAAATTTGCAATTCAGTAAGTCTATAATAAAATCTGGTAAACCTACATAACCATGGATGATTCAGACAATAGACTATTTTTGCACAAAAATGGCGCTAGTGGTCATCGTTTTAGAACCTAATAAACATTTAATTTGACTTTGAATCATACATTCATATACAACACAACACAACTTAGAAGTCATATCGGTAAAATTCCATAACTGAATTAATTCGGATGGGTTTAAAACTTAAAAAAAATTTGTTAAACTAAAAACTATAATTAAAAATAACTGATTAAGAGATGGCTATTAGTGTAGTCGTCCATCTAGATAAGGTATGTAACTTCTAAGTTGCCATATTGTAAAAGGTGCAAATATTCAGAAAATACACTTGATAAACTTACATTTTCCTCACTTTTCAAAATTAGCTTTACCCTACTTCTACGTTCTACTGTGATCTTAATCACTGGCTGTACATCGAATAGTCACGTGACTTTAGTTTCACGTGACCTATTTGACGTTAATTCGACAACAATATTTTATAGTTGCTTCTGATTGGTCGTTAATTGACAGTCGATTGGACCAATCAGAATTATTAACAGTAAGTCCAACTACGTTTTATTCAATAAGTTAACCAGTCATTACTGCCTTAAAATAATTATAATAAATTTAAAAGACATCAAACACACAAAGGAAACATTTAGTTATATTTTATCATCAATGGCAGTTTTTAAACTGAATTTTAGAGCTAGAATTAGTTTATTTGTCAAAGTTTACAGAAAATATTTTGGACCAAATAATTTTCCTACTACATACTACTTTCGAAACTTAGTCAATTCTAACTACTTCAGTTTTCAGTTGATTTATTAGATACGAAAAACATCAAAATTTTGTGTCTCCTAAAACAGATTGTTATTTTGCTCCAAAAAAATAAGTATTGATAGATAGATTTTATTGATGTATCCATCCTTAGCCTCTTTAAGCAATGAATTGGACTCCAAAAAGGTTAAATTGGTCTTAGTTAAGATTTAGTATTATTTTCATACTAAGACCAAAGAGAAAAGATAAAGAACCTAAAAATAAAATAATATAAATTATACCTATATTGGTTTATTATTTAATTTCCCTGTACAAGTTATCATAGAAAAATCAAGTAATATATGACTTAGACGGACTTACAAGCGGCCCGAGAATTAGTTTTATTTCGTGCCAAGTCCAAATAGCCAAAATATTGTGGTTGTAATATTTTAAATTCCGTGTACTTTTTTTTACAAATATTTGTGCAGATGTAAGAGCGGTTACGCAATACATCCGATCCGTCTCCATGAAATCAAAATCACAAAGAAATCGGATGACGGATCTAGTGCGTAAATCACCTAGAAATAGTTCTACGGCTACTCCGGACCGTCATTTCACGGAGACGGATTGGATTCGGATCGGATTCGGATCGGACGTAGTGCGTAACCGCTCTTACGGCCGGTTCACACATGTCTCCGTTTTACTGTTCCGTTTTATAGTGTACGTTTTTTTTCGTCGATGGCGTATGTAGTTATATGAGCGACTTCACACATGGCACAGTATTCTGTATACAGTAATACATACGCCATCGACGAAAAAAACGTAAACGATAAAACGGTACAGTAAAACGGAGACATGTGTGAACCGGGCGTAAGTCTAATAATACGTTCGTGCCATTAAATATTTTTATTACATTTTCAAAAAGTATTTTAGTGTTGACGACATTAATTGCTACTGTCTTTCGTGATTTTACGTGGAATGGTTATCGAGACTAGAACCAGTATAAATCACAGCATCTAATCCATACGAAATGTTCATAACATTTCATTAGACGGTTAAGATAACACAGTGTTAAGGCAGGAAATACTAAGTTTTGTATTAAACATTTTCACATTTATAATATCTACATACATAAGTATAAAAGCTCATACTATTCGGGCTGTACCCGATTTATTTGAAAATTAATTTATATCTACCAAAGGTACCCATTTTTGGCAGAATTTTGACATAAGCGTGTTAAGATTCATACCATTATATTTTAAAAATCGCATACACATTTTCTTATGCCTTAGAGACATACTTAAAGTCACTTAGGACCACAAATGATTTATTATATTAGCAATAATAATAATATGACAAAATTTATAAACACCCAACATGTTTTAAGAGATGAAATGTGACCTCGTCAAAGTAATAATTTGGCGTCATTAAGCTAAAGGCGGCAAGTGACATCTAATACTTTTCCATATGACTTTAATCGGCAGATAGGCATTGCTAAGCTGATCTCATTGACGGGTATTTTACTAGAAACATTGCTTAAATTGCTATGCAGCAAGTTCCCAGGTTCTTCGAGTTTTAAAATTTTATGTGTACTGGCCACATTAGCCCGAACTCCGAAAATTATAAAATGATAAGATGACATAATGTCAACAACTCTTGTTGATTTAAAACGCATAAATTGACCCTTTTTATAGTCATTAAAATAAGAACTATAAAAAGTTGCTTTTGTCACTTAACGACTTTTTAGCTCGAGAACGGCAATGACAAATCTTATTTAAAAAATTTTTACACAATTTTGTAACTTAGTACATAAAATTCTTTCTTCATCTTTCTACACACGACTGCAAAAAGCGTAACTAAAATCTGACACCATAACGCTAAATAAAACACAACCTATTTCTTTAAATACTATGAGGTCTAAAATTAATACTGTTTATAAATAATAATATCTATAATATTAAAATAACAAAAATACGTGTTGGGAAAAAATATTCATAATAGTTTTTATGTTTAATTATTTAATATTGCATACCACTGACTAGATTTAACTATATTATAAACCTATTTTACCCACTCAATATTTTTTGTACGTACCATTAAGTACATTTTCATATAAATTAAAATAAGCCTAATAAAAAATATAATGTAAAATGTCTTTTATTTCATTGCACAAAACATTACAGCTACAGGCTGTTCTTAGGTTCTAACTTAGGACATTATAAAATCATAATAAATAAAACAATAATTAAAAATAATAAACAACACTAACAAAATATAACAAAACATAAAATACTCGTTATGTAATGACTTAACGTTTTGATCGTTGCTTTAAAATTAGTGATAAGATAGAGTCTACATAGCACTTTAAAGTACTTTATTTATGCCTTTAGCCTTCAGGGTTAGTTCCAATTTTCTAATTTGACTCACAAAGCTTTTTGTCCTTTTATGTATGTTTTTTTAAAACAACCTTTATAGCTTCAAATTCTGCGAGTCAGAAGCTATAATAAAGCATAAGGTGAAAGATTTTAAAGGCTCGAATATCTTCGATCACTTTATATAATACTCAGATATTATTATTCAATACCATATCACAATTGATTTTTAAAATGGAGAGTCAACTATAAAATTTAATGTAAGAAAAAAAAAATTGTACTAAGTACGTATTTGAAATAAGTGAAAATAGAAACTAATTTATAGTCTGTAGTCTGTTAGATTGTCAATTTTTTGTCCATCATTTATAAAAAATAAATGAAAAGTCAGTGTAAGTTTCTTTACTACAACGTTAAAACACGTTCTCACTGCTAGTACAAAAGTGTAATAATTCGAAAAACAAGTCAAATAGTTTCAAACATGATTTTATAAATCATTCTGACAACAATATAATTTACAAATGTCGTAAGTTAATGCAATTTACGCAACTCAAAGATATTTTCAATTATAATAACATTGTACTAGCAGTTTCATGTAAAAGTATAATTGTCCGACAGTCCTTTACTAGACAAACACTCAGTTGCAGAAACGTCCATTAAAGTTAATGTTTCATTAAAGCTATTGCTGTCACTTTTTATTTCATGACAACGAAAAGTGACAGCATTAGATTTAATGAAGCATTAACTTTAATGGAGCTTTCTGCAACAGGGTGTAAGTCTTACACTTTGATTTTATAATTTTCATCAAAAAGGTATCAATAAGTCTTTAACTTAATAAGGTTTCGCCGCGAGGCCGCGAGGCAGTTAAGTTCTTACATTCTTCTTGTCAAATTTTGTAAAAGAAACGGCATTGGTAAAGCATGTACATGCACGGAAAATCTTGACCCCATTTTCTTCACAGTCTTTGGTTCAAATCTGTCTTCTAGACACCATAGTGATGTTTACAAAATAAAACAAGTAAAGACGAAATAAATAACTCTACATTTTAATTCGGGTCAGTAAAATAGTGGAAATTAAAATTATTATTTGATGATAATGTAATATGGATAAATCCTGCGTAGTTGGTTGATCGTATAGATTGGCCGCCGTAGCCGAAAACACGGCTAGGATGACATAATAATTATGGTTACATTTAAAAATAGTAATTTTTTTCTTGAGAGAATTGGTTGTATTATTGTCATGTTATAAAGGAGACTGGATCCTGCAGTTAAACCATATATATGGTTTTGCAGGGCATAATATGTTTGTTGTACTTTTATATTTTGTTAAAAATATAAATACATATTATGAATATTAAAATAACAAAAAATCATACCCTCAATAGAGATTAAATCAATGGCAACCCAACATTACTATTAGACAACAACTGGCAACACTGCTATAGTCTATGAATTTACTGACCCGACTTAAGACATAGAGCTTAAGAGTGAAACCAATGTTATTGAACGTTACATACAGCGGAGCCTCCCGGCGCGTGGTCCAGCAACGCGCGGCGACGCTTGATGCCTTCGAGGTACACCTCGCGGTTGAACAGACCCGCTGCTAGAGGAACCCTGGAGTAATGAAATAAATGGTTTACTATTGTTTGACAAAAAACGTATGACAAACGATCATTTGACAAACAACGTTTGAAAAACTAATCATTTGACAAACTTTCATTTCGCAAACATATTACTTTAAAAACAATCATTTGACAAAATACAGGTTTCGCAAATGTTTTACTTAGAAAATTATTCAAATGGTAAAATTTTATATAAAAAATTATCACATGACTAAATAATTCGTTTGCCAAATTGATGATTGTACAAAAAGCAAGAAGATAAATTATTAGTTTTTAAAAATTACTATTTTTTAACCAATACTTATAATACGATTCAACTAAACTGGCCCGTCCGAAGTTAGCTGCAAGCGTCGTTTGCGCAGGTGCGGGGCGCGGCTGCACCCCTCTAACACCTACATTTGTGTTCTGCGCAGGTTCTCGCACGATGTTCGGACGGGCCAGTTTAGTTGAATCGTATTATACCTGCGATCAAATTTTGAAAATACTAAATTGCATGGTTGCAATTTTCATCTTGGATATTATTTATAGGCAAGTAATAATTTTGTATTACGACTACTAATTCCATAGACTCTTAAGTCTTTAAAAAAATACACACTGCCTGAATTAAGGAAAATAAGTAGAATTCGGTTCTGGCACTCGCCGGCCGCTGCCGCGGCACGCTCGCTTCGCTCGCTCGGCTCGTGCGTTGTGGTCGCAGTTCTAACCTTACCTAACCAGCCATTTTTTCAGTTGACCCTACACTTAAATAATATGATTCCGTGCTTAAAGTAAAATATTCGACATAACGTGTACTTAAATATGTTATTTTTATATAGCAATGCATTTTGTCAAATGTTTTTATGCCTTACGTTGTTTTTCCAAGTAACATGTTTAAAAAATAATCAATTTGTAAATTAATGTTTTTGCATAATAAGTTTTTTTCTTTTAAATATATTGTCTAATGCGTAGTTTATCAAACAAAAGTTTGTAAAATAATAAATTGTATAATTTTGTCAAACGTTGTTTTTCAAATGAAAATTTGTCATTCGTTTTTTGTCATATGAACGGACACCGAAATAAATAGTTGTAGAGTACAGTCAGAAGCACGTCAGACTTCACTTTGGACTTTGTACCACTCTTATGTCGGGGGCATAAGTGCTATTATTATTAAACTGCAAGTGTTAACCGTGATGTGTTGTTGACTGTACAAGATGCCAACTTTTAGGGAGCAGAAATGCTTTTATTATTTGCCGATATTTTTTAAAGCATCGACTCGATACAAGATGCCGCTTTCCACAACGTGTGTGGCGTTTTAAGAATGCAGTAATAATTCTAATGAAGAGAAAATTGAAGTTAGCAATAATATTTTCTAGAAAATTTAACATAATAATAATAACCGGCTCGTCCCACTTTGGGTGAGATGGGTATTCCGAGGGAGTTTAGTGAGTAGTGGGACGAACGTCTACCGTTGCGCAGTGACTCACAGCTCTATACATGTAAGGCGTATCTCACACATGGCCGTTGGTCTCGCTAGTCTGCGACTGCGAAGCGTTAAGGTTGCCGGTACACCGGCGCGGAGAAACGGAGAAGTATTAACCAATAGGATTTCAACTCCCTATCTCAGTGAAGATTTTGTACAATCCTATTGGTTTATATTTCTCCGTTCCTCCGCTTCGCTGCCTCGCTCAGCTCTTGTGGACAGACATCCTGACGAAATTAATAAGCTATGACTTACACATCGGTGCCAGGCCTCAGTGCAGCGGAGAAGAGTCCCCACACAGGCTTGTGATCACTGGTGCATACAGACTGCACTGAGTTGTACGCAAGACACTTCAAGCCAGACGATGCCGGCAGACTGCTGGCGCGGCGAAGACCTGAGGAAGTGGACATATTGGTTTACAACGCGGTCACATTAACTTGACGCATCTCTAGAAAATATGACACTCAAAACAAATATTTTCGTTTCTTCATAAAATATAAAGTTGTTTAGTTGTATAACTGCTTACACATTATATTGTTTGTATGAATAATCATCATTCTATCGTTTCTATAGACAAGTGATTCTGTTTAATTAATAACTTCCGAGGCGAGTTGACACAGAATAAGTAATCTGTTGTAACAAAATGAAGTAATATTTTATACCTGAGAATGCCGAAGAATTGCCCGCCAGTGATTTCGCTTTGTAGAGAATTCGGTCAGTGTAGGCCGGCGCGCGTTGCTTACTAGACGTGTCGAACTGTTGACTACCAGGGTCATACTGAAAGTAGATAGAAGGTTACTTTAAAATAATGAACGATAATGGTTATGGCGAAAACGTAGACACCATTTTCGCATTAGATGCAATTAAGTGGACACCAAAAGGGTCTATCTACGTCTGCGTAGGAAAGGCTGATTTTATAATGTCACTGGTGGCTATTATCCGATAGAAGTCTGTGCGGCGCAAAATGGATCACTTTTATTATAGTAACTTAATCTGATGGTTAGCAAAAGCGAGATGAGCCCACAATAACAATGGGCGTTACACCGATGCCTAAAATATTGTTACTAAGGGTGTAGCATTTCAATAAATAAGTTCCTGCGGCATTTGAGTGGCGTAGGAGGTGTGTTTGTTGTTATGTTTAATGGTGGTAGAGTCAGTCTGTAACATTAATGTATGACGATTTATAAGTGCATCTTTGAAGCCTATGTAAATAAAGTATAATATATTGATTTAGATTTTTTGATTTTTTAATGGTAAAGATTGTCTTCATCACTATTTATGACGTGTATGACAGCTCAGTTACGTCACACGTCACCCCTCCCGAACCTTTCTGATAACCCTGTAATCTACTTTGTTCAGTGCTACGATATTGCAAAAAATTGCTTTACGCATACATACGGCGGCCAACTTTGGATGTGGTCGGGAACCAATATGACGGTATTCATTTGTAATATAGGCTGAAAGAGCATTAATGATTAAGTAAATATAAACTGCAAGTCTATCGTTCCAACAATTAACAAATACATACCTTATAAGTAGGCGGAAATGTAATTGGGGCTTCCCTAAAATCTCTGAAGGCAGCTCCATCTTCCAACACAGCCGTTAGCTGGTCGGCGTGAAGAAGTCCGTGGGGCAAGTGATGTGGTAAAGGAAACTGAAATAACAGGTTACGTTACGTATTAAAAGGTTCAAATGGATCCACTTGTAGGGGCTTTCAGATATGCACAATGTGCATCGGTTCGGAGGTATTTTTTGGCTATCGATATTGGCGGCCGTGTGGAAGCTTCAGGGCTAAAGACGTTTATCCGAGGACCCATTACTCCCTCAGATTTCCATTTACCCCCGAAGAGGGGAGAGCCGGAAGCCGCTTTCTGGCGATTGATCGGTTCAAAGCACCTAAATTGGGTCTATGTAGTGTAATACTTTTACTTAAGTGTGACACGGGATTTCGGACAATTTCCATCTATAAGATATACGACCAGGAAAAAATATTTCCCCTCGTAACTATATAAGCATATAATTATGGACAGTAGCATTGCGTAACGCCCCCCGTGCCAATTAATTCCGACCCGCTTATTTGTATAACGTCCCATACAGAAGCCTAAAGTCGGTTAAAAATAATAAACGTTATACGGGTCTTCGACTTTACAGTTGGATATATACAGTTACAGATAAGAAATTACCTGAGTTTGTTCAATCCATCTTAACACTGCCGCTCTAGGTTCTCCCAGTCTAAAATTCAGGTCACCGCACCAAAAAACGTAATCAAAATTGCTGGTTACATCTGAAATGTTAACAAAGTTGTATAGTATAGTACAAGGATGTTTTTGATAACTTAATATAGCTGAGAAGCAGCAAAGCAAAATGGTATAATTTGAGTGAAGCGCGGATTCGTTGGTGCCAACGAACGATATTCACGGTTGCCAACTTAGGGGTTTTCCCCCCAGATTTAGGGGGTAAATAAGTGAGATGGGATTTTTTAGGGGTGTTATATTTTTAGGGGTATTTTTAGGGATTTTTATAATTTTAAATATATTGTTTTAATTCCAAATTCAGCAAAATAAAGGTGAGTATAGTCTCCATAGCCTTGGGATAATCCAATCCAGCGAATCATGTTCATTTTTATACATATCGCCTTAGCGACATCTAGTGCGATTGTTTGTTATTAAGAGTACAGAGTTGAATAAAAAATAAAACACGAATTCCACCATGTTGTCTATGACAAATATGACAATGACAATTATATCTTTTCTCTTTATAATATTAGTATAGAAGAGTAAAAACAAATTATATTACTGCACATTTTTTATTAATTAATTGTAATTATTTTTATTAAATATTTTTGGGGGGATTTTCAAGCAATTGAGGTGATTTTAGGGGGTTTTGACTTAGGTTTGGGCATAAATATTTTTTAGAGTTGGCAACCCTGCGATATATAAACATAGTTAAGATTGGTAGGTTTGGATTTGGATCCAAGGTTGAAAGATAAATCAATCTCTACAAAAAAGGGTATGACCAGACACAAACGAACTAAAAAGTTCTTTTTTAAAAACATTCTGATTTAGGTGTATCTTGAACTCAGAGTATGACCAGACACACGCGAACTAAAAAGTTCTTTTTTAAAAACATTCTGATTTAGGTGTATCTTGAACTCAAAACAATCTTTGTGAAACCATAAGGAGTATTAAGCTAAGCGTAAACTAACAACACATTTATATTATACCTGCTTTCTGACCTTTACTCCTATGCCGGCACGGCAAATTCTTCGGCAGGTCAATAGAACGTATTATCCTCTTTATATCGGAAACTCTTTCTTTCACTTTCTCCTGGTGGGCCGTCAGATGCGCCGTTACGAATAAGAACGTTGAACCGAACAGAGCAAACGATATGGCCACTGCGCCTTTGGTTCGGAACGCTGTACCAGGCCGCACAGATAGACTGGCGTCTTCGGGTAGCGAACAGTACCATATTAGGTCTCTTCGTACGAATATTGTTAGATGAATAGTTCCTGAAATGATGCAATTATTTATTTTTTATACTAGGTCAGTTGGCAGACAGGTATGTAGCCCACCTGATGGTAAGCGGCTACTGCGACCTATTCCATTGAGGGACGCTTCGCCTGGAAGCATCGCTCAATGTGCTGCCAGACTGTAGGCTCATCTGATCTTGGAGCCTTTGATTTACTATCAATTGATAATATCTTGATACAAATATTATGTGACGAACATTTTGAGGTTTCTAGCTTGATTGTTTTTAATTCATTAGATAACGCCTATCCATCCATTATAATACAACAATCATATTTATTTATTTTATTGCACAACATATTCCAACACAAAAGGCAGACTTAATGCCATATAGCATTCTCTTCTAGTCAACCTAATTTTCCAGCATACTAACTATTAATAGCTCACCTAAATAATATGAATGTAACAGTAAATGTGATGGTCCCAACACCTCTTGTATAGTGATTTCCCACTCCGTTCGTTCAGAGTAAGACTCCTGTGTTCCGATTGCAAATATGTCTGGCACATGTTTAACTTGATGAGGAAATATGAAGTCTGCTAATTCCCTGTGGCACAAATAAATATTTTACTGTATTATTAGAGTTGGAATTGTTTACTAAGATAAGATAGATTTACGATTTATTTATACAATGTCTTATTCTACATACTTCCTCACATTGTATAATGAAGTTTTGTAGTAGCTATATTTTCGATTATTTGAGATAGGTTTACAGAAGCTATGACGTCAGAAAGAAAATAAAATGTGCACACAAAAACATTTCATAAAATAATTTACAAAATAAAAATAAAAAATAAAAATTACAATAACTGCATTGTCCCCTTATCCTATCAAACACAAAATATATTTTTTCAGGTCCACTATTTATTTCTTCAACCTATTGATCAAAATTTAAATACACAGAGACTGGTTCACAAAATTACCTTGGAGGAGGCTGTCCATTCATGTTCCAAGTGCCTACAAATATTTTCACTTCTCTATCAGGAAAAACATGTTCCAGTTCAGCTGCTCCCAGTAAAGAATGGGAAGCAAGTCTTCCATAGAGATAGTTTCTGAAATAATTCACATTACATATTACTTATCTTACGAAATGTCAATGTCCCAAGCATCTACATATTTCGACGGTCCCTACGTATAAAGCGACATGTCCATATATGCAATATATGGACATGTCGCTTTATACGTAGGGACCGTCGATTTGTTCTAAAAAATTAAATAAAAATATGTATGAACAATAAAATCAAAAATTATTCATTTTACTAATTACACTTGTGAAACACCCCTTTTCATCATAAAAAATTAAGTACATAATTTATAATTGAAAACACTAACTACGTTTTACTTTGTATTGATTCTCCAAAAAAAAAACACTAATTTCGAAACAACAGATAGACAGATAGACCATCACATGCAGATAATTTTGATGAATCAAAACTGACATATAATAACAAAATAAAACAAGAAGACATATGAACAAACAACCACATACAAGAAAACAACACAAAATTGACAACATATACAAGAACCAATCCCAAACCTTTCTCTTGCCTCCTGTGTAGGTATGAGACGCAGAACTTGAGCGGCAAGCAATGAGTTACGCGCCAAGCTATCTGTGCTACCCGCGCGGGATGCTGACCTTGTGACGGTTGATTTGGTCCTGATTTTTACAAAAAAATGGTAACTAGCATTTCAACTAGACAGACTAGACTAGCTAGTTAGTTTCTATAACTTTAATAACAGTTTGAAAATACAAAATTTCATTTAAGAGTTTGTGATATCAAACTTATATTTTTTTAAGTAAATATAAGTTCAGCATCAGTTGACTGACTTTAAACATTTAATTGCCCAGCTATGTATGTAAAACTAGTTAACACTGATCATGTCAGTCATATCCTTGTATCAAAAAATCAAAATCAAAGAATCAAAATATTCTTTATTCATGTAAACTTGTATCAAGTATTTATGAATCGTCAATTACAGAGTGACTCTACCACCGTCTTCGGAATGCAGTCATCTGCCGAGAAGAACCGGCAAGAAACTCGACAGTTACTCTTTTTCATCGCCATGTTTGTTTACAATTTGGTTGTTACAATTACTGATTAGTTTTAGAATACCAAGCCATACAGTATAAAGTATAAGAATGAGACTATAATCGAGAAAAATCCGTGAGCCCTGGAAGACCAGTGCCCAAAGGTGGCACCTGCAGCACAAGTATGACGTATGTGCCAGCCATAATTTCACTCAACCATATTAGAGGGAATGTAACCACCCGACCCCGTATAAAACTTATATATTAAATTTTTTTTTAATTTAATTTAATTAATGAAATTTCATGAATAATGGGACTTGCAAATAGTATTAGCTTTAAAAAGAATTAAGGACATGAGATCATAATGTATGCTACATTTGTAGGGACAATTTTAATGTATGTAGCCCCAAAGCATATCCAAGCATGGATAATGATATGAATATTAAGCTTACCTTCTTTTTCTATCTAAAGAGCTACTTCTGTCACTCTCCGGAGAAGATGAACGAAAAAGCGGCTTTGTGTCATTTGAAATCAGATGATCAGCTGACAGTCTCTTAACAAATAACTTATTCTTTGTCTTTATACCTTCAAATGATCCTGAATGCTCAAAATACTTCCTAGAGTCATCCTTAGGAAACTTAATAGTAGCTTTGGGTATTTCTTCAGACTTTGTGCAAGACAATGTGTGGTCACTAAGGCTGTTACTTGAGTTGTTCACTGGACTGCACGGTTTCGAGACAGTTTCCTCTTTAGCCGGCTGTCCATCGAAGAGGCTCTTTGGTCGGGACCTTCTGAAGAACGTTCTACAGCATTTAGGGTTGCCCTCATCGTCGTTATGAATATGATCGCTCCTTTGACTGGATGTGTTGCTGTGAGGTTCAGAGGACGAGTGCCGCTGGTTGTCGTACAGGTCCACATTGGAATCAGCATGCTGAGCACTATGGGCTATAAAAGGGTCGGCTGGAGAAATGGGCCTTGATGAAGACTGATTAAACTCGTCGTTCGAATCAGTGTCTACATAGCACCCAACTTTAGGTGACTTTTTGACGAATAACCGTTTCCGTAGGGATAATTTTTGTTTGGTTTTAGTGGGTGAAGTTGTCATGACTATTTTTAAGCCACGAAAACAACTAATTTATGTTACTAATTACATTTTTTACTAAATATAGACAACATAACCTACTACGTCTATAATGACGTTTTACCTTACGAAAACTGTCAAGAACTTTTTTTATTGATAATGATAAGATTATAGGATTCTTATCATTCAGCCTGAAATTGATACTTATTCTTATGATTGTAGATAAAGAAATTACAATTTATTTCCGTAAAATTAAGGCACTTAAATTGAGACTTAAATAACCACAATGTTTTGTTTTACAACTTATTGGCGTTTCTATGACGACGAACTTGCGAACAGTCATAAAAAATTATAATGAAAGTTTTCGCCGTCAGCCGTCGCCGTGGGTCGGGCCCTCGCCCACGGCGACGGCTGACGACGAAAACTTTTTGTAGCGACTTTTTGTAGCGTTGTTGTCGCGCGTCTGCATCGATACAGTCGCGAAGCGGTCGCTAGCTGTGTGCCCTCGCGGCTCAGATTCAGACGCTATACAAACGTTGCGAGCGCGTTGCAAATGCGACTAAGTAACACGCGTTATTAGCATAGCTGGGCATCGTTAATCAAATAGTTAACTTCGTTAATCGCTAATCCGTTACTAAAAAAGTTAACTTCGTTAAACGTTAAAGCGCTTCTTTTGGGACGAATTAACGCAAGTTAACGTTAATCGTTAATCCGTTAACACATGGTAAATAATGCTTAAAAAAATCAGAAATTATAGGGGTTATTTACCAACTGGACACACGAGACTAGACAAGGTGGGTCCATTTAGTGAAATTAAAATTTGTATCATTTATTACTTTGTTATCTCGTCACGAAAAGATTTACTTTGTTTCAGGTTACAGTGTGACTCGTTGGGATAACTTTGTAAAATGATTTCCAACTAGTCACACAGAGTCACACTTGACTGTAACCCGTTGGGAGCAGTGGCGTAGCGTATTCCCAACCAGTCACACTCATTCAATATTTCAATCTACAACAAAAAATATTGAATCTCCAGTTACACTGTAAGGAGGTTATCTTTATGATATTCAATGATAATAAAAGACAAGAGAAGAACTAATTCAAAGATACCGGTTGAGAATAGTGCTTTTACAATTTCTTCTTCATTTCATTCCAGGTCCACGCGACTGGTGGACGTTTTCTGAGGTGGACGTTCAGAATAATATATTTATCTCTTTTTCGCTGTTATTGTTCCTAACGTGCCCTGTTGGTGAACTTTGCGAACAAAACTTAAAAGTTGTCGCAACGTTGCTTGGTGGACCTTGGGAATAATCCAAATGAAGTAAGGTTGTTATTCGGGCAATTAATTTCTTTCTCAAAGGCCGGCAACTTACTTGTGACTCCTCCGGTGTTGCAGGTATCTATGAGCGGCGCACAGTGGGTCGAAACAGTAATATGAGGGACATAGAGGTTTTTTTTGACAAATCGTATTTTTTTGGATGCCGATCGATAGTCCTTTAGACACTCGTAAAGACATGTTCTATAACATTTTTCACTAAACCTAATAGTTTGGCCATAAAAAAATAATTTGTGTTTTTTTTGTATGAAACAAGACCTAAAGTACTAAATATCTCCCAGGAACTGCTTGATCGTGCCTTTTAATGACTTAGGTCGGCATAAGTGCATTGTGTGCTAACATCCTAATCTATTTTTAGCTGCTCCAAACCGCAATTTTGCCTGTTAAACAGTTCGGAAAAAAAAACATTTTGACCAAACTTATTAAGGGATTATATTAACAATTCTAAGAAAAAGCGTCGATTAGGGTACTAGAAACTAATTACGTAGTTAGTCTACATTGTTCTGTACTATCAGAATCTATTAACCACTCAATCCCGAACCGGCACTCGGGTGCCGCGTAACAATAGATTTTCTATTGTGTCTGGTGATCCGGGGCTTGAAAGATTAAAACCTTTTTTTTGTTATAATCGGATGACTTTAAAGTAATAATGATGTCAGGTCATTAGGATATTAAATAAGAGAATAAAGAGATAATGGTTTGGGGTTTTACCTGCTCCTGTTAAAAAAAGCATCGATTAGGGTACCAGGAACTAATTACGTAGTTAGTTTACATCTTTCTGTATTAACAGAATCTTTAAAAACCCTTTTTTAGAACTGGATGACTTTAAAATAAGAATGATGTCAGGTATTTTTAGTGTATTATGCGAACAACAGAGATGATTTAGGGTAAGAAAACAGAGAATAGTGATAGAAGAGATAGATTCTGATCATGGTCATTAACAACTGATGTTCTACATTAACTTCCTTGCTTGACACTTGTAAGCTGAAGGGCATCTATCTTATCATTTATTGATTTTTTTACACTTTCGACGGATAACTGTTTTTTTTTATAAATTTGAACATAATTGGTCGACAATAAAATGTTGATGAGGGTCTATCGTTTTCCCATCCCATATCCCATACTGCAACACCATCACGCAATAGCCTAATAGGTACTAAACTCGCCATAAAAACACTTAAATCGTCATTATTATCAGTATTTTTCTGTTTATGGTTACTCTGGCCTGCAGCTCCATCAAAACCCCACTTGCTAAGTAGTTTAAAATCTTCTTTATTTTCTGTATTAATTTCAACAGCCTGTAAAGGTCTGATCGCGGTTAAGTTTAGTAAGGCTTGCAACTTGATAGAAGCCCCCTTATCGGGTAAAATGTCTTCTTTTGCTAGGTAATATTCTAATTTAGCTAGTTTTATTTTGTTATAATATGATGGGTACAATTCCGTTCCTCGTTCACTGGCAAATTCTCTCAAGCTAATATATTGCCATTTTGATAATTTTAGTGAAACTAGTATAGCCAATGCTTGCATGGGAGAATATGTTGTATCTTTACCCTTCTTGCTATCTAAACAGCTCCTCACTTTTGCAATGTCTTCTGGATGTTCTGTCAAATGCTTAATTATCAAACTTATTTCTTCGTTTCCACTTGTCTTCAATGATTGTATTGTAGCCGCGATTAATTCTTCTGGAGAATAAGACTCGCACCACACGTCTTCTTTTCTGCTTCGAGCTTAGTTCTTCAAACGGTTTCCTCGGGGTAAAAGAAGAAGTGGAAGCATTCTCTGTAGATGGTGGCAGATTTTCTACATTTTCCTCTATACTTAACGGTATTTCGTCTACATTTTCAATTACTACATCAATATTGTGCTCAATATTTTCTTCATTTATAATTTGTGGCCAATTAATTGGGGTTTCCAACCAATCTCCATTCCTTCTTAAAAATTGGGGAAATGATCGATGGGATTTTGTCCACCTACTATTAATATTAGCACAAAACACTGGTAAAACTTTTTTAATGAATCACTGTTTTCTTCCCGTCCCATTTTCTGCATAAGATGATTATATAACTTTTCACTGTCTGCCAAAGATTCTAACGTTTCCCTGAGGATTACGAATAAATCTAAATTATTCACAATGGCCTCTATTGTAATCGTAAGTAATAGATCGCAAATCAAGTTTAGTGTTACTGGTAAAGTTTCACTGCACAAACTAACTTTTAAAATGAATACACCTTCATTATATAACAAAGTTCCAGGTTACTTACCCCCAACCCATAACTATTGTCTATTAATTCGTATAATTATTAATATCCTAATGACCTAACATCATTATTACTTTAAAGTCATCCCATGATATAAAAAAAGGTTTTAATAGATTCTGATAGTACAGAACAATGTAGACTAACTACGTTATTAGTTCCTAGTACCCTAATCGACGCTTTTTCTTAGAATTGTTATTATAATCTTGTCGGCGGGTGGGTATTTCTTCGCCGTTATTATTGGCCATATTTAGGAAGCAATGTGGGCGTTCTAGTGGGAAATGTTGGTTCAAATCATAAACACTAACGTTGATCACTGATTTTTATTTTGAACTGAGAATAACTTCACTCACACACTACACACACTTCACAGTAAGCAAATAACAACTTCAAATAAGCAAAAGCATAGTAACGGTACGCGACAGTTTCTAGACGTGTTCACTGCTTGGCGGTCCGGAGCGAAGTGAGCGTTGCGCCGCGCCCCGCCACGTCGTAGACTCTGTCCACGCCACTGGGTGGGGCGCTGGCGTCCCGCTGCTATACGCGTTGCCTATAATCGCCGCTTGGTGGCGCTGTCGTCGCGAGTATTGCGACACGGCCATCCTGCTTGCACACGTCCTCGTGTGCGTTACCCTGTCAAAAGAAAACTCAACGACAATACTTGTTCCACTCGGTCAATCCTGACTACACTATTGAAAGGCTTTGAAATTAAAGTACTTTGATTCTCAAGGTTCTATCTACTCTTTTTAACAATCTCTCAAACGCTAAAATCTGATAGTTTTAATAACGTCGCTTTAAATCTCGATCTACCGAACACAAAATTAGACTTCAAGTTTTATCTTCCTAGGTCTAGGAAGTTAAAAACAAACAAAATCAAAAATCAGTAACCAGAGTCATGTACCACTCGCTCTTTAAACTAATCGTCATTAGTAAAATCAATTGTTTACTCTAAGAAAACTTCGGGTTTCGAGTGACCACATCTAACGCCACGGCCCACTGCCGAACACAACACAACTTTAATAACTCTCTCACGAGTCTCACGCGCATCACCAGCGCACGTGTGCATCACCCACTGACTACACACCACGGTCTACTACATAGACCACGACCTCCGCCAGAGTCAAACGCTCATCCCGCGCACCCACGGACTACTTGGGTTTCCCCAAGAGACACCGATTTCTACCGGGCTACGGATACGTAAGCACTACTGGTACGGTCGACTACTCTTACGGCCGTTAGAGTTTCCACTCGAGCTCCCATCACATTACTTTCGTGTCATTTAGTCATCAACCCTAGGCTCACAATGTATCTCAACCTCGACTGGTACATGACCTACTGGCATTTTTGTAACCTATCGTGTGCGTATTTGTACGACCTATTGCTATTTAAAGCTTTAATGGGATACCTATCACCGTCTAAAACTTCAGCTATTTTAAAAGTCCTTAGCCTTGGCCTATCCTGAATAACTTTCAGCTAGACTAAAATTTAAACAAAAATCTTTCAAAACAATACCAAGTTTACTTGGTAAATTAATTTTATAATCGTTTTCTCTTCAATACTAATCAAGGAACACCATTATTCAAGTTAAAATAATTGAAACCATTAACCTGTATTCGCCCATTTACCAGTATTCACGAACTACATAATCATCACTTAGTTATCATAAATCGAAATCAATTTGCTATGACAGATCACATATTGCCTTAAATCAACCTCGAAGGATATCTGAAGTTCCAACTTTGAATCAGTTTTTAATAACGCTCATCAATACACAACTGAACACATATCGCGATTCTAAAACGTGCCAACTAACACTCCAATCATAATGCCTTCCTCTCTCTCTCTCTGGCATTATGATAACAGTGCCTCCATCGAGCACCGACAACAATGCCTGAACAATGTTTGAAGGGCTTGTTGCCGGACCAAACTGATGTTTGAAGGGCTTGTTGCCGGACCAAACTGATGTTTGAAGGGCATGTTGCCGGACCAAACTGATGTTTGAAGGGCATGTTGCCGGACCAAACAAAAAAAAAGTGAAGTTTGAAGGGCATGTTGCCGGACCAAACAAAAAAAAAGTGTAGTTTGAAGGGCATATTGCCGGACCAAACTGATTAGTGTTGCAGGGTTCAAAGGAACCGGTCCAATACTATTGCCTGAAGGGTCGATATAGACCGGACCAGAGCTGATTGTTATCTGCCTACAGGGTCATTAAAGACCGGACTAGAGCAGATTGATGAATGTGTAAAGAATGATCTTTTTTTTGTCAGGATAATCGAGCGATGCTTTTTGTTTCAGAACCATAGTAATTGTGTAGCTGCGTACGAGGACGTCCGCATGTCAGCATGGCCGTGTCGGCATGACGTGCGTCATCGTACGCCGGAATAGTAAAAATTGTAAACACCACGTGCACCGATCACGCCACCGAGCGCTCCCCACCGCCCCTCTCTTCTCGACTTGTTTTGCAACGGGTATAAAAGGACCGCGCAGCGACGGAGCAGGCAGTCTTGGCTCTGGCGTGGCTCGGTGCACTGGTTGTACTAGGCTTGCTTATCCTAGACGCTCTTGGATAATTAATTTAAAATTAATTATTATCATTAATTATAAAAGTGCCCTATTGCAATTTATAATTAATAAAACTATCTTCACTTGTGGTAAATACCTAGTATTTACCACAAGAGATTATGTGGTATTACGATTTGGTTTAGGACTCAGTTGTATCGAATGATTGTAATTTACTTTATAAAAGATTAAAGAAGCTTTATTTATCTTGAAATCCCAGACTTCTTATTCAGCTTAGCCTACCACTTCCTATAATCTCATAATAAGTTTAGTCAAAATATTTTTTTTCCGAACTGTTTTACAGGCAAAATTGCGGTTTGGAGCAGCTAAAAATAGATTAGGATGTTAGTACACAATGCACTTATGCCGACCTAAGTCATTAAAAGGCACGATCAAGCAGTTCCTGGGAGATATTTAGTACTTTAGGTCTTGTTTCATACAAAAAAAACACAATTTTTTTTTTTATGGCCAAACTATTAGGTTTAGAGAAAAATGTTATAGAACATGTCTTTACGAGTGTCTAAAGGACTATCGATCGGCATCCAAAAAAATACGATTTGTCAAAAAAAACCTCTATGTCCCTCATATTACTGTTTCGACCCACTGTGCGGCGGTGATTGCTTACCATCGGGTAGGTACATTAAAAAAACGCAAAATTTGAGTTCTACTTATTATATTTTTCAACACCGATACTTATATTTCCGTAACTTTGATTCTTTATAGTTGCCAAATCGTTTAGTCAGACGATGGTCTATTTACGTGGCATTAATCTACGTGATCTCAGGCACTTACCATCATCATCATTTCCTTGCCCTTATCCCACGTTATGTAGGGTCGGCGTCGGCGCAACATGTTTTTTCCTTCCACACACTCCTATTAGCCGTCAATTCTACATTCTCTCCTTTTATTTTCAAATCATACTTCACGCAATCCATCCATCTCTTTTTCGGTCCTCCTCTGCTTAAATCTCCGTCTGCGCACATATATATCTATCATTCTTTTGGCGACATGTGTGTCTTCTCTTCTCATTCCATATTAACCTTGCACTCCTTACTTTATCCACTACCGGGGCAACTTTCTAACTTCCTCTTATATACCTACTCATTCCTAATCGTATCCAACCTCCACACATCCATCTTAGCATGCGCATCTCAGTTGCATGTACCTTTCTTTCGATCCATACATTGCGACAGGTCTGATGACCGTTTTGTAATTTTTTCCCTTAAGCTTAAGGGGCATCCGTGGGTCACATGTTGTTCCCGAGATCTGTCGCCACTTCATCCCCCAGCAAACATTTTAAGTGTTTTGGTCCAAGACTAAAGAATATATTACCAATTTAAGTAAAAATAACGTCCCACGCAACATTTTTTTTCACTTAATACACACTTTAACTGCTACGTCGAAATATATAGTAATTAAAACGTTATTTTCACTGAATTTGGTAGAGAACTTAAAAGTCGAAAGTAAGTCGAAAAAAATGGTAGAATTGACGGTTGAAAGCTTGACCAATAAGTCATAAATACTTGTAAGTGATTGCTTGGTATTTGCGATGTAATTATTTCTTATTCAGTGACCATTAAGGTCATCGATTCTAAGTTAAATATGACACCAAATGTGAAGTAAATCTCACCAATAGTAAATACCTAAGTACGACAATCAAGTGAGAGATACTTGTAATGTATTTGCAACACCGTTAGGTTATGTTCTGATAACTTTGACGTTAGATTTACTCAGTAATTTAACTTATAAGTCTTAGTGATGTTGGCGACTTGACGTTTATCGTGGTTTAGTTAAAAGTAAGTCAATCTTTGGCAAACTACGACGTATTACATGTAACCTATCTTTTATTCTTTTAAGTTTTACTTACTGTCCAATGGGCAAAGATAAAAAACTGTACAGATATTCCACCTCCTACTATACTGCCCTACTAACTTCGATCACTAATAAAGAACCTACTAAGGACAAAAGTGGTACCTCAGTGAAAGCATGTTTAGAGATAATTGATGTTTTGTAAAATTAGGTTTTTTGTTCATTTAGCGATTGTTATTTTTAGTTATTTAATGTAGTGTATGCATGTATAATATTAGGTATATTTTCTATCACAATAGTTAAAATATGTAAAATATACATGGAAATGCAATTACCATGAGTTACTGCTACACCGCTTAGATATTACAAACGGTAAACTGTAAAAAATTTAAACTGTAGAAACAGAGCGAGCGAAGCGAGCGTGCCGCCGTAGCGGGCCGGCGAGTGCCAGAACCGAATCCTCAGTCAATATCGATATTGACTGGTTTGAGGTTTTGACTGTAACATGTATACATATGTACTACTGTGTGTTGCAATGTTGAAAGGATTGCACCTACAAGAGCCAGAGAGCGTATCACAGTTTAATATAATATTTATTATATTATTGAAAATCAATAATTGGTAAAACTGTTTTGCTTATAACTTTCTTCTTCCATACACTAGGATTAAAAGAAAAACGTTCCGTAAAATAGTTACCCTAAGCCTTTAAATCAAACCACATTTCAATACGGTTCGTGAACTTTGAGGTACCGGGGCAAAAACGCCCGATGGTCTTTATTAGCATCCGATGCTCATCCATCGGCTTCCACACCATTTTTTCATGAAAATTCATCTTCAAGTCAGTTTATAAAATCAAACTGATGATGACAATGTACAGAAAAATAATAATGAAGAATCAGAAAAGGAAAATTTTTAAATGAAAGACTCAGGAAATAGGTAGGTATAGGTCTACCAGGATCTGATGGCACAAAAAAAGTGTAATAAATAGCGATTTTCATATGGCAACAAAGAAAATGTCATCTGTCAATTGAAATTTCGAGGAATTGTTTTTGGTTTGGCACGTCTTGATACTTTGGTTTATTGCATTTTTCGTGTGTATTATATTATGTATATGTACTATGTAAACTTTGGCTTATTAATTTCAGGGGTTTCTAATACTATTCTAATAAGTTCTTAAAGCCTATTATTAATTAATATACCTATGAACAAAGTAATTCAAATTTTCATCTTTTCGATCCCCACATTCGCCACAGTACTTAAAATTTTCAAAAATTATCCTTGATCAAGATAATTTTTTTATATTTGCATGTATCGTACACAGAATCATCTGATTTAAGGAAAAAAAGTATCAAAACCTCTTACTCCAATTTCCCCAGTATTGCTAGCGTCAATGTCTTTTTTCCCTTTTTGCCATCAGATCCTGGTAGACCTATACTTTTCTGTCCTTGTTGTTCTATGTCGGTGCACGACACAAACAAAAAAGTGGTTGGAATTATTGACTTAATTAGGTAACCTGATACCATTTAGTCGCAAATATTATGTCACATTGACCTAAAATAATTACCAGATACTTATAGGTCAATATTTAGGTTAAAATAACGTTTTGGTAAAACCGCCATTTTATTTTAGTAATCCGAAGAAGTGATAATTCATAACGCATATTTTTTGTTGTTATTTCTGGGATAATACCGTTAAACGTCACATCTACTCGCTTATATTCTGGTAAATAGTTGGGTTTATTTAACTAAATACTGCTAAGGCAAGATAATGACCACTATTATTAAATAAAATATTCATCTTGACATTAAAAAATAACAATTCTTCACTATATTTGAAGCCCATTAGTAGATTTCAACGTTAAATCAATAAATGCACGAAGAAATTTTCATCGCACAAGATTTGGTCGTAATATGGCGTTGTAATCAAGCGCGATAATTTGGAAACTTAGCAAGCCGCCATTATTATATCAATGTTAAAGAGGTTAGCTTTTTGGTTAGGCCTTTTTGTTTGTGTAAAGGTAATATATTTTTGTCTCTTTTACTCTCCATCGCTACCGATATAAACTTCACCTAAATATGAAATTAAATAGTAAAAAATACGTTGGATCCACGTTTAAAAGAGGTAAATGATTACCAAAATAGTAATTGCAACTACAAGGCACGTCGTGGAAACGTCGAGTTTACGTCGAAAATATGACCTATCCGTTGACCTGTCGGTTGCAATTACTAGAGTTACGTGGAATCCACGTAGCCCGCACGTGCCTTTTTTCCCCAAATAGGTGGATTCCACGTGGATTCCACGTCGATTCGAGGTGCCTCATTTTGGTCTCCGTAAAAATTGCCACTTAATATTGGTATTTTTATTGTTATTTTGACCTAAAATGTTTGCTGGGCCATGCTGCATTCATTCTATTCTGCACGTCCCGTTCCATGCTATGCTGTTCGTTCAATGTTTTGTACTTACTTCACCATAATAATGTTCTTATTTTATCAAACGTGTTCAGTTGACGAAAACATGAAAGTGATTTATTTTAAGTTTTCTTAAGTGGACACGTGTCGAGATGACATAGTAATAAATGATAGAAAATTTAAAGTAATTGACACAAACAAAAAAAGAGTGTTTATTTAGAGTGTTCAATGGCACGGTGCGGTAAACCGTCCTCCTAGCCGAGTTTTTCAACTACGGCGGCCAATCTTTTTACGATCAGCAAACTACGCAGGATATATTTAAGTGCACAAGTGAGTTCGCAAGCACAGGTGCACTCTCTATTCCCTCACTCTCATACGGTGGGACAATAGTAATTAACGGATTAACGGACTTGGAAAAATGTAACGGAAGTTAACGAGTCCGTTAACATTTTTTTAAGTTAACTTAAAAGTTAATCCGTTACTGAAAATGTTAACTTCGTTAATTAACGATTAACGGATTAACGAGTTAATGCCCAGCTATGGTTATTAGTTAGCGATGCTGTCGTGCGTTTAGTAAACGGCACGCGCGACAGCATCGCTACAGAAAGTCGCCGTGGGCGAGAGGCCTAAGGCTCCTCTCCCACGGCGACTTTTTGAACGCTACTGCATTGCGACTGTATCGATGCAAACGCGCGACCGCGTCAGACGACATCGGGGGAAGAACGGAGGGAGGGTGGCGCGTGAGTGGAGAACCGAGCGACAGTATCGCGTCTGAATCTGAGCCCGTGGGCGAGGGCACACGGCTAGCGACCGCTTCACGACTGTATCGATGCGGACTCGCGATAGCATCGCCACAAAAAGTCGCCGTGGGCGAGGGGCCTTACGCATAGGATTTCAGCCATAGACATTTTACCAAGTTTTTTATTTATTAGTTAAAAAACCCTCTACTATAATGTATGTTTAACATTTATTTAAATTAATTACATTATGAAAACCAATAACATAATAAATGTAGCACTGTAGAATGTTATCCGAAGTTTTTCCGCACTGCTTGTTCCGCTCCCGGGCACAAGTATATTTCCACCTTCATATATTGGTCTTGGAGCTAGGCCTCCTCCAACAACTGATTGCACACCATTTCCTGAAAGACAAAGGTAAAGATGAATGATATTATGTCTTACATCATAGCTGCATGATACCTACATGAACATAATTAGGCACTTCAAAATGTTGCAGGATGCTGATCCTTCAACATTGGAAATGCCTATGCTATGTTACTATCGAATGTCATCCATATACGAGTAAGTTGTGAATAAAAAAAAAGGTATACCTAATCACTACATAGTATAAAACAAAGTCGCTTTCTCTGTCCCTATGTCCCTTTGTATGCTTAAATCTTTGAAACTACGCAACGGATTTTGATGCGGTTTTTTTCATTAGATAGACTGATTCAAGAGGAAGGTTTATATGTATAATACATGCATAATATAGTAGAGAAACACTGAAATTTTAGAGGTTTTTAATTTAAGGTCGTAAATAATCGCATTTTTTTGCGCTTACATTGCAAACGCTGGCTGAACCCTACGAGATAGATCAAAATAATGTACTACACTATTGTACACCTTAAAAAGTTTTACAAAAAAGTCCGCGATGGTATATGTCTATCTCTTAGGGATAACCCACAATAACCATTTTCCTTTACTTATTACGATAAAATAATGGCTTATTTACGAAAAAGTGATTTTAAGCAATACAGTATTAATCCTTATCCAATAAAGTACCATAAATAAATTGTGCATGTAATATAGATCAATATGGCCCTTTACATCATGTAATTTAAATGAATAGTTTCGAAGATATTACAGATTTAAAATGCAGGGACATAGAGGTTGCGGCGGTACCGGCCGGGGAGCGGATGGATGAACTTTTGTTATTCTTTCACGTAAAAACTACTGAATTGATTTTAATGAAACTTTACAATAATATAGCTTATACATAAGGATAACACATAGGCTACAATTTACAAGATATTCCCGCGGGATAACGTCCTATAGTTCACGCGGGCGAAGCCGCGGGCGGAAGGCTAGTACAGTTATAAAATGCGTTAGTTTTACTCACCAGAATTGCACAAATCCGTGGTACAAGCTCGGTAGAAAGTACGGAAGGTAGAGTCTGTTATTTCATTGTTCAAGTAGGCAGGACTGTCGGAACAACCTCTGTTGAAACTGAACACCACTCCAGGTGGGTCCTAAAGAAAAAAAATCTATGATTACTATAAATTGAAACCTGCCTTTAATCCATACATATGTAGGTATGCCATAACATTCATATCGAATCATTTTGTACGATGTGTAAATATTTTCACTAAAACCTCAAGAATAAATGAAAATTTTTCTCCTGTGTTGATAACACAAGAACAGTATGTAAGTAACATACTTATATTTTTTCCACGGATCCGAAAGATATTATACCTAAGTAACTACTTAACATGGTGTAATAACTAGATTTCATTAAGTTTGTCAAGAATAGTGCGATGAGATTAATTCTTAAAAAGTGTCTTTCAATAAAAAAATTCTCCATATTAATTGCCATTAGGCCATAATAGGCCATCATAGCTACAGTGATGACTTTGCTTGGCATCCCAATACGACTTGATCAATCACACTGCTCTTATATTCAATGGAGAAATCGAACTCTTGGCATCGTCTCACTCAATGCAGGCGTTATGCCTCTCCAATAAACATGGTCCGTAGGTCTCACCTTATTTAAAGTTACAAGTACGTAAATGGCTTAAGTAACATACGTACGAAATATTAACGGTAAAGTGCCTAGCATTTTAGGAATAGGTCGAATTTTAGGTCAAGAACGAATTCAACGAACTGATTAGCTGCTTAATGTAGGTACAGTCGGCAGTAGTAGGCCAACCTATGTTAAATCTGTCAAAAACACTCAGTTAAAATAGAACTTTATGCAATGGACATTCATCTGAAAATTGGTTGTAGAAATCTGAAAGATTAGGGTAAGTTGATGTGCTGCCGACCGTACCCGCATTTTATCCAAATGCCTTACTATATTTGGTAGGTATGAGGTTCCTTACCAGCAACTCTTGTCGAAATATGGTGCAATATGTATATGGGCAGTCAACTGTTGTACTGTCGTCCGTTATGGTCAAACAAGACTGGTCAGAATCTACTGATGAGAAGGTGCACGTGTAGCATCTCAGTCCTGAGAAATTAAACAAATTTTTGTAATTGAGTAATGCATAAATACATAATATAAGAAAGTTATTGGTCAATTTAACGCGCATCTGTGGTTATCAGTGTCCATAAACATATGTACACAAAGCCATGCACAAGGTTATATCTGCGATCTGCATTCTACAAGAGTGCTAATTGAAGTTAGCATTTCTAATGTTAAGTAAGGTAAGTACTTTGTGAATCTTAAAGTAAAGACATGTTGACCTAAATTCACATTGTGCAAGAATTGCATGTTAGGTACAATTAATGCATTCGATCCTTAGTATGATAAAGTCGTTTCACTACATGCAAAACAGAGCAATTCTGTAACTAGCACGCTTATGAAATAACAAAGAACTTACCAACTGCTTGTCCTATACAAGCAAATATGACAACCAACGTCACTTTTAAGAACCACATTTTGTTTACATAAAACACAGGTTATAACTTACACTATTATACGAAATAATGGCAAAACGCGGTTGACTTTCAGTAACAAACCGATATGATAATAAAACAATTCGTGACTAATGTGAGGAGGTAGTGTAATCTTATCTAATCTGAAACGGCGAATTATAAGAGTTCAAAGATAGGGAAATCAGTGTAAAACTTGTTAGCTAATTCCTTGTCAATTCCACAAAACATTATAAAGTATAACGTAGAATCCGAAAAGACAATAGGTACGGGCTCGATTAAAAGATAATGACAACAATCCCATGAATAAGGTTAACATAACAGTGTAACATTTACAATGGGTTCCTACTACACGCAGAGAAATATCTGGCAACCTATACGAGAAAAAACGCTACTGTAGCTAGAACTTCTGTTAGCAATCGTGACAGCAAGACTTCGCTTGTTGACTTTACAAAAGCCATTCTGTTTGTATTTTTACCTATCGGTTTTTAATGACAACTAGATGTTTAGTGTATCTGACCAAACAATTTAATACTCACTACAAGGTAAATATCGTGCCTCTTACAATACCATGTAATTGTAACCATACGTCAAGTAGACATTACTAGATCGATTGTAAGGACTACTATGCAAATCTGGTAAACATAGACACTTTTTTTTTTGGGTTTACTAAATACTTTGCTGTATCTACTAATGAATTTGTGTAACATAACGACGTGAACATTAATGATAACTATTCGTTTTGCAGCGCTAGCTTTTTGTTTTTGTAACAAGTACAATACTCATTGTAATGCTCACATAAAAATTAACACTTTTTTTTTGGGTTTACTAAATATTTTGCTGTATCTACTAATTAATTTGTGTACATAACGACGTGAACATTAATGATAACTATTCGTATTGTAACGCTAGCTTTATGTTCTTGTAACAAGTACAATACACATTGTAATGCTAGCATCCTAGGTATTGTTACAGCTACTATTTCCTATGCAGTAGCTACTGGACTGGTTTTTGCTGCCAATACACCATCCTTCTTATCGTCAAATCGGCATGACGCGATCGATTGGATCAAATCGAATT
The DNA here is from genome assembly GCA_949319885.1 of Mecyna flavalis. Taxonomy (NCBI): domain Eukaryota; kingdom Metazoa; phylum Arthropoda; class Insecta; order Lepidoptera; family Crambidae; genus Mecyna; species Mecyna flavalis. The sequence goes on along the minus strand of OX439435.1, from coordinate 7,638,990 downwards.
GACCGTATGTGGGCGTGAATTGACATGTCAAATCTTTTTGTCATGCCAATCTACGCCCATATACGGTCAATTCGATTTGATCCAATCGAGCGCGTCATGCCGATTTGACGATAAGAAGGATGGTGTATTGGCAGCATAAACCAGCCCAGTAGCTACTGCATACGAACTATTAGATGAAGCTAGTGAGTAATCTAGTGCAATTACAGTACTAACGGATACTTTCAGGCTTTTAGTTGACAAAAATACAATTTTATTTGTCTTAGTATGAGTAAATAAAACTATTTTCTCCATTAAAGCCTAAGAGGGATCCGTTGTTGGTGCTGTCAGTCCACTGGATTGCAGACGCTTCATCTAAACGCAGTTCATAGAACCATCAGTAAGTGTGACGTCTTTTAAAATTTATAAAAAAAATGCATTTTTCATTACAATATCCAAAGACTACGACTATCTAGTATCATAAAGTCGAACACAGAGTTCAACAGGTGCTAGAATCTTAGAAATTTAGATTATCGGCATTTTTGTTAAGACGTCGCACGCGCTGAGGCTCATTATGCAGGTTTAGGTTTCCTGGAATCAAAAATAAAAATGTCAAGTACATAGAAAAATGTCATTTATTTTATAACCATCACAATCATTAGTGCAATATCTATACCTATCATTCCTACACATCTTAGAAGTATTCTAATGAGCGTTTTCACGAATACTACATAGACATAAATGTTTTAAACATAAAATTAAAATAATTTGTACTTCACAATTACCGGTTGGAGCGTTAAGTTGTATTTTAAATATTTCTCACGCCGGTGAGCTATTGCGACCTGCACATCTATTGGTCTCAGCACGTGTGTAATGGAGTTATCCTTCACTTCAGCTTTGGAAGGCCGCCATACTTGCTTTTTCATCCTGTGTGTTGGGTTTCCCAGAAGCAGCGGCAAAAGCATAAATGCTAATATTGATTGGATTTCCTGGTAATTGTCATCATCTAAAAAAACAAAAGACGTTAAGTAAATAAAATTAAAATATTTACAATATACCTTATAATAACCATAATTTGAAATAATTCGTAGATTTATTACCTAAGAAACAAGAAGACAAAATAATTTTAAGTAATTAACATTTTTATATGGAACATACTAATTATAAAACCTAGTGGTACTACTCACCTTTGTTTAGAAGCTGAAGTTGTTCCAGTATGTCTTTTACTTCAGGTATTTGGCTTTTAGATAGAGCTAATTTGAAAATGTTTCTTTTTATTTTGGGAATGTTTCAAATATTTCATTTCCTGACGATGGATATAATGTAAAAACTGAAAATCATCAGTAAGAAGCTCATGCCACGTTTTTAACACTGGGTATTATGTATGTTTCTATGGTCATTTCAGAAGTCTCTATTTCTGTTTTGTGCCACTTCTCTACCACTGAATGCCAGGGTTCCGTACAGTTTTGGAGCCACTGGATATCTTCATCTGAACCAGTTTCTGGAAAGATACATGAACTAATAAAAAATCATAAAATATAGATTAAAATAAGTTGCAAGTTATAAAAAAAGAGACAAACTTAAGGTTGAGGTCACTAACAAGAACAAAAAAGGAGGAAAAGTGCAAAAACACATCTTTAAATAATCATAATTTTACCTAAAACCATTAATAACCAGAATACCTACTATACTACCTGGGCTGATTGACAACCTCTCTGCCTATTTGGGAGAGGCCCTAGTCCAGCAGAGGGGTGGGATCACTATTGGCTATTTAAAAAAAATTGAATACCTTGGTAGGTAATTTAATACTTGCCTGTTTCATCGACTTCTAGTGGTTCATTGCTGTAATTGTCGATGTTGCTGCAACTTTTCTTTTTAACTCTTAAACACCCGACTGAAAGCCGGGTGTCGCGTAAACAATAGATTTTCTATTGTGTCTGGTTTTCCGGGGCTAGATGGATTAATAACCTTAGCCTCCCTAAGTTCGCAGCGCCTATTTTGTAGACAATCATATAATTTCTCCTTTGCACATCTTTTAATTTTAAGTTTAGTATCATTAATGCATGGAATGAAAAATGTACTTATATTTTCCTTTTTGAATACTTAAGTTATCTCTTGTGCTTTTGTAAGTAGTATAGAACTGTCTATTATTTTATTTGGGTCTGATTCCATTAGATATTTTATAATTATATTGCAATTTTTTCTTCGCCCATTATTTGATAAGCCTTGTCCTGAATATAAATTTAGCAGGCCCCATCCTTCGTTTGATTTTAAAAGAAGATTTTTCATTGACTGGAAAAAACACAAAATATTTATTAAAATAATTAAGTAGGTATTATAATGATATATATATATATATATGATAAAGTTTTTTTAAAGCCATCTACCTATATAATTTAGTTCTATATCTGTTTTATTTTAGGTCAAATAGTTACTTTATTTAAAGTATTCATCTTACCAAACATACATCTTCATTATAGATGGTCATATCCTGATCTTCACTCTTGGTAGCCACCTGATCCTCACTAGTGGTAGCCACTATAATGGGTTAGTTAATTTGTTCCAGTTGTCCAAGTTTTTTAAAAATTTGGCTCGTTCTCTAATTGGAAGGATTAGTTCTTTAACTAGACTACTGTCTAGCATCGACAGTGTCCATATTGTTATATTATTTACTGAAAAATCATAAAAACAAAGATTATTAATTATAACTCATGCAAAGTCCCAACGCAAAAAGCATAATTTTTGACCTAGGAGGAATCAAACACTTGTCTTGGTAATCTACGTTTTATAAAACAAGCCTATTGACTAGTTACCTATTTCGCCTGTTTTGGAGCTGAGCTGACACATTCGGTGACTTAAATGCCGAACTGCAGAGATTAATATAAAATGACCGTGTCAACCTCATGTACTAATAATTTATAGCGTTTCAAGACTTTTTACTATAAACTTATAAAGTCATTATGTACATGTGGCTAATCAATCAATCAATCTTCTCGTTGTAGTATTCATAGCATTTATTCAATCAAATTAAATAAGTTAGAGTACCAACAACTTATTTAATTTGAATAATAGCTATATATACTACAGCAAGAAGATTGACTACATCAGCCACATGCGAGTACAGAACAAATTTAAATACTATAGAGATGAAGAGGTACCAACTTACCTTGAAAAGTATTAATATATTGAGGTTAACCCCACTGCTGCAAATACTGTGGGATATCTCCATCAACGTCATCAGACATCCCGTGAATCTCTTCAAATAAATAGGTATAGCAAACTCTCAAATTAACAAAACACTACATAGTGAATTTTGTTAAGCCCGGTATACCTTAAAAGAGGACTGATGTTCCAGACTACATAACAGAGTTGCATCTTGAAATGAGTCAATGAAAGATTTTGAATAGGCTGTTTTACTTCAAACGTCTTGGTACATAATATTATGTAATATAGAGCCCCAGGAATATACTGTTCGACAACGACAAGAGACAAAATAATATGATAGTAAAATAGTGGAAAACACAATGGCGCCGCGGGCGGCCGGGTTATAGTGCTGTACTGGCAGGGCGGAGGGGCGCGGGAGTCGCGGCACGGACTGTCAACTGATCGTTTTGTCATGCAAGTTTTTTGATTGTTTAAAAAAACACAGTTTTTCATAAACAGAACAAGATGCTTAGCTATGAATACCACCTTGATTGTTATTGTAACATTATTATTTTAAATATTTTAAAACACGCTAACAGAATAGCAATGATTAATACATACATTGTACCGTTTACTGTTTCCGGTGTGGTTTTTACTATAATATTCTTGTTATTCTAATAACACTACTTAAAAAGTAAACCAAACTAAACGAATATTATACGACACTTAGAACGATATGTATTGCAAACAATAATGTAGTTGTAATAAAAAGATTATTGTTTTGATTACAGATACACCCGTAGTCTACCAGTAACATTGTAAATCAGTAACTGAAACTAGATCATTTAGTAACTGCGAATTCCTGTTTCTTAGTACATACAATACATTAAATACATATGATCATAATTATTGTAAAAGATGCAATAATTATTGATGTTTTAGTTCAATAATATTTTTTTGTGAGCTACATTAATCAAATAATACAATGAAACATACAATTAGTAAGAGTGAATAATTAGTCGTAGAGCTAACAAGGATCAAGTATTTCAAACTAGAAAAGTTGTAACCTATTTTAACTATTCGATTAAGTAGTTCTGTTTGTCACCGATTTCTCTGCGTGTACAAACCATTAGATTTATCGATGTACTATCAGTGTTATAGTAGCACATAAGAGGGTGGGAAAACTTGGAATTACCTGCGAGAAAAACCGCATAACATAAGTGCCTACCTGCCTATACTCGAGTCGACGTTTCAAATCAATAGAGTCTAGAAATCTCTTAGGATACGTTCTTAGATTTTTTCCTATGCGTGTGGGATAGGTGTGTTACCAATCTTTACAACACTACTTTTTTTTGGTATCGCAGGGGAAATGCCGGCCCAAGGTGCAATGGGCCGACACCCTTTTGCATAGGTACCTACCCGCCGTCGGGGGACGGACGGGGTATGGGCTCTCCATCTCGGATGCGTCACAGAAGAAGCTACCCAGAGGCATACTACTAATTTAACAACAACAACAAAATCTTACATTTTAATTGAACTTAGTGCCAGTCCATATGGTTTCTTTCCATATTTATGTTGCCGAAACCTGCCTCTATATACCTTGAACTTATAGACTTATTTAACTTATTTGCCACCGTATACCTAACTAACGTTAAATCGGTAGCCAGATTTCAGGGAACAACCCAATGACAGAATCCTACTGTAGTTTAAAAAGAAAAATAAATAATGTAGCTGTTAAGATAACAGTATAACTTGTGGGTTGAAGATCATAATTACTAATAGTACAGGAAATGAGCGGGCCGCTTTACACGAATGGCTAGAGCAGAGGCTGGTGTTTAAGTTAATTGGCATTTCTCTGCGACATCACCTGCCGCGAGATCGAACTGGTTGGGTATCGGTAGGGCTGCGAAGTTAATAAAATACATTAATTCGTTAAAAGTAGTTATATAGACAAATAATTTTGACTGCAGTGGTTATTTTTATCGATAAAACTTGAAATCATGACATTATAGGTATATGCACAGATGTACAGTCAGCAAATCATCTATCTATCCTAATCTGTCTAACTATACTTCTCAATTGGATTTCTCAAATCTATGCTGACAATTGGTTGGTTTGACAGAATAGTGTAGGTTGACGGTCTATGAGGTTGACTCGCTGCTAATTCACTTCTTATTGCCTTGTTGTCATAGCCCTAGCTGGCAATCTGACATACCATAGAAGTAGATCAGTATTAATTCTGCGGTAGAGACCAGACGCCGGATCATCGGCTTAATATGTTTTGCAACCTAACCTAATATGTCTCCGACGCGTGTTTTGCTATACACAATGACGAAAAACAATATGTCCTATTCCATAAAATATTTAAAAAAAAAACAATGCAGCAATGCAGCGTAGATGCAACCCTATCAAGTAATCGATTCCCTCGTGATTACCGGTTAGAGCGGTGGGTGCGACAGACAGCATGGCTGCGATTGATCCTACAAGGTGTGTGGTGGACAAGTTTTGAAACGACCCACCCGATAGACCATTAAGACGGGTTGCATGAAAACCAAAGTCAATCTTGATCGATTATTTATTCAGGTTAGTTGATTGCTGGAATTAAACGTTTTATTTGGTATTAGGAATTTATTAGGCAAAGTACAGTACTTATATGTAGGTGTAACTTGAATTACAAACCGGACATCGGTGTTAAATACATTAAACTACTTATGTGATTATTTAATTAACTACATTGGTCAGTGAGTATTAAACTAATGCTTTGTATTTCTAAACGTGAGATAATCGGTCAGTAAAAAATACAGTAGAGCTCCCTAAAAGCTTAAGGCCTACTGTCCACGGCGGCGTAGTTTCATAGACGCGTATTCGTCATTATATGCTTGGTGTACGCCTGCTTGCAGCTTACATACAAAACTATGTAACTCTGTCGACGGATCGTCAAAGCCTGCATGCAACGACGCGAGCGCGACGTTGACGCTACGTCAACAGAGTTACATAGTTTTGTATGTAAGCTAAGCTGCAAGCAGGCGTACACCACCCTTAGCAAGCGTATAATGACGATTCGAATACGCGTCTATGAAGCTACGCCGCCGTGGACAGTAGGCCTAAGCAGTAAGCTGTTACTCTATGATTTTCTCGTATTAAGTATATTGAAAGTGCACTGGCTAACGAAGGATCTAAAGCTTAATCGATCTGAGAAGTCGCAAAAGTAGACACAAGGCTAAAATGGACTCCGACAAATGAAGTTCTAAGTCGTCTCATATTTTGTCGCAGCTGCAGTAGTGTCATCTTTGCAATGATCTCGACGCCTGTTAACATTGGACGCTAACATCCTTCTTCGGTGGATAAGGATCTCAAGGGCGAGGAAGGCAAAAGCCAGCAAGATGCCGTAGAGGTACATGATCAGCACCGGGTGGAAGTCGACCATGTTGACGGAGCCGAAGCTGCCTCCGCGCGCATTGCACGCGGGTTTGCGAGCGTAGATCAGCCGGATCTCGCGATCGCTTAGACCGTGCTCTTGGATCCGGAAAAGGCTGTAATTGAGGAAGTTAACTTAAACTAAATTGTCTGCAAAGCTGTTTTTGGCGGCCTATATACACTTGGTCTGTGGTTGATGCAGTATCTATCATTTTAGGTGGGCAACACATCTGAGCCCATCCATAGCATGTGCAGGCAGGTACACTGTACAGTACATGCATGTTCATTCGCAATAATGATAGAGGTAAGTATGTGCCATTTGGCGTCAATCTAGCTCGTTTGTTTTTCGGCTTTCATAAAAGAAATATGTATCACATGTTTGTGTAAAAATACTTTAACATTAGATTTTAGTTTGAGATTATTAAACCATGCTCCAAAGGACCAAAGTCCTTCCTTAAAATGTTTTTTGTGTTCCCTAACGCCTTCCGTGTACCTAAGCCACTGTTTTGTAACTTCATTCTTCTAGGAGAAGATTTGAAATGAGGTTTGTACCTACATAGGTGCTACGTTTTTGTTTTTCTTTCAGTACAGTAAAGGAAGAATAAGATCTGCACTTACCCAACTTTAAAAATTTCTTTGTACGGCGAATTTTTTCTACACGTTATGTAAGTTTTGGATGTATATAAATAAGCTATTTCTTGGAGAGCGCATTTTTCATTTTCATGGAAATACCTTTCCACAAGTCTATATCCGATGCCTTTGTTCATATTGAAAGCAAATGGTTCCTGTAAAGTGTTTAATTACATACTAAAAGATCAGCATCATTTTGTGTTAAGCAGTTAAATTCATTATTAAGTGGCCATCAAAATTAAAAAAAAATAACTGTAACAGAAGGAGTAAAACAGGAACCCTTTACCTTCTGCAGTTTCTTCACTCCCTCTTCGAGACTCATAAATTTTGGTTCTGTTCCGCGTGGTGCTATCTTAGTCTGGTATATTGCTTTTCTTACTGGTTCTGTGGCCGCCTACAAAACAATAATATACCTACTTACAAACACAAATACGACCGACACCGATTTTGATAAAATTTGGTAACATACATAGATCTTGACATAATAATTTACATTCCTGCGGGATAACATCGTACAGACAACCTGTTATAGATACCTTACAAATTGTGTGGGTCTAAAAATATTAAACGATATGTTATTTGACTGTAATTCATATACGCACGCACGAAGAAGGTGGCTGAAACAGGGTTGAGTTAATAAGACTTTAATAATAATCAACCCTTCTAGCAGTCGTAGCCGATATTCAGCTAGGCAAACATTCATTCAAGTCCCGGCAAAAATCTTGAAATCGAGTGGGGATTGCGCAGTGATGCCTGCGCGCTATTGGTCAAAATCATACCTCTGACCAATAGCGCGAGAAGACGTCGGGAGATTTGCGCGCGCTATTGGTCATGCGCAAGTGCATGCGCGAACTTTCCCGCACTCTGTTGACCGATGGTCAAGAAGTTTGCCGGCACGTACGAGTATACCATACCGGAAAGAAATATCTGTTATACGGCGTGTCTTCTACTCCTAGCTCCAGCTTGGAATTCAGCAAGTCTGATAAGGTTCGTATCTGGTTAGAGCTGGACTGCAGGAGGGCCACGATGCTGGCAGAATATGATGAGTATAGCAGTAAGAATGCCACGAATAGAATAAACATTACAATGCGACCAAGAGTCCCTGAAATGTGAGTTACAAATGTAATAAAATGTTAACATGAGCCATATTATAAGTTACACTTTTCGAACCTCATCTGCGTGATTATCGATTGGGAATTTCATCAGGATAAAAAAAATACATATTTTTTCTTACGTTAATTAAACAACGCGTACCTATATTCGTACACAATAGTAATTTGGTGCTTTTTGCAGAAAGATACTAACGTAATTTCTGATTAAACACCACCTACTTTAGGGCATCGAAAATGTGCCTATTCTTATTAGGTCAACATGAAGACATTTCTCAATAATATAAGACACTATAAATATATCATAGAATTATTTTTTTGAATTGCCTTGTTGTTAAGTTTTATTTTATGACAATGGCTCGACTGCTATTGACTTTAAACTTATGTCTGAGTACCTTTTAGTTCAGTGGTACTTCCTTGTTGGGAGACTGCACTTATAACCAAAATTGCAATATCGCTTACGTTGGGTTCCAAAGCAGTAGGATCCTGAGAATCCTGCGAAAGAGGAATGTTGTTTTCAAGCAAACTTCCATTGAAAATTGGTTTGACCGGGATCAAGTAATTAGTTTTTTTTACTTTTCTCTCTAAAAATTTGACGGCTTAAGAACTCACTACTTGTATTTGTATTTAGCATAGAATACAGGCTTACTAAGATTATGCAATTCTCGTTGCTGAATATTGGGAAATAATACATATAAGAAAAAGAGAATAGTGATGTCAAAAAACAAATCAAAATATTACTTACCAGTTCATATCTCCCCATCTTTTTATTTTCCCATAAAGCGGTGATATATAGTATAAAGCCAAGCACAAGTATGAATGCTCCCACACAATACCACACCGTGGTCTTGAATGGGAGCAGAAATAGGTTATTCTGGTATGAAAGAGGTGGTTCCCGGAATACAAACTTTATTGATATGGGAGTGGGACAGGAGAGAAATTCGACGACTTGCACGCGATCCCAAGTGATGATTAAGACGGTTCCTGTGGAAAGACTTTTATTTAGTCAGTAAATGAGAGGAGAAATATTATTTGGGGCCTGGTAAGTTAACGATGCGATTTTTATGGATAAAACTGCGGTAGCTGTTTAAAATTGAATGGAACCCAACCAATGAATACCAGAGCTCGCGGGTTCGAACACCGCACGATAGCAATATGTCTATTTGTATTTTGGAATACCTGGTTCTATGTATAATATGTACCTACGTATTTTCAAAAACATACATATACTTAAATAAGTAAGAGTTCCACCGTTGGTACCACGGGTAAGAAGGGGGTTTATCCATTAATTTTTTTGTTCAACGCATAGGTATACCTACGCCTTGATAATTTTAGTGGCAAAACAATGTATTAATAATTGAAGTGCCTGAAAAATCTAACGAGCAATAATCTGAGGGCTAATCAATATAATTTCATTGACGAAATAATGGCACTGGTCTATAATCTTGAGTATTTATTTATTTTACCTGCAATGTCAGCATCTCCAATAGTCATTTCGGCGATCATTCCACCGTAAGTGCCATTTTTGTAATATCCCCAAGTGGCACTGTATGCGAATGTTCTTGACGCGTTTACGTAGCCATAAAGAGGATCAGTCTGACGAACGCTGCTCTTTGTTACGGTGTCAGTTAATATATCACTGAAATAAAAGAAGTTTGTGATGGTTTTGAAGATACCTAATCGGTGTATCCCAATATACCGATACTGCCGAAACCCAATCATGTACTTATTAAAACCGAATTCGTAGTAGGAACAGCATCTACGACTTCAAAATAAAAAATAATAACTAGTCATTTTTGTAATTAAAATTTATCTCTCTTTAAACGTTATAAATTGATTAGTTAAGCTAATTTATAGGACTAAAAATGAAATAGGTATTTATTCAACGTTGAATGTCACTAGAAATTTATAATTTTCTCTTTCATTTACAAGAAAGTGTTTTCATTAAAAACCAAAATAAACAGGAGAGCTTAGATAAACGTATTATAGTTATTGTTTAGAATGGTTTAATGTTTTAGGTTACACTCACGTCAAATCGAAAGGATTAGATATTGTTCTGTTGTCTAATATGACCATTGCTTGTTTCACTGTAACATTTTGGAAATTCTTTCTTCTCGCTGCTATTGAAGAATTTGCTAGTTCAAATTTACTAAACCCTTCTTCAGTAGTCCACATTCCATACTGTTCTATTATCCATTCCATTTTTGCATTTACTTTGTAAACTGAAATTAATACTTTATTAACATTAGTGTTTGTTGAAAGCGTATTCTTGTTTATTACTTCGCTGGAATATTAATTTATGTATTTTATATACATTGAATTCAATGTATGTATGTGTAGGCCCAAAAATGAAATATACTCCAATGATGATGAAAAAAAGTGACGAGAGATCATAGCTGTAGATTATTGTAAATTTCTAAGGGCCGTAGTAGCTTCTGTCACCGTGGTGGCAGAATAAGAAGTAGGGGCAGACGGGATTATCCGTTTTCCCGTTGACAGATAAATTCGTGACAATTTGGTTAAGGAATTAATCAGCAATGACCAAACCTTCAACTTACTCATATTCAAAATGAAAGAATTACTATCATTTTTCTGGGCAATTATAACATCAGCGTCCGGTAGTAAATGCATGCCATTAAAGTCAGATGTTACAGTGGTACTTTCATTTATCGCTTTACCGATGACCAGCCAACGATATGGGAAGCCGAACTTTCTACTCGCGTTAGCCATTTTCAAGAAATTTTCTGTAGTAGGGCAATTGATATCTGCGACTACCAATAATTGTCCTGTGTTTTGTGGCTCCACTATATTATTCCAGGTGTTAACGATAACAATCGATTTAGGTATATCAATGTTTCCCAACTGAGACATCAGACTGATTCGTTTCACTGCAAAAATTAAATATATTATTCACTAAAACTTGTTTTTTTTTGTACATACATTTATGAAAAAACCCCTACCAAACAAAATTAGGTATAAAGAGTGAAAAAATACTTGATTTCTGAATCTCAAGCACGCCACGTTACAATATTAAGTACTTACTTGGTTCCCAACACACATGAGCCACTACGGAAGTGACTTTATCGGAATCATTGACAACATCTATTATCATTTTAATTTCATTGCTATATTTGGAAATGATTAAAGTGAAATAGGTCACGAGAAAAATAAATAACCGGTACAAATTCATATTGAAACTTTTTATTAGCAATCAGGACCTGCAACACTTGTGAAGACTAAGAGACAGCGGGTAACACATATTTGCTTCAACTTAGTTCTTTGTATATAGCAATGAGGAGCTAAACGGTAATTACAGGTTGCAATGAAGCGAAGGCATAATTACACGATTCATATGCATTTAGCGACATCGAGTTTTCTTGTTAAACACATAGGCGGGTTCTTCTAATTACAAACGGCTGTGAAACGTTATAAATTTTTAAACATGTTGCTTAAGCAACTTAACTGTGCCTAGAACATTTTGACGAGTAAACATTTAAAAAAGGAGTAGGGCCTCTGAGTTTCTTGCGTTTGTTGTCTATAGTCTATAGTATCTTCTCTATAGTCATAGATAGATATCTTTTTGAACCAGCTCTTGAATCGTTTTTGACATTCATCTACGAACTAGGTGCTATTAAACGTTCATACGTTCACTATAGGTGTTTTGTGCAAGTGACACAGTGCCTACTGAACAATTCGAGAACCCTTTTTAGTTAATTTTACTGCAATGTGCCACTCTGTGTATTATTTTTTGTCTTTCATGAAATAAAAGTTCAAAGGCCAGAAAAATTAGGGACAGGATTGTTCCATACGATAGGATCAAAAGAGCAGGATAACAGTCAACCATACTGACTGACACAAAATTGGACCCTCTGCCAGAGCATTTAGGACGTTTCTCGTAAAGAAGTCTATTTTCCCTACTTTGAAGACCGTGTTCTTGGATGCGTTTTAACCTGCCGAAGGATAAATAAATTTATTAATTTTATTAACTAATAAGATATTTTGGAATACAGAGGCACTTTTTTATTTTAAACTTAGAAATTTAGAATACTTTTAAAACCGCAATAATAATATGTATGTATCGTATTCTTAAAAACACTCAATTGTTACAAAATGTTATGTGATGTGATTCATCACTATTTATAAAGATAAAATGTTTTATATCACAATTTGAGGATTATCTAGTAAGGTACTGACCCTATTTTAAATATCTCCTTATAAGGCGTATTTTTCCTGACTGCCAGCCAAGGGTCGATGACCTGTAAGTACTGTATTTCCTTTAGCCCACATTTTTCACCTTCATTGAAATATTTTCCAACAAACTTATAACCCACTCCTGTTTCCATGTGAAAAGCAAATAAACCCTGAAATTCAAGATACATACTTTATGTAAATCTCATTTGAAATGGAACTAATGATGTAATTTATTATCAGTAGTTCCATCATGGAACTGTACCATGGTACTTGTTAACGAACGAAAATATGCTACATTTTTGGGCTACGTACTACGAAATTGCTACGAGCGATAGTCGTTACAACTAAACTATTTTAATTAAGTAGTAAAAAAATATATAAATAAAAGAAGAAATACGATCAACCTTTCTCATTTTCTTAACTCCTTCTTCCATGGTCATGAAGCGAGGTGTAGACCCAGGTGGAGCTACTTTTTTCTCGTAGATAGCTTTTCTGACTGGCTCTGTAGCTGTCTAAATACATTTATTAAATATTTTCGTAACAAGCTTTATGATCCTAATTTAGATGTTAGAATTGATGTTACTTACAGAAAAATAGTATCTATTAAAGACTGTATCATGAACTCCAAACTTAAGTCTGGAGTGAAGCAAGTCGTCTAAGGTTCTAATCTGAGATGAGCTGGATTGAAGCAACGCAACTATGTTGGCTGAATAAGAGGTGTACAGGAACATTAGAGCCAGAAAGAGTATCAGCATCACTACTCGGCCAAGAGATCCTGTGAATATTAAATAACATTTGTTTAAGTCTTAATTTTTTTTGTCAATAACAAAACAGTGTCAACAAAACATTATTTATGTATGAATGAAAATTTTGAGTTGCAATTCATATCAAAATGTTTATATTTGTTTTTATGATTTGTATCAATTGTAATTTGTCTTGTGTATGAAATAAATAAATAAAAGTTTATATAAGTATCGTTGTTAAGAAAGAGTTGTATTTACCCTTAAGTTCCACAGGGCTTCCTTGTTGGCAAATAGCACCACAAATCAAAATAGTGACATCGACCAAATTAGCCCTAAGAGTGCCGGAATCATGTTCTCTCTAAAAAAAAAATGTTTTTCGCTATATCTGGGTTTACTTCAACGATTTTATTTATGTTCAGTCATCATTTCATTGAGATCATACGTACCTCTCGATCCTTTGCATTATTTTTCCATTCCCATAAAGCCACAACAAAAAGTGCCAATAGTAATAAGCAAATTAACCCAGCACTGCTGTACCAAACAGATGTGCGAAAAGATAGGACAAACAAATTGTTCTCATATGACAATTTCGGTTGCTGGAACACGAATTTCGACCGAGTTGGCGTGGGACTAGCAATGTAGTCCACTACAGATATTCTTTCCGAAGTGAAAAACATAGGGGAACCTGTAATAAAAGAAATTTAAAAAGAAACAATTCATACTAATTATAGTTTGTTTAACATTCGAATGTTTACCTCCTATTTCTACTTCTTCTCGTATAAGATATCCAGTCATTCCGTTCCAAGTGCCATTAAGTTTATAACCCCAGGTATCAGCAAAGACATATTTTCTGGATGCGTTTACAAAATCCAACAAATGATTTGTAGTTGGAAAATTTACTTTAGTAATGGTATCGATGTGATCATTTCTGAAAATATACATTTACGTACTTATTACTCTGAATTAATAAGAAAAATAAAGTTTGAGTCTACGATAAATATGGTTTATGGTTTGTAACTTACACCTCATCGGTCAGATGATTTATGCTATCTTTATCAGTAAGGACATAACAAATGCTTATTTCGAAACCAAGTAGGTCTAGCCTTTGCATGGCAATTGTTTCCATATAAGGATTCGTGATCGTAAATCTGTTTTCTTTATTCCAGGACCCATACAATTCAGTTATCCAGTTACCATCGGCACTTATCTTATAAACTGGAAAATAATGAATCTTGCATAAAAATAAGTTCGTTAATAGGTTATAACATTTTCCAGTTAAAGATTTCATATTCGTTCTCATACGTAAAAGTATCATTGACTTATTGAGTAACATTGACTTATTGACTGACTAATATCAAGAAGATTTTTTAAACATAGGTACTTACTGTAATGTATATCATACAATTCTTTATCTAATTGGCGAACCACTATAACTTGGGAATCTGGTAAGACGTCAATATGTGAAATTGCATCCGGCACTACGTTATCTGCTTCTTCTATCGAATTTGAAATCAATATCCAACGAAAAGGAGAACGGAAGTGGTTTTCAGACCTTTTCTATAGATATAAAATAAATATTAGTACACAAGCTATCAATTTAGTATTTGCTATATTTTGCGCAAAAAGGCAAGAATTGAATATAACATAATTTATATAAATGTTTCAATTGACTTCTAAATAATCTGATAGAACCTTACACTGAGCCACTGAGGTCCAGCTGATCATTTTAACGAAACGTTTCATGCTAACACGAACTTACGGACGAAAAAAGAACAGAAAATAAACTCATTAAAGTTATTAAATTACTACATTAAAGTATTTATAGGGTCTTTGACATTTATATACGATTTTTATAGCAGATACAAGCATGTGTTCATAAGTTTACAACACCTTGTCGAAATACACGGAAATGTTTGGACAACTGAGATCTGCGACAAACACAATGTGTTGATCTTGCCCGTAATCTTCTTTCACGTGGCTCATATCAACAAACTGTGCAGTGCTGATTCTTGAATATCTTCCACGACCGGTAACAGCATCGTAAAATTGCAATTTTTCATCTACAACAATGTACACCAACAAAATACGTTGAGAATTTGTAGCGGCTTTTGTCAGCCTTGCATTGTTGCTGACACTTTATTATTAGCAGATTGTCTAGAATTTCTAAATTGAGCTGATTTTTTCTTACCGATAGACCAACAAAGCGTGGCTACTACGGTTGATGGCTTTTCCATGGCGCGAATGATGTCACCGACTACTTGAATCTCCGATTCTGTTTTCGCATTGCAAAGAGCGTCAAAATGATTTATACAAAACATAAGAATTAACTCTACTTTCATCGTTCTTTTTGAACATCAAAATTGAAAGTAGCAAAAGCTTACGAGGAGGTTTAGAACGGTTGGGAATATATGCAAATTGGTTCCACCAAAAGCGATTTAGAAATTCGAACTGTTTGTTCAGAAAATTGTAAAGTCAATTTGAGATATTTGCCGGAAATTGACTACTGAATTTTTTAGTGCATCGGTCTAAGTAACCAATGTACGAGTACAACAACGAATTTCCAATGATATTAATATTTTTGCGGTCTTATAGTAGTTTCGCATAAGTTTTTAAGTGTTGCAAATTTTAATAATGTTTGCTTTAATAATGTACTGCCATACACACGCAATCTTTAGTTTTTATGAGTATAGTAATAGTTTTAGTCCTTTACTTGTAGGATTCAACCGTCCACTCCCCCCAATAGCTCGTCCTGTGTAAATCAGTTTTACAAAACATTGCAACACATCCCTTGGAATAAAACAGTTGCTTAAGTGCATTATTAATCTCTAAAGGATTCTGTGTCACCTTATCAAAACGACCATAAGTTTCGATACTTTATGTCGTTTCATAACCATTACTTACATGACAATATGGCATGTGAGTATGCTCGATCCTGCCAAGTTGTTGCAATCCATGACCTCTGCCTTCTTGCATGACCGAAGTAGTATATTTGTTGTCCTTAAATGATCTTGCTTTTGTTTCTTTTGTTTTTTTATTATTTAAACTGAGAAGCCCTTTTTCGTCTTTTATGCTGGGTCCATCTTCCGATGATCAATTTGGTCATAAGTTATGACTGTAAAAATCGACTATTACACCAGAGGTTGTGAGTTCAATCTCCAAAAGTTTCAAACATTTTTGTGCAAAAAGCACACAATGTTTATACTGGAAGGGCAGTTTTCATGTATAACGTATTTATGTTTTACAAAAAAGTGTGTTTGTAAAGTTTGTCTGTTGTCTAGCATCCACAGTACAAGCATTCGTTTGGGCCTAGATGGCGCTATTTGTTTATTTTATTCATTTTATCAACTTCATTCAAGACTGTCCTTTGATACGACTAATACAATTTTCTATCTCTATTCTCTTATCAAGAGGTAATTAGATGGATTATATTTTGTCACGGTTATAACGTATAGTATCTTTTACCTAGATATCAATTGAAGTATATTATGGATCAATTGTCCTTTATCTGTCGAGTTTGTTTACGTTGATAAAGTTCAGTGCTAAGTATTTTTCCGTTTGCGATAAACACGTTCCACCTCGTTATAACTTAACAGATTAACTGCCGTTACGGATCTAGAGTTTGTATCTCTCTTCGAATTTGTCGCCATGACTAAATGTCTGCTAAATTTAGACTTAAGTGGTTTCAGTTGTCGTATTTTGCCCTTGTTCGCTTCTTTTTATGGGAGCCAAAAGTTTTACTTTAGTCAAAAAATAAGTACCAGATCAATTCAACCTTCAAAATGTCTGCCAGAAGTGCCAGAAAAAAATATTAAATAAAAATTGGACGGTCGGATAGTATATTATTTTCATTGGGATATTCCCTCAGTAAATTCAGTTGCCGTTCGAAGTCTCGAGGTTAGCTGTATCGTGGAAAGCCACTATATTGTGATATTTTTGTGGAATGATGGAAAATTTTCTATATAAGAAAAAGTCCTAAGACCTCATGTTTACCAATAGTCTCTAATAATATCATTATAACCAGCAAACAATACACAAAGATGTTATTAGTGACTTAGAATTTCAATGTGAAAACTTCATAATTATTATATTTTAATAGTTTATACACTTTATATTTAGGTACGTATTTATACGTTATTAGTCGTTGACGGTTTACGTATGTCGGTTTATAGTTGAAAAAAAAATGAACAGAATATTCGTATATTCGTAGTCTTTTTCTTCTTCTTCTGCCTTGCCTTATTGTTCCTATATTATTTGGGGTCGGCAATCCTTATATATTTTTGCCAAAATTGGGTCATATCAACATTAACCATTATTCGTACTATTAGTAGATTTTAAAAATTGTTTCGTAAAACAACTTTAGTTCTTAGACTGCATCAAAAGGCTTGCGTAAACCAATAGAAGAAGTACTCTCAGGTTCTGTTTGTGTGGGAACAAAATATTGCTAATTAGTCTCAGATAGGGCATTCCTATCTATGCACATAAATAAATTAATAAGTTTATATCATCTCGGTCAGTCGAGTATATGACTTGGTGATAAACACAGTGCGTGGAATGTCTGCTTATCTACGTAAAATATAGGTGAAGTGTTTACGAAAAAATAAATAAATGTAACAATATGAATGTGTTTGCGAAAATAGTATCGAGCAGTGCTTTTAATAATGTAGTTGTTGGATCAGGAAATACAGAATGGACACCACTTTTAGGAGTACCGGCCGGTGGAAATATTTCAAAAAAAGGTAAGTTGATACCTACTTTGGTATCATGAAAATACTACAAAAACAAGCCTTTATCTGAACAATCATTAAAATTAAATATACCTAGTCATCAATGATCTAGGAAATTTTATAACTTTTATTTTATTTACAAGAAGTGTAGTTTTTTATTTTAAAATTGAAGTTTGTTTTTGTCTTTCTTTAATTAATTTGGCAATATTAAGTCTTAAGTCGGAGTTTGTCATACGTTTTAAACAGCAAACTCTTTAGAAAAAATGCTATTTAATTTAAGGAGTAGAGTTGTCCCTTATTCAGGATAGGCTTCGATCATTATTGTAAAATTATTGATGGTGTCATATAATGCGGAAGCTTTGATTAAATAAAATATGTAATAGCTTTCTGACTTTAACCAAATCTGACCAAGACATTTCACATAAGGAACTAAGAGGATACGTAAATTATCCATCTCTTAATTTTCAGTCGGTCATTTAAATTACTATTTTAAAGGTCCAAAATTTAACAATTGTAAAAGCTAACGATTTTTCTAGGTATTCCATTTCCTTTGTACCTATGAGTAGGTAGGAAGTTACGAAGAAGAAGAAAACGTTTAGTAGATGGTTCATAATATTCTTGAATAAGCTTGGAAAATTTTGTCGCCACAATACATCCCTTTTGCCAATGCGACATACAAAACTTAGCTTGAAACATGTGTTTATTACTGATTCAATTAATTTATTTCCATGTTAGTAATAATATAATTTCACAGGATATAACTAGCTTATTTACTACATTCGTTTAAATATAAGAGAGAAATTAGCATTCTAATTAGTTATAAAAAGCAAATACCGGGCACTCAAATTCACTCAACACGAACCCTGAACCATTCGACAATAGTAATATACATCCTGAACATTATAAGAAAGGCAAATACACTAGAATTCGTAAACCATACTAAATGTTAGTTAAATAATAAGATTCCATTGATAAAACCCCGAGGTATAGCACGCGATGAGTGCTAAACTCTACCTCACGGTTATACGAAATATTTTATTTATCACTTATTTATTTCACTTGTTATACTCGTACATATTTTTTACTATTGACTTATTAGCAAAAATCTAATTGTTTGGTAAGCTTTCAGATGTAATAACGAAGTAGGCACATAGATACGGTATTTCGTTATTGTTAAAATAAATTGCTACCGAGGCAGTTACAAATTATTGTACATATTCATAAAAAAATACTAAATGTTTTCCTTGAGAACTTTCACCTTCAGGGGGATCACCTAATCCGGTGTAGGACCAAAAGTTTTACCATTATGTGAATAAGCACGGGAAAATATTATAATAATATTAAAATTTAAGTAGGCACACATTTTCATTTTTGACCCGGAGATAAACCCGGTATTTGCTACTTACGAGTAGTAGATAGTTTTTAGTAAAAGTATGGTAAAAACATTAAAATTTGAGTGAAGTAGAACAATAGCATCTTTGCGTGTCTCTACGCGTCAAATGCCGAGATTATGTGACTGGAGATAATTTTACGATGTAATGGCAAAAAGAGCAATGCACAATAATAAACATAAGGAATATCTCATTATTTTCAATAATACACCTTGTATGTAAAGTACGTCGTTATAACGACACCTAAGATAAGTGACCAGCTGCTAAGGTATCGGTGAAGTGGGCCACGCGAAAACTTCCACTGTACAAGGTAAAATGTACAACTTAAGGCCAAGATGTATTTACACTGTTTATTGCAATTTATCATCTTTTCTAGACGGGAGTGATCATCTTTAGGTACTACTGAAGAAATAAAAAAAAACCCATAATCTTCGTTGGCTTTTGAAGTAGCTTTAACTAATTCAGGTTAATATTTATATATTATAGGTAAGGAAATAAATACTAAGTATAAGTATCGTAAATTGTTTTCTATAGAGAATCACGTGAAGCTAGTTGGAGACGTACTCGTAGAGCCATTTGCAAATGGCAATAATTTTAAATATTTACGGAGGAATTGGTTAAAAACTGTGATATTTTCTGCCCTTTTACATTATTTGATATTTTTGTCATATAAACATGTAGTTTTTACAGTGCAATAGAAATACTACCCAAATTTTTCAAGGCATTCTGGACTAACGGTCCTTTTCTAAGCAAGGGCGCTGCGCGTCGTAGACAGCGTAGTTGTTTAAACCTTTCCCCGCCACGCTTTTTTCCGAAAATGGTGCCCCACACGCCACGACCATTAAAAAAAAATCCAAAAAAATTATTAGGTTATACTCAACTCATTCAGGCAAGTAAAAATACAACGTTTCTTGATCATGTTTTTTTGTCTGATATATCAGACATTGGCGTGGTGGGCACGAAAATGGTTTGTCTGATATATCAGACATTGGCGTGGAAAAGGTTAACACCAGGAAACTTGGTGGTCAAGTGCTGGCTTAGTTCAAATAAAAAAAAGATGCGGTTGGCACAGGACCAGGTTTAGAGATCCTTGGGAGATATGTCTTTTAGTGGCCGTATTCTGGCTGATATATGATAACGATAATATCAGCTTCATGTACTTCATTTATGAGATAAAACTCTACATAGTACCCATTTACTTTGTGGTGTATACCCCTTTTCGTCTGAATTAATTTGTTGTATTAAAAAGTAAATATCCATTTATCCACACAGTCTCTAGCTTTTCAAATTTTAGTATGTTTTGCCGTAGGTAGATAAAGACCGAAGAGATAATACCTGCTCCTGCTAATGAACTTTACTTAGGTAAAAGTCACCGGATAAATCAAGGGATATTGGTTTTAATTACCTCCACAAATATGTTTAATCTATATTTTGTTTATATTTTTTAGGTATTTGGCAAACAATACTTGATTTTTTTTTTTCTTATTTAGGAGGAGCGACATTTTTATTTATTTATAAACTAATATAATTTTATAAAATAAAAAAGGAAAGTATCAGCCTATTAATGTCCCACTGCAGGGCAAAGGCCTCCATTCCTGAAATCAAGTTATCGCTATGCCAAATGCGAATTGGTGATCACAAACCCGAGTGTCCGAATAAACCGACACAAAGTTAGCTCGACCCGGGAATTAAACCCAGGACCCCGAGATCTTGGCCCGGTACTTAAACCACTAGACCATCGAGGCGTTAATTTTATAAAATACCTACTAGTCCTACTACAAAATAATCGAAGTCGGAACGGGACCCACATCTCAGTGTAATATTACCTGTCGAGACGAGACAAATTTACTATAATAGATTTATTATAAGATAATAATCCTACATAGATTTTCGGCTATCACCGGAAAAACTTCGAATTTTTCACAATATTCGCAGCACTCACTCTAGATAAAAGTGCTAATGATTCCTGATATTTATCATTACATTTAATGGTTCATAATATTAAAATCTTTGTGTTGGTATTGCAATCGTGTTCCTGATTACGATTGAAAGTGCACATAGCAACATAGATCCATTTAATTAAAAAATAGAAACAGCGGAAGTAGAAAAATATTTGAAACGTATTTTTTCCCTTGCGATCTCACCGTGGCGAGGGACGATAATATTGAGCGATCTTATTTTAAATTTAGAATGAGGATGAGGAAATAGTTTTTTCGTTGGTAGCAACAGTCGCCAGTTTAATGCACAAAGGCCTGACAAAGGCACAATAGAATAAATAGTAATAAACTATTGTTAATTAAGCGTTAAAAAATTATATTTATAATATAGAAGTAGGTACTTATAATTTATATTTTTTACCGAGTATGTAACCTACCATTATATTATTTATTATGTTAAAGCTAAAAGTATAAAAAACTATTAAAAACACCTTCAAAACAACATATAAAACCGAACACCTTGTACTTTTGATCTAAACAACTAAAATCTATAAATAGATATTTGGCATTCCAAAAATTAAAAATAATAAGTAAGTTAACCTCATAAATTATATCAACTATGTCAAAGTCAAAACCAAGAGTAATTTTAGAACAAATACCATGCAGATATAAAGGACGTATTCACAGTGCTAAGTCTAACGAAAGAGTCACGACGATCGTCTTTTGACAATATAGGTACAAATACATTATGGCTGCAGACATTATTGCATAATAAAAATGATGGTTATATTATTTAAGGCTCATTACTAGTATGTCTTACACATTCCATAATTGTTTTAAACCAAATTATCTTGTAATTGTCTTTTTAATGTACCAATAAATCTTTCATCTATGTATTGAAATTAAATTACAAATAAAAAAAATATTAAAAAAGCAAAATAAAAATGCGTTGAGTATTATATCACTGGCTGGTTTTAAAATGTCAACGGCATGCTATTCCGAAAAATCTATTAAATACGAGTAACATGCCAGTATTTAACTTGTGTTCTATTTTAAACTTTATAACGATATTTATGAATACTTAAAATACCATGATATCGGTGTAATAAAAAAATGTAAGTGCAATATAGGACAGCGATTAGGTGCTGCCATGCAGTCTGCTGCAAGCCCACGTTCATTACCATTAGTATGCTGATATGTAGCATTCCAATACAAGAAAACGGCCACGACTCGATAAAAGTTTTTTGAAGTGAAAACTTCTTTAGCGGCGTTGTGCACTTTTTTTGTATGGGGAAAAAATGTTAAACTCGCGACAGGATTTATGTGTCACGTGACCTGATCGAAAATCCATATAAAATTTGAAGTCCGGACACGTGTTTTCTACAAACTTATCTGTTCCGGTGGCCAAAATTGGAACTACGTGAAATGCAATGCAAAAACGATATTTAATGACAGTTTTAAATAGACAGTAGCGACGCCGCCACCGGAACAGATAATTTGTCGGTCTATAGACAATAATGGTTTTTTGTTCAATTTGACAGCTCATTTATTAAATGCAAAGAAAAGTGCTTCTTATGTACATCAGGAGTAGAGTAAATAATTGTATTAATAAGAACTGATGTTGTTTTCTTGAGTTTTATTCCTTTAGCGTAAGGTATATTTTTCTTTGCATGAATGAACTGTCAAGTGTGACCTCTTCTACTATTATAGCCGCAGTGCGGTCGCTTCCTATATGCTTCCTATGCTACAAAGTGACCACAAAGACCTTAATTTGATATCCTGCAAAATTCAAAATTTCATTGCCGTAATAAAACATTTAAAAAGTTTGGAATATCTTTATTCGCCGGAATTATATAACAGTATTTTATGGAAATTAACACCACTTCTCCGCAGTCTTTGGATCCGCTATGCTGCGGAGCATGCATCAGGTCGTATGAAGTTGGAAATGCTGTCCGATTTCCTGCGACAAGAGGCTCGTTCTCACACACATTTTGGCTTGTTAATGTTACCCCAAATTCCCAGTGAACATCCTCGAAAGCGACATGTTGATTACTGTAACACCACTCGTGTTATTAACGATTCGGGAGTCTGCGGATTCTGTAAAGGGAATCATTTCTTGGCCGATTGCTCCAAATTCAAAAGTTTATCCGCAGATTCCAGTATGCAATTAGTTGTAAATTCCAAACTTTGTTTTCGTTGTTTAGAAAATAAATAGTTGTCAATCAAAAAAGTATGACATTGACGGTTGTCAATCATTTTATCATCATTTATTACATGGCGTTTCAGTGTCACAGCAAGGAGTTTCTGATAAGTCTGAAAAAGTTTCTGATTTCATTAATTCTGAGAGATAAACTTTTTAATGTAATATAAATTGTCATGTTTGTGTACGATAGCGCAATAAATAAATATTGTATTTTACCATATAAATGATAGTACTTTTATACCTCTACCAATCAATTAAATCCCTAACCATTCCAAAATACATATCAAAAATGCACAACGTTAATATTCAGGTTTTCACTTCTGCCGGCACTCCCGGAGTGCAACCCGTCGTTTTTTTATGCATTTTTATCTATCTCGACAAAATGAAACTACAATAAATTGGATCTGATAATTAGTTGGAGCCAGGCAGTCTGCAAGTATATACGATCAGGGATATTCCGACAATCCCGTTAGCAAACTCAATTTATGAGATCGATTTAAAAATTTACTTCATTATAATTAAATCATTCGACTAAATCGTTTCCTAATGATTGTAATGATGCTCAATTACCTACTCCAAATTTATGGATCCAAACATTGTCCAGGACGAACAATTAAATAATGAACACATTATTTAACTACGAAGAAAAATAGGGAACTCTCCCGGCTTCGCATTAAAAATATTAAAGTAATTTCCAGAAATCCATTCTTTGTTACGACCTCAATTTCAGCTTTCTAGACTTAGTCATATTGGCTGTGCATAGGTGGTTACTTAAATAATATATTTCAACACTAAACATAAATTATATAACGTCTGACACGGTGTAGAGTCGGAGTCAGGCTTAATTATAATCTGTGGTTTTAATAATAATACTACATACGTGACACAATTCAGTCCTAGTTTAAAATTTATTCTATCTAGCATCAGCCTGCAACTGTCTGCTAAGACTTAATAATTTAGTCATTCTTAAGAATGAAAAGTATTTAACGATTAATTTTATACCTCAACAAGTTTTCTAACTCTGATTTTTGTTTAAACTCTGAGTAACAAACAAACTGGATTAGTTTATCATAAATACCCTCCCGTCTGCGGATCACGACCCGCGTGGGGACCCCCGACTCTACAACGTTATTCCACAGGAAAATGATATTTCTTAAAAAAATTATCCTATGTTACACTCTAGCTTTAAACTACCCCCATACCAAAAATCAAGTTGATCTCTTGCTCTGTTGCGTCATGAAAGAAGGGCAAAAAAAAACATTTTCATTCCTATTATCCTATTCTATGGGAACTGAGCATTTTCCCGAGATAAAAAGTAACCAAAAACCAGAGAATTAATAAAAAAACAGTTTTGTGGTTTTGGCGTGAAAGCGCGTTACACGTAACTACAGATGTAACGATATACTGTTAAAAATAATTTGCAATATATTTTTATATTAACAAATCAATTTATAAAACAAGCTGTATGATGATTAATGATCATAACTTCATATTTCCGTTACTTGAAGCCGAGGTCATTTAACCGTAATACGAATACATTAAAATATTCAAATTATGGCGTGACAAAGTTTCGATGATTTAAAACTTATTTTTGCGATTACAACACAATTTAAATTAGCGAATTCCACTGCTTAATTATTAAATAAATGCCAACATAGTAGCTTTGGCTGTGTTTCGGCAATATGGAAGCCAAGACAGGTCTTGAAGTATGGGCCAGTTAATTGCGATGAGGCGGGCACGGGCACCGTCACGTCTTTCTTCGGTTTGAAGGATATACCGAGGAAGTTTAGATGATAATGGGAAGAACGCCTTTAATGCCGAGACCCCTACCTACACGCTTGAGATCCTTATAGCCTGTGGTTATGGTGCTCAAAAGAATTTTCGCTCACAAAACAGGACTCGTGTAGTAGAAGGCTTGAAACCCAGAAATCCTAATTTTTACCTTTAAGAAGCCATCGTGCCATCTCTACTACCTACCTACTCCAATGTAGAGCTTTTTCCAATTAGGTCGTATGTTATAGGATTCGTATAGTTAAATCACAATATTATCTAAAAATATAAAAAGCCATAAAATACGTAAAACATTAACCTTTCAGTCGACCAGATGGCCGTATAACGCTACGTTTTGAAATTCCGTACATTTTGTTTCTACGATATCGTGACCTTCAAAGTAAAGACGTGTAGTACAGTCGACGACAAAATGATGGGAACAAAAAGGAACATTATAGATATCACTTTTACCTGTTGGTTCAGGAACGTAAGATCAAGATCTATGGATCGTCATGTCAATTCCCGGATAGATTTTTTGTATTTTCGAGTAGTTCGGTTTTGGTAATTATTTAGTTACCCGCAAAGTTGGTAAAGATTTGGTAATTTATCAGTTTTGTCATGATTTTGACGAAGAAGGCTACGAACGCTGGAATAGTTAGTGGGACATTAATTGGCTATGATCATCCTGTGAACACGATTCTTTTACTAAAAACGTCGGCTTAAATTATTGTAGAAAGGTTTCTTTATGTACTTGAAGTACTTATCACTTATACTCTAAAAAATCATGGCTTGCTCAAGCTAGTAGACTGGGACTAACTAGATGAGGATAAAATATTAAAATCTTATTACCATGACAAGGACTTAAATAATATTGTAATTCTACCAACTATTTCTGCTGTCAAGCATACTGCCAAATGAATTCGAAGACGTTGTGACACCCTGAAGTCGCGAATATTTCGTAATCCGTCTGATCATGTTCCGATTTGTCACGGAACAAGTGTTGCAAACCACGAGTGATTTAATAATGTTGCTCGGGTCAACTACAATGGTTGAAAACTCGGATGCCAGGGATCGATCTTCAGAAAGCATTATATATTAGTAAAATTTTGGGACAGTTCAATTTTAATATCAAAATGCAAAAATCTTGAACTTTTACATGCCTTTTATTGTAATATACCGTTATTAAAAACGTTACTAACAGTTTTTACTTGATGTCTGGATTGAGCTATAGAATTCTAACACTGTACCTATTGACAAGGTCTACGAAGTTTTAATTAGTGACGAGCTAAATGATCGATAATACTTGTGGATAATACTAAAGGCATTTTTGTCGACAGATAAAATAGGAGGAATTATAGGTTTAAATATACCAGAACTTAGAAAACAAGAATATTAATAATAACTTTGAAAATTTCACCTTGGACTTAAATAAAATAAAAGTTGACATTTAATAAAAACTAGATCTCATCAAGAATCAGGAAAGGACTTATGGAGTTGGTTCCACAGTATGGTCGTAAATAGTGGAGAAATCCTTTGCGGATCCTTTAGCTGCTCGGAGAAGCAGCTGGGATTATGACGAACTCCATTCCTTATTAAAAAGAATACCAACAAAAACTCCTTTAAGGCCGTTTTCAGCTTAGACTGCAGGCCGAAAAACCCAGTGCGGAAATAACGTTAACCTCAACAGCCTAAAATAGTTTTGGACCGTTACAACCAGAGGAAAATGTCTGCATTGCAGAAAAAAAAAACATAATTTGCCTCGCGATGCCATCAAGTCTATTCGACTAACACATTCGAAACATCACTAGTAAGCAATCCTAGCAAGCGAAAAGACACTTTATAACTGCCCTGCCAACCGGTTTCGTTATCACTATAAAAGGCACGAAGCAGATCATTAGCGCGGGTGAAAGGCCTGCACTCATCTAACAGGAATCAGGGGACCAGACGTCATTTCTGCACGTCACTGGCCTATTAACATGTTTTTGCTTCTCTAGCTGAATTGCATAATTGGGCAAGGTCAATTGAATTGCCATGAAGAAGACGCGCAATTCGACGTGCGTAAGAAGATCATTGTTTTATTTACGGAATAAGACGAGCCCACCAGTCAACCCCGCCTTCTTATTATACTCGTACGAGATTTTGATGACGTATACACATAAACAGAATCGTATTTTCGCGTCGGTATCAATTTCAATTATCTACGTAAGGTTCAGTAATGGATTGGCCGTATGTATGCTTCATATCACGTCTTCTACCGTCTAAAATTCAATAAGGAAAATTATATTGGTGTACGGTGTCCATATTTTGTTCTTGTTCTTTGTAAGGTCCCACTGTTGCTGGCACATCTGTTTACGATTACTCAAAACAGAAATTCGGCCCTTGCCATTCATTTTGCGATACCATAAGTTTCCAAAGGATTGGTTAAGATTAGACCAAGGAAGGATGAAAAATGAGAGATATTTATTGACCTAAATTATCTAATAAAATTACTGAGCACGTGTCGGTTCTGGAGATATGTATTTGAGAGGACATTCAAATAAGGAATGTCCTCCCAAAAAGCATTTATTGACAATACTCGTGTAAAAAACCCACTCCACAAAAATAAATATGGCGCTATTTTCAATCAACGCCAGTTCAATCAGGCATTACTTCTAAGAACCGTTGATGTTTTCACGAGTCACCGGAGGAATTTCGAAAAGTTATGAACTAATGAATTAAATAAGGTTCAGAGTAACGAAATTTTCTTTTATCTAAGGATTACCTCATTTATTTTGGCGGTATATTAAATTAATATCCTAGACAGATTGGATGACAAAAGTCCCTCTGACTCCGAGCGTTTACGATTTAATTTGGCAAGTTTAGTTAAGTTTAGTTTATTACATTGGAGCGACTGCCTCCTGATTGATCTCCATTACTCTTGACAGGGAAACCAGACCAATTGTGCACGATTCCTTACGATGGTTTAGGTCACCGTCACCAACGGCCCATGGTGATGGATTGGATGACCAAAATATCGACAGAAAATGTACGAATCGTACTAAGCTTAGGCTTAGGCCTGAGTATGTTACTAATTAGCCATGACAATAGGTACTTACCTAGTAATGCATGGTACTTGCATTACTTTTATGTATCCCCTAAATAACGTCCACTAAACATAGAGGTCAAGGATCCCGAAGCCTTCAAGTTTTAATGAAGCCATAAATATATTTAACGTCCCACTAATAAAACATAGACCAGTTATAATTTAATTCATAGAAAAATACTCACATTTATTTGTGGTCCTTTACATAATTGATTAACATTTTTACGCCAAAAATAACTTTGAAAGACTCATGAACAGATCTAACAATAAATATTTCTAAGAATGTTCCTATTGGGGAAAAATCTCATGTATAACGTTCGCGTTCTCATAAATTAAAAACTATGCTTTATTATCTAATATAATCTTACTTCTTACTAATATTATAAAGGCGAAAGTTTGTGAGTATGTTTGTTACTCTTTCACTCTAAAACTACTGGATGGATTTTAATGAAACTTTACTATATTATAGCTCATACATCAGAATAACACATAGGCTACATTTTATAAAGATTTTGTGTGAATTGTCTGAAATATGACGATTTTAATAGTTAAAGGTCGTAAATAAACACATTTTTGCGCTTACATTGCAAACGCTGGCTGAACCCTTCGAGTTAGATCAAAATAATGTACTACAATATTGTACACCTTAAAAAGGTTTACAAAAAAGTCCGCGATGGTATATGTCTATCTCTTAGAGATAACCCACAATAACCATTTTTTATTCTTTACTAACGAGAAAATAATGGCTTATTTACGAAAAACCGATTTTAAGCAATACAGTATTAATCCTTATCTAAATAAGTAACTTAAATAAATTGTGCATGTAATATAGATCAAAATGGCCCTTTACAGCATGTAATTTAAATGAATATTTTCGAAGATATTGCAGATTTAAAATGCATGGGCATAGGGTTGCGTTGCGGCGGTACCGATCGCGCGCGACCGGCCGTGGGGCGGATTGATGAACGTTTGTTACTCTTTCACGTAAAAACTACTGTATTGATTTTAATGAAACTTTACAATAATATAGCTTAGACTAGAATTTACAAAGATTTTGTGTGAATTGTCTAAAATATGACGATTTTAATAGTTACGCGTTGACAAATGAGTGCACGATACGCGGTGGCGGGCGAACCGGGCGGGGGCGGGGCAAGTTATCCCGTAAAATTCATAAACTCTTTAGAGTTGTCCGGGGTGCCATCACACAAGTTGGAATTAAAGGTAGGTGTACCCGTTTTGTTAATGCGTAACCTGGACGCGCCAAGATTATGTAACGGCACTCGGTTGCGAGTTACCGAACTAGGAAGGCACATGAAAGCCACAATTTTAACTGGAGAAGCTAAGGGAGACAATGTTCTTATACCGCGCAACCCAATTATACCCAACAACTTGCCATTCAATTTTAAACGCCTGCAGTTCCCATTGAAAGTCGCATTTTCAATGACGATAAACAAATCGCAGGGTCAGACCTTGAAGGTAGCAGGCATACATTTGGGCTCGCCATGTTTTTCTCACGGTCAGTTCTATGTGGCTTACTCACGTGTTTCCAAAGTGAAAAATCTACATGTTTATGCTGAAGGAAAAAAATCTTTTAATATAGTTTATAGAAGCATACTGCAATAGCTAACTTAAGCCTATGATTAGGGCTCCGCAGTGCAAAATCCAATCATTCGCTGAAGAACACGAGAGGGGTAGCAGAGTAGTACGCGAGTTGATGTACGAAACCGTAAAACCTCTTAGGCTACTAAAAGGTAGTCCACGCGGACGAAGTCGCGGGCAGAAGCTAGTTTAGTTATAAAATTAAGTATAGCAAGTGTAAACGCTTTTATGTACCGATGAATTATTTATTGATTTGGGAATTGGGACATTCGTCCCACTACCCAAGGAGGAAAGGAAGGAGGATGAACTGGTACCAGCCTTATGTATGGCTATTGACTGCCCTTAGTGCTACCTGGTATAAACTTGTTAAATGTAATATTATCTGTCCAAAATTATTTCTTAATTTGCTCTGTAGCACCTTTGAAGTTGTTCACATATAATTGAATACTAAGCTGTAGCTACAGGTACTTTAATAAAACTGTTAAAATATTCATGAAATTCTGATTATAATTGCAAAAGATTTGAAAACATAGGATTCATTAGAAATTTGCAATAAGGTAACAGAATTTGACAAATGTGGTTTATTTAGGAACAAGGCTAACCTTGAAACATCTATAAATTTACCCACCCTTGATATTTACTTTCAAAATGGTGTAATAATTTAGATATAGCACAAATTGCCTTAAGTTCATGTCAAGTTTAGCAATGTAGATTAATCATATCCGGTAAATATAGATGAAAAAAAAATCAAGCCCAAAGGTTGACTGGTAGAGAATGCCATTAGACATTAAGTCCGCTTTATATATATACTCTTGATTGTGTATTAAAGTTGAAATAAATAAATAAACGAAATTAACCAGGTAATGTCAAAAACTAAACTATGTTACTAACATTAGTAAGTCAGGCGGACTAATTTTATTTCTGATGATGGCGGGAGCGATCCTTCTGTAATCTTTTGTATTTTGTTGTTGTGGCTGCATAAGGTAAGCCCCGTGCGAAAGCACGTGTCAACAAAAAGAAGTAGTTTGGAAAGAAAACAAACTTTGACAAAAAGGAGAACAACAAAGTCGGATCCCCACTTTATACATTATTACACGTGTATTTAGATCACATAATCACATGGAACAACATGCTTGTGAACAGGATGTGCATAACTTACGTTTATTGTCTTAACAGATAAATAATTGACCGCCGAAGTGTGATTTACATGTTCAAACAGGCTTTTATATTTAGTTATGTTAATTATTAAATGACTGCCAACTTTTAAGTAAATGTTAATACACTTTTCGGCACACAATAGTATAATAAATATTTCTTTTTTTTTTGTTAATTGTACAGAAATGTTTACAGAAAATTTCATTTATAACTGACAAGAAGTACGATGCTACTATCGAACAGAAAACATCAAAGAACTCAAATTAATCAAGTTCTCAAACCAAATTCTGCTCGTGATTGCTAGTCAACTCTGAAAAGGCGCGCGGCGGGACAGGGGTGGTAAACAATGAAGCCACCGTCGATCCACCTTCTTCTAGTTTCTACTTTACGTAGACTATAAATTAAGCAATTTTCGGATGACAACCTTTTATATGAAAAAATGGGGAGCCACCCATTATCAGGGCTTTAGCCTCTGTTTGGTCTAGACTCTAGTGTAATTCGCAATGCTTCTTCACAAAAAAAAAAATAGAGACACAGCAATATAATCATAAGAATTGAAACAGGTGGTATTTAATATTGTTTCTATAAGATAATCTAACTCGTAAAAAGAGACTTAAATTCCTTTATAGAAGGATCCGTTACAAAATACATATTTATTTATCAATATTGTTTCAAATATTTCCTTAACCAATATCGATTTTGCAAAATGAAATTAAAATCTTTTGTAATTTTTTAATTAAACTAAATGTGACAAACGCCTAGTAAGCTTAATCAAACCAGTTTACTTCCAAAAGATTTGCGACATCGTCACTAGTAGTAATAATAGTGGACAAAAAGTCAATATTATCATTAGAAAGTAGGCCATTATAATCATGCGTTTTAAATAAAAACTTCAAGTGCACCGTATTATTTCGAAAGACGAAAATTACGTGCTAAACTCGAATAACAAACGATAAGCAGGGTTATTTGGCATATCAATGAAGTTAATATTTTCACTATCAAAATCTATGATTCCTTCTTCTTTTTGTTACCCATATAGTCTTTTGTTTAAAGCTTGAGAATAGCAAATAAGATTTTTCTCATTAAGACTCCATTTACAAGTATTTTAATTGTATTGTTGAGGTTAAATCTTGC
Organism: Mecyna flavalis; assembly: GCA_949319885.1. Lineage (NCBI taxonomy): Eukaryota > Metazoa > Arthropoda > Insecta > Lepidoptera > Crambidae > Mecyna > Mecyna flavalis. The sequence continues at coordinate 7,606,785 of OX439435.1, read as the reverse complement.
TGAGGAACGAAACAGTGGACGGGGCTAGTGTAATTTAAATTTCCAAAAATATCCATATTATCTCAATCCATTCGGATCTACTTGTAACTATAAACTTTGTGGTTTAAACTTGTTTAAAATATATTATGTTAAGGTTCTTGACCTCTTGATCCGATACAGTCTATTTACAAAAATATTGGTTATAATATAGTATGTGCTACTTCATTGTCAAACTACATAATAAGAACCTTTTTAGCCTTTTTGATTATAACTGTAATTTATATTGTTCAAGATTTTTTACAAAAAATATATAGTAGGCTGCTATAATATACCGTTAAAAAAACTTGAATTGAAAATACACATCCTACTACAATCTATTCTAAAACAATGGCCGGAACATTTCTACCTTATCTGTTTACTCTATAGACTGTTTACAAATTTAAGTAGCTTTGAATGACGAATTTACTTTGTGACGAATTTTGCGTATATACAATAACCCCATTTAGGTAGGTACTACGATATGACCGATTTACAAGTTTTTGTGGTGAACAATTCAATTGTGGCGATTATAAAAATTTTGCAACAAACCTGGTTTCGAAATGTTGGCTCGAACGAAGCTGATTGTCTCTCGATTTCCTTTCGGCAGCTAACACAAGGCTACGGTTTGACCCTGGCTAACGCGGTAACTGATTTGACTCATCAACCATTTTGTTTGAAAAAAAAAACATGATTTTTAGAGACAGCATATAGCTTCCCCTAATACATATTTTATGTGCGAAAACCAATAAAATATTGTAATTTTATATGCCAGACATTGTTTCCTACTTAAAAAACCGGCCAAGTGCGAGTCGGACTCGCCCATGAAGGGTTCCGTAGCAGCAAGTATCATCATAATATAAAAGTTCTTGTAGTTCTTTGTAAGTTTGTACCATTGTACGACGTTTTTATATTTGAGTTGATTGAATGAGAGGAAAATTGTGGTTTACGATTTATGACGTTACGATTTATATTACTTGATCTCGTTCAAACCAATTTTCAATGGAAGTTTGCATAATAATGTACATCATATATTTTTTTTAGTTTTATCGTTCTCTTATTTTAGAAGTTAGAGGGGGGGTGACCAACATTTTACCACTTTGGAAGTGTCTCTCGCGCAAACTATTCCGTTTAGAAAAAAATGATAAAGGAAACCTTATTATCATTTTTAAAGACCTATCTATAGATACCCCACACGTAAGGGTTTGAAGAAAAAAAAATTTTTGAGTTTCAGTTCTAAGTATGGGAAGCCCCAAAAATTTATAAACTAATTACTTGATCTCGTTCAAACCAATTTTCAATGGAAGTTTGCATAATAATGTACATCATATATTTTTTTTAGATTTATCGTTCTCTTATTTTAGAAGTTACAGGGGGGGGGGGACCAACATTTTACCACTTTGGAAGTGTCTCTCGCGCAAACAATTCAGTTTAGAAAAAAATGATATAAGAAACCTTATTATTATTTTTAAAGACCTATCCATAGATACCCCACACGTATGGGTTGGATGAAAAAAAATTTTTTGAGTTTCAGTTCTAAGTATGGAGAGCCCCCAAAATTTATTATTATTTTTCTATTTTTGTATAGAAATCTTAATGCGGTTCACAGAATACATCTACTTTATAATTTTCAACAGTATAGCTCTTATAGTTTCGGTAAAAAGTGGCTGTGACATACGGACGGACAGACAGACAGACAGACAGACAGACATGACGAATCCATAAGGGTTCCGTTTTTTGCCATTTGGCTACGGAACCCTAAAAACTGTTCAAAAGCAAGATATAATCGAGGAAATCGATAATGGATTATATCTTAGCGTGCTTTCTAAAAAGAAGGAGGAAATAACACTTTTGTTAATCTTCTAAGAAGTTATTAACACAATGGGCTTTTGCCCACTTATTTTGTCGATATTATGATGATTGCAATGTAAATAAAACTCAATAAATAAAATTACTGTTGTTTTATTCTAATTGTAGGCACAACCACAAGACAAACCGTGAATTCCTATAAATTTATGTGTGTGATTATATTTCTAGATGGATTTTCAAGGAAAATACTAATTTAGCGCCACTGGCCACGTCTAGGAGTTCTTTATTGACGCAAAAACCATAAAACTTTACCTTTAATTATAAAATTAAAGTTCGTTACTTTATGCTAAAGAGGAAAGATTTGATTGTTTTTTTTTTGTTTTGAATAGGCTCCAAAACTACTGAACCGGTTTGAATAAATGTAGAGTTAGAACGTGTAGAGTTAGAAGCTTGGGTCTACATGAGATCTGTTAACTTTTTGACAGTGCGAGTCATATGGTCTCGTCTTAGCAACATTTTACATGAAAATGTTTTTGGTGGAATACTTTATTTACACTGATTGAAAATGGTTAAAATCTTCGTTTTATCCGATAGGAAAACAACGGTTAAAGCGTAATTGGAAAATCCCGTTTGGTAATTTTTTTTTTAATCTTTAAAAGTACAAATGCATTTCTTGAGCGTCATTTGGGATAAAATTAACGTATTTAGTGGACACGTGCGTTATTGATGTAAATAGCACGCGCAGACTAATTTCTAGTAATCTTTATACTCTCTGATTGGTAGCTAATTAAGAATAGCTTATAATACTGTCGAATGTTTTAGAACCTCTGAAATATGTTATTATTTAAATTTGAGAATGTTTTGATATTTTTACCTAAATATTGTAAATATAATTATTAATTTATTAAAAAATATTTTAGCATATTTTTCCGGTCGCATAATAATAGTAGGCAAAACTTGACACGTATACCCAATTTATGCAGTTTAATAGCTATTAGCGATGTCTTCCAGAATATCTTCGGGCATATTGAACTCTGAGATTTTTTTTTGTCAGATCAATTAACGAGCCACTTACCTTATGGTAAATAGGTAACCATCGCTGCCCATGGACATCACAGATGCTCACCTCGAATAGACGCTTTTTAGACTAGATAAATAACATGATATTAGATCTAACCAGCCCCGGACGCAAACTAGTACAGATACATAAGCTCACGCACGATACAAGATTTATGATTGCGTAGTTTTTCTCAGAACCTACCTCGGGTAGCAAGATTGTGGCTTCACAAATACCTGTATCTCGAGATTCTCGAGTCTTGTAGTGGAAGTTTCCGTTGTAGCCTATGCATTTCACTCCAGTCATCTGCGCCTTAAAATGTTTATTCAACAACACGTGCGTGCATAACAAATAACCGGGCAACTAACTAGAAAACTAATTAGGACCCTCATTTGTAATTACGGACATTTCAAAACTTCGATTTACAAAATACCGATACCAACATCTTTACTTGTTACGAATTTTTGATTGTGTTTATGCAATCTTTTGTATAAAAAAGGTATGCTATATTAAGGGCAAGTTTCACATCTGACAGATAAGTGTTTAAATACATAATGTGTCCGATAATCTCGATGCTGTCTTTTTAATATTAAATTTTAAAAAAGATGACATTACCATTTTTATTGTTATTACATTATCTGCCTAAAGAATTAAATGTTGCTGGTAAAGTACATATTTGGTTATAAATTGAAAGCAAATAAACGCTTCAAGTCTTTGACCTATGAAGTGGTAATACGACTTTATACCTTCAAGTTCAAGTTATTTAAATCATCAGACCTGAATAAAATATTACTTTCATCCGATTCCTTAGAAAGTGTATAGTTTAAGTCCTTGTGGGTGGTATTCGTATTCACTATATAGGCCGGTATATCCTCCAAATAATATAAAAAGCTTTTTTCATCTCTCATGTTTTAGTAGAATTACTGTAGTGGTATTTTACCCAATCCGGCAAGCGTTCCAAAATTATGCAGAGACAAAGAACGAAGCTTTACAAGACATATTTTTACCTTTATTTCCGGAAAAATATTCAGTTTTTGTGAACTCCATATCCGGGATGCTTCGTTTATTTTTAGTAGCAATACATTCTGCCAACTCACATCTTAAATAATTTATTTTATTTGCTTGTTAGGGTTACGTGCACCAAGGAAAAAACGGAACCTTTATTGGATTAATTAGTCCGTCTGACAAGACCTTTAATTTCGGGAACAATAGGAGATATCGAGTTGAAATAAAATCCTTAGAGCCAAAAAAAGTACAATTTGCGATTGTGGGACTCGGGACTATAGACGTTCATCCCACAACCAGCTAAACTCCTCCGGGCTTCCCTTCATATCCCAAAGGGACGAGCACCCGTTTTGGCGATTAAACAGCTTGTTACGTTATGAAATTTGACTTTAATAATATGTCACAGACACAACGAGACCGTATGAGGAGGCGCGTCTACCGCAGTTACTTTCCTCTGTTGCTATTTGCATATGTTGTATTATTAATCGTCGCGCATGTTGACATAACTTTACTGTTACATGTCAACGTAAATCCATACATCTATACTCAACTAACATGTACGAAAGTAGAATGCGTACTACTTATGTATCCGCCTGTCAAAAATTCCAATCGATCCCCATACGATAGTCATTTGCAATATTGCAATTATATTTTTATCGTCAGTATGCACGCTATAATGTTCTGTAATTCGAAAGTGACAGGGGCCAAGTTAGCATGATGTGATCATGGCACAATTCGTTAGCTGAACTTGACCGTTTTGGTATTACATAAGCTCAGACTGGTTCATTATTATCGGAACAGTATGGCGCCTTTCGGGCGGAAGCGATACACTTGGCCAGCTCAGCGATTATTGTTTTGATTTAGTTTTTTGAGGTAAATGGCTAGTAAATTTCGACATGTGAAGGCTTATTTAATTTGAAATATGATACGCAACACATTTCATAATAAATAAAATAATAGATTACGAGTCATCCTGTATCTTACTTTTTTATTTGTGACACATTGTTAGGTGTGCATGAAATGTTACGTTTGGTCGAGACTCGTAATGCACCATTCCGATTTTCGACCAAAAAGTCTGGTTTGGTTGGTAGAGTCATTGAATAAAATCCAAATTAGTATGAAATGTATTAAAATAAAATATTAATGTTTAGACAAACTCTCTCTATCTTTGTTTTATTTGTATTAGCTTGTTATATTACATTGTAGAGTTCTTAAAAAAATACGGTATGATTTCCACGTTGACCGGCTTTGAACCGCGTACCAAAATCATCGAGTAAAAGTTCAATCACCCGATACCATTAAGAACTAATTTAAAAAATATATCTAAATGTCTAATTTATTTGCATACGTATTAAATAGGACAAATTAAATATTTTAATTGATATTGGATTCCAACTTAATGAACAAATATTGTCGTACTGAATTTATTTTCAAAACATTTCCTAAAATTCAATCTATTTCCTAACCATTACCCATTTAATTTTAGCCATCGACATGCTATGAAGTAGAAGAACCATTAGCCAGGGGGAAAAAAACCATTGACTTCTATCACCTACCCTTTGTAGCAAACCACAGATACTACAGAGCAGACGCTTTACGAGCGAGCTGGTCTAAGCCCGAATGCTATATAGAGGCGAAGCTTCATCGCGCCCGCCTAATTGTAATCGTAGATCGAGCCCGAGCGCATGACTGTCCGCCCGCAACTCCCGCGCACACGCGAAATACGAAACAATTTGTGCTTTCTGTGTATTTGAGTATTGCAAGTTGACTGAGTGTATTTGACTGTGGTGTACAAACTGTAAAAATGTTGACCGGTTGGCAATTAATTCTTTCTAAACGTAAGTTTTAATCAGTATTAATTTTTTAACGATTCAAAGTTGATTTGGATACTTAGTAAATAGTTTCAGCTAGTTTATATTGACGTGATATTTACATAAATTAAACAAATACACCTTTAGTATAATGTCATCTCCAAATACAGAAAATGCACATATCTTGGTAAATTAATAACGGTTTTGCTGTCCGCATTATGGTGTTCGATGTAAACATATTAAATTATGAAACGTACCTATATATAATTCAGATATCTAAAGTTTTAACTTTAAAAAATCGATTATTAATAAAATATATGGTCAACAGTCACTAGGTATTATGAGCATTATAAAAAAATCGCTATTAATTTTCTGTGTATAAAAGAGGAGAAGGAATTAAACAAAATGATTTTATCGTAATACTAAGCATAGGCTCCAATAATTGTGTATTTTGTAATAATCGGCCTCCATGAAAATGATCTACATACAGACGTAAAATAAAACAACGAAGGTTTGCGATGTTGGACAATCGATCAACATTAATATTTGTTCCTATTTTTTTTAAACTGACTTTTAAATAGGATCTCTATTTGTTCCGTAACAATATCATACCTATATACAATTCATTGGCATACAATGTATAGCTTTACAATTCGCCTGTGTAAGTACTGAGTCAACTCCCTGAATGCGACTAGTTCCGCACGATTGGACCCAAAGGCATTATGTGCATTGCCTCAATAGGCCATGTGGTTCACATTGCACTGTAACGAATGCAACAAATTCACGATGCAATGTCGATCATTAATCTAATGACCATCCCAAATTAATGTGCGAATGACACGCGCCTTAATGGATAGCGTGCTATTTTTTTACTTTTGTGGGACTCTATTTTTATCTTTGTTAAACTATCTGAGGAAGATAATATGAATTAATATAATTACGCGAAAATGTAGAAATTGCTACATTTTCGCGTAAATACAACTGCTCTTATTTTGGTTGATATTAATAAAAGTCTTAGCTGTATTCCGGCAATGTTAATTTGGGAGACAGTTTACTTGAAATGAAAGATTCCAAGTTCCGAGAAGCATAAAGATAGTGAATAGACCACAGTGGCCACTCACCATTAGGTGCTCTGCGACTTTCAGCTGAAGAAATAAAAAAAGATTTTTGAACAATGCTCTCTAACTCTATGTAATGAGTAATGACATAAATAGCACTAATTATCATATTATTACATCAATACACATCAGAATGGCCGTAAACATTTAGAAAATATTCGAAAATTGACATTTTCTTCTTTTTAATGCCAAGATTCTACCCACTATGAACAAAGCATTCTTTATACCTAACTTTCTTTACCTAACAGATATGTTCAATATTATATGTGGATAAATTGGTATCGTCTACGCAAGCTATCGATCTATCGACTGCATTATAATAAATGTCAAGCAATTGTTGTGGGTAGTACTAAGCAGATGGCCAAGATTGCGGTTGGTTCGCTCTCACCTGTCATGTTTGAGAACTCTCCTATCCCATTTAGCCCAAGCGTTAAAAATCTTGGACTCTTCATTGACTCTACGCTTAGCTGGACCTCGCAGATCGCTGAGGTTAGTCGTCGTGTCATATCTTCGTTACGATTCTTAAATCGATTCAGGAATTTCTTACCCACCAATACGAAGGTGTTGCTTGTCACTTCCCTTATTTTTCCTCTCATTGATTATGCTGATGTCTGTTATCCTGATCTCAATGAAGACCTTTTGAATAAGTTGGACCGTCTCTTAAATAATTGTATTCGTTTCGTTTTTTGTCTCCGTAAATTTGATCACGTCTCTTCTTACCGGTCTCAACTTAACTGGTTCACAATACGTCAGCGCAGACAGCTTAGATTGCTCTGCTCACTCTTTTCCATTCTTTTCAATCCCAAATCTCCTGATTATTTAAAAAGTAAGTTTAAATTTCTTTGTGATTCCCATGACCGTCAACTTCGATCAGCTAGCTCATTGACGCTCACTACTCCCCTTTATCATACGGGCTTCATGTCCGACTCCTTTACTCTTAATGCTACACGTCTCTGGAATAGTCTCCCTGTCAGTATTAGGAAAGCTCCAAATAAGTTTGCGTTTAAAAGGCAGGTTCGTGATTTCCTGTTAAAAGCCTGACGTGGTATTTATTTTCATCTAGGTTTTCACTTTCCATAATTTGAATCATTATTTAGGACATCATCATCAATATGTATGTATATATGTATATATATAATTATTAATAATATAAGTTAGTATTTGTGTATGTTTATTATATTTAATAATCTTGTTTTGGTAAAATTGTGTATCTTTTAGGTTTTTTTTTTTAAGTTAGCTCTTTGCCGCATTTAAGCATTTCGTTTTTCCCAAAGGTTGACTGGTAGAGAATGCTTTTAGCGTTAAGTCCGCCTTTTGTACCCAACTTGTGTGGTCAATAAAGTTTTTATAAATAAATAAATAAATAAATTATACACACTGACATTATTCAAGGCAATAATGGTCAATTGGGAGCCTAATGTTAAATCCAACAATCATGTATAGAAAGTGCTCCCATGGTTGTATCGTAGATCACATGCAAACACAATGTAATCCTCTACACGTGTGAAGTCTCGAACTTTAAGATGTCAAAAATACAGGTTTAACTTGAAACAATTATTTACAGTATCATACGTTTTATATCTGGTTGATATATAGTGCACTCCCACAAACACTTTTACCTAATACACTTTTTAGTTCGCTGTAATACACTTAACAACGTACACATTTCAAACCCATATGAATACTTTTATAGTTAGTTATAGGTCTGTGTCGTGTCGGAGGCCAAGACTCACTTTGGGTCGCTGCGCCATCCTAGTTAGTTTTTAATTAGTGAGTTAGTTCCCTTTCAGTGCAGGAAATTCATTCTAAAACAGTAGAACTATTTAGTAATCTGTGACAGTAGTCTCGTCTATCTCAGAGCCGCAATTAACAGGACCCGAAGCTCTACAATACAGTCACCACACAACATTACGAGTATACACTAAGCTTTATTTAATTATATGTTAGAAGCATGTGCTAATATGTTTTTATTATCACTAAAACAGTGGCTGAAAACATCATTAATAATTTTTATTCCGATAATATTTTTATCTACATCCATACCATAATATGTCTATTTTATAGTCAGGAGCGATGAGCAAACGCCCTACATTTAGATATAAGTATCTGTGGCTGCATCGTAATGTTTACATTTTAGTATCGGTAACCGATACTTTAATTACGTTCAAATTTTGAACGTCTTCTTAAAAAGTAAAAATTAATGGATTTGAAGCTAACATAAGTAAGCAAAACATCTTGATGTATTGTCAAAGGTACCAGGAGAGCATAACCGCAGCGTAACTATTCATTAAATCAAAGAGTTTGAAAGACGCGAGCTAGCCTAGCTTGTTCTTCTCTGCTCTCCTGGTACTACGGATTATATTCCACGCGGTTTCACATCGATCCTGACTTTAAAATAGACATTTATCGTATGAATGAAGATAAAGTTAAGTATGTGACTATACATAATTAGGCATTAAAATACTCATGTGATTCGTTTATGAAACTCACTTCGTTCGTTTCATAAAACCACATTCGTATTTTAATGACCCTCATTATGCAACAGTCACATAAATAACTATTACATTACGAGTAATGAGTATTTACTCTCAATGTAGGAACTCTTTACTGTAATGAGATATCGACTTGATTAAAATGTAATATCGTTGTAGAAAAATCGAACATTTTATTATTTGCACCATTATGTAAATAGTTCAAGATGCTAGCTGAACTGAAATGTCTCTAGGGTGGCGGCACTTTTTACCGGGTCATTACCTACATTCCTTCTCATTTATAGTGGAGTGAAAATGTAATTGGTATAAATACAACTTATTTGTGATCAGTTGGTATTTGCTTTGTGATCAGGGGCCACCTTTAAAGACTATTCGGTAGGATGCCAATCTATTCTTAAAATATATTTTTAATAATGCCCAATCGCTTCTGAATCCTATGCAAAACACTGGCAAAGAATTGGATGCACACTAAAGTGAAATCAGCATAAATAACAAAGTAAACGGATGAGTATATCCTAATTATAACACTACACTCGTATTATTATTTATCTGCATAAAAACTATAAAGGTTGATCGAAATACATCATACGATAAGAGAAAATATAAAACTGAGAAATCAGTAGAAATCATACGATGGGGACGATCTATTGAAATTCAAAAAACATTTAGGATGCTAAACTACAAACTGGCATCAGTTGTACTCGTATGTATGTATGTATAAATTCTAGAAATTTAATTGTAATAGAAACACTACTTATGAAAGTTGACACATGATTTGAGTAAATAATTACTTATTGTGCATTAAGGCAAGCTTTAACAATAGTCGTTAATTAAATATATTCTGAGATATTTATTCAACTGTATTTTTACCACCAAGCAGATCGGATAGTTAACAATTCCTTGAAAATTAATTGCACCTTCAGTGTAAAATTTTCAAGGAATTAATATAATGAAGTTATCATTTAAGGATTTTATTATATTCGTAACATTTATAATGATATTATTATAAAGATTATTGGAAGAAGAATGACTTCATTTTACCCCATTAGCTGACAATTTTAATTGCACTTACATCTAATATCCTAAAGTAGTAATGCTTTTTTACCAGGAGATAAGAAGCGAATTAAGTGGATAGCCTTTTTCAAGGCGGGATTGTCATCTACGTATCGAATAACTAGATTCTAGAGCCAATTGTGCTGATTTGAGTGTGGCTACCGCCACAAGCATGAGTGAGTCTTTCTGTTTAAAAAAATGCTTTATATTTCACACAAATTAAAAACAAGTTACAGTTTTGAGATAAAGTGATTATAGTATAACAGGTGACTGAGCCGTTGTCGTTAAGTGTCCCATTGGAACACCAGAAGCCATACCATCAGGGGCTGTGTGCCTGTCTGGCAACTGATCTAGCGTAAAACTAAATTGCCGTCTAAGTACAGTCAAAAGCACGTCAGACGTAGCACTTTGGACTTTGTACCGCTCTTATGTCGGGGGCATAAGTGCTATTATCGAACTGCAAGTGGTTACCGTGATGTGCTGTTGACTGTACATTGCTGTCGGTCCATCTATGCCGAAGACATTTACACAGAGTACCTACATGCAATTTCGAGAAACCCCAAACATATTTTACGGGTAGGCAAGAGTTTTAGCATGTATAGCCATACTAATCGATGTTTTAAATAACTGCGTAAGTAATTTATTTTTTAAGTGATTTGTATCGTCCTTCAAGTTTACGTTCCAGTTCGCTGGTTGTTCTTAGAAAGGAGAAGCGTGTTTCCTCATGCAAGTCTTTTATATTATTACTAGTATTTTTTCCATTAATACCAGATTTTTTTGTTCTGACTATTTAAATATCGTTAAGTTATTACGAGATTGCACGTGATTTAACGGATTGTGTACATAACAGGAGAACTGACAGTTCAAGTCATGTTCACGACCATTTATACTACATAGATTAGTAGATAATTGTATCGAATATCTTAAAACTGAATTTGCACTCTTTACATAGAATATTTGTTCCTGACTTAATTATTATGAAGAAAGGTACGGATATTGTAAAGAAACTGGCTGCGTGTCTCCTGAATCATTGTAACTACTATAAAATTCTTATAATGACCCGAAGTAGACTACGATTGGCTGGTGAAGATGATGAAGGAATTTATGTTGTATTGCGCAATATACTCGTAGGTACTTTGCAATTCTTAAATAACGTCTCAGTATCTATAGACTACGCGATTGCGAAGAAGTCGAAGATCCGTCTAAAATTTGCTCATTTATTTTTAATTGTTAGGATCTATTGCAGAGTTTACACTATGCGCAAGTTATTGTTTGAATAGCTCAAACGAAAGTGTTGAAATTGCAGACATTTTTTGCTCAGCGATGCGTCCAAAATCTGCGCGTTAGTGACCCTGGCGTTCTAGAATATAACACATGATTGATAGTTTTTACTTCGCATTTCTTGGAATAATAATTATGCATTGTGAAATGCATCACTAGAAGGTATGCAAAATTACCTCTTGAAGACGTATCGGTATTTGCTCATCAAGGTGGGTGAATGTAGAATATAGGCAAGTTTTGAGTTTGAGACCCACAACACAACCCAACCCAACACTGAGCAGCTGTTTTCAAGTTTATCTATGATCATAACATACAATCGAATGAAGTAAACAAACATCCTACACTGCACCTCATATACTTTTTGAACGACCCGTTACGATTTCGTGTTAAAATGGCATAATTTATTAAATATTGGCCCACGATTGACCTAGATGAAATCAGTTAAAAAGATAATAGGTACAGAAGCGGGCTTAGATAACAATGTTTTACTGCTGATTGCGTTTGTTTACTTACTTTATTACCTATTTATTCGCTTTGTTGGTGAGCTAGTGATAAATAGGTATAAACGAACAAAAAAAATCTATAGGTGCGCGTCAAGATTCGAACCATAGACCTCACACATATGAAGTGACGTTCCATACCGTCTACCACAGCTCCGACATTACCTAGATACATTGGCCCATTAGCCTCGAGCATTAGAAGACATCGCAGTATTACGCACGAGTCGTTTTTGCATGCGTGTTGAATTGTTGATGGTCTGTAGTTCTGTACTCTGTGCATTATATCATGCTATCATGGCGCTGCATAATCGCTAGTTCACACGACATACAACGGTAAAGTGTTGAAATATGACAACTGAATATCGGAATATAGTGTTAAACAGTCTCGACCTCGCTTCCAATACCAGCCTTTTCTAAAATACTAACGATCAGGATCAAAATAATCGATTTCTCATAATTAATCATATACAATTACCTATGATTGAAATACCTCTCTGACAGGTGAAACAAACATGTTTTCACACGGGTTCGCGATAAACACTTTCAGTTGCAGACCAAATCTTTTAAACCCATTATTATATTTTTGAAAAGCAGTTAAACTTAACATACAGATAGGACCTATACAAAAATGTTCGAAAAATGCACGGATAAAATACAAATTGGTATACAGATATACCTACTACTTAATATTGTGCCGAGAGTTCGAAACAACGTCAAATAGCCGACTCCTTACCATAATTATGTACATCGTCATAAGCTTTTATTCCAAAAAAATTAATTAAGTGAAATGTGGATAATTTAATGCATTTTCTTACCAAATTACTTTTGTAATTTTTATTTACCAGATTTTCTAATTTACTTTCTTACGTCAGAGTTGAAATAAACAACAGTTGAAATGCTAACCAGATACAAATCGAGTTATTCGTCATCTCGCCCGAAAAAAACTGGCCCGATCGGGCGACTTGGCACCTTTCAAATTTACCTAATATTTCTGTCGTCAACTCGCACGCTCATACAAAGTACAACCAGGTAAAAAACTTTGACATTATATTTGGAAACTACTTCGAATAAATATTAAATTTTAAAATAAAGCTACAGACTTACAGTTGTTGTTTTATATATGGAAAAGATTACATTATTAAGTATATCTATAAAAATAAAATATTTCGGCTGTACACTTCAAAGAAAATTCTGACGCGAAGAGAATAGCGCTCTTCTACACTACCGGACTAAACAGGTTATGCTCACAAAAGGATCTCTTTCTTTTTATCTAACCCTTTATCTCAATCTTGGCGCATCTTAGTGACGTGAACGTCAGTCAGTCATCCCTTAATCGTCTTTTAATGCGCCGCATATAAAACTGCGACATGCATTAAGTAATTTATTGTCAAAATGTGGGTGTTTTTAGTGTTTTTCATGTACGTTGGAGGTAAGTTTATTAATTTATTGTTATTTATTATGCCTTAATCAAATCGAAAATGGGTGCCAAACAGGGTGTGCGGAAGAACGTTGAACATACGATAATGGGGGTAGTTGGGGTGGTCTGTTAACTAACTAGCTCAAAAGATTTCACCTAGGCATCAAGATTTTTTTTAATTTTTTTTTTTTAAATTTCAAAATTTTTTCGCTTTTGTACCGGTCTTTGCCTTGTAAACCCGTCTTACTTTTTTTTAATGTCCAGATCCAATTTTTTTTTCATTATTAGAATCTCAGTGGTTGGTAGGTTCCTTTAAATAAAAAGGTGTAAATTGCACATTGCTAGAAACAAAGTTATGGACCCTCAAACTAAGCTATTAAACAAGTGCTTTTGTGATTTTTTTTGAAGCTGATTATTATTTGGTTTAATATGCTTTTATATTTTTGAGATGTTGATTTGCGAAATATATCTCAAATTATGATAATAATAACATTTTGTTTTATTTTCAAGTCCAACCATAAAATATTAAACGTTTCTTAAAAAGGATTTTTGTAGCTGACTGTACATAGTTACCTCACATTTTTATGGTCGGGCGAGTTGACGACAGAAATTTTAATAAATTCTAAAGGTGCCAAGTCGCCCGATCGGGCCAGTTTAATTCGGGCGAGATGACGAATAACTCTACAAATCTTGTTACTTTTTATTTTTTAATCTATTAAACAAACACTAGCTAACGTTAACAATATGCCACTTTCGAAATTACATTGAAATTTATGCTAACAGGGTTTAATTACTCGTCTCGATGCACTTTCGTTGCACCGCTTGACAATGGTTATTATTATAAATCCCAAATTGCTCCGTGGTTATCTCATGACACTAATTACTTCCACGTTGCCAGTGTGAGAATGTCTAGACACGTGACAACTAGAATATGCTTCTAGTGATACGCATGGCCAGTTTAAGACCCCTATTACATCTTGACAGGGATTTTTGCATAAAATGGCCAACTTTGGCGTTATCGATCTCAGAAACAAAAATACATTTACAATAATTACTTATTAAATAGTGTAGAATATCTATTGGAATAGTTCTTAGCGGCCTTGCTTTTTGTAAATTTTGCTTAACTTTTTAATTGAACCCAAAATTGCAGAGAAAGATTTTCATAAAATGCGCGAAGGCACATTTTTAAGCTCATAGATTGAACTACTGTTCTAAGCATATGAAATAAAAAAATTAGAATGTTATCTCTTATATAGTCGTATAGTTCATAGCGGCCTCGGATTTTTAAATATCTTTGGTTTTATATATAAAAAAACATCTAGTTCTAAAGCAAAAATCTTCGAAAATCGCTTTAAGTTAACTGTGAATTTCTCCTTTCTACGACAATACAATTAGGCAAAATATATACCAGAATACTTGTTACATCATGAGGAATGAAGATTTTACAATTTTAAACAATTCATTTATTATCCTATTTCGATAATAACAATAAATATAACTGCAAAATTACTACAAAATGCGATGCGCTGGCCGTCCGAACTCAGTCAGTACCGAGCGCGCGCTCTTTGTAATAGGCCTCTTTTAACTAGAGTAAACTTAAGTAAGAAGTCAAATTCGGTCCAATGATAAACTCGAATACTTAGTTGGGAACCAAGTTTTGTGAATTGTGTTAATTGTTATTTTATTTGTACAAATAACAAATTCATCTAAATTGACAGCAAAAGCGTAGTATTTTTGCGTTTATTATTTGAGTATGTTTATGACAAAATAATATTGAATGTGAAAAGTTATATATTATTTAGATATAAACTACCTACAACTTATGAGCTACTACCTAAACACATTATTTTTTTAAGTAATTTATTGCTCCTGTTTTTTTTTTTAAAGAAAAACATATTTACCAACGATTCTAAACATTGTTCCATTTAATTTAATATGGTTCATCCGTAAATGTATAATTATGATAGTTGGACTGCTCATTGCATATTTAAATATGCGCAGTTAATTTAATTTAACAATCAAACATTTTAACAAAACTAACAACACCTATATCATGAAGTAGGCAAGTGCGAATGTTAAAGGTGGAAGTATTAATACGATTGTAAATATTTTAGCATTACAATGAATACATCTTGTATAGCTTCCAGTTGTACAGGAGACTAATAAATACCTTTTACAATAGGACATGAAATAGGAAGCATTATTCATTTAAGTTGTCTGTAAGTGTCATCATAAATGGGTATTTACATGTGAATAACATTATTATAGCTTTGAAACTAGGACAAACATCAAATGAATCTATCAGCTATGTACGTTTCAATGGCTTTCTTCTTTCATCGTTTGATTAACCACTTTGTTTATCTAGTGCCGACGTCGTACAAAGTTTTCCAAGCAATAAGTTTTGTTTCAAGGTAATGTCATCTTGCACATTATGAATTTAAGACCGACACCTGAACGTGACTGCTTCAAATCAAGGTCGAAGTTTGCCTTATTAAACGGACTTTTTCAACAAGCCAGCACTTGATCTCCATTTTACCAGAAAGTAAATAAGGGTTGTTTTCAAGATTTTACGTAAATATTTGAATGAGTCAAGATAGAAAATAGTTCCAATACCTATCGACAATATTTTACTTAATAGTTGATCCGATTGAAGCTTGTTCCAATAAATAGGTACCAACATAATGTGATACTTATACCACGAGTTTCGAAAATATTAAAGACAAAGTTTTTACTAAAATCTTACCTAATAAAAGAGTTTAACGATCTCCGGTAAATTTTAATTGAATTTCCAAGTCAAAGGCCAAGGACTTACACAAGAGGATAGACTCTCAGATGGCTAGGGAGAGATGCATTAGGAAAATCTGTCATACGTCGCCACCCACTTCGTAATAAATGCACAACCTGCTGTTGATTTATAGCGGTGAAAGGGGCCTCGCCTATGCGGCTCTCCCATCTACCACTTAGTCAGGGCTGATGAAGATTTTCAATTGCATTTAATACAATTCAGTTGGCAGGTGAGCCACGGTCTACTCCTTTAAGGCATCATCACCAGTAAGTGCCACTAAATGAGCATAATAAGACTGTAGATCTTCGAGATTTTAAATGTACTGCTATCATAGAAAAGTTATTTCAAGCGAGAAGATTAACATACAGGAAAGGAAAGCAAACATGTAGAGAGGGAATTTAGAATGTAGGTGTATTGTTTCGCAGAATTTTATGGTTAAATGTACAGATAGTTAATTAAATATATTAGTTGTTACAGCTATCATTCACTAAATAGTGGTTTCTCACAAAGATTTTACTGACACATTTTTGCTTCACAGATCCGACAACCCTATTTCTTAAGCACAATCAAATTAAAGAGCCCATCTTCGTCCCTAAATTGAAAATGTATAGGATAGAGGAATGGTGTAAGCAGTGTTTTCGATTTCGATTACACTTTTTAAAGATGACTTTTGACCAATAATTAAAAATTATAGCCATCTTTAACGTCATATCTTAAGCGTGATGTAACGCTTCTTTTGTTCTAAGATTAGTGAAAGATTTCAATGTACACCACTTTTAAGTTTGGCACAAACTTCGTTACAAGTATGGACGTAACAAATGTAGCACTTTGCTACAAAAAGGATGTAAGAAGAAGACATATAAGGATGTTAAAAGATAGCAAACCTTTATTTTTCCTCAAATAATGTAGTCTATTAAAACGAACGTTTTTATAGGCTTAATCTTGTTATTTCAAGAAATAAATCCACTACACATATGTCAGAATGTCTTACTTAAAGTCGCACATACAAATGGCTAAGTTAACATTCCTCATTACGAGTACAACATGTGCGCACCGCTGCCAGTCTGTCTGCTGCCGGTTCTTACCACTCTAGGCTATGGCTGCCATACGATCTAATCTGGGACATTTGTCCCGGTTTAAGCTATTGCGTCCTAGTGTCCCACCCAGCCAGTAGTCAAGCATTTTATTCGTAAATATTTGACTTTTATTTTGAATAATTCATAGGACTCCAAACAAGTATGTATGTACCTTAATATTTTATCTGAATACGTTTTATTTTTTATTTTTTTATAAGTAACGATATTTAAATTTTAGGGTCTAAGGAATTTTGATATGGTTATTAACACAAAAATATTGTACAAATTCTTGATTTCTTTTTTAGGGGTGAGTCGTCCCGTTCAGTGTTTCTACAATTCCACATGATTTTATGTCAGGCCGTCACTAGTCCAGAATCCCCATTGGGCACCGAAGGTCGTTCGACTGCACTTCGAGCTGCGCGTTAGCTGGACTAGAAATCTTTTCACCATAAACACAGATAACAAGTTTCTCGTAATTATGTTCTGAATCGGAAGTTGAAACGTTGAATTCTTGTAAAACTCATTTTCTCATACACTTTTCATCCTAACATCTTCAATAGTTTATTTTTAGCCGAATTCAATAGACAAAATAGGTAAAGATTTTCATTCGGGTTCTGTTTATTTTTTTGTTTTTTGTTCCATTTGATATTTTTTTTTTGCAAATTAACGAATATCTTCAATCAACGTTTAATATATTTGGAAAATAGACTTTCAGTTCATTAGTTTAAGTTTATGTACCACGTAGTAAACACGTCATAATAAATGACTATGCTAAAAAAAATCCAAAGTATGCTTCAGCTAATTTAATAAGGCTTCATCTGACCTACAAACTGAAGTTGATCTAATAGATAAACAAATAACTTTGTAATACAACTTCTACTAGAGTAATCTAGAAATGGTTGCGTAAAAGCGTTAAAGAATTTAGGTTTTTAGGTTTCGGTTTAGGCTCCGGCTAATCTAATCTAGGATATTGCTGGCCTCCGGGGTACAGCACAAGGCCACTATCACGTATGTATGTACCTCTTATTTACTCATGAAAAATTAAACCTCTTTTTTGAAAATTAATTTAGTCACCTACACAACTACCGACCCTGATCTATTAAATTCTTACTATATTTCAACAATTGAACGTCCATCGCTATGATTTCTATTTCTATTGTAAAATTAGACAGCTTAGTTAATTTAATTAGACAGCTTAGTTCGGTTGATGTGATGCCAACTGTACATAAAGAAGCTATCAATTTAAAATTGACAAGTTAAAGAATAATTTGCGGTATAAGAGCATGTTTCATCGTTTTATAATGTCAACATAATATTAAACGGGAACAATAACGGGCATCGGCGACCACACTGTTTAATATTCCGATAGTGCTATTGAAACGGAAATAATAAGTCTTTTTCGGCGAAATAATGTTCTATTATGACTGAACATTTCGAACGCCTGCATGGGGACAACAGACGATCGAACTTTACGAACTCAGAAATTGTTATTAAAATTATTTCTATTAAGTTTTATCAACAGAATTCGAGTCTACGTTATGGCAGACTCCAATCGTAAATCGCCATTCATATGACAACTGTAAATAAATGTCTATGAGCTAAGATGACATAAAGAAAGCGACCAACTTTTAGCAAAACAATGCATTTCAGAGTTTCAAAATATTGTTTTCATTGTGTCTTTGTTTCTGCTCATATGCTTAAAGAGTCGCTTCTATGTATTAGTATTTATTGTTTTTGAAAGCGGCCTTCAGTTAACCATAGCCATGAATCAGTTACATTGCTTAAGTAAGAAGACTGACGAACGAAATCTTTGGAAAGTGCATGTCAGAGTTACGTTGAAGCAATTCCAGTCAGGTGTATGTTAACGCGTCGTTTAGTAGCAATTAACAATCAGTGTGTCAATAGAAACACTACATTAGCACTGCGAGATAATTGCGCCTAGCTAAGTATCCGTTAAGGTGCAGTTAAAAGCGTCACAAACAGGATTATACCTGGGTCTTTTGTACCTATGAAGTCAATATAATAAAATTGAGAGAAGTGAACTAAATAGTAATCATGTTGTGATTGCATTCGAAATCTTCAGCTTACTGTATCTTCCAAAAATTCGATAGACTTTCTAAACCAATATTTATTATCACAATCCGATAAGGTTTTTTATTTTTGGGCGTTATTGAAAAAAGTGCCCCAATGACGACTGAATTGAAGTATAATTTTTTATGAGAAACATTTCATCAAAAATTTTAAAATGTTTCGCTTTTGAAGACTACGAAAAAGTATCAAGATCTTTATCTTATCATTTTGCTGCCAACATAACATTCCTATACACTCCCAGATCCCGCCACGCTTCACCGAACTCGATGTGGCATTCAGAAAGAACATTATAACTAACTAGACACGATTGCATAGCATCCTTCAGAATCATTACATGGACACAATCCCATGTCCGTTGTATGTATGACACGGAATGCCAACGATTACCGCCCGTGCTTAAACGTCTCTGAAGTTTTGATTGCAGATTCATTATCTAATCGTAATTCTGGCTATAATTTGCATAATAGACTTCCCGTTATTCTTGACGCTAATTTGTATATTACAGTATATTCTGTAAGGCATCGTTAAAATGATGGGAATTACTTGCGAAGGCTACGCGCTTAACTTTACAACTTTCAAACGGACTTGAACGGAGTGCGATTTGAAACGATGAATGTTTACACTTTTCTTACACTCTTTTTTTTTAATAAGTCCCATAATTAGACGACCAAGCCGTCATTCCGTTAAATAGCTAAGTTAATTTCACCAATACGTACAGTGGAACACAAAATTGTCAGTGCTTTATTGACACGGTAATAATGAGGTCTTACGATTGCTTAAAATGTGCAGCCACTCTTGCGACAGTTATAACACTTATAACATTTCACCTAAAGAATTGAGTCCATAACTGTACTTTTAATTGTTTATTGGCATAATTTAAAAGATTCTGAAATATATTTTTTACTACCGCTCAAGTATCTAACGGTGATTGATTGGACGTTTGACTACAGTACACACTTGATAGATCATACTTGTACAATGAGTGATTTAGAACTCTGTTTATCTACTTAAGCATGCGAAACGTGCAACGACACCGCACGTGATGTACTCAATCCATAAATATAGCTTTTTTAGTTTCATTCATAGATTTTTCATTGAGTAAAGTGCGTGTGAATGAGCTAATTAGACATTATTTGTAAGTTTTCATTCATAGACTCCGCTTTGAAGTTGCGTGTCAATGAATTTGTTGGATATCGGGTATCTACAACCTATTAGTAGATCAAGATCGTAAATGACACGATACGATTGTTATGATATGTTACGGAGCAAAAACGCACATACAACATTTGTCATAAATAACATTACGAACCTAAGAAATATGAAACTGCTTTGGTTTCTCTGTCAAGTCACTTTTAAATAATTTATAAAAAAAAAGTTTTGGCGGCGGATTTTATTCAAACTTTACATAAAAAATCTTATGTTAGTTAGGATTAGGTATACAGAGATCCAGGTTGATGAAAGAAGGGTAGTCTATACTTTGTCAATTTCTGCAGACATCCGCTATACGCATTTTAATTCCGACAACCTTTACGCTTAGCAAATTCGAGGTTTGACAATTATTCGCGAGTGCTATTTACGTCTACATACCAATAGTGTAATAAATTAATATGTTGTCTCAAAGTAATTTATTTTCATTCAATTTGACAGGCAAGGGAAGTTGTAACTGTAATGCCAGTGCTTATTTGGCAAAGGCCAAATAAACATAGGAAGTAAAATAGATTCAAAGATCAAAGAAGCCTACAGTAATGCAACACAATGATAATCCTGGTGAAATATTTTTAAATGGAATATGCCGTAGTAGCCGCCAAAAAATCCGATGACTTGTTAACTTGACGTGTAAACATTAATGCGTGTAGATTAGACCTAAAAGTAACATGAAATGATAGTTAAAACAGTTCCTAGCATACAAGTGTAGTGATATTGTGTTATATGGGTATTATTCGAACCCAATAGTCCACACGGTACATTATATATACCTATTAATAGATAATTATTTCTACAAATTGCCAACGAGGCGTATGCATTTTACGTACTTAATGATATAGGAAGGAGTAATGATCTAGTTCTCATTAATCTTGCGAAGTTAAATAAAACGTGTATGAATAAACTTATGACAGGAAGACGGACATGGAAGTCAAATTAACAATATATGAGTAAGGTTGCAATTAGGTTTGAATAATTATTGAAATTTGGAATACTTATTGTACTGTAAAATCCATTACAATCAAATTCTTAATATACCAATTGCTTTTGATAGAAAAATAACAACGAGTCTATCCAATGAAATTGAACATAACTCAAACCATAATAAACCAAATTATAACTAATAACAACAAGCACGTGTTTTTGCAAAAGACGAATGGGTTTTGAAGTCTTTGTTTACTACCTTCTCGTATTGAATAGAATGAAGCACGTTTCATTTCCATTTTTCACTGTAACCCATTCCGTCTTTCAAAGAAACTTTCTTTCGTTTTAAAATTAACTGCTAAGAGCACGAAAATACTTAGATATAATAACGAGAAGAAGATTTTCAAGTCAATTTCCGAACATACCTTGACAACATTGAGCGTCAACCCTTCAGTTGCCAATATAATTACAATTTTGAGAAACTAGAGGCCTTTGCCCTTTAGTAGGTAGGCTTTTAAATAGGTAGGCAGATAGTAGATACGAGTGTATCCAACGTACAATTTTCCGCAGTCCAATTAGAGGATCAACATCCATTAATACGTAATTACCTACCTGTTAATTAATTCTGTTACGCTAGACGTCTTTATCAAGCCATCTTTGTCGGTGTCTATAACGTGTATGGCTTTCACACGATAATGGGTGCTTGTTATAACGTCTTTACTGACTTAGATTAATACACAATATCAGTTGCCTTGTAATATCATTTAATTGAACATTTAGCAGGTGGTGGCATGAAGCAGATACACAAAGTAGTAATACCTACACTTTCCTCCGCTAAGGGATCAAGTTTTACTCGATTCTGAGTTTACTTTAAATGTAAATTAAGTAAAATATACAATGTAATAAATTCTGTTACTTTAAATTTATTTGAAGTGAATAATTTCCTTAGTTAAAAGTAAATGTTATCTAAATAACCATCAAGTCAACAAGAACAAAGGGAATTTATTCAATTAGTTCAGACACAGTAATTGACTTTGAAACGCCTGATGAAGATAAAGAGCAAATAAATACTCGACAATAGCAATGTAGGCGCGAAACGAAATACCCTGCCAACTTTGACACAAAAACAATATTACTAGTAAATTTTGGAGGAGATCCACGCGTATAGTGGTTAAATAACGAACCACACGAACGTCTAATTTTTCTGGTTTATTATTCAAAAGAATTGTTTCAATCACATCCTGTACAAATTCACGAATCGCTTCTTCATTCATTCAAACATCTTCCTTATGTATCTTTGCTCAACTATTAAGGTGTTTAGTATGAAGTAATAAGGATGTATCTCTTTTTTTACAGTATTCATAATACCGCAAAGATGGGTGATGGCAATCATGGGCTTCTTAGCAGTGGCGAACGCATACACGATGCGGGTTTGTCTGAACATAGCCATCACGCAAATGGTGCGACGGCGAGCGCACACCGGCGGGGTAGACGATGGAGCTTGTCCTGCTGAAGAAATCGACGAAGTAGCTGCTGATGCCACGGTAAGTTTTATTATACTTGTACTAGACAATAGACTACATCAAGGGGAAAATTCATCCATCCCCGAGAAAAACTTAAGCGCAGTAGGGCCACACTGACTAGATTTTACCAAATATTTAGGTATGAATTACGGCATTAGGTCTTGAAATTTTGACTAAAGTCTTTTACGAGATTGAGTGCGTGCATATAAACAATTAACAATAATGATTTTCCTATAATAATAATATAATTTCTCTAACAGATAAAAAATGCTGCTTTATGTCTATTTTTAAAAAAAAGAAGTCACCATCATCGATAACAGACAAATAAATTACAGGCTTATCTGACAGTCGAGAAACTGGCCCTTAGTTATAGACGACATAAGTGTAAAAAGACCAGTTATACATGTATGAACAACAGTCCATAATCCTGAATGATTATAATCCTTATTCTTCTCTACAGGAAATCAGCGGCTTCGATTGGAACGAAGAGACGCAAGGCATAATACTCAGCGCATTCTACTACGGGTACATCGTGACGCATCTCCCGGGGGGTATGCTAGCAGAGAGGTTCGGAGGGAAGTACTCTCTCGGCTTCGGAGTGCTGAGCACGGCTGTGTTTACCCTGCTCACTCCGTGGACGGTCAGCATGGGAGGCGCTACTGGACTCATCGTGTTGAGGGTGTTGGAAGGACTTGGAGAGGTAATTATTTTTTACCTACAACATTTACTAGCAGAAGGTAGCTGTGGTATATGCCATTAAGAAAGACGTCATTGTACATTGTATCGCTGCTAATCTAAAGCATAAAGGTAATATAACTAACTAGACTGTGCTCTCGTGGCTAAAAAACGGGCCGAGCGAAACAGTCAGACAGAGCAGCTTGTCCCTTTCTAATAGGGTGACAATAAGTTTCGGATAAGTGAGACAAATTCAAACATGCAATCTGCGGATCTGCCTAATATGAATTTTTAAATCATGTTAAAATATTTCAACAGTCGGTTGTGTCGGCAGCAAAACTTTATATTCAACCGTTGATATAAGTTTATAGAGAGCTGTGTTGTTTATGACGATGTTAGAAAATGATGTAGACAGTGCAATAAATGTGATAGAAAGGCTCCTGGTCTTATTCATCACATAATGCTTTACGGGGTAACCTTAAGAAATAAAAAAAGACAATTTATATACATTTACGCTTTTTCAAATTTAAGAATACATTGAACGAAATATAAGTAAATATACAATTTTAAATTAATACATTGTAAAAATAACATTAAAATACAAGCGTTAAATTAAGTTTTTGGTCAGGCAAAATTGTTACCCAAAAACATTTCATAAACTGACAATATGAAAGAACGAGATACGCCTCCGTCCTTGCCATAGACCTAGTTCATGGTCACTCTAACTATGAATGAATCTTCATTGCGTGCTGGCAATGTGAAAGAACGAGACAAGTTACTCCCGTCTTGATATCTCTCTCGTCTCGGATTTGCCTCGCGTAAGGCGCAAGCAAATTATATAAACTTTAATGCGTTGGAATATGGTTGGGATAGTGTTCATTTTCAAAAAGGCAATTTTTTGAAGATATCATTCCGGTTACATAGATAATATTAATTCCATGAATGTAAGCAATTTAGAAAGTCAATTTTTTCAATGAACAAACTGTCAAAGATGTCAGGTATAAACCGTTAAAAAGACTACAAGTGCAAAAGATGACCACATTGCACTAAACTGGCCATGCTTTCAAAACATTTCTTATATCGGTGGAAATTTTTAGAACTTGGAACTAGGTGATGAGCAAATGCTCACAAAAAATACAATTGAATTTAGTTCAACCAAAACGAAACTCAGTTTTAAATAGATATTTAGACTGTATTTAGTTCTAAATCTATCTATAGACGAATATCTATCTATAGTGTCACGGATTGCTACTGTCACGGATGAGAGACTCTTGCACGTGCTAGGATCTAGCTACACAAAATGACAACAAAACAAGTTTTTTAACAACATTAGAAGACACCATTACAAAAAACGTACAAATGTCATTCCGGAAATAAATGGCACAAACGTGACTGGAATAAAACCTTCATTCCCAACAATCCCAACAGGCTGGTACAGTTGAACAGTCTAATACGTGTTGTCTGATATTAATTTGTTCACTGAGCCTAAACGTCCAGTGACCTTAAATTCTAAAGAATCATTGACTGGTTGTCCATTATGTTTGTAATAACAACAAAGCCATGATAAGAATGGGACTCGGATGATTCCCGATTGCAGACCTAAAGAATAGCCAGATACACGTGACGTATGTGCAACAAAAACGTGTCTAGTTAAAATAAGCTCGGTGCAATGCAACTTCATTTGATGTGATTGTTTATGGAGAAATTATTTATGAAGATAATTTTGAACGTGTTAAAAAATTTCTCAACTTGGACCAATATAGACTGTTCTACCCTGCCTTTTGAAGGCACGTTATTAAATTCTTTACTTATTGCAAAATAGTTTCATAATAACAATCATTATCAAATCAAAGTAGCTATGGTAAAGTTTTGCAATAGTACACTGACAAGATAAACTGGATAAATAATATTCTGGGACATTATATACATGTGGTGTTTGCAGAAGGAATAAACGGATAAAAGCCACAGGTACCTAATATCCGATTCAAATGCTAAGGACAATACTTTTTGGAATAAAGCGAAAAATGACGTCAATTGCCCTTGTCCGTAACGTTAGGAACCAATAGCAACGCATTATTTATCTGTGTGTAAGTCATCACTGTCGCGTCACGCAACTCCAAAAGTTCGTACGTACCTATCCTAAATAGCATTCGAACCAGATAGTATATTGCGGAGACCGAACTCACAACCTGTGTACAAGCCGATTACACCAATACGGTCGTCAAAGAAATCCCTAAAATAAAATAAACAAAGTTAAATTATGATTTTTTTTCCAGGGCACAACATTCCCAGCTCTAAACGCATTGCTAGCCCGCTGGGCGCCTGTGTCTGAAAGAGGAAGAATGGGCTCCCTCGTATTCGGCGGCGCTCAAATAGGCAACATTGCTGGTACTTACCTGTCTGGACTCGTGATGAAAGAGACTGGTGAATGGGAGTCTGTCTTCTACCTCTTCGGATCTATTGGCATTTTGTGGTTCATTTTATGGGTAAGTTGATACTTGAAAATAGTTTGGCACTCTGATAAATCATGCTCCTCAAGAGTTTTCAATAGAATAACAGAAATAATTATTATAGATGTTGAGATGTTTCAAATCCTCTCAAAAATAAAGACAATGGAAGAAACAATTTTTAACCTAGATTTGCAGGCTAACAGTACCTACCTTCATATTCTTTACTTCTGTCAAAACAGGGGACTAGGAATATGTCCGCCATGAGGTTTCTGGAAGTATTCTTACAAATAATGTAATACTTTCCTACCAGTCTTAGGATTGTACCTTCTACAAATTTCGACAGTAGGTACAGCACAAAGGCGTCTACAAAATGATGATTTAGAAACTTTGAAAGAATTGATGAAATAATCACTCATTTTAACGTACCCATTTCTATTCACAGGCGATACTCTGCTACAACGACCCAGAATCTCACCCATTCATATCTGACAAAGAGAAGAAATATCTAGAAGAAGCTCTGGGTAGGAACCGCAACAGTCAACCATCATCGATTCCCTGGAAGGCTATCTTCATGTCCGTTCCGCTTTGGGCCCTCGTGTGTGCTCAGGTAAGAATTAACTTTTTATTATTATTTATTACAGATGAACCACAGACATACACACCAGCTATGGAAGTTAACGCAACAAATTGTAAAGAAATCCTTATAAAAATTTAACAGATTTTCTTCATGAAAAAAATATGATATAGAAGACATATGACAGATCTCCATGCACAAGTCACCAAAAAATAACAAAGAAAAAACTTTCACAGATTGGCCACGACTACGGATACTTCACAATGGTGACTGACCTGCCTAAATACATGACCGGAGTATTGAAGTTCGACATCCATCGCACCGGAACCCTAGCGGCTCTTCCGTATGCTGTTATGTGGATCAGTTCTATCGTGTTCGGCTGGCTGTGCGATAAAGTCGTCAAGAGGAATTGGCTCACTGTCACAAATGCAAGGAAGACGTTTACTACTATTGGTAAGTTTAAATATTGCAATGACATTAGTGGGCATCAGTAATATCAGTCAATTTACAAAGATAAAGACCCATCTGATTTGTGACAATCTATTCACAAGCGTTTCAAAATCGAATGTGTGCGATTATTTGTATCCTGATTGGTAGCTCGCATTTGTCCTCCAGTCTATTTTCCGAATTAAATGTGATACCAATTTTTATTTGAATTCATGCATTAGTTATGTTTTATACACCTACCGTATCCAAAAATAGTTTGGCCTCATTGCTCTCTGCAAAACCTGTTGCGACTGCAATCAAACAATTACGAATGTCACTTGCAATTGCATTTGTTCTGATCTGTGTGTTGTTACTCCACGTGTTTAATTTAAACCACAATACCACATCCTTGATACTGTAAATACACTTCATGTACTCGATACTATAATGAAGGTGTAAGGTACCAACGCTTCCGCGATAGGAAGAGATTTACTATCGGACAATATAACAAATATTTGTATAACAGTAGCTAATAGATACTGTATTAACATTTACTTCCGAACACCTTTAACTTGGATTGTATTTTGCCAGAGAAAGATTTCTATCTCCCAAGGTTACAATAATCTACAATAATAACTCTATTCTGAATAGTTGGTTGAAAAATCTATTTAGAGGTGGCTATATCGGCACGTATCTCCAGAATAGGGTATTTGACTGTAGTTTAAATTTTAATATTTTGTGACTGTATTCGATAACACAACACAGAAGTATAATATAATTGAAAAAATATTTAAAATCGGTTGAAAAACAAGTGAGTTATAAAGCAATTTATTTTCAGTATATCTGTCTCTTTCTAAAACAACATTTTATATGGCGCGTGTATGGAGCTACTTGCATGTGACGTCACATACAAGTAGCGCTCTCCTTGTCTAATCGTGAAGTTTACAACTCTGTAACTCCGAAAATACAAAAGATATTTCAAAATTTTAAAAAGTTTAGTGTTATTTATTATATAAACTGTATAAAAAGCAAATAAAAAATTTATAGTCAAATACCCTATTATGCATGAATAAGCCAAAAAATTGGGCTCTAACTTCCGACTAATTATCAGATCGCAGGTTAGGAATAAGCAACCGACTTTTCGACTAACAATCGCTCTAAGCGTAAATTTTCTACAGGGTAAAAAAAATAACCAAATTTTTTTTTGTCACAGCGTCTGTCGGGCCAGGAATTTGCATGATCCTCGCGTCATATTCTGGCTGCAATACGGAATCCGTGGTGATTTTGTTCACTACATCAATGGGTCTCATGGGAGCGTTCTACCCTGGAATGAAGGTCAACGCGCTGGACCTAAGCGGGAACTTCGCTGGGACCATCATGGCGATCGTTAATGGGATTGGAGCCATTACTGGCATCATCGCACCGTACTTGGTTGGACTGTTGACACCAGATGTAAGTACTCATGCTGTAAGCACTATAGCTTTAATTTACATTAAGAGTCGCCAAGTGCAGCAGTTTAAATTTTCGTATGTAATCCTAGGTCCTTTATGATTGTCAGCGGTAATTTTCTGGATGAAATCGATCTATTGTAGCTTCTGTCATACATATTCGCAAATACAATGCCAATTTAATTATTGATATCAACTCCGCAGTTCATCACCAACGTAATACGCAATTCGTTTCCATTTGTCGTTTTGCTACGCTTGGACAACCATATCGATTGATTGAAACAAATATTATACAATCTTCCATATACTAAAGTGGTTTTTAAAATTTGTTGCCACACGAGGTTGCAAGAATAAGGAAATCGCCACTATGAACGGTAATCGATGCATACATCAAGTATTATATTTCACTCGTGTGCAGCTTATGCAGTAATAAGAGCACCAATTTATTAATTAATCTCCTTTCTCTTTTCCAGAGCACACTGGTGCAATGGAGACTGGTCTTCTGGATAGCTCTTGCCGTATTTATCGTGACCAATCTGGTCTTCGTGGCTTGGGCGTCGGGCGACGAACAATGGTGGAATAACACCACTGAAGACCCGAAGAAGCAGCAAGAAATAGAAGCTGCCAACAACAAATCAGTCAACGCTGAAGTCAAGGTGTAGAAATAAATGGAAACTCGTGGTTTTAACAGAGTGCTACAAGCATGATATGTACAAAAAAGTGCACGTGTAAATATGAAGACTAAACCTTGGTATTAAAGACGAAAATGTAACTTATATGAATGCAATCAGTGTCATGGAAAGTGAACGCTTTTTGATGCGACAAATGACTGCTATTTTTTAATACCTATTTCTGTACCTGGATGAGTACAATTCAACGGATTATTTTGTATTATTTGATTGTGTGATAAATAAACAGAGAAATCTACAAATTGATCACACTGACCTTTAAATGTGGTAACTTTTAATATATAAATTGGTGAATTCATGTTGCAAATATGCTTTGACATTGTATTTTGTAAGCCGATTCTTTATCTTAAACAGTAGGTACCTACTTATGTAACATCATATCTAAGTAAGACATTGTAGAGAAATCTACAAATTGATCACACTGACCTTTAAATGTGGTAACTTTTAATATATAAATTGGTGAATTCATGTTGCAAATATGCTTTGACATTGTATTTTGTAAGCCGATTCTTTATCTTAAACAGTAGGTACATATGTAACATCATATCTTAGACATTGTAATATGTGCATCATTTATTGAAAGCGAGATTTTTATTCCGATGTTCATTGAATCTTATTACAAGCCGATAGAAACACACATTGCATAGGTATACAAAAAAAACTCGTATTTTAATATTGTGTGGATTTTTTTAATTAAATCTTAATAAATTTTGAAGTTGAATGATTTGAAATTCTCAATGTTCCTGATTCATAACTAAGTTGTTTTCTACTGTAGTAGATGTTAAAATTTGAAAACACTTACCTTATTATATTTCGTTTTCTTTTTTTTTAATCCAATTGAAACTTGGATCGAAGAGCAATTTAGCTCGTTGTTTGTTACAGAAGTACAAAAACTCACAAGTATTTGTTGCATTGATTATTTAGATTTTAATATTGGCGATTCGATGAATCCACAGCCAGTGCTATGTGATAATAATGTTATGAACAATTCTCAGAAGATGAAGTTACGTTAATATTAGTTTGCTATTAATTTGTATATTTATTTAAACGTAATTTATGTTTAGTTGAATACGTATGAGATGAGATGAATCTTTTCATAATTTATAAATTATGAGTATTTAACATTCTGATATTTATTATATTGCCGACTGTACATTTAGTTAATAGTAGTTTTAATTTAAAGTATTATTAAATATTGCGAATATAATGAATTTCTCTAAACAAGGGTCGTGTCACATTTGTTGCGGTATTATTTATGAATTTTCTTTTTTATTTTATTATGCGATAGAAAACTTAATAAACATTTTGTACAGTCAACAGCACGTCAGACGTAACACTTTGGACTTTGTACCGCTCTTATGTCGGGGGCATAAGCGCTATTATCGAACTGCAGGTGTATACCGTGATGTGCTGTTGACTGTACTTTGTTATAATATTAATTAAATGATCGCGTGTACTACTGGCAAGTTGTTTGGTACCGAACAGTCAGTACAATAACGATTTGAACCTTAACAAATCCCTGTAAGTGACTTAATTCGTTTTCAAAATAAAACAATAAGTAAATGCTTTCAACAAATGTAACTCGACCCAAACTTTTGTTCAGTTGCACTCCCAAACTAACTTTGTTCACATAATTTTGATGTAAAAATGAAACAAAAAAGGCTGTGAACAATTTTATTGTAACTATTTTTGCGAATACACTTGATTTCAGTGCACTTGTGCCATTTGAAAGATCTGTATGTGGTATTACGAATACACTGTAGAATGATTGTGGAACATACATTTCTCTACTTAGATTATACGGAGATATGTGTAATATAAATAGATGTATAAACGTGAATACACGGCTATGAATGTGGTATTTTACGTTACTGTTTATAATTAAGTAGGCTAAACATTTTTTTTATAGTAAATTGTAATTTGTTAAATAAAAACTTTTTTAACACTCATCTTTTTTATTTAATAAAAAAATAAATAAAATTATAAAACAAAACAATCAAAAACATAATATATTAGATAAAATAAATATGTATTTGAATACACTTATTAAATATCACCTATTAAAATATACCATTAAATGACATAGTTATAGAAAAATCGTTGCGTAGGAGGAGGCCTATACCCGTTTTACTCAAACCAAACGTTTCAAGCAAAACATTGTTGAAATCGGACGTTTCTGAACATATTGGCTAAAATCACCAACAATGTCCTAAAGATAGCATTCGGAGCACTGTCATACCGATAAATTATTTTAATACCGTTTATAAATACTGCTGTATTAATGTTTAATTGGATCAGGTAATTTTTCAAATATTTTCTGCAACTGTCACCTTTAATTATAAAACTAGCAGCATTATTGTGACTCGTATTATCAATCTAATAATGGCTTCAATAGAATGCCATCGTGGCTTAAAGCCTTAAGCACCTTTCGAGTCGGAAACCTGGTCAGAAATACATATATTATGAGTAGTGGAAGTTTTCGATAGTGAATATACTTAATTAAAGTATTCCATTGCCTTTGTTTTAAATAGTCGTGATTCCAGGGTCTTGGGAAAATTCCCAAGTTAAACCAAAACCAAAATCTTTTCAATGAAGTGCTAAACTACTAGTTATAAAATATTCAAAATATAAATTGAAACTCCCTTACAGTATCATATATTTCTGATCAGGTATAATAATTTGGATTCATTCTACTATTCGACTATTACTGAATCTACTCATTATTATTCAAATACTACCCAAGAACATTTGTTGACATAGCGACTGAGATTATAGAATTTGAACTAGATATCACATTTTCAAATAGTCTTGGCTCAAACGCGAAGGTAGGTAGGGGCGCGGTGGGAGCGGAGAGTGAACAATGCACATGCTGGCGGACTGATGCCAGAAAAAAAAGGTCAAATACCACCTACCGATTTATGCATGTCCTTATGTCAATTTTATTCACCATTCAAAAACTAAATTGTTAATTTAAAAACAGTAATAGCAACTTTTGAAGAGAGGTTGCCTGCCACCTTAAAAAGGTAGATTTGGATAATCCTTTCGTAAAATGTGACTCTAGTTCCAGTTACTCAGTGGAAAAATGTGAAGAAAATCACTATTTACATACTGATTACCCGTATTCTGGATGCAAGGAATTGAACTGACAGAACTTTAGTTATCTTTAGGAGTTTGGACCGGGGAAGAGATTGGCGTCATTCCAGCCGACGAAATAACTAACTAAATTATCTGAGTCGTCTGAACTGGCATATTTAATACCAAGCTGGCTGTATCATCACTTACCATCAAATCATGACAGTAATGTGAAGTGATGATGCAGTCTGCTTTAAAGATCTTTCCTTTTTTTAAGTCAGAGGCGGCAAACGAGCCAGCGGGTCGTCTGATGGTAAGCAATCACCGCCGCCCATTATTTTTGCTAAGAAGTGGCCCATTCGCTCGAGACATCAGGATAGTGATATAACTATCACGCTTGGTCTAAAGGAAAGTTCGGAGTTCCTGAATACGGGTTTGAAAGAGCAAGAATACAAAACCTTTACCTACTATACCCTTCTACTATTAAACTTTCCTTACTCACCAGTGCTCCAATACCGGCTTATTACAGACCGTTTTAAAAGCCTCCTCCTTCGAAACTTCAGAACAGTTCCATGACGGACGACGGTGACGTGGCGTCACTCAGGTCGGTGCGTTGGTTGAGGATCTGGAGAGCTTCGTGCGGTTGTATGTGGCGGACGCCTTGATTGATAAGACTGTCGGCGCCTACTTGAGGCTGCTTCGCGAGGGACGCGCGGAGGCGGCGGGCGTCGTCGTAGTCTAAGTTGAGGAGCTTGCACGCTTCTAAGAGTCTGTGGGGAGTGTATGTTTTTATAATATTTATTTAATCGTACGTCATTGCACAACGCCACTGAACAAATTCTGTCATCAATCCATTGAATCAATAATAACATTCTCTACCATGCAAGTAGGCAAAATCATTTCAGATATTATCCGACTACTATTGCCTATTTCAATATAACAAATAACTACCCATTTTAAGCAATATAGAAAAGTTACTAGATAACATAGTAAAATAATGCAAAATAAGCAAAGAGTATTCATTCCCAATTGCATTACGCTAATTTATGTAGCAGTTTCTTTTAAGGCTAGCTTGTTTCCAATAAAGAACGTTTAGGAATCTTCTTATGTCCTCCGGCAGTCGCGTATTTTTTTTTATAAAAGCAGATTATGAGCAATACATGAAGTATGGATTAGAAATTTCACACATTTTAGTTCTTATAAGCCAAAGTCTAAATTAGCAATTAATTTGACATTTTCTTCCGGACACTCACTTTGGTAACTGATTACACTGAGAAGCCACTTTGTTGGGAGGCGCAAACGCTGGTACAAGATTCCGTTTGACATCATGCGTGAACTGCATCGTTCCGCCGGTGTTGAACCAACTCTCCATTACCACCTCCTGTCAACCAATATTTAATTCATAATCAAAATCTAATCTAATCAAAATACTAAAAACGTGTAGTAGACTATTTTTAGGCCAAAACCGCCGCTAGAGGGCGACACGTGTGACACTTACCTCGAACAGATACTGATCGACGTCGCTAGCGAGGTGGGCCCGCAGTCTGGCGGCGAGTGCGGGCGCGGTCTTCGCCGCGGCGCGGGGACAGTCGCGCACATAATGCCGCTAGAGGGCGACACGTGTCATGACACTTACATCGAACAGATACTGATCGACGTCACTAGCGAGGTGAGCCCGCAGTCTGGCGGCGAGTGCGGGTGCGGTCTTCGCCGCGGCGTCGGACAGTCGCGCACATAACGCCGCTAGAGGGCGGCACGTGTCATGACACTTACCTCGAACAGATACTGATCGACGTCACTAGCGAGGTGAGCCCGCAGTCTGGCGGCGAGTGCGGGTGCGGTCTTCGCCGCGGCGGCGGACAGTCGCGCACATAACGCCGCTAGAGGGCGGCACGTGTCATGACACTTACCTCGAACAGATACTGATCGACGTCGCTAGCGAGGTGGGCCCGCAGTCTGGCGGCGAGTGCGGGCGCGGTCTTCGCCGCGGCGGCGGACAGTCGCGCACATAACGCCGCTAGAGGGCGGCATAGAGGAGCTGATACACTGAGTGCTATCTCTTCCACCATTAACCATGCGTGCCATCTAGACAAACAGGTTGGTAATATAGCATAAATAATCATATCAACCACAATATTTATGGTGTTAGGAACATCCAGATTGTCTATTATGTCTAACAATTTCATTTACAACCACGACATTTAGAGTGCTATGTCTTCCGAGAGACAAGTGAAATTCTACGACTAATAGTTTGGTCGTACATTCGGATACTGAACAAGCTTGGCTAAGGCGATAGTCGCTAAAAATGCAAGATCACTGAACCAACGAATTTTACTAGCGCCACTATGGCGAGTAGCGAAACTAATGGAATTATCACACAATTTACTAAATTTTTCTTATGACATGCAATAGAATTTGATTTGATTTGATTTATTAATAACTTTTTAATTTTCGATTGACTTTGCCAGCCCTACTGTATTCAGCTACTCACTTCTGCTTCTTATAGTCCCTCAAACCGGCCTTGAACTCAAGCAGTATATGCTCAGCCAGAGCAGCCAATCCTGCATCGCGCAAGTGCGCTAGCAACGCAGGCGCTTCAGCGAACACACCGGCTTCCTCCGCATCCGTGTCGCCGGGGAGAGGGTCTGTCACCGCTAAGTTGGCTATTGGAGATGTCTGAAATAACTCAGGCATTGAGATATTATCTCAGTTAACCTAGATTAAAATTAGTAATACGACACAATTACTCATATTGAACATTTATGACCGAGTTTTTATTAAGTAGCTTATTATTATTGGATGAATTTACGCGACAATAATGTACGAGTCATTTAAGTTACTAAAATTACTAAAACAACACGATGATTAGTAATTTTAGTTTACAGCACAAACCGAATCGAATGAAAAATACCTATACTCACGATATCGAACGGAGGAATATCGGTGATCATTGAATCCCTCCTGGTAACTTCATTTAATGCTAATTTTTTGGCACGCATTTCTACTTCCTTCAAGCACATCGTTCCGTCATCACCTTCGCCTAAAAAAATAAAAATATATTTCAGGCTATTAATATAACCGATAACAAAATCACAAACACCGAGGATTTATTATTGTAGATATAGTGCAGTCATTGAAGCATTATAGCTCCAATTTTTTTTACTGTGAACCGAATTGCATACAATTTTGGAATTAGGTTCATCTTACCCTTAGCTTTAAAAGTGAAAATGATTTGAACTCCGCAACCACCATGGGGGTGGTTGCCACCCCTTCTCGGGGGTGAATTATTTTTTTATCAAAATAACCTCAGATATCGATAGAAGGCCTAATTTTAAGCAAAAAATCATCTATACAGTTTTTCAAAAAATTCAATACTTTTCAAGTTATTGGCAATTGAAAATTCGCTTTGGCAATTTTTCACGTATTTCATCGGTTTTTTGCAAAAATCTCCAAAAATATACGTTTTATTGAAAATTTTATAAAGACCAAAATTGTAGCAGATAAAACAACAGTCATCCCAAAGAAGCTGATTCATCAAAACTTTGTCGTGGCTTAAGCACAAACCGTGCAGAGCCAAAAAGAAAAAAAAAAAACAATGAACAATTTGATTTTTTATAAAGTATTCTAAGTGCAATATTAAGCTAGATATTAAAGATCAAAGCCGTTTTTATTTTGTCTGAAATTTAATCGATGTGGTCAATGCCATCTAGCGGCGAGCAGATGCATTTTATGCATTCCAATACAAAAGGGTTTTGTAGTGCTTGAAATAAGCTTTAAAATGAGCACTATTAAAAGTCTTTTGCACGTAAAATAAGTGAGCTGTATTGCAAATAAGGGGAGCATCTAATGTTTTTTCTTTAAAATCAATGGGTTTCATAAGTGCCATTTCCACCAAAATTCAAATTAATCGTATTCCGCCTAGAAATAACTTTATTATGAAGAATTAGATAGATAGTATCAGTTTGGCTGCTTCAGGACACATATTTTTCAAAAAAGTCACGATTAAATAAAAAATCAAAATTTCAAATTTTAAAAAAACCCACTTTCTTTTCATAATATCTCAAAAATGACGACAGATAGGTATAAAAGTGTACGGATTAAAAATTTAGGTATTTTTCTGACAAACAATTTGGTTTTTTTGTTTTTTTCTGTCAAACAAAAATTGACGGAGATATGATTGTTTAAAGAGCGCGTGGCAGCGCAATCACAGCCTCTCTTAAGCTCTTTAACCCTTCACCGTTTTAGAAAAAGGTTTTTTGCTATATATTGCAATATAGGATGTTGTAGCTCTCTTAATTACCTTTACAATGGTTTTTTATAAATTGTGATAGCATGAAAATTGAAGTAGTTATGGTCCAAAAACTTATCATATTTTGTTCTACTTAGTAACTGAAAATTTCGGAGTGTGAATATTTGGAGCAATGTGAAAGTGCGCACTATAATAGAGACCCACAACTATTGTAATGTGTATTTATGTTACGGGCAACGTGATTAACTGGGCATTATTAATAAGGACCGGTCATTATTAATAATGCCCGAGAGCGACGGGCAAAGTGATTAATTTATCACTTTGACCGGCCCTTATTAATAATGCCCGACGGCCCGTGGTCCATGTAATAAATCAGTGTTTAAGATAGCTTGAATTGATCACTTGGACCGGGAAGTATGAATAATTCCCTACTTGCAGCCGGGCAATGTGATAAATTGGACCGCGGCCGTGCCTTACGTGCGGCGGAAAGCGACTCGAATGGATATAGGTAAGAAGGCTAAGGCGGGAGCGGAGCGTTGATTTTTTTAAATATGTAATCATATATATTTACTGTTTTAATTTAGGGGTAGTTTTAAGGGTAGAAAAGCTAAAGAATATGATAATTAATCATTTTCGAGAGTGTGGAATAATATTGAAATCCTTTTCATTTTATCAAAAAAAAAATTAATTTTTTTTTATCAAGGGGTATTTTTCTAGGGTTGAAAGGGGGTTAAATATTTGATAATTATTATAGAGAATATAAAATATTACTTACTCTATACTTAGTACTTACATCTTTTTATGTCATACCAAAGTAATTTTTTGTGATTTTTTCAATTTAGGTGTTGTTTGCAAAGGATGTAAGATTTTCAAGGGGTTGAAAATTATTTTAATATGCGGTAATTATGTTAGAAAATACTTTACAATTTCACCACTTACGATTAGACATGTTTTCTAGCGATAAAATGGCTCAATGTAAATTTTTCCATTAATGGGTTGTTTACACCCCTTAAAAATAATAGGCGGAGTTCAGATCATTTTCACTTTTGAAGTTAATTAATTCCAAAATTCAAAAATTTAATTCCAAAATTTCATGCAAATCGGTTCACAGTAAAAAAATTCGGAGGTAAGACCGTATTTTTCGCTTCAATGACTGCACTAATATGAGTATATTAATAAGTGGTAGAGCCATGTTGCAGACAGTTCTTGTCTGTCAGGAGAAATAGTACAACAAAGTAAGAACCACCTTCTCACAGAAGTCCGACGTATAAGTATCAGTTTTGCAGGGGGATTGGCGGAGAACCTAAATCCCCCCCTTCCCAGCTCCCATTACCGTTCACCTTCCCCCTCTGTTGCAAATGATGCCGTGGTAGCAGGTGTCTATGGCCAGTAGTGGTCATTTACCATCAGCAGTCATATTACTTGCTTGTTTGCTTTCCTCTTGCATTAAAAAGTAATTATTAAGATTCAGTACAAAATAGTATTGAACAAACCTTTTTTACTAGCTCTACTCGACTCTTCGTCAGTATACTCGTCATCATCAGAAGAACTGGAGGTAGACTCGGATTCGTCGTCATGGTGCTGCTGTTGTGTGAAGTGTTGGAACTGCCGTCGGTAGTAATGGAGTTGAAGGTAATGCTGAAAGATAAATAAACAAAGCTTTATTAATTTTTTTACGAGGACCTACATATATCTACAGTAATACCACGTAAGACTTTTACAGTCGGTAAGAAAAGTGCGAAACATGTTAAAAGGGGGGTATAATACGATTCAACCAAATTGGCTTGTCCGAACATCGTGCGAGTACCTGCGCAGAACACAAATGTAGGTGTCAGAGGGGCGCAGCCGCGCCCCGCACCTGCGCAAACGACGCTCGCAGCTGACTTCAGACAAGCCAGTTAAGTTGAATCGTATCGTATTTTATAGTAATCATGGCATTAGGGGTAAGCCAGAAGAGCAGATGGATGGATTGCGTGAAGAATATGGACGTGAACGTAGAAGAACGACGAGAAGAACAATTGAAAGGAGTGAGAGGAAGAATAAAAGATGTAAATACATAGATCTTCTATGCAAAATAAAATAATTCTTACCAACGAATGCGCCCATTGCAGCAGTATAGTTCTAGTGTGATGAGCTGCATTGATGACTGCAATAAGCGGATGGGGGGAGGCCCCTGCTGCTAGGAATGTCTCTGGCCGCAGTGTTCCTACTGCGGCGTTCAGTAGTTGGGTCAGCCGTACTCGCCACTCTTCTACCAGTTCCAGTTGGAGTTCTAGGAATTGGAGCCTGTGAATAACAAAATGAAAGAAATAGATTGGTGTTTAGGGCTGATAACACACAAATAATGTTGTTCCAAATCCACGACGCAGCGCACAGTGCACTTTCAATGAATGAATCGATAAAGACGCTTGCGAAAAAATTGACAGTGTACACTACAAAAGTGTGAGCCTCTTTATTTCCTGAAGAGACTGCGTTTACTGAACTAGTGTCCCTACCTACTAAACTCACCCGGTCGGTTACCCTTTCACACCCGAGGTCGAGCCTGTACCTGCCTTGTGGCGACTGACCGGCTCAAAAATAGTATGAGCCATAGTAAGTTTATCCGAAAATGAAAATAGATCTATGTTTGATCTCGAAACTGCGACAAAGTTTTTGTTGGTGGTAGGGATTTTTCAGAGTCCGGCTGGCTGGCTACCACCCCCACATGTGAAATCTGCCGCCATAACAGCTCTAGCTGTGTTTTGTATCAGCACATTTCTACTCACCGATGCCCCGGCTGAGGCAGCACAGCGTATCTATCCTCAATAGTCTTAAGTAGAGCGATGAACCAATCAGCTCCTCGCGGAACCCACACCACGGACCCGACGGCGGCGCCGACGCCCTGCGCGACGGCCTCGCTCCACTGCTCACTGCCGAGGGTCTCGTCCATTTTTGATAGCGCATCTGACCACAGCAAGGATTTTAGTGAAATTACCGGGTATATGAGACCTAATAACTGTCGTCTCGGTGTAGCGGGCGCAGGGCAGTGCCTGACAGTAAATGCTTAGTTACTGTTTGGCACTGAACTTTCTAAGGGCAGATGTGGCGCTTACTATCTGGTGTACCATCTGCTCATCTTTCTACACATTACAAAAAAAAAAGGAAATGTTTGAGTTATTTTTAGCGGCTAGGTTATGTAGGCCAGTCGTTCATTCACTTGGTTGATTGAATGTTAGATTCTTTATGCGACCAGGGTTTAAAGGAACGATTTCTTCAGAGTTTTACAGGGTAGCACTAGAGCTGGTACCCTTATAGCTTATGCTGTATGTATTCCAATATTATTATTGTGAAGCACATCCTTCTTAATTAAATATTTTTGTTTTATATAAGAATTTATACCTATCAGAAAGATATTGTGTTGATCGTATTTTGTTTGAACACACATTACACAGTTTTATGCAATGAACATTAAATACATGTTCAATTAGTTGTGTTATCGACCACATGTCTTTTAGAAAAGCTTTAGCCTCAATCCCAACCCCAATTACAGTATGAATTAAAGCAATAAAAATTATTGATGAATTGAATAAGTCCTATAAAGAACACTTCAACTTTTACCAAGTAACAGCTAGCACTATTTTAAAATATTCAACACTCACATTTTTTTTCCACAGCTAGCCATCTTATAAAAGTCTCAGCCCGAGTCAATACCGCAAGCACACTATTAGTCTCACTGCCAGTGAGCTTGTAGAGCTCTCGATGGAAGCCCAAGGTCTCGTCAACCGCGTGCGCGAATGCGGCGTCTAAATCTATTAGTTCCCCCTTTGCATTTTGTGCTTGGTACAGTCCTAGTACTGTGTGGAGACGTTCAGCTGCTAAAGCTATTAGACCCGCACGGAATTCTTCCTGAAAACAAAAACAATTAGTAAAACCTAGTTTCGTTCTGGTAAGTTGTCTCGAGTGATAACATACATTTTTATATGGTTGACTATATGAATAACTTTCAAGTATTTTGTAAAATGTTCTGATGCACAAGGCTGTGAGAAGCCTGTAGTGCACCTGCTGCCAATTGGTATTATTGAGCTTTGCTATTGTTAGGGAAATTTAACATTAAGGGTAAAAAGATGAGGTCCTTTAATATTACTTTTGCCTTGTGATTGCTGGCAAAGGGTTCTTTCTAATAGATAGTTTCAGTGTCTTAAAGATAAGACAACAGAATAAAACACAAAGAAAACAAAAACAATACTTACTACTGTCCTGACTTTACGCAGATCCAATTTGTCAGCAACAGGCTGGACATTGGTCTTCACAAAGTTCTGATGATCCCTTATCCAGTTGAGGGTCTGTGTTAGAAACCATTCTGGACGATCAATACGAGCAGTCTGACGAGACCCAATGAAATGGAATGCAAATCTTTTCTTTAGGGGACGTAGAAGTATCCGCACAGGCAGACAAGGTTCTTGTTCTGTGAATAAAAAAATACATAAAATTAGTTATAATCTAAATTGTTGAGGTTCTAATATACTCAACTGATGAATGTAATAATGAAAGTTTTAGTTTAGATTACTATTTTTAAGAGGATATATTAGAGCAATAAAATATGCACGTAAAGATGTAAAACTATTAAAAAATTGCAGGATTGAATCAAAAATAAATATGCTCCAAGGCTTTGATTGTTTTCGTCCTATTTTGCAACCAAGCTAACAAGTCTTGACTTCATTCACAATTGTTAAAAAAAACATGTACCTCTCCCAAAGTCTTCAGAAACAGTGTCAGGAGCAATACTTTCTGGTTCTTCGATCAGAAATAAATATCTAGTCAAATTGCAAAATTTTACTATAACTTCCTTAGGTGGCGCAGAGTATTCAGCTGTTGTTACTGGCCACTTCATTACCTTTAGTATATCTTCATAACTCCTAAAATGATAAATTTAATTATAAACAGGTTGCCAATATGTAGTTAACTGCTGCGTACTGCAGCAGTACAAAATAATTATCTTGTAGGTATTTATTTGAAAATGGTTACTAAAAATATGCTATGGGAAACCACTAGAATATTGATAATAAAACTATAATGCATAAAGTGATTTGACATTATGTTTTACAGTCGGAATAAAGAGAACAAAAAAATATTTGGAACTGCTCAAATGTACTATATGTACTTCCATGTAATTTTTAATAAAAAAAGTTCTTTTTCTTATATTAAAATACACAAATTACTTACTTAGTGAGTTTGTCTTTAAGGACATTGTGCCAATAATGTGTGTACTCCCTAACATATGCAGCTCTGTGACCAGATTTGTAGAGTGTACACATGTCCTTCAACTCCCCATACCATAACACAAGCTGCTCATCATCATTACATTGCTTCATTTGCCGACTGAAAATATGAACACATTTTAAGAAAAAAGATAGTAATATTCTATATTAAATTAAGTTAAATATTACAAAACTTCAATGAAATATAAAATGTTAGTAAAACATGATTTACCTCAATTCATCTATTTTCTCGAAAGATTTAAGATAGATCAAAACATGTTCTAATTGATTTATTGCAACAAATCTCTTTTCCAGCTCCTCACGCAAAGGTTCTGTTCTCTGGAGAAAATCTTGCACTTTCAGCCTGAGGGTTTCACTTCTGTTTTTTAAATTTTCAATCTGTGTCGAATTTAACTCTGCCTTTTTTACAGCTAGAGACAACTTCGTTGGCACCTCATTGTTAACAATATTTAACTGAAACACAAGTTTCATAATAAATTAACAACAATAATATGGGGATTAATTTTAATAGAAAATGTGAGTTATAACAACTCATTGGTTTATAAAATAGTAAATATTACACAAATAGTGTTCAAAAACAAGGTTTTGCACTTACACTGCTTTGCAGTTTGTTCCTCCTAAGAATTAAATCATTTTCAAGCTCGTAGGTCTCGCTTAGATTATTGATATCACCACCTATTTTTAAATTAATATCTTGGATTATAATTTTCTTAAGTTCTTCATTCATTTTCGCTGATTTTATTTAAAAATATCATAATTTTGGAAACAAGTTGTAATAATCCTATTCCTCGGCAAACTCAGCATCAAGCTGTCAAGTGTCAATAAATAAATTGAATAAATGTCAAAAAACTGTCATGCTGACAGTGCTGACTGTTCACTTCGTTTTTTTTTATTCGAAGCGCGGTTTCCAGTTAAATTATAAGCTCTTTGTCGTAAATATTTTTCATCCAAAGAAACCACGGAACAGAAAAAATTCTTTTCCGTGAGAGAAACACACACACACACTCGAATGTTTACTCTACTCTTCCCTCCCACCCACGCGGCCATGCCACCCACCCAACTCTTCCATTCAACAGATATTAATTCCATTCATTCAACGTCGAATGTTTGTTTTTTTAACTAGGCTATTCATTTATATTTATGCCAAGGCCAAAATAAATATTAAAACGTAAAAAGTCAAAGCAAATTATCAATTTGTTTGTGTTTGTCAGCTTTGTCAGACTTTGTCATAGGGATGGCGATTCTTTTCAAAAATGATCGAATTTTGAATCGATTCGAATCGAAACCTGATGAATCGATTCACAAAAAAATCGAGATTTTCAACAAAATCGATCTTTTTTTTTCTAAAAAATCGATCTTTTTTTAAGTTTGTGTTTACAATATAAAAATGAATCAATTTTATAAAAAAAAACAAGATAAAATTTAAAAATAGATAATGTAGCTTAATGTCAATGCTTATTATCTTAACTTTTTCAATGTAACTGTCAATTTGACTGCCTCCGTCAATTCCCGCCTTGGGTCTGGTTGGTGGTAAAACTTTTTCAGAGTCCGACTGGCTAGCTACTAC
The DNA here is from genome assembly GCA_949319885.1 of Mecyna flavalis. Lineage (NCBI taxonomy): Eukaryota > Metazoa > Arthropoda > Insecta > Lepidoptera > Crambidae > Mecyna > Mecyna flavalis. Next base: position 7,563,217 of record OX439435.1, on the reverse strand, counting down.
CACCCCACAGTGAAATCTGCTGCCATAACAGCTCTGGCTGTGTTTGAGCAATATTAATGTAAAAGCCAGTAGACTGGAACTAGGATTTTTTCAAGACCGAAACAGAAAAAAATCGAATGCCGATTTTCAAGAGTGATGAATCGATTCACTGAATCGATTCAGTGCTACATATCGATTTAAAAAATCGATCTTTTTAGCTCGAAAAATCGATTCTTCGATTAATCGATCTCGGATCGCCATCCCTATTTTGTCAGTCAAAAAAAATTGTCAAGTTCAACTGCAGCGGATTGTTTGTTGTTAGATTTTGTGTTTTATAATAAAACTGTATCAAGTAAAATAATTTTATAGGATTAGCGAGAAGTTTACAGTAATATAGTGCAGTTTGCTAAGTTACGCATTTAATATGTGGTCATTTCTAGCAAAAAATAAAAACGATATCATTTATTTGGCCCTCCTACTATTTAGTGTTGCAATAGGGCCTTTTTATAGGTCATTGGGCACTGTACAGTTGAAGAAATGGACCGGTTCTATGTTCGGCTTGTTGTTAATAATCATAGTCTCAGGCAAGAGTGCCCTTCATCCTATTCTGTCGGCAACAGTTGGAATAATTATAATAAAAGTTGCCACTGTCAGGTATGTTTTGTAATCAGGCCTAGATTATGCCTCATTAACTTCCATGTACACGAGTTTTTAAATGGACTATAGCTGGTGTGCTCTGCATCAATAATCTCTTGTCTGATAAGTTTTGGCTACAAACTTTCCCATCAACATTTAGAACCTTAAGCCTATAGTTATCACCTCTTTGCATTGTTACCTGATGACTATTCTTTGACTTAGTTTGAAATCATTGGGTTGGTCTGCCTTGGGGTATTTTTTTTATCTTATCTCGCAATCAGTGGCGTAACTATACCGTTCGGGGCCCGTGGCAAATTCATCGGATGGGGGGGGGGGGGGCCCTAGATAAATTTTGGGAGTTGGGATTCTCCTCTGACCAGGGGCCCCTTCCGGCTGGGGGCCCGTGGCATTTTGCCGACTTGCCACCCTGTAGTTACGCCACTGCTCGCAATTGAAGTTTTATGTGGCAGTTTGTGGTTAGCTGATTTTTCACCCAAAATTTTATAGAGACAATTTCTAACAATCTTGTTTATAGTGTTGCTAACAGCTTCTAAAACCTATTTACATGGTAGAATAATATATAAGTATAAGAACTGCAAATGCTTATTGATCAATTTTGACAATGAGATACATGTTCATTTCCAGGTATTGCCATGTAGCAACATTTTTTCTAATGTTTGGCTATTTATTCTTCTTCCGAATGGCAGATAAATTTGGTCTACCACTTTCTTCTGGACAAACAAACCTTATACAAATGATAATTGTCTTAAGAGTAGTGGGAGTTGCTTTTGAGATTAACGGATCTTGGCTTGCCATTGCCAAGAAGAAAAAGGATGAGACAGAGAAACCACAACAACAGACAGAAAATAAAGTTGTTAAAGAAAGAGATGATGATTTCCTGGAGTTTATAAATCCAAGTCTCGCTGACTTGTTCCATTATACATTTAATTATGTTGGCTTACTTACAGGTAAATTTTATTGATTGTGTAAATTTTCAAGAATTTTTTGAAGTGTTCATTTTATATTTTCATTTAACATTTTTTAAAAATAAGTGGAATCTATGATTGTAGACTATTTTTAATTGAGCATAATTTATTAAGTGAATTTATTCTGTATTACTATGACCTGAAGTTATCAAGACATTATATAAGAAATCTTTTTGATTTCCAGGCCCATATTACAGATATAGAACTTTTGACGACTACTTCCATCTACCATACAGCAAGTATGCTGACTGTACTGGTTTCACCATCAACACTCTCAAAACAGTTCCACTGTATGTGTCTTTGTATTTGGCACTGTCTAATCTTTGGCCATTGGAGGTAATTCTGTTATAGTATGTAACAACTTGCTTGATAAGAATAGTTACCTACTGCTGCTGTTCTTGTACCACTTCCATGCTATATATTAAGACATACCCATTTTAAATACTAAAAATACAGTTGCGCAGATAAACAAAAGGTTATCTGGGGTTGTCACAATTTATTATTATTTTGTCTTTACACTCAAACATTGTGAAAGGGGAAATGAATAATAACTATTGAGAGACATATGTAGAAATTAAGGATATTATTTATGGTTAATTATCCCGTAATGATCTTTATGATTCATGCCACTTTAACTTACTTTAAAATCTTACTGTAAAAATATCCATTTTGTTTTCGTCAGCAACATGATTTTTTGTTTTATAACTTTTAAAACAGAAAAGTATTGTTCTAGGACACAATATAAAACTTTAAAAAAGCGGATTATTTCGCATTTTTACAGTACATCTTTTTTATTTTTCAGTATATTCTGACTGAAGACCACAACAATAGAAGTTTTATATACAGAATGCTATACCCATGGGCGTTGTTCGCTGCATTCCGTCAACGCATTTATTCAGGAATGACCCTGGCTGAAAGTGTGTGCACATCAGCCGGTCTTGGAGCGTACCCTGTCCAAGGAAAGAATAGGACTGGACATGGACCCACTGTTGGATATTTGAAGCTGAAGCAAATGTAAACTAATATTTTCCATTTCTTGGCAACGACACTACCAGCTGCACTACCAGTAGTGTCGTTGCCAAATGAACGACACTACCGCGCCTATTTTGGATAAAATTGTACAGTCAACAACGAGATTTCTTGTTACAATTTGGTACTTCAACATTTTTAGAAAAAGTAACTGCTACTTATTATCTTTTCTATGACTAATGCCTATTAGATACAAACAAACATACAAACAAAAAATCAAATCTTTCCTTTTTATAATATTAGTATAGATAAGTATAGACAAGACTTAAGGCACTTTGAGAATATAGAAAGTTACGCTACATTTGATGCTTAGTATTAATAAATTCTTTAATAATATTATTATAACATCCATACATACTTAAATTACGAATTTCATGCTGCATTTTCATATAAGGAATTAATTCTTAAATGTAGTTATTCTATTACAGGTCTGAAGAAGAAGCTAAACACACAGAGTATGACTTCAAAACAGTAGAATCTATGGAGGTTTGGGGATGTGAGACGGTGGTTACTCTCAGGGATTCTATGAAGGTGTGGAACAAGGCTGTGCAGTACTGGGTGGCGATGGTGGTGTATAAGAGGTTCCCTGTCAAAGTGTTGAAGTAAGTTGATGAAAAATGTAAATAGTTACGGTTTTGAATTTCTCTTTCCTTTTTTTCTTGTGTTTATTTAGGGGTGAAAGAAGAGTATACCTGGCTTCCTGCCTTAGACTAGCAGGCTACAGGCTACAGCAAAAAGTAATTGTTGCTAGTAGTATTTCGGCAATGGGAGTTAAAATTCTTATGAAGATACAAGAAACATTGAACAAAGCTTGGAATATTTTATGTACATAGAATTATCAAGTCAAGCCCCTTACTAAGCTTAGCTTGTACTATAGGTGGGAGAAAATAAGTAAAAATATTCATACATATGCATAGACACACCCAGGCTATTACACCCGACATGTTCATGCGCCCAAATGTTAGTACAATGGGGGACCAAATCCGCAACCTCTAGCGTTATATACGAATTTTCAACCATTATTACACCTAAAGTATTAGCCTAATAATGTCCCACTGCAGGGCAAAGGCCTTCATCTTTGAAATCAAGTTATCGCTACAATGATGGGTATTGGCTTAATCACCAAACTTGCCAAATAAATATCCCTGGACATTATTCACACAGCGCCATCTAGCCCCAAACTTAGCATTAGCTTGTGCTATGGGTGCCAGACAACGGATAAACATTACTTATATACTTTTTTTTTAGTAAATACATACATATTATACATAGAAACACCCAGACCGATACAAACAGACATGTTCATGCACACAAATATTTGTACCGTGCGGGGATCGAACCCGCGACCTCTGGTGTAATAGGTGACTTCTCGACCATTACACCAAATGGCTCGTCAAATGCGGATTGGTGATCACAAACCCGAGCTGTGTCCAAAAAAAACCGACACAAAGTTAGCTCGACCCGGAAATTGAACCCAGGACCCCGAGATCTCGGCTCGGTACTTAAACCACTAGATCATCGAGACGTTTTGCCATTACACCTAATCGGTCGCCAATACCGTATCCAGACATTTCCAACATTGAATAATCCTATTTCAATATTTTTAGGATTCACGCAGCATTGTTCGTTTCCGTGATCTGGCACGGATACCACGCCGGGTACTTCTTCTGCATCTATTTCTGTCCATTCTACTTGATGGCCGAGGACATTTACTACAAGCTGTATTATAAGGATGCTACAGGAATGGTAAGCAAATGAACTAAAAAAAAAATATCAATAAACAATAGTTATCAATTTTTTTTACGATTTAAAACTGCATGTACAGTAAGCAGTAGATCAATCCATCCTTATCTATCAGAAAAATGTCGATTGAAAAATGCTATGCGATGGAAATAAAGCTGAAAATTTGTTGTTGATGAGGGAAGATTGATGAGCTGCTGACTGAACATCTGTACATTTATGTGTTTTACCAATAAGTAGAGCCATACATCATTATTGTGAGTTATTGAGGTAGCTACAATTTTAATGATTGCTCAATGTGATTTTTAAATACCATGTTGTAAAAAAAATCTGTAAATGAATAACTTATCAAACAAGTTTGGATGAATAAGCTGATTTCAAATGGATTGCCATCATGATTTTATAACATTTGTATGACTGGAAATAATCCTAACATCTTATTTATTTTCAGAAAAGGAAGATAATAGGTTTCATCATGTGGTTCCTAAGGTCTCATTCAGAATCTTACCAAGCTGCGGCATTCCTGCTTTTAACTTTTGATAGAATATGGATATACTACTCTTCAGTGTATCACTATTGGTATGGAGTATGGCTAGCTTTCCTTATTTTAGGTTTGGTTCTGAAGCAAGTTCATAGAGAAAAGCGCGTAAAGAGTGATACACCAAAGACGCAATAAATGTCTTATTACTAAATAGGTAAATCAACTTGTTATTTTTAGAGCAATTTTATGACATAAGGTATTCTGTATAATGTGAGACTAAATTTATAAGCAAATAGAAATTAGTTTTTGAAATTATTAATATTTTTTAAATTGAGATTTAATCAGTTGTGAACAAAGTTATCTCTTTTTGACATAGATTTCTTTGATAGTTTCGGCAATGAATTGTAAATGGTAATAGATGACACTCATTTTAGACTATAAAATCACACATTCCTTATTACTTAAATATATATTTTATTATTATTTTATTAAATTCAGATCAGACAAAACAAGTGAAAAACTCTGATGCGACTGAACTTGTGATTTGTAACATATTGTTATAATAATGATTTCTTTCTCAAAAATTTTCAATAAAATTAATTACTGACTAATCATCATGATTACAGAGTTGTTATCTTATTCTAAAATAATTTTATTGTATTCACCAATTGGTTCGACCAAAGGGTTTTTAATGAAGGACTGTGTTAATTTTTATTTTTGTCCATTTTATATATTTAAGTAAGTAGATATTATTTGTTGCAATAAGTACCTGCTCAAGAATATAATTGTCATGTCAATAATCATTTAAAATAATATTTTGAAGAATGTAAATTATTAAGATATTATGTGCCAGGAGTTCTGATATTACGAATATGGCCTATTTGGTTGTTAAAGTTAAGATTAAAATGAAATAAGAGTATAAAAAGATCGGTGAGGATAGGTTTATGGTGAGGTTTAATGGTTATTTAAGGGGTAAGCATTTAAAAACATTTGTTTTAAAACAATTTTATTAATAAATGTTTAAAATACATTCCTTTTTGAAAGATAAACATTCAACAATATTCGACGGACATTAATTTAAAATTTTATAGCTATCATTAATTTAACATATTTTATTTTTAACGTGGGTATATTCTAGTCTTGGTTTGTAGAATGAGAATGAATAAAGATAATCATCTGTAGCATTGCATTTTATTTTAATCTCATTTATATAATCCAATGAATTAGTGCGTTAAAGCTCAAAATGGTAATTCATAATCACAACATTTATAACTTACAATATCACTATCACTTAAACACTAAAATAATAAATGTTTTAGTAATTTCGTACTGAATTCTGGATATATCCGTGTATCAGGTACGTGAGTATCACTGTTATACTGAAACGAAAATACAATATAGGAATGTAAAAATGGCACACCATAAATATATTTGAGTTTTCTTATATATACAATTTTCTACATTGCGACATAATATGAACATTTGAAGTCTGTTTTAGCCTCAAAAATATTTAAAATTATAAGGAAATTTAATTGCAAGCGAACGTGTAACCTATGATTAAATAAGAAACAGTATTTTGCGATACGCAACAGAATTAAAATTAGGATAAAACTAAAGTAAACAAAAGAAAAAGCGTACTCGCCACACCTCAGCCCTCGTTAGTAAAAATTAATAAAATGGCTGTGTATTTACATACATTGTATAGGTAAATTAATTTTTGATTTAATATGTATAATCAGCTATAGTATTAAAATTTAAATACCAAATAGTATTAAAATTTAAATACCAAATAGTATTACAATTTAAATACCAAATAGTATTAAAATTTAAATACCAAATAGTATTAAAATTTAAATACCAATTTTTTTGTTAATAGAGTAATCGAGGTTTAGTTCCTGTACATTATACCGCGTTTACATTCAGCCATTTCCGTTGCTGCTTACCTTGCCGTACATATATTGATGTGTCAACGTCAGCGGAAATGAGTGTTTACATTGCCGCTTCATATGTATTTTAAATTCGACTCTGGGCCATGGATAACGTGGAAATTGTCGCAGCGTCGGCGCCTTTTAAGTTTAATTAATTATTTAAATGTTTAAAAAAAAATAGAATTCAAAAGGGACGTTGTCGTCAGAGGACATGGTGGATGATAGCAATTCATCGTAATTAATAGAACAATGTAAGTATTTTTAAAGATATTAAACGACTGAACGAGAGAGCAACATGTAAACACACGTTGCCGCTCGCATTGCCGCGCTTTGATGTCCGCTAGAAAAACCGCCAAATGGGGGATAGCCGGGCAATGCGAACGGCAACGTCAAGGCAATGGAAATGACCTGTTTACATTCTCGCGTTTCCCAGTTTATTCCCCATGTTGCCGCGGCAATGGGCTGAATGTAAACGCGGTATTAGGGTTTGCGGTCGATTGCAGACGAAGGCGATTGGTATACTAGAACTATTAAATGTTTCCGAATGTACAGGCGACAGCACATCAGAATGTCCCAATCTGTCAAATTTCTTCAACCAATTTTCAGCTTTATCCACTTCACATAGAGTTGTCCGTACCAGACATTGCTTATCAAATGTGCATAATCATTTGCCTTAGACTGAGATCGGCCGCAAATCAATAATTTTCTAGATCTGAGATTATAAATAATCACTTTGAAGAATATTTAAACCTAAAATGTGCATTGCATAATTAGCACTGAGTATATTTATAAATACATTTGTTTTATGACACTAAGTATTATCGAATGTATAAAATCCCGTATTGTCATTTGTTAGATTAATAAAAAATTAGAAAAGAAATGTGCGCGTGTCATGCAAAGCGAAAAGAAAACTACACCAAGTGAAGCCACACCATTTCTACTTAGTACAACGTTATTTACCCGACATTCCAGCCGTAAGACACGGGCTTGTGCGTTGTGGCTCCACTACGGTGTGCATTACTCTGTCCATAGTTCTTGTTTTGCGTCGGCGTCTGATAGCTTGGTTGACCTGATGGATAATACTGGCTGTTAGCACTTCTTGAGTTAGAGCTGTAAGACGAGTAATTAGGGTTCTCCATGAGAGGTCTCGTGTTGAATATATTGCTCAAACCTCCGTTCTTGGTTATATCGTTAAGGATGTTCCCGAAGATGTTTGAAAGGCCGCCTCCGTTGGAACCGGTGGTACCGCCAGTGCTGCCGCCGCCGCCTCCGCTGCCACCTCGGTACTTGTTGATTGTGTTCAAGATACTGTCCAATGGGTTTCCACTGCCACCTGCACCTCCAAAACCTCCAAAGGAACTAGGGTTAGATCCACCGTGGGAACTACCTCCGTACGGGCTGTGTCCTCCATTAGACGATCCTCCGTAGGGCGAACTGCCGCCATAGGGCGAATTACCACCGTATGGGGAGTTGCCTCCGCTCCCTCCGTAAGGGGAGTTGCCTCCATAGTGAGAGTTGCCTCCACTCCCTCCAGAAGGAGAGTTGCCTCCATAGGGGGAGCTTCCGCCATAAGGAGAGCTCCCGCCGTAAGGGGAGTTTCCGCCATAGGGGGAGTTGCCGCCGTACGGGGAGTTCCCACCGGTGTTCGTGTTGCTACCATAGGGGGAGCCACCGGTGTTTGTGTTGCTACCATAGGGGGAGCCACCGGTGTTCGTGTTGCTACCATAGGGAGAGCCACCATAGGGTGAGTTTCCTCCCGATGGTGGTGGCGGAGGGGGGTTGTGAGGTGGCAAGTCAAAGTTATGTGTTGGGGTTTGAGGTTTTGGCGGCGGTGGTTTCGCTGGCTCTGCGTGTAAACCTGCAAAGAAAATTTATTAATTAGCATTGAAAATACTTATAATGGTTGACTGGCCCGAAAGCGCATTTACGTAGGTATCTAGAGGAACAAGGTGCAATAAAGAAGTTGAACTGTACAGTTAAATAAACTAATTACACGTTATTAAGTTTCCTTGACTTATTATGGACGAGTTCAAGGAGGATATACATTAATATTTAGAGAATTTTAATGAATAATATAGGAAGGAAATTCTACAACAATAACATGTTGACGCAAAATATGAGTTTAATAGTTAAGTCATGAAAGCGGAACAAAAATGAGTCTCAGTGTCAGCTACGTAATATTTAATTAATTACACGTAAACCTTATAATGCGTTATAGAGAAATACATTAAGTATCCTTAAAAAGTGAATTTTATGAGGCGCGGTTAACAGAAAGAGTAATGCCTATTCGTGCCATCATGCCATCGTGAATATGTAAAATAAACAAATCCTACTAATATTATAAATGCGAAAGTTTGGATGTTTGTTACCTACTCAATCAAGCCTAAACGGCAGCACGGATTATAAAATTTGGCACACGTATAGTTTATAACACGGATTAGGACATAGGCTATAAAATTCCGACGGTAAACGTCTCATTCCCGCGGGATATTTGAAAAAAGAAGTTACACGCGGATGAAACAACGGGCGGAAAGCTAATGGAAAAAAAAAGTTACAACAAGGTCGTAATGGTAGAATAAATTATTCGATTTTAAGCCTTCATTGGTCTCTTGTTTCTTTAATATTTTTAGTATTTTTTTTATATGTGCGTTTCGAAAGACAAAAAAAATCTTCTAAAGTAAATGAACAGTGCCAAGGACTTGACACTGTAGTCACACAGATTTAATTGAACTCTTATTGAATCCATCAGATTTATATAATAATATGTCATATAAATAATTCTAGGGAGTGTCAAGTATTTACCTTCTACTTGCGACTTCTTTTTACACGTAGGATAAGTGCCACAGTTGCTGCTGTGACCGAAAGAGCAGGGATCTTCTGCTAGCACGCACACTTCGCTGTTGAGGCACCCGATATCTTTACACGTTCGTCCATATTCTGAAAAATTAAATAAAATTTATTAAGTAAAATAATTGGGCCCCTATGGTTCGCTTTCTAACGAAGCGGAGTTCAGCCGAGACAAGTGAAATTTATAGTGAAATTTATAATGATTAAAATCCTTACGATTGTCGTCTTTTGTTGTTTCGTCGTTTTAGCGAGAGGCCCTCGCTGTGTAATGAAAAGGCCTTTCGAGTCTATACTCGTACCGTCTATACCTATGTATGTAGGTAGGTAATTTTTAATTGGCATGCATGAGTAAAGTACGAAGTCCTATTTTTCTCGATAGCTAGTGAATAACGAGTCAAAAAAAAGCTGTGGTATCAGAAAGAGAGCACTTTCCTCTTGTCAATTCCACATCTAAATCTTTGTGTGTTAGAAAAAATTAACACAAAGATGTGTTGAGCTGCTGATACCAGATTCTTAATTGATGATTGCGGTAAGTATCACAAAAGTGTATAAAATCTGCAAAGATTTCGTTTAACGTAACCAAGTAATTTTCATACTTCAGTGCTGAAATATATCTATATAGAATTTCTGAACGAATGCCAAACCCTTCCGTCAGGTTTTTCTTTACGCTCACATTTAGCTGCTAACCGCCACCCCTTATTATTACAGGGCGTTCACCCACTTAGCCGGCGCCTCGAGCCTAAGTGAATTTGCATAAAAAGGGCGCTTTGTAATGCTATGAACTTTATCTACTAAATTCATATTTTACAGAATCATTGAAATCAAGTTATAATCACAAATAAACTTTGATTTGTGATTAAAACTTCAATTGGACCTTTGTTTTAAAACCGGAACAAAACGCATGTACATTGTACATATCGGAAAGTTTACCTAGAACCTCTAGATTACTGCCGCTCTTTAGATTAATTATTAAACCAACGAAAAAGTACCTAGTTAAAATATCAAATAGATGGTATCTTAGTAACTAGAGATATTTACCAGAATGTATATTAATTGCATTACATAAAATTTCCACCTTCATATATAATAAGCCCTTCTATCTACTCAATGAGCTAAAATCTACGCCACGCAGACAAAATCGTATAATACCACCATAAACACGACAGGCCACTAAGCAATAACTTTAAAGTGTCATTTCGATTCCATGGCGTCTGACAATAACGTCCCGCATTCGTCAAACGGGTCCAGAAGTGGCGACCTGAATTCAACTAGGAGATATATCACACTCAGGCACCTATTACCTACAGACATCATAACGCTACAATCGTTTCACGGCCATTTCACTGGAATAACAAAAGAGATTTCGACAGGTAAAAAAAGCGTTCGAAAAATGGAAAAAAAAGTCCATAATATCGTATGAATATATTTTGTTTCGCTGTGTCTACGGGAATTTTTGCCCTTTTTATAACCCGAAAGGCGTGACCGGGTAAAGAATTCGGTTGTAAGGGAATAGGGAACATTTGCATATACAAGATTATATACTTAGATTAGGCTCGGCGACCTCCTCTAGAGTCAATATCACACGTAATAAAAGCCAACCGAAACGGAAACGGTTTTTGTGGCGAATTGTTTTTCGTATAAGCTCGCGTTTTATCCGGGTAAATGCTGTATTATGTAGACAATTGCCTTTACTTTTATATAAACGATGAAAATGGTACATAATGGTGGGGCTTCTTCTTTTACTTTTGTTTATTCTTAAGATAAAATAGACAAAGGAAATAATTGTCTTTATTGTATTGACATCTAGCCTTGTTCTGCTAGAAAATATTTTTCGCACTGAATATTATGTTATTCAGTAGACAATACTCGAATGTGTCAATAAATTACACATCTAACTTTTATTATTTCATGTCTGTTGGCATGGCACGCAGCCCACCTGATAGTAAGCGGCCACTGCGAACTGTATCGAGGAACATTTAACCCGGATGCATCGTTCATTGTGCAGTTGTGTTGTGCTGCTATAATGTAGGCCGTATATATTTTTTTGACTTAAAGCATATTACTTACGGCATCCATGACCAAGTACCTAGTTAGCGCAGTTTCATCAGTGTTCGTTTTTAAAAAAACAATTATTTATATCATGTTTTAGAGTTCTAATAATTGACAATAGGAGCAATTACTAATGATGTCATTAAGGATACTTGGTATGAATACAATGGTGTTGCGCTCAAGTAAACAAGTTTTAATCTCTGCATCTCGAGGTCACACACATTTTCGCAGCCAAACTCGCCATGCAAGTTTGTTACGATTTACCACGAATCCTAAAATCCTAAGACATTTTAGCAGCAGCAAATTCTCAAATTGAAAATACTTTGTAAACAAATCCACAACTGCTCTTATTTCATCTGATTAGATTATGATTATGAATTACGTCATAATAATATCAGTCCGAAACTTCCAGCGGAATAAAGTTCACATCTCATAGAATTGTTAGGGCAATAAATGCTTTGCGAGGACCATAAAGAGGCAAATCTACGCCGAAAATGTTTTAAGCTGAGAGTCGGGACGCTGAATCTCATGCGATGTTCCCGCGACTAGCAAGTGCGACTTTAGAGGCAATAAAAACAAATAAAAAGAGTATCATAAGGCCGGATCATAACTCATTGTTTTGTTATTTTCGAGGAGAGCTGGTTTTATGTGTGCATTAGGTAATGGATTTGAGCCATATCTTACAACGATTTGAGGCGAAAATGTAGGTATGTGCTCTCAAAACTTATGGTCGTATGCAGTGTCTGTTAAAATGATATTCATTACATTTCTGTAAGTTTGATTATCCTCTGTTCTACTTATGTATTTAAACGCGTGGTTTATAAGTATGGATATTTGTTACACTTCACGCAAAATCTACGAGACAGATTGTGTTAAATACGCAGTTTATGACCTGAACTATCATATAGGTTACTTTTATCAGCTTACCACATGAGCGTTGGTTAGTTTAAAATAATATGAGAAGTAAGATTTGAATGCGACTTCTGAATGGTACTATGAAATATTAGAAATGCTCACTTGAAAATCCATCTGCATATAGCACCAACGTAAAACTGAGCACCACTGCCCTCCAATCCATGTTAGATCTGAAACAAATAATTTTGAAATAAATTGACCGCGAGTAGGTAATACTGGAGCTAAAGCTGAAGCTGAGCGGATAAATATTCTTAATTATTTCTCAGGAAAAGCGACGATGGATACCTTATCCTAGCTTTATTAATTATCGTATTATAATATGAGGTATATGTTAGAAACAAAAACAAACAACGACATTGTCTCACTTAGTTTTAAATCAAAAATATCAAGCTCCCCAACGCCGAAATTAACACGGAACTCGATTACAACAAAACAGCAGTTCCTCAGAACGTAATACGTTTCATTACACCCTCAGTAACGTTTAGCAACAATGTGTAAAGTGTACAAAGTTTCCTCGAGATGAAATATCTGCTAGCGCGGCTCACGGCGCGTCCGGCGTCCATCCGACGCTCGGCGCAAGTTTATGACAGGACCAACATTCCCAGAACACCCGAAACTGTTCCCCCTACGGGTAACCTCGTTAGCGACTGCGACGGTAAGTGAGCGCTTTTATTGAAAACCGGGGTGACACACGGTACGTTTCGTCAATTTCGCAGAGACAGTTGAGGAGCTTGTGTGCTCACACTGCTCATGCTCACCTTTAATTGATTGCAAACGTTGACACGTGTCTTTGGTGGGAATAGGCGGTTTTAGCATGCTTTGGTTTATTATGGTAGGGTGTTACTATATTGTTATAGCGTAACTTAAGCGTGGCTAATTAGTATATATTCTGTGGCTAAGTTGAATTAAATTTGTTAAATAAATCACATTAAAAATACATAGTTTGGAAGATATGACTAGCAAATTAGACTCAAATCTGAAAAGAAACAGGTAGTTGGAATTATAAGAAAATAAATGAATTCTGCCTTAATTCTTAAATACTATAACTAATATACTATTTTCATAATAGTGTTTATATATCTTGTTTGTGTATATTTTGTTGTGTTTCAAGATCCTAAAAAGTACGGCCCAGGAGGTAACGGTTGAGAGGAAACACAGAGATTATTTTGACAGTATTTCAATTCATTGTGTAAAAACATTCTTAAATTAGGGCCAATACCAAACAGGAACAAGATAGAATTTAATAATAGCGAAGTTAAGTTACATCGCTACAGTTTACGACATACAACATTTGCTGAAGCGTATAACTTCGTCAGTTTCTGTTAGCCAGCGAATTCGGTGCAAGTCGCCACCTTTTATTGAAAACCGAAACGAGGTGGCTTTTCGTCAATTTGCCCGGATGCAGTAAGGTTATAAAAGATTTTACGCTCCCGAGCTGATATTGGAGTGCAGACAGTATGTGACAAGCAATTCTCGATGTTTGTGTGTAGGTGACAACTTCCGTGAAGTACGTGACAAACGACGACGAGATTGTAAACATACGATTATTGTGATAATTTTATGTAATTTCTATTTAATGCTATGCGTTTAATTTAATATTTTTGATTAATGTTTTGCACATAAAATTCATTTTTAAGACTCATTAATTGTCAGGCCAGTCACAAGATATCAATCTAACAGATTTAAACAATATTAATTTTGTAGACGATTTCATCATTGTTAAAAAAAACAAAGCTACGTTTTAAAAACATACGAGTAATTAAAGATAAACAAAAATATCTATTTCGCTTTATTTCCATTAAATATGTAACTTCAATTACATGGGAAACAGAAAAAATTGTGAAACTAACTTTCTTCACCTATAAAAACACACTCATTCAAATGTTCAGAAAAGAAAATATTTTGAGAGGGTACTGCTACAGAAATAAATCAAAACAAACCGTCTGGTCCAATTCCCAAATACGGTTTAAAATCACGATCACGCACCAACGATATTTCCACAATTTTACGTTTGAAACAACGAAACCGTGAAATCACTGAAAGAACCACGCGAAATGGGCTTAAATCCACCACTAGTGCGATAGAGCGGCACGGGTGGGTGGGTCGTACGTAGGTCAATCAAGGTCGCGAGTTCACGGGTCGGGCCAACACGCAACCTCGAAACTGGTCTAAGTATTTGGATTACATGTCTATGTAGATGAAGAAAGAGGAATCGATGATATTCTACAGGTGGGGCCGAACCTTTCGCCGGTCAGAATATCGGAATCGAAATACACATCGGAAGAAATGTTTAGGTTTTGTTACTTATGGAGTATTTACATATGTTAGTTGAGAAAACTGTTTCAAATAACTTAGCAGGGTTGGGGTTAAGACATGTAAGATGAATTTCATCACGTTCGTCTGTTTAATTTCTTCACTGCGGAAAATTGGCGAATTTTCTGAGGCAAAAGCTGTGGGCAACAGTACTGTTTTTTTTATTTTTGCAATGTGTAACAAGACGAGCAGATCGTACAACTGATGGTAAGCGCCACGTCTGCCCTTAAGACAGTTCAGTGCCAAACAGTAACTAAGTAGTTACTGTCTGGCACCGCCCTACGCCCCGGCTACACCGAGACGACAGGTATCATATACCCAGAAATTTCACTAGCTTCAGTGCCTTTTCCCCGAAACACAGAAGTGCTTGACACACTTCTATTTCACGCAAAATATCTGGTGGTACCCACCTAGACGGCCCAGTACAGGAACCTACCACCTGGTAAACTTCATAACTTACATGAACATGAAAGTAGTAATTCAAAGAACTTTGTAAATTCTTTATCAACTACAATACATAATTTACATCTGCTGATTGTATCACCTGCAGATTTGCGAATCCTTTCCCCACTGATGAGATTAGAATTAATGGTTAAGCGCTGATTAAAAAGGACGCCGATGCAGAAATTAAAAGGATCTCTGGGGGGATATTACATGCCATAGAGCAGAAATTGGATAGCGATACGAGAGATATATTGCCCGACATAAAGCCGTGCTCGGTAACTTTCTACCCATTTCCGGCAGGCCACTTGTGAATCGTATTTCGGGATTCCTTTTTATCTTTTTTGCGGGTGGCGGTGCGGCAGTGGAACGCGAAGTGACAGCGGCACCAAGCCACTTCCCTGCTCATATATCACTCGAGCCTGTTACGGCCGTGTTAACGGCCCCACTGTCACCTCCGCGGTTCACTCGTCCGACTCTATTGTTCGCGTTAATGGCTTAGGTAATGTCTCCATCAGAATATGCCAACAACAAATTGACAGAGGCAAAGAGGATGACAAATGTGCCAATGCGGCGGCGAGCGTGCAGTTCGTACGTGACGAGCCACAAGAATATAGTTGGTTGGTCGCAAGATTTGGCGCGTACGAATTCCGGAGGCGATGCATCGTTGCCGGCTTCCAGTCCACAAATTCAGGGATTGCACGGGGGATGCGACGGGTGTAAAGCGAGGGTGTCGCACACCGGGATTTATATCGGCGGAAATCTCCGATGTGTTCACACTTCACGCTCGTGGGACGCCGCGCCAGATAAAATGCTCGGAGCTGGAATCGTGTGGGCTCTTTAAAGATTTTCGTTGTTAACTAAGCTCGTATAGTCGTATACAACGTGGGAAGGCGTTGCGATTTAGCTATGTGCCACATATTTACATTTTCCTTAAGGATTTGCTCTGCGGAAACTGCCTCGGTAATTTTTTATGTGGGCATTTTCCTTTACATGTAAAACTACGGGTAAATACAAACAATTTCGTTCAAGTTGTATCTTCCACAGCTAAAAATAGGATGTTATGAATTCAAGTGTATCGACACGAAATAGAAATCGAAACTTACCAGAAATAATTCACAGCGAGGAACAAATGGTCATCGAAGGACAATTAGCACTAGTAATAAATAAGAATGCGTGCGAATCGCCGAAGCGATAATAGAAACTTGAACCGACAGAAGCCTCTGTGCCCGAGCTTGGATAGATAACAGCGGGCAATTTGTAAATGAGATCACTCGGTTAATCATCCATCATACAATATACGTAACATGTTTACCTAAACTACACCCTATCTTGGAAGGTTCGTTTGCCTCTACTTAAATATTAATTAATCCGCCACTTGGTAATCTAAATCTGAGCAGACTAGTTCGGGATTTATTTGGATTATGTTGTTTCGAGCTATACAAATGGACTGCCTAGAGAGCTTAGTTGATCTGAATTTTTGTTTGTAAAGAAGATTTCATTATTCACAAAAAAATAAGTTCCTACGTCTGTATTAAAAAGAATAGGTTCTTTGACGTCCTAGTCACCTTCTAAAGATATACTCGCGGCAGACGGGGGAGGTAAAAAATACCTAAAATATGCCTATGCGGTAAACACCTCATATGGTCCAGCCGCCGTTGTTCAGCCTCCGAAGTCACCTCAAGTGTACCTCTGGCTCCCCATTTTAGGTAACTTCCCAAACCTATTAAAATAAAATTACCAGTAGTAATTTAATTTAATTAGTATGGGATCGCAGACAATCGTACAGTATTTTTTTATGCCATAAAGTTGGCAATTAAGCATACGGCCCACCTGATGGTAAGCGGTTACCGTAGCATATGAACGCCTGCAACACCAGGGTTAGGTATCGCGTGCGCATTGCTGACCTGATAGTATTGGATGTAACTCGTCAGTTACGCCGTATGGTTTGTACAGATAAAATATTCATTCTGTAAGTATGTTTGTGTAGAGCAAATCACTTACTTAATGGCATTTGCTTACTATTAGAATAATTTATCACACCCTAACTTCAACCATTATACATCTTCTTGATGTTTAAAATTGCCCTCATTCTGATTAAATTATTGAGTATACGACGCATTAATCAAAGGTCATTATCAACTTGTTATCATTTAATATTTCGTCATGAAACATTTATTATAAACAAAATGAATTGACCCGCTCGTATATTTTAATTAACAAAACTACTGTTCACAGTGTCAAATAGTTTCACTACTGTCCTTTTTGTCACAGACTCGTCCCTTTTGTCTTCGATGACGAAGGGAAAAATGGGGGAGTTTAAAGGGTAGTGGGATACTTTATTACCGATCGAGTCCCACATACGGCCGCAGAACTTGCTATGCTAACCAAAAATTAGGCCATGTCTTCCTGCAGTCCATTTGTAAAATATTGACAACAGATAAACCAAGTAAGCATTTATTTAGTAAGTTGATGTTTAAGCCATCATACAACACAGAAGAATCCACTATCTATCTGTGGTAAAGGGATGGATCAATCATTGCATTGCACGCTTATCATAATTTACATAATATTTCTGTTTTGGATAAAGAACAAGCTCCCTTTGGTGGCGACTGTTTTTCTGCAAATAGTAAAATGAAAGTTGGTTGAAACTGTGACATGCCCTACATAACTTCGAGCCATTTATTATAAAACGTAGACCTTTTGTTAGTTATGCCTCAAGCTTTACAGTCTGGCAGTTACTGCCCAAGTTTAGGCCATTGTAAGGTGAATGATTGCTCTAAACAAAGCGGAACTGCCAAACAAATACAATCATCTAGACAAGGTCATTTATAATAATAATGTTTCTTTAAAATTAAAACCAATAAAAGTATATTAAATTTTCAATTACGTTGGAGATAAAATACATAAATTGAGTCGCTTAAAACGTATAGGAGGAAACAGTTGCTTGATTTGTAGGTCAGAAATATACAGCGCCGAATTGTACATAATTGCACTCATAACTTCATAAACACTGCAACAAATTAGATAATTCTTTTTTTGTTGCTAGCTACACAGTGCATCATAATAGTAGATTGTTAACCAAGGGCTGTATGACATCAATTGCATACGAGGTTTTTGGAGTATGCAATTGATGCTTACACCCGAGGTAAACACTCTGCTTTACATATCGATTGTGAGGTAAGTATAAAAACTTAACTTTTGAGAAAGAACTCCAAAACACGAAAAAAAAATTACTTTCGCGCCTAGCTAGTCGACTGCCTTTTTTACTCTTCACGATTTTATGGCACGCAAGCGCGTCAAATCGTGCTGGCCAGTTTGATTTTTAATAACATACAATGTGACTGCGAAACAAATCGTTCGATATTTAAAATAGTCCAGTCAACGAAGCCTTAACTTTGCCATTTTAGAGGAAAAGCTGAAACCGGTGCCAAAATTTTTCTTAATGACCCCGTAATAACATACAAAAAATGCAGGGTCGTGAGTCACCGGGTTCATACGAAAAAAAAATGGAAAAGGGTGAAAAAATTACTTTTTCCCAAAAATCTCGATAACTAAAAGAGATATGAGAAAAAGTTTTAGACAAAAGTTGTAGAGAATTATTTTGTCTACAGAAAAGATTACTATCAATTACGCGTATCGCGCACCGTTTGCTAGAAAATCGAGTACAAAGTGCACATATTGATGTAGAACCAAATTAATAAAAATAAGACGGAAATCTCTTTGGGGATATCGTAGAATGCATAAAAATATTTTTAATTAAAAAAATTGTAAAAATTCTATAAAAACGAAAAACATTGTTTGTGCGAATTTTCGCACTTTGTTCGCGATTTCCTAGGAAACGGTGCGCGATACGCGCAAATTGATAAGAACATTTTTTGTAGACAAAGTAATTTTCTACGACTTTTGTCTGAAACATTTTCTCATTTTTCTGTTAGTTTTCGAGATTTTTAGGGAAAATACATTTTTTCACCCTTTCCCATTTTTTTTTCGTATGACCCCGGTGACTCCTGACCCTGCATTTTTTGTATGTTATTACAGAGTCATTAACGAAAATTTTGGCACCGGTTTCAGCTTTTCCTCTAAAATGGCAAAGTTAAGGCTTCGTTGACTGGACTAAAATAAAATCTTCATAAATTCTAATATAATTAATTGTCTTGATTCCGATTCGAGAGAAAAAAAAAATTACCTAACTTTTTAAAAATATTCTTCTTGCAGTATGAGTATGACAGTTCTTTTTTCAAATTCAAAAACCTATGCTGTAATGATATCCATACACCCCGGCATTCAGGGAAGTAAGTGACTACTTACAGAGCAAGAGATATGTAAAACATTTTACATATCTCTTACAGAGCAAGAGATATGTAAAACATTTTACATATCTCTTGCTCTGGCGGCTGACTCCCACGCTACGCCACTTAACATAAGTGCTTTAGTTACTTTGGGGTGATGTTGTCGCAAACATTTTTAAAGAATCCATTTTCTTTGCCAACCCTTAAATTTTGGTCCTCGGCAACGGTCAAACGTAATAGTTTTATTGTTCATTATAATTTAAAAACAATTAAGTAAAACCAGTTCCTAGACGTCCACAATTTTGTCTTCCAGAACGTTTGAAGGTCGTCGCACAAAATTGAAAAAAAAATGTCTAGATGCGTAAATAAAAAACCTAGACGGACGAGGACGCACATTTTGCAGAGCTTTATAAGACCTAGGCCCGAATAAATAAAATTAAGGTTTTGTGCTAGGCAAAAGGACGCAAAGAATAGAAAACATGGAACTTATTTATCAACTAAATACATGTAGTACATGAGTACAAAGTATGTATGTTTATATTTCTTTACATTGGAAAAAATATTTCTTATAGCGAAGCTCGTCTGACTGGACTCTGGATCAAACAGCCAGAAGTTGAGTTGAGAAAACATTTTTTTTATCAAAAAAGGAAACTGAAGGATAAATGGGATATATTTTAATAAAGATAACGTTAATCAGCTGTTGGAACAATGCCAAAGTTAACAGTGGGTTTCGAGCGGCAAAATTTATCACATGTACCAATAAAATCTGTCGGTTAAGTGTACTTCATATTTTTTGTTCTAAGTAAAAAAAGGAGTTTTGGAAAAGGACACGAATTGGATCCCAAATAAAATACTACTAAGCTTAACAATAATATTTTAAACAACACATTTATAAGAATGTTACGTCCAAAAAAAAATGTGTCTCAAGTGCCGAACTTAAAACTGACTTCTTTCACTGATGACTAGAGCAAAATATACCACACATACCAACTAATTACCCAAAATACCTATAGGCGCACGTTTGTGTCTTAAGATCAATTTTGTTACACCAAAACTGACAAAAACACAATAACTTTGGTTTCCACAGTTAAATAATGAAATACACGGTATTAAAAATACTCATGATAATAAAAAAAAACAGCCATGCTTATGTGGGTGGACTAACGTGACGCGATTAGTTTTCAAACACTGCGCCAAATTAGATTACAAAATATATAGTAGGTATATAGCGCGACTCTTTGGTTCACTGACCAACTACTGTGTGTCTATTTTGTAGTTGAAATTCAACTTAATTGCTAGAACAAGCTAATAGACTTTATATTTGAAAATTCTAATACCCCTATTACAATTAATTTTTCTATTATGCCTATTTTCGGATCGTACCTAATGGACTTCTGAATAGATCAGTGTCTAATGTCTAGTTATATTTTATATTGGTTTACCATTGTTATTAAATAATATTCGAACAATTTGAAATTGCAGGCACTGCTAAAGGAAAGGTAAGATATACATAAAAACATTTTTTATTTAAAAAAAATACGACTGAAACCTGCAAGATTATCTTGACTGCAAGATTATCTCGAATGAAACTGAAATACCTATTAGATAATGCAGATTCCTAAAACTCGTGCAAATGCAGATCTAAACGTTTTTCCGTCTCCTTTGTTTGAACTACGTAAATAAATGTCGCAAAAACTCAGATTCCTTCGTTCGTAGATAATCATTATCTTCGTAATAAGAGGACGATCACACAGAGATATTTTCTCTTGTTTACTAAATACTACGAACTAGGATAGGAAACAAATATCTTATTGGTTAAATATGTTTTCTCATTCATTCCATACTGGACTATAATCAATATAACGATTATTTCTATTAGTTCGGTAATTGAATATGATTTGTATTTGTATATACCTATGTCACCGTAAAGTTGCAAAAACAATAAAAAATTGCCACATAACGATTTTCAGTTAAACCGACTAATCAGAATAGCCTTTAGACTTAGTAAAACAGTTTTATAGATTAAAAACTCGCGAGAAAGATTTTTTTAAATTTCACTGTTAGGTACGTAGGTTAGGTATACAAGCATAATAAGGAATATAATAAATTAATTCATACTTAACTGTTTATCTGCTACCTACTCCTATCATGAAACGAACTTTGTTAGGAATTATTAAAATGAAAGTGATTTAAGTATACAAATGGCACATAATAAAATTATTCCTCGTAGTAAATCAATGAGTAACTTTTAATTTGTCTTCTTATGTATGATAATTTCTCAAATACCTATGTATTATTCTTTTAAAGAAAACTCGATTGAATAATTTACGTGTTTTAGTTCTACAAATAAAAATGTAATATTCGGCGCAAGCTGTAATGATTCGTGTTAAACTTGAGATTTGGCCGAGTGATGAAAGGTCATCTGAGTTTATTTCCGAGGTTATTTAACATGTAAAACATGTTTTGAAAACATCTATTATATAACAACATACCTAACATAGGCTATTCAATAGGGCTCCTCTATCAAATAGGTAGTTAGGCCCTGTTTGAATGGTGGAGGATCCTCTGGTCTTAAAGCCTTTTATTTTAGGCATCAGCTTCAAAATAATAAATTTATTATAAGGACAGGGTCATAGGTATAATGAGTTGCAGTTAGCCTGTCGGACTTGTGAGAGACAGAACAGAGTGTGCTACTATCAAACTTTCCAAGGCGGGACTCGAACCCACCACCACTGGATTGTAAACTTATCGGGTTGACGACCACCGGACCGGATTATTATTATAAAGCAAAGATGAGACATATTAATATCTAGGAATCGCAAAATAATGACGTAGGCCTATAAGATAGCGTAAGAAAAAAAACTGGTTTTTCCGCCAACTCTGATGATGTTTAATGCCTATTCTAAGGAAGATAATGTTGTTGATACAAACACAGACACTGGTTCAAACACACAAACGTTGGTTCTGTTGGCAAAGCATCGCGCTGTATAAATCTGCAATCAGTTCATGGAAATGATACGAAATGGTTCACGAGGTTAAACACCTGCTTGATTATTGGTAGGTACCTACTGCGAATGTTTCGTTTTAAAACTTTTCTATAACTATGGCAAACTTAAATGATTCGATCAGCTGTTAGAAATAATCTTGTATCTTTCGTATCCATATAAAATATGTATCTAATAAATAAACGCTCACCTGGATGATTATACACCTTTTTTTTTTTTGATTATACACCTAATATAAAAATTAATTTTGCACGTAGTTGTCACGTTGTTCACAAAATACTCGTAAATGACGTCATTATGTTATAATAAGTAACACCACGTTCGGTTATTAATCTTTTTTTGACAACTGCAAAAAGATAGGTACTGACTGAGTACTGACTGGTCAGGTAGGTATTATTGAAGAAGAAGTTTGAGTTGGCTTTATGCATATGATTAGATGTCACGTGGGTTCAACTTTTTGGGAATTCCTATCCAACTAAGAACAAATTGTTTTGCTTAACACAACATTATGTGAAAGTAAAAAAGAATTAGTTTTTTTTTGGTTGCGAAATACATTCCATTTAACGTTAAACAGATTGGTCTTGGTTAGAACTATAATTACAAAATAGTGTTTTTAAAAGAAGGCGTCTAACTAAATGAAGGCATCAAATCTTTTAAGAATCAACATGGAATCAACAAAGGTCAGGCTAAAGGCAAAGTATTTTGTATAGTTCAAACTGATTGCCCGTATTATCAAGTTGACATTATTTAGAAAGAGGTCATCGGTCTATCAGATTATGAGGATGTGCGTCGCAGGTAGGTACTCACAGAGTTACCTACATAGCGTTATTTTAAATTCAAACGATTACGAACAGGCGAAATTAATATTTGGAAAGTACCTATGTAAATGCTTAGTTACTGTTTGGCACTGAACTGTCTAAGGGCAGACGTGGCGCTTACCATCAGGTGTACGATCTGCTTGTCTTGTTACACATTTTCTTGATATACAAAATCACAGAAATTAACCATTGATCACAGTTTGTTTTTAGACGGGTTATAAATGTGGGGCTCTCCGTCAGGCATACCCACTAAAACCCCTGCGACGCTCCCTCATCGTCCATAGTGAGGAGAGACCATGGTAAGCGGCATAAGCCTTGTACGCGGTCCTTCCACTCCAATAGGCCGATACTTTATTCCCAATCAACATTCTTAATATTGTCATGGTAATACGGTCCTATTTCAATTTCAAATATGCGGCTACTTTTGTGCATTTTAAAGTATTAAACCAGGGTAAATTGTCGAATTCTCAATGCAAATAGACCTTTTTTGTTATCAGTACCTACACGATTCATTGTATTTAATGACAGAATAAATTGTACAGATTTGGAGAATTGGAGAGCCAACTGCCTATCAGACTATCAGGCTGTTGCCGGAACATTAAGCAAGTACGATTAATTCATTTTGAGTGAGATTTAAACAATTTTTTTAAAACATGCAACGGATGAATATTTTCATAGAATAGTTTACTCATGCAGTAGGTAGGTGCTTCCTTAGAGATGATTATTTGCGAACCACACATTAGTTGTAAACTTTTCCCGTAGAATGACGCATAGGACTATAGGAGGCCCTACGTATAGATATTTGATGCTGTGCGTATTTTTAAACTTTCCCAGTACTATGCGGACGTATACTGAAAAACGAAACTAGCAATATTTTTTACGTGTCTGTGCGTCAGTCAAAAGGTACTTTGTACTGAAAAGAACTAAAAATATTAGCTGCCAGCCACAAATTAATGAAATACTGCGTAGAATGTTGTTTCAGGTGAATTTATCAGTCGCCCTTGCCATATGGCGAAATTGGCTAACAATAAAATTCTACGTCTGCTTTCTGTTAAAAGAGCATTTTTATACATCGACATCTAGCCTCAAAACTAAATTAGGAAGGGCTTTATCTGATTGTTTGTTTCGGAAAGGGCTCAGTTACAATTACGGTATCCTATAAAAATAATATTCACGTCTTAATTTGTCTTTTAGAAGTGTACAATTGTGGTTGCGTCCAGTAGTAAATATAACGTACGTTTTCATTTTAGTGACGTTTATTGCACTGCCCCGTTGCGTAGCGGCCACAAAACTTGTGCAGAAGCGTCAAGGCAATATTTTGCAAAAATTTTGAAATACTGTAGGGGCTTTTGTTTGACCGTTTTGGTGAAACGTGACTTATACTCATTCGACTCTGCGGCACGAGCGGGATGTCGTTGGCAGAAAGCCATAATTGTACGTTTGGGTCCGACGAGTTCTGGTTTACAGGCATTAAAGGAAGTGTTCGCTCATGATACAAGACATTTTTATATGTTACAATACGAGTTTATATTTACTATGAAGAAAGTTTTTCATCAATATAAGTATTTTTTGTTTTATTTAAACAGTAAAAAGGTTGGCTATTCCGTAATTAATCATTAATTGCCCGGGTCTGTCCTGCCTGGTCACACTTTGATGCGAAAGCCGCGCCTGCGTTCCTGGCTTTAAATTCGTCTTTGGAACAAAATTTGGGATTGGAAAATAAGACATATCAATTTGCCATATACTAAGCATATAAAATTTCACATAATTACAAAGATAAGACAATTTTTTTATTTATAAAACTAACTCTTCTGAAGTAGGTATTTAGTTATTTATATATAATTTTGCATTAAAAATAAACAAAAAAGATATTTAGTCATTTTTGTATAATTATGCAATACATTTTAAAAATCTTTTATTACTGCGCTATTGAATGTGCCATGTGTATGAATAAATAGTTAAATTAAAAGTCCTATTAGATGCAAATTACTCACATAATATTATACACTAAATAGTACATTGCTGTCAAATCCTTTAATGTTGTAGAATGTGTTATTTTCATTGGACTTTATAACCATAGCAAAATTGTATATATGTATTGAAGGAAAATCTCCAAATCTCTGTATTTATTTCTTTGTGGTTATATTGTTGGCCAAGTGGTTCCATAAATATATTTTAATACAGTATGAGTTACATGAAATAATAACGGGATGTTTCAATTTATATCCTAGTCTGCATTCACTTCTCATGTGTTACACATCCTGGTTGTACACACAATTCACAGAATGTCAACTTATACGACACAATGATACAGCCCATTGGAATCTTTGGTACAATAATATTAACACTAGACTATAAATTACTTACCTGGTATTTAAATTGGTTTTAAATATAGGCTTAAAATAAATGCTTCTGTGTTTCTAGATGTCTGTCTCAGTCTAATTCTTAAGTCTCTGTTATACTTTTTGTTTACCATTTGACTTTTTATGTTATGCTAACAATTTCCAAGCAGGTGTACAACATACTGACACTAGATCTGAGTTGTATGTGTTGCGTTTACTGTTATTTAAAAAATAATTTATATAGAATTCAGATATTCAGAAAGAAAAAACTTAACACATCCTACTTATATCAATCAAAAGGTACATACTTTAGAAAAGCTGCAAATCACATCCAGTTAAATAAATACATGCTAGTAAATCTAGTTGTAGTATTATTTATAGTTTTCTAATAAATACAAAAATTGAAAACTATTACTTATAATTATTATGGTTTGTTGCGATTCAGGAAGGTTAAAAAGTATAGTTGAGTAGTAAGGTTTATAAGAAGAAATAGGTAGAGATCCTGGTGCCCTTGTAGTTATATTAAGATTATGTTTAGCGTGTTTCGAAAACAGATTTATGGATGGTAAAAGTTAGTTGATTTAGGCAGCAGTGAAAGCTCTTTTTTAATGAACATCTGACCGAAGAAAAATCACACAATTTTCAATCCCTTGCCATTAGAATAAGAAAAAAAATTACTTACCAAGTGTAACACAAATGTACGGCTTCTATCAAAGGAGGAAATTAACTGAATCAATCTATGTATTCCACTAGCATGTCTGGCTTCTGTTCGTCACGCAAGGTCAGCAAAGTAATTTTTTGCTTTTCGTTTCGTCAACAACAGTTTCGCATCGCCATGTCAATGTCACTGTCAACCAACAGCTGTCAACGTTCGATAAATATGACGTTTTACTTTTCTGCCTGGCACTGGCATTCAGTGATACAAATAATATTGTTCGAAATTAATTTACTTTTTTTTCGCACTCTGACAGATCAATCATATCCATCTGGTACATACAATTCATAATTATTTTAGTCGTTGAAAGGTCTAAAATTATGTATTGAACAAAATGTTTTCAAGTCAGGGAATAATGCGGAGAGATCTTACGTGGTCTTTGATAAATCAAATTGGTGAAAAAGGCAGTTAATTAATATTTTTTTACTGCAGGCTGCAGTAATTTGGGCCAATTCAGATAAGTAGCGACTCGACTTCATAAAGTATTTGGGGAGAAACTGGTTGGTTCGGCTCCTGAAAATGGTCACTGTATAACTCGGTTTCGCCATTGGGCGATAGATGGCGCTAATTGTTAAAGAACGGGCAACGGGTCTAATTCGCGCCATTCGCGCGGGTTGTCTAAAGCCCGCTCTACACTTAGCCCGCGAATCGCGCGCGATGGCTGCGAAAGGGCGCGAACGCTAAGTGTGGAGCCGTCTCCTATTTTATGCGAAACGGCACCACACTTAGCGTTCGCGCCCTTTCGCAGCCATCGCGCGCGATCCGCGGGCTAAGTGTAGAGCGGCCTTTATTCAAACCTGTTAGAAACTACCAAGCAAGACACAAGTGAGGTCAGAAATTGGAAATAAATCGCGCTTCAGTCCACTTCAGTCAAGACGTGTGGTGGTTTCATTTACGGCGTCTTCCGAAGGCCACTCCTCGAACATTGCGAAGGTTGTACCAGTCAATATTATTAGGTGTACCTAAGTGTTTATAAATTTTATGAATACGTTGCTATTTGTGCTGCTGCTGTTACAGTCAGTTACCTGTATGTTTTTAAAAACGTGGGTATAGGTAGGTACTTTATATTTAAAACTAGCCTTCCGCCCGCGGTTTCACCCGCGCGTTATTTATTTTTTCAAATATTACCCCCCCCCCTTACCCCACATTTCCGGGATCAAAAGTACTCTATGTTCACCGGGGATAGTGTAGCTATCCAACAGTGAAAGAATTATTCAAATCGGTTCAGAGTTTCGGAGCCTACTCAATTCAAACAAACATACAAACAAACAATCAAATCTTTCCTCTTTATAATATTAGTACCTATAGATGAGGCAATGTGTTGTTCACATTTTTCAAAGGTTGCTGTAGATTTTGGTTCTGTTCTTAACTCTTTGACTTGGGCTGTGCAAGTACATACATACGCATTATTCTTAATATTCCTTGGAAGAGTGGCTAAGCCGCTCAGGTATAAAACCCGGAGGTCGTGGGTTCGATTCCCGCCTTGGGTCTGGTTGGTGGTAGGACTTTTCAGAGTCCGACTGGCTAGCTACCACCTCCACCAGGTGAAATCTGCCGCCAAAACAGCTCTTGCTGAGTTCCGGTAATATTAATGTGGGAGCCAGTACACTTGAAATTAAAGGCTCGAAGACAGATGAGCCTACAGTCTGGCAGCACGTTGATTGAGCGACGCTTCCAGATGAAGCGTCCTTCAATGACATAGGCCGCAGTTATCGCTTACCATCAGGTGGCCTGCGTGTCGGTCTGTCTGCCAAATGATGTGGAATAAAAAAAAACACACAAAAAACTTTTCCTTAACGTAACCAATTTATTTTTGTAGTCGCGTCTGATCCCGGTATCGGTTGCACAAAATTTTAATTATTTTTTGGGGTGCAACCGATCCCGGTATTCGAAGCAACTATCGATCGGTATCCGTTGCGACTAAGGACGGATACCGGGATCAGACGCGACTACCCCAAAACAGAAGAAGTAATTTTGGATATAATTTTGAACTGACCTAAATGTATGTTTTCAAAAGTAAAATAGAATAGGTTTCTTGTTCAAAATATGACTTTTTCACAAAAAAAAGGCTTATTCAGACGAAAAACTAAAGATGTCAACCCAAAATTTTGTATTTGCGTCAATCGAAAGCCACTTGTAAATTTAAATTCTCCGCTTCGCCCGGCATTAAAGACAACTTTGGTCCACGACTAACTTGTTTACCCATTCAAAGGAAGCATGTCTTGAACCTGTAAGAGTTTTCTTAAGCTCGTTCAGTTTTCGCTAGCTCAAAAAACGCACAGAAAATACGTAAGTTTCTGTTGCGTAGGTACAGTCTCTCTTTGTATCTTCAGCCGTCAGTTATGATAGTTGCGAAGAGTACGTGTGTGGAATATTGCCTTAGTTCAGCGCCCTGGGTTATTTGTTTGCTCGAGTGTGCCTTATGGGATCGCGAAATTAATATTGTGAATTGAATTTGAGAACAACCACTGTAGGTCTCAGCCTTGTGTGATGTAGGTATGGTTCGTTTTACTGCGGTCGCATATTGTGCGCGTACTTAATACCTGTGCGTATTATTTTTTATAATTTTTAAAGCATATTGCCTGCTTAATGGCGATATTAATACAAATATATTAGAAAAAATTCAATTTGTCCAGGTATCAGGCGGGACTCGAACCCACGTCCCTCGCTGTCCGGGCGAGTGCACTACCAACTATGCTACCGAGACAGCGAGGGACGTGGGTTCGAGTCCCGCCTGATACCTGGACAAATTGAATTTTTTCTAATATATTTGTATTAATATCGCCATTAAGCAGGCAATATGCTTTAAAAATTATAAAAAATAATAATGTAAAAATAATCTCTTCTCAAAAAGATTGGTAAATACTTGTAAAAGTATTCCATTCGGATGTTGTAAGTAGTAATTACTGCAACGTTGAAGAGATGGCGCTGCCGTAGCGTAAATCAATACTAGAAGAAATTCAACGGGTCCACTAAGGTCTCGGTAGCATAGTTGGGAGTGCACTCGCCCGGACAGCGAGGGACGTGGGTTCGAGTCCCGCCTGATACCTGGACAAATTGAATTTTTTCTAATATATTTGTATTACCTGTGCGTATGTTTGCTAAGCTTAATTACTCCTACAATAAATTGCTCTTTGCTCGTGTAATTCAACATTAATTTATTTGGTGATTAAGAGTAAACTTTTGGATTCAGGTAGGTACTTAACCGGAATTTATTGATTCCGCTTTTTCATACTAACTAGAGTTTGCCGCACTTTTTGATAGAATGTTTGAATAAGTACCTACCTACCTACTTACGTATAGTACATATGTACCTACTTAACTACTGTACTAAAATCTAGGATGATTCCTGCGACAGGTGTTTCAATGACATTTCTAGGGACGTCGTCGTCGTATTATAAACAAATGTGAAATATTTGCTACTTACGTAATCGATTCTTCTATCGATTTACACTGCAAATATTCTTTTTTCAAATATCCACCCTTCCCCCCACATTTCCGGTATCAAAAGTACTCTATGTTCACCGGGGATAGTGTAGCTATCCAACAGTGAAACAATTATTAAAATCGATGCAGTAGTTTCGGAGCCTATTCAATTCAAACAAACATACAAACAAACATTTATATTATTAGTATAGATAATATTACCTACCTTTAACACCTACGAGGAAATGCCAAACTCTGCTTGGTCAGTCATCGTAGAGATTCCCATATCATTCATATTATAACCTTTCTCCGAAATTAACTTTTATTGTGGGTACATAATTCCTGTTCCTAAGTATTCTGTGTTAATAGTACCAACTATCGTAGTTTCTACTGGAGACGTGTTGGTTCATAAATTGGAATGTGTTTGGCGATTGTCGAAGCGAATAGATGGTGCTAATGATACAATGCTACAGTGCTTGTATTTGACAAAGACGAACTATGTCGAGAAGTGTCGTCTGAGTCCTATTCCAAAGAAAATAAGGGTTAAAATCTGTTGCACTTGGAGCATTTTGAAGAAAGATGACTTGGCACGTGGACACTGGCCGTCTTCTATTGCCTTTGAATTCATTGTGGAAGTTCAGTGCTGCTATTCAGACGATCTAGTTCACAACTTGTTACCTACGCTACGATAAATTTGAAAGGAATTGATGCCAATTGTAAAGTTATGTAAAATAAAATGTACAAGCTCTAAGTATGTGCTATCACGTATAAGTAAGCGCACTGTTAAAATAGCCGTCTCAGCATTTTAGATTATGATGGATGAGGATGATGCGTGGAAAAATGAGCCTTGTTAATTTTTAAATCTCACTTGACATCGCTGCTATCATTTAACACTATCTAAAACAATATTATTTATTACATAACTACGTTGTAGGTACTTGCCCATTTTGCCAGATTTATTATTGTCAATGAATCAATGAAACAAGTATACCTACTGTGCTGCAAAACACTGATGAATTATAAAACGATAGTGTAATAGGAATTTTCCTTAGAATTATAACTTATATTCTAAGAAATTTTCAATTTCGAAACCAACATGCTAAATTTTATTTTTATTTTAATTAGAAATACATGTATATTA
Source organism: Mecyna flavalis (assembly GCA_949319885.1). Lineage (NCBI taxonomy): Eukaryota > Metazoa > Arthropoda > Insecta > Lepidoptera > Crambidae > Mecyna > Mecyna flavalis. The sequence continues at coordinate 7,532,134 of OX439435.1, read as the reverse complement.
TGTTAACGGAAATGTGTGAAATCCGTCATTGTATACATTTCCTAGGAAATGTATGTAATTCCTAAAATCGCCCGGAAATGTGTGAAATAAATTATATTACACACATTTCCTAGGAAATCTATACATTTCCTAAATAGCAATCGGAAAAGTAAAACATCTAAGATATGTCAGTGTTTTGGTAATTCAAAGAATGGCAAATCGTTAATTTGGGTTTTCAGGGTTTAAAAAAAATAACCACGAAGGCTAAGGCGGGAGCTCCGCTACGCTCCGCTCCCGCCTTAACCTTCTAACCTGTACCCATCCGAGTCGATTTCCGCCTCCGGTCGTTTAAAAAAATGTTTGTTTATCTCACTAATATTAGTCGCTCAGTTATTATTTATTACACCTCATCAAACACATACTTTATTACAGAAAGCCTCTTTTTATACTTTTCCTAATGCAATATTGGAATTATATAAAATTCCTAGGAAATGTGTATATTACCTAGGATATTTATGAATTAAAGAATTTTCAAAGCAATATTTAATACATTTCCTAAATAGCTTCGGAATTACATTTCCTAGGAAATGTACACAATTCCTGGATTTCATACATTTCCGGTAACATCAAAAGTATTTTAAAAGTGTAAACAACTTTTATACCACTTTATCCATTACCATAAATACGTGAAATTTAAAAAAGTTAGTGTAGAACAGCAATCTGTAGTGTATTCTTTAAAAAGTGGAAGTAATCACAGTGCTCATCCGAGGAAATAAAACGACAGATGTGAAAAAGCACTGATTTTCTTTTTCATTTACACATCTTTTTTTATTCACACGTGTATGTAGCACTGTAGTTGCTCGTTTATACCCGAGATTTTAAATCTTTTAGGCTCATTACACATTTTAACACTTAATTAGGAGGTAAAGAGTTTAAGTCCGACTTCCGAGAGCAGAAGCGCAGTTTTATTCTCATGAGAAATTAACCGATCCATTAGTTTTAATTCACTCGCCAGCCTTCCTTATTCCCTCAGTGTTCGGTATAAAAATGCGTTAAAACATCGCCATCGCGTTCAACTGCGAAATAAAACTGAGATATGGTGTGTAAAGAGTAATTTTAGTTCCAGAGTTGGGCCATTTCAGTCCCTGTTTTTGATACAGATGTTTCGTTTGGTATCATCTTTTTACTTTTCGTGTTTTCTGGGAACATTTTTCATGAGCTTAGTTTGGAATTTTCGCAATCAATGTACCCGTGTGGGAATGCTAATTTAGTTTTTACTGCCAACGTTGAAGCGGCGAACTTTTTTTGTTACAGATAGTTCGCTCGCTCTATTTTATATGTAAATTAGTATTTATTACTTAACGTAACACACACGGTAAATTTGCTGTCACATTCCATTGAGATGAAGTAGGACTTTTTATGGAATATAAGAATTCATAAAGACCAAAAATTAATTGTGTAATTGTTGCGAAAAATCATGTTATGTGGAATAACTAACAGTAAGGTTGGTCACTTGCCTCACGCACCCCTCCTTTTCAGTATAAGTTTGAGTCAATGAGTTTAGTTTAATGCATTGAGTTCTAATTAATTTAAGACCTTTTGGCAGATTAGGGAGGATGATGTGCTGCTAATTACTGTATACGCGTATAAAAAAACCACAAATACTTTACCAAACTGACGAGATTATGTATCAAAAACACATAACTATTCTTAGTACGCTAAAGAAAGTTTTCCTATTTCATTAAACGTATAATTTTCCTCAAGTCTCATTACTCTGGGCAGAGTAACTCCACGTCTGGTTAGGAACCTTCCCTGTTTACGGCCAACCAGCAATATTGTGCGTACAAACTTAATGAAAAGGAAACACCAGAGAATTACAGAGCGTGGAAAAAAACATCGGTCAAGAGGAAGTCGGGCGTGTGTTATCGGGTTCTGTACTCTATAGCTGAAAAGGGCAGAGTTGTAACAATATTATCTCAAACTGTAAAGCTTGCGAAAATACGTTTATTTTCGGTATGAATAAAATTTAAATGCGTAACGAAACGATTGATTTGATTGCGATGAAGTTTTAGTGATTGTTTTACAACTCTTTGGAGCGAACATTTTGCATTTTTTTTATAAAATCCGAAACGTTGCTTTAGTTAATACAATCACAACTCGTCATAACAAATCGGCGAAAATCCAAATATTTAGGAGGTTAGAAAACATCTTTTAAGTTTGAAAACTTTTAAGTATGAGTGTACTTGACAATCTGTCAAAAAACTTGAATTCTGTCGGTATGAAATAGTTATTTATGTGACTGTTGCATAATGAGGGTCATTAAAATACGAATGTGGTTTTTAAAAGGATCACATGAGTATTTTAATGCCTAATTATGTACAGTCACATACATAACTTTATCTTCATTCATACGATAAATGTCTATTTTAAAGTCAGGATCGATGTGAAACCGCGTGGAATATAATCCGTAGTACCAGGAGAGCAGAGAAGAACAAGAAGCTAGGCTAGCTCGCGTCTTTCAAACTCTTTGATTTAATGAATAGTTACGCTGCGGTTATGCTCTCCTGGTACCTTTGAAAATACATCAAGATGTTTTGCTTACATATGTTAGCTCAAATCCATTAATTTTTACTTTTTAAGAAGACGTTCGAAATTTGAACGTAATTAAAGTATCGGTTACCGATACTAAAATGTAAACATTACGATGCAGCCACAGATACTTATATCTAAATTTAGGGCGTTTGCTCATCGCTCCTGACTATAAAATAGACATATTATGGTATGGATGTAGATAAAGAATATTATTATCTTAGGTAAGTTTGTATCAGTTTATTGTACGTCTTTCTGCATGGCAAAGTCCTTCATCATTGAAATCAAGGCATATTGTCATAATTCGTCACAAGTACACCCAGTTGTTACCAAGCTTTTATAATAATAATAATATATAAAACAACGATAGATTTTTACTTTAGTCATAAGGAATCCTAAAAGCACACGATTTACACGCGTGTAATATTACTATTTGCAACTAAGTAGATGGTTGTTGAACGAGATAACTAAAAGGCTTTTCTAATTTAAGCAAATAGGCTGGTTGCAGAAAAGGCAACGAGTCTGTAAAGTAAATTCGTACAGTATTTTCACTTGAATTACTGTTATAAACATTTACCAATTTGTTTTTAGCGATTCAAGCGTTCGAGATACGGAGTTTTATTATAATAATTGTCTCTATCTATACTTATATTTTTATTTAACTAAAACCACAATATTATAAGCGAACAGCCACAGATAAATAACTACTTGTACTACCGAGTCAAAAAAAACCGAAGGTTCGTTATAATAAAATAGGTAAATATGGCCCCCAAAAATAAATACAAATTTAAGAAAACTTCATCATACATGGTATAATAGCCAAATTAAAATGTTGTTTTTTTGCTAATAAATAATATTCTTGGACAATATTCACCCAGTGCAGCGCCATCTAGCCAAACCAAGCTTAAACAATCCATGGAATTATAGTGGGTAGATTGATATTGTATCTGCTCTACCAATTTTTAGTTCTACCAACTTTAGGAAGATGGTGAAATCAGTCGCCTTACGTCGTCCTTTGGACAAGGCACGTTTTCATATCTCCTACGTACTGTGTCGTGAATCCGTGAACGTTTCACGTGTTATCTCGTGTCGTGCCCAAGCCGTGTTTGTGTTAGTGTGTTCTCTTTCTTACCAGAAACTATAAGACGCTGTCAATCTGTGCTTATACTCAAGTGTCTGTGGCAAGTGGTGAGGGTAGCTGCTATCCTGATTCCTGGGAGTTAATGGATTAAAGGTTGGTGGAGCTTCATCTATTTACCGATGATTGGCGAGGATTTACATATTTTCTCACATTTCTCAAATCCATTAAATCAGAACCAGCTCAATGGTTGTGTAAATATCGCACAAAGTTAACTTGTGCTAGACAATTTTATTACCCAGTTTTTTTTTTTGGAAATACGTACATTTATGTAGAAAAAAGCTTGTTCAAAACCTAACACATACAATGTTTGAAACAAGCGGGGACTGGATCCTTACGATTAGAAATGCAAATCATTCCCTTAGTTGTAATTGATGTTTCTACAACAGGTTTTTATATCAATATCTACGGGAAAACCAGTATATGAGCAAGTAAAATCTTCTATCATCTATCTTTTTCTTGAGACTGTATCATGTTTATGAATTCCTCGGCTAAACGAAGAGTAAACCTTCAGCGCAGCGAGCATTTTGCTACGCTATCCGAGTTCCGTTATAAATAATTCACCTTCAAAGCTCCTGAAAATCCTACATACTACATGTCATTTATAAAATACACAGCATCGAACCTAAAATTGACTTACTATCGATTTGTATCAATGGAAAATGAAGCGAGAACGTGAAAAACGTTTTGTGGAAAAGTAAACAGAAATCTTTCTCGGAGCGAAATCGTTTTATAAAATAAAGTAAGTCCAATAATTCAACACTTCGTCGCTCTTTAGAGGACGAGAGATATAGAATGGAGAAAAACGTCCCTAATTCAGTTTGCAGTCGGGCGGTGTGCTCGGCGGCCACTAAGTCTTTCCATCAACTGTAGGTAGGTGTGATATCTATCGGCGGTGAGTGCCCACAGTGAGTTGTAAAGGACCTCACTTACTCATTGTTAATGTTTGTAGACTCGTGCAAAATGTAGTTTTAAAGTAAAATAAAATACCAAGCGTCGCGGTAGCTACTAAATCTTTAGACCAAATAGGTAAGCTATTTCTATCGTTTGGGCGTGCCCACACTGAGTTTTATAGGAGTCAATTTATTCATGGGCAATGTATTGTACAAAACTCGAGGGTTTTTGACATAAAATAAAATAAGGTATCAGTAGCCACTTATTTTTCCATCTTACTAAAAAAAGAAACCCTTATTAATAGCGAGTGGTCACAATATCAGGTATACAGGACCCGACTCACTCATTGTTAATGTTAAGTTTGTAGACACATAAATTATAAAATATATTACAGAGGTATTTTACAAATACGAAATAATAGGTGTGACGACTTGGCCTCTTTATAATAAAATTACTCATTGTATTAAACTGTAAAAGCAAACTCCTTAAAAAACACTTTGAAAGTAAACTCCTTAAAAAACACTATCTAGTGGACTTGTGATTTCTGTACCAAGTTGTCAAATGCCTGGTTAGTTAATGGATCTGTCAGCTGACCAGGGCCGAGTCAGTAGGTAACAGAAACATGTCCCCGTGGGTGTCGGTAGATGGCGATTAAGGAAACGAGTAAGGGGTTTCCGATTGACTGGATACCGCCAATCCGTTTTCGGGTCACATGATAGACAGCTGTTAGATGTCTTAGTAAAATTTCCTTCATATTCACACACATATTTAACAGCCTTCATATTTTATGTGTTGTAATTATGATTGTTATTATTTTTAATGTCAGTAACTCTTTATTACTAAGTGTTCAATGTAGAGTTCAAAACAGGACCAAAATTAAAAAAAACTTGTCTTAAAACGCTATATTTAACATTTCCCAAGTGCTTACTTGCGGGGCAAAAATGTCCTAATCATGTTCAAAGGCTTGGAAAAAAGTGTGCATAAAAATTGTGCTGGTAATGTGAAGAGTACCTAGATGTTCGCAAAAATTAATATGACTCATATTTTTCTTGCCATTTGGCAAAACGACAGAAAGGCCCCTTTTGCGCAACTCAATCCTTCTTAATAAAAATAAAGCAATTCAAAATTATGTTTGCGTGGCCTTTGAAAGTCAGAGCTCTTAATTAATTAACAATCAGCGTCTACCTTTTGATTACCTTCCGGCGAAGCTAAAAAGTGAAAATAGGCTTCTAATCTATTTTTCTGAAGAGTAAAGCAAATAGCGTAACAAAGTACCGCCCATGGGGCGCATAAAATTGGATTGTAAATAAACAATGAATGAAGTACATACTGGTTTATTCAAAACGGGTAAAACGTAGGCAGCTCGGGTTGAGGTTGAATAGAAGACGAATTGAGTACATTATCTACAGTTACATTGCCGGGCTAGTTAGCTCTAAAACACTGTTATGTAGCAGTGAGCTGCCTCCATTTAGCTGTTAAAATACACTTTTTTTTGTCCCGGGGAATATGTTACCTACTACTGTCACCCTCCAAGGTGCCGGAGGGTAGTGTTTGGGACTCTCAACGCTCCGAAGAGATAGAGAAGTTTATCCACCTATCCTTTGACGTTTATAACACCACCAGCAACCGCGTAGCAATAGACTAAGAACACGCCCTAAGTCCCATTTGCGGATAAACGACTGAAATGACCGGTAGCACCAGGCCATCGTCAATGAAAGTGGATGTGCTCCCTTAGCTGTTATAGTACCGTACTTCATCGTATTCAAATACTCCGAACAGATAAAAGTGGAGATATATTAAGAAGACACAAAGCTAAGTAACTGAAAGAAAAACGGGGAGATTAGCGGGGTTCAAGATTGCCCTTGTAACTGGAAATCACATTGCTAACAAGACTTATAATATGATTGATGGGGCAGAAAATAGATTAAATGATGTTCGAATATCCGATAACTAAATAAGTGCGTTGCTGGGATAAGCTGAAAATATCGTTAACTTGAAATGTGACCAATACAAAGACTATAGTGATCCGTTAAATTGCCAATAACTTTCAGACTGTTTAATTTATCAAAGCCTCTGTTCTCATTACTGTTTATTTCATAAAGATTTATTTAAATTAACTAATTCTTGAACTAAGGTACCTAGATTATGTATACTGTTCTAAACCAAGATTGATTAGCGATCATTAGTTTCAGCATTGTTGTCAGCTGTGTAAGTAATTGAACATATCGATAACCTCTAAGGTCAGTTTTACTGATCTACCTAATCCTTGCGATTGAAAGGAGTAACTGTCGAGTTTCTATCTACCGATGTCTTATTTATTTTTCTTCTCGTTTTATCGTTTTTCTTCTCTATAAAAACAACTTTCCGAAACAGAAGAAGGTGTATTCTTATTAAGTTTAACTATCTTTATTAGTATCGTCATCATTTTATAATGATGATTATGTTTCTATTATGTAACTTAGTTTTGATGATTCATATATTCAATTTTCTAATCTCGTTAAAGGATTGTCGTAGCTTTACTGTTCTTTCTACACTGCGGCCGTCTCGTAGGGAGCGGAGTGGCTTTCATGCAGCCGCCACGCAAATTGCAGCGAAATGCAGCACGGAGTGATTGCAGCCGCGGCTTGGAGCGCGATCGCAGACGTCAAGTAGCACCTAAACAAAATGAGCCTTTGTTCCCTCTCCATCAATTATGAGAGGTGCGGGGCTCGTAGTTAAAGTGTCTTACAAGAGAACTCTGCTCTTCAAAATTGGAATACTTCGCTCTCTATTCGTGGTGTGGTTTTAAATGGGAGTGCATTCTTTTGCGCCATGTACAGTTGAGAGTGTTTGACAATTGATGGCTCTAGGAAGTGCGTTGACATAGTTTATTTGTTAAATTAGTTCTTATGTTTACTACTCGTAATAACCGTTTATCATTGCTAATACTATTAATGAATGTGAAAGTGTGACCTTTTTTCATGTCGTAACGGAGTATCGACGTGATTTTATGTACAGAAATAGTTTTGAAGCTAAAAAACATCACATTTCTGTGGGAACTTTGTATACCTAGTCCAGATAGGCGAAGAAGCAGGCGGGAAGTTAGTATTATAAATTGTATTTCTATTGTTTACATATGCTGTAGTTTTCAATTTAAAAATTAATCCAAACTTTTATCTAGACAATCTTTGTGTCTATGGAGTATAATGTAGGACTTATGTTTCCTAAGGAACTAGTTGCATCGAAAAACCATTAGTGTCTGAGACAGTCTCCTCCCAGCCTGCTTTCACTGAATGTCAGAGACAATTAAAAATGCATTAAGTTGCGACCAAAGACGAAAGACGACGTGTCCAGAGGCTTCATCTGAACTGTCTATTAATTACACGGTCGCTTTGTTTGTTTGTTTCCCTTCTAATTAAACCTTTGTGATGTTAATCACTTTGATATTTATGGGTTATAGAATTATATTACATAATATTAAAAGCAATGAAAAGGTTTGGTATATTGTTATCTGATTAATGTAATATTTTAAATTTAAGCCATTTTCCCCCCAAGACCGTTAATAATAACAAGGAGAAATAAATGAGATAAGTTGGTGAAGTTATTAGTATTATATTCCTCCATGTATATAATCCGAGATTTAACAACTCTGAGTTTTTTTTATACTAGGTCAGTAGGTTCTGTTCTTAACTTAGGTACCTACCCATTTTTTTGTGATGACAATGGGTAACAATTAAAAAAAATATAATTATGAGGAATGATAGACATTTCAAAGGATACCTGTCTATTTGTATAGATATATAACATTTTTGAACCATGTGTATCGATACATCAGTATTTCATAAAGAAACGAAACATCGATGTTGCATGATGCATCGTTTTTTGCCAAACGCAGCCCGACACACAAATATTCGTTCTTTAAATAAACACCTAGTCGTCTGCAATTTTCCTTTAAGTATAAAACAAGCAAGAGTGATTTGTAAACACGCCGGGAGTTGTGGTAACTGTTCTCATATTCGTAATATCTGATGCGGCCACTGCTGCCAGTTAAAAGCCGCTAATCCATTTGCCTTTTATGCCACTACGGAAAATGCACCGAAACGCTAGCAAATGCATGCAAGTAAAAGCTTTGCCAGTATTATTTTCTTTCACTGTTACTTTGTGGCGTCGGAACATTTTTATTATAACTGAATAAAGATTGTTGATAGATGGTTTATATAGAATACGGTATCAGGATAAAGAAAATTGACGTTATGCAAGTGTGCAATGCATTATTTATTCCTTTGCTCTCATAGCTGATGTGAAAAACAGAAGCGCCAAGAATGGAAATGTTCTCAGAAATGAGAAAACAAAAGACGAGCGGTATTTAAAAATAGAACGCCCGAAACTTTTAGCGCCATTTTGCATTTTTAAAAAGGTATTAATAAACTTCATGGAGGTTTTATTACTAGACACTAGTGATAGGTATACATTACATAAAGAGATAGAGTAGTACTCACAATTAACATTTTAAATGTGAAAAATTAAGCCAATGTCCGTAAAAGTTTTAATAATTATGTGACTATGAAAATTATGCCGGAACAAGTGAGTAAATTAAGAGAGATGCGCCTGTGTGGAACAATTTCCAACTAACTGGAGCAAGTCTAATGGACGCTGGATAGAACTGCTCGGTATTATTAATCCAAAGAAATATTCAAGTATTATTTATTTATCTTGTTGGAATATGATTCTCTAAAACTTTTAGATCCGAATCTGGACACTGGTTTAAAGCAACTTTATTTGATTTCAAAATTAAATAAAAACTCCAAAATTAACTTCGCTATAAATACTGTTCTAAAAAAAGACTTTCCTTCTTACATATTAACGACAAATAAAGTTTAAACAAACATGTCTGCAATTATAATAATTATTCTAAGTCACATAAATGTTTGCCGATGACAATAAACATTTTTATTTGAACTTCTGTATTGTAACAAATTCTTTTGTTTTGTATTAGCGCTAATAAAATATTTAAAAATTTCAACGTTCATATTTATTAAGATATGCAGACTGCGTAGAACTATAAGCAATCGTACAACTGTATAACCATACTAATAAAAACTTTCACTCGCTTTGCTGAATGGGTACTGAAATAAATGTAATATTACTAAGCTTTTTTTGGTGCAATTTTGAAACATCAAATACGAGTTTTGTTGTGAACATTGGACAAAATTGTCATAATAATGACAATAGGTACCTACTGGCCTACTGCTTTTTATAATAATAATTATGTAATATGTTGAAAACTGATGATAGTGTTTCCAGAGGAAGATTGACGTTTGGAAGAATAAAATACTTTATAGATCATGTGGTTAATAAGTAATGCCGATGCTTAAGAAGAAAACTATAGTGAATTATTTTGAACTGAAAAAAATTTAAATGAAAAATATTTATTTCCAAAAACATAGGCAAATACAAATTAAACTATGTTTGTCATTCACCCGCGCGTAATTTCTTTTGTCAATTATCCCCCCCCACATTTCCGGGATCAAAGGTACCTACCCTATGTCACTCGGGGATATTGTAGCTTTCCAACAGTGAAAGAATTTTCCAAATCGGTTCAGTAGTTTCGGAGCCTATCCAATACAAACAAACAAATCAAATCTAAATCTATCCTCTTTATACTTAATATTAGTATATGAAAAATCTGACACAAATGTTTGCGCTGCACGCTGTGCGTAGATCGAAACCCAAGTAAAATGTCAATGAATGAATAAAAAATCCTCCGATTCAAACGGAATGGATATCCAAAAGTCATTGAAAAATAAAATGTTGAAATGCGAATCCATATTCGCAGAAGAGTTGACGGTGCAAATATGCAATTATAAAGACGTGAGGCGACTATGCGTGGAGCGGGATGCAATCTGCAACTATACGGGCGCAACTCTAACAGAAACTGAAACTAACTACCGCTCGGCGTACGCCCGATTGTAACCATAATGCCTTTTTGGATATGTCGCTGAGTTTGAATTGTGTAGCAATTTAGGATTTCCTCGTTTTATATGAAGTGTATGCTTAAACTGTTTGCCCTACAACATGAAGACTTTACAAGTGTTGGTTTTTTTCTATAGTTTGAGGAAAGAGGTTAAAGAATTCACTTGGAATAAATCACTTGACAAACCTCAAGTTCGTATGATTGTATATTATTATAGTTATAGAACAACAAACGTCGTAAACTAAGTTGATTAAAAAGTAGGTAGACTAGAAAATTATGTGATATATTTTAATACAAACTAATAATTTATACGCTATTCGTATAAATCGCGTTAAATATGAGATAGATTTTTAAGAGGTTTAGAGTATGGTTAAAACTTTTCCTTTACCTTAAGGTTGACTGGAAGAGATTGCTATTAGCAATAAGTCCGCCTACATTGTATCATCCAATTTTGTTACATATTTTTCTTTTATAATTTTGTGCAATAAAGAGTATAAAATCTAATAAAAAAAATTATCTATCTATCTATGGTTCTATTTTTTCTTTCACATATGAATCAAAATTATGGTTTCTACGAGACGTATTAATGTTTTTCTTCATCTTTGAGCGAGTGAATCTTCAACAATACTATCTAATTTTTTATGCTTTTACTTCTTTGTAATTTGAAACGGTGCCTACATTGACTAGCGTAGTAAGAGCCGCTTGCAAGTTCGTAATAATGTCTAACAATTAAAATTCAATCTCGCGGAAGACTCATAATAAGGACATTATGGAGGTAGTACCGCAGCCATTGTGCAAAATAAGAGATGTAACTATGCATGGAACAAGTTGCAACTGCACCGCTGCAACTAATAGAAACTGGAACTGACTGTGTTAGACACTGCGCTCGAAACAAAACCGTTTTGGTTACTTTCATAACCATTTAGAGTCTTCATTTAAATACCTAGTAAGTCTAGTAACTTCTCTTGTGGAAATGTCGTTCTGATCTATGATTGTAATAATTATAACGTAAATTCAAACGTTGCAATACGTAGGAACAGAGCTAAAATGATCTTTCTCGTCTAGGGCACCAAGGACGATTGTAGTAGATAGTAGTAGTAGTATTTTAATGTAGATCGTAGGTATATTGTTAACGAGGGCTGGTCAATAGCCACAGGGCAGGCATAGGCTCGTCCCAATCGGGTGTGAAGGGGAAATCGGGGGAGTTTTGGGTAGTGGACGCTTTAGTCTCGAGTCCCACATACAGCAGCACAGCAGGTAATCTACTTATAAAATTGTTGTCTTATCCATAATTTTCCAAGTAAGTTAAGAATGTGAAAAGGAGAGAAGAAATCTACACTGTCTTTATCAAGACAAACAGAGACTATCCGCTTAATGCCTTACAATATTACCGGTCGTAAACTAGTCGCCGTTACCTAGATGAACAGAGAAAATGAAACTTTGTGGTGTAAATAAAAATTAAGAAGAAAATACTTAACAGATTCCTCTATAAATTCCGAGTTTGCAGGAAGGCGGGGCGGCGCGGCGTAATGAAAAGTTACAGCGGTGTGTATCTTGTAGTTATTTGGTGCGAGGTGTTCCCACTACATGGGATTAGGTCTACGGTATTAGGCTGTTTGCACACTGAGGTTGTGTCCACCAAAACCTTTTTTTGTAATTGTAAAAATAATGCTGGATAATTTCACTCAAAATGCCATTCAGGCTAAACAAAACTTGCGCTTGTTTTAGCGGAAGTGAATGATTCTAAGTACATAACATAACCACACGCTAGGTTTTTTTTTGTCTCGCATATGGTCATTAGTTCAATTCCTGTGCAAAATTTATGTCGAATTTTGCGAAAACTCGGGTTTGTGAGCACCAATCTTGCGAGCGTTGGGCAAGCGTAATGATTATGCCAATACACATCATTTTGACTATGTCTTAATTTTAGGCCTTTGTCCTGCAGTGGGACATTGAATAGGATATTTAGCCGTAGACGTACTACCATATTTTGTTAATAAAACAGCACAAAAGATGACCCGACAAGTTTAAGAACTCAATAAAAAAAGCAACGTCACAATTGATCTCTTCTCACCTTAATGTGAGAACGGCTTTTATTCATCCCGCATCATTCACTCATTTTAAGTTAACCGAGAAGAACGCCAACGTCATGAAATATGGAGGCACATTGAATAATAAATACGCCCTATATTGGATCCCGTAAACTGTCGTCATCTCGGTTTCTACGTAAGTGGATCGCTGTGGCTGAATACAAAGGGAGCCGGCTTTGCAACTTTATTTATCGTCCTTGATGATCGATACAAACTTTTACTGGTTGATTATTTCGGAAAGGATCGGGGCTTGTTACGCTCAACAATGCCGTTTCTCGCGTAGATTCATTTTTACGCTTTTGCTGTAGTTAGCTTATCTCATCATCTGTTGTACTGCATTGTTCAAAACGTAATATTGCTTTGGGATTTCTCGCTTCCATCGTACTAGATTTATCGGTGCACTAGGGAAACAGTTCACAGATAAACTTTTTTATTCATTCAGTTCATCCGTTTTTTGGAGAGATTTTGCCCTATTTAAACGTTATTCTGCCAATATAGTGAGTGATATATTTTTTATAAGCTTCATAGGCTCTAATTCTATGAAGTTGTTGCTTGCCACGTAAAATAGAGATTATGTTGTAGGAAATATATTAAATAGTACGTAATAATATGGACCACAAGTTCTCACTTAAAAACTCCCGAAAAGCAATCACAGACACAGAGCACACAAAATATTATAAATTCTAAGACAAAACATTTCCCCTAAGTTGTGATCTGAGAGACCCAATATTTTCGACAGCAAAGTCAGCAAGCATCTTAGGAAGTTTAATAAAGTTTTAAAAATAATAGCATTAAAGAAACTTCTTCGTTCTTGAGTGGCGTCAGCCGGACGGACCGTAGATGGCATGGGATGTCTTGGAAACGAGGGTATACATAAGTTGTTGCTATAAAAGGAATATTCCTACTTTGTGTAGGATAAATTACATTGTTTATAACGTATTCATTTTCAAATTGCTGACTGTCCCTGGAATTTATATAAATATAAGATCAAGAGAAAGAAAATATTTTCGATGAATGAATGACATTGACATGTTGAATGCTGCGTTGGAATGTTTATTTGTATTTAAGTCTACATTACATATTTATGAGGTATCTTTGTTGTGTCTGAAACTTTAACTTATATCACAAAAAATGCTTCATTTGAGTCAGATCATTGTATACATATGTGATGTTGTCTCATATTTAGATTTATCATTCCTGGAAAAAGTTGCACTCTAATCCTTTAATTAACTCAAGTAAGTAGATAATCATTTATTTGTCTATCCCAAAGCAGCGACGTAGTTCCTAAATCGCATTAGCGTCGTCTTCCGAGGCTTGCGCGTCTCCCCGCGGCAAAGTACATATAAAAAGTTTGTCAGATCCAAACTACTTTACACTCTTAGCCTCTTCTATATGGTACTTATACTATACGTCTGTGTGGTGTTGCATACTAAAGATATTACGTTCGCGACTTTACAGAGACCTGACTGCTTCGCTCAGAGCCTTTGTAATATAGACTCCACTCCACTTACATAACTGTTCTTACGGTGTAAGTACACCGTGTTACTTTCTTAGATGCTACAGCAACCATAATGGAAAGGAAAAACATTGTTCAACAACACTGTTGATAAAATTTTAGCTAAGAATTTGCTCTGTAATTGCTCTACTCATTAAATGTTTATTTTTCATCTGTAGGGTTGCAGCCGTTTTCTTTGTGAATTCTAATCAAATTCTTACTAAAAAGTCAGTTAGTCAATATCGTCACTGAAATGAAAGGACTCTAGTCTTTTAAGTCCGTTAAGTTAGGACTTGATTCGATTTTCAAGACTCTACTCCAAAATTACGACAAGTATTGGCCTTGTCCAGAACGGCTATTTTAACCCGCGACTCGAGTCGCTTTCGCCGCGAAATACTTGCGATACTCGTGTACGCAATGTATTGAGTTCCAGTACCTCGCCAACACGCGTTATGTGTTAGCGCATAAAGATTCGCGACGAATTCGCTTTTCTGGATAAGGCCTAAGGAGACTGAAAAGTCGCCTCTTGATCATTAGGTAAGATCAAATGTTGGGCTGGTCAATAGCTACAAGGCTGGTACACTGGCTGGCTTGTCCCAAACGGGTGTAAAGGGGAAACCGGGGGAGTTTAGTGGGTAGTGGGACCTTTAGTCCCAAGCCCCACACAAAGCCGCAGGAGTCGCTACTCGTACGTCTACTTCGTGAGATCAAAAGTACAATTGAGTCAATCACTCAATTACGTAACTTGCAAAATCTTCATCACAGGTGGCTTTATACATCTGCATCCCGAAATGAAGTCATTACGTTTGAGTGGCGACATATTTTAACGTAAACATTTTCCCACAAAATTTGAGTTCACATAATAAATAACACCTCGCGGCTCTAATTGCTAGTCGACAGAAAAAATGCTTTTATTTACGAGCGAAGTGTTTCATAATTGCTGCAATTAGGACTATTGCGGGCATTTTGTAGGTGTCGTCCGAAATGGTGCAAAGGACACTTTTGCAGCACTCTAAGTACAAATTTAATTGTGTAATAGTGCGATTTCAAAAATGTTTCTGATACCTACACTGATTTTTTAAAGTAATTGTTTACTAACTCTAAAAGATAGGTATAGAAGTTTTTGCTTACTGTAAAAGCCTGTATTATATTTAAGTGGTAGTCTATAGTAAATAGTTTTTATATTATAATAACTTAATGAGCGACAAATGCCTCAATCATCTCATAATAAGTTACTGTTGTGTGCATAATCTATGTGGGTGTATACCTAATCCTGAAATTTTCTCTGTTAGGCGGAGGTATTGTACTTAACGGTAGCTAGACTAAACCTTCATTCCATATTTACATTAGCCTTAGTGGTATAGTCAACAGCAAAATCTACTTCACAATTTGCTGACGACTCTTCAGTACACTCTTACGAAAATACTCGAATCGCTTGTAACTGAACCAAATTCCAACCCGAAAGATGAAGCCATCATACTTTCTGGAAGCGATATATTTCCGTAAATATTTTCCCGCACAATTTGAGTTCATGTTACAAATTGCGCCTCTCCGTACTAATTGGTAACGCCTAATTGGTAGTCGACAGAAAAATTGCTTTCATCAACGAGCGAAGAGTTTCATAATTACTGCAATTAGGACTATTGCGGCGTTTTGTTCGGACGGTCGAACGGGTCGGACGTGTCGCGTGTACAAATTTATCATTTTTGTACCAATTCGCGGGGTCCAGAATTAATTTTGCGAAACGGAACTGTTTACTCGAGTTTAAATGATACCGAGTTTTGGTGTCGTTTTATAAATCACGCAGTTGACTGCGATGCACACGGATCTTAGAACTTCTGAGTTTAGGATTCAGAAATGCTTACTAAGCGGAGATACCTATGAAAGTGTTCGGTTGAAAGTTTGATCCTCAGTTCGTTTCGTTGAAGTTTTTATGCATCTTTTCATAGGTTCAAGTATAACAGTTTTGTTAACTGTTTAAAACTTAATAAAGCATAACTTAAGTCTGAACTAAAATCATTAAATTATTATTTATGTTATGTATTTTGATCTTTGACACAAATGTTGGTAGCTTCCGCCAAATCTCCTGTCGCCGCTGATATCAAGAGAATATTACATATATTTAGTGACTCCAAAGTTAGCTTATTTTCATAGCACATAAATGACGAAATAAACCAAATACACCTACCAATATATGATACAATCCCATTATGTTCAGATTTTTGTAGTCACCAGAATCTACTTCTCGAATATAGAAATTGTGCTACGCGGAATTCGATGCTGCGACTGCTTTTCTAACCCCTGCACGAAACTGGTCGTCAAAATACGCTCGTGTTATTTATTTGCACACGTAAGATGTCAAACTCCACCTTCTTGCCCTTGGGCTTCGCAAGGTTCGCTCAGACGGTTTTCCGCTTACACCCAACAGCCACCGGGACATCTAAAACTTTTACCCACTATCTTTTCCTTTTGGTGTCGATTTAACTGTTATTTACATTACTCTCCCCTTCAAAAACCGAACGATTCTTGTTTTTACGGCCGTAGGTACGCCTATTTTATTATACTCGAGTACATTTCGTGGATGGTAATGGAATAGGCATGATTTTATACGGCTTAGGTATTGGAATCCCACTATTCCATTGTATTGAAAGCTTTTATTAAACGGTTCCAACTATTTCAATCCAGGCTCGATTGATATTTATGTTACATGTATCGGGAGGCACAGACGTACCCCCTTATATTTCTAGGGTTAGAGTGGTTCTTTTCTATTACATTTAATAAAAGTGTGATTCTCGTATAAAAAGTTAAATTAACACTTGCAAAATTAATGTCTAAAGCTACAACTGAGTTAGATTTTTATAATTTTAATGTTTACGCCTTATTACTCTTATCTTATGGCTTATTCTGAAAAAGAAATCATGCTAATATAAAAAATAGCTACATTTCACTTGTGTGAGTCGTAGTCTAAGAGGAGAATCGAATCGATCAAAGTTGAGAGGAAAAACCGTTCTGCGGACGTTGACCTCTGTAAAACTGTGGCTATATTATGTTAAACGATATCCGAATATTTTTGTGTCAAGCCCTGCGCATTTTTTGACCTAATTCTCCTGGCACAAGAGTGTAACATGCGACAACAACTTCATTCCAATAAACCAACACGTTAGGTAACATAGCCGACATTTATATACGTCCATGGGCGTCGTAAGTCGTAACACATTGCGTTTAATGCGCGGCGCAGACAAAACAAAGAGCGCAAAGCGACACATTACGGGACACGACGTGACTTAGCGGGACTTACACACACTGGAACATTTACCAGTAAAGAACGTATCGTTTATTTTGTTTAGTAAATAGTGTTTGTTTGGCGACCCGAAGTGGCTCGTAGTCTTCGACACGAGATGGCGCCACTGCTTCCTGTGTTCAAAACAGGTACTTAACACGCAGGTGAACTGCGTAGGGGGGTTGCACCTATGCGCATTGTTCAGGCCACTCATGCCATGTCTGGGAAATACACATTTCCTCGGATGTTCCGCCCTAGGCTCCACTCCGGCCCTCTGCGCCAGGCCGAAAATCGCCATAAGGTGGACATGGGATTGTTTCTATCGGATGTGAAAGTAAAACCGGGGAAGCTTAACGGGTACGATCATAGTTGGTTCCGAGTTCGCTAGCCTTTTTTTTTCTCGGAGGAGAATGCGTTTATGCACCATAACCGCAGGCTAGCTAAAGGACTCGAGACTGAAGAGGCCACTACCCACTAAACTCCCCCGGTTTCCCCTTCACACCCGATTGGGACGAGCTGGTGCCAGCCTTGTGGCTATTGACCAGCCCATCCCCGGGTACCCCGACTTGAGAGGCCCCAAGTCAGGGTGGCGCCTAGGGACCAAGTTCGCTAGCCTGCGGGTATGATGCTTAAAAGCATTCTCGCGTACAAAAAAAACCAAGCAAGGTTCTCGATTATAATAGCTTCTTTTCAATCGCCTTCTAAAAATGGAGTCTCAACCGGACAAGTATTTATGTAATGAGCAGTAGTGTTTATTTTGAGTCTTATGGTTATTTGTGTTTATGTACATATTTGTGTTACCTTCATTGCTTTTGAAACGCATGATATAAGTGTTTTTAAGTTACTTACTCTGAGGTAGTCTTGCGCATTTTAGTTCGCGACCGGGAGCGATCAATTTAGTTCGCCGGTCTTTGGCGAACTAGGTCGTTCTTTTAGTTCGTCCGCTCCTTTCACAAATTCCGGTTAAATAGATCAGTCGTTTGGCGTTCGCTTCGTCGCGCTGTTTTGTTTATTATTATAATGTTCATCAATCAGCTTGCAGTAGTAAATTACTTACTATTTCAGTATATTAATAAAATATAGTGGATGAATATTGCAAATGGATTCGTTTATTAGTTGATTGCAGAAAAGAAAATTATATTAGCCGTATTAATATTACGAATGTGTTTATTTATGATAGATAATGAATAAATAAAAATATATTATTTTGCAAATCATCAACGTTTTAATATTCATTAAGTTTTTGAACATCACAAACAATGGTACAAAAATATACTTATATATTATTTTTAGAGACAATCTTATACTTTGGTTCAGTATTAGCTATTTATCATGTTTTTGTTATTTTCTAAGATTTAACATTTAACGAACAAAAAATAATATCTAACTATATTTTTAAGAAAAATAACACAAATATAATATTTCAGTACCTATCAAACAAATACAATGTAGTTACCTGTTATCAGTTATTGTTGTATTTACCATAACAAAACATTCGCCACGCGCGCACCGCTGACTGACTGAGCTAAAGAGCGAAAATGAACGAACGATGAGGAATGCATGCGCGGCAAACGGTGAGTCAGTCAGTGCCCGCTCTCGCTCACAACAAATCCGCGCTCCGCGCGCCGCGTCGGAACTAGTGAACTAAGGAGCGGTCTCTCTCACTCTCTGCGACCTAGTTCGCGTAGTTCGTACGAAAGAGCGGTCTTCCGAACTAGGTCGTTCGCGAACTACACAAGACTACTCTGAGGTACGTTAGTACTATTATACATATATTCTGTGTCTGAATGCATGTGACATTGTCCGAGCTTTTTAAAAGTGATATGTACATAGGTCAGAGATTCCACACTGTATCTTACTTGTGTGTCTTCAGGCTAACCCGTTGACTCTAGACCGCTATTTGCTGAATGCTGCGGGGAATATTGAAGAAGCAATTAACGCTGTAAGGTGTGATTTTGTAATTTATAAATTTTCACGTTAGTTACATTGTTTTTAGTTAGAGTAGTTTTCTTTCAGTGAATCAAAATAGGTTGAGGATTCAGGCGACTGGGACCAAATAAAACTGGGACCGCGGTCCCAGTTACCTGATAACATTTTTGAATCGGTCGACTGGGACCATATACCTAATTTCCTTTAATGTACAGTTAACAGAAAAATCAAGTTATAACTCAGGATTTTATTTTATTTAGTATTACGGTCAAGTATTTTTGAAGTGAAAACTTCTGACTACACTTTTTTATGGGGAAAAAATGTTAAACTCGCGACAGATTAGTAAGATTGATTCGCCATGCTCGTCGAAGTTATAGGCGCCCAGAAACACCAAAGAGAAGTCACACGGAATATCTAATGGCGGAGTAGAATTTCATGGAAATAAAAGCGAGTGATGCAAAACTTCTATTTGAAGTACCAGGCGCCCATAAGTACCGAAGAGTAATCACACGGAATATTTCATCCTAAAATGGCAGCGTGGTGAATAAAATTCATGTAAAATAAAAGCGAAGTGATGCAACACTTCTATTTGAAGTACCAGGCGCCCATAAACACCAAAGAGTAGATCGAAAATTCGTAAGACGGATGGAGAGTAGACAGGCGGTGCGGCGTTGTGTCAGTATGGATTTGTCATAAAAGTGACATTCGGTTGCTAAGTAACATTGTTATGAGGAGATGATTGTCATTGCAAATAAATATTACACCACGATATGTGCATCTTCTGACTTTATTATAATTATATAATAGGAGTAATGAGTACTTACTTTATGGTGTATAAAGTTAAGAGACATTAAGACTGATTTTTATATTATTGTTTTGAGGAGATTTCTGTTGAATGTTTACTTAGAATTACTAGTTAAGTAGGCATATGAGCCAACGTGATTTTTAAAACATAATTAAGACTGTTATACTGTTTAAGTAGGTAATACAAAAACTAACTTACCTTTGCAAAAGTTAACTTTGTTTTATTTGTGACACCTTTTCTGCTAACTGTACTAAATCTTGTATTTCAACAATGGATTTGTGGTTAAAATTACGGGTGGTCCCACTCGCCTGACGAAATAAACAAATAAAAACTAATCAGGCAACTGGGACCGCGGTCCCAGTTTTGTAGTGGTCCCAGTCGCCTGAATCCTCATAGGTTCATGTGTAAATAGGTATTTGTACAGGTGGCTAGTACAGTCAGCGCCAAAATGATCGTGAAACTAAAGCTTTCAGAATCCGGAAATAAACATTCTAGATAAATACAATTTTTATCGATTTACCGCCAAAATACAAAATAATCCCTTTAAGGAGTAAATTACCAAGCAATCATTGAAGTCCAAGTTTTTAATGCTAGTAAGAAATTAGGCCTCTGCTAATTTGGTTTAATTGTTGTTGATAAATATTAGCGAGTTGTTATGTACATTTTATAACAATATAATAATATCGTAATAGGTATAAGAAATGTACTTTTATTGTAACAACAAAAAACTGATAATAATATATCCGTTTGCTTTATGTTAACGAGTTTCACGACTTTATATTTCTTGGATAAGCACCGCTAAAATCTAAATAACAAATTACTAAGCAATTTAGAAAGTACCGCCTTACAATATCTCAGATATCTTTTATTTCCAAATCCAGTCTACATTAATTTCGTGAAACGTCCGAAGACTGTTTGAATTTATATGCCAGTAGGGGGAGCCATAAATCTTTTTGAGTCACGTATTCTATCTCATGAAATGCACTTCCATACTATTAAGTGGGATTTACAACATTCGCCTGTATAAGGTTTGAAATCTTTATTATTTATGAAGATCCCGGGATGTAAGTGACTTCACGTACGTTTAAAATGCAAATCTGTTCTGGCGCAAACAAACATGCTCCGTCTTTGCTGGAATTGTCACACATCTGTTAAGTTTCTGGTGACTTAAGGAACATTTAAATAAACGTGTGCCGTTCTGTGAACGTAAACACTATCTCTGCGGTTTTGCCTGTAATGGTTCTTTATGTAAAAGGAACCATAACATTTCGTTGGGTTGTTTTATCTCTAGTCAGCCACATAAGTATGGATCATGATCCAAGATTCAGATCTCAATAAACCTCCCCAGTGGAATAGTAGTTACTGCTAATGTAGTAGTCTCTATTTCTAATTTTAATGGACACTTAAATTATTAAAAGGTAAGATGCTGTCAAGCGGTGAACCGTAGTGCGCCTGCGTGCGCCGCCGCTCCCGCTGCCGCCCCGCTGTATTCGAGAACGGGTCTATGGGATTCCATACAAAACATCTCGCCCGCGAAATTCGAGGCCGAAGCCTTATAAGTCTGTTTGGTCTGTTTGCCAACTAGAAATACAATAAAACAAGTGGAAGGAGTTTTCTAAGCTCCTTGTCCGCTTCTCTATAAAAGATATATTCTTTCTAAATTAACGTGGATTTTTCAAAGCGGCATTTTATATTTTCTCCCTTGTTTATTTTTTATTGGAACTAAAGAGCTCAATTTCTCTTCTTGCATCCTTCACTTTGAACGGGGGAGCCATTTTTTGTTTTATTTCTGTTAGCAGACAGCGACAGGTAAGAAGCCTACCTGTAAATAGCGGCTGAGGTCTTTACGTCTTGTAGTACACAGTAAGGCCTCGGCTTCGAATTTCGCGACAGCGTGGCGGCAGCGGCAGCGGCGGCACACGCAGGCGCCTGAACCTGAACCTGAAAAAAGGACAAACAAACAAAATATTACTAAATTCATTATAGCAAAAGTATGTTTCTAAACAACTTATATGATAACAACGAAAATTATATGGTAATGTATAATATCTACATAATTTGAATAATAAAATATGTTTTTTTAAATAATGATATTTATTTAACGAACCCGACGTTAATTGTCCGAAAAAGAAAAACATTTCGTAGAATTTGTAGAAATACTCGACTCTGTCAGGAATAATAATTTCTCAATGTAAGAATAATACGCAATAAAATCGGACGACTTTCCTTATACGGCTTAGAGGAGTAACTCTTATGAAGAACATAATATTTTATATGATTCTCTTCACAGGATATGATCAGTAAGGCTGGCACGGACAACTATGTAGTCCAAAGCCATGGTACACAATGTAAAGCTAAAAAATGTGGACTTAAAGTGGCCATTGTTGTCCTTACGTAAGGACTAGCACTTGTGAGCTGATAATACTTCGCAATAAAAAAGAACGTAATCTCTACAGTAACTTATTAACACACCAACAAACCTACTGGTTGGAGGCTTAGTGCGTAAGAACGTCGAGCCTGTTACCATTAGGTGGGTCGAAGCAATGCTTACCACAAGAAATGTAAAGCTAACCCTTCTACAAACAACAGTTGAAGTCAGAACCACTAGGGGATGTCCACAGGGAGGAGTATTATCCCCCTTATTATGGACCCTAGCTGTAGACCAACTGCTATATAAGATGGAAGACCTAAGCTTTGATACACAAGGCTATGCTGATGACCTCGTGGTCACGGTCAGAGGCTTCTGTCAAACTACGATCTCCTTAAGGATGCAAAAGGCCTTAAATACCATCAATGACTGGTGTGGAGACAATGGCCTATCGGTTAACGCCACAAAAACCGTTATAGTTCCCTTCACCAAGCGTAGACAGCTGAACAAGCTGATCAAACCTCGGCTGAATGGGAATGAAATTGAGTTTTCCACGGAGGTCAAGTATCTGGGAGTTACCATAGACCAGAGACTTACGTGGAACACTCATTTAAACAACATAATCCAAAAAGCTAAAATAGCTTTAGGATCATGCGGACGTATGGTAGGAAGCTCATGGGGGTTAAAACCCAAAGCAGTTTTATGGCTGTACACAACCATTGTGAGGCCGATAATAACATACGCCTCGGTGGTGTGGTACAATAAAGCCAGCCAGAAATCCGCATCAGACAGATTAGGCAGTCTGCAAAGGACTGCCTGTGCAATGGCAACGGGGGCCATGTCCACCACTCCTGGAGCGGCTCTGAATGCGCTACTCAACATCATGCCTCTTGACCTACACATCATCAAAGAGGCGGAAGCTAGCGCATACAGACTCAACGCCCAGGGAGGACTCAGACCTATCTCTCAAAAATTGAGGACCTTACTGGACTCAGTTCATGAGACACCAACTCTGAGGATGACCCCCGATGTCATGACACCAGTCCATGTTTTCAACAAAACATTCAAGGTTGAGATACCGGACAGGGAAAACTGGTTAAACAACCAAGTTACCTGTGAACGGGGAAGCCTAAACTGGTTCACCGATGGCTCCAAAATGGGCCCAAAGGTGGGCTATGGAGTATATGGAGAGCGACCAAGATATGAACACTCACAAAATCTGGGCACATTCGCCTCCATTTTTCAAGCAGAGATCTTCGCCATCATCGAATGTGCGGAAATCAACCTGCAAAGTAACCACGTAAATCGTGGAATATACATTAACTCAGACAGTCAAGCGGCGATACTAGCACTCGCCGCTAACCAGGTAACGTCAAAACTGGTGGCAGACTGTATGACCCGACTAAACTCTCTCGGAAAGAATAATAGGGTAACACTTAGGTGGGTTCCGGGACACGAGGGAATAATAGGCAACGAGAGGGCCGATGAACTCGCAAAAGCAGGTGCGGAGGCAACACAACATGGCCCAGAGCCAATCTGTGGAATCCCCAAAAGCCTAGCCCGTGCCACCTTGGAAAGCCTATACACAAAAAAGTCAAAAAAGGGATGGTTAAACATGCCAGGACTTAAACACGCAAAATCACTTACAAAAGCCTTTGATCCGAAAACTTCCAAACGGATCTTAGGACTGAGTAAGCGACAGGTACGCATCATGGTTAGAACCATTACAGGACACTGTTGTCTTAATAAGCACATGACTGTAATGGGTCTACGCGAGTCGAGGAAATGCAGATTCTGTCACACTAGCGACGAAACACCTCTGCATATACTCACGGACTGCGAGCCATTGATGCACAAACGTAGCCTTATTCTGGGGAAGCACATTCTACAACCAGACGAGGCTAAAGATATCCTCCCCAAGAATATCCTCCTCTTCGTAGAAGAGGTTGGGCTTGGAGAGGAACTGTAATCTAAGTGGCGTTCACAATAGATCAGAATTGGTCGCAGTGACTGTGGAAACACTAAGCCGCTATTAATAATAATAAAAAAAAACAGTAACTTATTTTTATTATTATATTTATAAACTTTTTGTTTTTTCTCAATGTATACCATCCAGGTGCCATTTGATTTGCTAAGATAACTACCGAGGTAAACACAAACTTCATAAATGTGTACTCAATCTTCCCACATTACTCGTACTTTAAACATAAACACCGCACCGATTACTAATCATAACTTCCAATCCGTATAGTAACAACAATAAACGGACCTAAACTCGAAGGAGTCCCGGTTGATCGGTAGTTCCCGACAGTACCTCCGCATTCTGTTGAACATCTGGACAATGAATATTCATGGAACCGACTCATAATCGCGTTTCCGATCGCTCACCAAACAAGCTTGCTCTCTTGTTGTTCTCGGATGATTATTGTTTTCGGTGTTACTATGATTTCGGGTAACCCACCCTGTTTCAGAGACTATTAAGATTATCTAATTTGACTGAGCCTCTCCCGTCGTTTGTTTAGTGCCATTCCACGGATTAGTGCGATGCTTTACTGACCGAGTTTGGAATTCATCACGTTGTTACACGCAGTTTAGGCTTAAATTAGTTTATTGTTGAAACACGTTTATGCGGTGTTGTTTTAAAACAGGGTCTGTTATAGGATTATACGGGAGTGTTACAAGAGATATAACAATTAGAGTCTGTGTTATAACGACCTAAGTACGTTTTGGACGCGTGATAAATTTTAAAATTGTCTCTGCGGTGTCCCGCTTCGGTTTTGGCTGTATTTCTCTTCTTTTGAGGTGGGTCTAGAGCTAGACTATTAATGAGCCCCTAATGACTCATTGGGTTAATTTAAACGAATTTTCTCGGAAAGAAAGAGGATTTTTTTATAGGAATGTGATGAAGTGTCTATGGGACTTTAAATGTTTCACGCTCAATTTAACAGCACTGTTTTATATTGGAAAATTAAAGTTGGCAATTACTGAGATACTTATTTAAGGGTAGATCTTTTTTCTATAATGTCTGTAATTTATTTAAAAACAGATTTTGTGAGAAGGATCACACGTTTTTCTCGATGCATCATTCAACGAGGAGGAGGGAGGGCAAAGGTAGTTATATGTTGGTCGTCTGCACGAGTCAAAAGCACGTCAGACTATTATACACTTTGGACTTTGCACCACTCTTATGTCGGGGGCATAAGTGCTATTATCGAACTGCAAGTGTTTACCGTGATGTGCCGTTGACTGTAATTCCCCGATCGAGCCATTTTTATGGACAGACAGGAACTTTTTTCAACATGGGTCTACCACACCTAAAGTGTGGATTTATAAAAACACATTGTGAATTGGTTAAAGGTATATGTTTTGATCAAATTAAATTGATCAATGACAAAACGAAATAGAATCATATATTAGAACTGACGACACATACACGACGATATTGACGACCTATTTGGTGTAATGGTCGAGAAGTCGGCTAGTACACCAGAGATCGCGGATTCGATCCCGATACGAACACTTGTGTGCATGAACATTGTCTGTTTTTATCGGTCTGGATGTTTCAATGTATATTATGTATGTATTTACGAAAAAAAAAAAGCATATAAGTAATGTTTATCCGTTGCC
This sequence comes from Mecyna flavalis, assembly GCA_949319885.1. Lineage (NCBI taxonomy): Eukaryota > Metazoa > Arthropoda > Insecta > Lepidoptera > Crambidae > Mecyna > Mecyna flavalis. Next base: position 7,505,987 of record OX439435.1, on the reverse strand, counting down.
TGGCACCCATAGCACAAGCTAATCTTTAGTTTGGGGCTAGATGGCGCTGTGTGAATAATGTCCAGTTATTTATTTATTTATACAAAATTAATATTAATGACATAATATATGATAGCGAGTACCTTTTGTTCAAAATCCTTCTTGCCTACTATGGATACTTAACAGATCAATATCACGTTAGCTTGAGCCGCTCAACTTTGTGTATAAACTAAAGCAATGTGGGCAAAAGTCTGCGCGCCTGGAAAGCTAACATAACAGTTTTGGGCCGAACTCAATACTGAATAGTTTATCAAAGGCATCCTAAAACAACAATTGAGTTTCGAGTTCGCCGCGAGGACATCAGTGAGGGATCACTGAGCATCATTACTCGGGAATATGTTCACAATAATTAAATACTTTCAAGGTTGTTAGAATCAGTAGCAAGATATTTGTATAGAGTCCACACAAAGCATGCTACTTAGGTACTTGTTTTATTAGTTAATATGGCAGATGGTTGATAGATAACATGTGGGCAAAGCCGCAGGATGAAGCTATAGTAGATAAATTTAAAATAAGTCTCGACACATTTAGGTGCAGGAGCTGGCTTACATTGAACTTTTCGGATGCAAATTGATTCGTAAGAATGTATGATGCATTACCAATTTATACTAAAACCTACCCAGCAGAGCCCTTCATTTGTTTGAAATTATATTATAGAATCAGTTCTGTGTACCCGTAAGTTTCGTTCTTTGATATCCCTACACTGGTACATGAGATTCTTAAGTTTTATGTCATAAAATCGCCTACACAAAAATACACGGTTAAACAGGAACACGAAAAGAACAAGAAACTAAGAGAAAAGTCAGAAGAAACTGTCAACGGCAAACTAGATTCAACACTTACTACGCGTCCATTGTTTATTTCCCAGTGTTTATCAAATTAGGGAGAAGTTTGCGGAGTTACATTAACAGTTCGCGAGCCTTTCCGAAGTAATGCCAGCCCTCTGCAATGCTCCTTGTTCTTTAGCGGTTACACTGAGTACCTATAGTTCAATTATTGTATTTGTTACCGGAAATGTATGAAATACAGGAATTGTGTACATTTCCTAGAAATTGTATACAATTCCGCAGCTGTTTAGGAAATGTATAAAATATTGTTTTAAAAATTCTTTAATTCACACATATCCTCGGAGATATACACATTTCCTACCGTCCGACCGATTTCGGTCATGGCGACTACTTCGACTCCTAATCATTACGGCGCGGGTGCGCCCGACTTTAGCCATATTTCCAATATTGTATTAGGAAATGTATAAAAATAAGGTTTTAGGCAAACAAGCACGAAGGCTACTAAATCGGACTAAATTATCAGGAACTTATATGAAAGTGATGAAATTGGCTCGTTAAATATTTTCTTGAGGATAAGCGACAAATCAGTAAATTCTAGTAAAGACGAAAATTCAATTTAAGTATTTACGATCCACTTTACGCCCGAAAAATGTACTTGTACGTACATTGAAAGAAGAAACACCCACCCACGATTTCTTTTGAGAAAGTTGAGTGGAAATAACAAATCTATTCCAATAGTCTAAGCTCTTATGTGAATTTAATTTTCAGACTTGGAGGAGAAAGTGTATTTGTGCGGTTATGTCAAGTTATTGAGAAAATATACTTACGACAGTTGGTCTGTACTTGATGACACTTTGTTTCGACATATTTGAGTAAATTGGGTAAATGTGAAGGTCCTTCTCCCGTATAGTGGTTGAAGTAGGTTATATGGCCCTAAGTATTACAAATACTTATTTCGTAAATACTTATGTAGCAACATGTTATTATTAGGAAACATCCACACACCATATTATAGACATTTATGTTCCTGTACAAAACATTTGTATTTTGCAGGCATCGAATGGACGAACTGAACCATTAAACTAAATAGGTCGTCGATACTTTGTATTTATAAATTCGAAAACGAATAAAGTCACGTTTATCTGTTTTATTATTTTCAGTTTATGACACCGTGACAAAGAAATTGAATCAAAATCTTGTCTATCATTTAATAGTATTCTCCAAAGTTCCACTTTGAGATGAAGTAATTGAGTTCCGGTTGAAATAGCCTGACGAGGACGGCGAATTCTATTAAAAATTATGAATTTTCCCTAAACTCCACTTATTTTGTTATAGTCTGATAGATAATTAAATGATATTTTATTATGAAAAGAAACATAGAATTGTGAATTCTCGTTTTAGTTTTGATGATTGTAGAATAGAAATTAGTTGTTTAGTCACATTAAATCGCAGAAGACTTGCCACATTACTTTATTGCGTGTCATTAAGTAGGTGGGCACAAATCCGTAATAACAATAAGGAGTTTTAATTTTGAGCCCTTAACAATATTAAGGTCGCCTTAGAAGTTAATGGCGAGGCCTGATAGCTAATCATAGGTTAAAAATAATAACCACTTATTTCACATTTATTTAAAGACAGTTTTACCGCTGCTATAATAAGTATGTGATTATTTATCACCAATGCCACGTATAAAACGCGACAAATACAACCAAGCATTTCATAAAATGGAGCGATAATTAAAGAATTATCAAGATAAATAACTTTCAAAGAATCCAAGACCGCAACGGAAGTAAACCGACGTTAATGTGTTTAAAATATGGAAAATTGCATGCTAATCCAAGTGCCACTGGCAAGCCTGCATCCTAACATCTCCTAATCTGGAATCAAATCTCTGGCTTTAACCGTTCGTATAAGATAACTTCCAGATATTAACTAGAATATGAGATGTACCAAAATGCATTTGAAGGGGAACAGTGATAGAATTTCTTCTTTTAAAAATGACGAAAGTTTGATGTGCTCTCGGAGTAAATTGAAATTTCTATAGCTATTGCAAAAGCAAACATGAACGTCTGAAGTTACTATGCGAAGTGTTATCTGTACTAAAGCCAGACGAATATAAGTCTTCGTCGTGGAATGTGGATTTCATACCTCAGAACTTTCAGTTCACTCTTGTCTAATATTCTATTTGCTAATCTTTATATACTTTTTTTAGTTTCTATACAGGGTGTTAGGTAACCCGAGGGACATATTTAAGGAGAGTGTTCAGAATCCGATTTAGAGTCCAATTCGCTATAAAAAATATATCCTTAATTTTTTTCATAATTATCCTAATAATTTATGTATGCATGAACTACCTAAAAATCCCGTGTGCTGAGCGGCCGTTTACGCCTGAAACTCAAATTGTACGCGATTACAATTTGAGTTGTACTTGAACGAGTGCACGAAATAGGTACCGTGAAGGAAAGAGTGCCCGCACGTTACGCGGATTTTCATGTTTCGACTAAGGTTATTGACAGATATTTACCAGAGTTTTTATTGATTTATACTTATTTTGTTATATGAAGGCATGAACTATTTGGGGTTTAAATATGTCCCTCGCATTTCCTGTCATACTGTATAATGATTTTATTAATTGTATTACTGAAATATACTTTAGAAAAGTATATAATGTATTATGACACCTTATGGTAAGAGATCACTATCGCCGATGAACAACTGTGACTTGGGTTTCAGATGGGTTACTCGAACCCTGGGTTACCCGAATCCTTTTTCGGAGGAGAATGCGTTTATGCACCACAACCGCAGGCTATCTACATCTGCGGCCGTGTGTGGGACTCGAGACTAAAGCGTCCACTACCCACTTAACTCCGCCGGTTTCTCCTTCACACCCGATTGGGACGAGCCGGTACCAGCCTTGTGGCTTTTGACCAGAGGGTTCCGCGAACCCTGGGTTACCCGGTCTTTGAAAGAACATGGAAGGAGGGGGAAGGTGCTACTACTCATACGCCAATCTTCTGCGAGAGGGTGGTACTTCCCCGGTCGAGTTGGCCTTTTTTCCATTGTTATACAATACAAAGAGTATTTTAAAGTGGACCTAATTTTTTGAGATTATTTGACCTCGGCGACATTGCAGGATAATACAAATCTTTTTTAGTTCATCAGTATTTTAGTCTACTAAGCTATGAATCTGCTCATGTTCCGTAACCTTTGAAAAAGTTTGAGAGCCTCTAATGTTAAGTATATTTTTTCAAGTGGCTACAGATTCGTAACAATATAATTTGGAAGTCGCATCTATGACCCCAATTCTAACAATCAAAGCTAATGGCAATAATCAAGGGCGGCCTTCAAACAAAGGACAGGAAAGTTAAATGGAGCTGTTTTATCTGTGGGTAGGATGGCGGTGTGAGGCTACAAATTGAATAATTACGCGCGGGCATTGTCCTCCCTCGTCGATAATTGCAAGTGACCCTACTAAGGGTGCGGGGATCACATTTGAGCTGACTTTTCACGTAGTCATTGATCTTTACGATATAAATTAGACGTCTCTTCTTTTCTCGACGCCTTTTTTGACGTACGTCCAGCCTTCTCATTTCAAAATCATTTTTGCCTTGCATTTATTGTGTAGTTATAGGAAATAACGAATACAAGGCTTGTCCTTTTTTTATTGCCTCTATTAATCTATTGTCAAACATAAATGGATTAATTTCCTTAAACAAATGCTTACAAATACGATGTTAATGTTTTTTAAACGTGATTATGAGATCATAATGTTCAGACTGGATCGTGGTAAATTCCTAATAAAAAATGCAGCTGTGCTGCGGTAATGCTTTTTTTTCTTAACATCGCCTTTGCTATGTCCAAAATCTGCGCAGTAAAAATGGTACAAGGCTCGTTTACCATGTGTTTAAGTTTAAAGTGACGGCCGCGCCACGGGGCTCGGGTTTGAATCCCGGGTGGGACTGATTATTTAGATTTCGACACTTACATTCTGTCCCAAAAGTACCCGGAAATTATCATTTTAAAGACCCGTGTTAGAGATATTTAAAAAAATCTTTTTGCATTACATTGGTTCACCTGTAATTAGTTGCTAGTGAAAAATAATCTTACCTCTGTCGAGTATTTTGTGAGTAATTAACATTTATGAGAAACAAGTTTTGTGGTCGTTTCGTTTTTTTACTATGGCCGATTTTGTTGAGCAGCGATCTTGTGTTAAATTTTTGTGTTTTTGATAAATTTTCATGCGGCAAGTTGCTTAAAATGTTGCAATAGGTGTTTTTTAATTAGTGCATGTCCAAAACTCAGACATACGAGCAGTATAAATCATTCATAGAGGGAGGTACAGTGATTGGGCGGGCTGGAAGGCCATCCACTTCAACTAAAGACGATCATGTCAATAATATCAAGCTAATTATAATGAGAATTGTCGTGTGAGTGTAAGACACATAGCCAGAGACATCAGCGTACCAAAAACTACAGTACACCGCATATTGGCTGACTTGTGGCCAGATTTGTATTAAATTCACGTGTTTTCCGCACCACGATAACGCGCCAGCTCACACAGCCACGATTATTCGTAGCTTTTTGGCAAAACATGCAACTAATATCGCTTCGCAGGTACGCCACTTACCTGGTATGGCACCATGTGATTATTTTCTATTTTCTAAACTTAAATTACCGTTTCGGGAAAAGTATTACAGACTATTGACTGTGGTGAAAGAAAAAACGAAGATGGTGCTGAAGGCCATCTCGATTTCAGCGTATTAAACGTGTATCGAGGACTGATTGAAGCGTTGGCGTATGTTTATTCCCTCTAATAGAAGTTAATTGAAAGAGGAAAAAAGTAATTTGAAAGATTAAAATTACCCTTTGAATTTTATTTACAATTTCCGGGTACTTTTGGGACACAGTAGTATTGCTATGGACGTAACATACTTGTCCAATATTGTTAAAAATATCCTTGGACTCACATGGCAAGGAAGAAGAAGGTCAGATAATTAATTTAGGACACGTCTGTTCTTGAATGTCGAAAATTTTGAATTTTTTTGGACTCAAATTAATTGCTGTAATACCTACCTATGTTTGTTTGCATTAGACGTACTCAGACAGACGGGCTTCAAACCACGGAATAAAAAACATTTTATTCCGTGCTTCAAACTTAAAACATCCCACTCGGAGGTTAACAAAACAAATAGAGAACATGTGTAGGTATTTCATTTTGAGAAGGGTAGGGTTTTGATTAAAGGATAAGTAATTGTATATGCTGATACACATTTAATTTTGCATGGGAATGTGATTAATGGTGAACCGAGTGTTCTTGAAAAGGATTCTTTTGAACTTTCTAATCTAACTGATGTATGAGTAGTGGAAAAAGTTAATATGCAAGCGTTGATTCTTTTCTACGGAATTTTTCGAATCCGTCAGAATTTATATAATACTAGCGGGCGCCCGCGGTTTACCCGCGTGGTTCCCGTTCCCGTGGGAATATCGAGATATCCTTTCTTAGCGGATGCCTACGTCATAACATCTACCTGCATGCCAAATTTCAGCCCGATCCGTCCAGTGGTTTGGGTTGTGCGTTGATATCTATCTATGTCAGTCATTCAGTCAGTCAGTCAGTCACCTTTGAGTTTTATATATATAGATTTATTCACCTAGCAGACTTAATCCTAAACAGCTGAACCGATTGAAATGTACCTATGTTTATTTCAATAAGTTCTTTAATGGTTTGGAAACATTGTTGTTGGGCCTCGAAGGTGGCGCTGCAGCTGATGGTAACAAATTTCTAAAACAGTGTGAGGTTCACTGGGTCATGGGGATGTATGTAGTTTTGTCTTTTATTTATTAAAAAATATACTTAAAGCTCTTTTGTGTTCGTTTCTATTCAGAAGGTGCGTGTGATGCCTCTGGTTTACAAGCGTCTATAGGCGATGGTAACCGCTTTTCACCAAGCAGGTTGCGGGCAAAAGCGCCTCCCTCGTGATAAAAAAACCGCATTTGTTACCACGTTCAAGTAAATGCTCCTATCTATAGCTGGTGTCATCAAAGCGTCAAGCAATACCGCTAAGCACCGATGCCATCTCGTAATGAAATGCAAACACCAGGCTTCCTTATTGCTTCTCATTAATCTTTGGCGGCTTCACTTTTTCTGCGGCTCCCACAATTTGTACACAGATTTTTCATGATTTCCTTGTTGCCTTTTCCTTGTTTGGTCACGTATACGATAACGTTGATAATGCCATGTTTTACGTCTATTTTTACATCGCAAGCGAGAGAGTTCATAAAAGTGTTTCGTAAAATTATTTTATAAGATGTCATTTCTCGCCTTGTAATGTTGCTTGCTGTGTTCTTCCTCATGTTATACGATCTCTTTATCTACACAGTACCAAATGATATAGGTAATATGTATATAGCTGAGCCAATAAATCAAGTGAAATTTAGGAATATCAATAAAAGATTACTACATATTACTTTAAGGGTTCTTCTTATTGTTTAAAATCATGACTTTTGATTTTCTATTACCTTAAATTTTCTTACGCTACGTCTCGAAAGTTTCTGTTCTTATTACGTTGAATAACTTTTTCCAAGGTCTTAATCATATCTCTTAAGGTTAATCTGGGCTGCTAAGGTACCACATCAGTGGCTCTATTCCTTCCTTTGTGTTATGTTATCAGAATTGATCATTATGATTGAACAATATTCCCATAGTTATATCTCTTGGAAATTCTCTTTGGGCTGCTAAGGTTCCACTTCACTTAGAAGCTTTCACAGAGTACTCTGTATACTTCTAAAAGTAGCTTTTGAATTATTCTACTTTAAGCAAGACTATTTAATTGGTATTTAGAAACTAATTTTATGTATTTGTATCAATTTTAATAAAGAATATTAAAAAGTAGCTACATGCCATTTGTATTTTACCCTGTGTTTGTTGTTACAACAAAATTTATACGATACGAACACGAAAACATACATGTAAAATATGTTAATGAACTATTTCATAGAAAGACTAAAAAATAATGTTTGCTGACGTCTATCAAAATATTGCTTCAACAATTTTTGTGTTATTGAAAATAACATAAAAATAAAGCAGTATTTTGATAAGCAAACTCAAGTAAATCTAATAATAATAATAATAATAATTTATTAACTTAATTAGACATCGATGATCCATTTGTGTTAGTGTGACTTATAAATAGGTTAGTAAAAATTAATAATAATTCACATAATAAATAATTTACATAAAAATAGTAATAAAATCGAACATACAAATAAAATAAAACAACAACACACTAAGGAAACACCTCTCACCAATAATTATATGGCACTGGTCGCCTCAGTACATTTACAAAGTGCCCAATAATGGGAGAGTCATATCTCTCAGCTACGGTTTTCAGGATACTGTTGGAGCTAGCCCGCACCCTATCTAACAACGAAGCAGTCTTTTTGCGTATAACAGCGAAAAAACCATCCGTGTGTACTAATAAGGACGAACAAACACATGCCATGCCTAATGTTTACTGCTGGCGAATTGGTTTAGAGTTTTCTTAGACGGTTTGAGTGAAGCATCTTATAAAATGGTTTTAAAACTAGCGTCGTCTTTCAAAACTCGTGCAGTAAAAGACTTTTCAAATAAAATTAAAGGACCCTGAAGAACTGTTTTCCGAAGTTAAAACATACCGGTTAGCTATATAATAATAATAATAATAATAATTTTATTTCGGAAAAAGCATACACTTACATTTTCCATAAATTTGTTAGTAACAGGAAGATAGGTTGAAAAGTGGTTTTTAGTTTTTGAAAATTATTTATTTCAGTATGACGCAAAATTTTAAGTGAGGGCTACTTGACTAGAAAGCTTCACGCAATGTGTTATCACATTTTGGACTCCTCTGATATATAAACCTTTCATTTTAAGCGTACTGTCTGCCAGTTCTGCCACATGAATATTGCAGTAATAGTCCGGGTTTTAATTAAAAATTAGTTGGATTTTTCGAAAATAGCCCATTGTTTTTAATCATCCATGCACATTAATTAGCAGGCCCATACCCATAATTCTCATCGTCACAATTAATGGGTATTTTTTTAATGATGGAGTTTTGACCTTTGCCCAGGGTTGTTCCGTATTCACCCTATGACGTCTTAACCCATTTCTTCAATAAATAGGCAGATATTTTACTTATCTTATGGGATTTGTTAGTGTATGAATAACAAAATGCATAACACAATACTCGTTCTATTAACAGAACATAAAATTCGATTAAAGCAACTTGTCCACAGACATTAATGACATGAAAAATTAATGAGAAGAACATTCGTAATGAAGATACGTCCTCTCGCGTTTTGATTTCATTCTGGGCTCGTATGATTTACTCGGAAATTACCCTGCCAACAGTCCGGCTGTCCGGGCGGAGGAAATGTGAGCTAAGCGTGCGGAGCGAGCATATTAAGTGGACATTTTATCAAGCTATCCAGGTATATGACAGGTGAATTATTGGTCAGAATTTTAAGTCTTTGTTACGTAAAATAACACACTTTACAACACAGTCGGGTAAAGTTAAAATAAGATATTATCAAATTGTTTCTATAGATATTTCACATTAACAGCCTTCGTGATAGTGGTTGAGCCGATAAAAAATCCAGTGGTCGAGGGTTCGATTTTCATCTTGGGTCAGATAGGTGATAGGACATTTTTAGACTCCGGCTCAGACTGGTTACCTACTATCTATACAGGCGAAGATAATATATATAGCATACACTATATAGTAGTACATTGAATGAGCCTTCCTAGTTAAATTATATTGATAGATTATTGGAATAAACCTCAATGGCGCTTACCATCAGGGCTGCGGGCTTATCAACCTACATAACACATACAAAATACAAAACAATACAATTAACACGATGCTACAACGATGCTCGATTATCATGAGCATCTTATCCTAGAGTAAAACTATTGCAAGCCAACGTAATTAAACTATATTTGTTTATAAAAAAACCGGCCAAGTGCGAGTCGGACTCGCCCATGAAGGGTTCCGTAGCAGCAAGTATCATCATAATATAAAAGTTCTTGTAGTTCTTTGTAAGTTTGATCGACGTTTTTATATTTGAGTTGATTGAATGAGAGGAAAATTGCGGTTTACGATTTATGACGTTTTAAAAAAAACTAATTACTTGATCTCGTTCAAACCAATTTTCAATGAAAGTTTGCATGGTAATGTACATCATATATATTTTTTAGTTTTATCGTTCTCTTATTTTAGAAGTTAGAGGGGGGGGGACCAACATTTTACCACTTTGGAAGTGTCTCTCGCGCAAACTATTCAGTTTAGAAAAAAATGATATATGAAACCTTATTATCATTTTAAAAGACCTATCCATAGATACCCCACACGTAAGGATTGGATGAAAAAAAAAATTTTGAGTTTCAGTTCTAAGTATGGGAAGCCCCAAAAATTTATAAACTAATTACTTGATCTCGTTCAAACCAATTTTCAATGGAAGTTTGCATAATAATGTACATCATATATTTTTTTTAGATTTATCGTTCTCTTATTTTAGAAGTTACAGGGGGGGGGGACCAACATTTTACCACTTTGGAAGTGTCTCTCGCGCAAACTATTCAGTTTAGAAAAAAATGATATAAGAAACTTTATTATCATTTTAAAAGACCTATTCATAGATACCCCACACGTAAGGATTGGATGAAAAATTTTTTTTTGAGTTTCAGTTCTAAGTATGGAGAGCCCCCAAAATTTATTATTATTTTTCTATTTTTATATGAAAATCTTAATGCGGTTCACAGAATACATCTACTTACTAATTTTCAACAGTGTAGCTCTTATAGTTTCGGTAAAAAGTGGCTGTGACATACGGACGGACAGACAGACAGACAGACAGACAGACCGACAGACAGACAGACAGACATGACGAATCCATAAGGGTTCCGTTTTTTGCCATTTGGCTACGGAACCCTAAAAAAACAATCTACTCTTTTTAGCAACCACTGGTAAAGTAGTACAATCAGAAAGTTTGAATCTTTACGTCTCCGCCAACAGTCAAACAGCGTTCACTAAAGTGCTTCTACAAACTGCCAATGCAATAAAGGTGCAAGTGTCGCGCCGAGTGCACACAACCGGCGCAGCTGCGACTGAGAGACGCCGTAATGCCGTGTACAGACGGTTGGGAGGTCGTAATGGATAGCTTGCTTTAGTTGATTGAGTGATTGTGTGTACATCACTTTTTGATGAGAAACCGTCAATGGCTTTCGTTGCTTATTTGTACAGGGCTTGAAAATTGTTTGTACATTTTTTGGGGGTGATTAAAAGTTAATAAATAACATTTTCCTTTTAGATAGCGCTAAAATCGAATATAATTTATAAAAGATCACGAAGCAAGACAATGCTGTAATTTTTAATTATTTAAAAAAAGACTAGATTTTACAAATAAATGTAGGTGCAGAAGTGTCTTATAGTACGAAGATTGAAATAGCAATATTTGATAAAACACACTTGAAATCTTTACGAGTCCGCCAACAGTTAAACAGCGTCAGCTCAAGTGCTTCCACAAACGGTCAGCGCAGTAAAAGTGCAAGTGTCGTGCCGTGTGAACATAACAGGCGCAGCTGCGACTGAGAGACGCCCTAATGCCGTGTACAGACGACCAGCTACTGGGTGGTCTAAATGGATAGCTTGTTTTGCGATAAAGGACTTTATTTGATTGGGAATTGCCACCCTTATTCTGTCCTACGTAACTTCACGTCAGCTCTCGACGCCAATATATGGACATAAAATTTATATAAAAACATTAAATGTCACTCATGTCAGCTTACCTTGGTCATCTTCATATCCATTTTACGAGTGCAATATCGAATCTCTGTACTTATAAAAAATACGTCTGTCCTTCTTCTCGTAATGTTAGTAATATTGCTTGTTTTACAAATAAGTACATATCGCAGCGCTGCTTTAAAATCTTCCCGTATTAAAATCTTAATAAGCTGCTTAATCACCATGTTTAAAACACGCTAGCAGAATAATACAATACAATGTAAGACAATGTTTAAACCTTTTCATGTTGTCCGGTTTTTTTTCTCGTTGAACAATTCTGTGACTGTTCTTCAACAAACGAAAATGCAAAGTGACTCCAAAGATGATAGCACTGCAGCAAAAGTTAAGCTTTCATTCACGAAGGTTGATTAGAAACAATTAAAAGCGCAAACTTTCGAAAGTTTCAATTGAAAACTTTACCTGGAAAACTTTTTCAATGGTTCTTTCATGTTCTGCTCTTTTAGTTTGACTTATAGTATAAAGGTGTTGTCAATCATTAATAGAAAACAGCTTTGAGAAAACACGCAGGTTCTGTCCAATGGACCGATGAGGAGCGTTTACTGTCGCATTATTATATATGAGTTACTCGCTTTATTTGCTGTATAAACTCTTATTTTATGTCAGAATTTCAAGTCAGACATTAACAGACGATCAGTTAGTCTTCCTTCGCCGATGGCGTAATAATTACTTGAACCTGTGGTGTAATTATGTCATAAATATTATCTTATGCTTGCTACGACAAATATTCTTAGAGTTACGGTGCGGTTTAAGCAAACTTCTGCCCGCGACTTTATCGTTGTATGTTTAATAAAAGTAGCGTATTTTTTATTTAATTTATAACTTAAGTATTTTGGTGGAAGAGGATGGAGGATGTTTGTTTGTAACTCTTTCTTTAATACTTTTCTCATTCTTTAATACTTTCTGATTTATTAGTTGGATACTATTATTTAGATTGTAAATATTCATAGGTGAAGCTAACCTATAAAATGACTTTCATCTGCTAACTTAAAGCAAGCTAATATTCGCAGTTAACCTGAGAGTTGAAGCCTGCCAAACTCGGAGTGAATACACTCGCTATGATGGATCGCTCCATCAACAAAAGTACTAGACAGATCTAATTGGAGACCCTTTGGGAATTGCATTTCAGCGGGCGAGGCCGATGTCTATTGAATTAGCTTGCTAATGGTCCGCGTTGGAGGACCCCAGTCTTTTCTTCGTATCGCGATAAACTTGTACAAGTTATTTTAAAGATTTTATAATGCTAATTTATACAAGCGTCGAAAAAGGAGGGTCGATGCGCTTTTATGGATTTCGGGCTTTGAGTTAAAAGCAATCTTATGCTGCAAGTATATTATGTTTTATTGCATTAGCAAAAGATCTTATTTGTATACTTGTACATTTCATTACTTGTCTACAATTAAGAATATTGGATGCAATAAACTTCCAATATTGGTTAACCCGATAATATAAAAAAGCTATTCGATTGAGAACCGCCTTCTTTTTGAAGTTGGTTCACAAGACAAAATAATGATTAAAAATTAACTTATTTTGGAATTGAATGAGACGATCTCAAATATACACTGCAAACATGAACCAAACGTACCAACGTTGTGATTATCAAGAAAGATTTATCAGACACATAATACGTAGGCTAAACTGGGGACTGAATAGCTTTGTCTAACTAGAGTGAATGCAATCCATCAGACCTATGCGGGCGGATAGTTCATTAAAATGTGCCCCAACTAACGGTAAACAGGGAAATGAGATCGCGACCAGATGAATTTGACGTGCTTAATTATCAGGAAGTAAATTAATTTAGAGAATAATGCATAATGTAGGCTTTCGTCGCGCGTGATTATAAATTACAGGGGACTGAGTAAATAGCACGCAATGACGTGATGACGCCCAGGTGAGTATTGTTGTGGGTGGGATGTTTAATAGTACAAATAAATGGGCCATGTATGCGTGTCCTCGGAAATATCACAGGCAGCGATCACGAGTTATGAAATGGGTTTGAATTCCGCCAAGGAAAACATCCTACTAATATTATGAATGAAAAATGTTGTATGTATGCATAGATGTATATTACAATTGCCCGTGGAACAGTGGCTTAGCCGCTCGGGTATAAAAACACGGAGGTCGTGGGTTCGATTCCCACCTTGGGTATGGTTGGTGGTAGGGCTTTTTCAGAGTCCGACTGCCTAGCTACCACCCCCACTGAAATCTGCCGCCATAACAGCTCTGGCTGTGTTCCAGTAAAATTAATGTGGGAGCTAGTACACTTTAAATCAGTGGCTCGAAGATCAGATGAGCCCAGCACATTGAGCGACGCTTCCAGGTGAAGCGTCCCTCAATGGAATTGGCCGTAGTGGCAGCTTACCATCAGCCCAGGTGGGCTGCGAGACTGTCTGCCAACTGAGTTAGAAAACTTTACAGTAATTATGTAACTTATACTTCTATATAAGCTTATTTTTCATGGACATTTCATGCGGGCAAATCAGCGGGCGGAATCTTGCCTCGCATTAATATTAGGAAAATATGATTTTGTTTCAAGTCAAAATTAATAAATGTAATGTTGTATGTCGTTTATTTCTTCTTAATTGTAGATGTATACAAAGCTTGATTATTATTAACATGATTATATTTCAAGACCCCTATAGATTTATTGCTCGAATTTGTTCTATTGGAAACGAAGCGGGAATACAAAATAAGTCGTCAATTTATTGAGTAGTTTATCGGAAAAAAAGCGAAACAGAATCTCATTTCCACCATCCAGCTTATTGCTTAGAAACTCGGCAATGTAATTTCACAATTTTCTCCACTCCACGATGTCTAAGAATTGCTAGGTACGTTTTCCTGATTTATTTTATTTTGCGCAAAAAACTGACAACTTCGCTCACTGAGCAGCGATTGCTGTTGCAATTTCCTTTTTATTCTGTAGAAACTGATTTATCTCCCACAATCAACTTGTGAAATGAGCAAGTTACTATTTTTACAGCGAAACCACTCAGCTTGTTTTAGCTAGAGAGCTCTATGAAAATTTTGTTTTGTAAAAATTCTTCCAACGCTGCTAGTTTGTTTACGGAGCGCTCTGAGCCGAAGTGGATCTTCCCCGAATAACAGGATCTCTAAGTGTAGGGTGACTTTGTAGCTTCGGTTAGTTATTTCTTATGGATTTTAATAGAACGGAAAGTTTTAACGTTTCTTTTGCTAGCATGGAAATAAAGAATATTTTTATATTTAATAAGTAATCGTATGACGAAAATAGTGAGAGAGCCGTTTTTCAATATACTCAGATTACGTTTGGACGATTTAGGAGTTACATTGGAAATACATTGGAGCGACTGCCAATTGTCCTAGGTAACGTTAACAGAAGCTAGACTAATTTTTTAAATAAAAATAAATGGAATGTGAGTAGTGATAGAGCCATCCTGTTTTAAGGCACGAATGGGCCGGCTCGTCCGGGGAAGTACCACCTTCTCACATAACACCAGCGTGAAATAATAGTGACTACTATTGTGTTTCGTCTGGTTTATGAGACTGCCGGAGGCCCACACCCCCATACCCCCATAGGCCGGCAACGCATCAGCGATCCCACTGGTGTTGCAGATGTCCATGAGCGGCGGTGATTGCTTACCATCAGGAAATCCACTGGCTCGTTTGCCGCCTCTGACAAAAAAAGTAGTTATTTTTGTGAAACATAAGTTTATTTTCAAATTACAGATGGCGGCGTACAAGTGATGCCTCTGGTATTACAAACGTAGCCATAGGTGACGGTAACCGCTTACCATGAGGCGACCGTAAGCTTGAGCGCCAAACTCGTGGTATAACAAAAAGTTTGAGGTCCTGTAAGAAGTCAATGATGCGAAATTAAACCCATCTAAGGGAGGACGAAAAATAGCCGGACAAGTGAAGCTTAGTAGTAACACGCCCATCGGTAATGCGGATCAATAAGTTATGAAGGCAATCACTCATCTGGTATTGATGAACTACCGATATTTGACCTTGCATATCAATTTACACTATTGATTGCTTCGAACCAATATATAATGCAGAAAATATAAAGCAATTATTAGTATCGAAAGATAGTAATATTTTGTTGTTGTAAGAGGTAGATAGGTTATGTCAGTACTGAAGTGAAGTCAAAAATTGTCCACGGCGTACGGATAGATCGACAAACTTATCTGTTTCGGTGGCGGCGTCGCAACTATCTTTTTAGTACTGTCATGAAATATCGTTTTTGCATTGCAAAAACTGACATTTCACGTAGTTCCAATTTTGGCCACCGGAACAGATAAGTTTGTCGGTCTACCTATCAAACTGTAAATGCTTTCGTGTGACAGTTCAGGTATGCTAATTAGCTCAGTTTTCGGGAGCCACTTTTTTAGCTCAAGTAACCTATCTATCTATTTTTTATTATAATATCATTGGTTGTAACTAAGAAAATATAAAATAATACAATATTCAATTGATAGCCTTTTGGTAGTCGGTTATAAATCCCAGATGTCGTGGGTACGATTCCAACTTGGATCTGGTTAATACTAGCACATTTTAAAGTCCGACTGGCTAGTATAGATACCATTCCCCCAAGGTTAAATCTGCCACCATGAAAGACTATGGCTGTGTTCCGGAAAAATTTATATGTGAGGCAATGTGTTCAAGAATGTTTCATAAAAATATCATGAGATGCTTCACCTCTCAACTTACATAATTTAATTAGCTGCAAATACCAGATGTTTTCAACTCTTGAAATGCGGTCAAAGTTTATTTAGGCTGGAACCAAAAACTGGTGGTTGTATTTTTATTCAAGTGCACATGTTCTCATAATTAAAACAAAACAAGAAAATAAAAATATTTTCACGGGATGCTTCGTTTCATTCGGTGAATATGTATTCAGATGTATCATGTTTGTAATGGATTTGAATATGTTTGACATTTCGGTTTGTTTTCTTATGATTTGATTTCATCAAAAGTAAGCAGCTTAGTCTACATTGCTAGGAAAAGGCCACGAATATCGGAATAAAGATATCAATACTATAGCAACTGAATTAAATTCAACACTTGCTAAAGCAGGCCCACCGTTCCTATTAGGGAAAAACTGAAACACTTTTTTTTTTTGTTCGGTTAAAATATCTCACTCTTAAAATATCTCCCCCCCTTTTTTAATTATTGATTCATGATTCGAAACGCTGGCTGTTTGATTTCTGCTTTCCCGCGTTGGACGCTAAAAGGCAGTGACATGAACGTTTCAATCTCTATAGCTACTTCATCTAAATGAACTTTTCAGTGCCTTATATTTATTTCTGCCCTTATCTCTTAGCGTCTAATGGGCCGTGTTGTCTGTGTGCACCAACTTTACTGATTACCGATTCCATACCTTGGTACAAGTACGTCCATAAATTTATGTTCCACCTCCACCGTAAGTAACTGAATAATTTACAGGCGTCTCATTACATGCTAATAAACTACATACTTATAAGGAGAGGAACCAAGTTAGGCGCTCGAGGTAAATTCACAAAGTTTGTTTTCCCCAATTAGGAATTTCTAACCCACGTGAAATATGAACTCCCATACGTTTGCTGTACGGTCGGCAGAAGATATTGATTGCTTTGGAAATTAACTGAGTTATTGGAACTTTAGTGGGGAACAACATGCGCCGAATTGTTTTGAAACCACATTGTAATACGAGCATAGGTGAGTTTCATTGCGCAGAATTTGTTTATACGTGGCACGTGGGTATGTAATTTGTGCGGTTTGACGATCGATGAGTTATTATTAGTATAATGTTTGAGAAGTTGAATACTTGAAATTGTTTGACCTTGTTAAGTTACAGGTTAGATAGCACTATCTGAAAAATATGTTTTTTTGCAATCCTTACCTAGGGGCCTAGACAATGTAACATTTTGACAGCGATATATTCGCTAACTTCTTTATGGATTTGACAGGTGCCTTAGAAAAGTCACGTGGTCAATCGATATTGAAAGTATGGGTTTTGACATTCGCTATTGCAAATTGAGCGATAACGACTGTCATATGTGCCGCTTATCTAGGGCCTAAGAGGTATATAGTAGATTGAAATGCTAACTACAACATCTTTGACAATTGTAATATCTTAAGAGGGCAAAAAAATATTTAAACGTTTTAATTCCTAAAATTAGTTCATTCTCAAATAACAATAACAAGACGACAATTTTACTATCACAAATATCGACACAGTTTACCGTCCAATTACCCTCAATAGATGACTTTCTAGACTCATTTTTATAAAAACATAAATATTATATTACCTACACGACACGGCAGTATTCACCATGCAATCATAAATACCACCATAAAATTATGATGGATTTCGGCTACATTTACTTATTTTACGGCAACATTGCTACAAAAATAAATTCGTAGCACTGCAATGTGTCGTAGCAGGCATACTCGTAGCTATAAAATTCGTGACCCGAAGGAAACATCAATGAAAGTAGTATTGACTGTTTTTGCCGACGCCAAACCTGTATGGATTGAAGCGTGTGTGAATTTTAACGAAAAGTGACGATCACTATAAATAGCGAGCTAAAGCCCCTTTATGGAAGAGAGTCGCATGTATCTACAAGTTCAAATTGAATTTGAAAGTCATAAAGTGAGTTTTGATTCGTGTACCTTGAGAACGTCGTTCATTTTGGTAATTGGCAAGGTTTGTAGGGTGAGATGGCGGAAGGAGAGGAAGCTTATGGGGGTAATGAATTCATTTGCCATGCCATGTTCCATGATTATTTTATGAACAATTGCCGATTAGATACCGATTAGAAATTTTTAAATTCTTTCATCGAAATAATTAAGAGATAGCTGCATTTTCCACTCACATGGCACAATGTAGAACGTGTAACGTTCATTTGAGATTCTCTGAGAGTACTTGTATTCTTGTTTATAATGCGTAGCGGCGAATACACGCTGTTTCTACGAATACACATTCTTGAAATAGGTTACGTTTTCTTAGAAAACGTGGAGTGGTTTTCGCCCCTACTCAAATTACGAGTAGTAGGACAGATCAGCTAGAGATATGCCTCCGATTTTCCTTAAAGGCAAGTGTGACACCTGCAACGATGGTCTCAGATGTATCGCCCACCATTGAGAAAATGTTATAGGGGAGGGTGAAGGGGAACTAAATATTGTAGCAGTAACAGTAAGAAGCATAGCCATGACACAATTGTTAAAGTTGCTCGGTTAGGTGTTACGAAGGTCAGATGGCAGTCACCTTAATGTAATATCTGGACTTGTCAAATCCTGAATCTTGGTGTAAATTGGCAAAGTGTGGCATAGAAAAAGAGAGTTTATATAGTCGCAATACAAAATATTCAAAACAAACATTGGTTTCTTATCAGCAAAAGTCAATACGAAAGAAATTTGACGAGCCATTTGGTGTAATGGTCGAGAAGTCAGCTATTACACCAGAGGTCGCGGGTTCGATCCCCGCACGGTACAAACATTTGTGTGTATGAACATGTCTGTTTGTATCGGTCTGGGTGTTTCTATGTATAATATGTATTTATTTACAAAAAAAAAGTATATAAGTAATGTTTATCCGTTGTCTAGCACCCATAGCACAAGCTAATGCTTAGTTTGGGGCTAGATGGCGCTGTGTGAATAATGTCCAGAGATATTTATTTATTTAATGAATTTCTAGCATCAGCAAAATACCATCAATGTGATTATATTGATGGGATTATTTCGCCTTATTTAGCAAGCTGACGTTTACCTACGAAATGTAACTAATGGCTTTTATGACTACGTATATTAACTCGTACGAGGTGGTAACCGGATTTATAACTTTATTATATACCCATTACGGCTTTCTAGCGCCTCAATATGTTAAGTTAGAAAATAATGTTCGGGATTTCGGTCCCACATATCACATTATCGGTACTTCCTGTAGGAACTCGGGCCAAGGTCGGGATTCGGCGTTAGGGTTGACGAATTTACATTGAAAAACAGTATCAATTACCATATGAATACTGTTCGTTTTTCTATAGCACTGATGGCTAAGGAAACGTTTATTCGTCTGAAACGTATGAATACTTTACGAAATCTAGAAAATTTTGAAAGCAAAGGGCGTACAATATTTCGAGACGTGATAATTTTTTAGTTTTTTACTTTCTTGAGTAATACGAGTACTTTTTGCATCTGCTTATAGCTCTCGTGTATTTTGAGCCTTTATTTTCCTTCACAATTCTTTAAATATACTCGTAATGGAATTGCACTTTTTCGTGAAATCGGAGCACGGTCGGAGCCTGCATTGGTGCGAACGAAAAGACACCTGGGGGCCTAGACAAAGTAACATTTTGACAGCGATGGCGAAATTCGCTAACTTCAAATTGTATGGATTTGACAGGTGCCTTAGAAAAGACACGTGGTCAATCGATATTGAAAGTACGGGTTTTGACATTCGCTAAAATGAGCTATAACAAACATCATAAATGCCGCTTGTCTAGGGCCTCTGGAGCGAGAGAGAGAGAAAAGACATTTCCGATGACAAAAATGCCTGAAATGAAATTGCCATCCCTAACCGCACTCTACTAATCGAAGCTATGAATGTGTACACGTATTTTTCGCGTTTTCCGCATTGGCTTGTTGTTTTTCTTAACGTAGCACTAATAGCAGAAGCGTATTGCATTAACATCCCGTAAACACATGTACGAATTGCTAAGTAATTTTCAAAATAACATTGTTGAAACTGACGTGTAATGTGAACCTTAGGAACTCATGGACATTTTTGTTTTTTATACAATTGACGACTGTGTTTTTATTATTTCTGATGAGTGGCTTATAGCATGGTAACTCGTAAGACATTGATAAAGTTTTCTAAGAAGGATTGCGGATAAAAAGGCCAAATAGAAAAAAAAATATATTTTATAAAATACTACGAGTATAACTGGAATCTGTTGGGAACCATCATTTAGGTTATGATTACTTTAATTATTATTCTTTTTTATCTACCTTTAGCTAAGAGGAGAGAATTTTTAAGAAATGATTATTATTCAAATAGAGTTGTTAATTATCTAATATCTGAGCATCTTTTACTCGACTTCAATTAAATAATATAGTAGTAAATTAATAAACACAGAATCTCATATTATTTTGCAAACAGATACGGCTCTTCTTCGCTATAATTAGTGTACTTAGAACACTAGGATAAGAATATTAATTAAAATGAAAGAAGATGCCCTTGCTAATATTAAATCTTGTAAAAGACTGGAGACTTTTTAGTATTCCTTTGTTGATTTTGATCTGTTCAATATTGGCGAAACACAAATATGAATCTCTAGATGTACAAATAAGGGTTACAAAGAAAGTATCAAATATGTAATGTTGTTTAACATATACATACAACAGTAAAGACATCATCTGTTGTATCGTAAATTCCTGTATATTTTACTTACTCTGGCTATCACCGCCCAGGTTAAGGCAGACTTAGGTTTAAAGATATTTTTAAGACTTAAGACTTTTTACCTTTTAGAAGAGCTTATGCATCGATTGAGATTGATTAAAAATACCCGTTCGCTAAGGAATGAAATGCATTTGATTGACTGATATGACTAAGATTGAAAATAATATTTAAGTACATAAATAATTTTGATTATTTACAGTTGGATATTAAAAGAGGTGTTTAGAAATCTAGTTACTTGCAAGTTTAGAGGGAATTTTTCTGAATAATAAAGACAGGTTTGCCATGCAAAAATATTTTTCTAGGTGGAATCTACCACTAGATAGCCATGCCTTCATTGCATGCTGGGACGCGCTGCAACTTTTATCAGGCCATTTCGCGGTAAAGGCAGCATTTGTGCGGCTGTCGCTCCGGAGCGGTCGTGTGTCGATGGTTTTCGATTGTGAATCGGGAAGCGACTGAGGGACAGATCACAGTCTACTGCGGCACTAAAGTTAAGTATTTTTTACCGTTTCGAAATATTGTTTGTATTGATTCCAATATAATAATATTCATAAATACGATAGCTTTGCTATTTTTTCGGTTAAATTTAAGTGTCTGCCTATTAATAGGCAAAGGCCTTCATCATTGAAATCAAGTAATCGCTACAATGATAGGTACTGGCCTAATCAGCACGCTTACCAAATGTGGTTTGGTGATCACAAACCCGAGCAGTGACCGAATAAAACTACACCAAATTCAATCAATTAAATCAGAACAACTTATAAAAAAAAGATATTTTTTTTTAATCCACTGCACAGGAACGTAATATTTTAACAGAATAAAAGGTAGCCTATGTCACTCGCTTTCAAACTATCTTCATCTCAAATATCATTTAGGCCTAGGCCATGAATTTCGCGGCAGCGGGAGCGGTACCTATGTTTTGTATAGAATTCCATAGACCCGTTCTCGAAACAGCGGGGCGGCAGCGGGAGCGGCGGCGAACGCAGGCGCACTGCCGCGAAATTCAAGGCCGAGGCCTTAAACCCAACTTAAACCTGTTTTCCATTTCAGCATAATATACAAGGATATTTATATTGATAATATTAGTATGAATTTAACTTCAGTTTAGTTTCGAGACTCGTAAATCGAATTCGTCCGTACGTAATACTTAAAGTATCCACCGTGAAACTTTGAAGGACTTTTTAGAACTGTTGGTTATTTTAGGACCCTTGTGTTGATTTTGGGTAATTGATTGGCATCAACTTAGTAACAACGTTTAGTCGAGTGAAAGTAATGGTTTAAAAAACTTTGTTGCCGTACTATTGGGAACGTGGAAATTATTCCAGAGAGACGGTTTCCTATTTCCCGTTTTTTTTTCAAATTTATATTTACGCTTCATTTATCTTATTAATGCTTCGATTTTCGTAGCTTTACGCTTCGATTTTTAAAAATATACACTTTGATTTTCATTTTATTTTGTGTGATAGAGTAACAAATGTTTATCCAATCTCATAAACTTTTGCATTAATTATACAGGTTTCCGTTGTGTGGCATATTGATAAAACGTAGGTAATGAGTTCTTTTGATGTTGATTCAATATCGTAAGGTTTCATCTAAAAATCGCTTTAACAGTATTTCTGTAAAAGAGTTACAAACATCCATCTATCCATTTTCAAGTAACGAACTAAAGCGCTTATTCACAAATCTTTCGAGATTTCCAAAGGAAAGTAAATACCTAGGAAATTGTTGCTGTCAGGCACAATTTTGTGTTGAATACAGTCGTTCGTAAACACGACTTGTAAATGTAGGCACACTATTTCCTTTTACAGACTACATATCTAATGTTTCTGTAACATTTATAGTAAAAATCGATTCAGATCAAGTCAGGGTACACTTGCACCACGATTAAGGTTTTGGTAAATCCAAATACTACATTAAAACGACTGCCATCTGACCTTCATAACCCCTTTTTTTCAGAGTAGAATGCGTTTATGCATCATATCTATTTTTTTTTTAATAGTTTGCTCTTGGCCGCATTCAATCGTTTCGTTTTTCCCAAAGGTTGACTGGTAGAGAATGCTTTTAGCGTTAAGTCCGCCTTTTGTACCCAATTTGTGTGGTCAATAAAGTTTTTATAAATAAATAAATAACCGCAGGCTAGCTAGACCTGCGGCTGTGTGTGGGACTTGAGACTAAAGCGTCCATTACCCACTAAACTCGCCCGGTTTCCCCTTCACATCCGATTGAGAAGAGCTGGTGCCAGCCTTGTGGCTATTGACCAGCCCAAACCTTCGTAGCACATGGCGATTCCCCTGTTGCTGACCGATTGGATCTTGTCTACAAAGTTTGACTCGCAGGTTTTCTTACGATGTTTTCCGTTACCGCCGAGCTTGTGACATATACGCACATAATTAGAACCACACGCATGTATAGCAACGTTTGAAACTACTAGGGTACCACAGCTGCGTTTAAAATAAAAATATCGATATATAATTAACAACAGCACAACTTTGGGTAAATATCGATAATAATAATATAAATATGTATGTTCGCTCCAGAAACGCCTGTTTGTCTATTCTAAGCATGTTCCAAACATTTAATCGATGCCATATCAACTCCATTGGAACTCGGGCCACTCATACAATAACTAGCACGTCTAGCACGGTTTCAGTGCTCAACGACACGTTTGTAATCGAGAGGACACATTGTCTCAGCCATCGATATGTGATACCAATATCTACTCAATTGGCGGTAGTAGTGTCACCATTTCGGAATTTAAGATACGGGATTTTGTAAATAAAGAGCCATTAAATTTGAATTTTTTGTACATTTAAAAATTAAAATTAATTGTAATCAAGAAATTAGTATGAAAAGTTTAGTAGCACCACTTAGAATAGCTTAACCGATAGAATTCCCATACACATTACTTATTTAAGGAAACTTAACCAGGGGTCCATCGTCTGTCGTAAAATAGTCTTTAATACGATAGCTTGATATTTTGAGCGTTTTATTCAATAGAAAAACCGATCTAAAAAAAAAAATAACATAAACAATGCTCCAAACAAGGAAATGAACCACAAAACGAAAAGCAATTAAAAATTTAATCATTACAGTAAATGTATACCTTACCTTTTTACAACATGTTTACTTTTTTTTCCATTATAGCAATAAAGCCATATATTTTTTTCAGAGTGCCTTAATAAAGTAATGAAAACCTCCACGCAATAAACCTGTTTACTCTTTCATAAACTCCACTCTCTCGTGGTTCCCGCCTAACGCACCACAATCCAGCCTGATCCATCAGACAATTGAACGCCGTGTCTGCGTCTAATGCAGTACTTAACAAAGCTCTCAGTAGCGCATCGATCACTTATTCATGGGTGCAAAGTATTGCCAAGTGTATTTTCTCAAACGTCGGGCCGGATGCTTAAGGAATCAGTTTCGTCACTTACTCTCGAGGTCGTCTTGGAGATATTCACTTTCATGAGGTAAATGACAAGTGACGATCTCGAGATAAACTTGATTAAGTTCTTCTATTGTTGGGAGGGATTTTTCGTTTTTGTCTTTGAATCCTTTGTTTTGTAATTCGACTGTTTTTTTTTGGTTTTAATCAGAATTTCTTCGATTTCTTGAGTGTTTTAAATCTCACTTTACTAGCGTAGCTTCATGAGGCGTATCTTATACTGCGTGTTTTTTTAGTCGTTGTTTTCCCGCAGCAGAACGCTTTACCTTCAGTAGCACTATCGATTTATTCAAGTAATTTGTTTTTTTATTTTTTTAAAAAAAATTTAAAATTTTTTTTGAATTTTTTTTCTTAAATTATAATGGGAAAATGCAAACCAAATGTGAGTAAATAGTAAATAATAATTTTTTTGATAAACGCGAAGGGCAATGACCCCAGCCGGTGACCGTCCGTGACGCAGCTAGTACTATTGGTTCGAGTTTCGTCTATCATAATTGTAAAACTTTTGATTTGACTAAAAAAAGAACTTTATTAATTTATTTTACTACTGTTAGGCGAATAATTGGTTTACCCGATTAACACATCACTATGGTCACCGCGTACGGTGCCCCGCACTAGCCGGAGAGATTGACAGATAGATTTACCGCGCTTGCAATGTTTAATGCCGAAATAATGTAAAAGATTATTAAATTGTAATTATCAAGAGAAAGGTCTTTATATCTAAAAGCTCAGAAGTGCGATAAATTACTCACGTGCGTAAACAATGTTTGTAATGTACGGCATAAACGAAACTGAAAAGTTGCACGGATTGTAATGGCGATGAAAAAGCTTTTAAAGTAATTTTCTGTGAGAATGGACAAGTAAACTATGCTTAAACCAGTTAAGTAAGCTATAACAAGTATTAAGGATTACTTTTAATCAAGATTCGACGTGTATTATTCTAAATTGGAGATTTGGATTCTTGTGCAAAATTGACAAGTTACGACAAGTTTGGTTGGTTGAAAATGTTCACATCTGCATTGAAGAGGCATGATAAATTGTGATAACATTTCGAAATAATGCTGGTTTTATTGATGGAAGTTCAGCGTGATGATAAACTAAGTGAAATCTTTGGTCTTGGTTGATGAGTCCCAAGGTCATAGAAAGACTTGCACTTATATTTCTATACCTTGGTATCCTTTTAAATAAGTTGCAGTTTTTGATACTAACTTTGACAAAATGTATCAGCACCCTAAGATGTGTACTCAAATTAAAATGTTTCTAATGTGGTAATATGAGCATTGTGATCAGAAATTAATTAATTAAGGAAATAAACATTGCCATGTTAAGGCAGATTGTTTTAAGAAGATGGAGTCAAATAAGCATTGTTCATTTTGTTAATCATCAAATAAGTGCAAGAGGCAATCTAAATCAGTGACACATTATTAATGACTTAATGGTACTAAAAAGTGAATGGATCATGATATTATATGAAATAATATTTTAGAGGACAAGACAACCTCAAGAGACGTTAAGTATTATTGAATAAGTAAAATAAGGATTAATAATTGTGTTTTAAACAAAAGAACTAAATATTTTGCAAAGGTAGAATAAATTGAGTGAAACATGGGCTATATTACTAGTCTAGATGATATGACACACACACCACTAAGATGAATTTCTGGCAAAATATAATTACTGTTTTCTGGTAAAGGATGATTGGAAAATGTACATTATGTGCTAAATTTGGACATGTTGAAACAACCTACTACAAAAAGAAAATAAACACAAGTTTTGTTCTTTCTGAAAGTGTAAAGGGTGTGTCATTGAAGAGGAGAATGAATCAGTAGAATTACATAAAGTAATCATGGTGGCCATATGAGGCTTATTATAATACACTGCCGTGAGGGGCCTAAGGTGTACCTGCCGAGAGGGGCTTATTATAATACACTGCCGTGAGGGGCCTAAGGTGTACCTGCCGAGAGGGGCTTATTATAATACACTGCCGTGAGGGGCCTAAGGTGTACCTGCCGTGAGGGGCTTATTATAAATACACTGCCGTGAGGGGCCTAAGGTGTACCTGCCGTGAGGGGCTTATTATAAATACACTGCCGTGAGGGGCCTAAGGTGTATCTGCCGTGAGGGGCTTATTATGTTACACTGCCGTGAGGGGCCTAAGGTGTACCTGCCGTGAGGGGCTTATTATAAATACACTGCCGTGAGGGGCCTAAGGTGTATCTGCCGTGAGGGGCTTATTATGTTACACTGCCGTGAGGGGCCTAAGGTGTACCTGCCGTGAGGGGCTTATTATAAATACACTGCCGTGAGGGGCCTAAGGTGTATCTGCCGTGAGGGGCTTATTATGTTACACTGCCGTGAGGGGCCTAAGGTGTACCTGCCGTGAGGGGCTTATTATAAATACACTGCCGTGAGGGGCCTAAGGTGTATCTGCCGTGAGGGGCTTATTATGTTACACTGCCGTGTGGGGCCTAAGGTGTACCTGCCGTGAGGGGCGCACACTGTATTGCCGTGAGGGGCTTAATTGTGCAAGGCCGTGAGGGGCGCACACTGTATTAATAATAATAATAATAAAATCATTTATTTCAGATCAAGTATTGCCGTGAGGGGCTTAATTGTGCAAGGCCGTGAGGGGCGCATACTGTGTTGCCGTGAGGGGCTTAGCTGTGCAAGGCCGTGAGGGGCGCACACTGCATTGCCTTAAGGCGCTTATGATGCTACAATGCCTTGAGGGGCTCTTGGTATACTGCCGTTTGATGATGGTGTCTTTATGAAGGTGGATTTTGCCACCTGAGGCGGAAGCCTGAAGGAATTTTGCAGGGAGTTGCAGTAAAGCTGTCCGGGAGGAACCTACCACGGAAGAACTTGTAGCAGCATGGACATTTGGAGAATGGAGGATCCTTCGGGGACGAAGGACTTGCAGGATGGCCGACTGTTAGGCGAATAATTGGTTTACCCGATTAACACATCACTATGGTCACCGCGTACGGTGCCCCGCACTAGCCGGAGAGATTGACAGATAGATTTACCGCGCTTGCAATGTTTAATGCCGAAATAATGTAAAAGATTATTAAATTGTAATTATCAAGAGAAAGGTCTTTATATCTAAAACTACTAAGATAGAATCATTTTACTGCGGGAAAACAACGACTAAAATTCCACGCTGTATATATGTACATTATTGAGTAATGACTAATAAATAGGTTAAAGGTACATAAGGTAAAGCGTTCTGCCTGAATCTACACGTACATACAAAAAATCTCGTTGCTGCCGCCTGCCGCCCCGCTGCTTGCAAAATTTGAGGCCGAGTCCTCATTAGTATTCTAATTGGAGTAAGTAAAAGTTGAATATTTTGGCCAAGTATCGAAAAGCATTCCATATAAAAAAAACACGACCGATTTTGTATTAAAGTTAAGAGGGCGGCTATTACACTCTACGAGTAGGTCACGGAATCTATCCCCGCACAATAAAAATTGGTGTGCATGTACGTTTCTATTCACAGAACAAAGAAAATTTTCTCATGTTTCTATTGGATTGAGTGTTTCTGTGAATAATGTGTGTTTGAAAATGCGCTGTTTGGACAATGTTCCAGGTTAACTATTTAAAAAAAATGGGAGAACTGTACTTATTTTAAGTCTATTATCAAATTTATCTTTGAACCAAGTTCAGGAATTTATTTCTAAAAGAGAAATAACTTTGTTACGTCCTTTTAAAAGGAATAGTGTGGCCACACGTTCACATTTATGAATAAACGATCGAAACTGCATGCTCCCCTGCTGCAAGCTTTGTCAAGTATCTATTAGTGCATTAGAAACAAACAGAACGTACCTCGTAGTGTCTCTATTACAATGCAAGCATCCTGGTTCATGTTTTCGTAGGTATGCGACGCTTATAATAGGAGCCGTTAAAATTGGATTTAAATGTAAATAAGAACGACAATACGATAACGATATGGAAAAAAGCGGTGGCAATGGCAAACGGATCTCCTGATAGTAAATGATCACCGTAGCCTAATATTTGCAACACTAGAGTTATCGCATACATGTTGCCGGCTCTTTAGGAAACAACAAGCTCTTCTCTTAAAAGTCACTACGGGTATTTTATCGGAAATGTTGTTAAAATTAGTGAAGTGCGCTAGTAAGAACGCTAGTGAAAGTAAATGTTACTATCGATTTCCTATCCAGTTTCATTTTGGGATGATATACAATCGTAACAAAAAGATACATCTAATTTCATGAATCAGATACCTACACTTTGTCTTCACAGAATTTAAGGTAGAATTTTATTATCCTTAAAAATCATCACCCTAATATCTATACAAAAAATCTTTTGTAGGAACAAACCCTCAGCTAAAAAGTTACGGTAACCTCATTCCAATGAAAAACCGAAAAGCGCAAACTGTGTTAAATCAATTCAAAAACGTTTTTATCGGGCTGGGGTATACGAGTACGTACGTCTTACGAAACCCTAACCATAAACTCCAGAATTCTTTGCTATTCACCAATCTCATTTGTTTTGCAGGACAACACCATAAGCACAGGTAGATGAAAGTTTTCTTTGAATTTTTCCAATATCACATGTTCATTAGGGTAACTATTCTAGGTCTTTTTCAGAGACCATCTAGCTAAGTTAAAGTATAGATGTGGAAACCCCAAAACTAAGATCTGCCGCCATAACTGCTTTGGTTGTGTTAAAGCAAAATTAGTAAGAGAAATTACAGATCGGAGAAGCCTACAGTGTGGCAGCACGTTGAGCCACGCTTTCCAGATATGTACATCTTGAAGAAGTATTTCTTGAAGGAATAGGCCGGCCTACGGCCTCTAAGATTGAAGAACTGAAGAACATAAAATAAAGCTGATGTAATTGTTGAATCGAGAAGTCGAACTAAATATTGAATCGAGAAGTCGGTTAATCGAGAAGTCAGTAAATGTTGAATCGAGAAGTCGGAGTAAATGTTGAATCGAGAAGTCGGAGTAAAAGTTGAGTCGAGAGGTCGGAGTAAGGGTGCTACCTCGAACCTCGTTACCACAGCAAAGACAATTTTCTCCCTACAACTTCCTCGACAAATGTGATTACTACGCTTACAGCTCTATGTTAAAACTTCTGTAATTGTGTTTTCAGAAGTTTTTGGTTATGTAAATCTTAATTTACAGTATCATCTGCGGGAGAAATCGCACAATTTAAGATTCCTTTTGAAAAATGACTTGTTTCATTGAGATTTTGTAGACTTTTGGACGTAATTGTACTAAATAATACACTACAGTAACATATAATTAGAATTTTAGTTACGATGTCTAATATCAAGGTTTGATAACTATCACGTTATTATTACAGTGTACTGAGCTAGTAAAATAGTTGTTTCCATGTCAACAGAATAACTTACTTAAGTATTTTTTCTGGTGCAAGCTGGGGTATGAGACTTCATACTCGATCGTACGTACAATATATTAATTTCAGTCGTGTCAGACTGCTGTCCTACAATGTTATGAAAGTGAGGTAATAGATTATTAGTGCACATGAAGCACATGTGCATTACACTTTATTACCTGCGTAGTTGGTTGATCGTAAAGATTGGGCGCCGTAGTCTAAAACTCGGCTTGTAAAGTACGAAAAAAGTAGGTACATACTCATTACATTATGTTAATGATGGATTTCATTACATTTGTAATTTTATCTCATTATTAATTACACTAAAACAAAATGATATTTAAATGTTTACTTGGGTTCTACACAGTACTAAAGTACAGCTTATGTAAATATTATATCATTGTGAACAATACCAAAAGGACGAAATAATAACCATCATAATATATAAAGCACAATGTTTATCTTAAGTTAATTAAAACAGATCCAGAAACAAAAGAAGACTAACCTATTGTAAACATGGCCGCCAAGATAGTTTCAAATTAATTTAACCATCCGTGGATTTTCTCTGGAAATACTAAGGACATTTCTTTCGAGCTTAACACAATAAGCTAAACTAAACAAAACACGAATTACATTTCAATTCAATCAATGGAACAGTAATCAAAGATAATAAATAGCTGTCGTCCCATCAGTGGAACAATTTTTCTGAAGTGCGGGTTCCACTACAAAAATGCTATTACGTTCCTTGGAAAGGCTAGAGTGGGTGGCCCCAATACTCGGCCTAGCCAACGCTTCAATCCAATTGAACGTGCCTTCTGCGATATAGACTCTGTTGCCACACTGTTCGTCGGAGAGGGAAAAACACGACTTTTATTCGGGTAATTTAATATAAAATTATTATCACCTATATCTTGATATTTGTAATTTTTTAATAATTAGGTAAATGGAATAATATTAATCATCTTTGATGCGTTGCTGGATTTTACTGTTTAAAAGTTATCATGCCGAAATCTCGGTATAACATTTATTCATCGATTTTATAATATTTCTTTCCATCTCATTCAGAATTCTTTGTACACTAAAATCATACAAATTATTCTTTAATCATGCAGGCAGAGATGCACCTCAATAAATTCTTTCGACAAAACTCACACGCCATCTTCATGAAGTTTCAGTAATTGTAAATAAATTCGCATTATACTTAGTATTTGAACACCTTCATTGTATTTACTGTGTACATTTAACTATATGAGATTAAGCTGTCGAATCGATTAAGGCCATTTGCAATCGGGCTTAATATTTTCCTCATAAATATTCAGAGATCGGTTATTCCGCGCAAACTTGAACGCGTGGCGACCTTAAATATACACCTCTCTTTGCACAAGACGTTTTAGAAAAGATACATTTCTTTTTGGAGTTCCACAGGTCGTGGTTGAAACATTTGATTATTTCAAGCCTTTCGTACTCGTACGACACTCAATTCGTAGGCTAAGCGGGAAATAATTTCTGGCGCGTTTATTTTATATAATTCACTAGCTGAACCGGTGAACTTCGTATCACTTCGTTTGAAAGGTAGAAACAGTTTGTATGGGAAAATGAAATGGTCGTTTTTAGTATTTTTTAACTCATCGTTTAAACCTTCCCTGGACTTCCACGAATATTTCAAGACTAAAATTAATCAAATCGGTTTAGCCGTTCTCGAGTTTTATCGAGACTAACGAACAGCAATTCATTTTTATTTATATAGATAGATAGATGAGGCTAAGGATTACTTCGCAAGCGAGGTGATTAAGCCAGTACCCATCATTGAAAGATAACCTGAATTCAAGGATGGAGGCCTTTGCCCTGCAGTGGGTCATCAATAGGCTGATACTACTACTACTACCAGGCTTACTGAAGCATACCTCAATTACTTCTATATCAAAAAGTCGCCAGTTGATATAATATACTCTATTTCCAATATTTTATTAAAACAGAAACAAGAGGGTTTTTGTTTATCCTCCTTTCACGTCGCAACGATCGACGTGATTTTATGGGGATGTTTTTAGAGTGTGACATAGCCTACTTTTTATCCTGGTAAAATATTACATTTCTGCGGGATAATGTCGCAAATTCCACGTGGGTAAAGCCAAAGGTTAAAGGTGGAAGCTAATAAATAAATACCCAAAGTCGTTATATCGTTGAGTCTTAAAGTGAAAAATTTAAAAGAAACAAAAACTAATCACAGAATTTGGCGCCATTGATAAATTTGTTTACTTTCCAGCGTATCTGGGAGCAGGAGTCTCCGTTTAATCTTGCCTAGACACTGTACTAAGTTTCTGAGCACGTACTTTTAAAAGTATCAAGTTTTACGTTAGTTGGTCAACAATATGGCTGCTTTAAAATATCTCCTGCTACTTAGTTTATGTTGATAGTAAAAATGTTCGTAGAACATGATCATGAAGAACGAACTCATAACTTAAAATTAGAGTTTAAAATTTGTTTAATTAACTAAGCAATTAATCAATTTTATAGCAAATGAATATTTAGAATTCATCTTTTAGCAAGCATACATCAGAGTCTTGGTATATACCATCACAAGAAATGTTATACTATTGTAATGTATAAAAAATTGAGACTCCAGATCCCACGGACAAACTGTGTCAACAGTTTTGCGGGACATTTTTCTAATAGTTGTGTTATTTGTTGTATGGCTTAATAATATTAATAAATAAATAAATTAAATAAAAAATTTAAATAAATTATCACTAACTCCATTCCATAATAACTATTTTATACATCTGGTTGAGAAAAGATCATGGAAAAAAAAATATTGTAAAAACCCAACTATTTCTTTTTATAGTAATACATGGACGTTTAACGACTGATTAAGGCCTTAGCCTTGATGTTCGCGGGCAGCTTGGCAGCGCTGCCGCCCCGCTGTGGTCGAGATCGTGTCTATGGGATTCCATAAAAAACATCCCGCCGCTGCTGCTGCTGCCGCAGCCGCCCCGTTGCCGCGAAATTCGAGGCCGAGGCCTTAGTGTGATGGTTGAGAAAGTAGCTACATAATTATTTCACCAGACGTCGCAGTTTCGATACGTTCTTGTGCCTACATAACATTTTGTGTACCATAAACATGTTAGTTCGTATTGATCTGGTTGTGTCTATGTTAAATGCTGTGTGTATTAGTAATTAGACCGGTCATTTGGTGTAATGGCCGAGAAATTGGCTATTACACCAGGAGGTCGCAGGTTCGATCCCCGCACGGTACAAACATTTGTGTGCATGAACATGTCTGTTTGTATCGGTCTGGGTGTTTCTATGTGTAATATGTATGTATTTACAAAAAAAAAAGAAGTATATAAGTAATGTTTATCCGTTGTCTGGCACCCATAGCACAAGCTAATGCTTAGTTTGGGGCTAGATGGCGCTGTGTGAATAATGTCCAAAGATATTTATTTATTTATTATTTTATTATTTTATTATTATTTAAGTTGTCTGGCACCAAAATATTACGGAGCTAAACATCTACAGTCTTTACCGCGTCTTTTTTGAAGCAGCAACCATTATTGCAGCAATAAAAAGAATACAGTATTTTTTTACTTTGTATTTTTGTTTTTTTTTTAAAATAGGTAAGTATTTGAAGCATTTACTAAAATTAAGAGATTATTAAGCAGATGACAAACGACTTAAATTTCTAAATTTGCACCGACACGACTTTCCGAGCGAGATCTTCCTAACAAAATGAACGTGCAATCCAACGAAATACCGAAGTGAAAATTTGACCAATGACGAACTGTGCTCAATCCAATTTAAGCCCGGCAACGGAGTGGATGGGAATTAAATTTTCAGCTTGTAAAAAGAAAAATATCTCGGTGAAGTGATAAGTTTATTTTACAAGGTAATAACATTTTTTTCCAGCGGAATCGCTTTTTAGAGCTCTATTGGTGGATTGGTCCGTAATTATATTTGTCCGTGAAGAGGCAAGCCTTCGAGCGAAAATATTTTTTCTGCTGAAACGCTTTTATTCGACCCCGATGCTTTGTTCGTGGGAAGACACGGGATTTGGCCTTTATTTAGGTCAGTGCACTCTAATCGTAAAAACATAGGAACAGATAAAACATTTGACCCTCATTTTCATTGTTTCAAAAATATAACCGGGTATGGGGGGAGAACGATCAGATTAGGCCGGCGGTAATGTATGGCGTTCAAAATAAGGATATCAGCTAGTAAGTGTGACTTTTTTTATTATTAGACTGTGTCTTTTGGGCTCGGAATGTGTTGTTATGCCTGTGAAAACGAAGATAAATACAATGTACAGATTAAGGATTATATTGGCGCCCTCTTAAGGCTATTGGTGTCGCCAAGTGGCAGTGGCAAGTCATTGAATAAAAAATCGAATCAACGAGTTTTTGGTATGGGAATACTTGAGAGCTGTAGAGCTGAAAAGGTCTTTTTATCCCAGAAATACATAAAATTTCTGCAGGACAATGTTCACGTTGACGAAATTCTAAAATCCAAAACTTTATATTCAAGGTCTTTTAAACAATTTGTTTCTAAATAAAAAAAATATAAATATATTCCTGGACACCATTCACACAGTGCCATCTCGCCCCAAACTAAACATTAGCTTGTGCTATGGGTGCTATAATATAATTATTATAATATTAACAAATCTAAAGTTAGGCCCATTTATTTGTAACGATGATGCTATGACTGCGTGGTACTGATATTTATTGGAGACAAATCGAAATAAACGAGCTTGAATAGGCCAAACGCCCCATTATTTTCTTTAATAGACGATAAATACAGCCTTTAGTGTCACTAAACTAGACAAATATTTTTACTACGGTTTGTAAATATGTAGAAGTAAATATCATTACTATATGCATACCTATTCGTAGAAGAAAACTTGTTTTGAGAGTTATGTTGAAAATTAATTTAGATAAATAGTATTTTTAGTAACAATAATATAGGTAGATAACTTAATACCCTTTTGCTCTAGCATTTTATTAAAATAAAAGTAGAACGGCGAAGGGCAAGTATTATAAATAAATGAAAAAAAAAATGTTGTCACGGCAATAGTTACAACGACAAAGCAAATCGAAAAAAGCCTATTTACAAAATGTTGACTTCAGTACAGACGTTTCCGGTTCAGGGCCATTTACTCTAATCTTATTGCGTGTCCTTAGAATTTCTGGTCCTAGAATAAATATAACCTAAATTGTTTTCTAATCTTGAGAAATTCAGGGTAGGAATTTAATTACGAGCCGAGGTTACGACAAAATCTAAAACCTACACGGAAAATAGCTTACTACTCGTACTCGTATCTATGAAGAAAGAATTCCGTAGCGTGCCTTAAATAAAGCAAAAAACTGGGTATTTACACAATAATGTAATCAGAATAATAATAGTATTTTCTAATATGTAGAAATAAGGTTTTCAGGCATTTTTATTATGTTACTAGCGGGCGCCCGCGGTTTCACCCGCGTGGTTCCCGTTCCCGTGGGAATTGATCAATCAATCAATTCAATTGTTCTCGCCGTAAAAACCATCCTTGAACTCCAAGGAACATTTAAAAAAAAATTGGCCAAATTGGTCCAGGCGTTGTTGAGTTATGCGCTTACCAACACATTTTGCGATTCATTTTTATATTATAGATTTGTCAGCGATATTTGTCTAAACAAACTATTTTTTTACGTTACCCATGGTGGTTATTTTTCTACCTACTTATTAAACATTTTTTGTAAGGTGGTACCTATGAGTAAATTGTTGGAATTGTCCACGAGCATAATCATAGTAAAGCTGTGTGGCAGTTTCTAATGTAATATACTGTTATGAACTGTCATAATTTTCCGTTGTGAAAACACGATATTACATCAAAATATCTATCAACGAGAGAAAGAACAAGAAGTGTTCCTACAAGAAAAATCTGTCTTAACGATTTCTCATCAGGGCTTCAACGTTGACGCTCATATTTGTTGACAATTCCACCGCAAGCCAAAAGTCGGGTGCTTATATCTTTGGCAACTTCCGCGCGTGGCAATCCATTTTTGTCCGACATTAGGGAAATCCTCGCAAGCCCTATTTAGGAAATTGCCTCTTTTATCGCCCTTGTGGCTAACACAGTTCGGTACGGCCTCGATCCTCCAAGAGGCCCTTTTATTTTTAAACACCCAACTTTTAGTAGCCGTTTACGAGTTCAGATCAGTTACTCCATCTGCTATTTTAATTCTAAAAACAAATTTAATAGATGGGAGTTTGTTTTAAGTTGGAATAGGTAATTGTACTTAGGTATTGCGAGCTGGAATTTGAATTAGTTTATAGGAGAAACAAATTGGATTCTGTTTGAGCGATTAGCATTTCTTGCGGAGAAAAACTCAAACAATTTACTTTGATGGAAAAGTGTGGGCCATGATTAATCGGTTTCGAAACGGTTGTTTAATTTGAGCACTAAGAATGTAATGTAACGTTTTAACTGTTGTAATTCTTTTGGAACTTAAAGTAACGCAATAAATAAAGGAGGTATTTCTCTTAGTCCATTGAGAAAATACGATATATCTCCTATAAAGGTAAAGCTGAATTTTGACATCAACCTCAGTATCGCGATCAGCTAGCTCCTCGATATTGGACTATAAAAGGCTCAGAATGTGCATAAAATAGTACTCAAAGTGCAAGCAAGTAAATAAAATGTAGTCAATGATATTCCACAACTACGCAGTGATAAATCTAGGCTAATTTTGAATCCACGTCACATAACCGTTACTTTTATGCACACCATTGCCTTTATGTTTATGTTTTTCTATACTTACGCTTACAATATTTTCAAATTTACGACGTCATAAAGTCGTGTAGGGGCGTTTCTTCTTGATGGAGTAAGAAAAGGTATTTCTTGTAGTAGATTTTGTTGTTCGAGTAGTACTTACGAGTTGACAGATGTACTGAATATATCCTGTAGCGTGTAGAGATAGAGTTATTTCTTAATATGTTTACATTGAAAATTAACTTGTAACCAAGGACATTTTTATTGTAAAAATGTCCTTATTACCTTAGCTTTTTATTTTTAATTTTTATGCTCGAACAGTTGATAGACAGCCGCGCAGCCCACCTGATGGTAAGCGGATACTGCGGCCTATATCATTGAGGGACACTTTACCAGAAAGCGGTGCTGCCACTTGAAGATACACAGACCGAGAATTTAAATTTTCAAGAAATTAACTGGATAGCTGCATCATTTAGGTATCGACAATGAATGATATTACAAAAGTACACACCGTATTGTGATACTAAACATGCAGATCCCACAAACTTTATGGTAAATCAATATTTTATCAGCACACTAGGCATTTTACAGTCAACGCGGCGCAAAGTAAACAAAATTCAATGAAATAATAATTAGAGTATGCAAACGAGGGAACACTAAGTAATAATTTATTGTTGTTTGCGCGCCAGCGCATTTTGTTGCAGAAATATATTGCAAGCTTACTTAGTATCGGAATCCCGATGCAATTATAAATCACAAGAATACAATGAATAGACTTTTACCTTGGTGTATAACGCCTGGGAAATGTATACCGCTTTTTCTTGACATGCATTTATTGGTTTAAGTTTTAGATTTGCAGCGTATAATTAATTTTTTGTTTAGAAATATTATGCAAATCAATGGATGCTCATAACATTCTTGACAAAAAATAACACTTCTATTTCTGTTTTCCCAAGGGAACTGAACTTGATCTCCTTTCTAGCTTGCTTTTGGTCTAGTATATCTATCTATGTCTACCAATTTTCATCAACAACTCATTCACAAACACTCTGTTCCTATTGATACACATGTATGAATTGAACCATTTTTTTTTTGGAGGACTTATAAATGCCCGTATTATACATACCGGACTGAACGGACGGAACGGACTTTAAAACAGAAAGTCACCACTTCTTTCGTCCCGAATTCAGCAAACCTTAAAGTAGAATGCGGAATGACCCAACGGAATATCAAAGAGGCGATCATTTCACCGAACTACGGACTAAAGCCATACTAAGCTTAGTAGATGGGCCGGGATTACCTCTTTGATGCACTGTGAAAGAGCTCAAAATTACTGAACTGATGGTATGCTCGGTATTACCCACACGTAAACCAAAAATGTTCCGTGAAAATCTTTTAACGCCTTGTGTGCCGCACATTACGTAGTTTGGCCCGGTAAGTGCACCTACAGCTCTTTGGCTTAATTTTTTTTAGTTCCACTGCACTTTATCCTTAGTTGGGATGTGGTAGGGAAGTGCTTCAAGCATAGGATCGATCATTATAAAATTTCTGCATTTCATTCAAGCTTAACGTAAAGTAAAGTAAAATATCAGCCTATTAATGTCCCACTGCAGGGCAAAGGCCTCCATCCTTGAAATCAAGTTATCGCTACAATGATGGGTATTGGCTTAATCACCACGCTTGCCAAATGCGGATTGGTGATCACAAACCCGAGCTGTGTCCGAAAAAACCGACACAAAGTTAGCTCGACCCGGGAATTGAACCCAGGACCCCGAGATCTCGGCCCGGTACTTAAACCACTAGACCATCGAGGCGTTCAAGCTTAACATATTGTATCTTTAATATGATTTGAATAGAGCTGTTTTGGCCGCGTGTTTTAAAACGTTGTTACATGCGTGAGATTAAATGTAAAAACCGGCCAAGTGCGAGTCGGACTCGCCCATGAAGGGTTCCGTAGCAGCAAGTATTATCATAATATAAAAGTTCTTGTAGTTCTTTGTAAGTTTGATTGACGTTTTTATATTTGAGTTGATTGAATGAGAGGAAAATTGCGGTTTACGATTTATGACGTTTTAAAAAAAACTAATTACTTGATCTCGTTCAAACTAATTTTCAATGGAAGTTTGCATGGTAATGTACATCATATATTTTTTTTAGTTTTATCGTTCTCTTATTTTAGAAGTTGGAGGGGGGGGGGGGGGGGACCAACCTTTTTCCACTTTGCAAGGGTCTCTCGCGCAAACTATTCCGTTTAGAAAAAAATGATATAAGAAACCTTATTATCATTTTTAAAGACCTATCTATAGATACCCCACACGTAAGGGTTTGAAGAAAAAAATATTTTTGAGTTTCAGTTCTAAATATGGGAAGCCCCAAAAATTTATAAACTAATTACTTGATCTCGTTCAAACCAATTTTCAATGGAAGTTTGCATAATAATGTACATCATATATTTTTTTCAGATTTATCATTCTCTTATTTTAGAAGTTACAGGGGGGGGACCAACATTTTACCACTTTGGAAGTGTCTCTCGCGCAAACTATTCAGTTTAGAAAAAAAATGATATAAGAAACCTTATTATCATTTTCAAAGACCTATCCATAGATACACCACACGTAAGGGTAGGACGAAAAAAAATTTTTTGAGTTTCAGTTCTAAGTATGAGAGCCCCCAAAATTTATTATTATTTTTATATTTTTGTATAAAAATCTTAATGCGGTTCACAGAATACATCTACTTACTAATTTTCAACAGTATAGCTCTTATAGTTTCGGTAAAAAGTGGCTGTGACATACGGACGGACAGACAGACAGACAGACAGACATGACGAATCCATAAGGGTTCCGTTTTTTGCCATTTGGCTACGGAACCCTAAAAACGAGTGTAATAATAACTAAATTAAATTGATTAATTAACTAAATTAAAATTCATTATTTTTCAAACATGTCGATACATTTATTTATTAAAGGTTTCAGATTACAATGATGAAATGAGTACAATGTTGTTTAATCACTTAACTAGGCTAGATAGTAATCCAAAACAGTGAACATAGTATGAAACTTATAAATCGATGGTTAACACACTATCAATTTCTTAGGTACAAAAACAAATTACCATAAAATACAAAAGGGAGAAGATCGATATACAATTTCATTCTTGTAATTTACCAACATCAAAACTGAGGTGCTTATTATTTTAAAAAGGGTTGTACCCTTGAAACAAGCGTGGCATTTTCAAATAGCTTCGTTGAGTTGTTTGAAACAACCCCACGTATTCAAAGTTAGTTTCAATGCCAAAACGTCCATTAGGTCAAATTGCTAGGTCTCTTTTACTCAAACGAGTAGCCTCAAAAATGCCTCTTACATAAATGTAGATGAATGCTTTAGATTTATGCGTGACGGTCCATCTCAATCACAATGTGAGGAATAGGCTGACAAAGCTTCGCGAGTGCCAGTGTCGAGTAGTAATCGACTGCTGTTAGCTTTCATTCTGATTTTACTATAGAACTCTCAGGCACAGATTACTAAATACTACGTAACTTTAGGCCTTGACGGAAATTATGTCGCGGATCTTTCGCGACGGAACTCCAATGCATGTAATTGCACATAAATTTGTCTTCCGCGTATTGTGCCCGCTATAATTTGTAATTTATATGCAATTACATGACGTATTGGCGTTCCGTCACGAAAAATCCGCGTGTAATTTCGAACGTGTGGCCAAGGCCTAGCCTTAAGGATCCGACCATATAATGACTACAAGTAGTAGCCAATCTCGTTCTTAGTGCTTATTATGGTGCCACTTTTTAAGTTGCCAGCTTTTTAGCTTGTTTAGACTAACAGATGAAAAAACATAGCAAGCTATCGAAAATTGACATAACTAATCAAGTTGACGTTTGAGTTGGCTATACTTTGTTTCCCAAATACTCCTAAAATCTGGCGCCATAATCGCTCTAGCTGAGTTCAAGCAATCTATTTTAAGGCTAAAAAACCAAAGAACACAGTACAATAGCATTTAGTTGTTAAAAGCAATGAAATACTATTTGATGAAGTGTCTCCATATGTTGTATTGTAATATAGATCGTAATAGCCCGAATTAGTGTTAAAAAAAAATAAGAATATTTCAAGGATCCGGAAGTAAAATGGCGTCAAAAATTTTCTTCGCTAACATGAATGTAAATGAATGCGTGAGATTTATGCGTGACGGTCCATCTCAATCAGAGCGTGAGGAATGAGCTGACAAAGCCTGCGAATGCGACTTTGGAAAAATCGCGGCTCTTGACTTTCCTCTTGATTTTATTACGCAATCTTGCAAAAACTTCAAAGTTGTGACGGCCCGACTCATGTTCTTCGACGTAGATTGATGTTAGCTTTATAACATTTTTGAACTTTATTATAGCTTGCTGTTATAAGGACATGGCAATAAGAAGAAAGTACTTTCGGCCATTAATGTCATCGTCAAGAAAAAGATAAATTAAATTTGCAAATTTTGTAAGAGCATCCCGCAAAGATACTATCGTAATTATGTATTAAATTATTAAGTGTTTCCTTTATTATCGTTATCTAGACTTTATTCATAGCCTAATGTTAGCGTTGTAATAGTATTAGGTTAAATGAAACAGGAATTATTAATCAGGAAGTTAATTCCGAATTATAAATTGAATGTCATTTGTTCAGGATTGAAATTATTATTATACCGGTTTTATTCTATAAATATTACTCCTTAAGTTTCTGAAAGAAAGAAATAAGGATCTCTACGTATGGAGACATAGTTTAATGTGTTGTTAATATTTATGGGTTAAAATACCTTTAAATAGCGCTTGACGTCAATCAATCTATTAAATTAGTCTATTCAAGTACCTAATATAAGCGTTGTCGTTGTTTAAGTACATGGAAGGACATATCCATTAATTTGGCAATTAAGTCGTGTCGAGAGGGTGCGAATCACGATTGTTTGGTCAAACGTTTGTCACTTTTTGCGACAATCCAACGCCGCGTGTCACTTGTTCATTCGTCATTTGTCCCTGGCAGTTCCCCTTGTGTGATAATTAATACGGCATAGGCCATAAAAACAGCGCTGTGGATCTGCCAGCACGCGTCCCTTTTATATACGGCGTGGTATTTATCATGACGTCACCTGGCGAATTACGTGATCGGCATTCCGGGAAAAAATGTTGTTCAATTAATTAGGTACTTTGAATGGATTTCGTTAAGCATTGGTTATTGGCTGGAAAATTAGGGAGGGCGGGATTGATTGTTATGGTATGGGCAAACGATTAGTTGGAGCGGACATCTTTGATAGAGATAGGGTTCGGATTAGGTGATTTTTTAACTTCTCGGCGGGAAGCTGAGGGCCGTTATTGATGGTGTGGGGACAGAAATGTCTGATTAAATCAGATGAAGAATGTTACCGAATTAATTGGAATCGCCTGGCACCTATTGGTGGAATGAAAAAGTATATGAGACGTTCTCCGAGTTAGACGAAATGTATTTTGGCAATATTTATTGGGTTTTCGACACAAATTAGGTTTGCTTTCACGAAATATATTAAGTGATGGTAAGACGACACTGCGACTTATTGTCGAATAGAAATTTGTGATTAGTTTTCTCTATTAGGAAATCACTCGTTTAATGTCCGGATACTGAAGTAAAACACCCACGTTAAACCGACTTGGTCTTGCACCTGATCCGTCTTTGGTCGCGTCAGAATGAGCACTCACCGTGTTATGAGCCTGAGAGAATAGTGAGTGCACCTGTACTAACTTGCACATTCACTTGTACCATCGAGGGAGGACACCCGCGCGTGATCACTTTTGGAAAAATATACCGTGCACGCGCATCGTGACTTGTTAGGAGCGGCGCTTGTAAACGTGAAAATACTGCACAGGATTTTAGCCTTTAAGGTGATTACGCGCGGGTGACCGCGATAGTACACTAATCCAGGTCTGGGAGGTTATTTTTATTATTATTTCATAAAAGTCCATAAAGTTACCAGGATTTGTTTCAGTCCAAATTCCAGTCTATTTCAAAGGCTTTTAATATATTCTCCATCTCCAAACTATTAGCATCCCATCTACTCTCAACTGA
This sequence comes from Mecyna flavalis, assembly GCA_949319885.1. Lineage (NCBI taxonomy): Eukaryota > Metazoa > Arthropoda > Insecta > Lepidoptera > Crambidae > Mecyna > Mecyna flavalis. The sequence continues at coordinate 7,463,270 of OX439435.1, read as the reverse complement.
CTTGCAAGTGAAACCGACGATATCCTCAATAAAAATCACTAACACCTTTAAAAGAGTTCAGGAAGAGGGTCCCCTATCATGGTTGTAAATCGACCTCGGACAACTCCAGTTGACACCTAAATACTATAAACCGAAATCCTTTGCGCACCCTCTAGGGTTACCTCTTTAGAGTTTTATTACACCATCGAATAAGCCCCTACTTTTACTACAAAATAGAAAAAAATACATTAGGACCGCTCCTTCCACATTTGAAACCTAAATACGTAAGCTTATGTGACTCATCACACACTCGTTGCTGCTAATAGGTTTATTTTTTTGAGATTATAGAATTTTATTCAAAATGGTGCAATTGGTGTAACTATTTGCAAGTTATTAGTTTCCTTTGTCCTTCTAAAATTATAAATGCGAAATTGTGAGGATGGACGTATTTAATCTTTCACGCAACAACTAAAGAAAGTTAGCTAGTACATACTTATTTAAGTATATTGACAACACGTCTTAGTCGCGACTGAAATCTGGTTGAAATCGTTTGAAAACCCTGCCCTGTGTGCGTGCGAGAAATGGTAGTTTGTTTTGAGTGGTCTTTCTGCTCGTGCACGCTGCCCTACTTATTTTGTGTTATTACCAAAGAGGAAGTATTCTCAAAGCCAATATTGGACGAAATAGTTGTTTCTAATCAGGAAACTTTCAAATAATTTAACGAATTAGTTTTTAACACTCATATTCATACATTTTAGTATACGTAAGCAGTACCTAAATCGGATTGTGAGCATAGTGTTCCTCTTTAAAAAGGTCTTCGTCAAAATCTATAGCTTAATACAGTACACTAAAGGCTCTTATATGAACTTTTAACATGTCGCTAGTTTAGTCAGGTGATCTTGTATTGGGTCTAAGTATCTGTCCATTTTTCCGGAGTGGGGAAAAATTGTATAGGGTTTTTCATAAATATAATAATTATGTATGTAGTTTCGAATTCATTTCACGCATTTGGGATCGTCAAATAAGCAAGTACTTTACCTATGATACGTTGATTTGACATAAAACCGGTGTTTCTGAGTTTGTTGTTCCATAAGTTTATGTCACTGCACGGCACCTGCACTTGCGTGTAGCTTTGTTTGCATACATACCATTGTCTTGTTGGGATTTTGCGCTAAAGTTGAAATTCCACTATAAAAATTTTTCACTACAAGCTATACCGTTAAACAATCGAGTTTTGACCGCATCCGTGGTACAGTGGAATACACCTCTCAGGTCTAAAACCAGAGGAGCCTACAATGTGGCTTCATATTGAGCAAATGTCGTGGTTACCTCAATGAAATAATAGGCCGCAGTGGCCTCTTACCATCAAATGGGCTGCTTACTGAATTAAGCGTCCCTCAAAAGGCAATAGGGAATACTCCTCTAATGTTCGAGTTTTATATTTCTATTGTACAGTCACGTATTCACATTTATACATAGACTCTTTCAGACATAAACCTTATCGCAATCGCATAAGACCTCATGTGTATACGTTTTAATGCACGTGACTGTACTGGCTTTCATACTCGTATTAACAATGGCGGAACATTGCAAGTTACGTCAAAGTAGGTACATTTATTATCATTCATAAAAGGGAAATATTGAAATGTACTTCAAAAAAATACTGAAATGTACATCAAAATAACTGATTGTACACCAAAAGTTAGGTTAGGTTAGCAATTCAGTATTTTTTGATGCAAAATCAGTATTTTTTGATGTGCAGTTAAATACAACCCTTCATAAAATAAAGTTATATTATGTTTTATTGTAATTGTAACTTTAGTGAATCGTCTGTAGTTTACCAACACTCGTTAGTCCTGGTTTGTGAAAGGAGGCGTATTAAATTTAATTACCTCGTTAAGTCCTAGTTACACCTGAGCTATTTACTAACAGGGGTTATAATATGTTTATATTAACCTAGTTGTGTACATTGTGAAGGTCTGTTTTATCACTCTTGAGAAAATTCCCGATATAAATGAAAGACTATCCACAAAAAAACGATGCACATGTTAGTATTCGATAAGCACAAAGCTCAGTATTGTAAACAATCTAGAATAGAATAAGTTATTTTACAAAATATTTATAGTAATTCGTATTAGACAATCAAAACGTTTAATGTGTACTATACTTTAATTAGAGTGACTTGATCCTTGAGAAATGTTTCGTGTGAAATCATAAAAATAAAAATATCAATTCATGCATTGACCTGACTCCAAAGTTAGTAACTTTACTAAAATATTGTTTTATAGATATCGAAATTGTCAAGGTAATCACAAATATACATACCTACCTGCTTAAATATAAATAAACGTCCAGATAAATAGGACAAATCATGGTCATCAAATGTTTGTCCAGGGTGGGATTCGATCCCACGAACCTTGGCGCATAGGGTTGCTTAACTACTAATATAATCACCGTATCTACTCTCGTAACATTAGTCAAGTTCGTATATATCGTTTTACTTACATAAAAAACCATAAAAAGCCAAGACGCATACCGCTAAGGTGCCCAGTAAAACTATTTGAATAAATGCACTCCCGATCCCGGATTGCCAAAGGTAACCCTATTATACTTTAGTCTATAAACGAGGAATAAATCGTACCGTAACACTGCGTAACGACCCTAAGGGCTACAGCGAAAAACTTCCAGGGAGCTATTAACTTTATTTAAGGGTGTTATAAAGCGTTTTCAACGTTATCAAAATCCCTTGAGCCTAGTTTGGGTTGGCCTTCGTTTATTGCCACCTGGGGACAGGCTTCTTGACAGGTGCCCTAACATAATTAGGCATTGTAAGGCCCCTTGAAAAATTGCGAAAGTTAAATCCAAGTATAATAAGGCAGGTTAAATATAGGTTCTAAAATATATACCATAACTGTGTAGGCAGTCAATATGATGTTGAATTTTGATTTTTTATTATAACATCGCAATTTTTAATAGAAGCAATCCTAAAAGCATCACTTATCCAGCTCTACAACTTTTCAGGATATAACAATTTTGACAGTGAGATTTGGACTTTCCCAAAAACATCCCATACAAACGGCTTCAAGTTGGTGATGCACCTAATTTGTTAGCTTGTACGTGAGCAAAAGAATTTTAGTTTGGTCCTAAATTTTGAGTTTATGAATATTCATAAGTTTCATAACAAAATAATAAATTGTGTAGATTATCGAATGAACTTTTCATTTTCAATGAACTTAATAAGTACTTTCAAAATGAACTAGCCGTCCCAACTTTGAATTCCTATGCTGTCTTAAATTGTGACTAATTGACAATTGAAATTCTACAAATATCTATTTGTAGAATCTAATAGATTGAAAAAAAAAATGGCTAGATTAAAATCGTCTAAAATCAGCCACATTCAACTTTCTTAATAATTGACACGATAGTCGAAGAGCATCGTCTATATAAAAGACAAGAGATTCCGGTTCGCTCGTATAAGGCGTAACTACGTACGAAATGTGGAACGTAGTCGCAGCTGGGCGAGTGAACAATGAAAACACGACTGGAACGATTTATATCACGCTGAGCGCGCCCAGATCTTGTATGCAGTCTGCGCCAATGCTTATATGAATATGATGTAAGTTGTACATTCTGACTTATCGTTTTGTGTGGTATATGATATACGTTAGAATTCCGATCCCTGAATTTTTGTGTTTATTAGCATTCATCTGCGCGACATATCTAGTCGTCTCTTGACGTAAGGTACGGGGAAGTTTATTGTTTTCCTTTGTTCATTGTCCTGACGCGCGTATACCTCAGGAGGTGATTAAATATTTAGTTGTTTAAGATAGCCTTGTATCGAATAAAATATTTTTATTTAATAGTAAACCGAATTTTTATTGTGAAACGTAGTCATACTAGTCGTATTCTACAATGCTATAATTATTTAAACGCTTTATTATTAAGAGATTTCTGGCTATACTTAACCGAAAAAAGATTTAAACTAAATATCGACAAGCTAGTGTATGCCAAACAATGTGAATGTAAGTAATGTAAATGCTGTAGCCTATTTAAATAACATTTGTAATCACGGAGGCGGACGCGGTGACAGGCAGTGAGCTCTGCGGGCTTCTGCGCCGGAACATGTCACCCGCTGTCGCATCGCACTGACACTGTGGAACTTATGGTATGACATTTGAAATAATAAGAGTAAACTTGAATTTTCTAACAAATAAAATGTGCTCTTGTTGTATACTTGTTTATAGTGTTCCTTGTTGCAGTAAAATAAACATTGTATACATACTGTAAAAAAATTCTACGAGATTACTGTCCGGATAAGTGGTAAAAAGTTAATTATAAATTTTGCACACTGCGTCTTCCGGTGGTGATACAAGCTATTTTGTCCTAGATGCTAGTGTTAAATAATATTATAATCTTAATAGAATAGCGAATAAGCTTAGAGACAACGTAAGTAATGTTGAATACGGTAGCCCATTTAAATAACGTTTGTAATAACAGATGTGGACGCGGTGACAGGCAGTCAAGTGCCCCGGAACACGTCACCCGCTGTCACATCGCACTGACACTGTGGAACTTATGCTATGACATTTGAAAATAACGGTAAACTACATTTTGTAACAATTATTATGCCCAAAAATTTTATATACTCTTTCGGCAAATGAAAGCTTACATACCGCAACCAAAGAAATAGCCAAGCAATTCTTCTAGATTACTCTTTTAATCTAATGGGTGGCCAAAAGTTAAATTATGTAAGCTAGGCGGTCTCCATAGAATCCTACTATCCTACTTCCTATTCCTACTATATAATATTATAAATGCGAAAGTCTGGATGTTTGGATGTTTAGATGTTTGGATGTTTGGATGTTTGGATGTTTGGATGTTTGTATGTTTGGATGTTTGGATGTTTGGATGTTGGATGTTGGATGTTTGGATGTTTGGATGTTTAGATGTTTGGATGTTTGGATGTTTGTTCCTCAATCACGCCTAAACGGCTGAACAGATTTAGATGAAATTTGGCACACTTATAGTTTATAACCCGGAATAGGACATAGGCTATAAAATTCCTACGGGAAACGTCTCATTCCCGCGGGAATATCAATTTTGAAACTACTGAACCGATTTGAATAATTATTTCACTGTTGGAAAGCTACACTATCCCTGGTGAGCATAGGGCACTTTTGATCCTGGAAATGTGGGGGAAGGGGGGATATTTGAAAAAAGAGATTACGCGCGGGTGAAACCGCGGGCGGAAGGCTAGTAGCTAATAATTTGCGACACGGCCACTGTGAAACTTAAATTATGACATTTAAAAATAACGGTTAACTTGCGTCAATAGAAATTGTGGCTACCAATTGTGCAAACTGCTTTTGTGTTGTATTTTTGTTGCAGCTCATGTGACAAAAATTATAGTTTTCATCCTAAGTATGTACGAGTATGTACGACCAAAACGGCTGAGCATATTATCTGGGAGATTACTGTCCGCATGAGTGACTAAAAGTCGATTTTCCTCACTGCTACTTATTATTAGACGTTCTCTCAAGATTCTATTGTTAGTTTTACCGTCTCCGTGGAATAGCAAATTATTTTAGGCTCATATAGACTTTAACCACTCAATCCCGAACCGGCACTCGCGTGCCGCTTAACAATAGATTTTCTATTGTGTCTGGTGTTCCGGGGCTAGAAGGATTAAGTTTAAACTAAAAATAAAAGTTAATATTTTTTATTGGAAATAGTTTGGTTTTGATAACTGCCCCAAGCACGTACTAGTTACGAAGTTAGTTAGTTAGCGAAGAAATACAAAATTGTAATCTAGTAAACCTTACTGGATTTGAATGATTGAGGCCATTTGTTTTGCAGTGATTATTAAATAGTTACTTAGTATGGGTAAGCTGATATATTAAGGTATACATACGAGTATGTGGGAGGAACTACTAAGAAACAACTGACGGTATTCACCTGACTAACACCTCAAAAGTAATACATTTCATGTTAGGAACTCATTACAGCTTTCCCACCTCGCGCGGCGCTTAATTTGAAGCAGGCAGCCAGAGGTAAGTTCGTTTAATATTCTTTGTTGCCGTCTAGTTTTCTAGTCTCTTTGGCTTCACACAACAATTTCAGAGTCTTCATTATATAACTAATAAAACTACACGGAACGAGCATGTAAAATTTCTGATTTGTAAGTAAATTTCGCTGTCCTATGGAAATAAAAGCTCGCAAATTTTTAGAAGGTTGCATCTAAAAATGTTGTATTTTGTTTTAGTATGGCGACTTGATTTTATGTTTATAGTGCGCACTCAAGCGCTTTGTCCTGGTCGGATCGGGGTATGCTTGTGTCATGTTCTAAGATTTAGCATGTCCTATTTACATGCAAGCTATAGTACCCCTCGTTGGAATAGCCGCATTGGCCGCTTACCATCAGGTGGGCTGCGTTATAGAGTACTTTTTTTATATGGCTGCGTCAAGAGATGCCATTATATAGTATCGTATGATATTTCAGTCAATTGTACTTTAAATTTAAGCACGCTTATGTTGTAACGCCTCGATGGTCTAGTAGTTTAAGTACCGGGCTGAGATCTCGGGGTCCTGGGTTCAATTCCTTGGTCGAGTTAACTTTGTGTCGATTTTTCGGACGCTGCTCGTTTTCGTGATCACCAATCCGCAAGCGTGGTGATTAAGCCAGTACCCATCATGGTAACATTGGTAACAATAACTTGATTTCAGTAGGACATTAATAAGCCGAACTTTATGTTGTATTGAGCGAGTTTAAATGCACAACCAAATGATCTTGCGCCTAATTCGTAATCGTTTAAGTAAAATTCTTGCCTAAGTGTAAAAGTTACAGCGGTTTGTATACTGAGGTAATACCACGACTGTTTGTACCTATGCAGCTTTCTCTCTGTCGTAAAGTTCATATCGCATTCAAGATAGTTAGGGACCGTCACGTCACGTGTCTCACAGCTAACTGCAGACATTCGCAATTGTGACGTCATTAAATACATTTCAGTCTGGTGAATAAGAGATGGGTGGAAAACGAGGTTCCATATGAAGTGTATCGTGTTCTACCAATTCCGGAGAACAAATTTTTTTTTTGATAGAGTTGAATTTTTGTTTTCTGGTTTAATATTATAGTACAATGCAAATTAATTTACTTTAACCTGTAACCGGATATAAATAGATTGATATTTTTAATAGCTGTAATTTGTCATATCATTATCTGCCGAAACACGTCTGCTGCTGGATATAAACCTCCCTCAAGGATCTCCAAATTGGTCTGTCCCCTGCGCTACATGCAGTCGATGCTCGCGATCTTTACTAGGTCATCGGTCTAGGCGGACCAAACAAAATACAGGTGTATTTTGTTATAATATTTTCTGTTAAAACATGTTTCTGTGAAAGAAGACCAGTCCACGAAGATGACACCTCTAACTAACTATGATGTATGTAACGCAGTTTATTTCCCTCTAAAATATTAAAAAACAAGTAACAAACCCTCGTATAGTGTATCAGACGGTCACCTAGGTGACGGTGGTGGTGTCGAACAGCTGGGGGACAAACACGTTCGTTGTCGGGACTTAAGAACTCATTACCCGCGGTATTAGGCGCCGCCGCCCGCGCGACGGCAATCCTTGCTTAATTTGTAGCGGGGCTTTGCACGCGCTATAGAATGAACTCACCTGAAGTTCATTCTATCGCATTATACCTAAGGCTGGTAAGGTAAACGATACATTGTTGGGAACAGGTTATATAGAATCAGGATGGTATGTGAGTATACTACCATTGTGCTTAGAAATCTCTCAAATGGGCATCTTCGGGTTGTTGGTGCAGTAGGCACCGGCCAAGTGTGGGGTGGCCTTACACTAACGAAGGTGCGAGGGAGAGAGGTTGAGTCCCCTCTAAATAAGGACTGGACTCCGACATAGCCTGAGCTGCTACCCCGAGCAGCAAGTTATAAACAAAGTATTTTTAACCGAGGAGGATTTCAGCACGAAGAACCTTACCAATTTAAACTTCTTACTTCTTGTATTAACAATCTTGTACCTAAACTATCTAGGAAAAATGATGACCATACCTACGTCATACACCTGAAAGAGACAAAATATAAACTACACGCTAAATAAACAAATAGGTAAGTGCCAATCAATTAATTATATATGGCTGACAAGGTAGTAGGTATCATCATTGTAAAAAATAATAATAACTTCGGGTTTTTATATGTATTTACGCGATTACTACTCATTAAATAAAACACACTTAAAGCGGATGAAATTAATATAAATTCAAAACTAATTTCCATTGGATTAGCCACAGAAATCGTGGTCACGTATGTAAATATAAAAATTTAATATGTACTGCAATATGTTTTTCATGATCCAAGACTATTTTCCCTCACCAAATAATTCTTTGAAAAAACGGTAAAATGAGCGAGCTAGTAACACTATTTGTATCGCAGTACATGTGAAGACACGTTGCCCGGACGAGTAACAAACGTAAACAACTATAATGAAAGGCCGCGCGCTTCAAAGCAAATTGGATCGAGGTGCCAATAGTCGGAAGTGCCTCATTTCCTTGCATTTGTTGCCGGCGTACCCTATACGCATTAAATTTTCTTCTACGTCCCATCGCGCGCCCGTTTCCGGGTATGATGTCCGGGCCGGTTCTATTGAGGACAGAAGTGAATTAAGATTGTCCCGCATTTATTCAACTGACTTTTACGAGTATTCGCTGAAATAGAACTGGACAGATACGGTCGATAAACTACGGATGAATCTTGTTAGGAGTAACAAGAGTTGGTCCGTTGTAATGCTGCATAAGCTTTTTATGTACACTGTACCTATTTAGTATAGGATCCTATAAAAATAGTCATTTCAATCAACTATTTAGACGGATGAGATAATGTGAATGAACGTAAGTAGATATATTTGCTATTGTAGGGAAAATTACTCTTTCTTTTGGATTTTTCTTTGTGGCGTAATTTCAGCCACAGTATCTATGCGTCGCCGCACGCACAGTGAAACAAAATCTCGACCCGTTTCGAAATACAAACAAAGAGGTGGTACAAATACAAACAAAAAAAATGGCGCACAAATACGAGCCGTGCGCAGTCCGTTTGTATGAAGATAACGTGTGTTTGGACTCTTTCTGCTTTAACCTAACTTAGCACTCAAAACTGTTAGACTAACGAGGGTTACATTCTCCATCGTATGCCAAATAGTAAACTCCGTCTTGTTTGTCTCCGTCTCAGCAAATTCGCAGAAATATAAAAGGTCTCAATAAAATGATTTCAAACTCAAAAGGCACGTCGTCAAATTTTCAAGCAAAATATGTTAGTGAAGTGTTTGCTGTGGAAGTTTATTTTTCTCGTATTACGTGCTTCATATTCAAATTAGCTGAGCACAGTTCTAGCATTTTTTATCATGTTTATTGCCAGAGCCAGGAACAAATTTGTTGTCATCTACATCTACACTAATATTATTAAGAGGAAAGATTTGATTGTTTGTTTGTATTGAATAGGCTCCGAAAGTACTGGACCGATTTGAAAATTATTTTACCATAAGAAGCGGACATTATCCCTGTTGAACATGCCGCAGGAAAATGCTTCATTCTTACGGGAAACGGGTAGTAAGTTCTTCACAAAATGACGTGTCTGTGACAGGTTGCCACTACAACTCATTGTTGATTATGGAATAAATCCAAGTATAAATCCTGAAAAACTATCACATTCTTACGGGATACCGTATAGTCCACGCTAGCGAAGCCGCAAGCGGAAGGCTAGTACTTTATAATTTCGGAACAGTTGAAGCATGGGTAGGTATACGCAAAGAGGTTATGATGACAGAGAAGGTCACTATTGTGTAAATTAATATTGGACAATTACTTATTGATCTGGCCCCAAAGTGTAGCTTAAGCACTTGTGTTATGGGTTCCAGAAACATTTAACAATGTCAGCGAAAAGAGAAGAGTTTTTGACTCATAGCTAAGTGTCTGAACTGATGACTGACATTTATTTGCATTTAAGTATCTTGTGATACCTTCGTTGATTAAGATACTCATAATACGAGTACTAAAGCTAATTACTAACTTTGGCATCATTTAATGTATATAACCTTGTCCGGTTTAAGTTCTACTTACTATAACTTCTTTTTCTACAGCCCTATTTGGTAAAAAGCAGAAAATGAATTCTATCAAATATGTATTTCAACTTGGTTCGCCCTCCAACTTTATTTAAACAACTTATTACAGACCAATTTTGTACTGAAAGCAAAATTCAACTTGCAACATCACAGTTGAAATAACAAACAATTAAATATCCACGAGGTTCTGTCTTTGCCTCTAATGAAAGGCTTTCGTCTGATCCCGAGAATTCACTTGTAAAATATGGGGAGATGAAATAGGACCTTTTCGTGGTTCTGCGACCGTGATGACGGTTTTCAATTTGATTTGCACATAATTATGAGGTGCTAAACCACGTTTTCAGAGAGGTATTCATCAAACAGATGTTTTGATTTGCGAGCTATTTGAGTCACTGTGAAAATGACATGTGAAGTCGACTTTTAAGCGTTATCTTAAATGCTGTAGATCATGGTTAACTTTATTAAATCTATTGAATAATTGAAGTTTGAGGTTGGATAAAATTACTTTTCATTTATATTGCATTACTATACTATACACTGTGTTGTACTGAAAATACAAAATAAATGTAACGCTATCATTTTAGCCATACACAGAGAAATGTGACCGGTGGATGAAAATCAAACTGAAAAGTTTTGCACAAAAATGAATAGTAACGATGTTAGAAAAAAAAAAAACGATAATACAGTACATAATGGGTGAGTAAATTTAAAAGTTATCGTATTTAAAATTTAAAAGACTCATTCGACGAAAAGTAATTATCAAAAAATAATACCGTTAAAACAGAGAGTCGCAACAATTAACAACGAAGAACGGGGCCTAATGAAACGTTGTCCTCGAGTTGTAAAATATGAGCGCGTCCTGAGTTATGAGCTAGGCGCAGTGTGTCCCGCTTATCAATTAATGTATTCGGGCCAAAGTGCGGTGATTATGTTGCGGCGCGTCGCCTCTGCTTTGTTCTAACAGTAATAAGGATTACCGCAGGATCTCCCATTTATCTAGAGGTGTTTTACAATGCGTGCGGTAAGCGTCGCTCAACTGAAAGGTTGCCACGACTAATGATGCTCGTTACGGCAACCGTTCAAGGTTCTCTTGGTGACTCAATTTTGTACGTTGTTGTTTAAGGGAAAAGATTGTTATGTAGGTTAAGTTCCGGACATAATTTATTATAAAGTTGGGGTCTTATACTTTGTCTCTGACCATAATCAAACTATTTTTTTTTCAACATAATTGATGAAGCAAATAAAATTGAACAAACATTAATTTTATTTGTTGGCTAAAAATTTATCCCCGCTATTCTAAAAAATATAAAAGTTATAGAAGAAATGGAGAAATAAACTTAATAAACTTCCTAATGGGTATTTTAGAAAGCTTTTTTTCGTCTATGTCTTTTCAACTTCGCCCACGTGTAACAAATGTGACATTGATTCAGAGAAATAAGTAGAGTAAAAAATCTTCAAGGCCGTCACATTGCGTAGGTAAGAAACTTTGCAAACTTTATCAAGAAACTTACGAGAGCCACTTTCCCCGAGGGTTATTTATTATCACGTCCCAGTGAGTGGGTAAGTTGTGCGATGACGTGTGAGTGAGGCGGTGGAGGAGCGTTTTGAGTCGAGGCTGAGGGTGAGCAAGGCGCGAGTGCCCGACTCAAACGATCGCTGCCTAATGGCGCGCGCTGACGTGTTCCCTACCCTACGCCTACAATACGCGGACTAACATTGTCTGTGGGCCTGATAGATTTATCTTCACTCTTTTATTTTTATTGTAAATAATTAATTTAACAGTTAACTTTTATTTACGTTATTTGAAAAACAGCTACATGAATATACTAGCCTTCCGCCTGGGATTTCACCAGCGATTTATTTCTTTTTTCAAATATTCCCCCTTCCCCCCACATTTCCAGGATCAAAAGTATCCTATGTCACCCGCGGGTAGTGTAGTTTTTCAAATCGGTTCAGTAGTTTTGAAGCATATTCAATACAAACACACAATCAAACAATTAAATCTTTCCTCAAATATTAGTATAGATAATTAATTTAACAGTTATCATTTACGTTACTTGAAAAACAAATATATGAATATACTAGCCTTACGCCCGCGATTTCACCCGCACGTAATTTCTTTTTTCAAATATCCCCCCTTCCCCTACATTTCCGGGATCAAAAGTACCCTATCTCACCCGCGAATAGTGAAGCTTTCCAACAGTGAAAGAATTATTCAAATCGGTTCAGTAGTTTTGGAGCCTATTCAATACAAACAAACAATTCCATATCGTGATTTTAGGACACAAACAACGAGAAGACCTTATCGTTATCAACCCTTTCAACGCCAATGACTGATATATCAGACAAACCATTTCAGTGCCCACCACGCCAATGACTGATATATCAGACAAAAAAAACAGGATCAAGAAACGTTGTATTTTTACTTGCCTGAATGAGTTGAGTATAATTTAATAATTTTCTGGTAAAAAAATTTTTTATGGTCGTGGCGTTAGGGGCACCATTTTCGGAAAAAAGCGTGGCGGGGAAAGGGTTAAGCTACTGTATTTTATTTGACTCGTAAGTTCCAACTAACAAAATCAAAGTACCTTTAACTAAGCTACTACACCGAATGCGACTAACTTAAGCGGTCTTGAATATTCAAAACAATTAGTAAACTAAAATGGAACAATAGGACTTAGCTAATAATTAACGAAAGAGAAAATCTTATACGGATTAGTGTTGCCTTAGATACCAGTTCTGCCAAGAGGTAACTTGCCAAAAGTGGGTGTTTCTGGAAGAACACTTTAAAGGATTAGACTTAAGCCGTTTTACGTGCCATAGAGCTGTGTTTACAAAACTGTAAGCGGTCGTGACCCTAAGGGAGTAATTTTCACTAGAACCCCTTTTAATAGATAAGAAATACTTACCTACTTAGTTTATTCTCTGTTTAGCTATGTATATTTTTCTAGTTCTACTGTTTCCCTGTTTAGTTCGGACGTTCAAATTATGTTGGGTTGTCAATCATACCTAGGCGGGCACTGGCTCGTCCTATTTTGTTTGAATGGGAAACCGGGGTATTAATTTGGGAATTAGGGCCAATATCTTATGTACCGAGGCAACACATGGCCGCAGTTCTCACTTGCCTGCGTCTATGGGTGCTCAAACTCATTTACCTCCACACAAAAAATTTAATGTTGGAAAAGTTGACACAAATCTGTGCCTACAACCTTAAAGCCGTCAAAATGAGTATAATTCTCACAATAAGGGACTGGTTATGTAAATACCAACATTTGAATCCTAAAATTAAAGCCTGCCTCTCCTCGTTAATTAGCACACATGTTCAAAACATGTCGTTGGCAACATACGCTTGATTGTGTCATTTGAATCTGCTCACGTTTAATGAAATACTTTCCTTTTTCGCAGCCACAATATCTCAGGTAGCTTGTACTCACCCTATACCCGGAGGGTGTCGGACCTCACATAATGGCTAGGGCCTCCTGTAAATCGCTTCGGACCCCCAAATGGATGTATAAATTCGAATCCAGCTAATGGTTTCATTTCAAATTGAATTCGATATGGGTTTTAACTTTTGGAGTTCTTTTTTTATTTTGATGTAAAAGGTGTTCCGATTTTTATTATTAATATATAATGTAAAGATATAAAGTTGAATAATTATACTATGAAAGTATAACTATCACCAGGATAACAATTAGGATAATGAATAAATAATAGGATTTTGGCTTCTTAAGGTACTTCATCCAGTGACAAAAGAGAATGTTATATTAAAATAGTCAAGATAACCTAGTATGTTAGCCACATACTCACTTTTAATCTAAGGATTTAAAGAATTCAGCGAATAAATTGCTTCTGTCAATACAAAAAAGAGCAAATCTTATTTATCTGACATATACTCGTAATCTTGGACATAAAACCCAACTTGTTAAAAAAGAACTTAGAAGGAAAAGTCTCCAAAGGGATGTACAATCTGTATTTCCCTGCAGTGAATTGTTTTAGGGCCAAAATGATATAGATATTCCGCTGCAAGCTTACATTAAGTACTTTTTACTCCAGACCCTTGGGTTAAAAAGTTTACGTAAGCCCAAAAACAACGCGCGTGTCGCGCGAAAGTAGCTAACAGAGTTTTGACCCTCAGGCTCGATGTTTTGACCTACTAAACATGCCCAAGGGTATTATTTTTAAACCCCCACTTTATTTTTATACATTTTTCATTTTTTAGGGTAGAGTATTCAGCATGGAGTTAGGGCAGATTGCGCTTTGACCGAAATTTAAATTTTCGCAGTTCATTGGGCATTCACTTCTTTTCACCATAATATTAAAATATGTGGTATTTTTGAAAACACCACATCATAATAATATCATCCTAGCCCAGTTTCAGCTACGGCGGCCAATCTTCAGAAATAGAAAAATGCGCCATCGAATTTGCGCGCATAATATTAACGTGTTACTAGCCTATATACGTAACACTAATAAAATACGATGCATGTAATATTTTTTATAAAACTTTCAATTACTATAATACACCACGAACACAGTAAGTTAAACACACAATTTATTCATTAAATAAAACAACTTTTAACGGATAAACTCGCGATTTATTTTATTTATATTTTTTTAAACCACATCAATTGGAAGACAGACACGCAGGCCACTTGATGGTAAGTGATCAGGAAGCGTCGCTCAATGTGCCGCCAGACTGTAGACTTAACTGATTTCAAGTGTATATATTTGTACATTTCGTTGTTGTTTTTTTTATTTAATGAGTAGCAATCGCGTTAATATCAAAAACCACTACACAATTCATTTATACCCAACACTTTCATAATATCCAAATGGGTAAACCCATCCATCTAAGTAACGGATCCTGTATGCATGCGATGTGTTCGCTAACTAATTACTATAAAGTGGACGGCAGTGGAGTACGGCGGGCAGCTGTAGCGAATAAGTTAAACTATAATTAAGGAGAAGTTCCCGTTAAAGTTGTTTAGATAAATTAGTGACCCTTTTCTAAAATGTCAGCATTGCCCATTAAGCTTGTACGGCCTTGAAAAGGGTATAGTGACCAAAGGACCTTTGAGTATTAAAAGTTGATTAAGGTTCTGCTGCACACTAAGATGTGTACCTCATTTAGTGAAACTTGACAACGTCAATTGCTGAAGCCGTATTGTTTTCACGTTATTAGTTTCCTGAGAGATTGCCGCCACAGTATAAAATGATTGGAGCAGAAATATGGCCATAATTAATTTTATTACTCGATGGCGTACTTAGATGTGGTACAAATCTGACAAAGTTTTTCAAGAATTGTCATGCTAACAAGTTTTTTTTTAATATATTATTTTTACTGATATTATCTTATCATGTTGTGATGACACTTAGACATCGTTATCTACTTTTTAATAACCTATCCCAGTACCGAACTGTATGGACCGTTGTTTAACGTTTGCGATCATCATTGAAACGGATCAGCAAATCATGTAACACCTATAGGGTTTTGTACAGTATTGTCATGCATAGTTTACGTGTCATATTACTTGATATTGTAAAAATCAACGATCTTTGAAAGAGTCATTAGTAAAAAACAAAGGCTTCAGTCAACGTGATGCTATTTCACAATCTGGCACCGGAGAGAGTATTTGTAGATATATTTCGGGATCGTAAAGTTGTCCCCTTTTTCATACGTGAGGGAAATCCGTCACGCATACCATCCCTAAGGGACAATGGAGGGTTTGTTGGACTCCCGCCATACGTGGCAATCCCAACTGTGATAAATAATAATAAATAAAGAAAATAAAGTCGTAACGTTAATCTGACCTTAAAGTAAGTAGCTTAGGCACTTTTTTGAGTATCAGAACCACACACCGTGTTACAAATAAAATAAACACATACCGTTTTTAAGACGATGTTCACACCAAAAAAAAAAAATGTTAGATATTCCATTCTCTTGATAATTTTAACCATGTCTTTGATCTTGAAGCTTTTAAGATTTTTAGCGTACTGGCTACAAAATAAAACTTGCCAGAGCATAGATCTACATGATGTACCGCGTGTTTTTTAGTCGTTGTTTTCCCGCAGCAGAACGCTTTACCTTGCTATCGCTTTATGCAAGCATATTTTTGTTTAAATATTTTTTTATTTTTTTAAAGATTGAAGGGAAATCAAATGTTGATCCCAGCCTGTGACCCTCCGCGACGCAGCTAGTACTGTTGGTTCGAGTTTCGTCTATTAAAATCGTAAAACTTTTGACTTGACAAAAAATAACTTCATTAATCTATTGAACAACTAAGAATCATTTTACTGCATGAAAACAACGACTAAAAAGTCACGCATTATATTAAGAGATAATGGTCTTACTGATTTTTTTCTAGCATAGTGTGGCTTTGAAAAGTTTAATTGAGAAGCGTCTAGTTTCTCCCGTTTTCTATGGGTGCATGTAAGGAACAATTCTTGAAAAGCTCGTCGTCTCTCGTCACTTTTTTTCTCAAGTCATTGTCGCTGATTGCACGGTTGATTGTTTGTTTGTATTGAATAGGCTCCGAAACTACTGAACCGATTTGAATAATTCTTTCACTGTTCGAAAGCTACACTATCCCTGGGTGACATGGGGTACTTTTGATTCCGGAAATGTAGGGGGAAAGGGGGGATATTTGAAAAATTAATTACGCGCGGGTGAAACCGCATAATCTGGTTAGTTTTCGATTAAGTTTCGGGTATTTGTTCTATGGAAACGTTTATCTGATGAAAATTTGAACTCTGGATGGATCGCCATCGGTCTTTAGTAGAACATCACTATCGAGTGATGTTCTACTAAAGACCGCTTTGAAAATCAGTCTGTATTATTTTTCTTTTCTTTGGACTTGATTAAGATTTTGCGTAGTCACATAATTACTAGGTACTACTATGACAGAGATTCATTCAAAACGGGATATCTAAGATATTATATTGCATTAGTTTATATAGCAAAATAAAATAAAATAATAGTTTTACTTATCTGTGTATTAATGATTTACTAATCACACAGCTCGTTCGAGATAATCCCGACAAAATTCAAAGAACGCAATTAAAGTTAGGTGCAAAACGTTGAAAGTAGCAATTTATTGCTTCAAGGAACAAAGTAGAACGCAGTGGAAATTAGAGGGGGTAATCTAGACCAGGGAGTAAGTTCCCGGCAGTAATCTCTCATCTAGCGAGCCACCCGCGGGATAATATCATAAAAGTTTGTCCGCGTCCAACTTTCATTCAAAGGGTTCTACGCAAATTCGTCTCGGCTAAATAACTTTTCAATTACATGTTATCAAAATGTAAGTTTGAATTGCTGCGACAGTACTCGTGCTGTCTTATCTGAAATAACTCAGTTGTTAGTGTTTATATTACTGCCATATAAACCCGCTTTTGGATAGTGGCACGTAGAATGGCGTATATTGTTATGCAGAAAATAGAGGCCCAAAATTGTATTTAAACTAGCGGGCGCCCGCGGTTTCACCCGCGTGGTTCCCGTTCCCGTGGGAATATCGAGATATCCTTTCTTAGCGGATGCCTACGTCATAACATCTACCTGCATGCCAAATTTCAGCCCGATCCGTCCAGTGGTTTGGGCTGTGCGTTGATATCTATGTCAGACAGTCAGTCAGTCAGTCAGTCACCTTTGAGTTTTATATATATAGATATCATGGTAATGAATGCCTCGTTGGGGTAAAAAGTCGCTTTATATGCTTGATGATGGCTCAAATCTTGGCACAAATCATTGAATTTTTTATATATTTTCAATTTATTTCAGTGGTCATGGAGTAAGTCGTAAGGAAACCTGTATAGTTTTTATTAAGAGTGACTACAGTTTACGGGATCCCTCTTGCAAATCAATCAAATCAAATGTTTTTTCAGTACATACTCGTACATGCAACTCCGTAGACAAAGAATTCGACTAAAAGCAAAAACTTCCACCACATTTATGCGTAGGCAAATATGCTGAATTTATCCATTCATAAATCAAATACGCGGGTCACAGTCCCAGAAGGGCAAAAAGAAAAATCATTAATGCAATATATACCCAAAAACACGCCTCGGGGCATGAATCTAGGTTCATGAATCTTTTTTGTTAATCAAATATCTTCTGTTACGGAGAAGGCGGGTGTCCACAGTTTCTCGAATAGTTTATACGGTCGTAACGCAAATCTCCGCTTCTATTTATCTTTTCACTTGTCCCTTTGCAAAAATGAAAATTTATCGTCCGTGAAAGCGGAGCGTCGGCTGACCACTAATGAAATGTTATAGTGCCGCATCGGGTCGTGGTTACCTATTTGTGTAGAGTTGCCGTGATGAAATTTTTTGATATTAAGCAGCTACTGAGACTGAGAAATAAGTAAGTCGTTTAGGTGTAAATATTACTTCTTAATTAGGAACTTTTATTTTAAGTGACTCTGATATTGTTACTGAGAACTAAATTTTAAATAATATCATTCTATTTCCCTCTCAGGAGAGATAGGTTTCTACAGATCTACAAATGAGCTTTGCTGTTTATTTTTAATTAAAGTATAAAGAACGACGCTGTATCTTTAAACGACGTAACGATATAAAAATGTAATGGGTGCACCCACAGCACTTTTAATGATTGTAATACACATATTATCTCCATAGCTTAGTTGTGAAAATGTATACAGTGGTAATTTTAAAATTCAAATCGCCACTGACAACGCTACAAAAAGACAATAACAACGAATGAACAAAACTTAAACGTTTACTCAAATGAAGATGTTATTTCACTTGTAGCTTTTAACCAACTGTAAATATTTACAGGGCCGGTTTAAGAACCTCGTCTGGAAGTTTCCAAGTTGAGTTTTCACGTCGTTCATGATGCCAACGGCTGATCCGGCTCTCATTACACGAAGCAACTTGTACAAATCATTAAAATTTATGTACTTTCCACAAGTTCTCCTAATGAAAATTGGAAAAAGTTTCCAAATATCGCCGGGGGAGAATGCGTCTGCCAATATTTGGCTTTTGCATAAGAAAAATGTTAGTACGACCCTGATTTTTATACAAAACTGGCGCGTTAGAATAGCTTTAAAATCCATGGCATTAATCATTTTGTCACTGTTCTTTCTAAGTATAAATTTCTTAGTAAGTGACCTTAAAGAGTTTTACTAACGGTGGTGATTACTTACCTTCGCATCGCTTTAGATCGTTTGCCTCTCTCTTCCGTTAAAAAAAATATTATTCGCCCTATCCGAAGTTCCTAACTTGCTATCTTGGATGCAGTCTTTAGTTACTGCATTACTGCGCTACTGTGCACAGCTATGTAGCCAATTTGTGTACTTTAGATGCACAGCACATACACAAGTCCCTCGTCTGTCTGTTTGTTCTGAAACGTCAAAGTAGAGGGCACAGCTAGTTATAAAATGAAAATACATTTGGTGACTCAATTTCCAATAGTTTATGAGTGTATGCTACTAGCTTTCTTTAGAATTGGAAAACCAAATATTTTGAGACTTTGAGACTTATTCTATAACATAATTGTTCCTCTTGTAACTTCTAATTCTCCCCCTTAATTATGTACGAAACCCATCAATTTAAACAGTTCTCCTTCGTGAAGAGTAAATCAAATATTGAAAGGAACTATTCATAGGCACCGTAGGGACGGAGAGACGCGTTATCGCGACCCCTATCTCTCCACCTTTTGTGTTTGTACCACTTTTGCAAACTTCCCCGGCGAGGCCATTATGGTACACAGCTTTCTTATGTTATTAGGTGAGCAGTGCGAGTGTGGAACTTGTGTAGTGCTCATAAGTGCTTAGTTATGGCGACGGTCACTTGGGGGCTGATTGCGAAGATTTTGTGCGGCAGTCTGCGGAGATTTCGTACGATATGGAATATAAGATGCTGTAAAATAAATTATATTGTAATATTATATTTATACCTACTATTATTATAAAGAGGAAAGATTTTATTGTTTGTATTATAAGCTCTGAAACTACTGACCCGATTTGAATAATTCTTTCACTGTTGGAAAGCTACACTATCCCCGGGATCCTGGAAACCGCGAAGCTAGTTTTAAATAAACTTGATGTCGACATCGGGTAAATATAATTAACACTTTTTTTTATGTAAACACTTGTATAATCCTTGTACAATCAGACATGTTATGTAGATTGGTAACGGCCAGAACATTCAAACTGATTAAATAATAGGCATTTTTGATGGACACGAAATAATCACACACAAATCTTTGAACTGTGTCGGAACCAAAACTACGATTTTTGTCTAGTAGGTGACTGCTCAACCGTAACACCAAATCTTTTTTCGATAAAAACAAATAGCCAATCTCAATTTTGCTGAATAGTCAAAAGCCCGAAATATCATGAAGTTATATAAGTGCTCGGAGTGGAAAGATCTCGCAATAGACACAAAAAAGCTTTGATGTCGAAAGCCAAATCTTACTTTAGACCACCAAGTCAGCGAAGTAAGTAGTACAGGTACCGTCAAACTTGTTGAACATCGGTCGACGGAGAGGGGGAAGTTCCTTGCGCGTGACCAATAGCGCGCGCGAATCTTCCGAACGCCCGCGAGCTCTATTGGCCCGAGGTATGCTTCTGACCAATAGCGCGCAGGCGTGTCTAAATTCGTGTTCTGCGCAATCCTCACCCGATATTCAAAAAGTTTTCCGGTACCTTTAACTAACTGCAATCCGGTTTCCCATATTCCACACTATATTTTAATCAAATCGCGTAAAACCAACAGTGAAAAAGATTTTCAGAAATATTTTGGCTTTGGAACGCTATGTGGAATATTTTATAACATGGTTTTTAGCTGCATGTGGAAGTCTTTTATAAAAATCACGCACAATACTGTAAAGAGTATTCACGATACCGCTATGCCCGCATTATCCCGCAGGAATGTGATTTTTTCCGGGATAAATTAAGTCTATGTCACTTTTCAGCTTCCAAACTATCAGTTTTATTAGTACTATCAATTTATAGCTTCATAACTACCACGTCGACCCGTGGCTCCGTTGCAAAATTATAAAACATCCTATAACATTATCACTTACTTCAAATCTTCCACCTGTTAACACAAAGTTTGGATAACAACAGTATTTTTCCGTCTTTAAAACCAAAATAAACTCTAAGCAACGCGTTTCCTCTTAACATTATATTGCGCCAATTTACATTTACTCTTCAATGAACTCACAACTGGATTTTAAAGCTCTGGAGAATATTACGCAAAATCCA
The DNA here is from genome assembly GCA_949319885.1 of Mecyna flavalis. Lineage (NCBI taxonomy): Eukaryota > Metazoa > Arthropoda > Insecta > Lepidoptera > Crambidae > Mecyna > Mecyna flavalis. Next base: position 7,441,936 of record OX439435.1, on the reverse strand, counting down.
GAATTCTCTTAAATCAGTCTCGACAGCTGCCTCAGCTAACCGCTGCTACAAAGAGTGTAAAATATCAGATTATCTCGGAGGTGTCACATCACCCAGTTTCGCCCCGTATCGCCCCGCATCGCAGGGGCGATAGTCCTCTGTTATTACGTTAACCCCTTTTCACCGCCATTCGCGTTAGCGTGCCAAGACTACTTAATTTAGGGTTAAACGTTTTTGGATATGTAGACTTGTGTACATTATACACATTTTTAATGTTTACCAACAGACTTATTTCTTATTACGGTTGCTATGGTAAATCGATGTGTGTGTGACGAAATCACTTTGTTGAGCAGTTTGTACTTGCCAAACGTCGAGTAGAAACGCTTAGATACATGGTACATGTTCATTGCTTTTAAAAAAATGTTTTGCTAACCATTCGAGTTCGTGACTTAAAGTTATAGTGTGTAGTGTATAGCAGTGTATAGGCAGTCCATAGTTTGCATAATCAAGCTTAGTGTAAATTGCTGATACGTCAATCCATTCCATTTAATCCACTGTGTAACACGGACTCAAGCGTCTGACGGTCAGGATAGACAGACTTGTCATGCTGTTAGGTTAGGCTCTTTTTAAAAATATTCTGCGGCTTTTGTCTTTCTGCATGTTTTTGTTTTTCAATCCTTGGCAGAAGTAAATGGTATTTTTGATATTGTTTATAAAAATTGTTGTTAAATCATAGATGGCTTATTATAAAATGCGCTACCAAGCCGGTCAAAAGTAGGTAAAATAGATATACTATTACCGGATCTAATTTAAAATCATTAAAAAAAAGACATTAAAGCACTTTACAAGTGCGCGTCAGAACTAAACTGAAAGCTGGAATCAGCCAGGACACGATCTCTTCACGCTAACCGCTCCTACAGAGTGTAAAATATCGGATTATGTCGGAGGTGTCGCGCGCGTCGCCCCTCTAGGACGATAGTCCTCGGTTATTGCGTTAACCCCTTTTTTCTAGAATCTTCCGTGGCTTTCAGCCAACTATAAAATGGTTTTGTTTTTAAAGTCCTTTGCAGGTTAGTGATATTTTGACATTAATCTGAATTAACTAATAATATGTATTTATTTGGTAGGGACTAGAATTCGTCTATTCCAGAGTCAAACTTAAACTATAAAACGCACTATCAAGCTGGTCAAAAGTAAAATAGGTTATAATATTTACATCCTATTTAATACAAAATCCTTTTAAAAATGACAGATAAAGCATTTCACAAGTCCGCGTCAAAAGTAAGGAATCAGTTGGGACTCGATCTCTTCACGCTAACCGCTCCTACAAAGAGTGTAAAATATCGGATTATGTCGGAGGTGTCGCCTCGCCCCTCGAGGGCGATAGTCCTCGTTTATTGCGTTAACCCCTTTTCACCGCCGCCGCGCGCTAACGTGCATAGACTTTTTATCCGGCATTAAAAGTTTGCGGCATTATTTCAGTTACTTCCGATATTGGGTCGGATAAAATATTCCGAGGATTTCGTCTACCTGTGTAATATTATCCTTTTAAGCCGTTTGCAGTGCTAAATAGGTCAATTTTTTTAAGGGTCTTGATATACTCGTATTTATATATTACACTTTAAGGATACAACATAGTCGCTTCCCATTCAACAGCGAAGTAGCTAAATAGAAAACTATTTCCTGTGAAAAATAAGATTTTTTTTACATTTATTTTAGATTATTTCATAAAAATTGTTAACTAAGTTCAGTATCACCTTTAAAGTCTGGATAATTAATAAGATGTTTCATTCTGATTTTCCAACAGATTTTACAGCGATTCAGAAATTTCTTTAACTAATTGTATTACTTATTCGAAATTATCTCTAGCAATTAACGTTGAATAAAAGATAACAGATTGAAATAAGACTCGGATTCAATTCAAATCTGATTAACTCCAGAAACTTTGTGGAGCAACAGATCTAGATGACTATGCAAAGTGATTCAGAAAGTTCCACAGTAAGTAATAGCGGATAACGAGATAATAATCAGAAGTTATAAACAGTCCTGACGCGATTATAGTTGGTTACATAATTATCATGGAACTTCAAAGACTACATAGTATTTGTTACTTAAAAGACTATTTGAACACTATCACGTTAAGTTTATAGCGTAAATAGATAACGTAAATAAATAGAGAGAGAAAATAGTAACTAGATAATAACGTTTTATTTTAAAATAATTGTTACGACGATGCCCGGCAACGGAGCTTGCACGCGAAAACGGACCTCACTCCTCTACGCAATAAGGTTTATTCTCGCGCGCGCCCGCCTGCTTGTTTACCTGCGCGCGGCCGCCTGCTTTTTACCTGCGCGCGATTGTTTTCATGAAAAGAACGGTCCTGTTCAAACGCGTGTCCTCGCGCCAGTTCGAGAGGCTTCACGAATCATCCACGAAATACTAGAGGGCCCGCGCCGGGTATAAATAGAGAGTGAGCGACGCTGCGAGGAGTATTCATTCTTCGGAAAGCGATCAGTGCGAACTATCCTGCGACGTTTGAAGTGAACAGCGTTTACCAGTGTTCGTTTTGAATTGTCTACGTAAAGTGTGAAGTGTAATTGTGTTAAAGTGGTGTATCTCAGTTTAGTGGTTTTAATAAAAATTGTCTTTTCGTAACCGGCATTTAATTTGAATTGACGTACCCCGTACCCGCAACATTGGTGTCAGAAGCGGAATTCAAGATGCCACGAGAAGACAGCGAGGGACGTGTGACGAGGAGCCAAACTGCGTCTTCGCAAGGAGATGAAGCCGCAAGTACGTCGTCAACGGGTTCAGTAGCAGCACAACCACCGGCTTTGGACTTTAACACCCTGGTTATCTTGATGAAAGAACAAGCTCGTCGACAAGAAGAACAAGCTCGCCGTCAAGAGGCGCAGCTAGCTCAACTACGAGAGGACCAGGTCCGTGGTCAAGAAGAACAAGCTCGCCGTCAAGAGGCGCAGCTAGCTCAACTACGAGAAGACCAGGCCCGTGGACAGGAAGAACAAGCTCGTCGACAAGAAGAACTAGCTCGTCGACAAGAAGAACTAACTCGCCGTCAAGAGGCGCAGCTAGCTCAACTACGAGAGGACCAGGCCCGTGGGCAAGAAGAACAAGCTCGCCGTCAAGAGGCGCAGCTAGCTCAACTACGCGAGGATCAGGCCCGTGGTCAGGATGAGTTAGCGAAGACTCTGTTGGGGGCTATTGAGAAAAAGCAGGCGGCGATGGAAAAGCAAATTGTTGCTGTATCGGACGTGGTAGGGCACATCAAGGAGGACGTACTTCAGGTGAAGACACAGCAAACCCAACACGAAAAGCGATTGACCCAGGTTGATGCAACGCTAGAGAAACACGATGTGACGTTGCAGCGACTGCATAATAAAATTCTGAAGGTTGAATCGCAAAGCGGTGCCGTACTTCCAGCACATATTGGGTCTCCTAGGATTGAAGTACCCCACTTTGACGGAACAACATCATGGGCAGCATTTTGGTACCAGTTCGAGACGGTGGCCAAAGGAAAGGGCTGGAGCGACGAAGAATCGATGATGGCGCTTACTCTAGCTCTACGTGGTGATGCCCTGCTGACGTTAGAAAACCTGCCTCCGGAAAGTAGGACCTTGGATGCTCTCCATAAAGCACTAGAGAGCAGGTACAGCGACAAACATCTCGAACACGCGTACAGAGCACAGCTCCGTGACCGCATGCAGAAATCGAGTGAAAGTCTGCAACAATGGGCCACAGAAATTGAAAGACTAGTTCGTCGTGCCTATGTCTCATGCCCAACGTTGGTAGAAGCAACCATCCTGCAAGCGTTCATCGATGGAATCAAGGACTCGGAGATCAGAGCAGCAGTTAGGCTGGGACATCATAAGACCTTGCAAGAAGCTTTGGCCCATGCCTTGGAGGTAGAAGCTGTACGCCAGGACCCTAGAACGCATAGACTACGGGAAATGGTGGTAAGGGAAAAACCATCATTGGGTCCAATGTGTTATGGCTGCGGAGAGAGGGGCCACATCCGGATTAGTTGCCCCAAAAGAAGATTGCCGCACAGAACGACAGTAGCGTCCTCAACCCAAGTGGACGCTGAAGAGCTGTCGTTAAACTAAATGGAGCCAGGGCCGTGGGGCAGGCGCTGGCTGGTCAACATCAAGCCCCTACTATCACTGTATCACAGATGGGAAATGGAAACAACCTTTCAGTGGAAGGCCAGCTGAACAGCAAAACATGTATCTTTACAATAGACACCGGTGCTTCAAGAACCATAGTGCGCCCGGAGTTACTGAAGAGAACTGTCATGTGGGGACGCAGACCTCTACCCATCCAGCTGCAAACAGCAACAGGCCAGCCAGTAACTGTCCTCGGTGAGACAGTGGTGAAGATAACAATTGGAGACCAGACCTTCGACTACAGGGTGCTAATAGCAAATATCACGGATGAATGCATCATCGGATTGGACTTTTTGAGAGACCAGAAATGTGTAGTAGACGTCTCTAAGGGAGTACTAAGTTTTCCGGAGCAAGAAGTATTCCTGGAGGGAGGATCATCGTGTGCAGTCTACTGCCTGAAAAATACAACATTACCGCCGAGGTCTGAAACTTTAGTACAAGTTAGATTCCCTCCTAATGTGTGTAAAGGACGTAGTGTAGTAATAGAAAACTGTGGCGATCATCCAAGTTGGATCACAGCAAGAACGTTGGCGATGACCAGAGAAGGAGCGAAAGTGCGGATAATAAATCTTAGTGGAAATGAGGTACAGTTACGAAGAAACTGTGTGATCGGTCGGTGTGAAACAGGTTATTCTATAAGAAAGTTGAAAAGAACTCGGGAGCCAGAATCCTGTCAACGAGATGACGTCATGCAGCTTCTAGAAGATTGTAAGGACAAGTTATCTGCACAGGAACTTCAACAGGCTAAGAGGTTGTTACACGATTACAATGACATATTTGCAAAGGGTGACCATGATTTAGGACGAACAGGCCTCGTTAAACACCGCATACACACGGGAGAAACGCAACCAATCAAGCAGACTCCTAGGCGCCTTCCGTTTGCCAAGGAAAAGGAAGTAGCAGAGATGATTGCCGAGATGCACAAGAACCGCATCATAGAACCTTCGACGAGCCCGTGGTCATCGCCTGTAGTCCTAGTTAAGAAAAAGGATGGCAGCACCAGATTTTGCGTTGACTACAGGATGTTAAATAATGTAACGAAGAAGGACAGTTACCCTTTGCCACGAATTGACGACACATTGGATATGCTGAGCGGTATGAAGTGGTTCTCAACAGTTGATCTAAAAAGTGGTTACTGGCAAGTGGACATCCATCCAGAAGACAAAGAAAAGACGGCATTTACCACTGGAACTGGAAATGGGCTGTGGCAGTTCAACGTTATGCCCTTTGGACTTTGTAATGCTCCGGCGACCTTTGAGCGGCTAATGGAGAGGGTTTTGGTTGGACTGCTGGGAGACGCATGTCTTGTTTACCTGGATGACATCATCGTCATGGGACGAAATTTCGCAGAACACCTAAGGAATCTGGGGAAGGTGTTCACCAGGATTCGAGAAGCAAATTTAAAGCTCAGTCCGAAGAAGTGCGCATTCTTTAAGGAAGAAGTGGCCTATTTAGGACACATCATCTCGGCGAAGGGTGTGAGGACTGATCCAGAGAAGATCAAAGCTGTCCAAGAATGGCCTACACCAACAAACAAGACGGATGTAAGATCCTTTTTGGGTTTGTGCGCATATTATCGGCGCTTTGTCAAGAACTTCTCCGACATCGCCAAGCCACTTCATCGACTTACGGAAGACAAACGAGTATTTGCCTGGGACTTGGAATGTGAACAAGCTTTCAATAAACTGAAGGGACACCTTTGCACCACTCCCATACTTGGATACCCGAACAGAGAAGGAAGATTCATCGTGGACACCGATGCAAGCAATACTGGAATTGGTGGAGTTTTATCACAAGAGCAAGGTGACCGTGAAGTCGTTATCGCCTATTTCAGCAAGTCGCTTTCAAAGCCAGAGAGGAACTACTGCGTGACTCGTAAGGAACTGTTGGCAGTAGTGAAAACTCTTCAACATTTCAGCAAGTACCTCATCGGCAGACAGTTCACCTTACGGACGGATCATGCAGCATTAAAATGGCTTTTGCAGTTCAAGAACCCAGAAGGACAAGTTGCAAGATGGTTAGAGCAACTACAGGAGTACAACTTCGTGGTGGAACATCGAAGCGGCAGAACGCATTTAAATGCGGACGCCCTTTCAAGAAGACCTTGCCCTGAGTCCTGTAGCCACTGCTCTAAGTCAGAAACCAAAGAGAAAGTCCGGATTATAACCACCCAGGGCCTTGACCATGAATGGAGTGAGGACGCTATTGGAAAAGCTCAAAAGGAGGACATCGACCTGAAGAAAATCTTTGAATGGAAGGAAAAAGACCAAAGGCCTTCTTGGAGTGATGTATCGTCGTTAAGTCCCACTACAAAAAGCTACTGGGCACAGTGGGACAGTCTAGTAATTAAAGACGGAGTTTTGTTTAGAAAATGGGAGACGCCAAAAGGGGACCAAAGCAATCTACAGCTAGTTGTGCCCCGAAAACAAGTGGCGCCCTTACTGAGGTATATACACGATGGGGTATCTGGAGGACATTTAGGCGTGAAGAAAACCCTAGAGAAGCTGAGACAACGGTTCTACTGGATACACTGTCGAGAGGACGTTGAAGACTGGTGCAGGAAATGTACGACGTGTGCATCAGTAAAGGGCCCACAAACCAGGAATAGAGGAAAACTCAAGCTATACAATGTCGGCGCCCCGTGGGAAAGAATCGCAGTCGATGTTGCTGGACCTTTTCCAGAATCTGAGGAGGGAAATAAGTACATCATTGTGGTTCAAGATTATTTCAGTAAATGGCCTGAAGTTTTCGCGACGCCTAATCAAGAAGCTAAGACGGTTGCGAAGAAGCTAGTCCAGGAAGTGATCTGCCGATTTGGTGTACCCCTCGAGATACATTCAGACCAAGGAAGAAACTTCGAGTCCGCACTATTCCAAGAGGTTTGTCAACTACTTGGTATGCACAAGACTCGTACTACCCCAGCACATCCACAATCTGACGGCATGGTCGAGAGATTCAACCAAACGCTTGAAAATCACTTGGCTAAAGTTGTCGATGAACATCAGCGAGACTGGGATCAGTACATACCTCTTTTTCTGCTGTCCTATCGATCTGCCGTACACGATAGTACTAGTGCCACCCCCGCAATGGTGAACTTTGGCAGAGAAATGCGACTTCCAGTGGATGCCCTGACTGGTACACCACCCGAAGCTCCGAAACCTGTCACAGATTATGTGGCTGACCTCCAGAAACGATTGGACGAGATTCATGCCTTCGTTAGAGACTGTAGTCTGAAATCCAGCGAACGAATGAAGACTCGCTACGATCGTACAGCCAACACTACCGGCTTTGAAGAAGGGGCACTGGTTTGGTTACACAACCCACTCCGGAAGAAAGGGAAGTCACCAAAGTTCCAGCCAAGATGGGAAGGACCCTACAAGATCATCACAAGGCTGAATGACCTCACCTATCGGATCAAGCAAGGAACAAGGGGCAAACCTAAGATTGTGCACATTGATCGGTTGGCACGCTACTACGGATCAAATAATGCTCGGGACGAGCATGACTAAGAGGGGGGTAATGTTACGACGATGCCCGGCAACGGAGCTTGCACGCGAAAACGGACCTCACTCCTCTACGCAATAAGGTTTATTCTCGCGCGCGCCCGCCTGCTTGTTTACCTGCGCGCGGCCGCCTGCTTTTTACCTGCGCGCGATTGTTTTCATGAAAAGAACGGTCCTGTTCAAACGCGTGTCCTCGCGCCAGTTCGAGAGGCTTCACGAATCATCCACGAAATACTAGAGGGCCCGCGCCGGGTATAAATAGAGAGTGAGCGACGCTGCGAGGAGTATTCATTCTTCGGAAAGCGATCAGTGCGAACTATCCTGCGACGTTTGAAGTGAACAGCGTTTACCAGTGTTCGTTTTGAATTGTCTACGTAAAGTGTGAAGTGTAATTGTGTTAAAGTGGTGTATCTCAGTTTAGTGGTTTTAATAAAAATTGTCTTTTCGTAACCGGCATTTAATTTGAATTGACGTACCCCGTACCCGCAACATAATGTTCTTAATGAGATACTCTTTATCAGAAAGCAACGCTCATTGTATTACTTAATAACATGGTGAGCTTGATGGTCCTTTTGGTAGACCCTGCCCTATGTGCCAAAGTTCGTGTCATCGAACCCATGCAGATAAACATTTGTGTTTGTATAGGTATTTTTTTAAAGAACGTTATAACTAAACAAATAACTTTTTCATTCACCGGCTCTTTTTGATAAACTTCCACGACTTCACATGTGAGTACCCTTCTTATTTTGGGATAAGTCCGTTACACAATATTCCGTAACACAAGTGAAAACCAAATTTTTTCAATGAGGGAATTTCAGTTTAAAAATATCTGCTCCATGGCGCTACGTAGTCATAGGGTTCAACTGCAACTCACATAAATAAGTTTGATTGATTGTTTTGTATTAGTAACTAGCTAGAGGTTTAACGAGCACATATGCGACATATTTTACTTAAGTCAGTGGTAACCAACCAGTGAAACAAGTCTTACCATCAAGATCCAACACAGGAATCAACCCTACGACCTTTCAGATTTAAACACTGTTCCCTGGCTGATCATAGAGGCACCTATAAAATCGGTTATTCTTGGATGATTGATTCGTATGAAGTAAAGTTTATAGCTTCACAAAGCGGTATTCAAGATCTCAGAGATAAAACGAAGGTTTTATTGCCGGCAATTTCCGCCTATGAATATTTCTAATGAATCCTCTGTTGGGAAATGGTGACAATGATTCAATATTACAATTTAGAGTTGGTAAATTCACTTTTAAGTTGCCTACTGGTGTTCTTAAATATGTTGTTATAGTCATGAACTATTAACTATATAATTCATCATCAGCCTGTGACAGTCCACTGCTGGACATAGGCCTCTCCAAATACTCGCCACGCTGATCGATCCTCGGCCCCTCGCATCCAGCTCTTGCCAGCCATCTTGCGCAGATCATCGCTCCACCTGGCCTGAGGGCGTCCTACACTACGTTTACCGAGACTATTATAATTAGAGAAATATAATTTCGTTTTCAAATGGAATCCGTAAGTTTTTAATCAAAAAGGTCAATCGTTTTTATATTGCCGTTCATGTGGCTTTGCGGTTGAATTGATCACAAAGTCAGTTGCTTATTCTCTTAGAATATTATTATTTGAATAAATGAATGTACCACAAACATATTCTTTCATTCTGACACAGACTGAGGCAAACATTTTGTCCTAAATGGAATTTGATTCACAAAGCTAGTGCAAACATTAACTTTTCCACGATCAATACTTTCCTAATAGAGAAAACTAAGGGCCAGTTTTCCCAATGACAGAGAAGTTCATGAAATTTATCCAACAAAAGAGTACATAATGTTGTCTTATTTTCTTGAAAAATAACAAAAGAGACAGCAACTAAGTTAGTTATCACGAACTTACCTGTTAGTGAACTTACCTAAACTGGCCCTTAGGCTGGTTTTAGAGTAACGCTGACGTGCGCGCGTAGCGTTACACACTGCCGGTTTTCTTTGCAGTTCAAATCGTCGCCATATATAACAGCGATACTTGCTGATACGCGCGCTGACGGCTTGCTTGTCAGCGTGACTCTAAAATCAGCCACTCTCGGTACCTTTAGCAAAGGAGACGTTGTAAATTCAATCAGGCCAATCAATCTCCTTCTGGCAAAAGTTCCTCTAATAACAACGTGGGTTCTCCTCGGCTCTTCTCAGTTGCAAATTACTTATCCACTCCCAAACTAAGGGAACTTTCACTGAATCGAAATTAAATTGCTAATTTTGGTATAAACTCTTGAACTCTTTATTGATCGCCCCTTTCGAGTTTCCTTCAGAATCCGTCTACGTAGAATTAATTTCATGAAATCACTTACTGTTGCCGGTGGGTACGAGCCCTTTATTTGCGTTCACGGTTTGTTAAATGGTGTTATCAGGTTTTTAGAATTAAAATAAATGAGAAAGGAAAGAATAATGGGAGTAACGGTTTTTTTTCGTTTGGTTTCAGCAAACATGGCACCTGTTTTATTGCTTTTTATTTTACTGGAGTTAATATTTAAAGAAAAAACCTAATTGTTAACGAAAAAGTTAATAAAATTAACAAGATTACTACAGAATACCAGAATCGTACAAGTAACAATTTATTGTATTTTTTTAATTACCAGAAACTACAGCTTTTGAATAATACTTTAGCACGGGATATACTTGTGTAAAGTAAACAGTCAAATACATCAATAGATATTAAACAACATTACATACATACATTACTGTAATAAAAAGTTAGTACACATTTAGGCACAAAAAAAATATGATAACAAATAAATATTTGTCCTGGGTGGGAGTCAAACCCACGGTCTGGCATATAGACGACCCGTATAGAGCAGGGTCAATTCCATTATGTGCCAAATCCATCTAGTCAATTACATATTCTTCAAAAAACGTATTACTTACTATCAGACTGATAGTGATAAAACACGAACCATTCCCAAATAAAATCAAGTAGATCCAAATCTTTGAATTGAATGCCTAGCCTACCTAGATTTCCTGATTGATGGATGCCGTCGAAAGTCAAAGCCTAAAAAATATTGAGATATACTATTAGGCCCTTTAAGGGCACTCCCTAGAGTTGCAAACTTTGGCTCTGAGTTCCAATCCGTAGTAAAGTTTGTAAGATAAGTTTGTCAAGCTTAGGGACTATACAGGTAAGAAATATCGATACCAGAAATATGAATTAACGTAAGGGACAAAACACTGTTTTTCAGGAGAGCCAAAAAACGATAAAAAAAATTTAAATCTCTCTATAACTTTTTACTGTCTGCTTTAATTTTAATTGTGTCTAGAGCAAAGTTTCTTAGAATTTTCTCTTCTTTCATGCTGTGAACGAATAATTTAGAAATACCCAGTGGTTTAAGAAATAGCATGTCCCTTACATTGAAAAAATACGTTTTGTTGTACCTTACGTTGCTAATATTTTATTTGTAAACCGTCAAGCATAACGTAAGCAGCAAGAGAAATAGAAAATTATACGAAATTCTATTGTAAAGGACTTTTTCAGTGTTGTAATTTGATGTAACTATAGATAAAATATACTAAATTTAGAGTATTTTAATACCATGCAAATAGGTTATTTGCATGATTAAATGTTAATTTCAACCTAGCTATCGCAGATTTAAATGAAATTTAGGGAGACAAAAATAAATGTCCTAAATTATTAGCAGTCTTAGACACCTTTTACTTATGAATTAAAAATAATAATTTGACTTTATGATCTCTTTTAATTAAGAGTCCTATAACAAACTCTGTACTTTTAATAGTTACGTATCATTGCAATTGGCTTTAAAATCAGAAATTAAATTAAAAAAAGAATCTCAGACTTAATCAAACAGTCTTTTTATTAAGTAACTGAATGAATGTACCGAAAACGAAAGACAGACGAAAAAATATTATTTATCTGAAAGATGAATGAATAAAAAAATATAAGTGATATTCATATTAATATTAGAAATATATATTACTAGGGTCGCCCTCGCGGTTTCACCCGCGAGTATTTTTTTTTCAATTATCCCCCCTTTTCCCCCATCAAAGGATCCTATGTCCGTATCCTGGTTCGAAGCTACCTCTTCACCAATTTTCAGCCAAATCGGTTCATCCGTTCTTGAGTTATAAATAGTGTAACCACTTTCTTTTATATACATAGATTACAAGATTAAATAATAAGGAATGGGCAGACAGATTATGATGATAATATAACTATTGGTAAATTAAACTTTTTTAATGGTGAAATTGAAGTGGTTAGAATATGTAACTTTTTCTATTTAGTATTTTATCTAGTTATCATTATCAGCTGTCATCACCATCTTCACCGTTCGTCAGTGTCATTTAGGGTATCTTTAACTGGGGTTAAATTAAATTATTAAAAAACTCTAAGCACGAATTAAAGTAAGGGACAAGGTAAAGGTGTAAATTATTTAACACTATTGACTTACTTTATTTTTCAGAGAAAAAAAAATGTAAACGTCTGTTACATCATTTTTTTTTGGCATAAAACGTTTTACGCAGGCCAAAAAATCTTACTGTAAGGGACATTTTTTTAACGATAGAACTTTTTTAATAACACCAATCGATGGAGCAGAAAATTCTGAATCCAATGATATATATAACTCATTTTCGCCAAAATGTCCCTTACGTTAATTCATATTTCTGGTATCGATATACTTATGTATTATTCACGTACAAAGTTAAGTCAATCCACCTTTGCAATTCCAAGAAATGTTTAAACCAATCCCGTTCTGTCTTGCTTACACTTATCTAATCTCAGAATTTAATTTTTGATCATTACTTATTGAAATAAACTTTGTCAAACCAAGACAATTTCAAACGCAATAAATTATGAAAGTTTACGAAGACCTAATCCTAGGCCTAAATTTTACGATGTAATAAATGGACGAAAAAAAACTTTCAAGATAAATTTTATGGATAAATACTTAAACCAGCTGATATCAGGGTAAATAAAAGCATACTAAACCTTAAAATGAATATTTAAACGAGTATAAAAATACTTAAGTCGCAGACGTGCAAATTTTGTTACGATAGTCTATGGAAGGTAATCTTTAATCTTATTAATTCTTTGTATTTTAAGCGTTTAAGAAGAGGGCTCGCAAGTTCCTTTCAAATACCCGCAATGCAGGTCTTAAGGCTTATAAATTGAGGTGATATTAACAATCAAATCATTATCGTCTTCAGAATAAATAATAAAAATAAAATAAAACCAATACTAAGATTTTCTGAAAATTTGTAGACTGTCAGCATTCTCGTCAACTTGGCATTAAATTAGCGGCGGTCCCGACGTCTATTAGAATAAGTAGCCCGTAGAGGCCGTCTAAAGAGGTATTATCTCGAAGACAAACAACTGTTAATTGCTCCACACAGCCTCGTCGCAAGATTAACGCATTTTAAAGTTCTCACTTCCAGCTCCGGAGCGCCGATCGTGCTTATAAATCATGTTTATGCGAGATGCGACGCTGAGACCAGTCGCCTATGCCAACGGCTTGCACGCCGTTGTTCGACCGAACATTAATTACGCCACCGCGCCTCAGTGAAATATGAACCTGCACCGATATCAACCATTGCATTGTGATGCTGAATTATTTATGAGATACTGAACGGAAAACGTCTATGACGCTGGATTTAGGCGGTGCATATTCGCGCCGTTCCGGAAAATCACCCGTTCATTAGTTCGGCCGGGTTGACTCGTTTTAGATACAATCAGTCTATCAGGTTTTGCCGTTTGACTGCAGATATACGGGTTATCGTCATTAGGCAGTTCGATTGGATTCATGTTAACCTGAAAGTACTTAACTTACTGACAACGATATTCTTTACAAAAGATACCTAAGTAATTTTTGTAGAGGTTTGTACCGAGTTTAAGACGACTGCAATGACATGTTTCACTGGTAAGTAGAGTGTAAAATACCAGACACCACAGAATGCTATTAATTTGCTGTTTTTCTTTTTTACCTGTTCGTAAACGGAGTAGAGAAAAATACATAACACCAAGATGATACATTATGTCTTGACCCATCTTTTTCTTTCCCATCCGTCCCCATCTCTCCACCCGGAGAAAAGGACACCATCTTAAACAGTGCCACTAAAATGTATTAGTGACTATATCACAGGAACCTGCATAGCTTCTGCTTCTGAGAAAGGCCAAGATCCCCTAGTACGGACGTTTCTCTGACACAATGACTATCAGTGACTCTCACGAAGTAGACTAGACAAATTAATTGCCAAAGACGTAGAATATAGGACAAGATTAGGCGTAACATATTCGTATTAGCTATCCTAATCGTGGACCGCTGTGTACAAGGCTGCAGCAGCGCACGAGTTGTTTTATTACTTCCCTTCCGCCGCCCACTCATTTAATCACTGTAAGAGCGCTTACGCACTACATCCGATTCTTACCCGATCCGAGTTCTTAAAAATATTGATCTAGAAAACTCGGACCGAGTTCGGATAGTGCTTACGCACTAGTCCGATTTCTCTGATAGGTACAAATTCGGAGCGACAGCATTGGACAGCATTTTGTCAACTTCTAGCAAAACACGTCCAATAGAAAACATGCTAAAATAAGAATTGAACACTTGCTATCTTACTCATTTAACTTCATTAATTCGGCGATAGGAGTGAGTGAAACAACATGATCCGAATTCGTTTCTGTTTTCTAAGGGTGGTCACTAGTCAAATGTCACTAGTCAAATGTCAAACGGATGATGACAAATATTTTTACACAAAGTTCGATACTCCTCTCAGCTAAATTAAGTTATTTTGGTGGTATTGTTCAGTAAAAGGCTTGAAAATAATATAAAACGTATTTTGTGATAGATACTCGGTGCCTGTGTAAAAATGTCTTGTGTGATTGAGGGCTGTAAATCCCACACTGGAAGAAAAGAAAATACCCAAGAAACCGTAGCCTTTCATCAGTAAGTTTAGATTGTTTTCGATTATTTCAGTTATGATAATAGTGTGTAACTTTTAAAATATGCTTAAAGTTTGTGATAATAGTTGTTTTTGTCCAATTCAGTATCGATTATTGCTTAAATCAAAGAAATTTTGTTCAGATCTTAGAGGTTATGTTATTTCGCATAGTGATGTGCGTTTCTATATTGATAAATCAATATTAATGTTTCAGTGGTAAAAACTAAACCATTATAGGTCTTTATTGGATCATTTATCTTTCATACAATATAATATTTACCAACTTTTTTAAGAGATCAAGGTCATAGTACAATTATTTCTTATTTCAACATTCCTACTTTTTGGTTACAGGTTTCCAAAGAATGAAGACATGAAAAAATATAAATACAATGTGTACATAAGAAGAGCATGGACATAGAATAAACGTAGTCATATTTGTTCCAAACACTACACAAGTTTTTTTAAATAAAACATTTTATTTAAAGGGCAGTGATTTTGCGACATTCAAGAAATGATTGAATTAATAAAATCTTTTATATATTATTAACCTATGTTTTAATACCTTTCTCCCTAGTCTATCGCTAGCGTGCTAGTTTGCAGAGGGCCATACTCCAGCGGACAAGTGACAAGTCATCCTGTCCTGGTAGACAAGTTTATGATCTGATTATGAGATATAGATATTAAACCTAAGTCTTAACTTTATCAGTTAGGTTTATTTTTATCGACTTAAAGTGCCGACAAGGAACGTCACTACTTTACAAAAAACTAGGGACAACCTACAGAAACTGGCACAAGACAAATATTTATACATCCCTTTCTAACGCATTATTGTCATCATATGAATTAAAAGGATAAGTATATGTCTTTGCTTGCTATTTTAGTAGATATTGTTCTGAGACAGGTCACGTCACAGCGGCCCATAGAGTATATTGACCCCGCCCACCCCACTGCCTGCTCGTAGGGTGGAGGCTCCTTCTATCGGCCCACTCCTAATATCGGCCGTCTAGAGAAAATGCGCCATAACCATACCCGTGACACTCTCTGTACGTGAGAGTTCGAGCGCCAGTGACCTTGAGCCGAGCGTGTAAACGCTAGGGTTGCTACAGAAATTTAAACTTGTGCAAGGACATGTTAATGAAAGTAGGTTTGATTTATAATAAGTTTTTGTAATATTTAAATTACTTATATTAGGTAGGTACTATATTTACTCTTAGTTATAATCAGTTTATCACAAATAATCACAATCATCTAGTCATAATATGGTATTACTTTTAATTTTTAATTAAAAGCGCAGATTACTATCTAACCCACAATAACCATTTTTTATCCTTTACTTATTACAAGAAGAGGCTTATTTACGAAAAAGCGATTTTAAGCAATACAGTATTAACTTTTATCGGGGTTTTGTTTTTGGTTGTTGCCACAGCCATAAATACAACAATAACGCCCGGTCGCGTAATCAGTACGTGCAATCACTCCGACAAGCGAGCGGCGAGTCGGCGACTGCGGCGAGCGAAAACCCTTAGCCGGTACAGTCCATGGACTGAAGGCTACACACACCGCACGCCGCGCGCACCCCCGCGCGCGCACACATAGCCCCGAGCGATTTTACGAGCACACATGCTTGAGTGTCGCTTCTTTACTTTAGTATATATTCTGTGCCATAACTTAACAAAAGGGTCCTAAAATCATAATTATTTTTATGCAAATAGCAGCTGTATACCCTTAGAGCGCTTACGCACAACATCCGATCCGAATCTGATCTGAGTCCGTGAAAATATTGATCTAGAAAACTCGGACCGAGTTCGGATAGTGCTTACGCACTATGGTTTGTTAAATCTTAGATGATCTCTGCGACTGGTGTCGCAGTGACATTTCTAGAGGCGTAATCTTACCATAAACGAATGTTAAAACTTCGATTCGTGAGTAGTCGATTTAAAATTTGTTTATTTTTTATGGTATGCTGATATTAGGGTTATAGATGGCGGATATTTGGGTGCAAGAGGCCGATATTAGGGAAAATCGGCAAGTTTGGAAACAAACATCTATATATTCAAATCTAACAAAGAATTTGTTATTTCGCGAATGTAATAATGAAGTTTCATTATCCCTTAACCTTAAAAAAGTAGTTGAAAGTAAGCAAAAATTATTAATTATTAATGTAAAAATTATAAGCAGTGAAAGGTCAAAAAAAGTTGAGGGGGCCGATATTTGGTGCCTCCACCCTACGCAGCTCGGATTGAAACCGGAATGGAGATTCACGGACTCGGATCGGGTTCGGATCGGACGTAGTGCGTAATTCACCTAAGGAATAGTTCTACGGCTACTTCGGACCGTCATTTCAAGAACTCGGATAGAATAAGAATCGGATGTAGTGCGTAAGAGCGCTAACTGTTGCTAATGCGCTACATTATTTCGGACCGAGAAAGCCTACTGAAATATACCCGAGACGTGTTGCCATACAAAATATTATGCTATTAGTTTTGGCTGCGAACGAATGTGATACGAGATCTATGTACGACTATATTGGGTACACAATGGGTTTATTGATTGGCGTTTTCTGATGTTGTTAATGGATAGATGTTTTTTATAAAATATAGTCTTTCATTGTGTGGTAGGGTTAACATTAATATAGATTTTTATCAAAAGAGTATGTCAAAAACGTTACTCGTCTTCGCTTATATTATTTTAAATCAATGAATTTAATAACAATTAAAGCATTTTAAGACCTCATAAATGTCGACCCAAAAAAAGTTAAACTTAGTCAGTGTACATAATAAAAATGTTAATTTTTTTTCTAATAAATCTGCTAATAGGGAAAGCCACAAACTGAACCAGTTTTAAATCTGATCTTTGTTATTTACGGCCTTATATTTTTTGCCTTGATTGACACTATAGATGAAATGTAGCACTATTATTTACTATTCAGAAAACCTCTTAAATAAAATATTGCTAGTTACCCTACGAAACGTCTAGATAAAAGAAATTGTATTGTTAGTAGTCTGATGGGTTCTGCCTTTAAGACATTACCGAATGTGTATCTAAAAAGAGCTTATACTGATTAATTCTTTGTACATAAAATAATTATTATATAAGCCAAATGAAATTATCCATACTAATAATAATAAAAAGAGGGAAGATTTGTTTGTTTGTATTGAACCCGGGTGACATAGGATATTATATCGATACCTTTGGGTTCATTTGGCGTAAAGACCATTTTGGCCAAATTGAGTTATATATATCATTTTTTTCAGAATTTTTTTCTCTATCGATCTGTCTATACGAAATAATGAAATTCGCAAAAAAAATGTTTATACGACCCACATTTTTTTTACTATAATGTCTTGCAAAACGTAAATTCACAGTGTAAATGCCAAATAATTATTTTTTGTAGTATTGTTTATGATGTATCCACCATGATTTATATCACTCCTGGGCGTACAAGTCGACGTTAATTGTATATGGTTTTTACGCCATAGCATTGTAAACGTAATCCATTATATCGTTTAAATGAGACGTCGTAAATCCAAAAGTTCAATAGCGTATTGATGTAAAGACCACGTTCATTGCAAAAAGCACTTTACGCCCAACACACAAAGCATAAAACTAAAAAACTAACGTGGCACAAGTCAACGGAACAGCGACAGAAAGAAAAGCGAGATAGATCGATACCTTTGGGTTCATTTGGCGTATCAACTAAAACCTGACTATTCAGGAGAGTAGAAAAAATTTTGTATTTTTTAATAAAAACTTATAACTTTTTTGTTTTTGAAGTTATAAAGAAATGAGCTACAGGTAAGATTCTTAGAATTACGGAATGTAGAAGGCTAAATTATCACAACATACCTATCTTCTTTGGTTTAGAAGTTAGCCTTGGATATACGTCCAAAAAAAAATTTTTTTTTGTTTATACAACCCACGAATATTGTAATAAAATTTACTGTGTACGTCGTATATCCAACTTTGGTAAATTTTAAACTACAATTACTGACGTAAAAACCCATAGTTGTAGATTTTTTTGTATTAAAAGCCAGTTATAATCATAGGACAATTGAAATCTGACTATTAAAAACAATCCTATTGCTCCCAGAATATGTAGGAACTTAATAATTATTGTAAGCCTCATGCCTAAATTATTTTTATTATTTTTATTTTATTTTTTTTACTTTAATTAGCACGGTATTACACCAATTACAATAATTAAAGAATATATATACATACGTTAAGAATAACAAAAATAATAATATTTCTTAAAACAAGAAATATCTTCTATCATACATCTCGCTCACAAAACTTCAAACATTCAGCCTTTACAATACCCCAAGCATCCGCAAACAGGTCGAATTTTGGGTTGGCCTCAAGGAGTGCGTTGAGCTTATGATCGATTTAAATAAAATAAAACTACCCTAATATGAAATCAATATTTATTCGTATTGTGGCATACTGACTGTTATAACAGTAACAGTTTAACAAAATACATCTTGATTTAAATTAAATAAAAAAATATTTTTTTTATTATTTAAACTTTAATGCACAATCAAGAGTACTTAGGGTGGACCTAATGCCAAATGGCATTCTCTGCCAGTCAACCTTTGGGCCAAGCAGAAAAAATCTATTGTAGGTAGTGTTAATGGGCCAAAAAGCAGGCTGAAAATAATGCAGTGAACTATATAAGTATATAATATAAACAACTAAATCCTCAACAAATTAATATAGCGTAGGTATAACATAAATATGATACATAAATAATAATAATAAAACAAAAAAGAAAGATTCAATTCAATTCAATTCAATTTTTATTAAAATTCTTAGAACTATTCTGTCAGCTAGTACAAACATTTTCTTAAGATATAATTAACTTTATGAGCCTGAACTAGGAAATCCTGTGTTTCAGGCGAAAATATAAATTTAATTCTAATGATCTACAAATAATTATATCACTTAGTGAAATAGGCAGACACAGTGACAGTGACAGTGAGATGACACAGTTAATGATTGGGACAGGTGGATGACGATGCTAGGGTTTGGAGATAATGTTTTCGGAGAAGGATTTTAAAAGCGGAGGAGCGGGAAGAACATTCCAAAGTCTAATAGACGTTAGACAAAAAGAGTTGGAGACAAAGCCGGACCGGTACGAAGGAGAAGCTAGAACTGTATTATTCGAGGAGCGTAGCTGACGGGAATGTGTCGAGCTAAGAAGCTTGAACTTCGAATTAAGGTAAGCCGGAGCGTGTGATCGTTTTGAATAGAAAAGAGAGTAGTAAGAATTCTGACCTTACGTCGAAATGGGATAGGTAAATCAATTAAGCTTGGTGCGATAGGAAGAAACGTGATCAAACTTACGTAAGTTGAAAATGAACCGAATACCATAGTTAACTAAACGATCTAACTTGTCGAGAAGACCTTTGTTTAAGTCAGAAGTACACCCATCCGCGTAATCAATTAAGGGAAGATTAAGGGCTTGAACAAGAGAGATTTTAGTGGGAATTGGAAGGAAATTTTTAAAATCTGTACGGAGCTCGCAAAGTGGAAATTACTTTACGACTCAGTTCACCTATATGTACAGACCAACTTCGTGTATTGTCGATATGCAGGCCTGAGTCTTTGACACTACTGCAGAAGGGAATAGGTACACCATCAAAGAGGGGGCAAAGTGTCTATATCAAGCCTACGAATATAGTATACAATAATGGCTTGACATTTATTCGGGTTTACTGCTACGCCAAACCGATCAGACCAACCAGCGATGGAGCACAAATCATTGTTGACAGCAGCTATGGCAGAGTCAATACCACCTTGAGGGACGCTTGTGCTAAAATCGCACCAGCACAATACTGTCTGATCAACCTTCACCGCTTGCCGGCGGTTACGGAGATAAGAGGCAAACCATTGAATTGATAATTGATAGAAGGACATCATGATCGCAATATTAAAGGCGTTGGAGAAATCAACGAGGACAAGCACAGTTAACATGCCTTCCTCCATGCCGTCTCTAATATACTCTGTTACCTTAAGTAGAGCTGTGCTGGTGCTATGACAGGGGCGAAACCCAGATTGAAATTGACAAAGAAGATTGTTATTAAAAATATAGTTGAAAAGTTGGGAGTGCACAACTGCTTCCAGAATCTTGGAGAAGAAAGGTAATATGGAGATGGGCCTAAAGTTGTTGAGATTAGCGGGATTCGATATCTTAGGGAGAGGAATAATGTGTGCTTTGCACCAAATTGCTGGGAAAACCCCACAGGTAAGGGAGAAATTTATAATATGAGTAATGACTAGGAGTATGTGATCGAGTAGAACCAACACCATAATAGAACGACTGATCTCGTCATAACCAGTGGCTTTGGATTTAAGGGAGACTATAATTTTTAGAATTTGATCCGAAGAGACAATAGAGAGAGTAAAGGAATTTATCTGAAGAGGGGACAGGGAAGTAATCTCAGAGACAGTAAGAAGTTTTCTGGTATGATCTAAGAGGAAGTAGAAAAATGGATGTTTAAATCATCGCAAGAAAAGAAGTACCAGAGAATGAAGCCTAGAATGCTGCACACTGACGGCCTAGAATGCTCATAAGTTAAGTTATGTATGCCTTATTACTATAATTAAGTAGAAGTTTGAATTATTAAGTTTAGTGTCATATTATGATTTTTGTTTCGGTTTCGGTTTACGTGACAATGTTGTTTTTTATTTAATTTTAATTTAGATTATTTTTTGTTAAACTGTTTAACAGTCAGTATGCCATAATAAGAATAAATACATATTGATTTCGTATTAGGGTAGGTTTATTTTATTTAAATCGAATATAGTTTAGGCATGAGGCTTACAATTATTAAGTTCCTACATATTTCTGGAGTAATAGGATTGTTTTTAATAGTCAGATTTCAATTGTTCTATGATTATAACTGGCTTTTAATACAAAAAAATCTACAACTATGGGTTTTTACGTCAGTAATAGTAGTTTTAAATTTACCAAAGTTGGATATACGACGTACACAGTAAATTTTATTACAATATTGGTGGGTTGTATAAACAAAAAAAAATTTTTTTTTGACGTATATCCAAGGCTAACTTCTAAACTAAAGAAGATAGGTATGTTGTGATAATTTAGCCTTCTGCATTCCCTGATTCTAAGAATCTTACCTATAGGTCATTTCTTTATAACTTCTAAAATAAAAAAGTTATGATTTTTTATTTAAAAAAAAAAACGTTTTTCGGCTCTCCTGAAAAGTCGGGTTTTGGTTTATACGCCAAATGAACCCAAAGGTATCGATATCAATGACAAATCATCAATTTATAAATAACGTCCACGAATGTTTACATAATTATATCCGAAAAAACTAATACAAATCTACAAAATAGCATTCGTAATACTTATATCTTCATAATATTATACTCACGCCTAATGGAATCCGGGTGTGTAATAAAAGTATCGTAACTACGCATAAAACCGACGTCTTTATTAGGCTTTCAAAAGATAAAGTACATTTATCGATTCTATATTGAGCCTAAATATAATGTTAACATAATTCTTCGAACATTTCGTATTTCCTATCCCGACCAAATCGCACGTGAAAGTAAAATTTATAAATTCTCATAAAAATAACTCAAACATGCGTGTCTGAGTGCACCTACCATTCATTTAAGTGTGTCTGTATGTGTAAAAATATATGTATATCTTACAATGAATAATTCCGTGGTGTCTATCCATAACTTCTAACGTAGGTACCTACCTTGTGTCTTCATACAAGTACACACCTATAAGCACATTATTTAAAATACTGGCATTTTTTTGCTTCGCCTGCGTATACTATATGATGCTATGTATGCCGCAGGAATGTGGTAAAAATAATCTATTCTATAAATTTTCAGTACTATTATCCATGTGAACTAATTCTTATACCGGGTTAAAAGTACTCTTTCCAAGGTATTGTCTAGTGCGCGCCAGTTAACCGTCACAATCGGACATCGGTGTCTCTTCGGGTGTGAAGGGGCAGCCGGGGGGAGTTTAATGGGTAGATTACCATTTAGTCCCGAGTCCCTCATACGGCCATTTGTCTTGCTAGCCTGCGGATATAGTACATCAACGTTTTTTCTCCGCAAAAAATTTTTAGTCTACATTTGTAACATTTTTTATAATAAACTAGCCTTCCGCCCGCGGTTTCACCCGCGCATAATTTCATTTCCGGGATCAAAAGTACCCTATGTCTCCCGGGGATAGTGTAACTTTCCAATAGTGAAAGAATTATTAAAATCGGTTCAGTAATTTCGGAGCCTATTCAATACAAACAAACAAACAATCGAATCTTTCCTCTTTTTATACATTAGTATAGATTAGTATATTTAGTATAGACTAGAATAGATAAGTAATAAATATAAGACAAAGCTATTATAAAAATTTATATGCACACAACCATAAGACGTGTATCACTATTTCTAAATAGAACAACAGTTCCACGACTAGATATTATTACCGTCGATTTTTGTATCGGGGCCATATATTTCCACCCTTTATAAATCAGTATATCTTGTATGAGCTACTTATCGCGGAAAACGCGAGATGTATTGTCCCTCGGGTGATATATTCGTTGCGCCCCGTGACTTTTGCCACGAGGGATTCCGTGTTTTCTTTCTAAAATCAATATTATATGTTGTAGTAGGGGACTGCACCGTTATGAATTCCAGTACCGGTTAAGGGCATATCGATTAAGCAATTGATAAAGGAACCGTTGTTATATTCATAATTATTTGTCCAGTAATTTTGTAACTGTTAATTATTTTTATATTCTATAATATGACGAGCTATTTGGTGTAACGGTCGAGAAGTTAACTATTACACCAGAGGTCGCGGGTTCGATCCCCGCACGGTACAAACATTTTGTGTGCATGAACATAAATGTCTGTTTGTATCGGTCTGGGTGTTTCTATGTATAAAAATATGTATGTCTTTACAAAAAAAAGTATATAAGTAATGTTTAGCTTGGGGCTAGATGGCGCTGTGTGAATAATGTCCAGAGTTTTTTTTTTTTGTTATTTATTATGTTACTTGTATCATTAATACAATGAAATGATGTATTTTGAATATCATTTAAAAATACGAAGCAAATCGCTTAGTCCGTATGCGCGGTATGTGTTCTGTGGCGCGGTACAAATTACCTTTTTTTTTTCTGACCAATTCTGTCCCACAGCTAGGCAAAGGTCTTCCCCAAATCTCTCTACATATCTCTGGCTTAAGCCAGAGTTTGCCAGTCCTTGGAAAAGCGAAACAGATCGTCACACCAGTATAAATTACATGTTTTTGTTCATTTAATCTGATACCCATAATAAAAGGGCTAAAGTTTTATTTACAAACTTTCGGTCTATACATAAATTCATTACTGATCAAGTAGATCAGTAATTGGAAGTTTACTTACTATTCCATTAAGTAAATTATAACTTTACAAAACGAAGACTTACTGGGCGTACAAATTAATCGGGCTATTTAGGATATCAGTAAACCTGTCAAAATAGCGATAGCAAAGTGAGTTATGGAACGATAAAAAATAACGCAACGTTAAAAAACCGATCTTTAATATCGGTTTCAATCCTTACGCACGTATATGAATGAGGTGAGAGGAAAACTAATGCTGTCATGTTTGTCACCCAGATGTTATTTGCGATAATACGAATGGTGTGTTGTGCTCGTGTTGTGGGTTTAGATTTATTTTGCAACGAGTGAGGCTGACATACTTTTTCCGACTCGAATTCATTTTTGACTAGGTTTTTTTAGCGGGTCAAACTTCGTACTGTGTTGTGCAGGATTGATTACGTTGCTATTAACTAACATTATTTTACTGTTAGTGGAGGTTTTATTTTTGTTAAAAGTACGCTTGTAATGGTGTAAGTGCGCCAGTTTAATTTAGATGTTATGTTATATTAGATTTATACTTACGTATATTAAGAATCTGTTTTACCATTGGTTTATGTTTATTACTAAAAAAAAAATTACTAAACTTTCTAACAAAATCAATTAACTCACGTAACTCTAGGATAGCTTAAAGAGTAATTTTTGAATTTAATACAAATTTTCTTATAAAAGTTACCAAGAAGTTTGAACCCGAGAGCCAAATATTAATTTTTGGTACTTAGATTATTCCGCCCAACAGCTTTTGACAAGTGCGATAACAAATTATTAGTCATTACCTCTTAGTTCAGAGCTTGTATATTGATTGAACATAAAATTAAACTCATTCCAAAACAAATAGCAGCTAATCCTTGCGTATAATCAGCTCACCGTCGTCGACTGATCAGAACTAGCGAAAAAATAGTTATAAATTACTCCGCCCATGAGGGCCTTCGCGACTTTCCGCTACCTGGCATCCTCTGTGCGATTTATGTCAACAGAATAAAACCTGTTTTCGACTATTTAAAATTCGACTGCAGGGGTGTCTTGCCCTTTGAAAGGAAGTCATCGTCAAAATGATGCGTGTTGGCTTACTTGCCTCCAAAGTCAGCAAAAATAATCAACGACACGGAAATTGAACCCAGGGCCGCCGATATTGACCAAACGCTCAAACAACTAAAACATTGAGGCGTCATTCACATGCGTATAAGTTCTAAACAACAACTTAATTCAGCTCAGCTCACCGTCGACTGATCAGAACTACCGGAGCATAATAGATAAATTACTCCACCCATGAGGGCCTTCGCGACATTCCGCAACCTCGCATCCTCTCGGCGATTTATGTCAATAGAAAAAACTTGTTTTTGACTTTTTAAAATTCAAGTGCCATGGGTGTCTTGACCATTGAAAGAAAGTCACCGTACGAGTACCAATGATGCGTACCGGCTAACTTGCCACCAAATGTGGAGAGGGAATCACAAACCTAAGCTGTGTTCAAAAACTCATCACAAATAATCAACGACATAGGAATTGAACCCAGGGCTGCCGGTATATGAACAAGCGCTCAAACAACTAAAACATTCCAGGGTTATTCACACAGGCTTATAAGTTCACAACAACTTAATTCAGCTCAGCTCACCGTCGACTGATCAGAACTACCGGAGCATAATAGTTATAAATTACTCCGTCCATGAGGGCCTTCGCGAGTTTCCGCTACCTCGCATCCTCTCGGCGATTTATGTCAACAGAAAAAACTTGCTGTCTCTGTCTACGCGTTCAGTACATAAATCTGTTGTAATGTACGCTACGCTAACGACAGCTGAATACTTTATAGCGTCAATAGGCGTTTGTAAACACGCGACCTTATCGTGAATTAGTAGCCGTTGTTCCTGGAGGATTGGTTGACGACTGAGCGGTGATATATTAGTGACTTTAATCTGTCTGTTAGTTTGCGTTTGAAAGATTTTTTCAGTTGTGTCAGTCTACATAACTATTCAAATACCGCTGCAGAGTTATGTAGTAGTAGGTACTATTAAAGACAAGACTAAGAAAAACTAACTACTTTTACCTTGTAAGTACGTTATTATTAGTATTGACCATTAAGATTTTTTAACGTAAAGGTGAATTTTAGCATTATTTTTAACAATAAATTCGGTATTTTTATAATTTTTTAAAGCATATTGCCTGCTTAATGGCGATATTAATACAGATATATTAGAAAAAATTCAATTTGTCCAGGTATCAGGCGGGACTCGAACCCACGTCCCTCGCTGTCCGGGCGAGTGTTCGAGTCCCGCCTGATACCTGGACAAATTGAATTTTTTCTAATATATCTGTATTAATAAATTCGGTAGTTTATAAAAAAATCTAGTTATCTTAAATTTTCACCCACAAAATCTCGATACATTATCCACCACATAATTCACACTTGATTTTACTCGTTACAATATCATTAAAGAGCAAAACCCGTAGCGAGAGTAATAAGACCACATTTTAACGTGTTAACTTGGCCAGTGGGAATCTGCGGGAAGATAATCCGCACTGACCAGCGGGAATGTGTTCCGAGGATTTGTGGGATAGCCTTCTGTTCTTACGATCCGAAGAAGTCAGCTGAATAATTTATAGCGGCAATTGGTTTGTAAGCACGGTAGGACAAGATTTGGTGGCCGGCAGTTATAAGGCTGGGGCTAATTTATTTTTATCCGTAGAACTGAAAATGGTAGACGAAGAAGTCCCTTTTTTGCTACGAGCATTCGTCCGCTTTCCGGATTGAATGTTGAGAAGTTGAGTAAATTGTAGCATTCAAACATATTCTAAAATTATTATTATAAGTCGTAATGATACTCGAAAAAATTTAAAATTTCGTAAATTGTAATTTATTATTCAGTTGTGCTCATTAACCCAATCGCTGCAGCGGACGCCCGAGTTTTTAGGGTTCCGTAGCCAAATGGCAAAAAACGGAACCCTTATGGATTCGTCATGTCTGTCTGTCTGTCTGTCTGTCTGTCTGTCCGTCCGTATGTCACAGCCACTTTTTACCGAAACTATAAGAGCTATACTGTTGAAAATTAGTAAGTAGATGTATTCTGTGAACCGCATTAAGATTTTCATACAAAAATAGAAAAATAATAATAAATTTTGGGGGCTCTCCATACTTAGAACTGAAACTCAAAAAATTTTTTTTATCCAATCCTTACGTGTGGGGTATCTATAGATAGGTCTTTCAAAATGATAATAAGGTTTCTTATATCATTTTTTTCTAAACTGAATAAGTAGTTTGCGCGAGAGACACTTCCAAAGTGGTAAAATGTTGGTCCCCCCCCCCTGTAACTTCTAAAATAAGAGAACGATAAATCTAAAAAAAATATATGATGTACATTATTATGCAAACTTCCATTGAAAATTGGTTTGAACGAGATCAAGTAATTAGTTTATAAATTTTTGGGGCTTCCCATACTTAGAACTGAAACTCAAAAATGTTTTTTTTTCTTCAAACCCTTACGTGTAGGGTATCTATAGATAGGTCTTTAAAAATGATAATAAGGTTTCTTATATCATTTTTTTCTAAACGGAATAGTTTGCGCGAGAGACACTTCCAAAGTGGTAAATGTTGGTCACCCCCCCTCTAACTTCTAAAATAAGAGAACGATAAAACTAAAAAATATATATGATGTACATTACCATGCAAACTTCCATTGAAAATTGGTTTGAACGAGATCAAGTAATTAGTTTTTTTTTAAACGTCATAAATCGTAAACCGCAATTTTCCTCTCATTCAATCAACTCAAATATAAAAACGTTGATCAAACTTACAAAGAACTACAAGAACTTTTATATTATGATGATACTTGCTGCTACGGAACCCTTCATGGGCGAGTCCGACTCGCACTTGGCCGGTTTTTTAATTTAATACTCAGGTGCGGAAGATTTTTAAAGCATCGCGCCAAACCTGGGTTAATTACTTATGCTTGAAAATCTAAAACTTACTTTCTGCAATGTAGGATTTTAACCTATTATCACGAAGTCATGTGTCAGTTCGTGAAATATTGTGAATTTGTTAAAAATTTATAATAAAATACAAACTGACTTAAAAACTTTCTCATAAAGCAAGTCATAAGTCCAAGATTTTTCCGTGCCTCAACCATAACCGATATATACTGCGTGTTTTTTAGTCGTTGTTTTCCCGCAGCAGAACGCTTCTCCTTTAGTAGTACTATCGATTTATGCAAGTTTTTTTTTTGAATTTTTTTTCAAATTTTTTTTTTTCAAAGTTTGATGGGAAAATGGAAACCTAATGTTAGTAAAAAGTAAATTATCATTTTTTTTATAAATGCGAAGGGCAATAACCCTGACCGGTGACCGTCCGCGACGCATCTAGTACTATTCGTTCGAGTTTCGTCTATCATTAATCGTAAAACTTTTGATTTGACAAAAAAAAATGTATTAATCTATTTTACTACTAAGATAGAATCATTTTACTGCGGGAAAAAAACGCCACGCTGTATAACCATAACGGAGATATAACCGATGTGTAACTAGCGCGATGCAGAATCGTTTCGCTAACGAAGTTAGAGATTATTACACTCTGCAAACATAAAGTAAGCTGAATTGTGTCACCTGCTAGTTGTACGTCAACCCTTACCAACTCGAGAGCGGTTTTTTGATTGGATGGTGCCGGCCCGTGACTGCATCGAAATTGGAGTGCGCCAGATAGTGTTAGCCTTTCTACGTAAAGCCGAAAGGGTTATGAATTTGGGCTAGTACAATGGCGATAACAACATCTATGCTGTTATTACTTTGTGCGGTGTGCAGTAAAACTGCCATATCTTTTAGGGTTCCGTGATTTGAACGAAAAAAATAGTATGACTAAATTTTAAAGTCACATTTTTTGACTTCTTTAACTGAAAAGAATAGAAATGGAGTTCTTTTCACTTCCACATGCAAATCCCTTTTTAGGGTTCCGTAGCCAAATGGCAAAAAACGGAACCCTTATGGATTCGTCATGTCTGGCTGTCTGTCTGTCTGTCCGTCCGTATGTCACAGCCACTTTTTACCGAAACTATAGGAGCTATAATGTTAAAAATTAGTAAGTAGATGTATTCTGTGAACCGCATTAAGATTTTCATACAAAAATAGAAAAATAATAATAAATTTTGGGGGCTCTCCATACTTAGAACTGAAACTCAAAAATTTTTTTTTCATCCAATCCTTACGTGTGGGGTATCTATGGATAGGTCTTTTAAAATGATAATAAGGTTTCTTATATCATTTTTTTCTAAACTGAATAGTTTGCGCGAGAGACACTTCCAAAGTGGTAAAATGTTGGTCCCCCCCCCTGTAACTTCTAAAATAAGAGAACGATAAATCTAAAAAAAATATATGATGTACATTATTATGCAAACTTCCATTGAAAATTGGTTTGAACGAGATCAAGTAATTAGTTTATAAATTTTTGGGGCTTCCCATACTTAGAACTGAAACTCAAAAAATGTTTTTTCTTCAAACCCATACGTGTGGGGTATCTATAGATAGGTCTTTAAAAATGATAATAAGGTTTCTTATATCATTTTTTTCTAAACGGAATAGTTTGCGCGAGAGACACTTCCAAAGTGGTAAAATGTTGGTCACCCCCCCTCTAACTTCTAAAATAAGAGAACGATAAAACTAAAAAATATATATGATGTACATTACCATGCAAACTTCCATTGAAAATTGGTTTGAACGAGATCAAGTAATTAGTTTTTTTTAAAACGTCATAAATCGTAAACCGCAATTTTCCTCTCATTCAATCAACTCAAATATAAAAACGTCGATCAAACTTACAAAGAACTACAAGAACTTTTATATTATGATGATACTTGCTGCTACGGAACCCTTCATGGGCGAGTCCGACTCGCACTTGGCCGGTTTTTTGAATAGTTTGCAAAAATATTGATAAGTTCACATGCTTATAGTGGTAGGAAAGAAGACACGTCAAGTAAATATTTATTTCGTTTTTATTGTACGAACGAAATTTTTTATTGCGGGATGTGAAACACATTAAATTTAGCAAAAAATTACAATCTGTACCCTACGAGTATAGCACAATATAAAATTAACGAGGCGTTAAACGGTAACCTGTTCCAAGCCCAAAGTATATGTATGTACTAGAGTAGGTATATACTATCATTCCCGGACCAAGTCACGTACATATTGTTCCGGACGGGAAACAATGATTACATCAGCTAAGCACACAAGGTTGTACCAAGTGATTTCATAGATGGATGACGCGATAGATGACATTATACTTCGGGTCTCAACCGAAGACGATTATTATATTACTAGCAGCAGAACATGAGATGGTGCTATCCTTGTCACACGTTTAGATTTATAACACTTAAAAAGATCTTCTGTCTCCCTCCCCCAACACTCCCACAACCGGGCAACCAACGGCGCCTGACCTCATTACGTGTTTTTATGCCGTCCGAGTCACACGTGCGTTTTCCTTTCTAAAAATTTAAAAAAGGAAAACGCTAACGATCGGAATCTTCAGATAGTAATAGTGATAGTTTCCTACTCAAAGGCCAAAAATAGTGAAAGTGTTACTTTTCCTACGGAAAATCCAAAAGTATTAACCAGTGAATTTATGATTTCAATACAGGAATCAACATGACCAATGGAAATTTTCAGGTACCCTACTTTTATTTATTTTTTGCAATTACATTTTGTAACAATTTATACAATCGAGATAAGGCCTGTGTCCCAGCAGTGGGAACGTATATAGGCTGATGGTGATGATGATAACATTTTGTAACTTTATTATGTGAGTACATACTTACCAACATAATGTAGTTCATGTATATTCACATTTCAAATCAAATTAAATTAAACTGTTTTGCTAAAATACAGTAAACAAAGGTCTTGTCAAGATTATAATGTGCGTGTATTCAACCTGCATGCAGGTGTGCAAATCTACTTACATAAATTGGAAACAAAAACAATATTATTAAACATATTACATAGGTAATTTATCGTTAATTGTTACATGACAAAATGTTATTGCTATGAGTAATATATTCAGTAACATTTATTAATGAGGTCTGGGCGAGATCAGCCCGTGATGTAAATAATAATCTATAGCCTACATGGCTAAATTAGTTACCATTCAGCTATAAAAGCGCTACAAGTTACAGCACTAAAAGTGTTTAGGGATTTTGATACCACAAAATTTGTGAGGACCTACTTTATTCTTATAATGGTAGGGTACTCTTGGACTCAAGTATTGAAGTTCTATTTAAAACTACCTACTTAATCCACGCAAAGCGTGATTACAATATTGTACCACTCAAGCCGTGAGAGGTTCTTAGACTCCATGCAAGTCGTGTAGAGGATATTTCTCCACTGTAAAAGTGTCGAGGCTAACCCCACGCTAGTCGTGAAGTGGTTTTTTAGCTCCACGCAAGTCGTGTAGAGGATATTTCTCCACTGTAAAAGTGTCGAGGTTAACCCCACGCTAGTCGTGAAGTGGTTTTTTAACTCCACGCAAGTCGTGTAGAGGATATTTCTCCACTGTAAAAGTGTCGAGGTTAACCCCACGCTAGTCGTGAAGTGGTTTTTTAACTCCACGCAAGTCGTGTAGAGGATATTTCTCCACTGTAAAAGTGTCGAGGCTAACCCCACGCTAGTCGTGAAGTGGTTTTTGAACTCCACGCAAGTCGTGTAGAGGATATTTCTCCACTGTAAAAGTGTCGAGGCTAACCCCACGCTAGTCGTGAAGTGGTTTTTTAACTCCACGCAAGTCGTGTAGAGGATATTTCTCCACTGTAAAAGTGTTGAGGCTAACCCCACGCTAGTCGTGAAGTGGTTTTTTAACTCCACGCAAGTCGTGTAGAGGATATTTCTCCACTGTAAAGTGTCGAGGTTAACCCCACGCTAGTCGTGAAGTGGTTTTTCAACTCCACGCAAGTCGTGTAGAGTATATTTCTCCACTGTAAAAGTGTCGAGGTTAACCCCACGCCAGTCGTGAAGTAGTTTTTTAACTCCACGCAAGTCGTGTAGAGGATATATTTTCTCCACTGTAAAAGTGTTGAGATTAACTCCACGCTAGTCGTGTAGAGGACATTGCTCCACTCTAGAAGTGTCGAGCTAGAATGGAGACCCAGAGTGGACACCACAGGCAGACCACTGCCTGCGGTGGACGACTTACGACTACACGCAGGCTGGGACTGGATGAATCGGGCACTGCCGGGATCGTCGCAGTGGAAAAGAAGAGAAGAGGCCTGCCTCTATCCAGGTATGGATCATTAAGGAATCATGAGGAGGGCGAGAAGTTTTTTCTACCTTCAAGCACAGCGTGTTGATCCAAAACATTGTTTACTTCACGTAAATCTAGTACATAAATCATATAAATATAATTGAAGGATAAGTAAAGTATATAATTATGATTATATCTGCCACTACTCCTTGACAAAACAGAACCAGTCGCAGGCACGTTTAACCGCACCGGCCTAGCTTGTACGATTTTATCGGATATCCAAGAAAAACTTATTTTATTTAGATCCGGAATTATTACAATTACTCAGAAAGATCCAGGATATAAAAATAATAATAATAACGCACGCTTCAAAGGATCGGGTCCCCAAGGGCCTAGATTGCTTTCATTGCTCGGCTAAATGCTTGGAACTGAAATCATTACTAGTGTAAAAACTGAGACATAACATACTCGTATGTCTAGTAATAATAACAGAAGTTTCTGTACAAAGATAATCATTTTCAGATAGACATAATAATCGCAAAATTATGCATAATAATTATGATTGATATTCAATTATAAGAAAATAAAGATATTAACCCTTTCCCCGCCACGCTTTTTTTCCGAAAATGGTGCCCCACACGCCACGACCATTAAAAAAAAAAAAAAAAAAAAAAAAACAAAAAATTATTAGGTTATACTCAACTCATTCAGGCAAGTAAAAATACAACGTTTCTTGATCATGTTTTTTTGTCTGATATATCAGACATTGGCGTGGTGGGCACGAAAATGGTTTGTCTGATATATCAGACATTGGCGTTGAAAGGGTTAATAAGATATTAATAATAAGTGAATAGTCCGCGTTGTGACTGTGTTAATAATTCTAGTGGAACCTATGTCGCTCATACAATTTATGTTAAATTGTATTTTTAAGTTTCTCAATAAGTGAATTGTATTCTTATGAGAAAAATAAAGTATCTTAAACAATTAATATTATTATTAAGATATATGTAGATACGGTTAAAAACAAGAAACAGATCATGTGTTCGCACATCTTCAGATCTGTTATTTCCGAGATTCGTCGAAATCTATCGTTTTCGAAATTTATGTCGGAAAGAAAAGTTCTGATTTTATCATCAGAACGATAAGATACGATAGAGCCCCGTTTGGAACGCAAACTCGAGGCGCTTTAAACTTCAGGGGGGTGCCGCAGCGCGGAGCATCAGTGGTTTAGCCACCAAGGGTGCGGGTAGTGACGCCGAGAGGCCACCACTCCACCTGCGCGACATCACAATTAACTGTCATAATTATGTGACCACTGACTTGTCTGACGACTGTGCAGTCTTATGATTAGATGCATACATATAAAGAAGAATCTGTAGAATTATCTTAAGTTCAAGACAAAAACTGTTACGCGGAAACTTATGTCACAATAAAGGACAAATTTTATTATGTACAATAATATTAAATTTATTAAAGTGGCACATTTCACAATTCTTTACAAAATGGAAGCTTATGGCACAGTCCATACGCTGATTATTAATTTTATGGCAAATTTTCATAATTTACTAAAATTTAATATGTTACTCGCATCTCTAACGCTCTGATACGAATTACTTATTTATAATAAATCGTCTAATCTAAATTACAAAAACCTTCTTTGTAATTTAGTGTATAGTTTGGAACATCTACTGAACTCAGGACTACTGGCAGTTAATTTATTTATTTATAAAAACTTTATTGATGGAAAAATCAGGGTACAAATTCTGACTTGACAGTAGAAGCATTCTCTACTAGTTAACGTTTGGGGAAAACGAAAATCAAAATGCTTTAATGCGGCAAAAATTTGTGTCTTGCAATCATCACTATAATGAATTTAACAAATGATCCTTTTTCTTAGACAGTTATGTGAACCACATTTATGGTTATGTCTAACTACAATATAATTATTATTATTATTATATTTTTAGAAATATAATAAGACATTAAACATTTAAATAAATATTTCTATTCTATTCATGGATTTATTTTTCTATATTATTTACTACTAAAATCGTATAATCGATAACATAAGCTTGTGAAGAAAAATTAAAATAAGAAATGATACTGTCACTATGTGTACTTGAACTAGAACTAAACAGTGTTGTGAAAATAGATAATACCGCAAAAACGTTCCGTTTAAAAATAACTACAGGTTTACAAAATCTGTAATTAACACAAGAAATACGTTAAATATACACTTAGGTATTTTGCTGAATGTATTGGCTTTTTGTCCTCTGCATTTTGCATTTCCAGTCGTTTATTCGTTAATTACATATAACGTTAAAATTCTTAGTCTAACATTTTTCAAAAATGAACATGATGAAATTGGCAAGTAAAAAAAAAAAAAAAAAAAAAATTGGCTATCCCTTGGACAATGACCTCATAGCAGACAGATAGCCCTAAACTGGGCATGGCTTGTGCTATGGTTGCCAAACTTGCCAAATATCGGATGAAAGTTCCTTACATAATTTGTTATTTTTGTATTATTATTTTTAAAATGTATACTTTTATTATACATAATAATAAAACACTCAGGCAGATAAAGGCTGTACCGTGCGGATTTTGATCCCTGATGAATGAATCTGATGTAATGGTCGACTCCTCAAACATTACAATGAATCTATGTATATATATATCTATGTACGCATTTAACATCAGATCAAGCTATTACATATTAGATAGATAATCTTTACTGGTGAATGCAAATCATAAAATTTGTCCCAATTTGTATTGCAATAATATTGTGATACAATACAAACACTAAAATATACAATAAAATGTAACGTAGGTACCATCATTCCTTGTCTAATGATTGTATAAATCGCCTAGCTATTAAAGGCATATAAACATATAGACTGGATTCACCAAATCACCACCCAGTGGTTTATTTTGAAAAATATAATAATATTATAGGTATTATATAAAATATTATATATCTATAAAAGATTACTCCGTGTACTTAAAAAGTCATTGCCTTTGATCAAACAATACAGACCATTATCATAATGAGACATTTAATAATTACAATAGATTATTTGATTTGATGGAGACCTCGTAACCTGAGGCCTTCCATTCCTCATTACTTATAGTGCCGTATATTCGCGGCAATAATATTATATTTATATCAATTGCTGAATATTAAAAACTACGTATACAGAACCTGTGGTTCATTAAAGGACACTTTTATATTGGGTTAGTAAAAAAAAAAAAAAAAAAAAAATAATAATTATTTTATATACATGATATTGCCATCAATTGAAATATACATAATGCGTATTCGTATCTCACAGTCCTCTGTCAGCTTCTGCATCCACCTTACTTCTTCCTTTCTTACCGGTATCTTACCGGTGTTGGTTGGAGCGATCCCTCGATTGTCTTCTTCTTCTTTATAATAAAAATGTCCTAGTATGTCATGTACATAAATAATAGTGATTTCGCTAAAGCCATATTCGGTGTAATATGATTCATTTAAAAGACATATTATTTGACTATGCCCTAGGTTTACAAAATTAACATATCTTTTATTTTCAATTGTTTATCTTAATATTACAATGATGCTCTAAACATCTGCTAGTAATATAATAATCGTCTTCGGTTGAGACCCGAAGTATAATTAAGAATCAAACGAACTTACCTAGTGTAGTTTGATTCCAATTATGCGAGGGTCTCAACCGAAGACGATTATGTCGTCCCATCCCGCCCAACCCGACAAACAATTTATAAAAATAAAAGCTAATCCATTTACCGACACACAAAAAATTTACTTTGAAATAATGAGGTCAGGCGCCGTTGGTTGCCCGGTTGTGGGAGTGTTGGGGGAGGGAGACAGAAGATCTTTTTAAGTGTTATAAATCTAAACGTGTGACAAGGATAGCACCATCTCATGTTCTGCTGCTAGTAATATAATAATCGTCTTCGGTTGAGACCCTCGCATAATTGGAATCAAACTACACTAGGTAAGTTCGTTTGATTCTTAATTAGACTTGTTAATGTGCCTCGTATCTCTGTAACAGCCTATTAGTGAGGGAAGGGTTTTCAAGAATAGGGTGATAACTACTCTACGCATGTGTTATATGCCATCTTTTTTCCAAGGAAAACATGATTTGGCCCAAACAAAGGACTTCGTGGAATGTAGACTTGACAAGGTTCCCAAATAACATGAATAATTTAGGCACATCGGCAAACATACACGTAATTATATTTTTATTCATTACAGCTCCCGCCCACTGTTTTGCTCGTATTTTGGTAAAGTAGACTATGAGCTATTAATAAATGTATACCTAAGCTATGTTTCTATAAACTTTTATTCAATTTCATTCATTGGGTTTTGCGTGGAAGACTGTGTCAAATAAAAATATAAAAGGGAGTAAGATTGTGTTTACTTAAAAAAATATTCCGATATTCCGATTCTATTATTTGCTTTATCAACCTACTCCATAGTCGACGATCACAAAAGTACGATAACTCCCTTGATCCCTGATTTTGCACAAGGTAAGGAGAAAACTAAAGACTTAGGTACGCTGCGTAGAGAAATGATAACCGTGGCTATTTAAATGCATTCTCAGCGCCTCTCTCGGAAATTGTGTACGTCGTTATAAGATGCCGCCTACACCCCAGCTACTGATGAAGCAATATTTTCTCTATTTTACGCAAGCAATTTCGTGGGAAATTTAGGAATCGGGTCATATTATCATAATCGACACATTTTTCGGCCGTCCTAGCCATTACGGATCATTTAATGACTTACTTCTTGTTCGGTCTATTGGCTTAAAAACTTAACGGAGAATTTGCGGTCCTTGAAAAAATTGGGTATTTCTTCAGGTCACATTATTTACATCGACTGCGTGTTTGAAGTTGTTTTTTAAATAAGAGCTAAGGAATTCTGTATTATTATGTATATGGACACGCGAGCCTCAGATGCGTTGCCCGCCTTTGAAAAAATAATAATCATGTGTCATCTCTCTCTCTCACCGATGCACTGGTTGTGTAAGTAAGCAATTTGATTTTGAATTTAGTTGGCCGCAAACTGTGCTGATGCCATTTTTAATACATACCTTGTTGTAAATTGTAGTCCGGTTGTAACTTATCATAAATATTATTATGCTAATAAAGTACTTGAATAGTTTAAATTCCCTTTACCCGTTCGAACGTGATCAGAAGCCTAACTGTGAATATTTAGCAAAGTATAGAAAATATTACCAGAAGTATAGACCCAATGAACTGAATCTCAAGAATCGCTTTAATAAGAGGCTTTACTCGTTCCCGCATGGCGCTACACGTCTGCCTCGCAATTTGAAAAGACCATATTTTTTAAATTTTACGTGAACGTTTATAAAGAATTTTATGAATCAGGTCAGATTACTTTATTGTATAATAAAAGTGTTTTATATGTATATAAATGCAAAAGTGACTCTGTCTGTCACGCTTACACTCTGAGCCAAAATTTTGTTAAAATCATAGACCAAACCTTAGGAAAGGACATAGGCTACTTTTTATGCCGGGATGATGCATAGTTTCTTTCAAGTTGCAACGGACCTTCATAGGTTTTTTTATATCCTGAAAATATATCCTTTTTGTCTTTCTTTGTCCTTCGGTCCAACATATTATATCCAGTACGAATGGGCCGGCTCGTCTGGGGAAGTATCACCCTCTCACATAACATACATAATAGTGACTATTGTGTTCCGTCTTGTGAGAGTGCAGGAGCCCCCCCCCCCCCCTTAGAAGGCCGGCAACGCATCAGCGATCCCGCTGGTGCGGCGGTGTGATTGCTTACCATCAGGCGACCCGCTGGCTCGTTTGCCGCCTGATGTGACATAAAAAAATTGTCCAAGCAGGCAAAGCCACGTGCTGTAATAAAACCTATATGTTACTATTATGGAATCTAAAAACGTTGGATGTGGGAAAAAACACTAATGAAAAAAACTACCATCGTAATAGCTTGGATTGAATTCCATTAATATTTCATGTGACCGCCAATACCTTGAAGTAAAGTGGCTTCAAGACCCTACAGCATGTGTCAATGGATTAGATCGTCGTAGTCTGTCAGCTTACTGTACCTAGTTGAATAAAAAATACACTCTAAAGGCAGAGGTAAAAATTCTTTGTACTTATCTAAAAATAAACTGTCTGAAATACTAAAGCTTAAGCTAACCCGTAAATTCTTTAGAACTTGTTTAGAATTATTTTATACATAATCTTCTGTAGATCAAGACACGGGTTGTTATGACACATAATATAAAATTGTAGTCACTCTTTGAAAATACGTATGTTTTCAAGTTTTGGGAACAATTCCTAGAATAATTCAATTTTTGGAAGTTGTTAGGAAAATCTAAATCAAAAGTCTCAATTAGTTAGATCGGAAAGTCGTTTGCGTCTGACTCTAATCGTTCATGTCAGATTTATATTCCACTGACGAGAGAAATGGAATAGAAATGTGCACTCACTTGTTCACTAAAATATGTCCTGTGTAATTACTAAATTGTCAAACGTCAAAAAAGCTTGCAACCACTAACTAAAAATATTTCAATATTAAAACTCGAAGCGTTCTTTTGAAAAACACACAAACTCATGCATTCC
This sequence comes from Mecyna flavalis, assembly GCA_949319885.1. Lineage (NCBI taxonomy): Eukaryota > Metazoa > Arthropoda > Insecta > Lepidoptera > Crambidae > Mecyna > Mecyna flavalis. The sequence goes on along the minus strand of OX439435.1, from coordinate 7,403,087 downwards.
CGACGGCACATGCCGCTTGATAAAACATGCAAACACCTCTGCCCAAACAGGAATACATTTTATGCGCTCAATTAATTTTAAAAGCTTCGCAGATTCAGCGTTATAGAATTCCCACCGTATATAAAATTCAGTTATAATTCGAGCAGTCAAATGGCGCGAGCTACTGCCCTCGGGGGCATTCGAGTGTTGCCGTCACAACGCCTCTACGGCTAGAGTAATGAAGACTGAAGTGTTTGCAACATTGCTGGAGAATTTATCTGAATCATGGTCGTGTCAACTGTTCTGAAAGGCTATTTCTTCTTCGTACAGCTGCGGTTGTAGCTTATCATTTTGGACTTAAGGACGTTTACTTTTTATTCAACGGTTATAAGTAAATTTCAGCAAATCAGATTTTCAACAGGTCCTATATCACCTTGAAATGGGCTGGTCAATAGCCCCAAGACTGGCATCGGCTCGTCCCAATCGAGTGTGAAGGGGAATCCGGGGGAGTTTAGTAGTCGCACACGGCTGCAGGCGTCGCTAGCCTGCGGATATGGCGCGTAAATGCGTTCTCCTCCGAAAAAAAGGTCCTATATCACCAAACGGATTCTACGACCTTTGGAGTACTTAAACCCGAATGGTTAAACCTTTTTTCCACGACAGCGAATGTATATAAAATTCAGTTATAACTCGAGTAGTCTAATGGCACCTGGCAACTGCCCCCGGGGGCATTCGAGTATCATTGTCACAACGCTTCCGCAGCTAAAGCAATGTACTCTGCAGTGTTTTGATTTGCCCAGGTAATTTTGCACTGCCTGTAATTTATGTTTTGCATGGACATTGTTTTTTTTTTGGCAGCTAAAATTCAGTTATAATTTGAGCAGTATATTGGTGCACGGCGTCTGCTCCCGGGGGCATTTGAGTGTCACAAGTGTCACAACACTTCTATTGGCGGAGTAATGAAAACTGAAGTGTTTGGGCTCATGGTCGTGTGAGTAACATGTATGTAACACAAGCCTCAATGTTCTAGTGCTTTCAGTATCTCAGAGTCCTGAGTTCAATTATCGAGTCAAAAAAATATGAGTCAGTTTTTCGAAAAAAGGCTCGGTTTGATAGTCACTAGTCATGGAGAATTCTACGCAGCACTGAGACATTCAAATGCTGATACTTTACAATTATTAGTATATTGGATATTGTTAGGCGCAGCCTTATTAAAATGAAAAATATAAAAAATAAGCGAACAAATTCATGGTACTTTTGAATAAATGTTCGTTAATTCACTTCGCCAAATTAATCCTGCGGTTCGCGGTCGTTGAAATATAAAAATGTCTCCTTTAAACATCTTATTAAGCCTAAAATCTGATGATGACAATCCTTTATTTACATTTCCGCCGGGTTAACCGGATTAAAATCGGCCTTCATAATTACTTTTTCAAGTCTTTAATCCGAGGTCCCATTCGTCTCCGTTAAAAATATTTTACGCTAAGTGTATTCTCAAGTTGAATTGTATTCTCCAAGAGTTGAGGGGTGTAATTTGAAGTTGGTCCGACGAAAGAAAAGCGACGTTGATAGCACCGTAATAGCATTTACAGGTTTAACTTTTGTAACTATGAAAATTGTTGTCAGAATCGAGTTATCTTTGGAGTCGTTCATAACATCAGAAGCGATATATATTTAACGCAGTCGCTACATTGATTCTTTTCTTATACCCACAGTTTGGGCGTTCCATGCAAATAGTTCAATGTATAGTGTGCATCTAGTTTCCTTTCCGGCCATCAACTTACTGTCATCTTTCATCGTTTAGTGGAAACACGACGAGTGGAAATTCTACTACAAGATATTTATTGCGTGCTCTCAAGGGAGTGTTAAAGTGGTTAACCCTTACAGTGCGCACTGGGTATTGGTAAGCAAATTTAACAGTTTATTGCCCTTACGTAGTTACTAAGGTGCTATTAGATATTACCATACTCGAGGTGCTTGTGAATTCTGTTTTGTGGTAGCTTGTGGCTGACCTAAGTAAATATTGAAACTAGAAAAAAGTACGACAACGCCACTTCCGGACGTGGCGTCGTCGTCACGTCGTGGTGGCTTAAGACCAAGATTATGGTAACAACTTCCTAACCGGTATAATTATTCTAAATTTAAACATCGAATTAGACCCAGAAATCGCATTTTAGTTTTAGATTTACCAACCACAACAAGTCTTTCGAAGATTGTCACTTGGATTTCACGGCTTAAAAGCTTTTAATTTAATCCACAACATAACGCCTCTCAGCTTGAAACATTTGAAAATGACGTTAATTTAAAGTCGACTAAAAATTAATTCAAAAGAGACAAACTAAGTGGATTTGAATTAAGATTAAAAAGTTGGCACTAGACGACGCCACTCATTTTTTCTAGTCCAGGCAAAACGAAATCAAGTTAAGAACCATTTCACCGCACACTAGCGCTGCCATATGAAAAAAATACTCGTAAATAGAATTTAAAAAATGCAAGACTCTTTTGATAACCGATAACAGACAGTTAAGTATTCTTTTTTTATCTTGGAATGTAATTGTTTACCCGCATCGTGTATTTTAAAAGCTCTGCAGTAGTTTTAGACGCACGGTTTAGCTAAACGTCTTCCTACACTTGTTATATTACCTTTTATAATGAATATAGCGCATTTTGCATTTTTGATTCTATTTATGAGTAATTTTGACTTAGGACGATCGATTTGGTGTAATGGTTGTATATTCTTCTCAGACGGTAATTTATTAATTTTATCCCTGCTCGGTACAAATATTTGTGTACATGAACATGTACAGCTGTTTTTGTCTGTGTATCTTCTATGTTTTTTATATGATTTATAATAAGGATATAATTAAACATGTCTGGCATTCATAGTACAAGCGATCCTAAAAATATAATAAATGATTTAATTTATGGTTTCTCTTGGACATTTTTCACAGTTCCTAGCCCAAAACTAAGCATAGAAAATATTTATTTTTGGTGGCGCTAGTATGCCGTGAAATTGTTTTAAAGTTCCCAGTACACCTTGATGCAGCTACGTAAAAATGGCGTGCGAGGACCAAGAATATCAACTTTTCCGAGGAAAACAAGTAAAGTTTACCTATGAAGGCGGTGTTTTGTAGGATATTCGCTTGTTGTGTTTTGACGGAAACATTTTAAACTTTGCCGTGTATAGAAACAAATCAACCGGAATTGTAAAGCATGATGCAGTTTATTTAATTAATGTGACAGATTATAAATTCATTTATATAAATTTTACTGCCGCAGGAGACTCGTTGTTTCCTCTTAAAGAAAATGGCTGTATTTTGTAGTGCCATGCTGTTTTACAATACGAATCGGCCGGCTCGTCCGGTGAAGTACCACTCTCTCACATAACACTAGCTTGACATAATAGTGTCAACTATCTTGTATCGTCTGGTTTGTGAAACCCCCTTAAAAGGCCGGCAACGCATCCGCGATCCCTTTGGTGTTGCGGATGTCTATGGGCGGCGGTGATTGCTTACCATCAGCCGACAGGCTGGCTCGTTTGCCGCCTTTGAAAAATTTTTTTTTAGAGTCTTGGGTCTACATATGTAGTTAGTAGATAGACTCGAGTCTGACTGTTGCCATAATAGGTCTGACTATGTTCCGGCAATATTAATGTGGGAGTACACATGGAATGACAGCGAGGATCAGAGAAGCCTATATAATTAGCGAGGCAGCCAATTGAGTCATGTTTATATATTATTCCACTTATTCACTAATGCATCTTAGGTTAAGCTAGCATAATACATATAATCTGTTTCAGTACACAGTTAATTAAAGGTAATCAAATAATGCATTAGTTATATTAATGACAAGATAAACTTGTATTCTAAAGGTTAACATACAAGAATTAAGTAACATAGTAATACTCTGCAAAATTAGAAACACGTGCTTTGTCCAAATAGTTGAAATGAAAATGTTGGCTCCATATTTTCTCTATATTAGTTGTTTACGAATCTATATTGGCAGAAATTTTATAGATGACTTACTTGGGAGAACGGCGATAAATGAGAAAGATTTTTTATTGCTCTCACTTCCCTCCTGTTCCTGTTGCACCCTAAGGAAGTCGGTATATTGTAGCATTTTCTACATAAGTACGTTGATTTGACAGGAAAATAAATTGTATGTAGCTTAGTCGGCGTAGTGAAAAATTATATATTAAATTAATCTTTTTCATATTAAAAGGACATGACTAGAAAGCATACTGTACGTTTTTGAGGAAATTCGTAAACCTAGGTTACACTACAATTTAGGTATCAGGTTGTGATCTTGCTACCTTAATTAAATTGAATGCCTCGATGGTCTAGTGGCTTTAGTACCGGGCCGAGACTCCAGGTCCTGGGTTCAATTCCCGGGTCGAGCTTACTTTGTGTCGATTTTTCGGATACTGCTCGGGTTTTTGATCACCAATCCGCATTTAGCAAGCGTGGTGATTAAGCCAGTACCCATCTTTGTATCGATAACAAGGATGGAGGCCTTTGCCCTGCAGTGGGACATTAATAGACCGATACTTTACTGTGATATCTTGGGACGGGTATAATACCCAGGTCAGATAAAATCAGTGTAAGATTGTTCGGACACAGCTCGGGTTTGTGATAACCAATCCGCGCTCGGCAAGCGTAGTGATTAAGTCAGTATCCATCATTGTGATTTTGACTTGATATCAGTCACGGACGGTTTTGGCCTGCTGTGGACATTCAATAGAATTAACGGGTTTTTCCTAAGCAACCGCGTTCCTCCATCGTAGACCGCATAGTTTATTAACATCAGGCAACTTCGTGGTCAAGTGCTAGCTTAGTTCAAAAATAAAAACAAAATAACCTAATATTTCTAATTTATTCAAATCTACCTTAAAATGAACTCCATAAGCCTGTGAGTAAGGGTGAAATAATACTGTCCCCCCTAGATCGAAGTTAATAAGTCCCCTAAATGGGGATTAAACTTAGGGGTCCGATGATGTGTCAATACTAATTATAAACTCGTTGTAGAATATAACAATTAACGTAGCAAAATTAAATTTTAAAAGGGAAGTATGTGAACAAAATCAGTATTGAGTGAAAATCATTGCTGAAATATAACACACGTTTTATAAGAACGTGTACTCTTAATTAATAACGTATTGAACGTGACATTCCAAATATTTCCATTATCAACCCAAGTTTACATATTTGTCCCTGTAACATAGCGAGTATGTAATCTTCTATGTAATAAATAACGCCAACGTAACTAACACATTCACATGCCAACCAATCCCTTCATTAGCCAAGCTAGAATGTGTTCAAAACCACGAGCCCAATGTACACGATATTAATTCACCTTCGCTTCATGCCTCCGATATTGGAGCTCTAAGATCGAATGGAACGCGAAATTAATAGCACTGATGTAATTACAGAGGGTTTCCGAATTAAATAAGGGACCATTAACGATGGCCGATGTTCCAGAAGATTATGAAAATTATTTTAGAGATGTCAATCTAAAGGCATTATAAAGACAGGTAATTGCAGGAATTAAGAGAGCAGGCTTTTAGCTGACAATGAGTGGTAGCTATAGTCGGCTATGCGTTATAGGGGAAAAGAAGGGACAGAATACGCTTAATTTTTTTAACGAGTGAGGGAATCTCTTGGTCCTGCATTAGATGTGCGTATATTTCAGATTCTCGTCGTATGTATTTACAAAAAAATAAATATATAAGTTATGTTTATCCGTTGTCTGGTACCCATAGTACAAGCAATGCTTAGTTTGGGGCTGGACGGCGCTGTGTGAATATTGTCAAGGAGTATTTATTTATTTATTTATTATAAGTACAAAATCTTTGGACTACTTTCGCATAGAGTTATCCAGTTCAAAACTAAGCAAAACCTTTTTTAAATGAACAAGTAGATTAATAAAAAAGATACTCTACTCGTACTTAGAAAGCGTACAAATCAATTACTATAACTACTATTAATAGGAGGATGATAAATTGTCTTGGTTATGTTTTTATCGTACTTATAATTTTCAGTATTACAAAACTGGTTTATTAGTTTCATTTAGTATTAATCAATACAAATTAATAGGACCTAAACATCTTTATTAGGAATGAAGTATAAGTTCGAAGTAGACTGTACCTCTAAGCGGATTTAAAGTGGATGAGATGGAGTGGATTTATGTACTGTTACCAGTCCAAGTTTCGAGCCTTTAGGTCTACACCTACATCCTAGGCGGATCTACATCCGCCGGGCGAAATAGCCATTTGAAGTTCGTTCATTTAAAGCAGTGATGCCCGAAGTGGTCTATATACTGCAAGGGTGTGAGTGACGGAAAGAATTTGTCGTATGCGAGATGTGCACGGGGGTAGGCTTAAATTTGACCTTCCATGAATGAAATAAACGGGTATTTTTTTACTTTGGATAGAAACACACATTTGATTAGAGTTGTTTTACTGCGCTGTCGTGGGTTTTGTAAACGAAATAATTTTTACTTTACTTTAACAATTCATTATTCACACGATAAGCTTCAAATAGCTCTGCTCTACTCAATCAGCGATATAAACATAATGCTTGTTTCAGCAGATTACTAATACAATGAAGTTATCAAGTCTGTATTTTTCTTCACATTATAATATTTATTCGCTGACAAAGGTATTAAAATAATATGACTTTTATTTAAAATTGTTTTGGGATATGAACGATCGTAAAACATTAATCTACCATTTTCTCATAGTCTCTTTTCCTGTCTAAAGCGGCAAAAAGCCTACAGTGCAAACTTTTGGAATAAATAAATATTTTTAAGATTACATTTTTAAAGATTGCAAACTTATCTTGCGGTGGGGTCCGGGGGTTATATTGTGTCTACCCGAAAAGATGACAATGTTTTATTTATTATAAAATGGCACCTGTTCAAAGCTAGAGTAGGTTGCTAAGACCATAATAAAATAGTGTAGCGCGCGAATACCTCATCTCCTTCCCTCAATTACGAACAGCGTCGCATTTACGAAGGTCTATGCCTCAAATTGAATCATGATACTAAGAGGCAGCTATAATAAATTAGACATTAAGTAGAACCTGTCTCCCTTTTAGCGTCTCCACGTGCTCTTTGTGAGAAATAATTTAATATTCGTAATATTCTGCGAGTTTCCTCAATTAGGTGTGTAACTGTATCGTATTAATCACTTGCTGCCTGCGTGGCCAGGTGTAGCCGATCGATCACCTCAATGAGTCCCCTTGGTGTTCCAGAACTTTTACAAGAATTGTGGAACATTCCACGGGCAGTTGCTTTTGAATTGTTTCCGTGGGAAGAAATTGCGGGCCTGCTGTATTGGGGCGGGGGAATTTTGACGCTCGATTGTGATTGAATGTTGCTAACTTCGGAATGGGTTCGAGCGGAATGTACGGAGGATTGAGAAATAAAACTTAAATTAATTAAAAAAGATTAATTTGACCATTCCTAAGTTATTTAATATTTTGGTACTTAAAAAATATCTAAAACTTGATACTACTAGTATTATATTTTATCCGTGGCTCTTTTGTATAACTGAAAAGATAAAGACTTTCAGGTATGTGTGACAAGTGATGAATAACTCCTATGGGTAAGCGAGTAGAGTAAATCTCGTTGAAACAAGAAGCATTGAGGTATGCTATCTGGAGTCCTTTAATAGTGTCACGCCCAGCTTCGCCCTTTACAAATGCTAATATGTAGTTACGTTCTGTCTACTCGCAAAAATCACGTACGTGCAAATAAACCAACCTTTTCTTTTCATCATCAGCTTATAAGTATACGTTCCCACTGCTGGGACACAGGCCTTATCTCAATTTGTGAGGTAGTGTGGGTCATACTCCACCACGCTGGCCTATTGTGTGTTGGTGGAGGGGTGCGCAAGGCAAGTGACCAACTCTAATGTCAGATGTTATCAAGCCGCCAAATGGACTCTGACTAGGCTTAACGACTAATATCTACATTACACTACACATTACATCTACATCAGCCGGGACCAACAGCTTAACGTGCCTTCCGAAGCACGGAGACGCTCGAAATACATATCACTAAATATGGTCAGAATGGTCACCCATCCATTAACCAACAGGGGATGGGTAGCTTGACTTTCGATATCCGTAACAAACCACTGTCACAGCTGCACCACGAGTGCTTTTTTTATCCGGAAAAAATCTTAAGCAAACTGTCTGGTGACTAAAATTAAACCACAAAGTATACAAAGCCCCGTAATCTCGGGGCTATATTCGTGTTTTGAGCTGAAAGACTAAGTAAAAAGTTAAGTTTCATCACATAGTTAGCGGTACTTAATGAACCTTTTCAGAGCCACAGGCCGGCGGCCACTGTAGAAATAAAAAAAATGTCTCAAAGTGAACCACAAAGGGTTGAATGGGTTCTGTACAAGTTTAAGTTCTTTTATGTCAAGCGATTGACAACTAGACTAATCTGGTTGCAATGTCGTTTCTTCCCTCATCGGACAAAGGCAAATCACATAATTCTTTCTTTTTCATCTATAATTTATTTGCAAATACGATTTTATTTACGGTGGCTCTAGTTTTCCCACTGCCAAAGATTCAAACATTGTCCAAGATTAAGACTCTTCATTGCCAGAGTGGGCCAGAATTGTCACAGAGTGAACTCTCAAAGATGGACAGCGGCGCAGGGGAAGGCCCAAAAACGATGGTGTGACGATCTGTTCCGCTTTTCCGAGGACAGGCAAATCTGGCTCAAGCCAAATATGTGTGGAGAGATTTGGGAAAGACCTTTGCCCAGCAGTGAAACAGCATAAGTTAGAAAAAAAGCCTCTTCATTTGAACAGCTTAAAATTGGAAACTATTGTACTTATGAAACGAGTCAGCTACCAAAATATGAGGCTTATCGATTAAGTGATTATGCAGGACATATTATTGTGTACAAATGACCCTGCCAACATATTATGTAAGCTCCCTACAGACCATTAGGATAGCAATTTGATACGGTCAGAAAGATAAGGCGCAATATCAACGTACATTCTTAGTTTTGGGAGTATGAACTCGATTTTCTCTAATATCCAGCCTCAAACGTAAAATTGTCAATTGTACGGGTTTTAATGATTATGATTACTTTGTTTGTCTAGTGGTCATCTCAGGATCTGAATTCAATTCCCGAGTACAAGTAAGTACTAACTGAGATTAGTTTAGGACTAGAAGGCGATATGTAAATAACATCCAAGGATGCTTCTTATTTATGTATTTATATCTTTTCAATATTAGTTTAATTGACCAGAATATGAACTAACTACCAAACTAGATTTTAGTTTGTCCCCAAGTATACACTTGAAGTAACCAGGCGTTTTTTTCTCGGATCCCTAAAAAGGCAGTATTAAAACACGAAAGGGTATTACGTTGCAAATTTATTCTGAACGATCTGAAATTTAAATGCGAGTTCATCAAAGTTTCTACTGAGATACCTACTGGCAACGTGTGAGCGTGTGATTCCTTTAGATCTTAAAGCCCTCGAGATATGTAGGTGTTCGCTTGAGAATTTTCATAATTGGTCATTTACGTCTGTGGAAAGTTTATAGTATAATTTTGACGGATTTGAATTGACGTGCCTTTTCATGTTAAATGGATTATGTTAGACCGATGGGTTGAAAATATTTCGTATACAGTAATTACGAGCGATGTTTTGTTTTTATAAAGTAGGCTTACTTTGTAGTATTAAAAAAGTTTATTAAAAACTATTTAAACTTTATCGGTGGGGAACTTTAGTTATCAATGGAATCTTGGATCATGACCCTTAGAGTAACTTCATGCATAAGTTCTCTTTAGCGCTCGCTAAATGCTTGCAGTAACTAACCAACTCTGAGTCAAAATCGTTAAACTTAATTAGCACAAAGCCTGGGAATTGTTTTTCTTAAGCGAATTAACCTTTCAAGAAACGATTTTGAATACTCGTCCCCGAGCGAGTAAAAAAAAGACAGATGTTGACATGTAAATGTTTTTTCTTGACTCGGTAAAAATGTAGAACATAAAAAATTTGTTACTCTTTTGGGAATGGAAGGCAATAATGAGGACGAAGTTGTAAGCTTTATCATAAAGGTAATTGAACTTCTTGTACTTAAAAGTTTGTTATAATAATATTAACTTTTTTGTATAGGAAAGTATTACGCAGTTCAATAATTAATAATTGTAATAATAATATTATGTTTTTTTTAATAAAAATACGCCCTTCGCTTTTAATATATTTTGGCCCGAATGTAAAAATGCCGGCAGGAACTCTAATAACATTTTAAAGCTAATATTATGATGCTTCCGTGAAACTGGCTAAGTGTAGGTATAAAACCCGGAGGTCGTGGGTTCGATTTCAGCCTAGGGTCTGGTTGGTGCTAGGGGTTTGTCAGAGTCCGACTGGCTAACTATCCCCCCCCCGGGTGAAATCTGCCGTCATAACAGCTCTGGCTGTATTCCGGCAGTATTAATGTAGGAGACAGTACACTATAAATCAGAGGCTTGAAGATCAGATGAGCCTACAGTCTGGCAGCACATTGAGCGACGCTTCTTGGTGAATGTTCCTTAATGGAATAGGCCGCAGTGGCCGCTTACCATCAGGTGGGCTGCGTGTCTGTCTGCCAATTGACTTAGTTTTAAAAAAATGAAATGAAAGGACCTCGGCATTTTTCCACCAAAACCTAACCGTTCCAGATTTTAAGTTCTCTATAATGCAAGAATAATACAAACAGTGCTCTATAAATAATATCTGGGCGTTAATTACGTCTTGGTGCTGCACTGAACTGACATTTTGTTGGATTGAGAAAATTTATGTTGCGGACGCTTATGTAATATTGCAGATAAGATTTTGTACCATGAATATTATATTTTGGGATTTAACGCTCTCATTAAAATAGGTGACCCAGGCGGGCGTGACAACGTAGAAGTTATACGTTGACTGTTTAGATTGTACTCATTAAGTGCACTTGTTTTTGCACGAAACTATTTCGTAGTTATTTGATTGGGTATAAGGCCTCGGCCACGAATTTCGCAAGCAGCGAGGCGGCAGAGGGAGCGGGAGTGGCAGAGGCGAGATGTTTTGTATGGAATCCTATATAGCCGATCTCGAACACAGCGGGGCGGCAGCGGGAGCGGCGGCGTACCGCTCTTGACGGCCCGCGTCAAGCGCAGTGCGCCTTCGTGAGCCGCCGCTCCCGCTGCCGCGAAATTCGAGGCCGAGGTCTAATGGTTGACGAGTCGGCTAAAACTTGTCGCTATTACACTGGGATTCGCAGTTCTTTCACAAATACAACCATTTCTGTGCATGAACAAATAACATGTCTGTTTCTACTGGACTGGGTGCTTCTTCTTCTTCTTATTTTAGTCTTATACTTTTATGCATATTGTAATATTAGATGAACTCAGACCTAGACGTGTTCATGCACACAAATGCCTCAATCTCTTGTATAATGGCCGACTTCTCATCCACCACACCAAAGTTGTCAACAAACATAACAAAATAATCTATTAATTTTTCCATCCTATAAAAATTTCAAGATTTAAACCATACAATAAACATTATCTTATCCACATAAACAATGCAAATTCGTGATTTTCTCCGTTTTTTCTACAACGAAAAGAATTTGTACAATTACCCGGGCCCTTTGTTTACAGCTGAAAGTTCAAATAAAATTAGAATCGGATTCCTAACCTTGTTTTTCTTTGTGTAGACTGCGATACCTACTCAACGACAAGTTTCGGCGAGGTGAAACTTGCGATCTCTTGCTGAAATGCTGCGAAATATTTTGTAACAAGATTTATTGGCAGCAAAAAAACTTGTAGAATGATTCTTGTTTTGAAAAATAATAAAAGATTCCACGGTTTATACTGTAGGCTCAATGTAGAATAAAAAACGATGCGATTCGCAAATCAAAATAAGCATTTCTTTGAAATTTTACATTTATATAAATAATCTAAAAACAACAAGTATTAAAGTAATAAAATATGTATCAACAAACGTTACTAACACGTAAAAAAAAGTAAACAATGTAACTTTTTGGTCGTTTTCTCTAAAGATATTTTAACACATTAACACTCCAGTAAATGCTATAAATTATATCGGTAATTTATGTGCTTTACGATAAAAGGATCGAGTTCAATGGATTATTAAATCTTTGAACTTTATTGTAACTTCATGGTATCCTTATTAAGCAGGGAGCGGTGGGTAAGCACCATTAACAATGCAAATTTTAAACTTCATTTTACACTGATGAATTTCTTTGGTACTTACTTCAATAAAATTTTCATTTTGTTTACGGTTTATTTAATGGACGATTCGGTGTAATGAGTTATAAGAATCTAATTTCGTAATTCTGCTGCTTACAAAGAAGACTAACGTGAAACAATGATTTTTTAGCTTATTTATATCTTATATCCAAAGAAACATCTTAAAGTCTTAAGACATTTAATAGGTTTGTACCTAGTTAAAAAAAGGTTTGTCCACATAATAGGATTTTTTGCAATTAATCAAATCTTACATAAAAAAATCTATTAACGTCTTAATTTTAGACGTTATAATATAATATAACAACACATGGATAGTTGTTATTTTTTGGTTATTATTATAGTATAGGTAGTAATTATTTTAACATAATTATAATATTATGAATATTATTTTATTACTTTTGCTTATCTACCAATTATTAATTTTTGGAGCAGTATGCGTTAATGCATCTTAACCGTGGTTTTACCTATAACGGTGTTCTTGTTTTTCCTTTTTAAATTGCGGGAGACGGAAAGTGATATAATCACTTATCCCAAAAAATATCACTTTGACGGCGAGATAAGGCTTAAGTTTTAATTAATAATTGAAACTTAAAGTCTTAGTCTATTTATATTCAATCAGATTTCAAAGTACCTAAACTAAATCAAAGAAGCATTCAGAAATGTTTAAACCAGATAAGATTAGTATCTTACCTGCCCTTAGGTAGTATATTTCTCAATTTTGTTTCATGTTGAATAATATAGTAAAGCCCTTTTCAAAACATTTACTCGAATCACTAATACGTAGCCATTTTTCATCTTCAACAAAATCCCTTTTTACTAAAGTCGGTTTCAAGTTGACGTAAGTAATAAATAAAGCGTCTCATCTTAAGATGTAAAATTCGAGTTACTAAGCTTTGATGGGCAAAAGTTTCATAATTTGGGTTATTCCACAATAATCGATTTTTAGCGGAAATTAAAAGCAGTTACGATTCGGACGGTATGCTTAAACTTCGGACACTGTGATTTCTTATTAAAATATTGTAACATTTTGTAATAAGTCATAATTATGTAAAAAAAAGTATTTTTAGCGTACTGCACGAGATTTGATTTTTGACATTAATCGTATGAAAATTAGACAATTTGATCAATTAAATAGTAAATTATTAATAACATACATACTGCACTTGCGCGCAGCTTCGCCCTCGTGTAAGTCGATAAAAAGTTTTTTTTTTTATAATTAAGCGATATAACTGAAATGTTTCATGTTATTCCGTTTGTTAGTTTTTGCTTTGCGTAAAAAATCCCAACAAAAACCCAACCCCAAAAAATTTCGCATTTACAATATTATTAATTAAGAATATAAGAAATTAAATTAAAGTATGATAGATCCAATTTGAAGCAGACTGTTACTGACAGACGTCAGGCAAAAAAGGCCGGCTCATGCGAGGATGTACAGACTCATTAAAATATTACCCTTATCGCAAGCAAGACCTCATGTAATTTAATTGCACGTGACTATACCACACTCTTACATAAGACTGACTTGTGAGTAGACTGCCAGAGGTCCGAACTTGCGTTCTCTAGCTTTAATATATTAATTAGAATTCAGACATTGTAAATAGTTTGTATCCAGAATGCAGAGGAAAATTCATTTTCCACTTGCACTATACCGTTTATAATATAAAGCAAAGAATAATGGACCAGGTCTCAAATCTAAACAAACAAATCATATAAAGATCTTAGTACGAAACGGTTTACTAAGCCGCGAATAATATCACATTCTCACATTTAAATTAGATTGCAAAACCCAGTTGACCAAAATTCGTTCACCGCTGAAATATTTATATTCTGATATTACCCACTGTTGGCATGACCTAAACAAACTCGCCTAATACTAAGCAAACTACTGAACAGACCCTTGGAGAATTACCTCTGCCCTTAAAGAAAACTTGTCTAACTCTTATTGCCTTTTCGTTAGAAAGTCGCAGGAAAAACAAAAAGGGTCATTTGTTTACTAAAGTTTATCATATTATGAATTGTGTATGGCGTCGTTAGGGCGATCTGTTTAAAACCGTTTTGGGTATGATGTATTTTGGATCGGAATGTGGTCAGTGAAATGCAGTTTTTCTTGAACAGAATATTTATTTTCCCTTCGTCTTGTAATTATCGCTATATTACTCGTCTTCACACCACGTCCTTTCTCTGACTCTCGTCTTCCGCGGTCCGCCATACGTTTTTTCTTCCATTTCTCACCTATCATTCCCTCTCACTCTTTTGTCTCCGTTCCTTTCCACGCACTTCCTTTTGACACTTCTATCATGCTTCAATCACCCAATCCTACATGTATTTTAAAAGTTAGTGGGAGAATCCCTACTCGGGAGTGAAATGGCATATTAGTTGGGAAGTCTACTAATTACACCAATGCTTGAACCACCTACCTACCACCTTTGATAATGCAAAAAGGTCTGCGGTGCACAAAAATTTGTGTAGATAAACATTTGTCTGTTTGCATTGGTCTGGATTTTTCCCTGTCTTATATATATTTATAATTTATATATTTAAACTACATTGTCTGACTTACAACGCTAGCTGAGCTTTGTTTAGCTTGTGGCGCTGTGTGAATAATGGATTTTATTTTTAATTCATTAATTATTTAGAAAGCACTTAGAACAATTCAAACAGACATGTTAGTGCACGCAAATGTTTGTTATGTACAGTGGAACGTACTCGAACGAAGATTAAGTGGCATGCCTTGAAGGAGGTTCTCAATACAGATTCTGCAAGCAATCGATATTGGAAATATAATAAAGCCGTACGATGTAAGAAACTAAATAGAATCTAGAAATATAAACCTAATTACAAGACGAAGATTCCTCCCGGCATCTGTTCGCAATTGCGAAGAACAGTGGTCAATTCAAACGGTAACAATATTAAACTCGACAAAAATAGTATTACTGGTTCTTTTAAAACGTCGAAGCGAGATGTCTTAGTAGTGCAGTTGACAAGTCCGTATAAAGCCAGACTGTGCTTACCAGCTGTCCGGTACTAAGCTCTAACTTCGCGAGGTCGTCTCGGATATATAGGTCCTACATTGAAATAGCTACGGCTACTTTAGTTGATGGCGCAGGGCACTTTGTAAGGATGGACTTTTGTCTCTTATTTTGCTGACTAGTTCAACTTTGAGTTGATGGGTCAAATCAAGTTCAGAATCAGAGAAAGTACTACGCTTCTTAAATTTAAAATACTTTTTATAGTATGAGCATTTTAGTTTTGAAATGCTTATTTTGGTATCATAACAAAAATGGTTTTACCGATATTTATTTTTTGTATGGAAGATCGCGGCACACGATCCGTTGTAACACCTGGTGGTACGTGATCACTCCACCTTTAGAGACCTGCGATTTTGGTCTCAGTGTGTTACCTGCTTAAGAAAAGAATACACACTTTTTGGTTTACAAACCTTATTTTATTTTAGATCCCAAAGAGAGCCTGAGTATTTAATCGCAAAGAAACCAATACTTATTTTCGTTCCAATCTGAAAATCGACCATTGCTCAATCAAAAGTTACGTATTATATTACATATTTTGTAGATATAAACACTTATAATCTTAGTAGGTACTTTCTTAACATCATTTCCAACAATAAAGCAAGAATTTAATTTACTCGTACATTACGCAGAATTTAACTATATCAATCTCAACAGGTGCTAGTATCGAAACTTCCAAAGCATTCAGACATCAAACGCGCCCCACACGACATGGCCAAAGTTTGCGTGTCTACATTTCATTACTGCGACTGAGTGCTGACAAGACGGACCAGACCAACCGTCTTTATGGGCCTTGTAAATCACTTCTACCTACTTGACCCGCAGCCGATAGCCCGGACATTAAAAGGGTTTGATTTACAACCGAAAGTTGGAACATTGGCGCCATCTGTTGCTAGTACACATTGTGAAGTAGTTTATTGCTTAGGTGGACCGGCTATGTAGTACTGAAAGTTTTTCCTACGCAGTAATTATTTATTAACTTTCCCTTTCATTGCTACGACGTTTTAGGGACTCGTTTTCAAATTACGTAACTGTTTTACTGGGGCCGATGTGAGAGTGTTTTTGTAGCGAATAGTAGGTAGGTATATATTTTGGGGTTCCCATTTGTTAGCCCGTTCTATATGCCATTGCTCAAATCCTCAGGCTAGTTACTAAGAGTTGGAATATTACATTTATTTGTTTCAATATAATATTATGCTTTGTCTCTATTATGATTAAAAGCAAAAGATAGAAACAACAATAGGGTTGATGATACTATTTTTTTCCAAAGTCGCCTTAAACGCTTTATTAGGTTGACCTCGTCACTCGGCTTTTTCTGGGTGTGTGTCACCTATTAAAGAATAGTAAAAGCAACAACCGTGTTTGAAATATTACACAAATATTTTTTAACGGTATTGGCAACAAAGAACTAGGTTTTTTAGGTTTGTTAAGTTATCTGCTTCTGTTTTAATGTATTGTCTATCCTTCATGTTTTTTTTCTTGTTTGGCCAATAAATGTTTTTCTTACTTTCAAAATACTTTGCGGATGATATGTTCCGTATAGAAGGTAAATCGTTAAAATTAGCTATTGTATCCAAAAGGGGGGGAAAACCTTTATTATTGTTAGAAGAAGACAATGGCCCCAACATTAAACTCGACTAAGGCTGCTGAACCATGAAGGAATATTAATGAGATAGAGTTTACCGAATGCATTATTGATAAGCTTAACTCCTATGTCGGCTTGCTACTTCTAACTCAAAACAAGCTCAAGTTAGTAGGTACTTGTATAAGTGCAGACGAAGTTTATAAGGAACAGCGACAGTCCAGCATTGTTTCCATATTGGCTTTGAAACTGGGAATACTACACGTAGCCTTTTGTGACGTTGCCATTCCAGAGTCTTGAATAAGATCCAGAAAAGTTTCGCATTCGTGAGGTGTGGTGAAAGGTAAGAATCCTCGATATTGTCAATGGTTTGGATTGTTTATCAGTCGCGCTTCGCAAGTAGCGTGTAAACTGTGGGGAGGGGAGCCACTTTGAGGTAAACGTGAGTACAATATATTAAGGTACGTATTTTGGATGGTACCGCTAAGAATGTAGCGATATTTTTGTCGTTTTGAATACAAAATTGATGTTTAAATTAGTAAAAAATCGTGTTTGCATTAAAGGCAAGGAAGATTTCAATAAAATAAGTAACAAAGTCCTAATAGGTATCTATTATTAAAAAAAGATTTATGGGAGTCATGATTGCGTGATAAAAAAGAAAGATACTCGTAGAAAAGTAACAACAATTTTAAAAAGAATAAAATATTAGGCAGAAACTTAAAGGCTTCTCAATATAATATGTAAGAAGACATAAAAAATATGTATCTAAAAATAGAGCAGCCCCAAAAGACGTAACAATAAGTCCTAAAAAAAGAACAACATTGAAACAAAAAGGAAATATCTTGTAATGTAGTCAGTTTAAGCCAAGGAAAAATCATAAAAAAGTTTCTACAGAACATAAATGCAAAGTAACCCTTTAAGAGAAGTAATACCTAAATCAGAATTAGGGCACATTAAAATATTCAAATTCTTAATAAGGGTATTTGTGTAACGTTAACGAACGACACATAACCTGTCCTTTTTATTGCGGAGAATAAATTATTCAAAACAGGCCAACTGGTTGCTAAGATAAACGCAGTTGACGGCCTAAGAAAGAAAAACGAGCGGAGACCAACGAAATCCGACCCTTCTGCCGTTGATAAAAGAAACTAAATTAAATACGGAGTCTACTTAAATGGAGAATACCAATGGAATGAATGACAAGCCTACGATCTAGATTACTTGAGGTAATATTGGTTTTAAGCCCAATTTCTTTATGTTTATCTTACTACATCGCTTGTTTGATAACTGTATTCAGTGTAATGGGCTATAAACATGTCTTTTTGTGTGGGTGATTTCTATCTAACCACCATTGCATGTGTTTACAAAAGCAAAATGTTTGTTTTAACAGTTGTTTAACAAGCTTTACAGAGTAATTGGGGTTAGATAGTGCTGTATGGAAAAATGTCAGGATATTATGATTAATTAGTTTTAGCCTGGGCATTCACTCATCTGGACTTTTATTTCTGTTTTACCTTATAAAACCTACCTACCTTGTCCGCCCCGCTGCCCGCCCCGCCGCCTGCCCCGCTGGGGGCTCCGCTGCGGAGCCGACACCTCGTGCTGGTGCGGAACCCCCGATCCGTGCCTACGCTGCCGCCGCTGCTGCTCCTGCCAGACCATCTCGGCAGACAAAGACATCGGGAGATGAACAGAAGTTGACGAAGAAACGTCAACCGAAGAACAAGTGCGATGAGGAGGGCTTCATCATGATCGAGAGGAAGAAGAGGAAGCCCGCCGCCCGCAACCACCGCGGCACCGCACCGACTCGCCCGGATGACCCGCTGCGTCCTGAGATACGTGCGACGCAGCTGTACGTGTCAAGACTGCATTGGTCTACGAAGGTCGAGGATCTCGTAGACTACATCCGAAAGAAGTCCAAATTCACTCTAAGGGTTGAGCGATTGGAGTCTCGCCATAAAGTCAACTTCGGTTCCTTTGTGGTGAGAGTGCCGTCCCATCACCTGGAGACTTTTATGAAGGAGGACTTCTGGCCGCAGGGTGTCGTCTATCGGAGGTTTCGAGGACGGCTCCCAGCTGACTCAAGCCGCCTTAAGGCGGCAATATTAAATTAATTTTTATTTTTTATTTATATTGTATGTATGTTAGTCTGTAAGGTATTTATAATATGGGCCTGTAATTCATGTAATTCTGTTGCCTGAAATAAACGATATTATTATTATTATTATTGTGCGTAGGGATGTGACGATTATTATTATTATTATTATTATAAGCTGAGCAATAACCTAGGATAAAAAATCCTAGCCTACTATGTCCTTTGCTGGAAATTGGTGCGAGTAAATTATGAATTTCATGTAACACATCTGGGTTGAAGATCAGAGAAGTCAATTTAAATTGTGGCAGCATATTAAACAATGATTCTTAATTTTATGTGTCCCTGGAATAGGCTGCACTGTCTAGGTCTGTCAGCTGAATGAGCGATACAAAACCGAATTTTAACCCATTACATTATATCCGTACCGCGCGTGAATACGTTGATAACTCGAAATGTCGTTTTTTTTTTTTTTTAGCTTAAACGCTTCTGTGACCTTATACCCTACCGGTATTAAAAACTCAACTCGAAATACTCAAACAAAATCAAATTATTGCTTTCGTACATAAGTGGGTATCTACAATTTTGGCCATAAATATTTGATAAAACGACATGTCAAATTAATAATACTTAACTGACAGCGTTTATATTATTGTTAAAATACAATGTAATACATAGGTACATAAATAAATAAATATAAATATAGATAGATAAATAAAATAAATACATACATACAAGTAAATATAAATACATAAGAATATTATTAATTATATTAACTGCGACTCAAAATAGTGTGAGCCAAGTCGATGATACTTAACGGTGGTTGGTGTTTATTTTTTTTATAATATCTATGGTCTATGCTCACTCTCTGGTTTTGTAACTGTGACTGTATGTATACTGCGCTCTGTGTTATAAGAATTAATAAAATACATTTCGGCAAGATATCCAATCTTTTAATAATAATCACAACAGGTTATGGGCCCAGGCACATAATTCTGGATAGCCGATTATTATTAAAGTCCTGTAGTGGGAATATTACGGCGCTTCGGGTTGAAGAAGTTACCGGCAGGTGGTCATTACCACGTTTGAGAAATCAAGGCAAAAATACGAAATGGAAGGAAGTCACAACACCATCAGACTGGAAGGTTCCAGTAACTGGAATATTTGGAGGTTCCAGACGCAAGTATTGCTGCGAGGCCAGGGCTGCTGGGAGGTGGTCAACGGGCAGAGCAAAAGTCCTAAAGATGGCGCCGAGCGTGCCAGTTGGGATTCAAAGGACGCCAAGGCACAGACGTTACTCGTTACAAGAATGTCGGAGAAAGCAATGCTGCATATCTTATCATGTACCACTTCTGCTGAGATGTGGACAAAATTGCTTAGTGTCTATGAACAGAAGAGTGACACCAGTATCCACATAGTACAACAGCGTTTCTTCCAATATAAGTACGAAGGCGATATCGAAATGTCGGCGTTTCTCTCCAAAATACAAGAAATGCAAAATCAGCTTAAGCAGATGGGAGAGGAAATATCAGACAAATTAGTTATCACAAAGGTTTTAATGTCTCTGCCAGAGGCATACAAACACTTCGTTTCGGCGTGGGAGTCAGCACCGGACGACAAGCAGACGTACGACAATCTTGTCGCTCGTTTGTTGGTCGAGGAGGAAAGGATAAAAGAAAAGGACGCTTCATCATCGTCGTCTGCCTTCATGGTGAAAAGAACTGCTCCAAATAAAGCTAATATTAAGTGTTTTAAGTGTAACAAAATGGGGCACTATCAAGCTGAGTGTACAAGTAGTGTTAACAATAATTATCAACGTAAAAACTTTACAAATAAAAGTGAAAAAAGGTGTTTTTACTGTAATAAAATCGGTCATAACAAAAGTGAATGTTGGTTCAAGAAAGGAAAAGAGAAGAAAGAAAAAAATGCGTTTGTAGTACAACAACATAGAGAACTTTATCAAAAATCAAAATGGCTTGTAGATACAGGTGCTAGTGAACATATGTGCCAAGACAAAAATCTATTTTCATCTTTTTCGCCATTATCATCTGAAAAATCTGTAATTATCGGCGATGGTACACAAATAAGTGTCATCGGTATCGGACAGGTGGCGCTAGAAGTATTTAATGGGCATAGGTGGATAGATACCACATTAAATAACGTTTTGTATGTTCCGAATTTAAAAATAAATCTGTTTTCTGTCAATTGCGCTTCAAAAAGGGGTTATGTCATGATGACAGATGAAAATGAGTGTAAATTTTTCAAAGGGAAAAAAGTGCGGGCGGTAGCAAATCGCGTAGGAAATATGTATTTAATGAATGTTCGTTATAAATGCGGCTACGCAAATGTGTCGAATGTAAAATCTAAATTAAGCGAATGGCATGAAAAGTTCGTGCATCAAAATGTACAACATGTAAAAAGTGTGTTATCAAACAACAACATCGATGTGATGGACGAGTCTCTTGAGAAGTGTCGAGGCTGTTTAGAGGGTAAAGCACATCGTCTACCCTTTAATTCAAGTGACACAAAAACTACGAAAACATGTGAGCTGATACATGCTGACGTTTGCGGCCCGATGGAGGAAGTATCACTAGGAGGCGCAAGGTATTTTTTAGTTTTAAAAGATGACTATTCTTGTTATAGAACTGTATACTTCATGAAAAGAAAAGAAGAAGTAGTCAACTGTATCAAAGACTTTGTTAATAAGGCTGAAAATATTACAGGCAACCGTGTTGTCTATTTTCGCAGTGACAATGGTTCTGAATTTTTGAATAATGCTTTGTCACATTTTTTCTCAGAACGGGGTATAGTACACCAAACCTCTGTGCCCTACACCCCTCAACAAAATGGCAAGGCGGAACGAGAAATAAGAACTCTCACAGAAGCAGCCAGGACGCTGCTGTATGCCAAGAGTCTACCAAAGAAATTGTGGGCTGAAGCTGTTAACACTGCAGCATATGTTATAAACAGAACCGGTAAGAGTAATGAACCAGATAAAACACCATATGAAATATGGACAAACAAACAGTTTGATCTTAGAGAGTTAAAAGTTATTGGTACACCCGTGTCTGTTCATATTCCAAAAGTTAAAAGAAGGAAATGGGATTCCAAAGAGGAGTCAGGCATTATGGTGGGTTACGGAGAAACTGTCAAAGGCTATAGAATTTATTACCCACAGAAGAATGAAGTTTTATTAAAACGGGATGTCACATTCTTGGAACCTGCGTTAGAAAAAAAGGATGAAGTTAACCTAAAACCTTTAACAGAAATACTTACCAATGAGACTTCAGTTCCTGACAGTACCCATCAAGAATCTTTAGAAGAGAATTTAGTTGACTCGCACTCTACAACTCCTGTGACAGATGATGATCAGTGCAGTCTATATGAGCCTGCGGAATTCAGTGATGACTACAGTGGATCTGATGCTGATAGCATTGTGGAGTCAAACACACCACATAGAAGTAAACGTGTCAGAAAACCAACACAATTCTATACATGTCAAAATGTCTACACTGCAGAAACAGAACCAGCATCTTATAAGGAAGCTATGAATAGGAGTGATGCTTGTCAGTGGGAAGAGGCGGTGAAGCAGGAACTTGAGACGCTGAAAGCAAACAATACATGGACTGTTTGCCCCGTACCTGAAAATCAAAACATTATTAGTAGTAAATGGGTATTTAAAATGAAGAAACTTAACAATAGTGTGAAATACAAAGCAAGGTTAGTAGCTAGAGGTTTTGAACAAGATGATACATCAGATTTGTATGAAATTTACTCACCTGTTGCTAAATTGTCAACTTTTAGGTTATTTCTTTCTGTCGCTACTAAATTAAATGTACCAATACATCAAATGGATGTTACTGGGGCTTTTTTATATGGGGATATAAAAGAAAATGTATTTATTAAATTACCAGATGGGGCACATAATGGTCATGACAATATTGTAAAGCTTAATAAATCTCTGTATGGACTTAAAAAATCTCCTAGATATTGGAATGAAAAATTTAATAATGTAATTAGTCAAGCTGGTTATATAAAGTCAAAGAATGATCCGTGTTTGTTTACTAAATGTGAAGGAGAAAATCAAATATATGTATTACTGTATGTCGACGATCTGTTAATTTTTAGTACTTGTGAACAGCTGTTAAGTGATCTTAAATCACAATTAAAAAATGTTTTTAAAATGAAAGATTTAGGTTTGATTTCAAATTTTCTTGGCATAGATGTTAAACAAAATTTTAAAGATTGTGTATCTGAATTAAGTCAAAAATCTTACTTAGAGAGTGTATTAAAAAGGTTTAATATGGAGAATTGTAAACCCGTAGCTACCCCCATAGATCAAAACTTTAATGTAAAAATTTTAGAAGCGAAAGAGTGTAAGTCTGACAAAAATATTGAAAATACATGTAGACAAATTATTGGTAGCTTAATGTATGCTGTATTAGGCACTAGGCCAGACCTGTGTGTAGCTGTATCTATATTGAGTAGGTACCAAAATAATGCAAATGAGATTTTGTTAACTTACCTTAAAAGAGTGTTAAGGTATGTTAAACACACCTTAGATTATAAGTTGGTCTTCAAATGTACTGATGATAAACTTGTGGGACATTGCGATGCAGACTGGGGTGGTGACCTAAGAGATAGAAAGTCTACCACTGGCTACTTATTTAAATTTTCTAACTGTCTCATATCATGGTGCTCTAAAAAGCAGAGTTCAGTAAGTTTATCATCAACTGAAGCTGAGTATATTGCAGTCAGTATGGCCGCTAGTGAATCTTGTTGGCTTGCAAGTCTGTTAAAAGACTTTAATATAACAAATGTGTTCCCTGTTCCTATGTATTGTGACAATCAATCTGCCATTATGGTTGCAAATACTGATAATATTAAAAGATTAAAACACATAGATATCAGGTATCATTTTGTGAAAGATTTAATTAAAAAGGGTAAAATATGTTTGATGTATGTAAAGACTGAACACCAGATTGCTGATATGTTTACTAAATCTTTAAATAGAGAACTACTATTAAGATTTGTAACTATGTGTGGATTAATGTAAAAGTTTATAATTAGTTAAAGTATGTAGCTATATTAAATTGATGTTTTGTTAAGAATAAGTACTTGAACTAAGTTAAGAGTTATGTATGTTAAGTATGTATGTTCCTAAATGTTTGAGAGGTTAAAATATATAATATGTATTACATTGAGTGGGGGTGTTAAAATACAATGTAATACATAGGTACATAAATAAATAAATATAAATATAGATAGATAAATAAAATAAATACATACATACAAGTAAATATAAATACATAAGAATATTATTAATTATATTAACTGCGACTCAAAATAGTGTGAGCCAAGTCGATGATACTTAACGGTGGTTGGTGTTTATTTTTTTTATAATATCTATGGTCTATGCTCACTCTCTGGTTTTGTAACTGTGACTGTATGTATACTGCGCTCTGTGTTATAAGAATTAATAAAATACATTTCGGCAAGATATCCAATCTTTTAATAATAATCACAACAATTATTGCATTTCGATTTATCAACATAAGTCAGAACATGCATTAGTTAATATATCAACATATACGTTTGTGGATTTGCGAGTGTAATATGACAAAATCAGTTATCAAGTTATGAACGTCTTTGAGTACGAATCACACACATATTATATCGAGTTATCTAGTTAAGCACGCTATCAAAAGTTGATATATTAAGGAATATTTCGAATTGTCTAGTTTTATTTTATAATAAAATCACACGAGTCATAACAAGTTCCTTATAATGGACAGCATTATTGTTTATATAATAACCAATCGTGAATTGTTACGTTTATTAACTTTGACAATACTTTCAAATATGCATATAATTTAACTTTTATAAAAATAAAATCATTTCATCGTTTTAAGAATTTGATTTGATTTCATCATTTTGGTAATTTTAACTCCATTGTAAACATGTAGGGCAGGTTTATACTTGAATGGCTTTCATATTACAAGTCACTGCAGATCTGTAGGTACATGCTCAAAATCGGTTCGTTCATTCAAAAGATCGTGTCGGAACTTGTCTGTATTGAGTATCTCGTTGTCGAAGGTTTTATTGTAAGAACGTTACTTAAGTGTTTTGTATTACAACAACTATTTTTATGAAGAGAAACCCTTTATTCCCATTTGCCCCCACAAAGATTGCCGCCGGAGGCAATGGGGAATAAAAATTCCCAGTTGCCTCCGGAGGCAACCAGAAAGTTATTGCCCCCACTTTAGCTTCGCTGTACATTGCTGCTGTCTCTCCCTCGTAAATAATGAAAGCATGAAATAACTTATTCAAAACCTACCCTTTAGAGATGATATCATTTAGGCTATAGAAATTTTCTAATATTGTAGTTGGTTATCAAAGTAACAGGTACGTAAGTAAATTTTAAGCGAAAGAATAAAAATACAAGAATCATTTATATCATAGTTTATTTTTATTGCTTATGATTAAACATGTTTATATAAAAAAAGAAACTGGTCATTTTGTATCAACTTTTTAAATACCTACATCAATTGATACATAGGTTTCCCTTTGATTTTCTGAGAGCAATTCTTCTTAGTGCTAATTGTACTAAGAAAGTTCTAGTATACCTTTAAATTTATAAATATCATCAGAGTCTCATTTAGTTACGTACAATCATTGATTAATCGGCCAACTTAATTAAGTTGTTTCCGTAGAACTAATCTTTATTAATCTTTTAAACTTGAATCTAAAGTTCAGTATGGTTCAGTACAGATTATCTACTCAACGTGTAAGAAAATAAATAGCGTTCTTTGACACAATGTAAAGTCCAATTTCGCATGAATATATAGATGCATCACGCATTCAGTTTTCGTTCACACAAGAACGAATGATAATAATTATGGATGAAATAAGGTGGTTGATTTTTATTTATTTTAAATATATTTATATAAATACTATGAAGTTAAAATCCTAAAACCCTATTTTATTATGTCAAATGTTGATTATCTGTGATTTAAACTTATTGAAAATTTTAAGTCTTTTAGAATAGTTTATTATAAACAAGAGAGCCTGATTTATGCGTGAGTAAAAAGTTTCTTATAATATTATAAGATTTTTATATTATAAGTATTTTCTTCTATAATACATCTTTCTTAGTACAATTAGCACGAAATATACTCATAAAAGGAAATCATAGAAAAAACTATGCAATAATTTAAGTCTAAATGATATCATCTCTAAGGTACAGGTTTTGAATAAGTTATTTCATGCTTTCATTCTTTACGAGGAAGACAGCAGCATTGTACAGCGAAGCTAAAGTGGGGGCAATAACTTCCCGGTCGCCTCCAGAGGCAACTGGGAATTTTCATTCCCCATTGCCTCGGGTGGCAATCTTTGTGGGGGCAAATGGGAATAAAGGCTCTAAAAGATCCAGCATTTCATTAATTTTATAAAAATATAAAAACAGACAATGACGAAGAAGAAAATACAGAAGACTATGAAATTTTGAAATGTCTATTTTTTTTTCTTGTTATTTGGTACAATTTCATAAATTCAAAAAGAATATAGGATTTTTATTGGTTTCTGCAATTAAACTTTGTTATTACTTCATTTGGTTTTTGTTTTAATTCAATAATTACAGTTTGAATTTATATCTTTCTTCAGTGAATAAGTTGATAAGTCGTCGGTGAACAACTGGATAAGTCTGTTTTTAAGCGCATTAACAAATATTACATTTATTTTGTAACGTAGACTTAAAACAGGTCCTAAAAGAACCTTAATTCAACAGTTAAAAAAGTAATCATCATTAATTTCGATTTACCAGTAGATCGTAAACTTTAAATTGGCTGCCCTGAAAAGTACGCAAAAATGACATATCAACTTATTCACGCGCGGTACGGATATCTAGGTAAGATAGGTACCTAGCAAATGCGTCTACGTTTAAATCGCAATGTTTCCGTGCAAACACTTCGCGTATATAGAGATTCATTGCACTGTTGAGACACAGCCGTGCATATTTACATTGCGGGGTACAACTCCTGTAAATTCGAGAAGCAAGGTTTGGTGCCTACTCATTTTCTCAACCGACATTCATAATGCTTATGTAACATTCATTATAAATCTCTTGTATCGCACGTTCGTGTTTCGTTGTCTTTAAGCCGAAGCGACTTAATAAGGGATGTTGTTTTAGCGTCTTTGAACGAACTGTATGTGAAATGTTTTGAAGGTGTTGTGAAGTCAGCGAAGTTATGTTATAACACATTAATATTTAAAGCAGTGTGGTACTGTGAATTTCTAAACACTTTACAGAGGATTAGCATTGTTTTATACAGGGTGTCCCAGAACTCAACGTCAAGCCGAAACGGGGTGACAGAACTGATTGTAACCATCATGAGAAAAATAAGAAAAAAAATCTATCCCATGCAGTTAGGAAATTATGGGCATTTAAGAAAAACCTAAAAATTTGGTCAAAATGTAACCATTTTTCGGTTATTGTGGTTAATTTTTATTATTTTTGTTCATTTAAACTTTGGAACCGTAACCCTAAATAACATTTCTAGAACCACGGTCAAAAATAATGCCACAACTGCCACAAGTTTTCTAGAATTAAGACTATTTGTTAAACTATGAATTTAAAATTTTCAAAATTTGCCGACTTTGAAAGGCTCTCCTTTAAAAAAAATGTACTAAAGTGCCTTGGCAAGTGCCATCAAAAGTTTGCGCATTTAATCAGGATTGCAAAAAGATACAATACTTGCTAGTTTTATACTAAAAAAGCACTAGTAAAAAAATAAAAACGTCGAGTAACCCGATTTTTGCTAACACATTTTACTCAGTTCAAATGTTTTTATTCGCACAAGCTCTTGGTAGTTTCTTAATTTTACGACAAAATGATGAGAGAAATGGATAGTGGACATGTTTGCCAGAGCGAACGAGACAGATAGTAACGCCACTTTTACCAAAGTCAACAAAAGTAAGTAAAATTAATAAAATAATGAAAAATCTTGACCTAGTTTAGTTTAGGTTTATTGGAATAAACGTCAGATAGGGAAATAACATTTTTTATTACAATAAATGTTCAAATTGTTTATCATCAGCCTCAATACACGCCCTACATCTTATTAAAAAAGATCTAGTTATTAGTCGGGCATATCATCGAGAGTTGATGTCCTTAGCGGCTTGAGAAATTCGTTCACGCAGCTCGGCTACGCTGTCAATAGGCTTTGAATAAACTTTTTCTTTGAGAACGCCCCAATAAAACCAAACGACGAATTGCACTCCGGGAGTGCCGGCAGAAGTGAAAACTTGAATATTGATGGCGCTTGAAATAAAACACCAATTTGCGCCTAGTGGACGCTAGCATGGCGAATACCAAAATATTCAAGTTTTCACTTCTGCCGGCACTCCCGGAGTGCAACCCGTCGTTTTTTTTTTATTGGGGCGTTCCCAAAGAAAAAGTTTATTCAAAGCCTATTGACAGCGTAGCCGAGCTGCATGAACGAATTTCTCAAGCCTCAGCGGCGGACATCAACTCTCGAGGATATGCCCGACTAATAACTAGATCTTTTTTAATAAGGTGTAGGGCGTGTATTGAGGCTGATGGTAAACAATTTGAACATTTATTGTAATAAAAAATGTTATTTCCCTATCTGACGTTTATTCCAATAAACCTAAACTAAACTAGGTCAAGATTTTTCATTATTTTATTAATTTTACTTAGACTTTGGTAAAAGTGGCGTTACTATCTGTCTCGTTCGCTCGTGGCAAACATGTCCACTATCCATCTCTCTCATCATTTTGCCGTAAAATTAAGAAACTACCAAGAGCTTGTGCGAATAAAAACATGTGAACTGAGTAAAATGGGTTAGCAAAAATCGGGTTACTCGACGTTTTTATTTTTTTTCTAGAATTTTTTTAGTATAAAACTAGCAAGTATTGTACCTTTTTGCAATCCTGATTAAATGCGCAAACTTTTGATGTCACTTGCCAAGGCACTTTAGTACATTTTTTTTAAAGGAGAGCCTTTCAAAGTCGACAAATTTTGAAAATTTTAAATTCATTGTTTAACAAATAGTCTTAATTCTAGAAAACTTGGGGCAGTTGTGGCATTATTTTTGACTGTGGTTCTAGAAATGTTATTTAGGGTTACGGTTCCAAAGTTTAATTGAACAAAAATAATAAAAATTAACCACAATAACCGAAAAATGGTTACAGTTTGACCAAATTTCTAGGTATTTCTTAAATGCCCATAATTTCCTCACTGCATGGAATAGATTTTTTTTCTTATTTTTCTCATGATGGTTACAATCAGTCCTGTCACCCCGTGTCGGCTTGACGTTGAGTTCTGGGACACCCTGTATAAGCGAAGTCAGTAAAGTGAATAGATTTGTGTTTTTTTTATACCACATCAGTTAGCACACAGACACGCAGCCCACCTGATGGTAAGGTCACTGCGGCCTAATCCATTGAGGGACACTTTATCAGGATGCGTCGCTCAGTGTACTACCAGACAGTAGGCTCATCTGATCTTTGAGCCTTTAATTTCAAGTATACTGGCTCCCACATTCATATTGCCGGAACATAGCCAGAGCTGATATGGCGGCAGATTTCACTGTGGACAGCCAGTCGGACTCTATAAAAGTCCTATCACCAACCAGAGCCAAGGCGGTAATCGAACCCTCGACCTCCGGGTTTTTATACCTGAGCGGCTTAGCCACTGTTCCACGAAGGCAGCAGATTTATTCAATCATAGTAAATCTATGAAAGTTGTAGTTAGAGATAATAAATTCAGGGATATTTTTATTACACTCTGACGCAGAAACTACTTTAAACATTTTTATAAATTTTGGCACAGTTACATAATAATAACCTAATTTAATGTCTGTTATATTTAGACTTAGTACCTATGATTTACGTATGATTACATACAACACAAATAAAATGAAAATATAATTTCACAAAAAGTAAGCAAAAAAAGGTATCGAATTCATTCCGTTCCATTTGCTCCACAAAACTTGGTTCAAGGAGTAAAATTGGTGAAATTGAGCAACCACACGTAACCTAATATTTCTGCATTGAGTTTTTGACAAATGTATACAACATTATTATTCGAAACAATTTTCGTAATTCAAAGCGAGTTCTTCAGCATGGATAGAATAACAATTTTACAATCTTTCCCTGTCACGTGCTCAGCACTTGGACCCCTAAGGAGAAAAGTAATCATTTTGAGCGATCGAAACGTATAAATTTTTATTCAGAGACTGGATATTTCAATGTTAAGATTTCCAATTCTATATATAAAAGCGAAACAGCACTGACTAATTAATAACTACATCAGAAACTATTATAACACCTAAAAACTTGAGGGTGAAGACTTATTACGTTAAGAACGGATTTTGCAATACTCTACCCCTAAGGGGGTAAAAAGGGTTGGAAATTAATATGAAAGTGCTATGTTTTTGAAGTTAGAGACTTGAAATTTTAAATATATGCTCTATAGAGGCTGTCGAGGTGTACTAAGATTATGTCTTTAGAAATTAACCCCCTCTGAGGGTTAACAATTGATTCTACGCGCACGAAGTCGCGGGCGGCCGCTAGTATATAAATAAAAGGAATACCCGGTGGTAGGAATTCCAAGTGAACGGTTTATGTTATCTTGACGAATCTCCTATAAGTTATTCGGGGCACAAATCTCTTTAGTGTTTTTATGGATAAATGTTTTTGTCGATGGAGGTCAAAGTGTCGATTTAAGGATGTCTATTGGCAATGTTTCAATAAAATGTAGGGAAAAACAAAACGTTGATCAAAACATAGCCAGTAAATTTCTTTTGCTCGCATTGGATGGTATAAGCTTCATCAATGTTTCTGATTTTTTATCTAGTGGTGCAAATAAATACCTGTTAGGCCTCCGCCTCAAATTTCGTGGGCAGCGGGGCGCCAGCGGGTGCGGCAGCGGGAGCGGCGGCGCGCGCAGGCGCACTGCGGTTCACCGCTTGACAGTATCGTACCGCTCGCTCGCTCTTGACGGCCCGCGTCAAGCGGTGACCGCAGTGCGCCTTCGTGCGCCGCCGCTCTCTTTGCCGTGAAATTCGAGGCCGAGGCCTTACTTGTAGTATATTAGATTGATTTCGCACCCTTGGTTGTAATACCTGACTTCTCAACCATAACGTTTCATCAGTCGTCGAAAATACCAATAATAATAATTTTAACTTCCATTTAAATTGTTGCTGTATGGCATACGATTTTTATTCCATTTAAATCTAACTTGCTGTTCTGGTTTATTAAAATTCCGCAAGGCTGTGTGCTAGATTTCATAATCCTGTTTTAAATTCATGAAATCCATGGATTTTTATATACAACTTCAACTTTGTTGTATTTGTATATATTTGAATGTTTTTCAGATATGTTTCAATCAATAGTTTTGTATGGCTATTTCGCAAATGACGCGCATTAAAGGGGTAGGGTAAACTATACTAATGTTGGCCCCCCTCCAGTTGTTGGCACTCTGGGTTTTAAACTTAAATATTAAGCTTTTCGCGGCAAAAATCCATAAACTAAAGATTTAGAATAAAAGTTCAATTATTCGTTTACAACACTAAATAGTAGTTTTTAAATAATTACAACTGACAACACTAGAAAAAATTCTTTTCGGTCATGGTCCCGAGAGAAACCAGTTTGTGCGTGATTCCTTAAGAAAATTTGTGAATGCAGGGTAAGTTTAACGACTTATTACTTTTTATTTTGTAGATAATTTCTGGTCAGTGAATGTTTTTTAGTTAAATAAGATGTTAAATAGTGGGTTTTGCAGCAAATATAATCGTAAATCTTGTTGGAAAAAAACTTTTAGGGGGTGTCAATAATTGTAATTTTGTTTGTATGGAGAACTAGTTCGTTGACACCCCATGCCAATTATTGAAATACGGTTTTGCAAAATCGCTGTTAATGTTATGATTGTGTTTTAACCAGTCTCGAAAGTTCTATTCATAAAATGCCTACTTGTCTTCTTATCTATTGTGGTTTCAAATTTTAGCAGTGCCAATAATTGTACTTTTTTTACGATTGGCACTGCCAATTATTGTACCTCGAAGGGTGCCAATGATTGTATCAGCTTTTATGAAATTCTAATAGTGATGTGCCACTGTTTTGTAAAATTTATTTATTAAAGCATTATAAGTCCTACTAATAATTAGATTTTTACACGGCGATTTAAAACGACTGTATATTTACTCAGCTAATTGGTATTGGTACCTTCGGCGCTCCCGCTAAATTCCCCCTCCCAGTCGCGTTTGGGCCCTTTGGGTACCCTCAGATGAGGGTCCCGCGACGGCCTTAGGTTTCGGAGGGGGAGGCTTTAAGCCTTGGGAGCCTTTGGAGGCTCCCGAGGGTTTCAACGCTCTCCTCTTCGATTCCTTTACGCTGCTGGTGGTGGGCGGTAGATTCGCCACTTTTGGGGGTTCCGTCTCCTGGCCTCCTTTGATTTTGAAGACAACTGTCCTCACACCAAATTTGGCCTCTCCACGGTTGTTTTTGAGGGCTTCCACAGACTGGTCATCGAGAGAGAAGGTCACAATAGATCCTGTCGCTTCCTCCTTCGTGTGGAGAACCCTCCAAACTTTTGGGTTGAGATCTTCATTCTGCACCCATAGCATAAATTGCTCCGGGGCAGAATGCGGTCCCAACTTTTGGCTTGGGCAGTTCGCTCTCTGGTATAATAGAGAGCTTTGCACCGGGCCATGGTTCCGTTTCTCGGATTAAGCCCTCAAGCCAGTCCTTGGTTCCCTGGTTTGTGCAGTCGCCAATATCCAGCCGGTCTTGTAGGCAAAACCCAAGAGTTTCGGTACCCCCCTGAGGCTAGCATCTACCACCTTGTTGAAGCCTTGATAGCCTCCTGTATCAGCCGCATTTGCTCCTCGGTCATCGGCTTCAAGTGGCTAATACCGACTATAAGAGCCAGCAATGTCACTGTACTTGGGGGGTTGAGTTTGTCCACCTACGTCCATTCGGGATGTTTTCCTCGGTTGGACTTGAGTACCACGGCCGCCTACGGAGATACCAAATTGGATATATTTATGATCCGAAAAGGTCTCTGCGTCGGCCACCCGCCACTGGGTGACGCGGCCCGCCAAATGTGAGGTGGCCAGGGTGATGTCGACGACCTCACACAGGTTGGCGTGCTCCCCCTGTTGAGGAGCACTCAGCTTGGGACTAGTGCCAAGCTGAGTGCCCAGGACATTAGGTCCTCGCCGAACGGATTGTTCGAGGGGGAGCCCCACGTGGTGTGCTTGGCGTTCCAATTACCGCCAAGCAAGACCTACGTCTAATTCCTCTATTTTCTCACATTTTTAAATATTTTCTGGACTTTCACGAAGATTTCAAAACCAAAATTAGCCAAATCGGTTCAGCCGTTCTCTAGTTTTAACGCCTATAACGAACGGCAAATTATTTGTATAGGTACTCGTAAGTATATAGATTTCACTTTTCCCATCACTATCAGGCGATCCGATTAGTTATTGGCACGGTCACGTGTACAATTATTGGCACTGCCAACAATTGTACATTTTTCTATGCCAATATTTGTACTTTAGGGTGCCAACAATAGTGACTTTCGGTGTTTTTTTCATATTTTGCGGAAATTTTCGTATTTCTAACACATTTCTTAACTATCAACCCATTTAAATCTATTCTCAAATAAATAAAGAATCATACGAAATCAAATTTAAGTCGATATTTAAATTGGCTGATTTTCTACAGGCCTTTAAAGTTGCGAAATTCCTTAAAGTGCCAATAATTGTACCTCTTACCCTACTCGAAACTCCCCAAATGTGTGTAATAATATTGTGTATATTTGTTATATAATATTAATAATACTTGTTTGCAGTATCAAAATATGAACATGAAAAGTAAAAAGTATCAGCCCATTATTTTCTCCA
The DNA here is from genome assembly GCA_949319885.1 of Mecyna flavalis. NCBI lineage: Eukaryota > Metazoa > Arthropoda > Insecta > Lepidoptera > Crambidae > Mecyna > Mecyna flavalis. The sequence continues at coordinate 7,369,221 of OX439435.1, read as the reverse complement.
TCCTTGATCACCACGCTTGCCAAATGGGTATTGGTGATCACAAACTCGAGCGGTGTTCGAAAAAACCAAGCTTAGCTCGAGCCGGAAATTAGGGTTAGTTCCGCTATGGTACTGTACCGGTATGGCACCCTCGCAAAATACCTACCAAAAAGTCCTGATATGGTACCCTTCAGATTTTGGGACTGGTGAGAAGAAAAGTTTTACAGTGTTTCATAAAACTGACTAACTCGTTAAATTGGGAATAAAATATTAAAAAAAAATAACCACGAAGGCAAAGGCGGGAGCAAAGCTCCCGCCTTAGCCTTCTAACCTATATTCATCCGAGTCGATTTCCGCCTCCGATCGTTCTTTTTTTCTTTTGTTTCTTAATCAAAGTAATTTTTTTGGGACAAAATAGTTAGTCGCCAGTTAATTTGTTTATCGCCCGATAAATAATAAGCCATAATATATCTTTAATAAAATCATATTAACAGTTGCACTTTTCGTTTCAAGTATACCTTATATTGTTTGATGTAGATTTAAAGGATAGGTACCATAGCGGGACTTTTTAGTAGGTATTTCGCGAGGGTGCCATACCGGTACAGTACCATAGCGGAACTAACCCGGAAATTACGAGTATATCAAGGACCCCGAGACCACTTAACCAACGAGGCGTATATAGAAACTAATTGTTATTTGTTTTGTGTCAGAAGCGGCAAACGAGCCGGCAGGTCGCCTAATTGTAAGCAATCACCACCGCCCATGGACATCTGCATCACCAGAGGGATCGCTAATGCGTTGCCGGAAGGGCCTCCGGCACTCTCACAAACCAGACAAGACACAATAGTAGTCACTCTTATTTCACGCTGGTGTTATGTGAGAGGGTGATACCTACTATCCCTGATGAGCCAGCCCATTCGTACGTGTGATATCTATCAAAGTAGTGATAGAGCCACGCTGTTTTACAAACAGCGTGGCTCTACCACTACTTTGATAATAATGTCACTTCAATTGGCAGACAAGCACTCAACCCACCTGATAAGTCAGCAGACAATACGACCGTCAAAGTAACTTACCTACATCAAAGGATTTACCAAAGTATGAAGGTGCCTGATACAATTCTATTGTTTCACATTAACTTAGGAAATGTTTGCGTAACAAGACAAAAGGATTTTAGCCCTAAAATTTCTAGACTTGCTTATGGATTTGAATAACAGTTTCTTGGCATATCTTGGTTGTGTTTTACAAATGATACCGTTATTGTGGTAGATATATTTACGCTCTTGGAATTTAGTAAACACTTTAATTAAACCCGGTTATATATAAGGGTATAAGGGTTAAATCAACTGAAAATACGGCTGGTATTAAATGTGATGCATTAATATGTGATAGTGTGTTTGAAAGTGTTTCGTGTGTCGCGGGTTCGATTCCCGCACAGTACAAACATTTGTGTGCATGACCATGTCTGTTATATTAATAAAAAAAAAAGTATATAAATAATGTTTATTCGTCGTTTGGCAATAGCGCAAGCTAATGCTTAGTTTGGGGCTAGATGGCGCTTTGAATAAAAAAAGTACCATACCATTTCTTACAGCAAACCACCATTTATACCAACATGACCAACTATCAATATATTAATAAATAAATAGCTTATGTAATCAAATTATTATAATGGGCATAATCAAATTGTGCGTTAAAATCTCGTGAATCCAAAATAACTTTTTTCCTTACTCAAAAGTCACCAAACTGATACACTATTTGCGGAGGCGGTGTCATTCAATTTGTTACAGCAAACCGTCAGCAAAAGGCTAACTCAATTCAAACGCGTCGCCAACTATAAATAAGGCGCGTGGAAAATTATATCATCGTGTAAGTGTGATGCTCAGATCGTGCGTGAAGGATTGCCGACGTGACGAGCGTCGGAGAACGTTTTTACGCAGCTATTAAACGGAACGAATCGCCCAGTTCGCTGACAATAAAATGGTCCTGAATTTTCTTCGGCCGTATTTCCAAATGGCCTGAACTCGCCCGGAATGTTTGTTTTGAGATATTTAGAGCCTTACGTTCGCTGAGTTGTACGGAGGGGGCGTTTCGGCATTCTAGGTGTACATTCCCTGTGCACACTGCTGGTGATGTAAAGGCCTGTCGGACGAAACGATTCGATGTTCGAAATGTATTTTGGGTAATTATGTCGTTATATGTATAATAATCAGTTTTCTTTCGATTTAAGTGTTGAGAAGAATGGGTTGCGGGTCTGTCCGATCCCTGTGAAGAAACATTTATGTGTAAGTATAATACATTTCTGTTTTTGTTTTGGGGGTGTTGTCTATACAGTGTAAAAAAGTACATGTATAAGTATTTTAGAATAAAATGGAATAGAATATTTATATTCATTTATTGCATAAACTGTACAGAGGTCAGGTAGTAATTTAAAAATGTTTCATGAGTATCAACTGTCTCTTCATAATTAAACATGCAATAATATAAAATAGGTATAATTAAAGTTAAATAAAATACAATTTCAGTTGTTTGGCAAATTTAGTACAAGCTATGCCTTTAACATAGCAATGTTTAAGGCATTGTGTAAATATTGTCTATATAAGTTTATTTATATTTTAAATAGTAATTTTTGTAACATAAAAATTAATTTTGTATTATTCCAACTTCGGATGTTACTACCGGTTCATGTAAAGGTGAAAGAGTAAACATATTAGTGATTTGTATTTCTCATTTAGGTACATTTCTTGCTAACCTTCTACTAAAAGTGTGACTTTGTAAGCGTAGATTAATCAAATCCACTATGACCGTACATAATTATATCACTAGGTATTTAGCCGATCACAACATTCCGCGCCGAAGATAGTTACAAACTAATTTCAAACAAGCAAAGAAGCCTCGCATAATTCGCAAAAGTCATTAATTCCATAGATGTTAATAACGATATAATGAGGGTCTAAAATCCAAACTCGATGCAAAATATAGGGGATTAATAGTTAGGCCACATAGTTTAATACATCCCGACATCCATTGGGACGAGTTAACATGCCACACAGTATCGCGCCCTGGGCAAACCCGACCAATATATATCATTCTCGAACAGCCCCCAACTTTGTACTTCGCGCTTGTAATTTAGACTAGGTGTTTAGCAATGTGTTATGAGATGTTTACGATGGTTATCGCTACGCGATATCAGGCATTTTGATGATGTAACAGTTGTGGAGATACCGCGTTATCGAAACTACATAGATTGAAATTCGTATTAATATATTAAATGAGTTTTTGAGTCGTTAAGTGTTACATTTATAACATACAAAAAAAAAACATGATTTATAAAAGTGAGTCAACCAGTATATTATGTGACATTTAATGGTAAATGATGACCTCCGCCCGTGAACACCTGTAAAAGGCCTCGGCCTCGAATATTGCGGCAGGCGCACTGCGGTCACCACAAGACGCGGGCCGTCAAGAGTGGTACGATGCTGTCAAGCGGTGAACCGCAGTGGGCCTGCGCCGCCACTCCAGCTGCCACCCCGCTATGTTCGAGAACGGGTCTATGGGATTCCATACAAAACATCTTGCCGCTGCCGCCCCGCTGCCCGCGAAATTCGAGGCCGAGGCCTAACTGAGGTCACAAATGTTGCTTGCCTTTGAAAAAGTATAGAGGGAGAGGGAAGAGGAAGGGCTCACTTACTGAACTAATCTTCTACTCATACTTTCGTCTTCAGTTGTCAGGTAGGCACGCTGTCCACCTAATGGTAAGCGGCTACCGCGACCTATTCCAATAAGAGATGTACTGTTTAATATGTATAAAATTTCCAGAAGCTTATTTAGTAAAACCGTAAATAAAACTCCTAAAATATTTATCTCACTGCACAAATCTGACAAACCTGTTCACAGGGGACAGTTAATCCTTCAAACACTGAATTAAGTTACGTCTCCCGGTAAAAATTACACGGACTTCAAGCGGATTAAATTTCATATGCAATTTTTCCTTTTATAGTAAGCATTTCAGTAAAACTCGTGTCAGATGCACGCCAACTGAATTTTATAACTTTCAACGGGATTTCGTTATAGAAACACGCCGTCCCATAAAATTTCTACGTGAATTCCCTAAAAGTCTAGCACCGAATTTGCTAAGAATCAATAGATTTTTCCCACCTTTAGCCATATCAGCGTCTTTGTCGTCTTTTAGGGCTTTCTCTAGTTTTATGGTGTTGTGTATCATGGATATAGTAATTTTTGTCGTTTGTCTAGTAACCTGTATTTGTTGGATAAAGTGATTGCTTTTTATTACGTTAGTATTTTTTTAAGACGAGATTGACTGAAGCTTTGCTTGAAATAAGTAAAGCTGTCAAAAGTATAGTAACATAATTCATTTACAACATGACATAAGAAATACTTTAATGTTCATGATCCACTAAATAATAGCAATTGCCATTTTTCGTTCTTATACATATTGCATTAAAAATGTTCTTTATTTTCACTATAATGGAAATGTCATAAATTTAATTAACAAGAATTTGATTTATTGTAACATCATCGCCCTGTCTTCTTAACAGATAATTTCCCGGATCAAACACAGCCTGTTTTATTAATAAAAACCTATAGCTAGGGGCAAACAAAGCCCATCTTTTACCATTTACAGCGATTCTGTTAACGTTATGCCCCGGATGGCGTCCAAATAGTGCCTCGTACAAAGAGCTAATATTTACCCACATCAAAACATGACGGCTTTGAGTGTCTTTTATTGTATCGGTAGCAATGGACCGCGAAATGCTCGACCTACAATTGGAACGTAAAGGCCGTTCACGCTTGTCCAAAGCGTCGGTAGTTCTTTGTTTACGTATCCCCTAACATCACACTTTACACTCCGTCAACAATGCTTGAATGTTCCGATATTATACTACGTGACAGTAAAATATATTGATTGATGTTTGTCAATATTCCAAGTAATTTATTAATTTGGAAATCAATATTCTTGTGTTATTTTATTTTTCAGTAATTTATTACTCTACTAATTATTTTGTTACGTGTGGACGCAACGTTAAAAACTCTTGTGGTGTAATAGAAACAAAAATTTGTAATTGAAAAATGTTATATAATAAAAGCTACAAAACTGTATCCACTTGAAAATCTTGCTTGAAAATTTAGTTTACGTACGTAGATATGAATAAACATTTTACGGTACGGTAGAGCAAAGTAATTTCCTTAAGTCAGTCGTGTTAATGTATCAAGGTAAATATTTTTTGGCATCCACATAAGGCATCGTTCTTTTTGCAGTGCATACTGTTTCTTGATTACACAAAACGTTTCGTTTCGTCGAACGTCTCGAGTAACTAGCAACTTATTCTTTCGGACGTCAACTCATTTGCTACTTATTTATATTCAAGCGGCGTCTCTTTACTTGGCTTCCACCTATTGTGATTCAGGCAGACCAATGTCACGTAGTGGATTGATGCTCTTCATCAGTCTATGGCGGCGGCTGGATGGTGTGGTCAGCGCTAATATATGGCTATGGCTTGTTGTACGCACTAGGGGAAGCTATCCGTATTTTACGTTATAGTTTCTAAGCTAGTTTTAAACTTCAGTTTATCAGGTCATCTGCTTATATATAATTTCTTCGAAAGACGATGAGAAATTACTGCTTAATGTGTAAAACATCTTGTAGCCTCTTTGACAAGTAATTTTACGTTCGATTTTGATTCCGTTACCTACTCGTACCGTTACCGTTTGATTATTTGAGGTGGCAGTTGTAGGTCTATTTCTAATACCTGCTGTCATGACAGCTGTTGCTGAGCCCGACCAGTGTTATAAACTAGAAGATTTCTCTTATTTTTAATTCAGTCAAAACAACTTATCAGGGAAGTGTTAAAACAACCAAACGAAAGATCGTGTACGATACACCTATATATTATTTATGTGTCTTTGGACCAAACATTTATGTGCATAAGTAATGGCAACATCTTTAAAGTGACAGTTTAAATTAAGGGCCAAAATAAAAATAATTCATCCTTTAAATTCGCAGGCATGGAACGGACAGCATGATGTGAGCCGGATTATTTGCCTTTATGATTTAATTTCCATGGAATTGCTTTTTTCCCCTCGAAGGAAATATCAACAACGTGCCACCTCATTCGTATCTTTTAAATAAGCTTCCTTTTTGACGTAGAAAAATTGTGAGAGGGTTAATATGAGAACGAGAATGTACGGCATGCATGTGGAAGTTTCATTTTGTTTGGAGGACCTTTACTTTTTCTTCTAACCGAGTCATATTATGAAGAATTAACCATTTGTGTAAATTCATGCAATGGTTTGGTTAGAATGATGTTTTCTAAGAATTTTTACAGTAAGACTCTCAATGTCTTACACTGTGAAAAGACGACTGCGACGATGGCGAATTGTTGATTATTCTTCTTGTAAATTTAGTTTAGTTTAATAAATGGGACTCTAGGAAGTAATTCATAACTCTCCGAATCCTTTGACAAAAACAAAATGTTGCATGTAGTCTACATTTGTTGGTGTCGGATCAAAAGTCCGCTATAGTGAGCAGAGATTCTTTCATAATATGTCCATGCTCACTCCAAAGACTACCGTACTTAATTAGTAATAGTTCGTTGCCAGAAAGTGTGATGAGATGTGTAATCTATTAACTAGCTTACATAAGTTTAGAATTACGACTGTCCATCTTTCGTTGCGTGACTAATGCTCGTTTATATTGTATTTATTTGAATATTTTAGTGATTGACTTTTTGTTTCCCAAAATAAATACATCATACATATCCCATTCGAAATTCCCGTCTCTTGTTGTTAAAAAATTAATCAGAAATGCATCGCAATAAAACTTTAGTAGGTGCCCGCCCGGAAGTTTCCGGTCCAATGGAGTCGATTCAGCTCTCAAACGACTTTGGTTATTTTTCGCCGATTTAAATCGAGAATTTCAATCAAATATTTGTTACAGGGAAAAGTTAATTTGGCATGGAGACTCCTTTCATGTCGCTATTTCACCCAAATCCTTTTGAGGAGATTAAAAACAAGGAATCCGTTGAGGTTAAAAGGGACACGAGTAATTTATTATTCGTTTCAACGTTAACTTAAAACGTCGGCGATTTGTTGTTATTTTGGTCGATCCGCACTTTTCTGTCATTTGGATTAATGAACTGCACATCAGAGGAAGATCTCACTTGATTGGACATCATGTCATCAGATTTCAATTGATAAAAATAAATAAATAAATATTGGACAATATCACATACATTGATCTGACTCCAAAGTAAGTACCGTAAGCACTTGTGTTATAGTTGTCAGAAACAACGAATGTACCAAAAATACTTAAATACTAATAAACATCTAGACACAGAACAAACACAAATGTTTATCACCTATGTGTTTGTCCTGGATTGGATTCAACCCACGATTTAATTGATGGTTTAACAGTGGTTTAAGAGGAACACTATTTTAATTTTTTGCTTAAAATTTTTGCCTAGAATGTACTAACTCTACATGTACTAATGGTACTAACGAATTCAAGATAAATTTAATGTATTATTGTATATAGTATTATTGTCTTTTCTTCAACGTTTAGAAGAATATTACGTATTACAATATCGTTGATTACAATACGACACAAGTTTGAAGCGTAAACAATGTCCGTGAACACTATAATGTCCACATGAATTACTTTATTTACTTCAAATTATACAATAAATTATAGCTATTTGCATTCAGATGGTCATCTCGATAGTCAAGTTTGGTTGAAGATTGTGTAGGAAAAATTGTAAGCTAGTATAACACAATTTTTTATAAAAGTGATAAACATAAGTCAAATAAATAGAAAAACCTTAGTGAAATACAAGTAATTTTGAAGGTTTAGGCAAAGGATTTCCTAACAGAAAGGGTTAAAGGGGACAGATGAAGAAGGTCACATTGCAAAAGCTACAATAGTGAAGGAATTGTTTTGTCCCTTTTCAGCTTGTTAACATTTCTCAACATTTTCAACTCTTGTCATACCAGTCTTCGCGTATCAAACCTGTATTTTTTATATCTCAAAGGCAACCATGGACTTTAAATATTATGTAGATAGTATTTAATGAATAATTTCTTAGTTAACGCAATCAGTCATCAAGCAGCATGCATACTTATAAGTAGTTTAAGGCTGAGCTTTATAAGTGAAGTAAAAGCGTGGGCTGTAGGTAATCTGGCAATATTAATGCGTGAGAATCGATACTAGTACTATTAGTTATGAATATCAAGAGCTTGAACATCAAAGGTGCAAACAATTTAAAGCAAATATAGCGATTCTTCCTCTTTTTTTTTTCTTCGAAAAACAGGTCGCTCATTATCTAGAAGACTACGTGCCTTTTGCAAGTAGTGATAGGTACAAAATAGCACTTGAAAATTAGAACTCGCATAATTGATGTTCAGAATTAATAATTGTGCTGAGACCATCTTCATTAATAATGAGTCTCTTAATGACAACGACCTTTAACATGAGCGTTTGCTAGAAATCTTACAAATTTATTATGAGCTGTTCACTTATACAGCCCTTATACGACCCCAATTAAGAATAACGGGCTATTGGAAAGGTCCATAAAACGTGCTACGTAATTAGCATCCGATTGTATTTAACGCAATTTCAACGTTTAAACCTGCGAAAAGCTAGCAACGAGGCGTATATCGAACGAGTTTCACCAAATTAATGTTCTACAGCGCAGCAATCATAAGTCGCTGGATATTCTTTAATAACATAGCCTTAAAGCTGAAATTTGCACAGACTGCTTGCACAGGATCAGTTGTACAGACATAAGTTATGTGGTATTGATATGTGTTCTTATTGCGTTAGCGTTAAGGTTGAAATGGGATAATAAATCTAATCCGTGTTGAACTGCCGAGTCTGTAGTAACTTAGCGGTCTTTTTGGGTCTGTTATAAGTTCTTAGTTAAACAAAGCTGTTCAAGCTAATGGAAATACCTTTTTATTCAAATGCCTGGCTGGTACATTTTTAAAATAAAACAACAGCATGATGACCTATTTACTCCTTCATTCTAAGGATATTGCTTTTAAGCATCCGCAATCGCAGGCTAGCGAGATATGGCCGCCATGTGTGGGATTCGGGACCAAACGTTCGTTACAGTCATCATCAGCCGGTACACGTTCCCACTGCTGGGAACACAGGCCTTATCTTAATTGTGAGATAGTGTGGGCCGTACTTCAACACGCTGGCCCAGTGCGGGTTGCTGGACAGGAGGGGTGCGTAATGCAAGTGACGTGACATGCAAGTGACTAACCATAATGTCAGATGTTATCAAGCCGCCAAATGCCTCTGACTAGGCTTGACGACTGATATTTACATTATAGTAAACATAATACATTCATCCCTCCCAAATGGGACGAACCGGTGCCCGCCTTGTGGCCATGGCCGGCCCAATCAGCATAATTACATATTTAAACGTAACCATCAAAAATTGTATTTGATTGAGTCATTAGACTACGTACATTACAATACCATTAACATTAGAGTATTGTTAATGGTACTGTATGTACATATTTTGGTTCTGTAGGATATTCACTACTAGCTCTTTGAAAGTGCACAACGGACTCCTGGCAATTCGTAGTCGACACTAAAAGTAAAAGACCTAAAGATGAGACAAGCCTACACTGTTCACAATGCTCGGTACTTAACCCTCAATGGAATCGGTAGCGGCCGCTTACCATCAGGTGGGCTGTGTGCCAACTGATCGAGCATCCAAAAAAGACGGTCTATCTTTGTCATACAATTGCTTCAGATTAGATCTTACTAATAAACCAAACATTTTATTTATCGCGCAACACTAAGTAGCTATTCATTCCTCGCAGAGAATGTTTCCTAGTAAATATCAAGCTAGACGAATGTATCGTACGTTCTGTCAGGGTTGCTTTTCTCAATTGCCTTGATCCAGTTGATTTTGAACCTTAATCCGATGAGATAAAGGACGGTAGCCAGCAAAGGCTAAGTGGTCGTGAACCTGACGAACTCCGTGATAGAATTAAAGTTAACAAACTGTAACGGCCCATACAATGCACGAGTTGCTTCACTTTTAGTACGGGTTGTTGGAGCTCGGAGGCGAAGGTACTTTGTTAATTTTTAACTCCAGTTCTTCTCTTTGTTGGGATCAAAATAAATAAATGTGATACGTAATTGTGAGAATGTCGTTTGATTCTAAATTAGAGCGAATTCAAGTGATGCTTATTTAGGAATATCATAACCTTCCTTCGTACATTATTTGGAGAGAACCATTTTAAGATGCGGTCTTTTTTTGAAAATTGACTAAAGTTATCTGATAATATAGCCTGGATATAACGTACTTATCTGTCAGCGGTGACCGGAAACTGACTATTTCATAAAAAAAAAAACTGAGGAAACAGTATGTAGATGTAGTTGATAGCTTAGAACTAAATAATTATATAAAAAATAAAAAAAACTAGTGAGAGTCAGGCACTATGATAATTTTGACACTTGGGAACTAAGAGTAGTAATTTCTCAAATATCAGAAAGCATCTATTATTATTAGCAAGTACAAAGAAGCCCTATGAGATACATCATGAAATGTGATATTAGAGCTATTTGTAACAGGCGAGTTGTGGTGTTCTGTTGTAACCGGACCTTTAGATGTTGTATCTTATTATGCTTTCTCACGTCCAATCTATTTGGCTGGAAATATTGCATTGACGTCGCGAAAGAGAACTCAAAAAACATGGAGTGCAAAATTATTATTCATATCTCGAGTGGGTACGAATATATCATTAGGTATGTCAGAAACATACAGATGACATTATTCATTAGAATCAAAAGTCACGACCGGCTTTGATATCGGTTGTTACTCGTACACCAGAGGTTACAGGTTTTTGATCCCTGTACATTCAAAATGTTTGTTTAGTCTTGAAATGAAATGGTGATGTATGTATTTTTAATAACATGGTAATTTTTTACTAATCAAAATGAATCTAGGTAATCCATTGTTTAGTTTTGGTAAAAAAGTATGTCAATTCGGCTAAGAACAGAATTGATATTTTATTATGGAAAAATATATGTTTCGCATTGAAAATGCTCGATTTAATTTATAATTTCAAAGTTCATCTATCTCTGACCCCCAAAAACAAACAGAGTTTAGACTTAGCACCGTTGCAAGTTTTGAATTTATTTTTCGGGAAACATTCCTGCCTGCGTTCCATGCCTCTAAAATCATTAATCAGGCTACACTTTGGCACTGGCCCAGCGCCCCTACTTCCCTCTCATTTGTATTTACTGAAAGAGTTTCAACCCATAAATCATTCAGTTTTGATAAATGGACCTATTGGTTTTTTCAAATCTGGTGAAACGTCACGTCTGGATTTAAACTGGTGTAATCTTGCACAGCTCAAGCGCCTTTTAATAAGTTAAATCGCTCATTTTGTGATTCGCATTTTTTATTAGCTTTGAGGATATTTCAGCGATGACTCTTTCTTAACGTCTTCATTAAATTAATGTTCCGTTGCATGCTTAATGCTTTTATTATATACTTTTACTTTTTTGTCGATAATGGTGGAGCCATGCTGCAGACAGTTTCTGTCTGTCAGTCGAAAGACCAAGTATAGCCTAACCAGGAAAATATAAAACCTGCTTTGAAGGCGCCACAATAATCACTATAAGGTTATAGCAACACTTGGTTGCATCAGACAATTATTGACATCACACTTTGACAGACAGCAATAATGAATGACATCGTGTTTATTATTTGGTTGTTGCCACTTGAAGAAATTAATTACAATATTTTTTCCGCAATAAGGCGACGTTTTTTATTTTAATGGCCGGGCTGTACCATTTTGTCACAGAAGATCGACGCATAAGTCGTAGCATTGTTATGTGTTTTGCTTGGTAAGTAAGAAGGCAGGAGGCCCGAATTCTCCCTTTTTTTACCTATCGCTACCCTATAGATCTCCCTCTCCCACTTCCCTCCATATTATTTTCACAAAGTCGGGCATTTGAGATACAACAACACATTTGAGACCTTGTTCCAGGTGCCCGTGGGCGGTAGTGTTCACTTACCCTCAGGTGTTATTGCTCCATTGCCTTACCCATTCATGAAATATTTTATTGAAATAAAAAAAAAATTGATACTGCAAACTACTCAGCAGTTGTGAGAAAATCTCGCGATTGAATAGTTCTGCTACTACTGGTCTTCACCGTCTTACCTACATAAAGATGAAATTTGAAAAAAAAAACTGCTTAGTAGCTTCCTTGATAAAAGTGGTAACACTCAGTGATGGATGTGTTATGATCAAGGCAAACGACGTTTTAGAATAGATCGTATCGCAATTTAGACATATCAATCTTATTTCTTACAATTTCTGTAAAACATTTCAAAAGAATGAGAAAGTCTGCTCTTGAAAATCTTTTAATAGCCAATTTCAGAAACAAAGGACAGCTGAAGCGAAGCCATTGCTAATTTCCTTTCTTTTCTACAAAACGTCGAGTTTGGACGTTCCAACGATCGTATGAACAAGTTTAGTTATGAAGTTCCATGCTCTTACGTTACTTCGCCGCGGTTCAGTGTATTGTAAGAGGTGCGGAGAAATGAGGTAGGGTTTAACAATGTCGATAGATTTTCGTCAGATAGTTATAAATTTTTTCTAGATTGGTTATTATGGCATTAAAGTAGTTTAATAAATGGTTACCAGATAAAATAGAATTTGAGTCACTATAGCAGACAGAGGATTCCAAATTGAGAGAGATAGGTAATCTTTCAATGGATTAGACAATGGATTAGGCTGAGGCAGCGTAGCTGCCTTTAAACAGGTATAATTAAGGCAACTGATGTGGTATAAAACATTCAATAAACAATTAAGAATATGAAACATCATACAATTAACAAAAAAAAATCCAACATAATATCAATCGAAATACCAACAGGTCTCGTGGGGTTATGGCTGAAATCTATTTAGAAAAAGATTATAAGTTTTAATCGCACGTTTATAAACAAAAAATATCTTTTGTCATGCTCTTAAAATATTATGCTTTCATAGTATAATTTCCATTCTATAGTAAATCCTCGCAAAAAAATATGTTCTAATGAAAATTAAATATTCATGTATTCAATATAAGTAGATATAAAGAACAGTCCAACTGGGTAATAAAAATAAAATAAATAAGACTAGATAAATGTATGTGTACTCATACATTTTATTGAAAATTTTAGCTGTATGATTAAAATCGTTGCGATTTTATGAAAGCATACATTATATTAATTACAACGGGTGTTTGTACGGGATACGGAAAAGTTTAATTTTTAATGTTGATAACTTATTTTGGCCCCACTACTCATAAGTCGGACATCTTTACTATGTGATATTGTATCAAGAATGAATGGAACACCTGCTAAGGTTTCTAGGCGAATAAACGTAGGCATTTTGATTTCGCTCTACCTTTTATTGCATCGATTATTCTTACCTAATATTTTTTAGTTCTATCGATACAAATTGGTAAGCACTAGCATGCATGTACTGTCGATGGCAGGATGAATGGGCCATCTCCGGCGACCGCGGGCTTGCGGAAGTGGCTGCGGCCATTCTCGCTCAGCCTTTTAGTGTGTCGTGTCTTCTTAGCCTTGAAATAAACTTTTACTTTTAATTTGTAAAAACATTTTTATTGTTAACGTGATCTCAAGATAATTTCTATCCCTGCAAACTTACAATTTACTCTTGAAAGTGATTTCTATCTGATCGTAGACCGTGGTCTTAAGTACCATCTTTAGTATATTGTTCGTAATATATATTTATTTGCCAAGATTTCATTCTGATTAGGAAGCGTGAGTCTGAAACCATTTTTAAAATAATTCAATATCTTTTGGACATTATTGTATACGACTAAAAGTAAGAAGGAGCACAAAATATATACTTAAACTTGATTACTTTCGAACTTTAAATAAAGACCTGTCTTTGCACGTGTTTCCATTCACAAAGCGTCATCTAGCCAGAAACTAAGAATGGCTTGTACTATTGATGCGAATTTATAAACACAACTTCTAAGTATTTTTTTTTCATGTACAATAATGTTTGTACCGCGCGCGCGAGATCAGATCTCCGACCTCTTTGGTTGTCAAATCAAATTCTCACAGTCCAATTTTGCACAACTATTTGTGGTGAACAAGCTTATAAGATATATGTCGGGTCGATAATTATATTGCTAAGCCGCAGCAATTGAAGCCAAGTTACCAATCATGGTAATAATGTCTTAATTTCAATGATTAAGGTATTTGGCCCTGCAATGCGAAACAGTTGGCCTATTAAACCGCATTATCGTATAGCTACTATTATATCTAATTATGTAACTTGATTTCAAATATTGCCTTTGACCTTTGCCGTTCAGTCGGCAATAATAGGCTGATATTTTCTTAGTAATTTACATCTATTTTTGGGAAAAGATACGCAGTTAGTTTAAATCTACCACGGCAAAGATTCACTTCATTAGCATGTTTAATACGTTGATGTACATTATGTCCTTTTTTTTTCGGAGGAGAATGCATTAACGCGCCATAACCGCAGGCTTGCGACGCCTGCGGCCGTGTACGTGTGTGGGTCTCGAGACTAAGTCCCACTACCCACTAAACTCCTCCGGTTTCCCCTTCACACCCGATTTGGACGTGCCAGTGCACTTGTGGCTATTGACCAGCCCATCCACGGATGTACATTATGTCCTAGAGGCGCTAGAGATTTCTCTGTTTTTAATTATGAATGAGTTACAATAATGAAATTGACAAGTACGAATTTTTAATTTTGATACAAATTCTTGTTGAAACTGACTATTGATGTGTGAGTAATGGAGGACATAGCATTAATTTTTCTGATCATCTTGTCCAAAAAAATAGAGTCTACTAAAAACACAGCCTGATTTAGCCTCTTATACTTGTACTTGCCTATTGCTATCCTTTTAGCCTTTGGGCTTTCTGCCGACGTAAGAAAAACATGATTTATCTTGTGATGCGGGGAAGGAATCATAAAACAACAGCGGTCCATCGCAACGTAGAGGTCAGTTATGAAGCGTGGGTCACACACGATTACTTATCTCGGGGAGAGGTCACGATTATAATATAGTCTATATAACAAGGCTGATGAAGCATTAACCCGTTTGCTTGAATACAATGTGAGTTATAACCTGACTTTGTTTACAGGATTCGTATTCAAAACTATAGTAATTTTTGGTCATGTAGGCACTTAGAACCAACAATTTTATCTATTGTAGGTACTTAATACCTCTACCACCAGCTTCGGAGCTATTCAATACTAAGTGAAAGTATCGTTTACCACCCCATATTTTGATGTTTGCTAGTTTTTTTCTTGAAGCAAATGTCATACCAACCATGTTTATCTGAAATAATGCTATACATAACTAGCTCCCTACCACGGCTTCGCACGGGTTTATAAATCTTGTGCCAAAAGAATTATGTCATTTGGTGTAGTCGTTTCAAAGTTATGCGCGTACTTTTTGGATTCTATTAACGGACATTTCATTAGTAAATATTGAAAGTGTTGTAAAAAAACACAGACAAAACCAGCGCATAATTTCATGTAAACACGAACGCAAACTTCAAAAGTGTATGAATAACAAATATAAAAGAAAAAGTATGAAAGTTATCCCAAGTAAAGTTGCATACACACGAGAGCGGTTGAAATGTTTGAGGCGCTTATCATTTCCAGTACATTGAACTCGCTCCGGGCAGTCCCGGACTTAGCTTACACGCGCCATAACGAGAAATCATCCGTCGATAATAAGAACGGAATCTCAGTTCTCGGATTTGGGTACACAAATCTTAGGGAAGTTTCTTGGGCCACTTTGATTTCTGGATTCGTCTTCTCTGGTCCAGTGGTTTCAATTGCTGATTCGAGCAAATTTTTATTTTTATTTTTCGAACACAGCGCAGTTTCTTATTACCAACGCGCATAAGGTAAGCGTTGCGATTAAATTAGTACACTATCTCAGCTAGCAATAACTTATTAAGCGTTTGTTTTCATATGGTGGCGTTTTTCTTGCAGTGGGAATAAATAGGCCGATACCTTTTTTTTCAAGTATTTCCAACACTTGAAACTTAAGGCCCAAAAATCAAGTGAGCTTAAGAATATGAACATTGAACTAAACTGACAGTTAGGTTAGTTTAATCCCACCCTAAGCGCCATCCTGACTTGAAGCCTCTCAAGTCAGGATACCCGGGGAAGGGCGTCAATAGCCACAAGGCTAGCACCGGCTCGTCCCAATTGGGTGTGAAGTGGAAACCGGGGGAGTTTAGTGGGTAGTGGACGCTTAAGTCTCGAGTCCCACACACGGCCGCAGGTCTAGCTAGCCTGCAGTAAGGGTGCATAAACGCATTCTCCTCCGAAAAAAAAATGTATCCTTCAATGAAATAGACCTAGAACGTGGGCTACGTGCCTGTCTAAAAAAAATCTTTCTTTCATCCTTTGGGGAGTCTGCGGTTTTAATCTCTAAAGTTTTATTTTTAGATTCTAGGCATTGCCACTCGCTAGTCTATTTACAACGCTTGAATAACCATTTAAACATCAAACAAAATTAGTTATACGCTGTTAACGAATCTAATTATTATAAACGGTAAAGTTTGCGAGGGTGGTTTAATATTTTGTGACCCTTTTACGCAAAAACAACTAGCCGGCTCGTGATGAAATGTACGAGTATGATGAGCTTAGACGACTATTATGTTTTGGCTTATAATGACTAAATATTAGTATTTCATTCTCTTCTTGGATAATATTCTTGGTTTCAGAAATAATAATTTTAATTAATGTTTGTGTAATTGTCCTCTCTGCATTTCTCAACTATTCATATCTAATAAATATACTTGACGGCATATTACACTTACATTAAGCTGGACATTAACCTCATCTAATTGGTCAAAAATCTTAATCTTTGATTAAAGACCTCAATTGAAAGTAACAATTAAGATTTTTTTCCTTATCTAACAGATATAAGGTTCGTACACACAACTAGTATTTTGGTAATTTTCGTACACATAAATAGTATTTTGGTAATTTGTACATAGTATGTAACATTCCAGCCCTGCGTTACCCCATCCATTCGTCACTACGAACGACTGAGTAATTTGATCGTCCCCTGATAAATGTGCGGTATTTCACGCTGATAATAAAATGTCTGCAAATATTTATCATCATTTTAAACCGCATCAGAAATATTACACTTATTATAATGACATACCGTTCATGCCTTATTTACGAGTATTCACAATAGGGTTATTATTATACGAGAATTAAAAACTACATCAGATCATATTATTGTGTGAATAGGAACGTTTCCCATCTTGTCAATCTTGTCATCAAGGTGATTGTCGTTGCCTCTAAATTATTTGAGGGTAATTGAATTCACTGAAGGTAGACAAAAAAAAATACTTATCATTATAATATCCAAGTTTTCTTATCTTTGATTTTAAAAGTAAGATCATCCGCTCAAACTCGTATCATTTAAAGGTATGTGAAAGTAATTAACCTAATTTACACTTACGGATAGAAAACACATTAATTTAATAGACTAGAAACAACCCTAATATAACATTTAATATGTGTCATACCAAAACGACACTTATCTGTAAGCAGAGAAGAGAAATCGATAAAACTAGTTTCCACACCACGAGTAATATTTTGACTGCACCAATAAACGTGTCGAAATAATTTAACTAATGAAGCTGCCGACTGCAATCTGGCCGGCGGAATTTATTCACCGTAGACCAGCGCCGGTACGAGAAAAAAGTATTTAATTGCTCCCAAGAAGCGAGGGAGAATGGTGAAAATTCGGGTAGCGAATTTATAGGAGCTATTTGGATGCAAATGATGAGCTCGCTGCGGCCTCTCCACTGACGGTGTAACCCCAAAAGAATAAGTGAGAAACGTCTTAGGAAAAAAGAATCGTGATGGTCTTTAGTATTTATTCAAGAAAGCTCTCGGGTTGAACGCGTTGTGTAATAGGACGCGGAATACTTATCATTTTCTCTCGCCCTTTTTTCTTACCTTCAGTGTTTGCGAGATTTTTTTCAACTTGTTGTTAAGTCGAAATTTATTCTGTTGCGCCCATTTACAGTTTCATAAATATTACTAGGCTAATTCTTTGAAGTGTACATTTTTACTTAGACCAATTTGATGTCGATATTTTCTTTAATTATGGATGGAAAAAAAACAAAGCCGGGATTTTCTTGTTTTAATTTTAAGTTGATTGGTGTGCATTAACTTATGTATTTGTTTGTATTCATTTGTTTTTGTTTATTTTTAGTAATTTAGTAATATTTACATTAAATGCCAATATTTACATTAATGGATCGTATATTAATTAGACAAAAAAAGGATCTGTCTCTCCAAAAGATTGTTAATATAATTAAATAATAACCAATATTTTATTAATTTAATTTCTTCTTCGTTTTATACTAGTTTAGTTGGCAGGCTGGCACTCAGCCCACCTGATGGTAAGTGGCCACTGCGGCCTATACCATTGAGAGACTCTTAGCTAAGAGTCGCTCAATGGCAAGATGTTCTGTGTCAATGTGCTGCTACACTGTAGTCTCTTTTGACTGATTTTGAATTTACTGAAGATACCGCTATAAAAAGCTCAAAATCGCGCAAAGGGCAATGGAGACGGCTATGCTTGGAGTCTCTCTGCGTGATCGCATCAAAAATGATGAGATCCGCAGAAAGACCAAGGTCACCGACATTGTCCGAGCAAATGCGAGCCATAAGTGGCAGTGGGCAGGATACATTGCAAGGAGGACTGGCGGCCGTTAGGGCGGAAAGGTCCTCGAGTGGTGGCCACGTCCCTGGAAACGCAGCGGTGGTAGGCCTCCCACAAGGTGGACCGATGGTCTCATAAAGATCGCCGGAATCCACTGGATGCAGGTGGCGCAGGACCGATCGGTTTGGAGATCCTTGGGGGAGGCCTATGTCCAGCAGTGGACGTCGTTCGGCTGAAATGATGATGATGAAAATACCGAAATTATTTGAGTTAAAATTTAGTAATATTATGTACTTTTAATTTCATTATAAACTTCCAATAAAGTTGATGTTAACAATTCTGAAACCTTTAAAAAACGATATCATCTGTAAAGCAACGCTTAAGATAAACCCTCGCGTCCGTGTATACCATTTTCATTGAATTTTGCCTTAGTTTTGGCACAGACTAACGACGTTATTTTTGCTGCAGAAAAATAAATTGTTCATCTCCGTTCGCAGGCGGCGGAAGCGGTCGCCTCTTGCCTCGCTTCGCCTCCGTCACGACGCTATAAGTTGACCGTACATTCGGTGAGTACAACATTTATAATAAAATAAGACATGTATAAAGCGTAGCAAAGAATACATTTGAACACATGACGTCCCCAGACCGTGCAATACAACAACAAAATAAAACATTTGTAAAGTGTAGCAAAGAATAAAATTGAAACACGCACTGCACATAATTTAAAAAAAAAATAAGTTAAGAAAATAATTTCTTAATATCCGTAGCATATTCAATAGAAGAGATATTGTTTGCAACACCATAGGTTTGCTTTCTTCTTTACGGCAATTATAACCAATGAATGCAGGCTAACCATAAAATACGATCGCTTTCACAAGGGCTCACTTTGTCACCGTATAATGTTACGGTTGTAGATATAATACAAGGAAAAAAACTTAATTTAAAATATGACAGCAATAAATCAAGCCCGAAGCGTCTATATTAAGGTAAAAGTGAAGGAAAGAAAATAAATTGTTTATCTTGACGCCGCGTGTGGCGGAAGTCCGTTCACCTTTTACCTCCTCTTCGCTTCTATCAATTGAGGGTGTACTGTGACCATATGTTTAATGGACACACAAAATTTTTAATGTCCCATTGTAAAACCTCCTTCTTTGATGTCAAGTCATCGCTACAAATGTCCGTACTTATCATTGTTTAGTCATCATGCTTGGCGGCAAATTAGTGATCACAAACCCCGAGCTATGTACGAAAACCTTAAATTTTCCGGAATTTAAACCATAACCCAGAGATCACGGCCACTTAATCACAATACACAATCTATTAAATTAAATACATTAGGGTAAGTATTGTGATTTTGAACTTAAAGGTGTTTAGGTTTACGGCGTCATTTAATAGAGTATATACAACAACTGAACACCATTCATGTTTTGTCTTAAGTAATTAAAAAAACAGAATTTACTTCATAGATTTACAAATAATCCTTAATAAGTTATATTTATCCGCTATCTGGTACCTACAGTAACTGGGAATGTTTGTGTGTTTGCACTGTCAAAAGTTTTAATTTTTTTATGAAGTATATTATATACTAGGACTGTACTCTTAATATAGAAGTCTTTTTAATACTGAGCAGCAAAAACATCACACGTCATTACTTTAACCGCATCACTGATGGTACGTTTAAAACATTTGCTTCCTCGGCGTCAACGCAAACATTGTGGTGAAATGCAAAAAGTTAAATCTAAAAGGCACGAGAAAGTAAAACGAAAGAGAGGAAATAAATTGTTCATCTCCGGTTGGCGGTTGCATTCGCCTGCCTCTCCCACAGCGTCGCCAAGGAATAGTGTGGCTATACATTTGGTTACGTGTTCATACATTTACTGCATATCAAATGAACACTGTCAAAAACGGGCTAAGTTTGGTAACATGCTGTAATATTGATGCCGGTTTTCAAATCAAAAGCTTCTTATAGGTTATCAGATCGTCGGGTTCACAAAGAGGTCGAAGAATATTTATTATACAGTATGACAGGAAATGCTAGGGACATATTTAAACCCCAAATAGTTCATGCTTCCATATAACAAAATAAGTATAAATCATTAAAAAATCTGGTAAATATCTGTCAATAACCTTAGTCGAAACCTGAAAATCCGCGTAACGTGCGGGCACTCTTCCCTTCACAGTACCTATTTCGTGCACTCGTTCATTACTTAAATTATTGTACTCGCGTACAATTTGAGTTTGGGGCGTAACCGGCCACTCAGCACACGGGATTTTTAGGTAGTTCATGCATACATCAATTAGGGTAGGAAAAAAATTAAGGATATATTTTTTATAGCGAAATGGACTCTAAATCGGATTCTGAACACTCTCCTTAAATATGTCCCTCGGGTTACCTAACACGCTGTATACTTCTTGTGGGTTTTGTTTGTGGTAAAATAAGTTATTCTATAGATTAATCATGTCGCACTTTAACGCAGCGGCGTCGTTGGGGTTACTAATATCGAACCATAATATTTAACTTTACCTTTTAATTATTTTGAACTTTTTGAAACGCCTTTAAAACTCAAGGTAGTAAAACACCATGTAACTCATTAAAATACATTATATTATTGTTTAAAAAACAGCACCCTTATTGCAATAGATATATAAGAAAAAAAAATTTAGTTGAAAAGCAACGTAAACGAAACGCAACTTAAATTTGAGGTCAATACCCAATCTTTAAAATCTTTTCTTGACGTTTTAAATCAAATCAAATGCCTCGAGGCCTACAAATGCATGGTCACATTTTTCCTAACAGAAACTTCTCAAAAGTATCCCACAAAGGATTGAGTGTCGAACTTGTTTACTGCAAGTTTTCCGAGCGAAAGACAAAACAAA
The DNA here is from genome assembly GCA_949319885.1 of Mecyna flavalis. NCBI lineage: Eukaryota > Metazoa > Arthropoda > Insecta > Lepidoptera > Crambidae > Mecyna > Mecyna flavalis. The sequence goes on along the minus strand of OX439435.1, from coordinate 7,347,614 downwards.
ATGCATTTTATGCGGCGCGCAATGCACAGTGCACTGTAGACTTTTCTATTACTAGATTTTATAAACATACGAGTTTAGTATAAGTATATTCCCTCGATGGTAAGTTTGGACAAAGGGGGATTGAAAAACTTATTCCAACTTTCTTTTCTTTTTTCGTGTTTGGCATAAATAAAATTTGTACTTAACAGAAATTATAATTCATCATAGTATACATAGATACCCCTTACTTATGCTACACTAAGTACGAACACTTAGTACAGGCCCCGGCAAACTTCTTCAATATCGGGCGGGGATTGCGCAGAACACGTATTTTAACATGCCTGCGCGCTATTGGTCAGAAGCTTACCACTGATCAATAGCGCGAGCGTCGCGAGCATAGAATAAGTAATCGAGAGATTCGCGCGCGCTATTGGTCATGCGCAAGTGTAACGAACTTATTAAAAAAAGTTAACTATGAGAAAAAACATAATTATAGTAAAAAACATTTGATTTGTGAACCTTCTCCCTTTTTAAGTCGGTTCCAGATGAAATAAACTTTAGAGTTAACAAGTTTAACGATATATCGATCCAACTTTCGACTTGTTTTTCACATAATAATATCCTTGATTGAAGCATGAATGATTTACTCTGATAGAATAAGATGCCAAAGCTAAATTTGCAATAAAAAAATTCAATTACACATTCCATCGCTACTCCCATCCTTAAATTAATCGGCAATTCGCAAACATTTCATAAAACCTTCACCCCTCTTTAACCAAAAATATTTAAGAAACGTGCGACGACACAAAATTAAATTAAGTATTCTCCTTTTTTTGGTCGCTGGGATTTGTTTAAATATGTTATATTGTCATTATTGTATTGGGCCGAACAAGAAATGTACACTTGGTCAAACCGAATTTAAAAACATTTATATTTTGTTGTCAACTTGACAACAAAATATAATTATTTCTGAATCCGTCCGATCCGACTTATTTAAATGATTTACTACCTATGCGGAGTCTATGAAAGGTGTTTTCAGAATAGGTAAATAGGTATTTTCTAGTTTCGAATTATTAAAGCGGCTATAGTCTAGGCTCTACAATAATGTAATTGACACTTAATCTTATGGCGTAGGTATATGGTAACACAATATTTCCTTCCAGGCCTGGTTTTATTGACTCTAATTCCACATAAAAAATGGTTTATTCCGTATCTGTATGTTCACCTGAATGCAACACTAGTAGCACTGTTCAAGTCTTTTATTTAACCAAAGGTTCAAGTGCAACCCGGCTATCATGGGTACAATTCCATTCTATACGTAAAACCTGCCGCCATAATAGACTGTCTGCCAACTGATATAAAAAAAATCCGAGACCTAATAAAATCTAAATTACTGTAAATGTATGTGTATTTTTTTTATTCTGACAACTATTTATACAGTTTTTAACAGTTTGTATTTAGCAGTCCATTAATAGGTACGATGTAAAATTTCAAAAAAGCTCCGCCAATCTCAAAATGCAATTCTCAATAAGCCCGAAACCCGCTGACTCTTTCCGATTTAAATCCGAGTACAACATTCCTCGAAAGCTCGAATAATCCTTACCATCGCTTTCGTTTAAAAACAGTTACCTGCACGCTACTTCGCATCCAGCCAGACATCAATAAGCCCACAGTTCAGCCCACACCGTCCAGAGTCCAGCGCATCTATCAACATACACGGTACCGACCAATCCCGCTAGGTTTCACGTTAGTTCACTCAGATAGTCCGGATTTTGAGGTCTTACTCCGATCCCCGGACGGATTCGGGAAATGTAAGGATTCCAGTAATGTAAAGGAAGGAGACGTGGGTATTTTCCACAGAGATTAAATATAACAGGTATTTTTGCGCGGCTTGAATATTTTCAGTGAAACTTAGGTTTCTTAAAGAGTGATTTTGTCTCAGACTAGCTCTTTTACTTAAAATTACATCATTACTCGTTAATATAGTACATTATGTTCTAATAATGCCTGATAAAAAGCATTAAAGACATCATCATTATTTTATAAGACTTCTTGACGAACTACGATTTATTTCAATTTACCGATACGATGCTTTCCAAGGCTATTGTCAATGGAAAACGGGTAATAACAGTTTGTTCTCGCGGCTCCAACTCCAACTGTACTTAATTACCCAATTTTTGGTATTGCCAACGGCAGAAATTGCTTAGCTTGTTGTTAAGACGACCGCCCGTGAAGTCGCCTTCTCGTGTTATATTTATCTTACCATTTAATAAAAATAACCCAACAAACATAATATAGATAAATCACTTGTAAAAATCCGGTAGATCCTTAACAAGGAAGGAAAATCATAGAGTTTCGCCATAAAAAAACATATTGGCTCCGTGTACCTACACTTTCACGTGAAATACAGCTTAGAGAAACTTGATCGGGCTATTGAACCCCTTCCGACCCACGTCAGCCGTATGGAGCGCCTTGACAGTAACATTATTAACACGTGGCATACGCCCAACGTACTACAACTTACAGGTACGTTCCATAGTTTCTGCCCTTAAAATCCTACGGCCGACCCTTTTTCTTTTACCTTGACAAAGGGCGCAATCCCGATACCTTATTTTTAGTGCGCGAGAAATGGACTCTGTTATTATTCAGTATCGATTCGCTGAACTAATTGCTGTGCGGGAGGTTTTGAATTTCCAATTACGATAACTTACGTATTAATTGGTTATCTAAATATACAATAATATTACAGGATAATGCTGAATACAAAAGAACACCTGAATTATTACAGAGTGAATTTACAAAGATAGTTTTTTTGTTATTTCTTGCATGTTTAATCCGGAAAGAAATTTAGGAAAATACATGTTTTATATCTGGTAGTAGTACGAAGGTAGTGAACTCAATTGGTTACCAAACCTTTTGTTTTAATCACACTTCAAAGTTTACAAACAAACGAAGAAGCAGTAAACGTAATAAGTGTACTAGACTTTATGTTTGAGAGTTAGTACACCCAAAGTACAATAGTTACGAAATTTTGAAAAACATCATAATTAATATTCAAAGGCGTCGAGTTCAAACTAAATATTAGAAGCCAGATAAAGTCTAAGTAGTTGTAAAGTGAGCAAAAGAAATGTCCGGTCCGACGCGGCTGATGCGGCCAGACATTTGGCGGATGTCCAGCGGAGGCGCGCCGATCTGTGATATACTCCCGAGGAATGAGATTAACGCGACATCTGGTATGCGTTTAGCGAAACTTCAACACTATCATTGCATGTACCATCCATCATGTGTCTACATTTTTCTGTACTCACTACTCATATTAACTCTGTTGTGAGATAATAATAACATAAACATAATAATATTTAAACATGTTGCGCGCTCACAAGTGTTGATGTTAATTAGAAGATGTTTAGTGACGAATCACTGTCATCTCTAATTTGAACTATGGCAGTCATCAACACATGTTTGTCGTTTTATGGGACGGCTAACAGTTTTTTCATAAAATTAAAAACTTTAAAACGTCCTACCACAATAAACACCATGTTTGACATCATAATAAAATTATAATTATATTATAAATTTTTTGCACAAATCAGCAAAATGTAGAAATTATTTTAAATTTCGACTCTCCGAGAAAATTAATACACATTGAAGTGAATTAACTTTTCTCAGAAGCATCTTGTAATCTTGTTCAATGTCTACTACCTCCGTGCCCGTTAATTTGAGGGCCTTCCTATTCCAGTTATGAACACCCACATTTGTATTGGAAATACAATGAGAACAACGTATGTGTGATACTGTCATTTCACAAGTTTCAAAATATCAGTTTTAGAAACCTGAGCAAACCAAAGAAATTACCAGGCGAGACCGCAACTAATGCCCCCAGCCATTTGGCGGATGTCCAGCCGAATCTTGTAATTTACTTGCGAAATAGAATGGACGCGACCTCTAGCTTATTTCCCTTATCCCTTGCCTGCTTCGTATAAACGTATCAAGTAAAGTGCTATAAATAACTTATAAAATTTAAAGCGAAGCCACCCGAAAACAATAAAGCAATCAGTGGGAGGGCAAATCCGGAACTTACGCGACCAACCATTCTGGCGAGTGTCCAGAAGTGATCTTGTAATCGCTTCTATGCAATTTAGTTTACAAATACATTTAGATTGTTTTATCGATTTTAGTGTTGCTTCTACAAGCATTGGTCATCTTAATTTTGACTTCTTAAAAAAACAAATTTTATTATACAAAATAAAATAATAAAACTTCGTTAATAAAATAGACAATCTTAAAACAAAAACACAAGTCATACCGTTATTACGATAGCATGTAACAACGCCTTTACAATAATCGCCATGTTAAAAAATCGTTCCGTCAAGGATTCTTTTATACTCTAGATATGCCATTAAATCACCTATTTTGAAGCTTCTAAAGTAACCAATTACTAGGTTTGCAAAGTCATTCCATAATATAATGACATTAGACCAATTATTAAAATAAATGTAGGGTAATTTTTTCTCCTGCCTGATATAATATCATTTAATTTTTATTCCGATAATGCAGTTTTAAGCGCTACATAGAGTTCAACACAAATCACTACGTAACATAATTATCTATCGTTTCAAACATCTTTGGACTTATTAAATTCACGATTATGAAGCGATTTCAAGAAAGTCGATTATATTCCATCGACTTGCTTGAAAAGATTCGCTTAGTTCAGCTTAGTTGCCTTTTTTTCTGCGTGCGAAGGAAACAACTGATGACAGTCCTCCGACCTGTTCCTTAAAAGTGGAAGAAATTATCGCCAGACCGCTGATGTAACCAACCATTTGGCGGATGTCCAGCGCCGATCTTGTAATTTACTCTTACTGAATGAGATTAACGCCACATCTGGCTTGTATTTAGTAAATTTGCACCAGCTACACAATATTATTGGCAGCTGCAAGTAAAGGAATTAGTGTAGTGGATTATTTCTGGTCTGCAGGTGGTTTCTTGGGTAGATTTATTGAAATTGGTTGTAGTAATGCGAAATAGTGCAAGCGAAAAAACGTTGTAAACTTTTCTTTGTACTAGGAGGATGTTGAAATTGAAGCAAAAATCTCCTTCCTAAAAAAAATTGAGCTCTTATTGTATTCGGAAATTCGGAACTAACACAACGCTAAAACAATTCAGAAGTGGGGTTGGAGAAAATTAATAACGATTATACTAAATAATAAAGTACCTACACATTCGGATCCCTGACTTATTTTATTTTCCGCGATGAATATGATTGAAATGAAAATTGCAACCCAACCCATTGCCCAATTCCATTAAGAGCCGATTTTACTGTCAATAAAATGTGATAATATTGTATCCGTCGGATATTTTAGATGCTAATTATCTTGAAATTTTAAAATGAAAATTTATTGTTGTCCTGCCGTTACATTATCACGAACCCATCTGATAGCGGTGAAAATAGCCCTAGGACAGATAGCTAAGCCTAAACAATATACTCATAATCTATAAAAGAAAAATAAAACAAAAAAATTTTCATTGCTTATCATTTCAATATTATATTTCAGATCTCCAGCTCCATAGCTAACCCTCTTTAAAACTTTTCATGTTATTACACCGTAATCGATTTAATAAAAGGGAGTACCTAACTTGGAAGGGGTTGCCGGCAAATGTAATAAATGCGGCGAAGACTTTGTCGGTATTGTTTCGGGCTCACAAAGTCCAACTTGTCGGAAAGTATCGTAAACGTCAAAATATAACATCACTCGACTTCTAGAGTTATCATTGTTATGTTTTCATCAGAATATGCTTAAGATTATTACCATTATAATTTTTAATCTTTGATGGACAATAGAATTAAATTACGTGTCGTGTACCTGATGGATACCATTTTAAAGATAAAATAAAATGATGATTTAAAATATTATATTGTATTGAAATCTGTGCAGAACTTAAAACTAACGTAGTTTGAAATATTTCGCAAGAGAAAAAGATGATTATGATTTTAATGATTGCTCAAACATGACGTAATGACATTGCAAGGACGAAATTGTTAGAACTTCCAATTTTGATGGCAATATTTGTATCTTAGCAAATATAAATCAAACTTGCCTGGAAGAAATACCAGATCTGTGAACGTTAGACGTAAAACTGTTAATTTGCATAAAGTGTCTCACCTTTTGTGTATAAAAACTTTTTTTTAGAATAATTATGGCGCTATATACATACTAATAAGACGGGAAAAGCCACGGGCAGAAAGAAAGTTAATTACATGAAAGTATAATAAAACTTGCAAAGTCTCAAACATTAAAAATCCGTCAATATTATCCGTCTTATCCAATCAAAACGCTTCAGCAAAGATTAATCAAAGCAAGATATTGTAAGGAGTACAGAAAGTTTTTTAATAATGTCGGCAAAGTATTATGGTTCATGCTTATTACATGAATTCTTCCATTACAACTCAAAGTGTCAGCGACTCCGGTTGGCATGAAAAATTTATTCCACTCAAGTCTTGCATATTAAAAGTCTCTATATTAGAAACCTGTAGGAACGGAGCTAAGGCATTAGTACGTTTCAACGTGTCATAAAGGGTGCTTCATAAGTCGTGGAAATTATTCGGATCATTTCATATCATACTTTTTTTATCCAATACTAGCTAACCCGGTGAATTTCGTATTGCTTACCTCTATGTATTTAGTATTTTCCTCGCAATTTATCCAAATTTTCTCATCGCTTAAACCTTTCCAGCCCCCCTAGACAAGCGGCATTTATGACGTTCGTTATAGCTCAATTTGCGATAGCGAATGTCATATCCCATACTTTCAACACGTGACTTTTCTATGGATCTGTCAAATCCATACAAATTGGACTTAGCGAAATTCGCCAGCTATGAAGCGATGTCATCTTGTGTAGGTCCCCTGGACTTCTACGAATATTTTAAGAATAAAATTAGTCTAATCGGTTCAGCCGTTCTCAAGATTTAGCGAGACTAACGAACAGCAATTCATTTTATATTTATATAGATATGACTTGACAATATTAACAGTCTACTCGTATTCAACAAATTGATATAACCGTCTCAATGCTAGGGTGGTCTAATAAGTACAAAACTGAAGCTACTATTTCATAAATGTTGTGAAAATAGTAAAAGGGCCTTTTGATAGCGTTGAATTGTTTCAACGCTATGTCACATTCACTACGTAAATTTAAAACGGGTTGATTATCAGTAGCAAGAAAGTAAAAATGTTTAAATGTATTTTGCATAATAGTTTTCTTTTTTAAATTAATTTCTTATTTTTGTATTGTAAAATTTCTTTGTCTAGCTTCACTGAGCTGTGCAATACAGCACAGCTAAATGTTTCATCAATTAGTTTTTTCTGTTTACATAATATATATAATTATTGGTTTCGACGACTGTTTGTAATACGCTTGCTTATTATATAGTTCTCAACTACAATCAGTGCATGCCGTGGCAGCCTGTAATTAAGGCAACACTATGTAAAGCGATCTATATCTTATGTTATGAATGTACAGTGTATGCTTTGTTGGTTGTCCTTAAATAAATAAATAAATAAAAATATATTCGGTCCCAATTAATATAGGTATTCGGTAATATTACTAGTATGTACTAGTCGAATAGTTTACGTACATGCATTTTTGTTTACGATTACGATTACTTTCGCACATATTTCTTGGCAGTGGTGGACATTAAGCCAGTAGTTTTAGTAACTGAAAGCATTTTAGGTATAAGAGGGCTTATAACGAAAGAATTAAAAAGCTTCATTTACACCCTTTTTCACGTTTCCTTTTGTCGGACACCCTCTACGATATTGGAGAATCCAGACGCATACTTTGCAAGGAATTTTTCCAGTAATTTGGATTCAATTCACAGCAAGCTATGGCCTGCAATAAATAAAGTGCAACTTCAAATGAGGTCGTGCCTGGCTGGAAATTATCCAAATCACTTGTGTACTTTTTGCTTCATTACATTCCAATAAAATGTGTTAAATGGTCGGAGAGGAAATTAAACAGGACTAAAGCGGTTTTTGATTAGATCTGCTGTTTCTTACTTGAAACGTTGTCGATTTATGTTATATTCTTCGTAAATTGGTTATGAATGTCTTGTTATATATTATTATTGACCGCCCCGTGGAACAATGAACTTTCAGTGTGGCAGCACTGAGCGACGCTTAGGAGCTGTAGCTTAAAATAAACAAAAAAAAAAACTAAGAATTATGGCCCACACTATCTCACAATTAAGATAAGGCCTGTGTCCCAGCAGCGGGAAAGTTTATAGGCTGATGATGACGATGATACTCGCAGTAAAGGATAAAGAGTTCTGAAGCAATTGTGAAGCTGATCCCTTAACTACACGAAATATGAGGTTAAAATATTGCCTCTACGCAAAGTCGAACAAATTCACTCCACTTTTTTCAATCGTGTTAGTTACTCCAAAATACGAAAAACACATCGCCGTTAGTCATTTTCAAATCGCTCGACCAGCCGATATTTCAAGAGAACATGTTTAATTGAAGCCATAAATTACTGCTTGATCACAAAATGTTAATAAATAATTCAGAATTTAATCGAAGCGTTAATTGCTCGCTCGGGCAGTGAGTCAAATGAATCTTTTCATTTAAAATATGATCGTGTGTCGTTTTGTTAATGCGAGCATGTTTTCACTCCTTCCGATCGGTAATCCGGATTGAAACGGCGTCGAGCGTAAATAAACTTTTTGAGCCATCGGTTGTGGAATGAATTGTGCAGCTTAAACAAATAATAACGTCCACATTGCAGTTGTGATTTCATAAAAATCGATGGGATTGTTTGCTGTGAAGCCAATATCGAATTGGTTTCATGATGAACGATTGGTTGGTTCCTGTTGCATATATTGAGGTTATGAAAGTAATTTTGGAGACCGAATATTTTTTTATTATTAAATGTTCGTTTGTTTGGCGAAACTGTTAGCTTAAACAATGAGTTAGCTGATAGCGGATGTGATCTTTTGATGTTTTGTTTCATTATTATCATTTATTTTTATATAGGTACAATAAGCCAGCGATCATTTTTGAAACTACAGCGTGAGTGTATACTTACTTAGTTTTCAAATGACTTAGAAAGATATCGTATAGTTTATTTATATCTCTATATTAACGTAGGAGTTAGTACCTATAAAATTGAAGTAACAGTATACATAGTAAAAATTTGAGCGATGATTCTTGTTCACGTTTCTCTCAATGGAATAAGCAAACAGTAGTTGCTATTAACATCAGGTTTACTTTTATTTTGTTACTGCACTTAACAGACAGGCGAATTCCAGCGGGATTAAAAATACCAAAAGCCAATAAAGACTTACTAAAAAAGGTGTAAAACATTTGAGCACAACCGTACCTAGTAATACGCCTAGCTTGTCCTAGGTTGAACGTAGCAAAGTCCGGTTCATTTGGCCCGTCCCACCTTTCGACTCTTGCTCGGCTGTTGTGAATAGAATCCAAATTACTTGAAAAATTCACTGAGTGCATTCCCACTGGGCCCGCTTAAATGCCTTAATACAATTTACAAAGGAACACTTATTAAATTGCCTGGAATTGAAATTCATAGATTCTATTTTCGTGTTCTTGGTTTATTTTTTTATTAATATATGCAGGTGGTGTGTTTTCTCGAAAGTTCCTATCTAAGTTTAAGAAAATGATGTTCACATTAAATTCCTTTGCAAACCAAAATTTCAGTGCAGTTTTGGTAAATACTAGGTACGCAGAAAATCAGAAAAATATCTTTGATCATAAAACATTTACCATTAAATCACGATTCGAGTTACGTAGTTAAAAAAACAATGTTTTCTTTATTAAAATACATATTATAAATACATTGAACATCAAGATTAATTAAAGGTTTTAATGAATTAACCTAAGTATTATTAATATCGTTGGCCTTATTAAGAAAAAGGTAAAAAAAAACTTGTTTAGGCGCTTACAGCCACTAAGTCGTGCTCTCTTTGAATAAAAGATCATGTCACAGCTTATAAAGTAAAGATTAAGAAAGTTTACGTGAACACAAAGAGGATAATACGTATTATTACGCTGTACATTAAACCAGGCTCAAAATGTTTCTAATTCGACTAAAGAACTAAAAGTTTCAACAAGACTATTTTTAAATTATTAAAAGTGAAATATTTTAAATTTTGGTTTATTCACTTTGAACCAAACGCATTTCGAGTATAGAATTCTTAATACTCTTTATTTTGCTATGATATTATTTTTATATAAAAAGATCGCCCTACCTGGCAATTACAAGGGTCCTTTAATTCACAACGAAACAAAAACAGTTACGTGATATATTTTCTATAAACGCTTTTAAAAAACATTTCACCCACTACCTTAATTAAACAGAAGTCAGAACCTAATCTACTTTATCTCAGAAAAGGTCAAGTTTAACTCCGCCATAAATCATTCTCGTCTCATTAACCGTAACGAAAGCGAATGCTGACGTTTTAGCAAATGACAGAAACTCTCGTTTGAACGGCAACAGGATATGAGCCTTCGATCGTTGGTGAAATGGTCTGCTCAAACTTTTCCTCTTGCATCAAGATTTATTTAGAGATTTCGTATACCTTTTTCGTAAACCGTTTTTATTACCGACCAAATTCTTTTAGGTAACTGATTTTGTTCATTTATGTAGTATAGTTCAACCCAGTAGTAGTAGAGTAGTAGTAAAAAAAGTGAAGTTTCAACCTATTTACTGTCCCGCTGCAGGGCAAAGGCCTCCATCCTTGTAATCAAGTTATCGTTACAATGATGGGTTAATCTCCACGCTTGCCTAATGCGGATTGGTGATCACAAACCTTAGCTCCAATCAAAAGTTAGCTCGACCCGGGAATTGAACCCAGGACCCCGAGTTCTCGGCCCGGTACTTAAACCACTAGACCATCGAGGCGTTGAGCAGTATTTAGTTACCCTGAATAAATAATTTTAAAAATATATTAGATCACAGAGTAGTTATGCTACACTGTGTGTTACTACTAACGTACCAGACTCCAGACTGCAGCTGAGTATTTTCTGAACAGGCAATGCAAATCAAGTTTTTGGTCAAGCGCGGGATCTGAAACCAGGAACCCAGTGGAACCTTCTAGCCACTGCACCACACTGTAAAACAACTACTACTTTAATATAATTTTTGTCTTGAAAAGCGTTCTAATTGCCGCTTAATTTTATACAAAGTTATGAATTGCTTAGTTTAATCTCCATTTTAGTACTTAGGCAGTTGCAAAACTTTTTAGTCATGCTTAGACAAGATTCATAAGTTTCTGCGACCAACGGACTTTGGCATACTACATCAACAAAAGGTCTTTAACAAAAATGACAGTAGTAATTAAAATCCTTCCACTCTCTCACTACTCCCAAGACTATCACGCTCTAGAAATGATATTATAGCCCGACCATTAAAATAAAAAACCTCGCTATATTGCGGAAAAATATTGGAACTAATTTCTCTAAGTGGCATCAATAAAAAAAAAACAATAAGATGTCATTCAGTCAAAGTGTGATGTCAATTGTCAACCATGCCTTGTTATTATTGGATATCGTGAGTTATTTGCAGTTATTTGTGAGTATAACCATAGCACCAAGTGTTGCTATAACCATAGTTAATGTGACGCCTCCGGAGCAGACTTTTTTATTTTCTTGATCAGGTTTTAGTTTTAACCACTAAACTTAGGATTGCTCTTTCTTGGAGTAGTCAATTATTGTAGAAAGGGCAACCAGGGAAGTTTAATGGGTAGAGAGATGAACGCTTTTCTCGAGCCAGTGTCACGATAAAAGGAACGTGAATAATTTCTACTCCGTCAAAAAAATGGTACTCTTCGCCTAATAACGGTGTCATAGGAATCACTCTTATTGCAATGGGTATTGCACCGCCAATAAGACCACAAACGTTATTGCATATAACGTCAAACCTTTTCTGAACCGAGTGAGATATGCGAAATCGTAAGATATTTCCACTTTCCCCTTCCGACGATCAAGACGACAAACCCTTGATGTCGGTCGACTCGGTCAAGTTTCGTTAGTTTTTCCAACGCTCTAGAAACACGAGGATAGGATTGGCGTCCCCCCTCCCCTCCAGTGGGCGGTGCACCTAGTGGGTGGGCTGCAACGACACCCCATGTAATCTCAAGTTAGGGAGCAATTTGGTGTTTGCTTTCAGCAATGCAGCTTTAACTATAAGATTGTCTTTTGCGTTGAAACTGTGAATTTTATCAGGTTTTTTTTTCGTTTAGTGGTTATGAGAAGCGGTTTTGTTTTTATTGTATATAAAATAATATGACGTATAATATTTAAGTAGTTGTGATGGTAAAATCATTTCCAATTTAATATACTTTTTATTTGTATAAAATAGGGCTGGCTGTCCCTTGGCAAGTTACGCCTTATTAAAAGTGATAAATTGGTCATAATTCTCTCTTTTTCCCTTGGTCTGCTTGTTTTAAGTAATCTCCGAGTAAACTAACAGATAGCTAATATTATTATTATTGTACTTTACCCATAATTATTTTCAACAATGAAAAATATCGTAAACGCAAACACGCTGGACCTACAGAAGTATACTGTTATACAGGTCATAACTAATCCAACTCACTTCCAAGCTTACGCCATAAGTCAGTAAGGTAAGCAATAACTTCAACTAAGTCTCAAATCCACCCAATGAAATCATCGTAAAATTTAACACTCCTATATAGTTCGGTCGGAACAGTAATATCTATCACTGTCCTCGTATCAAGTTACTATTAGACTTGTTCATACTCGGTCACTGGATGGATCGCTCCGAACTAGTACAAAGGAACTAGTTCAGGATTCTAATACTATTCGTTAATTTCTAGTTCACTTCGGACATTAAGTCATCGGTCGGTCGTACGTAATACAGACCTAAAATTTTATTTTCCACGTTTGGTCACATTTTAGTAACAACGAAACGAACCAATGAGACAAGAGCCAATAAGACAGTTCGTCGTTCGTTCTTTCGTTTTAATTCATTCATTTAGCGCGATCCCAACTCGGTCATGACGTATTTACTTCACTTTACTAGATGACCGATTGGAAGGCTGAAACGGAATAGTTTGTTCTCGTTCACACAAAGGAATTGCGTCGTATTAGTACGCGTACTAGTACTATACAAGCCTAGTTACCATTACCCCGGACCAATGTTTCGACGGGCCCAATTACCGTAATCCTAGCCCAGGAGCTATTATCCGTGAACGATTATCCTAATTCCAATTACTACTAACAAGGAAAAAGGGACCGATCGAATGTCTTTAATTTTGATCAATGCGAAGCCTTTGTTTATCGAGTAGAGATGATGTTGTTTTAGGATTACGCTTTAGATGTTTTTACTGACTTCACAAAAAAGGTTCTCAACTCGACTCTAAGCTTTTTTTTATTATGTTGCCTTATAACTTTTTCTGGGTGGAGCGGGGGTAATTTGATAATACTTTTCTTATTCGAAAGCTGATCCGTGTGATGTGGCCCTATTAAAATTCTTGATTTCGGGCAAATAACTTCGAACAAAAAATGCATTAAAATGAAAAAAGAAAAATATATTAAGTTTAGTTTTTTATTGTTTTATTTTGTGCAATTTTGTCGTCTGGAAAAATGTACGTCGCAATTTTAACGAGTTTATTGGGCTAGCGCTGTGATAATACCTATATAAAGGTGACTTAAATACATTGACAGTGGCCGTTTTTATATTAATCTAAGCTGGAGATGTTTTATCCAGGTAGTGTATCCATAGTGTAGGGTTCTCAAATAGCCTATTTAATTTAAAATGTTTCAATTGGCTTCCAAAATAAAATGGCCGGAACACAGCCGTCTCATACAACTATTCTTCGTGCTTGAAGTAGTAGAACCAAATTTCAGTTACGTGACACGATTGTATTAAAAAAAAAAGGCTTACATAACTTTCAATCGCAAGTAAAACAAATGAGACGACATAAAAAATCAAGTACAATAAAAAAGTAAAATAGGTATCTTTGTAAAAAAACACTTTATCCTCAAAAAAAAAAAAACAAGTCAACAACAACACAGTAAAGTTCCCCTTTCCTGTTACAAAATGCGAAGCCTTAAACGCGGCGCTTGAACCGAAATAACTCGCGGAATAGAAAGTGTTGAAATGCTCCGGCGACAATTAGTAACTACTTACCGAATTCCGCAGTGCTGAAAAGGGCTGCGTATATCGTGGCGCAAAGTACATGAGTGCATGTACTTTTTATCATAGAGTAGTTACTCGCAGATGATGCACTGTTTAGTAACTCTGTATTCAATGAGGAAAAAAATTACAAACATAATACAATGGGTATCATACGCATAAATCATAGTACCTACTAGCAAAATATTATTATTACTGCCCATATACAGAGAAACGAGTATTATAAGAAGGTAAAAAGAAAGAAGTTAGTAAAGAGTGAATAGGAAAGCATATTTTAAATTTTTAACGGAACAGAGCATTTTAAAAAGATTTTTATATCGGAATTGTACCTGTAATAGTGGTTGTTAGCCAGTAGGTCCATCTGAAATGTTTATCTTTAAGCAAACCAAAGACAGGAATCGAACCCATAATCTCCGGGCTTAATACACGGATTTTATAAAAAATAATATCTGATAATATTTATAGACATAAAATATTTTTGTACGTCATGTCCGAGGTCATATACTTATGGGGGGGTGGGAGTACATAAAAGAGGCATAGACCGACAAACTTATCTGTTCCGGTGGCGGCGTCGCTACTGTCTATTTAGAACTGTCATTAAATATCGTTTTTGCATTGTATTTCACGTAGTTCCAATTTTGGCCACCGGAACAGATAAGTTTGTAGGTCTGTATTATGCGACGTCGAAATATGGCGCCGCGCTCGCACATTTCGTAGTTTTTTAAACATAGTAAACGAGACACTAATTTTATCAAGTCAAACTCTGCGAATTTATCTGTAAATATTTAGTGGCTATAATTGAGTGAAAATTCAAATGTTAATTGGCAGGAGCTTAGACATAAAATACGAAAATCGTTAAAAAAAGGGGTAACTTTGGGATTTTTTTCTATCGAGTGAAGTTTATAAAAACATGTAATTGAATGCGATTTTAACTAGATCAGATCCTTAACTGATACATATATTTTTTTTAGAATTGAAAACACTGATTTGTATGTCTCAGGTGGCTTTTAAAACCATACGCGCGGCATCTGCGGAACTACACAGCCTTAGGGGCAGCGCAGACGGCACACTTTTTGTGCGAAAGAGTCTGCCGCGGATTTTTCACAGACTCAACGCACAAAAAGTCAGTCGCGGCTTTTTCACAGACTCAACGCACACGACGCACATCTTCGATCATTTTGTCGGCAGAACTGTAGGGACGTAGACGCTATGAAAATCGTGCAGAGATTAAAGATCGCGAAGTATTATTTTGTACTTGATGTAACAGACAGAAAAAGACGAAGAAAATTTTGGGTACATCCTATACTTTCGGAAAGATTACTGAAGGGAGAGTTCTTTATTAAACATTCAATTCTGAACAACACCGGATTTTTTTTTAAGTTTTATAAAATGTCTGTTACTACATAATATGATGAGTTGCTATTTATTTTAAGACCTGCTTTGACTCATTCAGACACAACAATGAGGAAGTTAATAATAAATAATAAATATCTCTGGACATTACTCACACAGCGCCATCTAGCCCCAAACTAAGCATTAGCTTGTGCTATGGGTGCTAGACAACGGATAAACATTACTTATATACTTTTTTTTTGTAAATACATACATAATATACATAGAAACACCCAAACCGATACAAACAGACATGTTCATGCACACAAATGTTTGTACCGTGCGGGGATCGAACCCGCGACCTGTGGTGTAATAGCCGACTTCTCGACCATTACACCTAATGGCTCGTCAAATTAGTATTTCGGTTAAAGAAACTTTATTCTCAAAAAGAAATTACATAAACACTTACATGAGAACATTAAAATTTATAATAAAACAAATTATCCGGCAACAAAAAATAAATAAATAAATAAATAATAATAATAATACTACCAATTACACAGAGCAATCACTAGTTACAATTTGTTTACAAAAATTTTCTTATACAGAATATTACCAAGAAACAAGTTTTAATGTTTAAACTCACTGCGGACCGAGTTTTAATGATTTTACATAATATATGTATTAATATCTATATTCTGCCATAGAAGTATCATAAATTATTGGTCTATTTTGTATTTCATTAATTAGCATCGTTACATCGATGTCAGGCGCCATAATAGATCGCATACGTACGTTACGTCCCACCACTAGATTGCAGACTAAAATGTACGCCAATGTGCGCCGTCTGCGTTAGCCCGTGTTGAAGCAAACGTTCCATTTTTTTCGCACACTTTTTGTGCGGAGCGGTGTGGCGCGGCGCGGCGCGATCTGCCGGAATCACACGGATTTTGTGCGCGCCGGACTTTTTTGCGCGTCGTCTGCGTTACTCCATACAGTTGCATACGTTCTATTTTCGCAGACTAAAAAGTCTGTCACGGATAGTCTGTCGTCTGCGCTGCCGCTTAAGGTCGCTAAACCAACGAAGTGTGTACATTGACCAAGGGGCATCCCATACGTGTTTACTGATTCGGTTGAGTGGAGGCGGTTGCCTGCTCTTACGGCCATTAGACATCAGACAGACTTGATCTACAGATTTTAACATGAAGGTTTATTAGGAAAACTTAAAAACAGTTGGTTGTCAACGTGAACTAATTTTAGTCAGTAGCAAGGGATGTAGTAAAAAGAATTTGTCTTAATTTAGCCAAACAGCAACATTAATTCAAGTGTTGCCAATAATTTTTTATGAAATAATTTTTTAAATTGCCTCTTCCACCTTAAAACAAAAGGTGCAAAATCTACACTAAAACCGGCCAAGTGCGAGTCGGACTCGCCCATAAAGGGTTCCGTAGCAGCAAGTATCATCATAATATAAAAGTTTTTGTAGTTCTTTGTAAGTTTGATTGACGTTTTTATATTTAAGTTGATTGAATGAGAGGAAAATTGCGGTTTACGATTTATGACGTTTAAAAAAAAAACTAATTACTTGATCTCGTTCAAACCAATTTTCAATGGAAGTTTGCATGGTAATGTACATCATATATTTTTTTTAGTTTTATCGTTTTCTTATTTTAGAAGTTAGAGGGGGGGGGGACCAACATTTTACCACTTTGGAAGTGTCTCTCGCGCAAACTATTCCGTTTAGAAAAAAATGATCTAAAAAACCTTATTATCATTTTTAAAGACCTATCTATAGATAGAGACACGTAATGGTTTGAAGAAAAAAAAATTTTTGAGTTTCAGTTCTAAGTATGGGAAGCCCCAAAAATTTATAAACTAATTACTTGATCTCGTTCAAACCAATTTTCAATGGAAGTTTGCATAATAATGTACATCATATATTTTTTTTAGATTTATCGTTCTCTTATTTTAGAAGTTACAGGGGGGGGGACCAACATTTTACCACTTTGGAAGTGTCTCTCGCGCAAACTATTCAGTTTAGAAAAAAATGATATAAGAAACCTTATAATCATTTTTAAAGACCTATCCATAGATACCCCACACGTAAGGGTAGGATGAAAAAAAATTTTGAGTTTCAGTTCTAAGTATGGAGAGCCCCCAAAATTTATTATTATTTTTCTATTTTTGTATGAAAATCTTAATGCGGTTCACAGAATACATCTACTTACTAATTTTCAACAGTATAGCTCTTATAGTTTCGGTAAAAAGTGGCTGTGACATACGGACGGACAGACAGACAGACAGACAGATAGACAGACAGACAGACAGACAGACATGACGAATCCATAAGGGTTCCGTTTTTTGCCATTTGGCTACGGAACCCTAAAAATGACTGGTCTTTCTGTACATTGTGATTCTAAGTTGTACATTCAAACAAATTAAACGCCGGATGTCCACATTTTACTCAACTTTGACTACATATTTCAAGTGAATATGTCCCATTACGAAGCTCGTAATTTTGGGCTTTGTCCAGAACTCACTAAGCTCGTTTCAAAGCGCATTTTCAATTTGGACGTTTAATGAATTTTTCAACAATTTGACTTTTGGTACGGTAAAAACATGTGGGAAATACTTGTTAGTTTGAGATTTGGGATATAGTAATATAACTGTAAAAAATTACTAGTTACTGTTACTTTAGATATAATTCGGTTGAGGACTTTGATTTTTTATTGCTGGAATAAAGTATGCTTTGAATTATCTTAACATGATATATAATCATATCAATCTTTGAATGTTTAAGCGGACCCCGGGCCTCACAAGGGCGCAACCGGGATAACGCTGGGATGATGATGATGAATCTTTGAATATGTATATTAAGTGTATTGTAAATACACTTATATAAAAAAGACAGCCATACCATATCAAACACTCTCTTGGCGAAATGACCGTTTAGCATGTAAACATTTGTCGATGAAAAATGATAATAAACAACTGGCTACTATTGGCCTATGAGGTTACTTTGAGCCACTACAGATTTTAAGCTTATGAATAGTTTGGCTATCCGAATACATGAATGCTCAAGTGTTACGGCGGCGGCCAGTGAGCCGAGGCCGGTGAAACAGGCTTTGTAAGCGACGCTCGTTCACACCCGCCGCTGCCTGAGCAATTTTCCATCGCACACGGGTACACGTAGCTCTATATTATCTTCAATCGTATATTTAAGAGGTTCGCGATTCTCAGTAGGTACAATTACCAAATAGCGGTGTTTTTTTTTTGGAAACTCTAAATATTTCATTTAATTTAATAATGTATAAAAGTAAAACTTCAATGGTTTAGTGGTTTAAATACCGGGCTTTGATCTTGGGGTCCTAGGTTTAATTCCCGGGTCGTGCTAAAATTGATTCTCAAGCCAGTGTTGAGTGTTTTTTTGTTTCTGGTGTAATATATCTAGCATGAATAATAATAATATGCTCCATTAGGCTAATGTATGTAGTTTTGAATAAAAGAAGCTTTATAAGAGGCTCGAGTAAAGTCAGTGGTATAAATATTCTTTTTATTTTAATCTATGTAAGAAAATTGTTAGTATCATTTACATGACGATTATTGGTTAAATGTTTGAGAATATTCCTGAGGTTTTTGATGAAGTGCCTTGAAAATCTAGTCACACCAGTTTACATCCACATAAACGTTTAAAAAGGACGAGAGAATACCTCAGCGACTTAGCAGAATCGCTACTAAATGTGCGAACAAGCAAATCAAGCTCTACAGTATAATACTGGTAAATTGAATTTACAAAGTTTTTGTTCAAGAACATAACACGCCCATATCAAGAGAGCTGGAGCCAAATAGTGTTCATAACGAAAACGAAGTTCAGAATCTGCTCCAAGCGGAACTAATAAAAACTAAGTTTAACATTGTACAAAAATTCCTGCATATACTTTGACACGTTGGTAATGCTTGTAATTTAAACAGCTAATCACACTACACGGGAATTTCCACCTTATTGCATTTTCGACGATATGGATTCTTTTAGCACAGTTCCTTGTCGATAGTTACTATGTATATCGATACTCGGTGATTGAGACTTAGATTTAAAAAAGTTTACTTTTTCGTCTTTTAAGATATTTTGGTGTCGTAGCGATTTAAAAGCCTTTTTGCAGTATTTAAAGACATTGATTTGCTTTGCTTTTGATGTATAATTAAAAAAAATATCCACAGCATTAATGCTCGATGTTATTCCAAGTTTAATTTTTTTTCATATTTCCAAACTTATATAATCAACGGTAGGAATGATAAGAGAAGATGAGTGAAGTCGCTTAGTGATCGGTTATCTGATCAGATTACCTGTTCAGTTTATAGACAATTATTAACAAAAACAAAGCTTTTCGGTCTAGTTGGTGCCTTTCTTTATTATTACCGCTTACAAGCAAGACACGTCTTCCAATCTTAATAATATGTTAAAAGAAGAAAATATCTCCAGAAATTTTCCACCAAAAGACATCAGAAATATGAAATAAAATTTTACGGCATTTGATGACGTGATATTCCATTCCCCTAAGTGGTTATGTTCGAATCTCCACATCATGTATTCTTTGACCCTTCTGAAATCGAATAATCGTCACTCAAATTATAGCAATTTGCGCTTACTTTAGTAAATTCACGTATCATCCGCCCTATCCCTTTTAATTTGACAGTTTTCGGCCCTCGTCTTTGGCCCTTTTCTGAAGTATTCAGATGAAGATAGATGTAAACGACGGTACTGTTGTTGTCATTTTCGTAAGAGGTTTGTAGTTCAAAAGAAATACCTTGTCTTAATAACAGTCAGAAGTATTAAACATAACATTGATCTGAATCTGATAGATAACATTGTTGGTCTGAATCTGATACAAAATGACAGTAGTTCATCTTATATATATAAAAGAAAGTCGTGTTTGTTACAACACTTATAACTCAAGAACGGCTGGACCGATTGCCATAGTTTTTGATTTGTTGGATTTGTTTCCGTCCCGAATAGCAGAATACATCTTAAAAAAGAAAGGATTTTGATCAATTCCCACGGGAACGGGAACCACGCGGGTGAAACCGCGGGCGGCCGCTAGTATATAATAATTGTAGTGTTAATTGAAGTAAAATGTTGGTGATTAATAAAGGATCCCTATGAAAGACGCTCTTTTTTACTGTCACTATTTGGCTAATATGTCTTCTTATACATTGTCATTCAATCAATCAATCAAAATATTCTTTATTCATGTAAACTTGTATCAAGTATTTATGAATCGTCAATTACAGAGTGACTCTACCACCGGTATCGGAATGCAGTCATCTGCCGAGAAGAACCGGCAAGAAACTCGACAGTTACTCTTTTTCATCGCCATGTTTGTTTACAATTTGTTTGTTACAATTACTGATTAGTTTTAGAATACCAAGCCATACAGTATAAAGTATAAGAATGAGACTATAATCGAGAAAAATCCGTGAGCCCTGGAAGACCAGTGCCCAAAGGTGGCACCTGCAGCACAAGTATGACGTATGTGCCAGCCATAATTTCACTCAACCATATTATAGGGAATGTAACCACCCGACACATAACGCCACCACCCCAAGCACATTCGTGGCCTAAAGCCGATTTTGATCCGATACATGCATGTGTCGGTGCTTAATCTTTACTTTATTTATATCTAGATTTTAAACATTACCATCGACCGCTGAATTTACGAGATAAGAATCAAATATATTTCAGACGAGACAAAGAAAAACTATTTATTTTTGCATTCCTAAACGGACCTTATCGCAAGATCAACTATTTTCTGGAACTATTCTACTCATCGCTGCAAATAAAATACTTCAAGAGAAAAATAAAGGAGAGAAAGTTATCCCACGCAAACGGGACTCATTAAAGTCCACAAACTTCTATTTCTAGGGTTTTGCTGTGAAATTAAGAACTTTAACTGCGGGCTAGACTGATGGCTCCACCGTGGGTTGATAATATGAAGTTCATCTTTATTTCACCATCAGTATACTTGAAATGAAAGTTCGTGATGCTTTCTTGTTAATAGTTGTTCAATGGCTGTAGTTCCTGTTTACCATCAGATAGGGTGTGTCCCTATTTGTGTTTTTTAATGCCAAGTGTCAATTCTTTGAAAATGGCTACTAATCACATTTCAGTTATTTCCACCATCTACGTATTATTTTGTCAGAAGTGTCAATGTGAATATATATTTTACGTTTAGGGTAATTACCAAGAGAAAAGTATGTAAGTTAAAATGCTTCCCCTGAGATAATTAGCACTACTATTTTACTTTTCTTGGTTTCTACTAATAGAAGGCTAAAATTAAATGTACAATGAACTTAAACGTTCTTGAGCCACTTTTGCAACTTAATGTATTTTCTTTGAGTTGGTTTTGCTAGTTACAGATTCCGATTATGATAATGCTGGATTTTATCATAACTGTTCTTTACATAAGGAAAAATCTTTTAATGACAAGGACATCAACTTAATTCTAATGATTACCGAGTTTATTCACCAAAATGGGCTTTTTGATGATCAAACCAATAACCATTGTATTTATAATAAGTTGACTGATTGATGAGTGATTTTAAGTTTGTTACACCACATTGGAACTGGAATATAAATATGTAGTTTCTAAATTAAAAAGAAATACAGTTCAAAGGACTCCATCATTAAAATCAAAGTCATCGTCAAAATAATGGGTAACCACTTGCTTAACACGGCGGGAGGCGCATCAAAAAAACGGACACAAAGAGGCGCTACCGGGTTAAAAGTACCCACCCAGAAAATGTCGTATAAATGTGTATGTATAATAATAATTGTAAAAATTACTCATTTATATTTAAATTTACTTTATTTTGTTTTAATAAAACATGTCTTTTCTGAAACAAATCTTTTATCAACTAATATTTATGACTATCACATTTTGTACTTAAAAAACATGTTTTTCTTTGTATCACATTATTACAACCATGTTTTTTCTTATTTTAAGTAGAATCATTCTTAGAAAATATATTTTATACTACTAATAAGGTACTAAATATGACGTTAAACAACTAAATAGCATCCTGGCAACAAAACGGACAAAATAAAAATAATTTAAACTTTGGGTACAAAAAATCAACAAAAAAAATTATCACTAAGTAGGGACTCCCCCCGTCGCACAAACTGTAATGGGAAATCGTCTAAATGATCATGCGAGACATGAAGATCTCGCAAATTCCGCACTCCAAGTGGCTGAACAAGCGATGATAACTCGCGCAATTGATGATCGACAGGGTCCGCATCTTCTTCAGAATCAGTCCCGTGTATACTGACATTTTCTATATCTTCAGGCTTAGAACATGATGATTGGTACTCCGCTTCTAATTTACTTCCTTTCCTCTTGCAAAAAATGTAAACGTGACATATTTGGGCCGAAATAATAAACATGACACTAGTACATCATTCAAAAAGTGTTACACAAAAGGTCGCTACCGGGTAAAAAACACCCATACTGCCTTTGAAAGTCCGTCCCGGTGGCTCCGCACGGGCAAACAGATCGACACTTCGCTCACGCCTAGCTGCATCCCCTCCCGAGAGGTAC
Source organism: Mecyna flavalis (assembly GCA_949319885.1). Classification (NCBI taxonomy): domain Eukaryota; kingdom Metazoa; phylum Arthropoda; class Insecta; order Lepidoptera; family Crambidae; genus Mecyna; species Mecyna flavalis. The sequence continues at coordinate 7,324,530 of OX439435.1, read as the reverse complement.
CTAAGCAGCCGAAAACCTGCAGCGACTTGTCGAAGAAATATCAGCATGAGAACCACACTGGTGGGTTATTTTTTACCCGGTAGCGCCTCCTCCCGGGTTAATGACAACGCTCGCTAAATGCGAACTGGTGATCACAAAACCGACCTGTGTTTAAAAAATTCGACACCAATTTTTCTATACGTCTACAATTAAAAGATTTAAAATTACCAGTAACATAAATATAATGTCTGGTCCCAATTTGTAAACAATAGCCCAAAATAAGATTAAGGGTGGCAAACAAAACAGCTATTAAAAAGACAGCTTCACAAAAACAGGCAATCACCGCCGTTCAGCATATTAAAACAAACCGTCTGCCACGTCCTCGTATTTATCTTGAAAGTCCTGCGGTATAATTGTTGCAAGGAGGCAGCGGACGACTCGGGCGAGCCGAGGCAATGTGCGGGCGGAATGTAAACAATCTGTATGCAAATCAACGGCGCGTCGCGCGTACGATAACGTCACGTTGACACGGATTCTTTTTGTTGCGCGACGTCGCGGTCGGCGTTGTAAAGAATTTAATACGTGCTTTTCTCCGTTTACTTTTAATGGTTCGCAGTCCGCGAACTATTTAGCAGTTTATTTTTAGTTCACTTTTGCTTTTAGCACTTTATGTAACACACTAACTGATTACATTCTTGGAATGAATTTAATTTTCATTCCAAGAATGTAATTGTAACTGTAACATACAATGTAATTGTAACTGTAACATACAATGTAATTGTAACATTCTAAGAATGTAAAAAATGCAAAAAATGAGCACAAAATTATGTAGCATTTATTCACGAACGCCATAACAGATCACGGACAGACCACGGTCGATTATGGCGTTGCTGTATCGTAAGTGGTAACAAATAAATACACCTTTTTTCGTATTAATAACAGTAATAGTCTTAGTTTGGAAAGCTGGTAAATTAACAAACAAAAGAGCAATTCTTTCGATGCTTACTTATTGAAGTAGTTTTTCTTTATAAAGGAAATATATTTTAGGAGAAACACATCTATTACATAACGACTTAAGAAAATTATGGCTTACAGATTAACTTATGTGGAAATACAAGTCTGATAAAAAAGTTGTATGCCGTCTTTACAAAGGTTCCCTTATATGCTAATAGGAATGACGCAACTATCTATCTTTTATCAAGCAATCGCTGAAAAAATATAAAAATATTTACAGAAAAGTATAAAAATATATTCGATTCGACTATAAATTAAATGTGAGGAGGCAAAGTCACAAAAATACCGTGAACACGTGAAACCGGATTTAAAAGACGACGCAACGATATTAAAGAACTTTTATCTACATCCATACATAAGTATCTGTGGCTGCATCGTAATGTTTACATTTTAGTATCGGTAACCGATACTTTAATTACGTTCAAATTTCGAACGTCTTCTTAAAAAGTAAAAATTAATGGATTTGAAGCTAACATATGTAAGCAAAACATCTTGATGTATTTTCAAAGGTACCAGGAGAGCATAACCGCAGCGTAACTATTCATTAAATCAAAGAGTTTGAAAGACGCGAGCTTGCCTAGCTTCTTGTTCTTCTCTGCTCTCCTGGTACTACGGATTATATTCCACGCGGTTTCACATCGATCCTGACTTTAAAATAGACATTTATCGTATGAATGAAGATAAAGTTATGTATGTGACTGTACATAATTAGGCATTAAAATACTCATGTGATCCTAAAACCACATTAGTATTTTAATGACCCTCATTATGCAACAGTCACATAAATAACTATTATGTATGCCAAAGTTATGAATATACATATGGTTCGTACGGAAGTTACGAAGAGAATTAAAATATTTATGACTCTGACCTCACATACCTCGAAATTGTGATCTTTGTAAGGTTATATATGGGCAGGAAAAGTGTATGCATATTTATACATACTAATGTTTCAAATGCGAAAATAACTCTGTCTGTCTGTAAAGCGTAATAACGATTTCACGCTTATAATTTGGTACACTGGTGGTCTGGTGAAAATAATAAATGATGACCTGTTATCATTATTATGTTAGAGAACCTACAAAACGTTTCACTCAATCTGAAAAAAAATCTGCCACTTAATTACCATTTTTGATTCTGATTTCATAACACATGACATGTGCTTAACCTACTTTCTTTGGGATCAGATCAATATGTGATGTCGACCAATTACATTCTCATAATATCTGGGAAAAAATATACGCATAATTTTCACAGATCTCGATCCCTTCCGTCACAAAAGCTACATATTTATTCATAAATCCATTGAAAAGACATTTGTACGAGCATTTTAAGACAGTAACGACGTTACAAATACAGGAGGCCTGATGAGCGTCAAAAGAAATATACGGAGTTTATTTGTCAAAGTAATATTTCTTTGTAGGAATACCCGGATAATCGTTAATGCTGTGCCCCGGGCGAAATCCCTTGTATAGATTGCGGTATCACCATAAATAACTGCGTAACTGTTTTTATGGAGGAGAAAATTACTCTTTTCACTCACTGCCTTTTATATACCGAGAATTTTTGTTTACGATTTGTAAGTCTGAGACATTGATGGTGTTAAAGGCCGGTATTGGGGGGTGCTGTAGCTAAAGTTTTGGGAGCTCGTTTGAATATAAATGAGACAAGATACCTACAGACTTTATTTCGGACAGAAACGATACTTTTTACAGGCCGCAAAGTCGTGAATAAGATGACCGTGTATTATAGATACTGTGGTATCTGGGAAGTTTTTAATATTCCTATTTTTAGCCGATACAACTCTTATAGAATAGACGTTAATTTTCAAAAACAGCATCAATGTTATGTGGCATAATATATTACATATCACGAACTTATCTGTCAGTATAATAAATAAAATAAAATGAATTGTGTCATCCATTTATAAAAATAATACGTTTTATGGACTCAACTTGCAGATAATACTTTTTGATAGTCTTATAGAAAAGCTTAACATTATGTATAGGGATGTAGCGATTTGATACCAATACAAAATGGTCAGTAGTGAAACCGGCCGTTTGTATCCATGGTTTAAAATTTACTTAAGCTTAGACCTTGTTATATATACGTTAGGCATTCCTAGGTCAAAGAAATAGCTCCTCGGCCTAGCAGAGATTTCCTGGCTGCCGTCCAACCGGCTGCAGCATGTTTATCAAGACTGCACTTTTTACGGCCGTGTTACTGGGTTAATAGAATGTTAAGCATTCACGAGTTAATATGAGTAGGTTCAAATTATGCAGCTTTTGTACTTAGAAAATCTATGTCACGGAGCCAAAACTAAGTAGATTAAGTCTGACTTACGTAAATAACATGGCTTTATACAAAATGTAATCATTGATTTGGCGCAATGTTTGAGAAGTCGTTAAGTTCGTCGCTATAACACCAAGAGTTTGCGGTTTTCCATCCCCACACGGTGTGCATGAACATTATTGTGTATATTTAGAAAACAAGTACCGTATATAAGTTATGTTTGTCCGTTATCTGGCACCTATATAGTACGAGCTACGCACATACATAATGGTTAGTTTGAGGCTGGATGGTGCTATGTAAATAGTGTTTAGAAAATTCTTTTACAAATCTACAGCTTTTATAGTTCCGTGTTTATTTATTTAACAGATACTCTCGAGATTTATGCCGTAGTTATTTTACTATAATTTTATTAAATGCAGCATTTATACATTCATTGTTTATGATGGTACAGCATATTGTATGCTACAAGCCAACATTCCATTACGTAAAACTCATGATCAGCACAACAATACTCGTAGCCTACGAGAAAATATGCCGTACGCTACAAGCGCTACGCGCCGTAGCACAGCTACGACGTTTCAACATCGTAAATTTTCTGACCCGATAAACGACACGTTCAATTTTACCATTATTATTTCTGGGTCCAGTAAATTTATAAGTTGACTAAGATCTTTTGTGCCATAACATATTTAATAACTTGGGTTATTATCGTTTTTCTTTTAAATGCCTGAAGGCGGCAAACGAGCCAACGGGTCGCCTGATGGTAAACAATCACCGCCGTCCATGGACATCTGCAACACCAAAGGGATCGCTGATGCGTTGCCGGCCTTTTAAGAAAGAGCATTATTTTTCCACACCTTTGCTTCTTTCTTATCTTAAAATATTTCGCCTACATGTTTATAAATGTGTTGAATTAAAAAAAAAGATACCAGCTTTTTTTTACACGTTATTAAGTAGAGCTGTGGGTATAATAGGTCACGATCAGGAAATATAGTATATTACTTACGGTATGCTTCAATTGAAAAATCATGGAAAACTGTAGAGTTATTTTTGTATAAGCATAGATAGTATTCAATTAGTCTTTTAAAACAATATCTTTATTGTTAGTAATACAACATCCCATCCAAATCCAAATCCGTATACACTTAAAATTTTTGAAACGACTTAGGGCCGGTATTTCAATGTAACCTTATCTTATTGCTTAAGTTAAGTATAACATTTAAGATAAGTATTACTTTTGACAGGTAAAAGTGTATGACTTTAGTGCCGCTTAACTTTAATCCTATAATGAAATACACTTAAGTCATACTTATTATCATTCCCGGATTAAGATCAAGATAAGTATATATTGAAATACCGGCCCTTAGAAATATTCTTTGTCTTAAGAAATAAATGAAATATTACATTCCGAGAATAACCAAAAGCCGGATATTAATTTCATCATGAAACAAAATGGTTTCTCATAAAAGGGAAATGATGACAACTGTTATTACACCTTATAATGTTGATTTTATTGTTATGGTTCCGCATAGACTTTGGCCCATGGCACCGTCACCTCATAACAATACGCCATAACAATTTTCTCCTATTGATCACATAACGTGTCTCTAAATGTCCTGTATGGGGAAATTCTGTTTTATTCCACGTTTTTATTGCTCTGCAGTTATGACATTTACTTTGCACACGAAGTGGATATATTTTAAGTGAAAAAAATTCACGTAATATCCGATTCAAATGCTATTAGGATAATACCTTATGGAATTGAGCGAAATATTACGTCAACTGCGTGATGACTTACACACACACATATTATTATTGTGCATTGCTAATGCCACAGACAAGCGCAGTTGACGTAATTTTTCGCCCCATTCCAAAAGGTATTATCCTAATAGCATTTGAACCGGATAGTACATTATACAAGGTTATCTTGTCTGATTTTTAAAATTACTTGAAGATCAGATGAGCCTACAGTCTGGCAGCACATTGAACGACGCTTCCTGGTGAAGTGTCCCTCAATGGAATAGGCCGCAGTGGCCGCTTACCATCAGGTGGGCTGCGTGTCTGTCTGCCAACTGACATAGTATAAAAAAAACTTCTTTTCTGTTGATTTTAAAATTAAGATAAATTACTATTGGCAGCCCACACAATTACTTTAATATATAATTCTGATCCTTTCAAGTAAATTATAATTATTCAATATTTATTTATAGATGCATGATATTTGCAAAAGTTACTTGCATATTTATTATTTTTGGTTTGGATTTATTCTTACTTTATCTTTAGAAGATATTGCAATTACGTAAACTTATTACAGCTGAAAGTTATTAAATCGAAGTTTATAAATGCACCAGGTTCAACCTAATTCAAAGTCTTAAGCACGCTTCACTCACGCAAATAAATTTAAAGTCAAGTACCCATGAACAGTATTCGACGACATACTTACATTTAAACACACACAATTCTAGTTTATTACTCGTAGCTAAAACGTTCTAACTTGCTTACTAACTAAAGTCATTAGCGCTTTAGTATACAGTACGGTGAATGCAAACTTGTATAACAGAAATAAAAACTCCTTGGATTTACTATGGCGTGAACGACTGATTAAACAAACAAGGATTATATCAAACTACTTGAGTCATTGAGTCGTAGAAAAAATTATACTGTCTGTTTTATTCGATATTAACGCATACGGTAGACAGGCATACAGCCCACTTTACTATAACCGGCTACTTCAGCCTTCTTCATTGAGGGCCATCTTATCAAGAAGTATTTAATTGCTTAATGAGCTGCTGCACTATATGCTCCTCTAACCTTAGACTCTTTCATTTCTAGTTCTCAGGCCCTTACATTAATATTGACGAACGACGACGTCGTGGTGGCAGGTTTCACTTGTGAGGTTAGTCGCTTAAAAAGTTCTACCACCAAGTTCGACATTGGATTTTTTTTTTCGGAGGAGAATGCGTTTATGCACCATAACCGCAGGCTAGCTAGACCCACGGCCGTGTGTGGGACTCGAGACTAAAAAAAGCGTCCACTACCCAATAAACTCCCCCGGTTTCCCCTTAACACCCGATTGGGACGAGCCGGTGCCAGCTTTGCTATTGACCGGCCTTGGATATGGCTCAAGGCGGGAATTAAATCCACTTCCTCTGGATTGTAGAACCGATTTGTTTGAATGCTTTTTTACGAAGGCTTTATCGGTGTGAACTTAATAACTACTTTGAATAAACCATTTTACAAGCTTATAAAGTTTAGTTATAAATTGAATGAGCAGACCAGAACTTCCAAAAGCGGCTAAATGTTCGGATAGACTGCTTGTCGTACAATAAAGCTAATTAGTTAACGAAATGAACAGTAACCGAAGTTAACTTGAGCTAATTGAAAGCAACAATCGTTAGACGTTAAACGGTTTCATTAGACGACTATTCTAAGCGATTCAGGTGAACGGAACGCAATACGCCGATTCGGATCGTCTAGTCCTTGTCAGCGCGAATACGTAAACTGAAGGCTCTGCTAAATTTATTGTCTTTGCTCACTCAGTTGCGGCAAATAGTAGAGGTGTTTATTCGGTTGATATTTTGAAGAGAACAGTTAGAAACATCAGCGTTACGCTACGTAAAACTCCGGTGGTAGTTTCATTTATCTATAGTATAGTTTTTCATTTCGATGATTTTACTGTCATGAAGATGGGTAAGTATTGGCTTGACTACCACTTCAAATGCGGATTAGTGGTCACAAAATCTAGCATTATTTAAAAAAAATGACATAAACCAGTCCTGGGAATTAAATCCAGATTCCTGCCTGGTACTTAAATATCTAAGCCATCGAGGTGGAGAAAGGTCAAGAAAAATTTTAGTAAGCAATAATAAAGAAATAATTTACTTCACAGAGTACCTATACATAATATATTTGGAAGACATCTTTATAAATATTTCTTTTTTGTCGTAACAGATTTATTTTTGTCAATAAGATTTATTTATAAAACTTAGAAAAGTAACGAAAGTAGACTCTTTTAAGTTAACTGGGGTTTATTTTTATCAAAAGTTGTAAATACATTTTCTTTTCAACCGTGGAACGCGAAATTTATTTTTAGTAAAAGTTTTGATAGCCCTTAAATCTTATATTGTTAGGTATCTTAAGTTACACTTTTGTTTCAATTAAGTAATTCAGCTAGAATACGCAAGCGTTTCCTATCTTCGCATAAGCTCTAATACATATTTATCCTGCCAAACCAATCAAAACCTAATATCCATTGCATGCGAAGTTGCGCCTCGCTTCATACATAATCACAACTTTGAGAGTGCATATGAGCTGCAGTAGCAAATCCAATGATCTGCGTCTCAACTAGTTCACTTTCTAGCCAGACAGGATTACTGTAAGCTACTCACGGGCTTAGAACTAATTTTGAAGTCAGAATTTTCATTATTTTTACATTTTTTTATTCATAAATATTTGATGGTGTGTCAATTTCGATAGGTTACTCGATGTGTTAAGATGTTTGATCTGTCTAAAGATTAGATAGAGTAAAAAGTGTAATCTTTTAGAATTATATACATATTATAATAATACATTTGTAGAGATACATTTGCATTGTATAGAATCCTGATAGTATCAACAATGTTAACTTTGCTATACAGTAACACATTAAATGTTATAATTCAGTAAAATTAAATTTATTTTTCATTCAAAGAATCCTGAAGAGTCTGTAACCTTGGCGGTCATGCTCGCTAAAATGTGCTTGGGGTGGTGGCGTTATGTGTCGGGTGGTTACATTCCCTCTAATATGGTTGAGTGAAATTATGGCTGGCACATACGTCATACTTGTGCTGCAGGTGCCACCTTTGGGCACTGGTCTTCCAGGGCTCACGGATTTTTCTAGATTATAGTCTCATTCTTATACTTTATACTGTATGGCTTGGTATTCTAAAACTAATCAGTAATTGTAACAAAAAAATTGTAAACAAACATGGCGATGAAAAAGAGTAACTGTCGAGTTTCTTGCCGGTTCTTCTCGGCAGATGACTGCATTCCGAAGCCGGTGGTAGAGTCACTCTGTAATTGACGATTCATAAATACTTGATACAAGTTTACATGAATAAAGAATATTTTGATTTGATTTGACATAATTTATTTTCGTAGCGCTGACTTGCATTCAATGATGGAAGCCTTTGGAGCGAATGGAGTGGAATAAAGTTCCACTAGGAGTTTTTTTAATATTACCGATGTTAACTTTTAATAAATAATGATAAAAAAATCTTAGAGTACTCCTTCCAAATTCGAGGTAACCAGCTGTAGTTATGCTATTTAAGTAAGAATTAAAATCCACAATACCTTACAAATTTTCAGCTCTCGTTTGTTAAATACATTTTCACTTAATAATAATGGGTGTTGTAATAATAATGGGTGGTGTTGTTGTGTTCACATAACTTAATGTTTGATAGGTTATTTTGATCCCATTTTTTAAACATATTGACCACACATTGAATATACAGAACTAATTCAGAAAATTTTCTGCAAAGGAAGCCGAGAATCAATTCGGTCGGAGCTGGTTTTGCAAACCTGACACCAGGGATGAGAAAATCGGGTTTCCTATGTGAAATATAAATCCCTTACCTCGACTTGCTCGAATATTAAATACTCGGAAACGTATACTTGCATAGCGATGCAATCGATGTTTTGTTCGATACTTTGGTGAGACTGTGCACCAAAGTTTTGAAACTGTTGTTGAATGGTGTTTATTCGAACGAATTTTATGCGGAAAAATATTCTACGTGTTGTTTCATCATAGCACGTAAAATATTTTTTCAGCAAGTTATATTATTAATTTTACAGATTTCCTCTCTTTCTTCTCTACAATTTCATTGTATAAAATGGGGCACCCTATCTGATACGCTTCCACGTAAAATAGAAAACGAGACTAGTAAAATTTTTTACTCAGACAGTTTTCTGGTGGGCAACGCTTTTGTGCTTGCTGGTGTTAAAAATGTCCATGGGCGACGACGATCACTTAATATCAAAGTTTACGTACCTACTTACAATTATGACGTACTTCATAACTAGTTTGTAGTAACTCCACTTAACCTAGTAGTTAGCAAAATCATCTGTGTCGTTGTGATACTGACAACAAATACAGAATAAAACTCAATTTAAAATTCTCAGACTTCTATAATTTATCATTTAAGATAAAACTTACAATATCTTCACTTGGCAACAACTTTCCCCTCTATACCGTCATCCTCTGGTCTAAAAATAACAAAAAAAAATGATAACAACTTTCAGATAACAAAATAATATGAATGCCTTATTTACGCCCATTCACAAAACGTTTTGGTAAATTATTGCTTGTATTTGGAAGAAAATAGGTAATGTCAAACGGAAAGTCTCTTTTTATCCTTAAACGTGTGGAATAAACGGATGAAGTTTCCGAATTATATGTTCCAGGCGGTGAATGCGAGGAAAATTGTGAAGGAAATGTTATACCCGTACCTTCTACTTTATTTATAGCATATTATTTTTCGCTAGTCCGGTCGTGACTGTATATTTGATGTAGGATTTAGAGGACAATAAATTAGTGGTTGTAATCTTTTGGATCTTCTTGAAAACTGATTCAAGACCGATTTGGAGTATTTCTTGAGAAGTCGGCTAAAGTAAAATTAACATTCATAAAAGTAAAATCTCAGGTATCTCTTGCAAGGTATAAACATAAACATTTGTGTGGGTATATATTGTCTGTTTATATAATTTTGGGTGTTGCTATGATATGTTAATGTATATAATTTACCAACAAACAATAAATTTTTATCCGATGTCCGGTATTCATCATTTGATTTTTACATGCTAAGTTTGGCTGGATGACGCTGTGTGAGTAATGTCCAAGGATGTGTTATCATAATAATTTATGCAGGTATGTACGCCTACCTGCATAATATTATAATATTACATGTGACATGTAGTCAATCTTTTGGTATGCATTCAATTGAATGCAGCATATTCCATTAAAGGCTTCATTGCTAAGTATCTTTCAACATGCTGACATACTACAAACTCCTCTGATATTAGCTTATGATATCTAAAAGTAGACGTAAATGTTAATGTTACAGGTGAAATCTGCCACCATAACAGCTTTGGCTGTGTTCCGGCAAAATAAATGTGGGAGCCAGTACACTTGTAATTAGAGGCTCGAAGATCAGATGAGCCTACAGTCTGGCAGCACATTGAGCGACGCTTCCAGGTGAAGCGTCCCTTAATGGAATAGGCCGCAGTGGCAGGGCCATTAGGTGGGCTGCGGGCCTGTCTTCCAACTGACCTAGTATGAGAAAAAATATAAATTAGTGTGTCTCTGGCAGCTTCACCCACACCTATTTTCAAGATCAGGTAGAATTGCGTAGCTTTTCATCCTAACGTGGGTGTTAGACCTTTGTCAGTACACTCACAAGTGAGTCTACACCTACAAATAGCAGAGTTGAGTTCCCGCACTGCAAACACGATCTGAAATATCTGAATTTCTCTTGTTCCGTTCCTAGAAGCGAATAAGCTTATACTAACTCCTGCAACTCTCACTCCCTAACTATATTACATTCAAAGTTTTAATTGGAAAACTAAGTAATTGCCTTATATTAAAAACATACAAAATTAAGCTGTGTCCACAACATTTTTCGGGTCGCAGAAAAGTTACACTTATAACCAAAAGTTTCAGTAATCCTAAACTTTTAGGGCGGGTTCAAAGATTAATTGGGTACTTCCTTGAAGAACTTCGACAATTAGGTCAGCAATTACTCCGAGATAACACAATTTATTACGATCAGCTGAATATTATATAACAACGTTATTGTTTTTAAACTAAGGTGACATTATCGGTCGAACAAAACTGTTTTGTAATCGCCAAATCGCATTTGGCAAGCGTAATGATTTAGCAATTTTTTTTGTGCCCTTGATTTCTCGTTTTTAATGATACTTAATAGTAGTTAAGTTTAGTTTCTTAGTTCTGTGTATTCTATGTTGTTCGAGTTTCTTTAATGTAATGTGGTGGCAATTTATTTTCATTTTCACATGTTAAAGCAATTCTCACATAAAATTATGGCAAATATGGCTAAACTCCAACATGCTTAACACCTACACAGTCACGTGTTGTAATAGAAAATCTTGTCAAACAAAGAAGATTGTTACATCCTCTTATCAGGTCTGCTGCGGCTCCCGGGGGAAATAGCATACGTGCCCGGGAACGGCGTTTCTGGATCGGCTGTAATGCCGTGTCGAGCGTCACTATCTGCGGCGGAGCGGTGGACTTGTACCTTGTTTATAATTTAATTTGTTTCTTTTTATTTCTTGGAGCGGTCAGTCTAGCGGTTTAAGTACCTCTGGTGAACTGAACATGCGGTTTGATTGAGCGTTACAAGCGCGCTGAAATATACATATCTTTACAATGTTTCTACTCGCGCCTATACATATCTTTACAATGTTTCTACTTACGTTATTTTTTGTTATAACCGCACTCTGTAGTAGCTATTACTACAAAGTGCGGTTATGCAGGCATGGTGAAAGTTGGTAGTATACTATGGGGTTGGGGCCCTGGACCTCAAGATCCCAACTATAGACAAAAGAATAGGCAGGGTGCCTAAACCATTGAGAGGAAGTAGAAGTCTTACTTAGATACAAATATGTCAAAGTTCCAGAATTAGCGTGTTGTAAAAGAAAAATCTTTCAAACACTTCTTTGGCGAATGTAAAGTATATTCGCTTCCAAAACAGTTTAAACGATACAAAGCGTTCTAAAACCCATCAAATCAGCCATCGCAATTTAACCCTCGCCTCAAACCATCCAGCTTTTGTCGCATTAAGAACAATGGTCGAAGAAAATCGCGTATTCGAAAGCTATTATTATTCCGTGCAAGAATGCAGCTCGTCGGGAACAATTCGTAATCGGCCCATTTTGATGCACTTTGGCTTCACGAGCCACGTATTTGTGGTCAGGCTTTATCCGGTGCGACCACAAATTGAAACTGTTAACGTTTGAAGTTTTGGTGCTATTCAGACGAAGGCTGGTGTGGAATACGAATCGGTGCTCGAGGCGACCGCAATGACGCTAGTGTTTCTACTGTTTGCGTGGAACGGAGTGTTTGTATCGCTTTTGAAATATTTAATTGTCGCGGTTGTTCTTTGTCTGTGTTATTAAAACAATCTTGCATAGGCGATTTTTGATGTTCCATTTTCCATTTTTGCTTTTTGGTTTTTGGGCTTAAAGTTAGAGTTGTGAATTCACGGATTACTCTAAAAATATATTATGTAAAGTGTTCTATACTACTTCGTTTTATAAGACCGATATCGGATAGTTATTACAAGTCTGGAGGACGTGGATTTCAAAATAAACATTTTTGAAGGCAATATTCTCACGGTTATTGAAGTATAATTCTACGTTATAATTGAAAAGTATCTGCTAACAATAATTATTATTATGTAACATTTTTTTTTAAATCTTCTTATCTTAGAATCTTAGAAAAGAGATCTTAGAATAGGAAATAACTTTTAAGAAGTGACATTTTTAAAAATGCATTATTTCTCGATGATTTTACAAAAACCATCAGAACAAATAGGTACTATGAAATACAGAAACAGATAATATATTAGATAAGATATTCATCATAAACCTAAAACGTCGCTTTTCAATTGTTAAGGCCTTTATTCGTTGAATTTGAAGCTCGATTAATTTATGAATGCAGCACCGGCAAATTGGTAAATTGAAGTAGATACCGTCTCGAATTCCAGTCCACGGGTGAATTTCATTATGGTCTGTCTTCGCGCGGTATTAAAATTTATGCAAATTGCAAATACCGCGTGATAAATTAGTACATTGTAACCGTTGAGAACGCGTGTCGAAGTTAATAAATTGACTCCTTATTTTGATGATTAAAGCTGGCAGAGCGCGCAATTTAAGCAAGAATTGTTTAAATTTCTTAAGGTAAATTCTCGAGTACGAGTATGGCGAAATTAATAAGATTTCGGCGTACCTACCACTGTAGGTACATTTTCATGTTTGCCTTTTAAACCTTTTTTGGCCATGATCTAGGGATCTTGGGTTCAATTCCCGAGTCGAACTAAAAGTGTCAGTTTCGAACACAGCACGGGTTTGTAATCATTATCTATATATCTATAATCTATCTATACAGTATGACAGGAAATGCGCGGGACATATTTAAACCCCAAATAGTTGATGCTTCCGTAAAACAAAATAAGTATAAATCAATAAAAACTCTGGTAAATATCTGTCAATAACCTTAGTCGAAACCTGAAAATCCGCGTAACGTGCGGGCACTCTTCCCTTCACAGTACCTATTTCGTGCACTCGTTCATTACTCAAATTATTGTACTCGCGTACAATTTGAGTTTGGGGCGCACATTGGTTTGCGGGCGGCAAAAAGTCCAATTTTAGAGTAGATCTCTGTAGCGAAGTTTTATATTTTATCATAAAGAAGACACCTATTACAACGTATTACAGCATGAATTAACCATGTAACTATTTTGAGTACTGCGTAAACGATACAGAAAGGAACACTAAACGAAAATAGTACTTTCTAAGCGAACTTTTGTTTTTCTTTGATCATGACATACTCAAAACCTATATGATTTTGTTTTAATTCCGGTATTTTTTACCCTTTTTCATACCTTTTTTTAATATGAAAACAATATTCTAACACAATTTTATTTAGATTTTATATTTATTAGAATTTGTTACATTCTGAACGATTTTTTTTCACTTTTTATGTCTTTTAACGTTCATAACTATCTAGCTCCCGGCTGCTCCCGGCTAATTTATACATTGTATTAAAGGTACAAGTCTCCTCAAGAAATAAACACCAAATCCAGCTGCCACCATCTGCCCCCTTATGATTATGACAACATTTACTAGCCTAACGCACAAAAGACATGTAATTGGGGTATTGGTAATAAGTTATAAAATCGTTATTTAATGAGACGATTGTTATTTAAATGCATAAGGAATCATTCATTAAGGTGTTTTGTATTATTTAAATATTAAAAAATCATATATGTAGTGTCTTTTTATATTTTAAAAGAAAAATAATTAAACAAATATTGTCTTTAAATTTATTCATTAGCTAACCTTAATGAATAGGTGTCTTATGGTAACTATGATTTATAAATCTAACAGAAATGATATTTAGTCTCGTTAACCTTTTTGGACCTTAGAAAGTAACTACAAACCATGTCAACCGTAACATTGTTATATTTGGAACTAGCCAAAATCGCGTCTTGCAATAAAGACCCGAAAAGTGTATATACTTAAAAAGTAAATACTTTTACATAACTGAGTTTTCTCTTGAGAACTTCTAAAACAGAGCTGAAGAAAAATTTTATCCCAAGATTGGCTCAAAAGTGGCAAGCAGCTAATCGTACCAAAATCCGTTTGCTTATTAATTATAAAGAATGGTTGGCATTAAGTCTAACATTTCCTACAAGTGCTTCTATTATAAGTGATGATGACGATGACAATAATTCACCAGGGCCTTCCAGAGGATCACAAGCACAACTAACTAACAGGACGACCAAAAAAGCCATTTCAGGAGTGTTTTTCCCGCATAAGACGCTATAAGATAACAAGGGAGAAAGTGAGAGGATTTAAATATGTCTGCTGCAGAAAAACTAAATTCATTTATAAGTAGCCTACTATATAAAATATATATAAAAGCCAAGACAAAGAACACACTGTCTCTTCATAAAGATGTGCTAGCTTGTTAGTTAGTAACAATAATTGGTTATTTTAATTTTTTGTTGTCACTTTTAACTGTACTTTTACATTTTTAAATTTAGTATGACTTATGTTCATAAAAAACAAGTATTTGATAAAAAAAAATAGTAGGAAATACATTGTACTAATTTTATTTCTTTGAAAACGCTGTTTATATATATAATATATGTTTAGTACGTTTACCATTATGCTAAAAGAACATTCAAAAATAAACAATAATATTATGATAAAGTAGGCATTAGATCACATATCTACTCAAAAAATAATATTTTCCGCCCGTCCATACAAAGCGTCCCACTGTGGGGCGTAACCAGCCGCTCAGCACACGGGAATTTTAGGTAGTTCATGCATACATAAATTATTAGGATAATTATGATAAAATTAAGGATATATTTTTTATAGCGAATTGGACTCTAAATCGGATTCTGAACACTCTCCTTAAATATGTCCCTCGGGTTACCTAACATGCTGTATATATATATAAAACTCAAAGGTGACTGACTGACTGACATAGATATCTATCAAAGCACAGCCCAAACCACTGGACGGATCGGGCTGAAATTTGGCATGCAGGTAGATGTTATGACGTAGGCATCTGCTAAGAAAGGATTTTGATCAATTCCCACGGGAACGGGAACCACGCGGGTGAAACCGCGGGCGGCCGCTAGTTCCACATGTTTGTCAAGCGCGGCGATTAAGACAATAGCCAAAGAGGCCTTTGCCCTGCAGTGATAATAAATATGCTGGTATCATTATATTATTAGAAAACATATAACGTATAGAAAGGGTGTTTCTATGTATAATATGTATGTATTTACAAAAAAAAAGTATATAAGTAATGTTTATCCGTTGTCTGGCACCCATAGCACAAGCTAATGCTTAGTTTGGGGCTAGATGGCGCTGTGTGAATAATGTCCAGAGATATTTATTATTTATTATTATTATTATTATTAAATGTGTGTTATTTCTTTGGTCAGCTCTCTATGGCTTTTGTTTCGTTGAATTGTCATCTCGTATTACACACAATGTTCGATTCTTCTATTGAAACAGGTATTTACTTCGCTTACAATTCTTGTCATGTTGCTTGGTACGGAACGCCAGATATTTTCAATTCCGTTAAAGTTAATAAACCTTCCTATACTCTGTAGTTGCGTGGGCGTTTGAAGATCAAAGGTTATGAAAGGAATTAATATATAAAGGAATTTTTACTGTTCATTAATATTAATAATCTAAACAATTTGTTTCAAATCCGTGCTAAAAATAGCCTGCGTCGGGTCTGAAAAGGCTTTATAAGTATGGTATAGGTACTACATATTTACAGTTATGTTTTAGTAATCTCCACTCAATAAAACTGGATCTAGTTGGTGGTAGGAATTTAAGAGTTCGACCGGCTAGCTACCACCTACTCCCACAGGTAAAATCTGCCGCCATAACAGCTCTGGCTGTGTTCTAGCAATAATAATAAATACCTATATCTGCTCGAAGATCAGATGAGCCTACAGAGTGGCAGCATATTGAGCAACGCTTGATGGAAAATCTCTATCAATGGAATAGGCCGCAGTGGCTGCTTACCATCAGATAGCCTGCGTACCTGTCGGCCAACTGACTGAGCATAAAAAAATCTTCATTTCAGCAACGGAGTAAATCAAAGAAACGATTCGAAGAAATAGTAAAGCTTCATCAAATTAACATATTATACAAGACTAAATTGAACCTCAATGCTGTGCGTTAAGTTGTCTCATGAAATATTGATAAGTCAAGAATGGCGAGTCTTGAGTTGAGAACTTGAGATCGATTATAAACGACTAAACTTTTTCTGATATCTATAAATTAAGTTCCGTAGTTTCCAACAATATCAAAGATAGTCGTTTTTTTTTAATCTATTATCTAATCCTGCTCATACTCGTATAAGCCTATATGTATAAGCCCTTTCATAGTCTCAATTGCTGATAGGTAAAAACCTATGAAGCTGTTTGTTTTTATTTTAGTAGGTAAAAATTGCGTGAATAAAAAGCTGCAAACACTTTTGCATTGTTATCTAATGACGATTTTTTTTTTCATATAATTGAATATCGCATTACCTTCTGAATTTCTGATATAGTTCTGTTTTACCAAAGTTTGACCAAAATAGGTATTCTTCAAACGGGTTTGAAAATGTTCCATCAATGTTTGCTTTAACGCTTGGTTTTTTAAATCAGGATATTAATGAAGTCCTGCAAGGTGTGTACAGGTGATCTAAACATGGAACGTCCGTCGAACCTCGATGGATATCCAGGACACTGTGACCCCACTTGAAGTTAATGAGATGAAAAATTATGGTCGTCCAACTGTGTTGACCCCTTTCGCACCCCTAGTTTTTACTTTGCTCATCCAGTATAAATAACTCATTGTGTGGTTATCTTTGGAGGCTTGCGTGAGAGTTTTTTAGCTGTATTTTATGGGGTAAGTTTTATTATCTTCGGAACATAGCTGTGACCGGGAAGTTTATCTCACTATTTTTTGTGAAGCGTAAACTTAATCAGTGTAAAACGCAATGTACACACAGATAGGGAAAAGGGTGGTTACATTGATTTTTATCATAAAACTGTTATTACTATCCGTTTCATTGACGTACGATTTTGTGGTCACTTGGTATTGTGGTGATAACACTTTATTAGAAAAAAAAACTGAAATCATGAATGCAGTACTATAATGCCAGGTCGAGTAATAAGGTTAAGTGAAAGAGGCAAAATGGATGTATTTTCAAAGTAGTAGCAAAAACGTACTCTATTTTATGACGTGGTTAAGTTGATTATTTTAAAATCACTGGATACATTTCTAACGTTAAGTTTTTCATTAAATAAATATTTAAGGCAGACGCCGCTTAAATTTGGGACTTACAACAGTTAAAAGCATTCAGTTAGCCATTTAGTACCTCCATGTTGAGACAAGTTAATCTGTTCAAATGCCGGTTTTGTTCAAATCTCACATCTAACAAGGTTCAAAGCATATCAGATGCACCTATGTGGAGTCAAACACAATATCTTCAAGTTACATGTCCGCCACACAGGCACGGACTCTGGCGGAACGAACGGCTAATGCATCTCACGGTCGAACGCATTTTGATTGGACCGAACTAAACCGAGCCATTGTTGTCCGAACATTCGCTTTACAATACAAAAGATTTTGAACAAGCAACGTTTAGCGAATGGTTGAAGATACGTTGATAAAAAATCGTGTGTACATTTTTTTATATCATTGGAACCAGGTCTTCTTTCTCTTTGTTCCGTTCGTGTATCAGGCTAATGATCAGGGTATGTTTGCACCATGATCCAAGATTTTAGTCCAGTTAAATACATCGGAGCAACTACTATAATAATATGATCATGGCTACACGTCCATTTAATTCGCAGGTTGTTTCGCATGTTTTCCGTAATCGCTGGGGTAGTCCCGTTGGTAAGTCAAAGGCTTTTATCATTGACAAAATTCATTTTATTAGGAAAAAAGAAACGGGAAATAATAGACTAATCAAGGGCGGTATCATTGATGTAGATACCATCATGATATAGATTTATTTACTAGTTTATGATATTTAGTATCACAACTGAATCTCAATAACTCACACTCAGTCAGACAATACTAAGAAACATAAAAGTCTAGGAGATAAAAAAATCATTAGCATCGTATCTCGAATGATGTGAAATGCCTGCCTGATAAGCGTTGCTAGCTTCTTATTATGTCAGCCTCTTGCAAACATCACGTTTATGAAAAAAAAAGAAGTATATTGTGGCGATATACTTCTTTTATTCAGTTATTTTAATCTAATATAGTAGTAGAAGTACTTCAGTGTTCGCGTAAAACGCGTAGGGAAAACGAAACCGATTTTTTTATGCTTGTTCAGTTGGCCGACAAGCACGCAGCCCATCGGATGGTGAGCGGCCACTATGGCCTATTCCATTACGGAACACCCAGGAATCGTCATTCAATGTGAAAACACTGTAGGCTCCTCCGAACTTCGAGCCTTTGATATTGCTGAAACATAGCTAGAGCTATTAGAAGGTTAGATTTTACTTTTCTGGGTGGTACTTCACCGGTTCACATAATGTTTTAATTTGGTTTTAATAGACATATACCTAAACATATTAATTATACAAGTGAGCCCTAAAAGGTATTCTAATGGCACAACACTGAAGGGGTAAACTAGGAGTGACGGTGTCCGGTGTGTTTCAATAGGAATCAAAGTTTGTAGCAGTTCATCTAACATCGCTCCAGGCACCGAACAAAGCGCATTGTCTCCTTCAATTGAATCGAAAGCGAGTCGACACTGTGTGAAATTCGTTCTGTACTGCAGTGAAAGTGCGATAGACATCTTGACACCTTGATTTTCGGTGCCGTAAACCTTGGTACATTTTAGTGATAACTCGTTCAAAATATGGCTAGCTTGTTGATTAAGGCTATGGCTGAAAGGATAATTTCGGTGATGAAGTCTTTTAAGTTTGATAGCAAATTAACTATTTTCACATACTGAAAAACTACATGATAGTTTCTTTTGTATGAAAGACAGAGATGTATCTACCCGCAGACCTAAAGTTTTATTTAACTGCCTGCAATTTCGAGGTTCTGGGAGTTCCTGGGCTAGGTAAAGGGTTTCTGTAGTTTGAGTTTACGACCCTAAATATGTCAAACGTAGTGATTAAGCCAGTAACCAATCATTATTGTAATCAGAATTACAGAATTTACAATTTTAACAATGTTTCTATATTATCAATATTGTGGCCCTATTCCCTCTTTTTCTGCTTCCAACTATCCTTTATCTGACACATCAAGTCCTAGCCTGCGTGTCATTCACTCAGCAGCTTAGCGGTCGTCCTGCTCGCCTAATGGTTGCCGCTCTTCAAACATAATAACTTTTAAACTTCTTTTGATGAAATGGAGGCAATGTGATAGTCTTATCCTGGAGAGGTGTCCACTGCGTTACCATAGAAATCAAAGTTTCCAGCCGTTCATCTAATATCGCTCTAGGTAAAGATCAAAGCGCATTGTCTTCTCCAATTGAATAGAAATTGACTAGACACTTTGAAATTGTTTCCGTACTGCAATGCCCCTGCAATCTGCAATCTGTGTATTATTTAATACACATTTTATGCTATATTATTATGACGTTACCTTTAATAATAATTCAGGTAAAATTGAAGGAAAACTTCGTCATGGTTTTTTTTTGTAGTTAGAAGTGTAGTCTTAGTAGTGTAGCAATTCGTATGGCTTTAGTATTTTAGCTCTCATGTACTAGGTATATTAATATTTTTAGTGACTCATCACAGACACCACCGCAGGTTTAACAAAAAATAAATAGCATCGCTAATTTTCTTACTATTTTAAAGAACCAAGTTTAAAAAACAGGTCATCAAGACACTACAAGCTAAAATCAAAGCGCGTTGTTTATCAAAAAAAAAAAATAGACACTACGCCTTTCAAAGGATGAGTTCAGTTTCTCCTAAATCGAAAAATGCCTGCAATGGATACGAGAAAAGAGTGCATATTAGACCGCCCATCTCTAGGCTATCAAAGCACATTGTCTCGTCGAATCGAAAGCAACACAAAACTGCGTGAAATTGTTTCATCGCAGCAACGAAGGCGCATACAAAGTTCATATTAAGTTAGCTCAAATTTACCCTGCGTTCCTCAGTCGCGTTTGTCGCTGCTCTTTTGGAATTCGTATACGTGTTTCGGGACAATTCACAAAAGAAAATTATAGCGCGAAATTTGTACAGAACTAGCTTCTTTTTAGAGAGGAAACTAGTCGCGTTTTTAAACGAAGCCTCTAATGATGATGCAATACCACATCAAATTGAAGTTTAATTTGCTTAATTTATATTTTCTTTAAATTTAGAACAGACGGTTCGTCAAGCTTATGAGTACAGTAAACAGCAAAAGTAGGATCAAAGTCAGAAGTTCATTATTAATGAACAGAGACAGAGTTCTGATTCGAACTATGTATGTTCATTAGAATTTAACTTCTGACTTTGATCATCTACTTTTGCTGTTGATTGTACGAGGATGACAGTTATTGTTTTTTTTTTGCTACTGTTTACAAAGACAGTGTTATTTTTTAAATTATACTAGTGTGAGTACCGTAAAAGTGCCAGCTTTAGTTATCCGACCTTATAGAAATGTTTTATTAAATTAATATACGATACAATACTTAGACATATTATACGATATAATACTTAGTGTGTACCTGTAGTTATGTTATTTTACCTGTGTCAATTCTAATTATTATAAATTCGAATTTTCTCTTTCTGTCTGTTAATTATGCTTTCACGTTTAACTATCTATCACATTCCTGCAGGGTGAAATCGCAAAGTCCACAAAGGCGAAACCGCGCGAGGAAGACCAGTAGTATATACGATGCACTTAAATAGATGAACTCACTGGTTTATGAGTAGTATTCTCATATCAGAAAACACTATCTTTATACCAAGCTCGCCAACGCATAAGTGATTGCAAGGTTTAAATATTAAGAACGGGGTAATTGGGGAAACCACGTCTTGTGAACTGGTAATATTTACTTTGACTTCAGCAGATCTACATATGATTGACTGGCTTGTAAACCCTTGTTCGTTTTATAGTGATCCTGCCCAATGAACAGTGGCGTAGCGTGGGTGTCAGCCGCCCGGGGCGGAAAACAATTCTGCCGCCCTTTTTTTTTTGCTCCTCCATTTGGCAAACATACAAGCAGCGGGGGGGGGGAGACAATTCTGCCGCCCTTTTGTGAAATTTTGCCGCCCCCTAAAAAGTGCCGCCCGGGGCGGACTGCCCCCCCCGCCCCCCCATCGCTACGCTACTGCCAATGATGTGTTTGTGGGAAAGAAACGCACTCCCAACATAATATTTGAAACCTATTGTAACATTACTTTTTACCACCACTAGGTTTAAATACAAAATACAAAATCTCGGGGTCCTGGGTTCAATTTCCGGGTCGAGCTAACTTTGTGTCCCATGTCATCTCAATGACATGTCATCGATGTGTGATATTTCGAATACAGCTAGAGTTTGTGATCACCAATCCGCGTGGTAGTATGATACTACCACGCCAGTACCTTAACAAATGGTTGATGGTTAGGGAAATCGGGAATCACACAGCAAACCTGTGTGATTCCCTATTTGCAGCTGCTTTATTTTGTTACATGTTTGATGTTGTATAATTGAGGAATAATTGCCAGTAATTATTCTCGCTGGTAGAATAATTACTGCCAATTAGCTAGTTGTAATAACTTCTCTTCAGTTATTAGATTAAGATGTAACTTAGTCGTGGAATAAATGTTACTCGAGTAGTTAATTTCTTCAGTGTCCTCGCATACAGTAAAGAGATTATGCTTTTTGACGAGCCATTTGGTGTAATGGTCGAGAAGTCGGCTATTATACCAAAGGTCGCGGGTTCGATCCCCGCACGGTACAAACATTTGTGTGCATGAACATGTCTGTTTGTATCGGTCTGGGTGTTTCTATGTATAATATGTATGTATTTACAAAAAAAAAGTATATAAGTAATGTTTATCCGTTGTCTGGCACCCATAGCACAAGCTAATGCTTAGTTTGGGGCTAGATGGCGCTGTGTGAATAATGTCCAGAGATATTTATTTATTTATTTATTTATTTTTCCAAATTTATGACCATATTGTGTGGTGTATTTTAGCAATCGACCAAGCATGTTAATAAGATTTTTAAATGATTTAATTAATAATAGTTATAACCATTATAAATGCAACATTTTAAAGTTAACAATAGATATATTAACCAGAATTTATTTAAAACTTATAAAATATTTTGTGATAATGCAAATTCTACATCAACAACCTAGTGATATAATGCCATATTAATAACTTGCCCTCCGCCCGCAGTTTCACCAGCGCGTAATTTCTTTTTTAAAATATCCCCCCTCCCCCCACATTTCCGGGAACAAAACTACCCTATGTCACCCAAGGATAGTGTAGCTTTCCAACAGTGAAAGAATTATTCAAATCGGTTTAGTAGTTTCGAAGCCTATTCAATACAAACAAACAATTAAATATATTTTCCTCTTTATAATATTAGAATAGATAACTGTTTAAGTGCGCATAGAAAAAGCACGATTATTTATCAAAAAAGCAGCGCAAAAAAGTTATTTTCTACCTCATAACATCACTGATTGACTTGAATTGACGCGTAAACGACCGAACAGTTAAAAGATTACACAAATGCCAATCAAACGTTATTAATATCACGTACAGAATCAATACTGAGCCGTGCGGCAAGACGTAAGCCCGACGAGTCCATATGGAGTTCATTAGTCCGCTATCTGCCGCCAGCAGTGTAAATTTCAACTTCGCCGTACGTCCCAGTAAACTATCAGCAGATTTGTTCCCGAGTTTCCCAATAATACCTTCCTCGGATCTGTTTTGATGAATGGCGACCCGATTGAGACGGGCTTTTATGATATTGGATCTCGCTACCTTGGTTACTGGGAATTTATAATTTTGTCAAGTCGTGTCCCGTCGTATTTGAGAGCGATGAACTACGGTGATGCTTGAAAGGGAGAAAAAATATTTACATATTACGTGAAAAACATAAATCTAAAATATATTTATTCTATATACTACACCAGTTGGCACGCAACCCACGTGATGCCACTAACCACTGCGGCCTATTCTATTGAGGAACTCTCAATTAGGAAGAGTCGCTTTAAAATCAAGTAAACTGGTTTATATACCACTTTTGTTTTAATTAGAAGCTTGTTATGGACGTCTTAAGTCTCCTTTCAGTTGATACTTTATTCCAACGTTATCCTGCTTTTTGCTTTACTAAAACAGTCCGGCTTTAGTTGACTATCTGAGTCAATTGAATGTTGATTCAACAACATTTTCTTAACAACTTCATAATGACATTATAATCTACAAATTAAAAATGTGAATATAAAAGAATGGTAACTATATTTTTTCAGAAATACAGTCCTTTTTAAATGCTCCCCCAAACAATTATTTCCAGTTAAAAAAAGAGTCGTTCAGGCCAAAAGTTTAATTCTAGTGTCGGGCGAAAATACCGGTTTTCGAAAGTAGCTCGCGTTTATGATTAAATCCATATTTGACAGTAGACGTTATCATTAAAACGTAGAACAATTCAAAAATTTAAACGTAGTGAATAAGCTATTGTAGCTTAATCACTACGTTTGAATTTTTTTATCAGCCTAATGCTCTATCATTAAAATTAAGTCATCAATTAATGATGGTGACTGGCTTAATCACCACCTTTGCCAAAGAAATACACTTATTAACTGGAAATGTATACCATAAATGTTTTTAATTGCACGAATTTATACTTGGTCCGAAATCAGTGAGCAATTCACTTCACAATTTCACCTTTGAAGGTGCGACAAGGTTCCCTGTAATTGATTTGGCTTTTACCAAATCGGTGTCGGTTTTGATTTATCACATAATTTTTGACGGCGGGATAAACCACGGTTGAATGAAATCGTCCGGCTAACTGTGCCACAGAATTAAAATATACAGAAGGTGTACCTGAAAATGTTTCCTTTTTTCTGACTGATGACTTTTTTGATAGATTGATCTAGAATATTAATATACCTACCAAAATTATTTATTCAGTTTGTTTTTAAAATAATTTGACTTCTGTTTCATTTTCAACTATATTGCATAATAAATCTTGTTTTAAACAATAGACCATAATGATATCAAACTGATTAATCCATTTAAAGTCAAAGTCTCTATTTAATAATATTAAAAATATGTCGTTTTTCACAATTTAATTTTGTAAAGCAGATAGAGTATTATTATTTTAAGTCTGCGTGTATGTAAAGTAAGATATTTAAATGACAGAGCTTTAATAAAAAACCCATGCATACAGCTTGTTAAAAAAGATCCGAAATAGAGTACATCTCGTCCTTTGAAGATGATACTGAAATATTTTAAGTAGGGATGACGAAACGCAAGAGCTTTGACATTTACCTCATTTCCAAACGCGCGAATTTAATAATATGGATTATATTTGGATTCGACAAACAATAAAAGTGTGTCTCGTCTGTACTTTTTAATTTCATGACAACGCAACAGCATTGATTAAATAATCATTTCGGTTTGTGCGTCCAATGCCGCTAATGGATAGGCTCCACTGTATGCAGATTTGGTAATCATTTGGAGCTTTGGACTCCCTAGTGGTTTAGCTGATCATATTCATAGAGTTTACTATTCAATGCATTTGCAATCTTATATGCATGATCGTACGTTTCAATTTAAATTTCATTGGATGTATAAATTAATTGGTTGCGAAGTGCCACAGTTGAGGTGTATTGTTTTTGCTGTGTAGGCTTTGTCCATCAAAATATTACATTTGCTGTTTATGTTACAGGCTGAACGTGCTTAGCATTGGGTGGTCCGTGTTGTTTTTGTTTTGCAACCACTATATCTATAGTCTGTGTTTACCATGACGTGTGTAACCACATGTGTAACGCATAAGATTTTTTGCTAAATACTTAGGCATATAATATGTTTAAATCTCATTTCATTCATTAAAAAGGGCTTAATATTTATGGACAATTCACTACACCTTGTAAATTCGAGCATGAGCACTACGACAGGTGTCACAGTGATTTCTAGTGACGTCGTCGTATTATAAACAAATGTAAAATATTCGATACTTGAGTAATCGATTCTTTTATTGATTTACACTGAAAGATTGACTACCTTTAAGAAATTGTTCTTATTTTCGAACCGCATTCATATTTTATATTCTGATTTTGTTATCAAGCAATGGACATCACAAAGTGGGCGGGGCTAGCCCATCACGAACGTCATTTCTCTGTATACATTTCACAGTGAAAATTGTGCAACTTTACTCCTGTCAAATCGATGACAGCTGTCGGAAAAATCATGCTGGATTATAAAAGGTATAAGAAGCCAAACTGAGGATCAGTTTCACCGCTGTTAAATAAGTTCCAGGTAACCTGTCATATAACTTGGACTACCCTTTGGAATAGGCCATCAGACTACTTTTTGTCCCGGGATAAGGTTCAATTAATGAACATATACAGAATGATCGATGTGATTTTTTGTTCGGGGATAACTTAAATGGAAAGTGACATATATTGCTACTTATTATTTCGAATAGATATAACATTGAGGGATACACAGTCCACGCAAACAAAGCCACGGGCGAAAAGCTAACTTAAGGCAGCTTTCGATATCACATTCTATCCTATGCGCTAGATAGGGTAATTATTGGTCTATGCTTTTTTCAGTGTTTTTGTTTTTATTTTTGAAGAATTTGTAGATTGTAAGAGCCGTAATCCATAAGTTCTTAAAATACTTTCTCAGATATTACATTTTAAACGTCTTTACGCATTCGTTCCTAGCAACATAGCCAAACTACTCAAATATCTATCGATAAACTATTTTCCCAATAGTTTTCCGAAGGTCACCGTTCAAGTAGTAACAAACAGTCAATTCTCTCGAACAGACGTTCTTTCAATTACTAAAACATCCCTTAGATTTAGAGTTCCATAAAAGAATTGCGGCATCAAGGTAAAGAGATTATGTGCTTACGTGTTCATTGAACGAAGCGAATAGCTTCGAAACAAGAGTTATCAAGAATTAAATCAAAGTGAATTGGCTTTTGTTACGGTCGACAAAGCAGTCTCTGTAATAAACGAATTTGGTACCAATTACGGTAAAGGTGGGGACTGACGGAAGAATAGACTTATTAAAAGACTTTTGTGTGAATTGATATATTTAACTAAATACTTTATAAAATATCTGTAAATAAGGATTTTTTTTACTGTCAGAGGTGGCAAATAAGCCAGCTGGGCGCCTGACGGTAAGCAATCACCGCCGCCCATGGACATCTACAATACCAGAGGGATCGCTGATGCGTTGCCGGCCTATGGGGCTATGGGGGGTGTGGGCCTTCAGCACTCACACAAACCAGAAGAAACACAATAGTAGTCAATATCACACTCTAGTATTCGGGGAAAGGGCACTGAAGTTAGTGAAATTACTAGGTAACTGCTCCGATTGCTTCAGCAAATTTTATTAATAGTTACTTTGCGAACATAGGGAAAGATCTTGCCCAGTGCATTCAACCAGAACATTCTCAAGACACCATAACTTCCATCAATGAAACATTACCGGCCCAGTCGAACTCTTTTGTTCTACTGGAAACTGATCCAGATGAAGTTGAAAAAATTATTATGAATCTGAGATCGGATAGTGCTCCTGGCTGGGACAATGTTCCTATCAAATTTCTAAAGCTCGCAAGGGATATGGTCGTTCCAATAATAGTGTATCTTGCTAATCTATGTTTCGAATATGGAGTGTTCCCAACTGCACTAAAGAAATCCATAATTACGCCTGTATATAAGAGTGGAGACAGAGGAGATGTCGGCAACTATAGGCCGATTTCAGTCCTGCCTGCTGTTTCAAAAATTCTAGAGAAACTTCTTAATTCTCGATTAATAAGTTATCTCAATAAGTACGAAGTATTATCTCCTTCACAATTCGGCTTTAGGAGGGGAAAATCGACTGAGGACGCAGTTGTCGAGCTTAGCGAATTGGTGACTGAGCATCTTGATAAGGGGAACAAATGCTTGTCTGTCTTTTTAGACCTCAAAAAGGCATTCGACACAGTCTCCGTCCCCATACTGCTAAAGAAGTTAGAAAAAATTGGAATAAGAGCCACTCCACTATCTCTTTTTAAAAGCTACTTAACAGAGAGAACACAGCGAGTTAGGTTGGGTAGGTGCACAAGTGACGATGTCGCAGTCACATACGGAGTCCCTCAGGGAAGTGTGCTGGGCCCCACGTTATTCCTTATATACATTAATGACCTCTGCAGTATGAAAATCGATAACGGTCATATTTTTTCTTACGCCGACGATACTGCAGTTGTATTTTATGGTAAGGATTGGAATTCAGTTCGGGCTAGCGCGGAATGTGGCATTGAACAGGTTGCAAAATGGTTAAGGAATAATCTCCTCACATTGAATACCAATAAAAGTAATTACATTTGTTTCAGTATCCAAAACCAAAAACAACCAAGTTCCGACTTTGGCCTCAAAGTCCATTCTTGCGATTCAGACACAGCTGGAGTTGACTGTGACTGCGCCACTTTAGAAAAAACTGACAAAACGCGATACTTGGGAGTAATCGTCGACCAACGCCTATCCTGGTATCCACATCTTGAGCAAGTTGCTGCCAGAGTAAGGAAACTGATCTGGATATTTAAGACATTAAGACATGTGGTACCTGGAGAACAGAACACCTCGAGAAACATTCTCAAGGAAATCTATGTGACGTTGGCACAGTCAACTCTCACATACTGTATTCCTATATGGGGCGGAACAGCAAAGACAAAGATGTTGACTTTAGAGAGAGCACAAAGAGCTTTATTAAAAGTAATGCACTTTAAAAAGAAGAGTTTTTCAACAAGTCGTCTTTACTCAATTTGTAAACTCCTTACTGTAAGGAAATTATATATTCTCTCTACTGTGTTGAGAAAGCATAAATCGGTAACATATGATCCTAGTATAAAACAAAAAAGGAGAAATTACACTGTAACTTATGTCAAAACTAAGACCGCATTCGCTGAAAAACAATACGGTAAAAGCTCAGCAAGGTTATATAATAAAATAAATAAACATATAGATATTTACAGTAAAACATTACGTGAGTGTAAGAAGGCTATCACAGAATATCTTTTACCATTAGATTACGAAGAGACAGAGAAGCTGTTACAACAGTTGAAATAAATAAATGAAGAACTACATTTAAGACACATGCAACATAAATAATATTCACAAACAAATACATGAAATTTAAACACGATTCAACACAAATAACAAACACTTTCCTACCTCTTTTTGATATTGTTAATTTTAAATTTAAAAAAAAAAAAAATTGTATAAATAATAATAGAAGTTAATAGTATGTAATAAAAGTTTGTAAACTAAAATATTGTAAAAACCTATTGTAGAGTACAAGAGCACATCAATATTCACATTTCCATTTTTGTACTTTTTTATTATCACTGTTTGTTGTGTGACTTGATGTGCTCTTAACAATACAACTAGCTAGCTAAGCAAGAGCGTTGTCACCTGTCACAGGCATATTTTTGCTTACTAGGTGACTTCGATCACACTAAAGTCATGTATTACTATTGTTATGTAATAAAGATTATTATTATTATTATTATTATTTGAGACCTAATAACTGTCGTTTCGTAGCGGGCGCAGGGCGGTGCCGGACAGTAACTGCTTAGTTAGGTACTGTTAGGCACCGAACTGTATAAGGGCAGACGTGGCGCTTACCATCAGGTGTACTATCTGCTCGTCTTGTTACACATTGCAATAAAAAAAATACATTGATTTTGGCAAGACAAAGAATAAAAATGTCTTTTTCGCAACCGGTTGCGAAGTTTGGTAGCCAATACGGCCGAAAGGGAATTTGTCTTGTGTGAACAGTGTATTTGTCTCACTAGCCTTCTACCTAAGCACAAATACTACTATCTAAGTCCAGGTCTAGTTATTGATTTTATTGATACTACGGATTTATAGTTTAACAATAGATTAATCTTTTGTTATCAATTCATTTCACAAGTAATTAATTTAGACACAAGATAATTATCGCTTTATTTTATTATAATGTTTCATTTCATATTTAATACTTTCGATTGTTTGGTAGGCAACTTTTGCATATTAAAATACTTATCTTACTTAAATAATACATAGATATTTAAGGTATTATCTAAAGCCGGATATTATTATATTCTAGTTAGCACTTATAATGAGAACCTGCCTTTATACAAAATAAGTCCAGACTATATAACAATGAATTAATAATTTGACTTCATTTAGTTCATAATTTAATTGACTTCTAAAGGACCTTTTGTTTACCGAAATTGTTTTCATTACAACAGATTTAGTTACGGTAAATCTGATGGAATTTTGTAAAGTTTTCATTTTCCACAATAAATAGTTTAATAATGATAAGTAATAACTAAAATTACGCTCAGAAAGTCTATATATATTTATTATTTGTAAAATTATAGTTTTCAATAGTCAAAATTGGAGTTTGATATTCAAAAGTTCAAAAGTTTAAGACACGTGCAAAAACAAAATAAAAATTAACTATTTAGAAAAACATATTGTCAAATATAAGATTACGAAAAATAAGACCTCGTCGCACACCTGAGGTGCCTATTCTCGGCAAGCCAATTACATTGGAGGGCTTGATAGGTGAAAATAACAAGATGTGAAAGGAATAAATTATGTAACAAAATATTCATAATTCAATAAGACATAACTCGCTTGCGAATAGCTAAGTAATTATTCGGGGAACCTTCGTATTACATATAATCATATACAATGAATAACCCATGCCTGTACAGACAAAGTCGCAATAAGTTCGGAGTCTTAGATGTAACTCTCGGCTTTCTAATATTTTAGGTTATAATGTTTATTAAGCTTAGGATTTCGTAAATCACCAAACCGAGATGCAAATGTGGTGAAAAACCTAGTATTAATTTTCGTGACGATAACTTGATTTCAATGAAGAAGGCCTTTGTTTACAGTTATGATGTTTTCACATTTTAGCCTACATCGAGATGGTGGCAAATACACCCCAACAAAACATAATAAGACACCAAATGAACATTATTATGCGAAAAGAAAACGCGCTTCCGTTTTTATTAAGCAGTAAAAACATGAAGCTAAATTTTTTACTCCCTCCTCACATAGAGCTGTGTAAGTGAAAACAAATTTTTCGTCGTAAATATTACAATATTACAGTGGGGGTTTTACTTGCGATATTTCTAGTGGATAAATATTGGGGTATTAAGTATTATGTATGTATTATCTTAAAAACAAAAACGAATCGCCAAAATGTGTACGTATAACTTTACACCAAATTAGATGTTTTATTTTTTATTGTGTTTGTTTAGCCGTGAATGGGAAACATACGCATTCAACAGCAACATGCCAAAATCAAACAAAATATAGACCGAATGCGATCACAAAAGTATGTTTTATTTTTATTTTTTCGTTTACTAGAATCCACTAACTATGACATTAATAATTATTTGCATTATAATAAGTTATGCATTATAATAAGCTGTCTGTTTTCCAAAAAAAAAAATATGATGTCTTTGTAGATTGATGTGATAAAGTTGAATTATATTTTAAACCTACGCACAGCATTATATTTTTATTTATTTAATGAATTATAAAGTATTTTAAAAAAGACTTTGGCACTTTAAAAATAAGATTCACCGTCATAATATTTCATTAAGTTATTCTTACCATACCTAAATGATGGGGTCCAATAAATAGAGATTTGAATATCTACATAAATGAAATACTGCCACTACTACACTAATTAAATCATTGAAGTACAAGTTACTTTATTTGAATATATTTCTTGTGCATATATTTTATTCATAAAATGTCAGTGAAGAATATAGTCTGGCTACAAAATATTTTTGCGAGTGGAGAGGCAAGGAAAATTTATTTTATTAAAATTGAATAAACAGCGGCAGCGGCGTCGAACAAAAATAACACATCTAGGCCGACGCCGCTCACGCGGGGAATTTTAGTTTCGGCACATATTCGTTTTACGCGAGTCCACTACTATGATATTTGAAACATTTTGCGGGTGAAAATACAAAAGTGTAGCGAGCAACGTTTTTAACGAAGTTACTGCTCTTTTCAACTCCGCTGTGTCATATTTTTTTGTTGCGTGAAAGTGTTTAGTGAGAAGTACCTATGTTTAATCATACGAGCAGTTCGTATAATGTTGGTGGGAGCAGCAGTTATAAGCGGAGGAATGAAAGTCCTAAGAAGAAAACTGAAGGTGAGTAAGTTACTTAGGTTCTTTTTTAATTGTACCTTCAAATATATAGTTTTGTTAAAAGCAATGATTATGTTCTAAAATAATTAAATTGAACCGTAAAAGTATCAAATTTACTTTTTAACTAGTAAATCATAAAATTATAAACTTAATTTTACTTAAACTCGTGGTCCTTACTGGTCTATAAACTGAATAATTTGAAAGCAGATCTTATGGAAATTAAAGAGGAATATTAAATTTACAACTTTTAGTATTATTTACATAAAATCGACAACACTTAACCTGTTCTTCCATTTACAAAGTTAAGAATAAGTGGATTGAAAACTCAATAACTTCTCGAAACTGTAAGATTGAAATCCTCTATAAGTGGTAAGTCTGAAAGGCAGGCGCGTTGTCTATACATTTTATATTTAATAGCTTTACTATTTAGCGTGAAATTTTCCGAACCACTGAATGGATCCACTAACCACAATTCAATTATCTACTTTAGCGACCAAATAGGCGGAAAACGAGTATTTACCTACTTTGAATAAATATTTAAATTGGCCTGTCACAGCTTTCGTCCTGTGACCGTAGCCAGAACTATCGTTTCATTGGTAAATGGAAAGCTTAAATTGTGTTTTTCGTACGGGCATAACGGATAATTTTCACCTGTATAGTTTTGGTTCTGTTTGGACTTCATAGTGATTTTGAAAGTGGACTTGTCTTTATATGTAAGTTTATATTTAACGGACACTTAGAAAGTTGTTACTATTAATGTTTGCCCAAGCTTATTTATTCTATTTGTAATACTGACTTAATTCTGATAAAGATTATCGTAAAGTTTTAACAACGATTACTTTTGTAGTTTTTTTTTGTAATTTCAAATTTAATAAATAAATATTGGACATGACTCTAAAGTAAGAAGCTCCAGCCCTTGTGCTATGGATTTAAACGAGGGCATCATGGTGACACCAAAAAATCATAATCATACCTAGATTCATAGTAATCTCTACAAAATTCCGAATATGACCAAATCATATCCCTCATTTTGATTACCGAAATTAAAATATTGTTGCATACATGATTGACATACGCACACCCGGTATATAGTAAAAAACTGTCATAACACAAAAACAGGCTAATCTCACCCCTTGCAGTAATATATTATTTTCCTGCAAAAAGTGAGATTATAAAAATATTATTTTACTGAAAAAAGTGAGACCCGCCTTGCCTCTACGTTATGACAGTTTTTTAGCGGGTGTGCGAATATGTCGTCAATTATAATTATTAAGTAACAAAATGTAATCGTCCTTTTACAGGACATCGTCCTCTAATTTGAACTTGTAAAAATTAAACGGAATGGTGTAATAATTTGCATAAATGCGCTCAGGTGAATATGTTATTTGAATGTAATGGCTGTTGAGGCAACATATAAATGAGCGATATAGCTAAAACGCTGTTTTTCATACACGCCTGAATGTTAACTTTGCTCTTTCGATGAGGTTTATGCGTGTTTTTACGGTTATAGCACCGATTCCAATCTTCATAACAACTGAACCTTTCTGATTTAGTGTACGGTTTAACTTCTGAGCGCTGGGTTTTTTATTTGACATTGAGTTATGTTATGGGCCTGATCCGGGTCAATATAAATAAATTGACCAGGCACTAATCCACGTTTTTGAGGAGGTTAAAATGGTTTAGGCAAAATTTTTCGTCCGTGAAATTAGAAACAAGTGATTATAAGAAAAGTTCCGAGCGAAATATGAATTTTAAGGGTATGAATTTACAACTAAGTTCCTTAAAAATATTAGTTATTTTTTTTAATTTTTTATTTTCTTTATTAAAGATACATACAGCATTATATAGTACTTAAAGCTAAAAACAATATATAAAACTTAAGCAATTAAAGTTTCCAAAACTAGTTGATACATTTGTTATTGTAACGAAGACTAGTGCGAATACAGAAAAAATACAATGACTATTCGATTCAAATGCCACTAGAACAAATACCCCCTTGGAGCTGCGTTACGCTACAGTGATGACTGACACACACACTGACAAAAGGTCTGTTCACCATAGGTTGTCCTTTAGCCGCTATATTGGCAGCATTGCCTTCGCTTACTGTCAAAAAACAGATTGAATGTATTGAAAAACAATAGTACCAATATAGTGGCTAGAGGACTTCTTATCGTGAACGATCTGTAACGTTACGGATAGGCACATTGACGTAATTTGTCGCTCAAATCCAGTAATGCAAATTCTTTAAAAAATTCCTTACCTAATAAGCTAATACTTACATCCTAAGTTATTTACGAGTTCTGTACGCATATTTCATAAAAATATCCAATGGGTTGTCCATACTTTTTTAATATTATTTAATTTAATTCTTAGTGTTATTATAATTGTAAAGTATAAAATAGGTTACGTGAAATGTTTATTTTATTTTATATGACAATTTTTGTATTTGTTTGAGGGTTTTTAAAGCAAAGAGCCTGAAAAAGTTCCATTTTAATTAAAAACGCTGCACCATTTTATTTTATCAATCAGAATTCTGCTTAAAAGGCTTTCAACAGTAAAAGGCATACAATGTGATTACTTTATTTTATACGTATCAAAAGCCTTTATCTACCCTGTATTCACTTCGCTTTGTAAATTCAGATGTATTTTCATTTCCTGTTTATAAAACTACTGAGAAAGGTGCAAAGAAAGCAATTTTCAGTAATTTTTAATCTACAGCACATACAAAACACCCATACATGAAATATACATGTTGTACACCCAACATGATTTTGATTATATTTAAATTTTCCCCGGGAATTAAAATATATTTACCTCTCAGCCAGCTAAAGTGGCAGTGGGCTGGCCATATCAGCCGTAGAACCGATAACTGTTGGGGTAAACGGGTTCTATAGTGGAGACCGCGTCTCGGTAAACGTAGTGTAGGACGCCCTCAGGTAGAGCGATGATCTGCGCATGATGGCTGGCAGAAGCTGGATGCGAGTGGCCGAGGATCAATCAGCGTGGCGAGCATTGGAGAGGCCTATGTCCAACAGTGGATTGTTACGGGCTGATGATGATAATGTGTGATGTGTGATGATGATGAGTGTGCAGTCCATAATGATACTAAATTCAAATAAATATTTTCTATTCTAACTTTTGCAGCTTAAAATAATTTCATATAAACCATAAAAAAACTAGTGCTTTAACCCACATATCTCAATATCCTAGCTTTGCGCACTTTAAAAATGTTTGTGTGTTGAGGGTTTGCAAGTCCTACAATAATGTGATTTTTGTGTAGATTAACTCCTACGATTAACGAATTTTATGTATTTTAATTAAATTAATTTTGTTAATAAGTACCTTGCAACATCTTCTTAAATAAAATATATTTTTGGGCTTAAAAATAATTGTTTTAGAACCATATTAACGTCAATTTGTTCAATCGCTTATAGACTTTGCTCATAGCTCTAATTGTGTAACAAAATCTTCTTTGTAAGATATTCCTAAGCTAGCGTTTCTAAGACGTATTTCTAATTGGCTCGGCGAAGACTCTAGCGACACTTGCCAAGTTGAAATACAGCTTGCAAGTTGTTTAAAAACCTAATTACCACGCAAAACTCTTCGCACATAGCTGCAAATGTCGCTAGCCTGCTATTATAGTCTAATACCTAAGTATTTTCTTACGCACCAAAAATAGCCTAGTGGCTCACGAATGACGAAACTTAAAAATTATTTCTCGTACTTTTTCTAAACCAAAACCACAATAAGTTTATTTTCTTTCTGCTCTTCTTGTGTAACGCAATCCCCTTTGTAAGATTTCCCGTAGCCAGCGTTTCTAAGACGCGTCTCTAATTGGGTCGGCGAAGAATCCCGAGACACCTCGCAAGTTCAAATACAGTTTGCAAGTGGTGTAAACGCAATAAAGTATCAGTACCGGCTGTGTACAGAGCTTGCATTTAAATAATACTTGCAAGCGGAACTTTTGCTAAGATTTTCTCCATGGGTGCCGGCGCCAGAAAATTATCAGCCAGGCAAGAAATTAAAGTAGCCGTGAACGGCATAAAATTAACTAAGTCTTTCCCCGGCTGCTAGTGTTAAGGTCTTAAGAGGCACGCTGGTGTTAAAGTTTGGCATTACTCCCGAAATAAGTCTGCAGCAATTATGTATTTGGTTTTAAAAATCTTCTTGCTAAAAATAAACATTTCTTTGCGGATTACAATAGTGCAGTGGTTTAAGTACTGGGCCGTTATCTCCGGTTCCAGGGTTCCTGTCCCGTGTCAGGAAAAATTTGTACCGGAGTTTTCAGATACAGCTAGGGTTAGTGATCACAAAATATCTGAGTTTGGCAAGCGTGGTGATTTCAATGATAGAGCTATGCAGTAGAAAATTAATTTACTGGATATTTTGTTTTCATTTTAAAAAAAAGTGTGAAAATATTGTTTTCAACATAAGATGCCTATACTAATACCTACATAAAAATGGATTTTGTTACCCATTGTATAACAACAAAACTGGATGCTGCGATATCCAAAGGCATCGTAAAATCTTTACTTATATAGACCTTACGCGCCCACACATTTATCTAATAAATATTAATGTACGTGTCGGTGTGAGAACCACGACAAAGGGACCGTGAAAACTTTATTTCGGACACAAAAGATTCAGCCTATTAATGTCAATATGAAAAAATATTACTGAAGTCTCTACATTGTTACAATATTTGACACTTATGAAAATACCACATCGAACGGCGCGCGGCGGGGCACATCGGCGCGGACGCGCCGGCAGCCGACCGCGTCCGCTCGGCCAAAAAATGCGAAGGAATACCGCGTGCCGCGGAATGCTCGCTGAGCCGACCGGCTGCCGCGGCATGCGCGCGGAGCCGACCGGCTGACGCGGCATGCTCGCGCAAAATGTATTAGTTGGATGCGAATACGACCTTAAGAACTGTTAATAAAATACAATTTCCTCTGCGGCTTTGTAAATGCGCTTGGATGCGCTCCGACGCGCGCCGTTCGATGTGGTACTTCCCTTAGTTTTATTACTAAAACTTTTTATGACCACAAATGTTGCGATTGATAAATACGATTCTCGTACCTGACCTAACAATGGCGTAGACACATAACATGCGTTTAATATATTCCTATGACACAATATGTATTGGTCCCTGCACTAAAAATTAAAAGTACCTACGAATTTAATTTCATCTTTTGCTTCTCCCTAATTAATAGAACTGTGCAACTGACTCGAGAGGTACGTCCAAGCAATGGTCTGGATAGCTCGCTAACTTGCTTCCACCCGATTCACTCAGATTTGCGCACTTAATCAAATCTAAGAGTATAATAATTAACACCTATATTTCACGTTTGGAACATCTGAATGTTGTAAATTACAAGTTTGTCTGATAAACGGCAGTTTGGAAAAGCGAAGCTTAGCGGAGGGCTAAATAAATATTACGAAAAGTTTACCTTGGAAGAGCCCTGCCTCATTAGAGCCCTTTCTCATTGGAACGCTATGGCGACGTCGCCGGCTACCGTGACCAAGCGGTTATTATTAAAATGTATGGGACCTACCTCACTTGGGTACGGTAGCCGGTGATGTTATGACTCTAGTGACGATGATAGATGATGTGTTTCGAGTTCGTTCGCACTTTGAGAGATGACGCAGCAATGCAATCAGAAATTTAAATATCAGATGTTGTCTTTCGATCCAAATAAATTTGACTTGAATACTTTCATCACTCATCTGGTAGACTACGTGTCTACTAGCTATTAAAGAGTAATTTAAGATATTTTTATTTATTGTATATTAATCATCACCATTTTCTTGCCCTTATTCCACGCTAAGTAGAGTCGGCGCAATAAATGTTTTTTCCTTCCACGCACTCCTGTTAGCCGTCAATTCTACTTCACGCAATCTATCCATCTCTTTTTCGGCCTTCCTCTGCTTAAATTTCAGTCTCCACACATATCTATTATTCCTTTGGCGCCATTTGTTGTACATTAATGACTGATGATAATGCTGGTAATGATTGTTTATCAAAAGAGGTTTTGACAAGTCAAGTTTTAGAAATTTAGGATTACCATAATATATATAAAGAAATAAGTTCCTATAACAGTTATGATATTAATAACATTTAAAGCTTACGACGATAAAATTGATAGCTGAACTGCAACACTATAAGGACATCATACAACGTTAGTTTATAATTAAAAAAAAAATATGCAAACCTAACGTGACTACTGCAAATATTATCGTTACGTCGCAGTAATAAGAATAAAAGTTACACGCGAGGTTTTAATGTTGCACTATCATAATAACACATATTATCTTACTGAAATTAGTATTTAAATAAAGCAGCGAGAGTCAGTGTTTTCAAACCAGCAACATGTTGAGTTTTATTCTGTAGAATTAAACATAGCTCACTTGAATGCGACTGGAATTCTTATTATTTGATAAATTATGCTGTGATGGTAGCTAGCCAGTCGGACGCTGAAAAATTCCTACCTTCAAATAGACCCAAGGCGGGAATTGAACCGACGACCTCCGGGTTTTATAACCCGGCTTAGCCACAGTTTCAATGAGGCGGTCAATATACCAGCAAAGTCTTAGAACACAGCTTATAAGTTTTCTTCGCACAATAAACATACAACACACTCGTATTTCTGATGCAGCTAAATCCTAAAAATTCAAGTCCGAAGCTGAGAATGTTAAATATGTTGCTACTTACGCGAACCGTTTGCATATTTGAAAGTAAGATTTCAGTTCCTTGTTGTCTAGAAATGTAGGATGCGCTAGGAATTCTGACTGTCTTCTGTCATTTATAAAAGTCTTTTGTTTAGTGTCATTCTACTTGGAATGACGCGAGTGAACGTTGTAACCATTTTGGAATGTTACGTTCAAGTATTTTCGTCGATAATTTCCGACCGTCTCCAGTTTTGAAGAGAAGTTCACATGTGATAGAATTTCGTTAAGTAATTGGTAGTATTGTGTAACGGTAAATGAAAGAGAGCCACGTGTAAGACAGTTTTCAGATAAAAATAAATCATGAATATTTTTTTATGGTTTACATTTACATTTTTGTCGAACTAGTTTACATTTTTGTCGACATGCTCTTATGATGCTTACCTCCGTGGAATAGTAATACCATAATTATATATCTTATCGTTTTTAACCTCGGGAGTCGAGAGGACGTGTAATAACTAAATACGATTCCTAACACGTTTATATTCGAAGCAAATTAGTTTGCGTTGCATTAAATATGTATGTAATTTTATTGATGTAGGCACAGTATTATGGTTTGTAAAACTCTGATATAGGCATTGTTCATGCATGATACATTTCAATAATGAAGACGATAAAATAAATTTTGTTTCATAAATGGTTAAGCAGTTGACATTTTCTTACTTATAAAGCAAGCTGGGCCTTACATAAATAAATAAAAAAAGTTGTTTTTCTGTGTGGAATTTAGTATCATATTACGTATATGGGTATTAAAACTATCATTTACCAAATTAGGAATTTCCATTCAGTGATAAATCTATTTCAATTGATATTGCCGCACGCTACCAATATGTACTTAACACCATCGCATCTGCCACGGACCGGACGAACACGACGGAATACGAAACACGGACGTACGAGTATATCGGAGAATTATTCAAGAGGAGATGCACGGTTTGCAGTCGCATCTCGTTTTAAGATCGTGGAACCATGCCAAAGCGACATTGTGTTTATTTTTTTTTCTCTCTGGCCACACGCGTCGGCGTCATAAAACTGTGCGACAAGTTGGACTGAAAAGAAAAACAAATGGCGATCAAAACAGAAGTGACGAAAGGCTATCTTGAGAAGCACTAGAAGGAATGACGATCCCCTATTTCATCGTCCTTTGTTTCTTTGTTGGAACGTTTTTTGCAATTGAAAGAAAAAGGCGAGGTACAAATTGTAATTAAAAATAATACTTGTCTTGTGCGAGATTTACATAATTATGACACTCATTTATAAGATAAGATTTTTTGCAAAAATTTTATACTATGTAAAATTCTACAATTAAAAAAATACCTTTACGTAACTGTTTTCTTTAAGTAGATTTTAAACTAGTTATGAAACAACAAAAGTTGACAGATAATTAATGGACATCTTTTCATTTAATTAAATGTTTTCATCTACTTCAGATCTTTCCACTAAATTGTGAGTGTTATTCAAACAGAAGTGACATTTATATTTAACAGGTGGCGTATCTGACAAATTGCCAAAACTCTCACAAAATCTAAAATGACAGACGGTTCCGGCTCATTACATGAAAAATCATGCAATAACATTTCATAACGTTATTCCTACCAGCTTCACTAACACTTATCCAACCGGCACAGCCGCGTAAGGGTTATTTTAGAACCGCTCTTCAACCTACAGTATCCGCCGACTTATTCTCGCGATCTCAATCGAACTCAGGTCGTGCATCAAAGGAATCCCCTCGCGGCGTCGTCTCGCATGTGAACACGTCACTGTGGAGTATATTATGATATTCGCTCGCACACGTGTTCAATAAGAATCTATTACGAATCATGTCGCTTGGGCGGGTCGGATCTGCAATGAAATGCGTGCGTTGCGATGACTACGAATATCGCGCGGACTGTCCCATTTACTTTTTTATTTGCGGCTTACCGTAATAGCTTTGTGTATTTGAGGCGTGTTGGATAATAAAATTGGAACGGTTATTATATACACTAGATATAAAGATTCTTCTTATTTAATTAAACGATTTCATCTTCTTCAGATCTTTCTACTTAATAATGTGTGTTAATCAAACAGGAAATAATGACATATTTAACAGATGGAGTATCTGACAAATTGTAGACACTAGATAAAAGATATGGTATGACTGATTATACAGTAAGCAGGCAGTTCACGTCTCGCTTTAAAAACAAAGGCTTTTATAATAATTGAAATCTAATTATCTACGATGTACCTACGGTGCAGACCTATAATTGACGTGATAAAATAAATTTGCAAACGCGAAAATTCAACACAAATATACATGATCATGGTTAGTGGAAGTATTCCTTAAGACCACTTTAATTAATACGACATTTCTAGACCAAATTCGGGAAAACGGGAGGGGGTGGGACTTTCTCGGTCAAACCAGTCTATTTTTACAGATAGAAAAAAGCTGTCAACAGCAAACGTAACATCAACAATCGAACAATCCAAGCTTCTTACCTAACGGTATAAATGTCTGACATAATAATATTATGTCCCCAATGGTGTAAGGCTATCAAACACTGCAATAGCGCAGTAAAATAGAAAATATGTGCGGCACACAATAGCCTATAATATATATCTCAGCGACCAACCATTACGTGCATGCATGATGCACGGTATTTTATGCCCCCAAATAAATCCAATTTTTCCCAGGCAAAGCTAAATCTTTTTATAACCTCCGTCGATGACGGTGCATAAGGGTTCTAACACACGAGCAGCTCTTTGACGAAGGCAAAGGCGATTGGAGTTGTCTTCACTTGGCGGCAGCTAGCTGTCGGCCTACCAGATCCACAACAGTTTTGCAGGACATTGTTTTTACTACGTGATTTTTCTTCTGTATATTTAGAATAATAATAAATAAATAAAAAATAAAATACCTGCGGCAAGCTGTGACATGACGGCATACGCTGACGTGTCGACAGCTTGCCTCAGGCAGGTCGACAGCTAATGGCGCACGCGGCTACCCTAGGGATGGCGATCTGAGATCGATTAATCGAAGAATCGATTTTTTGAGCCAAAAAGATCGATTTTTTAAATCGATATGTAGTACTGAATCGATTCAGTGAATCGATATTTCACCCTTGAAAATCGACATTCGATTTTATTTTAGGTTTTGGTATAAACCAAAAAAGTATTAACAATTATTTTAATGTAAGTACGCGTATTATAAGAGTGCTGCCGGTTAAAGGATTATTCGAAAACTCGCGAAATGGCTGAATGTTTGGATTCCTGCGCCTTTCTTAAAGTAACGTTTGTAATCTTTGAACTTTGTCTGTATCTGTGAGCTTCTGTGAGTGTGACTGACATTTCTTGTTGCGTCATCATTAGAAGTCGGATATTCGGATGCATAATTATTTACCTAAAGTTCATTTTTGCTACAATATTATGGAAGCGCCTTCTTAAAAAATATTAAATATGAAATTAGTACATGCGAATCTAGTCGATATCACGGTGGGAATTGGCGTCTTTAGCATGTGGCATTTTTTTAACCGACTTCAAAAAGGAGGAGGTAATATATCCGATTGGATGTACTTTATATATATATGCCCGGCTTTCTCCGTCATTTGTGAATTCGTATGATAAAAATCTTTTGAAAATTGAAGAAAAAATATGAGGCCATCTTTAATTCTGTTATAAAAAAATTAATTTGTCAAATCCAAAACCCCCAAATTTTTTTGATACAAAAGTGCACTCCATATTAGCACCTTAAAATAAGTAAAAATAGCTACACCCGATTTGATTCAATTGACGATCAAGTTGATTTTATCGATACAAAGTGCTTTCCATGTTATGACAATACCTCAATTTGAGGTAAATATGCATCCGAATATCCGATCTTTATTTATAATACAATATAAATCAACTTGAAAAAAAGATCGATTTTTCAGAAATCGATCTTTTTGGCCTCGATTTTTTGTGAATCGATTCATTGGGTCACGATTCGAATCGATTCAAAAAATCGATTTTTTTCGGAAAGAATCGCCATCCCTAGGCTACCCGGCGACATCAGTCTGCCGGTTGCAGCATACATAGGTCGACAGCTAGCTCCTAACGTTGACTGCAGGTATATACGTCGACAGCAGACTGCTGTTCGTGTGCACGAGCCCTTAGTCGTAAAAGAAGGTAAATGTTTACATCTGAGATTGTTGAATCAGCTTTATTTTAACTTGTACAATTATATTGCGGGTGTGGGCGAGCGTTCTGTACCAGATTCAGTTAAAGTTTATTTGTTCAAAGACGAAAAAAACACAATAGATTTATAAGGCGATAAAGAATTGTTCTTGGAAGTTTTAATTAAGTACAAACAATATGGAAGTGGCTGGAATTGAAGGTGGTGGTTTTTGTTGTGTTTAACTTACGTACGAGTATAGAAAATATAAAACAGGAGCGATAGAATAATAATTCAATGGTGTAGTAGATTCGAATTGGAATAAAATTAAATTACATATTATATTTATCTTCGCTCGCTGCTGTTTGTTCTGCTTTGTAGATATGTATGTGTGTCACTGCAGAGACACACGAATGGAGGTCTTCCATTCCTGATAGTGGAACTTAATACCTGGTGGATCCTGATAAAAGACTTGAAGAAATCAGACTAAACACCATTTGTGTGCCATTGAAAATAATATGTAAGTGCAAAAAACAATGCACATAATTCCATAATGTCCAGTGGTCATTTTAGTGAGTCGGATAAGTCCATGTAATTATTTTGGATGATGGCGCAAGAGATCCTTCTGTTTCTTTTTTCTTTTTTTATGGTATAGCGAGCAAACGAGCATGCGGCACACCCATAGATTTAGTATATGCATAGATTTAGTGGCACACCTGATGGAATGTGACAACCGCCGCCCGTAGACAACTGCAAATCAGGTGGAATCACAGATGCGCTGCGCCTTTGGTAGGTAATATGTAGAAAAAACTTATTATGAATGTCCTCTTTGGTTAATACTGTCAATTAAAAATACATTTCAGTTAGTACAGTAACCGGTGATCAAGATTAATAGTGTTTTCACAAGTGCAACTGAAAGTTGTCGTAAACTTATGCTATATCTCGTATGTTAAAGCGCATTATATTTTGACAGGCGAGTTATTATATCATAAATGTACTCGGAGTGAGTAACTATTTGGGTGTTAATAAATAAAATCTGTTCATGCTACGTGCCAACACAAATATTTATCATCGACGTGTTAACGTGCAACGATATTGAACGATGTATAATTTTTACCCGCACTCGTTTTAATAGCCTCCGCACGGATAAGATTTTATCTTACTGTACCATATTTTATGAAAATTGGTTAAAAACAATACATATAGGACACCTTTTATCCCGGAATAATTCTTACATGTTATCGCATGTGAGAATTATGCCGGATCAATGTCTGTGGACCGATCATCTTATGAAGGTCTTCGGTTTAGAGTTCCTTGGGGGAGGCCTATGTCCAGCAGTGGACGTCTTTTGGCTGAAA
Source organism: Mecyna flavalis (assembly GCA_949319885.1). Lineage (NCBI taxonomy): Eukaryota > Metazoa > Arthropoda > Insecta > Lepidoptera > Crambidae > Mecyna > Mecyna flavalis. Next base: position 7,280,407 of record OX439435.1, on the reverse strand, counting down.
TAATGATAATGATGAATGGGTTTCTTCGTGATTTTTGATATGGTGATAGTTTTATTGCTGAAGGCTCAAATAAACTACGTTTCATCTTAGAAAGTCCACATTCTTACGGGATAACGCTCAAGTGTCTAGTATAATAATATATTTACCACGTGAATAACTTAACGCACGCGCACCTTTGTAAATAACTGTTGTTGAAGAGTTCAACTTCCAGATTTATCACTGGTTGTTTCACACGTCTCAGCTGTAAGTTTTCAAACTGTCGTTGTTTATTCGGCGAACTTTGCTAAAGTCATTATTGAACTGGAAGGGCTTGATTCAAGTTTTGACCAACTAAATAAACAACAACACCAGAGTTGTCGGTGAAAGTTGTTTGTGACGCAACGAGATCGGAAACATTTGCATGATTTTCGACTGATACTGTCGTTAGCACTTTAAATAATATATTTGGTGCATTTATTTGTAAAGACGAAGGCTAACGAATGAGAAGGTCTCCTAAATTTTAGAGTCTTCGATGAGTGGCATGTCTCAATAATATGCTGGTTTTTTGATGCTTGCCAAGTTGTATTGGTTTGGAAATAATTCCACAAGAAGTAAGTTTACTGTGTAAATGGGTGTGGCAAAAAGTAACGTTATAAAACAAATATAATTACTCGAAATATAATTTTAACAATTTGTGTACGTACATCTTGTAGTACGCCAACGATGTGACTGCTTGTCCGTCCATTGATTTTAGGCGAGGCTGTGCAGTGGAGCTGGCGAGTAAAAACATTTTGAATGGCTTAAAATCTCATGTTCATTAAAAACTTCACTATTTGTCAATATTATTATACTAGCCTTCCGCACGCGGTTTCACCCGCGCGTATTTTTTTTTTTCAAATATCCCCCCTTCCCCCCACATGTCCGGGATCAAAAGTTCCCTATTTTACCCGGGACTAGTGCAGCTTTCCAACAGTGAAAGAATTATTCAAATCGGTTCAGTACAAATAAACAATCAAATCTTCCCCTTTATAATATTAGTATCGAAGTAGGTATATAGATACCTCCTCAGTAGGTGGTTTTTATCGGGCCATGGTAAATAAGGTTCCTTTAAACACTGACAGTGCCAGTAGCGTCCTTTGTTTAAGAACTTGAATAAAAGAAATATAACATTTGTAAAGAATCATCTATTACGCCACAAATACTTATTTAAGACAATTGTTCACCAGCTCATCAAACCGGGCCAGGTTGAGTTTAACTGGAATGACGAGTCCGCCTCAAACGCTCGCCGTTAAAGAATCTCTTATCTTCTCCACCTTTCCACCATAGTACAAAGAGCACTCAGTACGCTACCTTCATACAAACGCACCGCGCACGGCCTGTAGGTACTTATGTGTGCGCCATTAGTATCTACGCGTTGCCGCACGCACTCTCACACAAAATTTCTTTGTTTGCACTGAGAAATGAGAAGCTTTGATCTCTCTTCAGTCGTATCAGACTGCTGCTGCTGTCCCACCGTGTTATGAGAGTGAGGGAATAGGCAGTACACCTGTCCTTGCGCATTCACTTGTACCCAGTATAACCTGCGTAGTTGGTTGATCGTAAAGGTGGGTGTACGCTTACGAGCCGAGCACGAGCGGAGTGTAAGCCGAGCCGCTCTGCTCGCGTGACAAGTGTGGACACACAACGAGCCTACAACAATCACTCTCCTGCAAATCCCTTTGTGTTCGTCAAAAAACCGACAATAGGCGGATTACAGTCGAACACGAGCCAAATGCTCGAAGCGCGCTCGTTCGAAGCTCGAAGTCGGTCCACACTACACGAATTTGGGTCGGCTCCTGCTCCGCTCGTGTTCGGCTCGTGCTTATCTTGTAAGCCTAGATCCACCTTAAAGATTGCCCGCCGTAGCCGAATACTTGGCTAAGAGGATATAATAGCACACATATACAAGCCGCGCGTGCGGTGCGAATATAGCATATCGGTATAAATATAGCTTACTGTGTATTCCTTAAACTATGGTTAAAGAATCTCTTATCTCCGCCACCTTTTCACTCAGAGCCTTTATTGCGGCGACTCGAGATACTTCTACCAAGATAGCCATTGTCTTCAATCCGCTCCGTTGTTCGAGTTGGAATGTTGGACTAGAAATAATGAAGTGCGGAATATTAGGTGGTAGCGTCCAAAAAATGTTGTGCAGCGAAATAGTTTTGTTCGAAGAGAGTTTTTGAACTTACTTTATTTATGTTTCCTTTTTGGAGAAAGTTTTAAAGCGGTCGGTGTTGGTAATGTAATATGACGTAGTTCTTCTCTTACTTAATAGTACGCGATATTAGTAAGTAGCTTTGCTAATCTAAGCAAAACGGAATTCCTGGTTTTTCTGGTTGTATTTATAAATAACATTATTTAAATATTAAGTTTACTCGCTGTGTGTTATCTATGCAGCCCATAGAATACTGCCTTTTTTAGAGCAATATATGTAGCTATATTAAAAAAAAGCTTTGTGTCAAAAAGTACATAATCATGTATGTTGACTGGCTCGATGACACTGCCATAAACACCAAAGGTAATGCGTTCAAATTACATTCAGGTAAATTAATATTCATTTGATGAACATTTATGTTTGTCCTATAACGTTTATAGTTTGTGGTACTGCGTTAGATTCTGATACCAAAAATACAAGTGCTTACGCTGATTGGTTTCAGATCGAATCGAATGATTGTGATGTTGTCCAATATCAGTTATTATTTATTATGTAACTGAAACTAAACCTTAGTACCAGTTACTTAAGATCAATCTAGCAAGACCAGCTAATTAATACCTCTGTCACTTCTTCATACAACATTCTCATGACTTGCACCAAACAGAACGGATTTATCGCAGGCGTGTTAAGGTGTGCTTGTTATTACAGTTTGTTTGGCAGATAGGGCTGCACTCGTTAGTCGGGAGCGGATTCAGGATTTCTTCAAAAGCCGCTTTTATCGGGCTTGTTTTGTGACTCTTTATAATTCCTTGGGCCGTGGACACACGGAGACTTTGAGGTAGAAATGCAAGACTTTTCGTTTCATTATAGAAAAGTTTTCTTTTTAATGAGAGACGTCTTACTACCTATACAAAAGTTTTCGTAAATTTTTCTTAATCTTTAGTCAGAAATTTCGCTACAGAATACGTGCTGGTGTTACTGCACTCTTTCTAAAGCATAGGTACACTTTCTTCAAGGGGATTTGAGAGAACTATTTTAAAACTTGGAACGCGGAACAGCATTTTCCGAGTAAAAAACCTTATAATTTTATGTTTCTATTTGTTAGATAATATTTTAAAAGTAAAGAAATCTTCAAATATCTCCCCAGTTGCACTTCAAACTTTGTTCGAATTGCCGAATGCATTATTATGGTTAGAACGGATCATTCTCACTAGTTCCGGTCAAAAAAGTTCCGCCGGAACTAGTGATACTTTTTTTTCTCATCTCGCTTCAAAAATCGCAATACTATATAAAGAGCTGAGTTTACTTATTAAACTCTCAGGTGTTCCGTCTTGACTTATAGTAGGGTCTAGAGAGGTGTTAAGGTCTGGATCACTAATCAAACTCTTAACAGGAATGTCATATTTTACTTACTAGGTATAAACATAAGCTGTAAGCTTTTTGGTAAGATTATTTAATGTACATGTCCTTAATCATATTATTAATTTCTTTAGAATAAATACATGTCGTTGAATACTCCAAGTGTCAATTTAACATCAAGGAAATTACTCAATTAAGTAAGGAGGTGTAATGAAATTAAACCTTCGTTGAACACGTGTATTTATACGAGCGGTAGCGAGTGGAATGACTACATAACTCATATTTTACACAGTGGGTAATATAGAAATGATAATAATATTTTAACTTTAATTTTATTGGCAATTCACTAAAAACTTAACAGCATAGATACAATTCATGAATCGTATTTCTATGTAATTAAAGGGCATTTTTAAAAAAGATTGGGAATTGTCATAGCGAGCCTATTAAATTATTTTGACTATAATGTGTAGTGCTTGTTCCATCGTTGCCTATCGTGAATCGTATCTAAATAAGAAACTTCATTAAATATCAAAATTTAAGGAGATGTTAGAACTTCAATGATAAATGCCACTTGACTGGCACTCCCGATTCAGTTCGGTAGTTCTCAAAACTCACTTACGTAATGTTGAAGCTAAAAATTGAACGGTAACTCGTACCAGTATGCATGACATACCTACATTACTCGGTAACGCACGCCTTTGTAGAGTTGAAGTGCTCCGAAGTGCTTTGCGTATCGGCCAAGTAGTTTCATATTTAAACCAAATACGATAGAGTGTTTGAGATGGGGCTTGAACCGTATCATAAGCGTAGAAATGTATCTTGACAAAATATAAGCCGGACCTTATAGCACATGAGTAAATATGGGACAGACATAGCTCCATGCTGAAAACTTCATTTGCAAATATTGTGTATCAAAGTGGCATTAAGTACGTATACCTTAATCAGTTCAGAGGTGTAAGATGGTAACATGCTTACCAGTTGTTATTAATAAAATACGAAAATATTTGAAAAGGACCTTTAAATCAGATATCAAAACTAAAGAAGATTAAAACAATATTAAAAATCAAGAAAAAAATTGTAAATAATAAACATAATCTTGTTAAAAAATTATGTGATATTAACGTTATGTTTATTTAACTTTATTTTTTTTGGCAACCCTTTAAAAACTCGCTCGTTTCTCTGAAGCTATGTTCCGCTTTTTTACTCATGACTGTGATAAAACTAGAAGAAAGATATACAAAACCAGAAGACTAAATAGATTGAAGTCTATAAGTTTGCTACTAGGATGTATCTTCACTGTTTACGATCTTGAGTTTAAGTTAAGAGACGGCATTCCACCACATAGAACAATGCGTTGCAGCCATTTCCACAGCGGTTGGCTCCGGTCATGTATTCTATGAGACCACACTGAGGCAAGATTCCAATGTATATTTGCTTTAACACTTAGTGATACTCCACTTGCATAAACATTTTACTGGCGTCCCTAAATACTCATGGTGTTCACTATTTATAGCAATATAATAGCGTATACGTTTGTCTTTCAAAAATAAACGGATATCTCATTTGGATCTGATTCTAAAGTAATTACATAGCTTAAACACCTGGGAACTGGTCCGATCTATTAACACGCTTTTTTTAAACAGGTCACTTTCAACCATTGAACTACAGTTAATGTAACTCAATGCTTTAAACACCGACTGATGAGTTCGTCAGGTGAAAATGATAGTTTTTTTGTTTTATAATTGACAAAAGATGCATTATAATAAATATTATTACAAAGAAACAATGGATTGTAACAAAATCTTTCACGAGCAGAATTAGATACTCCTTGTTGATGTTTTTCTCATCGTTTACCGTTATTAACACGAAGACTTATAAAAGAAAGCAAATCCCTTTTTTGTAACAATTTTTTGATGATTGAAATAATTTTTGTTATGAGAAAAAGTATATAAAATATGCCTAGCTTGTATTTGACTCGTTAACTCGTGAAGAGTTGTGATAATTGAGCGATTTCAAATTTTCCTTCACATCTTTGATTGACAATACGATATTCAGCGCAAGGATATTATTATTAATCTTTTTAAATAAAATAAAATATCGCTATTATAAAATGCAAATAATATTTAGCCATGTATGAATACAGCCTAATTAACCTCAGTTTCAGAACAGAAGTTAGATAAAGAACAACAATGAATATTAAGTAATCAAAACAAAATCTTTTGTTTTATTTTATCTCCCAGAAGCGTATAATACTTATTTAGAATTTAATAAGAATCAACATGCAATGATTTAAACATTGATCCATTTATTTCAACTTATGAAATACGTTAGTGGTCAGCAGAATGATTTGATTTTATAAATGGAGATACTTATACGTTTTGACCTGATATAAGTAAGACCTGATGGTAAGAATTATCAGGCGACTTCGGCAAGGTAGATCCACCTTGATCCATCTGAGAAAGAATGGTATTTTTCCGATCGGGAAAGTACCACTTTCTCTTAGAAGACCGACGTGTGAGTAGGTGGCTGTTTTATTACGTGCACTTACTAAGTGAATGTCATGTAGACCCGAATCCCCCTTCTCCCCTTTATCCCCATAGTCTTTCCCTCTACCTCTTCCTGTACATTTCTGTCTCAGGAGGGGGGGGGGGAGCATAGCATTAGATACCTTATTAGCAATTGTCCATGGCCAGTAGTGATTATTCACCATTAGGTAGATAGCCTTTTATAAAAAGAATATTCAGAGAAGACAAATGCTTTGCTCAAAATAAATCGAATGCACGAGTATTCTCCCCATAATCGTATCTCGTACAAAGATACAAAGCAAGAGAATTACATTACTCAGAAGACTACATCAAATTTCGCCTGTTTTTGTTCCTTCATTACTCCCAATCATTGCTTGGTCTCTTGTTAAACTTGACAAACTCGGTCGTTTCATTCGGTTGTAGAAAGTTTTTGACGCACGAGGTTTGCCTCTAAACTCCACATTACAGGGTAGATGACATTCTCTGAATTGTTAATTTTAATTATCTCTGGTATACACGGCGCGACAAGTTGTGACAATTTTGATCCGTATTACATAAAGTGTCAACATAATAATATTAATTTCTTACAGATAGGGCAAAACCAAAAAACCTATAGGTTCAAACACTGTGACGACTATTGTGTAATTGAGTTTTTCTGTTTAGGATATGGATCTGGGTGATATCACCCAGGTGACCATTGGAGACAGTTTGAGTATCCTCTGGTCACCCGCGAAAATGATCACCTAGGTGATCATGGGCGACTCCAATTAAAATTATTATTTCGGTATCCTTATATCACCTAAACATTTTAGTCGTTTTTAAACAAATGCATTTCGGGAAAACAAATGAATTTCGGGAAAACAAATAAATGTCGGGAAAACAAATGAATGTCGGGAAAACAAATGAATGTCGGGAAAACAAATGAATGTCGGGAAAACAAATGAATGTCGGGAAAACATTGTTTATTGATCTGAAGTAAAAAAAAACAGGTGCAAGCGATTTTCGACCTTATCGACATTTACCAAAATAACTGATTTTAATGAACTAGCAAAGATAGTCGACAAGTGGTTGCGAAAAAGCAACAAAATTTTAAATGTCAATAAGGTCGAAAATCGCTTGCACCTGTTTTTTTAACTTCAGATCAATAAACAATGTTTTCCCGACATTCATTTGTTTTCCCGACATTCATTTGTTTTCCCGACATTCATTTGTTTTCCCGAAATTCATTTGTTTTCCCGAAATGCATTTGTATAAAAACGACTAAAATGTTTAGGTGATTTACGGATACCGAAATAATAGTTTTAATTGGAGTCGCCTATGATCACCTAGGTGATTAAAAAAGACTAAAATGTTTCGGTGATTTAATTTGTTCACGTTAGTTTTAATAACAATTGACTTATCGTATTATTTTTCATTTTAACATTATCGACAAAATACATCGATAATGAATTCCAACCTTGACGCAGTGGGTACACGGGTAAACAGGAATTACCCCTACACCCACCGGTGGGTGAAGCCAGTGGGTGCACGGGTCATCGGCTGCATGAGTTGATCGGACAGATTGGCCCTAGCCAAAATCATCTAGGAGGACAAATATCACACTCATAAGCTAGTAAGATAGTCTGATATGACTTAAAGAGATCAAGTAGTGGGATCTAAGTTATACTTGCTTTCCAAAATACTTAAGAGAATCCAACTTGAGTGTAACAATTAGGAACGTGTATGTTTATTAGAAACAAAATTCAATTAGCAGAATAAAGAAAATAAGTTCAATTTTCCGCATATCCGTACAATTTCATTGATGTTATATTAAAAGCACAGATTCCGTTATCCAATCAAGGATCGGTTAGTCATGCTGAAACTATACCCCAACTTGATGCTGGTAGCTAATAAAGTTCAAACCCGTTTGCGTTGTTCAACTGTCAAAACAAGTTAGTGCACAATACGTCAGCTGCAGTTTTTTGTTCGTCGATATACAACTGTAATCTGTAACTCTAATTGAATTGGGTTTAAATTTTGTTATAGTTGGAATTCTAGTCATACTTTTACAGATCGATAACTTAGAGTGTATATACAATGTATATCAAACAAAAAAAAATACATATACAGACACTGATGGCCCGTACCAAGAGGTATTCCTCTTTTTTACCCCGTGCCATTAAGTTATGGAATGCCCTTACGGCTCATGTGTTTCCTTCCTCTTACAATACTGGGCTTTTTAGGCGGGGCGTGAAGCGACATCGCAGCAGGCCTTCAGGGTAAGTGTGACTGGCTCAATGGGTACTTTGTTCTATTGAGCGTCAACCTTACATTTGGACCTTACCTCCGCTTACCATCAGGTGGAGATGGTTATCTTAAATGCTTCCGTATTAAAAAAACATTTTGATGAGACAATGGCATCAATTTCTGAGGATGTTTTAAAATGTTGTATTTAATTCCAAGATTAAATACAAAGAGCAGAAAGAGCTTAAAATATCGGAGAATCCCTATAGGCAGAAAGTATAATAACATTAAAAAAGATTTAAAGGCAATTTAATTTAAACAACTCTTCCTGGTTAATTATTCCATAACGGAACTAGCCATAAGATGGACTATGTGTCTTACAACTAAAGTTGAAAAGCTGTCTGCCGCAAAAAGTACAAAAAACAGCATTAAAATAATTTCCATTCAATAACGACACAAATCCAGTCGACGCCCTATTGTAACCACACAAACTTCAAACAACCCTCTTGTATATACGTCAACCATAAAAGTTAGTACGTCTAAAGAGACTGCATCTGGCTAGATGTAAACCTGAATGCACTAGAGCACTAAAACACTATCAGCAGCTAAGCGCCTCATGGCTACTCGGAACCAAATATACATGCAAATCCTTACCAGATGACTGCTGAGCGGAGGTTTTATTTGTTTTTGAAGAAAAATATCATAGCTCGCGACAAACGAATGCGGACTGGCTAGCAAAATTACACTTATGAACACAATGGAATGGAAAGAAAGAAAGCTATTTTACAACATGTGACCTAGAAGTGTGAGGGTTTTAGTAGTAACTATTTAAAAATCTGTGGTTTTAGTATTTTTTTTTTGTTTCATGTGATCGACTTATTTACGTCTACTACCCGAACGGAGCACAAGTGCCAAAGGTTACCCAGTTCAAATACCTGGGCTCAATTGTCATGCGCGATGCAAACGTAGAAGCAGATGTGTCCCACAGAGTCAACGTCGCCTGGCAAAAGTGGCGTACACTAACGGGAGTTCTCTGTGATCCGCGCATGCCAATACGCACAAAGGGCAAGGTTTATAAAACTGCTGTGAGGCCAGCTATGCTATATGGTGCCGAGTGCTGGACTGTTAAGGAGAGTCATGTCCAAAGGTTACACGTGGCCGAGATGAAGATGCTGAGGTGGTCAGGTGGAGTAACGAGACTGGACAAGGTCCGAAATGAACACATCCGAGGTAGCTTTGGAGTGACTCCGGTGTCCGAAAAACTCACGGAAGCGCGGTTAAGGTGGTATGGCCATGTGATGCGTAGGGACGGTGAACACGTCGTCCACAAAGCCTTGGCCCTACCAGAAGGAAGGAAGGGAAGAGGACGCCCTCTTATGACGTGGTGGACTAGTATGGCCAAACTAATTGAGAAAGCCCAATTGCCCGATCCGACAACCCAGGACAGACTGTCCTGGCGCCACAAGATAAGGAGAGCCGACCCCACCTAATGTGGGATAAGGTGAAGACAAAGAAGAAGATGTGATCGACTTATTTCATGGCTTGGCTGTAGATTGTGTCAAGTGTGGCGTCATTATTGCAGTTTTAACCATAGACGGCCAAAACTTGACACTGCCTATCGTGGCTCTGTCCATTGAGAGCGAGAAGGCTACTCGTGCGTGGCCTACTATAGTAAGGCTATGAAGGAGTCACGCGGATACGCCGCGATTGGATGAACCCGTAGACCGACTCTTTGGCCCAGGAACAACTGAAACTTTATTGATTTTGAACTTAAATCGTCTTGAAGGGTATTTTGTTAACATTTCAATAGCTGAATGTATAGGAGTTTTAACAAGCTTGTTAAATCAATACTACTTAGACTTACAATAAAACTGGTTCCGGCTAGAGGATCAAACTCCATCGAACCCTAGGCATAATTAATTTATATTTAAGCTCTAAAATGGAAAAGGGCAATTTTTATCAAAACAAGAATCTATAAGGGTTCCGTTTTTTGCCATTTGGCTACGGAACCCTAAAAAGGAGCAATACAAATTTAATCAGTTAAACTAACTCAGTTAATAAAAACGTTGCGTGCCGTTCAAGTTGCGTCGTTCCGCGTAATATCGCCTACTTTACAACAATATCCGGCCTGAGAAAAAAGGACACATCCACATAATAAAACGTTTCATTCGGATTGGGCATAATGCTCGAGAGCGCACCTAACGATATAAACCTGGGAACCGGGACCATGGATATAGCCGACATCGCCTCTGCACATCTAACTGTTACATTGGGGCCACTAAGTCAATAAAACTGATTAACGTAGTTTTTTTAATGTTTATCTTTTGTGTGGAAAGATGTTTACATTTAACAATGATGTAAAAAAGATTTTTTTTTTCTTAAGGTATAATCGCCACACAGCGTTATCACGTATAGTAAAGACATAGTATAGACAGAGACAGATAAGAAGACCTAGGAAAAATCCCAAGTGTAATGGGTCAACCATCCCCGGTTTAGAAAACAAAGTGAAATTAATTTTATTCAATTTCCTTTTTATCCTCAAAGCATTAGTCTATTTAAAATTATTCAAATCTATGAAATTATAAATTTAAAAAAAGAAAACAGCATCTATACACAAAAAAATACTGCAGTGAACAACATGAATGTGCTGCTTTAAGCCTTTATTATTAAACCGGCCAACAGAAGTCTGAGGTCTGAAAACACTCCATCCTTCGCTTTACCGTTCAAACCATTCACGTCGCATTTAATTCCGTTTTTGCAAGCCGGTCGTATTAAACCTCTCATTTTATGGCCCCAGTCTTATGGCTCTAGGAATACGATATGCCTCGGCCGCACCACCAGGTATTACCCGTTTTATTACATCCAATTTTATTTTATGTCCCCTTCATATTCCTATTGATCGCTCGGATAGATCTTTTTAATGCATTAAAATCTTTATTTGACGGGTCGGAACGACTTTTTAATGTTCCGAATGATGGCTTCTGACGTTATTTGAATGCAGTTAAAGTCGGGCTGGGAGTGTTAAATGAATTAATTTTCGAATATGTGTTAATATCTTCATGTAATTGTAGTAATGGGAGTTTGAACCGCGTTTGGTTAATCTTCTTGCAAGGAATAACCGCGTTGTACAAAAGAGTTTATTTTTATGATTGATCGATTATATGAAAAGTTATTTTTTTTTAACTGCTTTAAACACACACGCTTTTAATATTATTTTAAACATAAAATACTACATTATATTTAGTATCGCAGTGCGTATTCTACTACATACAGTGGTGGACATATAATTAAAGACACTGAGGAGATATTAAGTTTTCAGTGTTTACCTACCCTTTATACTTTTATTGTATAACATTTATTATCTTGCAATATTACTTAAATTGTTCTTAGGGTTATCGTTAAATGTTTGAAGTAAAATAAAAATACAAAGATGTTTTATTTTTATTTTTTTGTTGATAAAGTTTATTGCAAGCAGTACGAAACGAATACAAAGACCTGGCCAACTAATTAAAGATAGACTCATTAAGTAACTATAAAAAAATTAACTTAGTAAATTTTAAAACGAACTTGATTTTAATACATTTTGTACGTATTTTAAAAACATAAAAACACTACATTAATATTTTGTTGCATGTCCTTTAGCAGCAATAAAAGTCCAACCCGCCTTGGCATTGATGCCTTCAAATTATTGCAGGTTTGATTCAAAATCTGCACCCATGCCGTTTTCAACGTCGAGTAAAGTTGATGAACATTACTTGTATGTTTTTTTCCTTTAATTTTCTTCACATTAGATCCCTATTTTTTCGATCGGGTTAGTGTCGGGACAGTACGGTGGCCAATCTTAAACTGTTACATATTGACTCCTAAGCAATTCTTTGACTCCTGCTGAAGTGTTAATGGGATCGTTATCGTTTTGAAAAGTCTATATCACCGGCAAATGTTCATTGGCGTAAGAAAACATGACTTTTTCTAAAGTATTCCTTTATTCAATTTATTCCTGCTACCTTGTATTTTTTTTTATTAGGTCTCACATCTTTATCAGGAAAACATCCTCAAATTTTTGTATTACCCCCTCAACGTTAGACTGTTATCTTTGTGTAGTTTGGATGCATTTTTTTCTTTGGAGGACGCCTAACATAAACTTTCCCTTTAGAGTTAACCATATTAATTAAATTTCTTCGGAAATAAACACATTTTTTCTCAGTCTTTATGTGCCGATGTGAATATTTTTGGGCAAATCGTAATTTTGCTCCTATTTTTTTTATTCCTTCAAAAAAAGTATCTTAGAAAAAATCTTTCAAAAAAGGGTGACTTACATAATTTTCTTCTAGTCGTTCTGTTAGATACTTCTTTAGTCCCCTCTACACCAAATACTTCAAAACGCATGACTTTTGAGCCATTTGTTGGGTATTTTTTATCAAATAATGCTATTTTTGAGGTGGATGTTTTTCTCGGTCTAAATTTCCTAGGCATGTGAACCGTATAAAACTTCTTAAAATGCCGGATATCGTCTATAACCATATTTTAGAATATCGTAAGTGATCTTTTAATGTACTGTCCGACCAACCTTTTGATATATTTTTTTTTTTAATTTTCTTCTTTTACTAGGGAGAATCGCAACTTTTTCCCTTTCCCATACTAATTCATTTTTATCACAATAAATACTTAAAGCAAGTTTAAAACTAAAATAGTTTTTGCTTGTCAGGATAAAATCTGCATAATAGAAAAAGTTAAAGTGCTCCTTTTATGGTTATGCTAACTTTAGAACATGAAATACGCACTGTCTTTAATTAGCTGACCAGCAAAAAATGTATTGACAAAGTTTGTGTTACATTTAAAAAAGGAAATAATACTAAAATATTGCTTTAATAACTTTTTTTCTGTCCGCATTTTAAAAATACGACAACAGTGTACGTATGAAAACCAATAAATATGGAATTAATACTTATCTGGGTCTCTAAATACCGTTTATTTTGTTGTACGTAGTCAACATCAAGAGTGTCTTTAATTATATGTCCACCACTGTATATGCTATTGAGTAATCAGACAGGTGCTTGTCAAATGAGGGTGTGAAGGGGAAACCGGGGGAGTTTAGTGGGTAGTGGACGCTTTAGTCTCGAGTCCCACACACGGCTGCGGGTCTAGCTAGCCTGCGGTTATGGTGCATAAACGCATTCTTCTCCGAAATAAAAAAAGAAAGCAGCCACCAGGACCATATTCCAGTGAGTATTTCGCTCAACATTCTTCCATATTTAACTGTCAGAAGCGTAAACTATAGCATCTAAGGCCCTTATGACAAATACCTTGGTGCCTTACCATTTTAATTACATAAAAAATTTGTTAAAAGTGTTACATTATTTTTAGCTCACGGAGGCTCGAACTGTTGCCATTGTAGGTCGGTGGCCCACGACTTTTTTTCAGCTCTGAAGCCATTGGATATATCACACTGTAAAACTCTTTTAATATTGCCATAACATTTAATTAAAAAAAGTTTCGAACAAAAAATGCAATTCAGTGTCGCCATGATTTTTTTGTAGACGCTTGAGTATTCAACACTTTTCCAAACGCTTTGACGTTGTTAAAACACAATAGCTATTATAATTACACCACAGAAACGCACGTTGTTCACTAGAGAATTGATTTTCCATTGTGTTTTCTGATATTCACAGTTCAAAAATAAGTACTGTTCCAGCGCAGCGAGAGGCGAGCATCCGAGGCACATCCTGTGCCATTGTATACTCTTGTCGTTCCTATTTAAATAGATCGGGATTTTGCAGAACCGTGGAATTGAGGCGTCTAACATTAATAGCGTTTGTTGATCATTTAGTAAAATTTGACATCATTGTCGCGTTAAACAAAAAACAATAAAATTAAGAATGACTAAAAAAGGGAAACCGGAGGAGTTTAGTCTAGGTTAGGTTTTGGTTGTTGGACGCCTTAGCGCCAAGCCCCACACGTCCTCAGGCCTCGTTAACTTACGGTTAAGGCATTGTTCTCTTGAAACCAAATTTGGCAGACCATTATTTACACCTACTTACCTAATGTGATCACTAAGTAGTGTTCAATCGCTTAATAATTATGCTGCCAGACTGCCTCTAATCTAATAATAATAATAATAATAATAATAATAATAATTTATTTTCCAAAGCAAAGGTACATACAATGTAAAAATAAAACAATGCAGTAAAATGACGGTAGAAGTAACAATAAGACATAAATCGTAGGCAAAAGATCACATTAGTAAATGGTTAGAAAACTTTACTTTCCGTGCTAGTTATAAAACTGTGTTACGGCAAAGCAATTTGATTCTCGGTCCATTTTGTAAAGAATACAGATCATTTTTGCACGCACTTGAGTCAGCTCGACCAATACAAGATAAAAACCGGTCGCTTCTTTTGTCACCGGGTTGGGCATCAAAATCATAGTATACGTTGGAAAGACACATAAATTGCAACTGGACAATAATTATTAGGTACTATGATTTAATGCTACAAGTTCATTAGTATTAGTTTTAAGTAATAGTTTTTTTTTCTTTTTGTTAACAATAGTAATTAATTAATTAAGTTTCTAAAGAAAAACAATAATTTAAGTAAATATTGCATAAAAAATATTTTAAATATTGTGTAAATATAGATAATACCCATGTGTATATTTAAAATACACGTTTGTATATATAAAATATATAAAATATATATAAACATATGTTTTTTTTTTTTTTTTTTTTTTCCTATATGTAAATAATTATATTTGTAGATGTGTGTATATATATGTACATATAAGCATTGAATATTATTTAAGCACAGTTAAGAGTTTTTCCGTTCCTTCGTAGTCCATTTTTAGTAAATACTCAACTAAAGCCTTTCCGCAATTATATTTCGATTTATTCGATAGTGTAACCTCTTCACTTATTCGGTTATACAAGAACGGTCCCAGGAAATCTAAAAAATTCTGCGTAAAACTAGTGTTGCATACAGGAATATTGTATACCTTATGTGGTCTTCTCTCGGATATGTTATTTCTGGGGGGGTACGAGTGTTGACGAGTAACAATAGATTTTATAAATAGTTGTCGAACGGTAAGAACTCGTAACTCTCGATACAAATCAGCAGTAGGATACTGGTAGGGCTTGAAATTGAGTACTTTGAGGCTCAATCGTTGAGCGCGTTCTAGTTTTATAAGTGTAGTTTTTCGGGCTCCTCCCCATGCTGAGATTCCGTATGTGATCATAGACTGACATAGCGCAGTATATAAGAGTTTGTTGGTATCGTAATCTCTTAACTGTCTAATTTTCTTAAAAATAGGTAGAAGTTTACGTGTACGTGACTTTAACGTGTTAATATGTTCCTTCCAGTTCAAGTTTTTGTCGATCACAATACCAAGATACTTAACATTACTGCTTGGGGTTAAAATGTGACAATCGCAGGTATCAATATCGTTGACGTCACAGGTGTGTGCTTTCAAAGTAAGATCTGAGTTTGGTTGGCAGTTATTATATATTGAGAAGGTTATGTATTTCGTTTTACTCAAATTAAGGGACAACAGATTATTTTTTAGCCATCTCATAACTACTCGCATACCCCTTTCGGTTGTAAGCCGTACCTTATCCCACGTATCCTCAGTGAATAAGACCACAGTATCGTCGGCAAAAGTTATGATTTGTGCATTAGGAAGGTCAATGTTACATAAACTATTTATATATGCCAAAAATAGTGTCGGCCCCAGCACAGAACCTTGTGGTACACCGTAAGACACAGTATTGTCATAACTTTGATACCCACCAATCCTTACCATTTGAGATCTATCACAGAGATAGTCGCGAAAAAGTTCTAAAGTGATACCCCTAACGCCCAAGCACTCCAATTTACGCAGTAATAGAGGAAGAGAGACTGTATCAAACGCCCTTGCCAGGTCCAGGAAAACCCCTATACATTTTTGGTTATTATCAAGCTTGCCAGTTAGATGGGTGATAAGTTTTTCAATAGCATTATTAGTTGACATTTTTTCGCGAAATCCAAATTGGTTTTTTGACAGGAGGTTATGATGTTCCAAAAACCTAACAAGTCGGCGATTAATAACCTTTTCCAGGATCTTGGCAAGGGTAGGAAGAAGTGATATTGGTCGGTAGTTAGATATAAGATTTCTGTCACCAGCTTTAAAGATTGGTATAACGACAGATCTCTTTAAAAGTTTTGGGAAAACACCCATAGACATACATAGATTGCATAGGTACGCTATAGGCGATGTGAGCGGAGAAATACATTTTTTTATAAATATTGATGAAATGCCATCCCAGCCACAGGACGACGTATTTTTTAAGGAGGATACAATATTATTAATTTCATATTCATCGGTCGCTATGAGCATAAGAGATTTGTGATGAGTGTACTCAGGTTTGTAATTATCAGACAAAAATCGCTCTGACATGTTCATGCTTTGCAGTATGTCTGCAGCCAAACGACTGCCAACATTTGTAAAATAGTCATTGGCATGGTTCACAGATTCTTGAGGGGTTGCTCTAGCCCTTAGAATTTCGCATGCTGTGTCCGATCTTCCAGACTTGTTAAGGTTACATACTCGTTTAATCGTACTCCAGGTTTTTTTTATATTTTTTCTATTTTTTTGTAAATCAAATTTATTATATGCATTTTTGAGGTTATGAAGTAGGTTGTTACACGTGTTTCTATACCGTTTGTATGTAAGTGCCAAATTTTGGTCATTAGGAGATGTTTTATGACGCTTGTGTAGGGTATCTCGAAATCTCATACACCTTAATAACCCAGGAGTTACCCAGGGCTGTTTGGTGGCTTTTCGGTTTGAAATTGTATAAGTTTTGGTAGAATCATTTAAAGTCTTTGATATTTTATTAATTAAAAATTCGGTAGCTAGGTTTGGATCTTGTAATGTGTAGTAATCGTCCCAATTAGTTTCGGATAAGACTTTATTAGCCAACTTATAATTTATTGTACTACGAACTAATTCAACTTTTTTATTATTAAATACTTCAGGTATTGGTATCGCTAAATATACAGAGCTATGGTCTGTTATTGTCGAATTACATACAGCAGTCTGAACTTTAGTATTCGATTTTGCAAAGCAGTGATCCAGGCAAGATGCACCGCGAGTGGGTAATGTATGACTAGGCAAGAGACCATGAGATGCAAGCACGTCCAAATATTCATCAGATCTAGTATCATTATTATTTGCAGTTATGTCGATGTTTATATCTCCAATTATATATATATTAGGGATTGATTTTAGTTCAGTCAATAACCTATCTAATGATTCGAGAAAACTAGCGCACGACACATTAGATGGGGACCTATAAATACAAATGAAAACATGATCGTTACCAAGTTTAACCACAAGGCTATCGGCGTCGGTTAAGTCTGGCTCATAAACGACGACATCAGAAATACTGTTGTGGAGATATGTGATGACACCACTGTTTTGGTTGAGATTTTCGGATGTTTGATAACTTACATAGTTTTCAATTTGAGGTATGCCATTACAGTTCGGTAGCCAACATTCGGACAGAACAATAATATCAAAGGCTAAGTTACATTGCTGAAGAAATACAGAAAAATCATCAAAGTTTTTGTTTACGCTTCGGATGTTCTGGTGGACAACCTTTAGAGAGAGATTTAGCTTAGAGGTTAAATTATATAGATCATTCGCATTACCAACCATATGAGAATCACCAGCAATGATCTCTTGATCAACACTGGTAGTCAAAAATTCAATATCATCAGCCATGTTCTTTGTTTACAATGTAAATATTTAAATATAATGTTATTAAAAAAATTACAGTTGGTTGCAGCGATGAGCTATAATACTCGTATGTATTTGTTATGGTAGGAATAAGGCGGCGTCTACTTACTTGAAATGGAACAGCTGTGTGAGTGATATGTGCATTGTGGGTAATAGAATACTGTTTAGGGGTATCATTATTGAATATATAAATAAGAAATAGATACATTATATGATAAGATATATATGAGATATTCATGTTTACATTTACATTAGGAGTACAATATAGTATATTGCAATTAATAGAAATACTCAAACAATAAAACAAAAACTTGGTTCTGGCCGAGAAGCACTGATAAGACTTAGCGGATATATCATGCAATAAGAAGATTATGAAAGTTACTACGGGTTGAAGAAGCACTGATAGTCACTGAAGGCGCAAAGATTTAACTTGATCACACGATTTTAACACCACAGCAGGTTGCCCTTCAGACTTGCGTAGCAACACGTTACCGCGCGATATCCAGCAGTATTTGTACTGGCCACTCTTCACAAGTTCACGGGCATCATAGTGTATTTTTTTGGTCATAGTAGTGATTGCCTCCGAAACATAGATACTAGATTTTTCCCCTTTAACGCCGAGGTGCTCGGAGCTTAGTCTGCCATTACTTACGCTTCTGTTAAATTGTCTGACAGCTTTCAGCAATTCTTCTTTATTTTTCGTTTCTTTAAATTCAACTATAATAGGTGAATTGTTGTTTTTTCCTTTACGGTACAATAGAGGCATTTCTAGAGCTGGTTTAATTTTGAGTGTTGTATATAGATTTGTGTATATTTCTTCTAGATTTTCAGTTTCTTGTCTTGTAACATTTTTTATTTCTACAATTTTCTTTTTTTGTTCTTTCTGCACCTCATGTAACTGCAGCTCAAGGTTGTTAATTTTTTCCAATGCAGCAGCATGAGCTGTTTCGAGGGTAGCAATCTTTTCATTCGCTTGAATTAGATTGGCTGCATTTGCTTGTAGCAGTTGTATTATTTCAGCATTCGATTGCAGGATCTGAGCGTTTTGTTGTTTCATGTCACTAATCTTTTCATCAAGCATATCCTTGAAAGAGCTCATAAGGGTATCTTTCAGTTCCGAAAAAAGTTCGAAGTCCGGATTTTTGCGTTTTCTAAGATTGGTGTTTCGTATTAAATCACTTGCAGGACTAAGATCTGGTTGAGATGACGACAGGTTTGGGTGACCAGCTTTTGGAGAGTGAATCATTTTTATCTGGAAATTTCAGTTGTACTATCTTCGTAAGAGAAGGATAGGAATAGCTCGCCTTCTTGCTTTGCTCGAACCACACGAAGTGTTGTGAACAAAATACGGCAAGCGCCAGGCACACTTAACTTTCGAAACTCAACTTTAAATTTTAGTAATAAGAGTTTAATTTGAACAAAATTATTTATAGTGATTTTTAACTACGCGTTAGCACGTCCTGCTCGGGTTATGTTTTGGACGAGAATGAACCCTTAGTCTTAATTACATTCATATCTCTTGCAAAAGAACTATTGCTATTACACAAACAATTATTTGCAGTTAATAGAAAATAAGAGAAGTCTAAAAATTTGGTCTTCTTATTAACGGAAGTAGTGGTTTTAATGTGCATAAAATTAGCCGGAAGTTAGGTCAATCTCCTTAATGAAAACTGTAAGTTTCTGAAACTTGAGATGAGAGTTTGAGTGTACAATAAAGGAACTTTGCTGAAACGTTGATCTCCAAGTATAACTTGATCCTTCTCTATGTGGCCTTCGGTTTGAATCCCACCATAAGACAATCCCAAGACAAACATTCATGTACTTAGCATTTCTCTTTATTCTGAGTCTGGATGTTTTAGTACGTTTATTTTGTTCTTCTACTGTTAATCTTTAACACAGGAGCTTCTTTTGGGTCAGATCAGACCACGTAATACCGTCTGATATATTAAATTAAAAATATTTTGAAATATATTTTGTTTTACACCTGCTCTTGAGATGAGGACAGCTGGTTGCGTGTATAGGCTACATTTAAGCCTAGATTATCCTAGGTATAGGCATCATAAACTACAAGAAAAATGAACACAGTTTTTAATAACTGTACTCAATAATCTATAACCTATTTTCAGCTAATCATAAATCCTTATTCCATCTTTTTTTCAGCAACGGCTGATATACTTACGTATACATGCTGTTTGAACATATTTTTTTTACTTAACCGGTCTTTTAAATGAGTTCATTCATTCCTTTGAGTGTTATATATTAACGTAGATATAGACTAAAGAAGAGTTTAATTGCATCAACTAGTTTAAAAAGAAAAGAAAGAAGTGAATGTGGAATTGACGGCTGATAGATATGAGAGAGAAGAAAACATACATAGCGCCGACCCTAATTAGCGTTGGAGAGGGACAGGGAAATGATGACGTTGATCGTAAGTCTTACGCAGTATATTCTTTATAGTGCACAAATGAGTGCGCAAGCACAGGTGCACTTCCTATTTCCTCACTCTTTTAGCAAGGTGAGACAGCAGTCTGATGCGACCGAAGAGAGATCGGGCGCTGGACCGACAGAATTTTCTAGGCACACCACCAACATCCAGACATCTAACTGTGACTAAGATTGTGATTATTGACCAAAAAAAATTGACTTTTCGGTCGAACCAACTGTACGGTGTAATGCACTTGTCACTGCGCCAGAAAGACAATCAGGAAAAGCCCGGTACAATACTAACACATAACTAAAAATAAGATTACTGCTAAAAAGCCAGTAGTTACATATGCACTTAACGACTTAACACATTTCACGAGTCAACATATTTAACGACTCAAAAGTCGCAATTACACTAAATTACAAGGAGTGGGTTGTAAAACGCACAAGTTTAAAATATTCATTGCAGCTCCTAGCCAGTTCTGGGCTATCCCACTTGACCATAGCAGTTCAAATTAATGGCCAGTAATGAACGCAAGCGGCGGCTATCTCTGCGGTTGTATGCAAACTGGGTTCAGCTAAATTGCAGGATCGATTACTGGTACTTCTGAGTAGATGGTTTGCGTAAAGTATGACAAGTGTACTAGTGTTGATCGTCAACCAAGCAAGTTTTTGTGTAGAGACCAAAATACAATTATAATAAAATTCTATCAAAACCTAAGACAATAAAAGGAAAATTATTCATGAAATTGCTTGAGTACTTTTACAAACTATGTATTACAAAATAATGGGATTCTAAAATGATTAAATGAGAAAAGTTAAAAAAAATTAGTATACGATCAAAACCTACAATGACCTAAAAACACCAAAAATTATATTATCCCTGAAATTGCTTGAGTATTTCAAAGTAGACTATTATACATAAAATGAAATTGGATTTAATTTTTATTAAATTCTATGGTCAGTAATTTTCTAGATTAATATTTTAATATGGCTTGAAACTTTTTCATAGTTAAAAAATATGACATTCACATTCATTCATTCTTAAAATAATTATTTTAAATTATAAAGGTACATCCAAGAACGATAATCGTTAACCTCTTTCAAAATGTTATTGTCTCACAGCGACATGATTTGCGAATGTTGAATTTATTATCATTAAGGGTTTAACGTGAAGGGATCGGGTGATTTAACCCTTACAAGTGAGGTAATTTGAGAAATACTATTATCTCCGTCATACCCGGGTATTGACGTGGACGGCAAGAGGTTAACTCTGTATCACATGGGTATAATAACTACTCATGGTATAGCCTATGTAAGTTATTGTAAGGACGATGAAAATGTACGCAGATAGAATAGAGAGACAAGTTATATACTCGTAATATTAATACATACATATAGACTACCCTGATGGCGCATTTGGTAGTTACCATGGCCCCCGTGCGCCAGAGGCCGTGGGTTCAAATCGTATATTAGTCCTGTGTCTTTAAATTGTGTCCCATTTCATTTGCATAAACTATTTTATTGTAAAGTTTTATCTAAATCCGCTTACTTAGTTTTTGCATAAAAGATTTTTGACGACAAAAGTTGACCATCACTCAAATTTCATCCATCGTCACAAACTGTTGCATTATTATTTTTTTGAAAATAAATAAATAAATAAATGCTGAGAAATTATTCACACAACGCGATCTAGCTTCAAACAAAATAAAGCTAGTTGGGTTATACATAATACTCTCCTAAAAACTTTTTCCAGTTTCATCGCTGCACTTATCTAAGGTTCTAATAATTTATCTATAAGAAAACAATGATTCTGACTTTTTTTTTATTGGTAAAATGTCATGTTAGCTGATATTGAGATTTTATCTGACAGCAGTCAAACGAGCTCTTAATTACAAACTATTTATGACATCATATTTTGAAAGTGATAATGTTTCACCACATTAAAGTCATATTGGTTTTCTATGAGAGGATTCTAAAGTTCAAGGTTTTATGAAACTCTTAGCAATCGATGAAACCCCACCATCATGCAAATTAAAAATTTCTAGAGATTCCCAAGTCCGCCATTTATGTGTATCGTACTGCTGGGACACATTCCCTCGACTTAATTAAATATTTTGCGACCTTCACCCTTCGACGCTTCTAAAATTCTCAACGACTCACACGTACCTTAAAACTATAAATAAATTAGGTATACACGTGATGTAGAAACACCACGAAGCGAAAGGACGAAAAGTCTCAAGGAACGTCCGGTGGACATTTTTCATTTGTACCCACTAATACCCGCATGTCGTTTATCTCTAATGGGAGAAATAAATGATTGTTTTTACGAGTGTAGCGTTGCAATGGAAAAGCTTCCCGGGAGATATACGATCGTCTCGACAGAGACGGCAAAAATGTAATCCTTAAAACAAAGAGCTCTCTGGAACTACTCATTCCTCACATTTCATTTGGTATCAATCACGGCTTACAAAGTCTCGGTGGGCTCGCCGTCCATCCTCGGGTTGTGTCGGCAAACTTCGGGACTTTAGTTCGTAGCTTCGTACTCCAGTGTATCTACGGAGCTACGATCGACGCACGTGTCGTAGCAAGTCGGCTCGTAGCGGGAGGTACGATCGTTCGACTACGAATCTTTTGGACGCGAAGTGATAAAACTATTTTAGTGAGTGATAACAACGTGATGGTGTTGTAACTGTTACAAGGATTAGCATCGATCTCATTTTTATTTCTGCACCCATTATATGGTAAATGCTTTTAACATTTTAATTAGGCACTAAAAACACCGTTAATTTTAATGGCTCTGTAAACACCGGTAAGGATATCTTTTTATTTTCGGCCAATTAGCCGGCTATTTTGCACAGGTTTTTCCTTTATCTTTTTTCCTGAGATAAGTTGTTTGCCCGTGACGTAAGAAATGCTTGTTAAGTTCGGGTTGACGTTTGACAAGCCACTTATTTCTCACCCTCCGTTTATCAAAACAGTGACAAACTTTTAGGTGCCAAATGATAGTCTGAAAGTGATATCTTGTTTCCTCTTATTTTTTTCCTCAAATAGATAAATGTTTTTGGAATATCACCCCAAAATTATAAAAAATGGTCATATATTTTAAATACTTACCTTTCTAATTTGAAAAGTCTTTGTAGTAAAGGTTTGCTTTTTGACAATAGAACATGTTAATCTGTGTTTTTAATTAAGTTTCAGATATAATAATGGATAGGCACAAAAATCGTAATATTATGTGTGTGCCTACGCAGTACTACTGTTTTGACAGAGAAGTTGCTATGCAAATTAACTGTATTCGTGCACACGTAATCTTTAATTTATAAAATGAACTATTAGTAATTAATTACATTCATAATTAATTAATTAATTAACTGCATATTTAGAAGAGAGAAAAAAATCCAATTAACTTTAACAATCACTTGTATTATTTGTTTGAATTACAAAAAGATTCATTTATTTATTTAATTACAAAAACAAGAATATAAAGTTAAACATTTCAGCTTTTACTGTGACATGTCGTTAACGCTCTTGAAGAATTTAAAGGCGTTATGTTCGTGATTTATTGCGTGAAAGGTGGTCTTGTTTCTCAGACATATTGGCGAAACTTTACATACATAAGGTTTTGTTGGTTAATAACTTTTATTACTAATGGTGCATGGCAGCACAGTGAGCGAAGTATTAGTGTGCTGTCATCATGTTTGTGCCGTGTGTGCATGGTTAAGTATCCCTCAATGAAATAGGCCGCAGTGGCCACTCACCATCATACGAGCCAGTGACATTTGATGATCAATGATCATTACCACTGATGACTTGGGCTTTGAAAAAAAAAACACGGAGGGATGGAAAACAGAAACGGAATAGGGATGAATATGGAGGTTATTCTCCATCCGATAGTATTTAATCAAGCAAGCTCATTTTGACCGACAGTCAGGAAATGTCTCTCTATAGCATGGCTTTATCATGACACAAAATATACACAAATAAACAATATTTGACAGTTTTCATCCAATACAGTCAAATATTTTTGTGTAAAAAACATCATTGCTGTGTCTTTGCAAATGTTTGCATTATTTTAATAGTAGTTAAGTTGAACTACCCAGTTCAAATGCTGTTAGGATAATACCTTTTGGAGCTGCGTTACCTATGGTGATGACTGACACACACACTGACAAAGTGATGCGTTGCTCACGTTACGAACTGGCGCAGTTGACGTCATTTATTAGATATACGTATTATCCTAATCGCATTTGAATCGGATAAAAGTAAGGTACTATGTTTTGTATTCTAATTTTTATTGATTCATTTTTTTAAGAAACATCTTTGTTTAGAAACTCGCAACGCAAACATCAAAATTCTAAAATAGTACCTACTCGTTATCTGCATTGTTTCATTCGAATTTTCATAAAGCAGGTACTTAAACCTCAAAGAGGCTTTATTGTTTTCCTTTTCGAAGAAGACGGAAACAAATACAAAGTTGCAAAGAAGCTTAGATTCCACGGAGCGGGACATGCGATGGACCAAGTCAAAATTCATTATACAACAGGTTTCTTACCCATTGGCTTTTGTACTCTGTTTACTTAATGCTCTGTTTTAATTGGCCTTACATTTTTAAATGTAAAGTTACTACCTCACAGGGAGAATTCTAGAGTAAAATAAAAGTATCAGCCTATTAATGTCCCATTGCAGGGCAAAGGCCTCCATCCTTAAATAAAATCAAGTCATCGTTACAAAGATGGGCACTGGTTTAATCACCACACTTGCCTAATGCGGATTGGCGATCACAAACCCGAGCTGTGTCAGAAAAAATCTACACAAAGTTGCTTGACCCGGAAATTGAACCCAGGACCCCGAGATAATGGTCCGGTACTCAAACAACTAGACCTTCGAGGCATCCTTTATTCTCGAGTGATGTTACATTACTGATTCAGCTTTCAGCATTACATTACAATACTACCTTCCTGACGAACGAGCTCCACAAATGTAACATTATCACCATTCTGATGTGATACTCGTTTTGCATCATTACACGAAGCGTTGTGCTCGGTTTTCCTCTCTCAGTTACATTATATGCGTATGTTCTCGGTAAGTGAGCACTTTAAATCTACCCCAGACAATGGTTAAATAAAATTTAAATATACATAATTATTTATTATGAAATTATAATTACATATTTTACATAATATAAACACTCGGACCGACACAAACAGACATGTTCATGCACATTGCACACAAGTGTTTGTACAGTGCAGGGATCGAACCCGCGACCTCTTAGGGTAATAGCCGTTTCCTCAGCTATTACATCAAACGGCTCGTTAAGTACCTATGTAAGGATTTTTTTCATTTTCTACTATTTTAAGTCTATGCCGATTCGTTCACTTTGGATATGAAAAGCCTTTGGAAACTTAACAAAAAACTGTATAGGTAAATATGTACATACTATGACATTAATTTACATTAATTAACGCCTCGATAGTCTAGTGGTTCAAGTACCGGGCCAAGATCTCGGGGTCCTGGGTTCAATTCCCGAGTCGAGCCAACTTTGTGTCGGTTTTTTCGGACACAACTCGGGTTTGTGATCACCAATCCGCATTTGGCAAGAGTGGTGATTAAGCCAATACCCGTAATTGTAGCGATAACTTGATTTCAAGGATGGATGCCTTTGCACTGCAGTGGCACATTAATAGGCTGATACTTTTTACATTTATTTTACACGGAATGATATTTTATTACCCACATAACTAGCGTTACCGAGTGAAATACGTAACTTACATCAATGAATCACAATCCTCTCACAGGAAACCATATCTAAATGGTTCAAGACGTTTTGAAGATAAATGGAAACATTCGTTTGCACAAACAAACAATATAAAACAACCTTTCACCTTAAATGCTTTATTAATAGTGTATTTTGTTACTAACCTCTGTGATCGACTTCGCCCCTGTTATGTTACAGAAAGGAGGCTTATTTATTTATACGCTTTTACTCTTTGCTTGTCCATATATTTCCTCCTTCCTATAACATAGGTTTCTTCAATCAAAGCGTGAAGAAGCACCTTGCGGGTCATTACTGCGGTGCCTACGGATACAAGAGCTCGGTGTTGCGACCGTTGTCATTGCAATTTGTGCTCCCTTTTTGCTGAACATCAGGCTAAGAAGAGGCGTTGTAGTGAGCTACAAAAAAATAATAGAAAAAAAAATATTTATATTCTAAATTGAACTCCTAGATTTTTCTTTTGCATTTATAACATTATTAAGAAGCAAGATTAAATAGCATTAATTGTAAATTAAACAGTTCGATTTATTCTTTTTGCTTCTTCAGTCTAGACAATTTTTAATGGCGCTCTGGATTTTTTAAGTTAAGATTCTAGATTCAAGTCAGACTGGGTATTTTACGGCTTTGTCTAGCATAAATCTGCATTGTACAATATAATGTGTCGTTAAACCCTTTGAAATTGATAGGCTGATTCTTTACATCGTTATTTTTCATATTATAAATTTATACTACGAGCGTAAGGCTCATTTTTCCTCCATGACCTCGGTGTCGGTGAGGAACTTATTTGGGGAAATGAGTTACTCACCGACAGACAGCACAACAGTTATGAAGTCGTACTTCTGTCTTCTGTCAGGTGGAGTTTTTTAATAATGTTATCGTTTTAAACAACGGCAAATTACTAAATGAAGTACTTATGTTGTTCAGTTCAAAAACAGTTTATTACAGAAATCGTTTACAGATAACAGCAACGTAGACACGTAACATAGCAATTTAGGTTTTATCTCTACTACTGATCGCTTCATCTTGCAAAGCATTGTTTAGACGGAGAAAATGATTTTAAGTTTTTATTACATAATATATTTTGACGGTGTAATAAATAGTTCATACCGCAAACACTAAATAGAGATGCCGAATTTTGTTTTCTATAGAGTATCGTGTAAAGCCAGCGGTCGGAGGGGTAGCGCGGGGCTATACGTTTTGCCACTGCTAAATTTATTAAAATTAATTACGGCGAAAAGTAAAAAAGTCGTATCTGGACCACCTCGGTGTAACAGTGTCTAAGCCGCTCGGGCATAAAACCTAGATAGATGTAATAGGTCTGATTCTATCTTCACTGGTAAAATCTGCCGACATTACAGCTCGGGCCTATTTCTGGCATTATAAATGTGGGAACAAGTACACTTGAAATCAAGGCTCGGAGATCTTAAGAGACTACAGTATGGCAGCACATTCAGAGACGCTTTCTGAAGTGTCTTAATGAAATAGGCCGTAGTGGCAGTGAAACATTAATAAATTGATACTTTGTATTTGGATAAATTTAAAAGTTTAGTAAAAATATACCAAGCTTTTATAAAAAAAAAGGAATAATACCGGAAATGAAAACTAAAGAAAGCAAACATGAAAGTTATTTACATCAAGTTCTCGTCCAAACTATGACCGTAAGCAGACGTGTACATCTATTTTGTAAAAATATTAATTTTGGAAGCATTCAAAAGTGAACTCACCGTGTAATAACATTAGTGTTTATCGTCAATTACCGGCTATTTTTTTCTTAAGCTGTTATTGAACGGATCGCCGCACGCACATCTCGCGCGGCAGTGGCGACACGACGTAAGCGGAGGAATTGCGTACTAATTGGCAAGTTTTTTATTTTACTCTCCGCGCAGTATACGCAAAAACTTCAGATAATGCACCGCACACCCACATCAGGACAATCTGCGATGTACTCGTCTCAACCGAATTTGCAGTTGGACCCACATGATAATGAATTAATCAGAAACGTCAATATCAGAAAGAGAAAGAATCCTGACTATGATGAATTGGAAGACCTTAAGGAATGTCTCATGAAGTCCTTTAAAGATATGCTCAATGGTGAAATCAGCGAAATGAAAAAACAAAACACTCAAATTCTTAAGTCTAATGCAGAGATGTTGGAGCTGTTGCACGCCAACGCGGAAAAATTTAATCAATTAAACGATAAATTACAAGACCTTGAAATCAAGCATGCAGTTGCAATCGGACGCATTGATGAACTTGAAACACAGCTAAACGAACTACAGAAGCACCGCATCCAGAACGTAATAGAATTAAGAAATGCTCCTAGGCAAAAAAATGAGAACCTACAGACCATGGTGGACTCGCTTTACACAAGTCTGAAGCTCCCCCCCGTGACTGATATGCTACAGTGCTACAGAAAGGGAAAGGATAATTCGCCTATCATTATTGAATTCAAGAACTTAAATGACAAGGATAATCTACTGAAAGCTGCAAAGAATTTCAACAAGGATAACAAAAATTCTAAATTGAACTCCACCCATCTTGGATGTAATAAAGACCAAATACCAGTCTATGTTTCAGAGGCTTTAACGCCGATAAATAAAAAAATTTTTGGAGCTGCTCGCAAACTTGTGAAGGAGGGGTTGTTCAAGTACTGTTGGACCTCTCGTGGAAATATTTTGATACGTAAATCGGATGGAGAACCTGCTCTTGTGCTGAAATCGTGTGCTCAAGTTGATGGACTGCGTTTGGCATGACTACAACAGTGTAATCTTTTTTCCTTATTCTCTTGTGCTTTAAGTCAGTTTTCATTTTTTGTTTTTTACTATCATAAATTGAGTCAAACTAAGATAGGTAGCGGGCAATCATTTATTTTTACTTTAATATATCGCTATATTTATATTTTATATCTATGTTTACAAAATAATTATTCACACAGTCACTTTCTAGTCAACTCCTTTTTGCTTAATGATCACCGCCTGCATTTCAATTTGAATCATTTAATTGTCAATAATTATGAAAATGGGGAATGATCTTATTGAAATAGCCACCGATGTTGATCAAATCAGCGTCGGTGAATCAGTTGTAGTTGGTGATCCGGGTGCTTTTCAGCAATATAGTAACAAATTTCAAACTTCACTTAAAGTTGTTGTACAAAATATAAGGAGTATAAATAGGAATTTAAATGACTTTGAAGTCTTCTTAGCTGGATGTAACCTTGAATATGACATTATTGTCCTGACAGAATGCTGGCTTCAAAGCAGTGATCTAGTGCCAAGTTTGGAAGGCTATAACTCTTTCAATACCTCTAGACATCTGAACCAAAATAGTGGAGTAGTGGTCTACATCCGTCAAAATATAAACGATGTCTCTGTTAGTGAACCTCTCTTGAGTGATGCTGACTGTTTGGAAGTGCGAATTGGTACTAATTATTCTTTTATTTGTGTATATAGATCGCCATCTTTTGTATCCACCCAAAACTTTCAAAATTCTCTAGATAGCTTAATACAAAATATAAAGCATGTTCCTAATATATTTATGCTAGGCGACATTAACATCGATATTTGCAAAGACAATAAAGACCATAGATCGGATGAGTACATGGATTTGCTTGCAATGCACGGTCTATTACCAAGTCATGTCTCACCTACCCGAGAAACTAAGTGTCTCGATCACTGTTTTGCAAAATCAAATAATAACATTTTGACCATCATTTATGAATCTTCAATCACAGATCATTATACAGTACTTATCGAAATCGAATTAAAGCCTAACGCCAATAGCAATGTCAACACCACACAATTAACTGTAAGAAAAGTAAACGACTCCAAGATCTTAACACTATTAAAGCAAATTGACTGGAATAGCTTCCTAAATATCAAAGATGCAAATACTGCTACTAAATGCTTTTTGGATACATTAAATGATGTGATAAATAAATGTAGCTTTGAAGTAAAAGTGCCAAACAGAAAGTACACTGTCAAGTCCTGGATGACACCTGGTCTTCTACGCTGTATAAGATTTAGGGATGCATTGCATCAAAAACAAAAGAAAAACCCAAATGATATGAACTTACAAATCACTTACAAACGATACAGAAATTACTGCAACAATATAATCCATAAACTAAATAACGAACATAATATCACAGAGCTTCACCAAAATCAAAGAGATGTCAAAAAAACGTGGAAAACAATTAAACGGGTTTGTTGCTTGAACAAAACCAAGAAGATACCGGACACATCGAGCCTTCTCAAAATAAAGCAGACCCCACTTGACTCACTAAATCAAATGAATAGCTATTTTGCAAATGCAGGCAAAAATCTTGCCGAAAAAGTCTTACAAAAGCTCAATACAACCCAAAATAACTTAGTTAAACAATACAAAACTAACAATGGCCCAAAACACTCTTTTATGTTACTGGAAACCGACGAAATAGAAATAATTAAAATTACACATTCGCTAAAAAATTCCTCGTCCACTGGGTGGGATTGCTTATCCTCAACTTTTTTGAAAAAATTTGTCCCTTTTCTGGCCACACCTATTGCCCATATATGTAACCTGAGTATCCGTTCTGGACTTTTTCCCCGACTTTTAAAAGAATCTGTTATTATTCCAATATTTAAGCAAGGTGACATTAATGATATTGCTAATTATCGTCCAATAGCACTGCTTCCTACTCTGGCCAAAGTGTTAGAAAAAGTTATTAATGCAAGACTGGTAAATTATTTGGAATCGAACAATTTATTGTCCGTAAACCAATTTGGCTTCCGGCGAATGAAGTCTACATCCGACGCGATCAATGAACTGGTAAATCACGTAGCTGATAGCCTAGACGGTAAACTGAATTGCTTGGGTGTCTTCTTGGATTTGGCAAAGGCTTTTGACACTATATCAATCCCTCTAATGATTAGCAAACTTGAAGAGATTGGTATACGAGGTCTTCCGCTAAATTTACTCAGAGACTACTTGACGGACAGGACGCAGTCAGTCAGAGTTGGTAAATTGTATAGTTCTAAACAGGAGATAAACTACGGTGTTCCGCAAGGCTCAGTCCTTGGACCGACACTCTTTTTAATCTACATTAACCGTATTTGTAACGCAAGACTGAAAAATTGCAAAATCATTACATATGCCGATGACACAGCTCTGATATTTACTGGGAAAACTTGGAAAGCCGCAAAAATTGAGGCGGAAAAAGGGATTAAACATGTGATGAGCTTACTGAACAATGACTTATTAACTCTCAATTTAACGAAAACTAAATACATTAATTTTTCTATACAATCTAAAAATTCACAATTACCCCCCAATTTTACTTTACGAGTACACACATGTGACGATACTGAAAATTGTTACTGCTACACTTTATCCAAGACTAGTAGCATTAAATACCTGGGCATTATAATTGACGAAAACCTTAACTGGAAAGAGCATATCGATAGCTTGAAGTGTCGCTTGCGTAAATTAATACCTATTTTCAAAAAAATAAGGCACTTACGAGACGAGACCGTTAACAGGATTATATACTATAGTTTATGCCAGTCATTGTTATCTTATGGCATCATAGTATGGGGTGGTGCACCCAAAAGTACACTAATAAAAATAGAAAGAGCTCAAAGGGCTATTTTAAAAGTAATGCTATTTAAGCGACTAACGTTTCCCACCACTGAATTATACAATGAATTCCAAACGCTTACGGTAAGACAGTTCTTTATTAAGACAGTCGTCTTGAAGCAGCATGCTTTGTGCCGCAACTACCATTCAGATCGCAGATCATATCAGGTTTACAAAGTTCCAGCCCGTAGAACGTCTTTTGCTCGTAGATATTCTTATTTCTTGGGGCCATTTCTGTACAACCGTATCAATAAGGAAGTCACACTAGAGACAAAGACAAAATCTATTTGTGAAAAGACGCTTCGTGAGTACTTAAAGGAGTATGACTATAGTAGGACTGAAATGCTTTGTAATATAATTGTATAGTGCTTACGTATTGTAATTTTCTTTCATTTTCTACGACTTTTATCTAACTATAGGTACTTAACAGAAGAAAAAAAGCAATTCTGCCATTTTTGAATTATATTACTGTATGTATGTACTATATAGTGAAATGATTTAACATTATATGTATTTATGTGCCTAAAAATTATAATAGTATTAATATCTTACTATTAGTGTATTAATGCAGTATTAATGTGGGAGCCAGTACACTTGAAATCAAAGGCTCGAAGATCAGATGAGTCTACAGTCTGGCAGTACATTGAGCGACGCTTCCTGGTGAAGTGTCCCTCAGTGGAATAGGCCGCTTACCATCAGGTGGGCTGCGTGACTGTCTGCCAACTGACTTAGTATAAAAAAAAAAAAAAAAATTTTGTTTTGGGTATGTACCTAATATAATATTTTATAAACTAAAACTAAAGCCATGCTAGTTTAAATTGATTTCATCCATATTTATACATTATTTACTTGTTATTATATTTATTATTATTATTTTTTTTAATATTACTGCCACTGCTATGAAATCAATATGTTTCTGACTCAATTTGTTTTTATTGTTTTTTATCTTGTAAATAGCATTGTAAACCTTAAAATGTACCATCTTCTTTGTTTGCGTATACTATGCAAAACCTCGAATCCAGTCGTTCAACTTTGTCTGTGCGGTCACTCACGGTGAAGTTGACTGCTGCTCAAAAATGCACCTTATCCACAGGACGGGAAACTTACCTTGCCGTAACACAGTTTCAAACTAGTACGGAAGGTAATGGATCTCTTTTCTTGTTGTACCTACAATATTTTTGTTATCCGATTTGTCGGTTGAGACTGCGGGATAAAATATTTAGTCACTAGTACTATGTATAACAATAATATGTTTGTATTATGCATGTTAAACAGTATGTGAAATAAATTATTATTATTAGTTGCTAAAGACAATGAAAAATTTCATTACAAAGCAATTAATGAGAGCCAGAATTTCTCAGGAAGGAAAAACAACATAATGAAGAAACTCAACACAAATCCTGAAGGAAAACATTAAAATAAACTCGTACGAAGACAGGATTAAGCGAATTTGGGCGTAAATTAGGTATGGGTTGTCTTGAAGCTTATTTGTGTGTATCACATTGCGTTAAAATGAGTAAGATGTTATCCTGCTCCGACGTAATAATATAAACTCTTTATGTTGTCTTGAGCTGAAGGAATATAATCTCATGTTTAGTTTTCATCTTAGTTAAAATCATTTTCACCGCGCATTTGTGATTTTATCAACGAGTTACTATTATAGTAACTCGTTGATAAAATCACAAATGCAAAATGTGTTCTACAGCTTTCCGATAAATAGCAATAAAGTACTTACTGTTTTTCCTCATTTCGATATAAATAATTATACTTCGGGTCTCAACCGAAGACGATTTAATATTACTTGCAGCAGCACATGAGTGGTGCTATCTTTGTCACACGTTTAGATTTATAACACTTAAAAAGATCTTCTGTCTCACTCACTCCCCCCAACAACCTGGCAACCCGCGGCGCCTACGCGCCAGACCTCATTACATGTTTTTGTGTTATCTGAGTTACACGTGCGTTTTCCTTTCTAAAATTTAAAAAAGGAAAACGCTAACGGTCGGAATCTTCAGATAGTAATAGTGATAGTTTCCTACTCAAAGGCCAAAAATAGTGAAAGTGTTACTTTTCCTACGGAAAATCCAAAAGTATTAACCAGTGAATATGATTTCAATACAGGAATCAACATGACCAATGGAAGTTTTCAGGTACCCTACTTTTATTTATTTTTTGCAATTACATTTTGTAACAACTTACTCCCAGGTGGGAACGTGTATGGGCTGATGATGATGATGATGATGACATTTTGTAACTTTATTATGTGAGTACATACTTACCACCATAATGTAGTTCATGTATATTCATATTTCGAATCAAATTAAACTGTTTTGCAAAAATACAGTTATAATAAAAAATGTCCTCCTAGCCGATTCGGCTATGGCGGCCAATCTTTTACGATCAGCCAACTACGCAGGATATATTATAGTGCACAAGTGAGTGCGCAAGCACAGGTGCACTCCCTATTCCCTCACTCTCATAGCACGGTGGGACAGCAGTCTGACACGACCGAAGAGAGATCAGGCGCAGGACCAACGGCTTAACGTGCCTTCCGAAGCACGGAATCATCATTCATTTCAGACATTCAGGTGATTCATGCCTGCAATGTCCTAACCAAACTGGAAACATTCACACAAAGTGATGCTCCCCGCGGGATTCGAACCCACGACCTCCGGGTATTAGAGCCCAACGCTCTAACCACTGTACCACGCAGGCAGTTAGAAAAATACAGTAAACAAAGGTCTTGTCAAGATTATAATGCGTGTATTCAACCTGCATGCAGGTGTGCAAATCTACTTACATAAATTTAAAAACAAAAATATATTATTATACATCATGGAAATAATATTGTTACGTTTATGTTATACATATTACATAGGTAAATTATCGTTAATTATTACATGTCAAACTGTTATTGCTATGAGTAATATATTCAGTAACATTTATAAATGAGGTCTGGGCGAGATCATCCCGTGATGTAAATAATAATCTATAGCCTACACGGCTAAATAAGTAACCATTACGCTATAAAAGCGCTACAAGTTACAGTACTAAAAGTGTTGAGGGATTTTGATACCACAAATTTGTGAGGACCTACTTTATTCTTATAACGGTAGGGTACTCTTGGACTCAAGTGTTGAAGTTCCCTTTAAAACTACCTACTTAAACCACGCAAAGCGTGATGACAATATTGCACCAAGAGGTTTTTTAACTCCACGCATGTCGTGTAGAGGATATATTTTCTCCACTGTAAAAGTGTTGAGGTTAACCCCACGCTAGTCGTGAAGTGGTTTTTTTAACTCCACGCAAGTCGTGTAGAGGATATTTCTCCACTGTAAAAGTGTCGAGGTTAACCCCACGCTAGTCGTGAAGTGGTTTTTAACTCCACGCAAGTCGTGTAGAGGATATTTCTCCGCTGTAAAACTGTCGAGGTTAACCCCACGCTAGCCGTGAAGTGGTTTTTTAACTCCACGCAAGTCGTGTAGAGGATATTTCTCCACTGTAAAAGTGTCGAGGTTAACCCCACGCCAGTCGTGAAGTGGTTTTTTAACTCCACGCAAGTCGTGTAGAGGATATTTTCTCCACTGTAAAAGTGTCGAGGTTAACTCCACGCTAGTCGTGTAGAGGACATTGCTCCACTCTAGAAGTGTCGAGCTAGAATGGAGGCCCAGAGTGGACACCACAGGCAGACCACCGCCTGTGGTGGACGACTTACGACGACACGCAGGCTGGGACTGGATGAATCGGGCACAGGATCGTCGCAAGTGGAAAAGAAGATAAGAGGCCTCTATCCAGATATGGATCATTAAGAGATCATAAGGAGGGCGAGCAGTTTTTCTACCTTCAAGCACAGCGTGTTGTGGTATTGATCCAAAAAATGGTTTACTTCACGTAAATCTAGTACTTATATCATATAAATATAATTGAAGGTTAAGTAAAGTTTATACCGGCCTAGCTTGTCTGATTTCATCGGATATCCAAGAAAAACTTATTTTATTTGGATCCGGAATTATTACAATAACTCGGAAAGATCCAGGATATAAAAATAATAATAATAACGCACGCTTCAAAGGATCGGGTCCCCATGGGCTTGCTTGACTAAATGCCCGGAACTGAAATCATTACTAGTGTAAAAACTGAGACATACAAACATATTATGTCTAGTAATAACAAAAGTCTCTGGACAAAGATAATCGCTTTCATATGGACACAATAATCGGCAAAATTATGCATAATAATTATGATTGATATTCAATTATAAGAAAATAAAGATATTATTATTATTAAGATAAATATGTAGATACAGTTATAAACAACAAACAGATCTTGTGTTCGCACATCTTCAGATCTGTTATTTCCGAGATTCGTCGAAATCTATCGTTTTCGAAATTTATATCGGAAAGAAAAGTTCTGATTATCATCAGAACGAAAAGATACGATAGGGCCCCGTTTGGAACGCAAACTCGAGGCGCTTTAAACTCCAGGCGGGTACCGCCGCGCGGAGCATCAGCGGTTGAGCCACCAAGGGTGCAGCTAGTGACGCCGAGAGGCCACCACTCCGCCTGCGCGACATCACAAATATCTGTCATAAATGTGCGCACTGACTTATCTGACGATTGTGCAGTTTTATGATTAGATGCATGCATATAAAGAAGAATCTTCAGAAGTATCTTAAGTTCAAGATTATTACTGTTACGCAGAAACTTATGTCACAATAAAGGACAAATTTCATTATGTACAATAATTTAATTATTACATTTATTAGAGTGGCACATTTCACAATTCTTTACAAAATGGAAGCTTATGGCACAGTCCATACGCTGATTATATTAATTTTATGATAATATATTTTCATAATTTACTAAAAATTTAATATGTTACTTGTATCTCTAACGCTCAATCGCTGCTCTGATACGAATTTTATTTATTATAAATTGTCTATTCTAAATTACAAAAACCTTCTTTGTAATAATTTAGTGTGTAGTTTGGAACATCTATGTACTGAACTCAGGACTACTGGAAGTTAATTTATTTATTTATAAAAACTTTATTGATCTGAAAATCCGGGTACAAAGGCGGACTTGACAGTAGAAGCATTCTCTACTAGTCAACGTTTGGGGAAAACGAAATGCTTTAATGCGGCAAAAATTTGTGCCTTGTAATCATCTATATTTACTACAAAAATCGAATAATCTATAACATACGCTTGTAAAGAAAAATGAAAATAAGAACTAATAATATGTCACTACTTGAACTAACTAGAACTAAACAGTGTTGTGAAAATAAATAATACCGCATAAACGTTCCGTTTAAAAATAACTACGGTTTACAAATTCTGTTTATTTGTAATAAACATAAGAAATGTTAAATATACCGAACACTGTTGTCAAATATTGCGAATAATTGTGACAGGTATATTGATTATGTTGTTTTTTGATGATTATAGGCAAATTTACACTAAAGTATTTTGCTGAATGTATTGGCTTTTTTGTCCTCTGCATTTCCAGTCGTTTATTCGTTAATTACATGATATAACGTTAAGTTTTTTAATAAGAAAAATTCGTAGTCATTTCAACATTTTTCGAAAATGAAAATCATGAAATTGGCAAATAATCATAAAAAAAAAAAAAAACAAAGCACACAGATATCCCCAGACTGGGCATGGCTTGTGCTATGGTTGCCAAACTTGACAAATAGCGGATGAACGTTCCTTACATAATTTTTTATTTTTGTATTATTATTTTTAAAATGTATACATACTTTTATTATGCATATAAAACATTCAGGCCGATAAAGGCATATATTCATGCACACGACACGAGTGGTCGAACCGTGCGGATTTCGATCCCGCGATCTCTGATGTAGTGGTCGACTCCTCAAACATTACAATGAATCTATGTATATATCTATGTACGCATTTTAGATCAGATCAAGCTATATACATATTAGATAGATAATCTTTACTGGTGAATGCAAATTACAAAATTTGTCCCAATTTGTATCACAATAATATTGTGATAATTGTATCACAATATTATTGTGATTGTATTGCATTGTATTGTATGTATTGACATACACTAAAATATACAATAAAATTTAACGTATCATCATTCCTTGTCTGATGATTGTATTAATTGCTTTGCTATTAAAGGTTTAAATAGACTGGCTTTCACCAAATCACCATCCAAAGTTTTATTTTGTATTAAGCTATTTCGCTAATATTATCCGTAAGATAAAATATAATATATCTATAAAAGATTACATACTCCGTGTACTTGCTTAGTCATTGCCTTTGATCAAAGAATACAGACCATTATCTTAATGAGACATTTAATAATTACAATAGATTATTTGATTTGATGGAGATCTCGTAACCTGAGGCCTTCCATTCATCATTACTTATAGTGCCGTATATTCGCGGCAATAATAATATATTCATAACAATTGCTGAATATTAAAAACTACGTATACAGAACTTGTGGTTCATGGAAGGACACTTTTTTATTGGAGTCAAAAAAAAAAAAAAAAAATTGAAAAATAATTTATTTTATATACATGATATTGCCATCAATTGAAATATACATAATGCGTATTCGTATCTCACAGTCCTCTGTCAGCTTATGCATCCACCTTTTACCGGTGTTGGTTGGAGCGATCTCTCGATTGTCTTCTTCTTCTTTATAATAAAAATGTCCTAGTATCGTCCTGTACATAAATAATGGTGATTTCGCTAAAGCCATATTCGGTATATGATTAATTTAAAAGACATATTATTTGACTACGCCTTATTAATTTACAAAATTAACTTATCTTTTATTTTTCATTGTTTACCTTAACCCACTTGTTCCTGAATAAACTTTTTTTCAGTAATTGATCTGAAACTGTGTATACTTTATATTTATGTGATAAATAATCACAGAAAAATATTGAAAAAAATTTTTGATTTCCAGAAAAGCTGGAAAATGGCGTGTCGTAAACGACACGGTAGGGGAATCCACTACTTGATAACTTTGTATGTAGATTTCAATAGACGTCATTTTCAATTAGAAAACGCCAAAAAAATTACACACAATATCTCAAAAAAAATTATTGTACCTTTTTAAGAAAACCTGAGTGTATGATAAGATTTAAAAAAAAAATTATACTAGATCAGTTGGCAGACAGACGCAGGTCACCTAATGGTAAGCGGACACTGCGACCTATTCCATTGAGGGACACTACACTAGGAAGCGTCGCTCAATGTGTTGCCACACTGGATGTAGCCTCCGATCTTCTAGCCTTTGATTTCAAGTCTCTTGGCCTCCACATGAATATTGGTGGAACACAGCCAGAGCTGTTTTGGCGGCAGATTTCATCTGTGGGGGTAGCTAACCATTCAGACTCTGAAAAAGTCCCACCCACGGACTCGGACCCACGACCTCCGGGTTTTATACCAAGGCTTAGCCATTGTTCCATGGATGCGGTCATAACATGTCTTGGAACGCTCCTTGAAGTAGACGGAATCGGCCCTTCGGCTTGTGGGCAGGAGTAAAAGAAATAGTTTCTGGGTCTGATGGTAAAGCTTTCAGGACCGGAGTCGATGCGCCGTCATTTGGAAAGCCGTACGGTAAGGCAAGGTATAATCTCCGCTATCATCAGAAGAATCTTGCTGAATTTGAGCAGGTGCCTTGAATTGAGACCCCGGTAGAATTCGAAGGGACACAAAATCTGCAGAGTCCTTGTCCGTAATTTCGGTATTTAAATTTTCCTGAGGCATGATAGTTATGGAGTCGGGGATTTTAGCTCTGATTCCTCGACTATCTCATGCAAAGTCAGGGGTTTTTGTGATTTTCTGTAGCAAAATAATAAGTATTATATAGTAGCACATTTCCCTACCGTGTCTTTTACGACACGTACAAAGAAAACTTTAACTACTGCCTGAATATGTTATAAAATAACCAACATTTTTACAGTTGCTAAGTCTATAGGAATCAAGCTATCATAATTATATCACATATAAATAAAAAAGTGTTTATAATAATATGTCATCTGACCTTGAATTACTCATCGTAAAAGCCTGAAAATTTGTGGTTATCCAGCACAAAGGAAAAAAGCTGCAGCACACTTAAAACATTTTGTTACTTCTAACCGAGTCCTCGATAGCCAAACGCGACGAAAAAAAATAAGTTCAAGTACTCTCATATCTCTCCAGATTTTTTTAAAGTTGGTGTGTCGTTTACGACACGGTCGGGTTAAGTGGGTTAATATTACAATGATGCTCTAAACATCTGCAAGTAATATTAAATCGTCTTCGGTTGAGACCCGAAGTATAATTAAGAATCAAACGAACTTACCTAGTGTAGTTTGATTCCAATTATGCGAGGGTCTCAACCGAAGACGATTATATCGTCCCATCCCGCCCAACCCGACAAACAATTAATAAAAATAAAAGCTAATCCATTTACGGAAACACAAAAAATTTACTTTGAAATAATGAGGTCTGGCGCGTAGGCGCCGCGGGTTGCCAGGTTGTTGGGGGGAGTGAGTGAGACAGAAGATCTTTTTAAGTGTTATAAATCTAAACGTGTGACAAAGATAGCACCACTCATGTGCTGCTGCAAGTAATATTAAATCGTCTTCGGTTGAGACCCTCGCATAATTGGAATCAAACTACACTAGGTAAGTTCGTTTGATTCTTAAATATTTCTTGTAGCTTAATCGTGCAAAAAAGCCTATCATGACAGTCAAACAGCAACAGTTCAAATTATATCTTTTTTAGTGTCTCTTAGTTCATAAACACAGAATACTCGTATATAGGTAATAGTTCTAACGTATCATGAAATTTTTGGTTCCTGATGTAAAAAGTAAAGACTTAAAATATTATCCAGGAAATTACATAAGTAGGTACATATATTGAAATCGGATTAATAGTCACAGTAAAATATGTATGTGTGTTAATTGTACCTGGACCAGTGTATAAGATAAGATAGGTATATGCTTAGCTGTTCTTTAATAAATGTCCAAAAAAATTTACTCTACCTGGTCTTAAACTCCGAAATTATTGCCACGTGTAGAACACGACAAAACGAAAATATGTATAAGCTCGTGTCAAAGATGTCTATTGGCCAGCAGTCTTTAACCTCAAACGAACCATAATCTTGTTTAAATTTTCATAACAAATGTCCTTTTCGAGTTCCAGGACTGATAAGTAAAAATTTGCTAAAAGCCTGAAAACAAATTATTGCATTTTCTTCCACCCGAATGACATTAATATTTCGTGCCGGCAATCTCCTTAACTGAGGTATTATAAGATTCTCCTTGGTTTTATCGCGTTTCTCTTGGGAATTTTATGTTTTCCCTCACTCTCTAAATGTGTTTGGTGCTGAAATCTACTTTAACAAGGTTGGCTAAGCTGCTAATGTATAAAGCCCGGAGGTCGTTTCGATGTCTGACTTAGGTTTTGTTAGTATGACTTTTTCAAAGCGTGATTTATTGGCTGCAGTAAAATATGCCACTTAACAAACTTGTTGATGCGTCCTGGCAAACTCGAAGATTAGATGAGGTACACACATTACACACACACAACACACACACACACACTGTAGTGTGGCAGCACATATGCAATGCTTCCTGATTAAATGTCCCTTAATGGGATAGGCCGCAGTGGCCTCTTACCGTCATGGGCTACGTTCATGCCAATTCCTTATAATTGCCGTATCGACCATATATACAAAACTAGCGGCCGCCCGCGGTTTCACCCGCGTGGTTCCCGTTCCCGTGGGAATTGATCAAAATCCTTTCTTAGCGGATGCCTACGTCATAACATCTACCTGCACGCCAAATTTGAGCCCGATCCGTCCAGTGGTTTGGGCTGGGCGTTGATAGATATCTATGTCAGTCAGTCAGTGAGTCAGTCAGTCACCTTTGAGTTTTATATATTATATTAGATATAAATTAATATGATTTAGACGATTTGCGTAGAATAAAGTCTGTAACTGAAAAATCACCAACATAAACGGAAACTGCCATTTGAGTCAAGAAAATTATTTTTGTGCACAAAAAGATGACTACTCGTAGATTTAAGAAATACAGTTTCTTAAGAAAAATAAGTAATTTATTGTCTATCGATTCTAGTAAGACGCGTTTCATTGTATTGGACCTATGTAAATAGAGACATTTAGCTTAGAAATCGTTCTCACCACCCGCAGGCGACTATTGACCCGAGTGTGTGTGCTTAGTGGAAAACCTCTTAGTGGGTGTGAACTAACAAATGTTGGGAGGTTTGACACTTGAAATTGTAGTTTTTATACAATTTCAGTAGGCTTGGGTACAAAGTCTATAAAATTGTCAGCAGCCACTACTGCCAGTCCCTTTAAAAGACACTTCACTCGCAAACATCGTTTGACATCGGAGACCGTTTATTTTCATGTAGACTTTGGCTTATTAATGTAATATTCTCCTAGCCGAGTATTTTTTCAACTGTGACCAATCTTTACGATTAACTAACTAAGAACACATTTAAATGGAAAAGTGGGTGCGCAAGCACAGGTGCACTCTTTATTTCCTCTCATTACAAGGTGGGATAGCAATCTGACACGACCTAAGAGAAATTAGTCGTACTTTGGCTTTACATTTCCATCCAACGTTTTTGTTTCTATTTTAGTTAATTGTCGCCTGCCGTTTTATGACAATTCAAATAAATAAATAAATAAACGTTTATGTGATTGATGTGTTGTGCTATTGGCCTCACGCATGTGAGAGACGTTTGAAACCGCAGCTCTTATGACGTGATGAAGTAAAAGCTCCAAAGTTCATCAAAGACAGATTTACAATTCCAACATACCTTTCACATACTACCACATTTAGCTATTAACACGTTCCGTGCGTCATGACCAATATAGGGCCATGCTTGACTTTACCAGCGTGCGGTGCAGAAAAATGTGTTTCTAACCACGGTGCGGGGGGGTTTTTCATATGTTGTTCTATGAGTAAGAAAGAAACAAATAGATATTTCCGAGTGTTTTTTTAAAAAGGTTCTAAATTTATCAAGAACAGACATGGCAAAATAATGTTCACGTCGCACAGAGTTGTGTACTTTTGCGCTGTGTGCGGCATGGCCAGTATAATGGTCACGCCCCTGCACTTCAAGCCGCACCGAATGCGGGCGCGCCATTCTCGCCAGTCGCGCATAGTGATGCACAACGTCCGCACACAAATCAAATCAAACGCAAATGTGATGATTAATATTTCATTGTTGGTTTTAATTTTAGTTTCTTAATGACTGTGATATAAGAGACATATTTCATTTAAGTTAACTTTAAATTTAAATAACGTTAAATTTAAGTTATGATGATGATTAGCATTTAATTGTTGATTTTGATTGTAGTTCCTTAATTACTGCGATTTTAGAGACATTTCATTTAAGTTAAGCATACTGGGCTGTTACACTGTAATGATTATGATGAATTGTTGATTTGTATTGTTGGTTTTTATTGCTTGCCCATCACTATTACTCGTTAGGCGTCTCATTAACACAGTGCGGCATGGCAAAATGTTTCTCATGAAATCAGGGTAGTACATTTTCTCCTAAATCTGGGGAAGTACAAATCAGAATTAAAAACGATTTATGCTGTAGAAACTACTACATAATACCTACATTTTAAAAAAAAGAACACACAAAAATGTTTTAATTTCAAATTATAGTTATGACCTCTTGAATCTATTAACTAATGTGAACAAATGATGTTCATG
Organism: Mecyna flavalis; assembly: GCA_949319885.1. NCBI lineage: Eukaryota > Metazoa > Arthropoda > Insecta > Lepidoptera > Crambidae > Mecyna > Mecyna flavalis. The sequence continues at coordinate 7,236,813 of OX439435.1, read as the reverse complement.
ACGCACCGCAGTGGAGTCCTGCGTGAGAATCATGGAGTTCATGTCGCACCCTGGGTAAGTTCAGTAAATTTGGTGCCGCAATCAACGTGTTAATAAAATTGATATCGAAACTCTCAATTCGTAAAAACCTGTTGGCCTATCAATTCTTTTATCTAACGATACAAAGTGTTCCGAAATAACACCATGTTCATACCTTGTTTTTCGTTGCCTGTTAGAGCTTGGCGTTTTACGATAGAAATATCTTACTAGTCTTTGGGCTGTTAGAGATTATTCCATAATGAAATGTGCCTCACTAAAATGTTCTGATCTCTGCTTCTGTCAACTACATAAAAAAATCTGGAAAAATTGGTTGTTTCTGGATGACTATTTTATTTTAGCTTGGCCAAGGCCGTGGAGCCGCCTTGGAGTGGCCGAGGATCGATCAGCGTGGCAAGCATTTGGATAGGCCTATGTCCAGCAGTGCACTAATTAAGGCTGATGATAATAATAATGAAAAGCTTAGCAAAATTGTTTAAGTTTTGTTGCGAAATAGTACAAAACACTTTTATAACTTTAATAAATTAGAACGAAATTAAATAATTTACGCTCATTACTGTTTATAAAATTTAAAAAGTTTTTACTTAGGTAATGCGCTCAGCAACAGAATAAAAATAATAGTACTAAGCTTAACTTTAAGTATACATTAGGGTGGGTCAAAAAACTTTTTTCTCGAAAAATGATTTCTAATAGCTGTAATTAGATGTCATTTGATGCTAGTATGACGTGTATAAAATATAATTGGAATCGGTGCAGTGTAACTGCCTCCGGATCTGGTTTAAAGTTTCGTAATTTTCAATGTTTAAATTCCATGTTTAAAAAAATCGTATTATATTATTATACATTCAAAATGCATTTATTTATGTTACATTGATGTCTGTTACACTGGTTACAAAGGCTACTAACACAAACGATACGAAAATTAAACCAGACATCATTTATTTTGGCTTGTTAAAAATAAAGAAAAAAGGAAATTTTCTTTTTGTTTGAAAATATATTTCTACACCAATTTTTGTATGTTGTGGCTTCAATGTTGTTGTTAGAAAATTAAGTTGCAATTTTGGGTTGTTTGTAAAAGATTACAATTAGCTTTTGAAGTGGTTGATCTAGTTTTTGCATAGAAATGAATTGTCAATTCGAGAATTATAATTTTCATTAGTTGATGGTCCGACTTTTAGTTCGGTCAGTTAAATGTTGCCGGTAAAATCGATAAAGATTTGAAAAATTCTGAAGGAAACCTTGTTGTCAAATTGCAAAAAGTTATAGGTTAAATGCCACCAACAGATATGAAGTACTTCAGTACTGACCAATTGTATTTATAGAATATAGTATTAGGTTAGGGTTGAATCAGGGCAATGCCCTGAAGGTTTGGTTCCCAAATCCTTTGAATGAATAAATGAATGAATGAATGAAATGAATGATAAACTCATCTGATAAACTTATTAGTAACAGAAACATATTAATGTCATCTGAGTATACGGAACAACATGGTTTGGAATTACTAAAGACTTTCCAAGTTGTAAATATGGGAGAATACATTTATGGCAGTTAATCTCAGGTTACTTATTGATAAAGTTAAAGTCTATTATTGGCCCAGTAATACAAAGTAAAAGCTATTACGATCATCCTGAAAATTGACTGTTAGCTATGTTAACGGATATTGAAAAACAGATAGAGAATTAGCAGTGCACCATATTTTTAAAGCACGTAATCAAAATTTGCGAAAATTAAGACTGCTTTAGGTTCCAGAGGTAATTACGGATACTTATGTTTATAACGACTTTATTAGCTACCAAAATAATGTTACGGTACCTATGTGATATTCTGAAAACATCGTCTACCTAAAACTTTAATTACTTTTTTGGTTGAGAAAAGCGTTTTTTTGCGTTTACCTTACTACACTTAAGTTGTTGGGAGATCAGATAACATAGACACTGGAGCTTAAGGTAGTCTGTGCTCAAAAACATCTCTTGAGGGTTTCATTCATGCAAACATTGAGCCTCAGTAACTTATGACAAAAATTTGGTAGTAAAAATGATTTTTGTGTCAAGTAAAAAATTTTTTATAAGTTACAAAAATATCATTTTATGTAAATATTTTATCAAACTACAATGTTAATATTGTGTTTCATTATTTACATCTATTCTGGAATAAAACAATAATTGTTCAGATTTTTTTAGGAATTTTTTTTAAATAATTTATTTCGAAACTTTAAAGTCGATCCGGAGGCAAAAGATTGTATCCGATCGTCATGAAACTTTCTGTATTTCTTCTTACTACCTTAACACATATTTTTATTGCTATTACATACCAAAAAAGAAACATTTTTTTTTCTCCATACAAAAGTGACCCACCCTAGTATACATAGTCCACAACAATAAAAAATGACATGACCTTTATAGGGACGTACTTATTACTTAATTGTTATATTGAACACTTGTAATACAACTACAAAGCAAGGAGTGGTCGTATTAATTACGATGTAGAATAGTTGTCTAGTTTACTCGTACTACAAAGTACAAAGCTATAGGAGTGGATATGCCCATGGATATTATTTACTCTTTTCCTCATGATGCTTTGGTTTCATTAAGTAAGTGCTTTTTGAATCTTAATATCTGTACAAAATGGGTTGAGCTAGAATGCAAGCCGTACAGCGTGTTAATTTCATCTTTATAAAAACTGCATTAACAGAAAGCAGTTTTTGTTTTTATTTTTTGTATTATTTAATGTAAAAGAATACAAATCTTTACCTGTATTTGGAATAACTAATTATACTATTGAATTATCAGGCTGCCAAAGTACATCGTAATTATGTTAATTACGCTGAACCTTTTCAATAAAAGTAATTTTGCTGCGGTCAATATTATCAAGCTGCAAACAACGACTCAAACTCTTCATTATAACCGCAGTTAATTGATTACAAACTTTATCGCTAAATATACGAAATATTTTTACAGTGAAATTATAGTTAATAACAGTAAAGAATGTTTTCTATATTGATAAAATCGCTCGTTGTCGTAAGTAGTAAGGTAAGTCTACTAGTATCTGACTCGCCAATATAATTAAAATGAGTCTTTTCATCTTCAAAGTATTTTATTAGTGTGTTAGCATACTTATTAACGTCGACAGATGCAAACCGGCGAACTTACCTAACAGATGGGTCAACAAAACGTTTATGTTAATATGGATTATACCCCGGGATATGGCATTTCAAAGAGCAATCTATATATATAAAACTCAAGGTGACTGACTGACTGACATAGATATCTATCAACGCACAGCCCAAACCACTGGACGGATCGGGCTGAAATTTGGCATGCAGGTAGATGTTATGCAGTTAATATATTTGGCATGCAGGTGAAACGGCGGGCGGCTGCTAGTTACTACATAAAAATGGAATGCGAATGATGGAACTCGCACTATTTGTATAAACAGTTAATTTACTGTTACATTTTCTACGTTGTGGTTGCTCGTACGTTCCTGATTTAAATTATTGCTCACGGGAATGGAATTAACTTAATAGTAGTTAATTTAAAATTAACCATAGTGAGCACTAACGACGTTGATTACTGAAATCAGAAATAATGAATGTTGTTTACGTAAACAATTACAACAAAGCAAATACTTTATAATTATGTTGAGAAGATATATGCGGAACTCATCTTCTAAAAGTATATATAAATGTTAAGTTCTTAAACGAAGATAAAATATTCTAATTTTGTTTGCGATAAATAATATGTAGTCATAAAGAACCTTCTCGTTTTTTAAAGTCGGTTAAAATTTACAGACTGCTAGAATTCCCTTATTTTGATGACAAAGAACATTTTCTGATAAAATCCATACGATGGCAAAATTAAACTCATGTAGGTATACTTGGCCTATTTAAACAAACTTTTCTATTTTTCACGAGACCATACCGCCTGATCCGCAGAATATAAAGGATTCTTTCTTCAAAGAAAGGAAGGTTCCCGAGGCCATATTTCCGGTGAAAACCAAATCCGTCGCGGACAAAGCCACGGGGTCGATCCACACAAAGTTTCAAACCTAAAAATATTCAATTAAGCCATGTTAAACACAATGGGCTCTCGAAAACATCGCGAAAAAAACGTCCTCCCTACTCGACCACGAGATTGCGAATCTTTATTCGGAATCACAGAATAGGCCCCCGGGCGTGTAATATCCATGAAATATGCGTTTGTCCGGACACAAAGCAACAGCTTTTCGCCAGCGCATACTCGCCGAGATATTCGGAATATTTCAATAGCACAAGTAAACTGTAAATTTTTATTAAACCCGTTACAACATTTCCGATACAGGTTTTGTTCATTCGTTATTAAATGCCAAATAATAACTGGCGTGGCGCGAATGCTTCGTTTGACTAGTGATAACCGACGCGTAAAAGGATATATTTTGCGATTTTCAAACTTTCTTGTTTGAATTTTCAGATTCGCTTTTATTAATAAGAAGTTATTGTCTGTTTGATAAATTTCACGAGGGCTTGCTTTACATTGATATTTTTTTCTCTTTATTAAAATCAGGTTGGGATTATCCTTATACAAAATAAACGTTTGATTGTACAATGTACATGATTATGCTATAATATACAGATAAAATGTGTATACGTATAGTAGAACTGCTTCAACTTCTAGATATTTATACTTCTAGCCTCGTTGCATGAAATAGCAACAGGTTAAATTCTAGCATCTTCAAAACAAAAGCCTCTTTAATTAAAACTTCAATTACCAAATCAATTAAGGCTCGAAGATCAGATGAGCCTTCAGTCTGGCAGCACATTGAGCGACGCTTCCTGGTGAAGTGTCCCTCAATAGAATAGGTCGCAGTGACCGCTTACCATATACATATTTCTGCTAAGTAACAATTTTAACACTTTTTATGTTCATTCTCTAGAGACGTAATAGTTATTTATGTGACTGTTGCATAATGAGGGTCATTAAAATACGAATGTGGTTTTATGAAACGAACGAAGTGAGTTTCATAAAAGGATCACATGAGTATTTTAATGCCTAATTATGTACAGTCACATACATAACTTTATCTTCATTCATACGATAAATGTCTATTTTAAAGTCAGGATCGATGTGAAACCGCGTGGAATATAATCCGTAGTACCAGGAGAGCAGAGAAGAACAAGAAGCTAGGCTAGCACGCGTCTTTCAAACTCTTTGATTTAATGAATAGTTACGCTGCGGTTATGCTCTCCTGGTTCCTTTGAAAATACATCAAGATGTTTTGCTTACATATGTTAGCTTCAAATCCATTAATTTTTACTTTTTAAGAAGACGTTCGAAATTTGAACGTAATTAAAGTATCGGTTACCGATACTAAAATGTAAACATTACGATGCAGCCACAGATACTTATATCTAAATGTAGGGCGTTTGCTCATCGCTCCTGACTATAAAATAGACATATTATGGTATGGATGTAGATAAATACATTAAATGTACAGCTAGAAATTATTAAAAGCTTCATCAAACTAGGCAAACTTATCGTATAGTATTTTAATTTCCATCCATTATTTATTGGATGCTTTAAGTATGAGATAATTTGTTTTGCAAAGCAACGGAGTTCGATGCAAACTATTTCAATTAATAAGAAGGGCTATAATTCGAGTTTGCTGGACGAGTATTGAAATATTTTAATCGAGAATAAAGTTTATGTATTTCCTATTTATAAAAGTTTTATATAGGGTTATTTCCAACTCATAATAAGGTTTTATTTTTTTGTATTAGCCGATGTTATGTGAGACTTAACTAAGTTTTATTGACAAGACCATTTTCACGTTTAGTAGTCTATTTTACATACCTGATATAAAATATCTTTGAACATTCTCCACAATATGTTCTAAGCTATTTAGGCAATCATATTATGCTACACATGGTATATTTGCATTTTTTCTGAAACTGGAAACAGCACTGAAGATGACATGTGACGTATCGTATATGCCGCGTCGCTCTCCACATCATTTAATCATGTCAATGTCAGTATATAGACTCAGCTGCGATTTCGGCACAAATAGTACCTACACAAGATACTTGTATATTAATTCACTTTGCTTGGGTTGCAGAATTCCATAGTAAATTTTAGCCGTAGGTTCGCCTTCTGTCTGTAGAAGTTTGCAGTGGCTATCTAGTTATCGTAATATTTATTAATTTTATCGTAATAACTTGGCAGAAATAAATCAATATTTAATAATATATTTTTATTTAACTTTTGGTTTCTCTGAGGTCTACTCTCTATTTGGGTTACATAAAGAATATTGACTAAAAATTTTGAAATGTCAAAACATAATGATAGGTTATAGAATTTGATATTGACAAAAGAAGACTGCGTTATTGATATCTGACACATGAATTACGAGGATCTTATCTAACAGCGGTAAAACGAGCCCCACTGCTCCTTTATTTCTTTACGAGATGAAGATGAGATATGATGAGAATATGATTTATTTCACATCAGTACTATACCTTTTATTTTTTTACATGATTAGCGCCTCGATGGTCTAGTGGTTTAAGTACGGGCCGAGACTCGGGGTCCTGGGTTTAATTCCCGAGCCGAGGTAACTTTGTGTCAGTTTTTTCGAATACACCTCGGGTTTGTAATCACCAACCCGCATTTGGCAAACGTGGTGATTAAGCCAATACCCATCATTGTAGCGATGACTTGAATTCAATGCAGTGGAACATTAAATAGGCTGGCTGACTGATTAAATAGGCTGACTACTTTACTTTGCTTTACATGATTTTAAACAAACGAAATCAAGGCGTAATAAACTTGTCTATCACAATTACTAAGCAGCAAAACCTTTCATGAAAGCATTTCTCAGAAAACATCATAATACCACAAAGTCCTGTCTAAAATAGAGGATTAATGTGATAATAGAACTACAGTCAAACAAAAACATAATAATCTTACTATTGACGTAAACCCATGTTTATACCAAGTTATTTAAAGTATGTAGTTCAAACGAGGTTGTATCCAAATCTCATAATGAGAGTGTTGATTGAAAAAACAAGTGTTATATCATTTTACTTTTGTCTTTAGTTATTTTACTTGAAGTAATTTCAAGAAAACAATAAATAATTTGGTAATCCGTTGTATTGGAATCCATATTATTATCTGTTTTTCCTTTATACGTTAGTGAATGAAATTAGTGAATAAACTTGAAAGGATAATAATATTATATTGACATAGCTAATGAAAACAAATGATAGATTTAAGTTTTTGTATTATATTTACTCATTTTCAAATTTTTATTTAATAGAGTTAAATTACTCTTTTATATTGTTTTTAACTTCGTAATGAGTTTATCATACATTTTTTTATTCTTTTACACAAAAAATACTTAATGGAATTGAATGAAACTTTCCATTAATAAAGCTAAAATCTAGAAATAACCCAGCCTTTTTATTGACCAATGTGCAAAGCCGCTAGTTGAAGTGAAATTGAAGAGTGTAAACATTCCCTGTTTTGGTGATCCTAAAATCAACCTTAGCAAAACCGCACACACAATATTTAATAAGCAAATCTTTCATCCTCAAAGTGTCAACACTGAAACCTCCGCTGCCAAGGGGTCCTGATAATGCATAACAAATTAAGCTTTGAAGATTTTCAGCTTCCACATCGCAACACATCGTAAACATTTAGCAGGCTAATACACCCTGCGAAGCTCCCTGCCACCCCCACATACAAAATTTGAAACGATTACTCTTATTGTGCTAAAGACAGTGCTACACTTGATGAGTCTATTTACACAAGCGTTAATGGATTTATTTTTGGAAGACTTTGGAGTAGAAGGCGTCTTAATTTGTACGTATGTTTCGCTTTTAAGACAAAAAGTGAAACATATATATTCAACATAATGTGTACATATAAACGAGGTAGATAGGTAAGGATCTTTCCTTCACCCTTTATAAATTTTTATATTGAAAGGACCGTGCAAAAAACGTCCCCACCCACCAACAGATTTCAAACGTATCTCTGTCAATACCTCTTGCCGTACCTACTGATCTTTTTTTTGTATGACGACATCCGCCGTAGGAATGGGGATTTCACGCAAATCGAATTTGAATGTTGTATTTTTTTCATATATTCAAGTATTTTTTTGACACAGTTAATTGTGAAAATAATGTGCAGGCGATCAAGAGTAACACCCCTGGTCTAAATAAAAGTGTACAAAAAAATTTTTAATGTAATGTTAAAAAATATTGTACAGTCGAGTCTACTTCAAGCTAGACACTAACAGCGCAATTTTGCATCTTAGGCGTGCGGCATAAGCATGGTTTTATTTTTTTTGAATACCCCGTCATTTTTTGGATTAAAAATGGTTATTTGTCTTTTTATGGAATGTCATAATAATATTGAAACTACTGCCAAGTCTGTGGGGACAGAGCCCATACAATTTTTTGCATGGTCCAGTTTTTTTATATACTATTACATTGGATCTAAGATTTATTACAGCTGGACAAGCACGCAGCCCAACTGTTGGAAAACAAATCTCTATGGTTTGAAGCACTGTAGGCTCCTCTGATCGAGCCATACGTTAAAATGTACCTACTCGCGCTAAATTACGTACAAAAATACAAATGACACATTCAAAACGATACAAGGAGATTTGTTAGTGTTTCTATCATTCAAGGATCAGACCCGAGACCATTTTGTTATTTAAAAAAGGAAGGCTTTTTGTATCAAAAAACTGTCGTCAAATACACCAAACTAAAATCTCTTTTCTGTGGTATGTTGGCACCTTTGTATCGATACAAAATCAAGTAGTTCTTGAAGTGTTGAGCATATTAGGTTGCTTAAAGCAACATAGAAATATGATAAAGAATTGGTACTTGTACTTATTTGCTATCCGACAACGGAATGCTCTCAAGTATCCAATACCAAGTAGCGATTATTCATCGTCATCTTCATCAGCCTATATAAGTTCCCAATGCTGGGACACAGGCCTTATCTCAATTTGTGAGATAGTGTGGACCATATTTCACCACGCGGGCCCAGTGCGAGTTGGTGGAGGGGTGCGTAAGGCAAGTGACCAACCTAAATGTCAAATGTGATCAAGCCGCCAAATGGACTCTGATTAGGCTTGACGACTGATATCTACATTTTAGTAGCGATTTGCCATCAAAAATAAGAAAACGTGATCAAGCCCTAAAACTGGAAGCGACATGCGACACAAACCCGACGGCGCATCGAAATCGCTAGTTTTTATCGATTTAAATGCAAAAAGCGCCGTATCGGGGCCGTTTTACACTGTAATGTTACGATATCGATTCTAAAGCGAGACTTTATATTGTGAACAAAGCGAAATTGCCCGACTGGGAGCTACTAACATCACCTGCTCGGTTTGAATTCGAAAACAACTTTTACGGCAAGAAAGTTTTATCTTGATACCTACTAAGTTATTTATGTCACAAATTCAAAATTGGGTGGTCTTTTTAAATTGCATTGAATTGTTTTAACTAATTATAACTACGGCATTATATTCTATACGAAAGCTACTAAAGTTCGTAGAATTGTTTTCGTACTACAGATTACTCCAATAAATACTAAATTCATCAGTTATTAAACTAACACTTGAAGTTATCACCTGTATTAAATAATTACACGCGACCAATTGAATGTAATGGTGGAGAAGTAAACTATTACACCAGAGGACTTGGGCTTAATCCTTACACTAAACGAACATTTGTGAGCATAAACAAATTGTCTTGTTGTATCGGTCTGGGTGTTTCTATGTATTTTTTTCTATGTCAGAGGTGGCAAACGAGCCAGCGGGTCGTCTGATGGTAAGCAATCACCGCCGCCCATGGACATCTGCAACACCTGAGGGATCGCTGATGCGTTGCCAGCCTATGGGGGTAAGAGGTGTGTACTTGTAGGCCTCCGGCACTCTCTTATACATAGACAAAACACAATAGTAGTCACGCTGGTATTATGTGGGAAGAGAGTACTTCCCCGGACGAGCCAGTCCATTCGTACTGTAAAACAGCATGGCTCTACCATTACAGAGCTATTCTACACTAGTCTACCATGTATTAAATCTATTCACAAAAAAATACAAATATTTTCTATCCTTTGTCTGGTACCCAGTATGTACAATTATACAAGGTTGAGACTAGATGGCGTTGCATTTATAATTTTTTAAGGTCATGTAAATATTTGACCTGTATACATATATATTACGTCAAAAGTACAATTAGTAAATTATTTAAAGCATAACAAGCACTTCCTCCTAAGTATGATAACGACGCACATAAAATTTTCCTCGCTAATGAATAATTGAAATAACACAATAAACTCAACCAACAAACAAGAATAATTTACGAAGCCCATATGAAAAATGCGCAGCGTCCTTCGCATCCGGTCTCACGCCGACTCTCAAGCGAGTTCCGTTCATAAAATAATAAAAACCTTGTTATAAGACCAGCATTTGAATTTAATTTAAAGAGATGACTTCTGCGTCCCGTGGTTACCCTGATGTTGTTTATTTCACTACCTAACCCGGCCAGTGAGGCGGTGTGACAACGAAATTCACATTAATTTTATTTCATCTAACAAGCGTTTTCAACTTTCGCCTTAAGGTAAACGGAATTTGTAATAACAAAACGAATTATCAGGAGGTAAAATATAAATTAGGCTGTTAGTCTGGGCATTGGACTGGGAAATTTAGAGAAATTTTCCAGTTATCCTTTGTATCTTCAAGTCGATGAAAATAAAACAACGTAAATTTATTTTTGATTACCGTTATAGCAATATAGAACGAGTGCTCTACTGCACCAAAATATAATTGAAGAGTGACTAACAAGAACTCTATACGCGAATAATAAAATATATTAAGACCAATAAATTCTGTCTATTTATTTATATTTATATAGCTTTACTTTCTGGTACTTTTAGAAGTGACCCTTTCCTTTACGCCAGAAATCGTGGGCGCCATTTTTACATTTGGGCATAAATAATAAAGCATAATATAAAAATCTGTTAGTTTAATGTCTGTTTTTAGTGTATAATTATAATATAGGGTTTTGAAAATCATACTAGGGTGAGAAAAGGCTTTATAAGTTTGGTTGAAAAGCAATGAATGAAGTTGGTGGTATAAAATTAAATCTCGGCACGTCCTGCATTTTATCTACTTGTGCATTCACGTATACTTTGGCGATAAAGCTAAACATCGCTAGGATACCTGCACAGCTAGATAACATTATACATATTATAATGTACTCGTAAGTGCTAAGGTCAAATCCAATCATCAGTAATACACAGTCTTGCCAAATCTTGGATCGTGGTTTTAGCCTATGATTGATTAGAACAAAGCACTCAGTAGTTGTTAACCCTTTTACCGCTACGATCAAAATCCTATTTACATCATCGAGTCCATACTTGATGGTATTTGGTTGAAAAAATGCGACCTTGGATAAATTGTTTGAATAATATTTATTAGTTAATCCGAGTGGGTTCCAAAAATCCGGAACGGTTAATGACGTCTTGATCCGAACTCAAATCGCAGCTCCATACAAATCCTTCGAGCTCGTTAAAAATATAATTAATTAGTGATCCCACGTAAGTAACGGTGTTAATAAGCTCGCAACCTAAGCACTATTATTAGTATACACATTACTCCACAGAGTAGTTACGGTTATAGCCCTCTAAAGTTACGCCAGCGTACCCTGTCGCCGTATTAACATCTGACGGTAATATAACCACGTTCTTATGGTGCAGGCTTGAACCCGTAGGTTTATCTTCTGTCATTCAACCTTAATAAATATGCTGCATACCTCATAACTGTATAGGTATTCTTGCATACAATTTGTTTACATCATCATACTTGAGGATAAAACATAATGAATTTTACAAAATTAGGCAATCAATAATCATAAATTAAAATTAATTTTTTTTTTTTTCAAAGATTTAACATGGACTTAATTTTATCAAGTTTGAATGCAACAATGAAAAATATAGAAATTAAAAGAGCCCCACGTTGGGCGCTAATTTTACCTTGTCTTTTTCATTAAATAAGTTGATATTGTTTAAGAAAACTCAATGTATGCCCTAAATACAGAGAAAGAAGCGAACAAGGAATGTTTTTGACATCCCTTTGTTTGTATTGTTTGTAAAGGATGACGTTAAATTCATTTATAGAGATTAGATTAGGCCAGCACAGACTTACGAGTATGTATGTTAAATGTTTTGGTATACCTATCTGACTTCTTTGGTTAATAAAAAGCGTGCAAATAAGTCTTACGTTACCTGCTTAAAACAAATTCTAGGTTTATTTGGTCATTACCTTCATTAATAGGGATTTTATGGAAATAAAAAACTTTATTTTTATGTATTTTATCCTAGATGTTTGTGATGATCAACCAATTATTTTCTTTCTTTATTTTTTCGTTTTTAACCGACTTCAAAAAAGGAGGAGGTTATATGTTCGACTGTATGTATATTTTTTTTTTTTTTTTTTTTTTTTATGTATGTCCGTCGATTTCTCCGTCAATTGTGGACCGATTTAAATAATTCTTTTTTTATTTGAAAGTGCATAGTTCCGAGGTGGTCCCATTGTCACCATGTCAGGATCTGATGATGGGATCCCGGGAAAATCAAGGGCAAACCTCAAATTTTATAGGCGCACACTACGCGTTACTTGTTTTTTCTGAAGCCATTCAAGTTTTTGCGTCCGATAGACATAATTTTATGTTGATGAGCTGATGATGGAAAGTACAACTCCTTAACAGTTAGGAGTTAGGGGATAATTCTTTCAGTATTGTAGGAATATGTGGACCGTTAGTGGTATTTCATGAACTTTTGCAGCTAAGCTGATGATGGAAGGTACAACTCCTTAATGGTTAGGAGTTGGGGGATAATTCTTTCAGTGTTGTAGGAATATGAGGACCGTTAGTTTTATTTCATGTACTTTTGCAGCTAAGCTGATGATGGAAGGTACAACTATGATGATGGAAGCTACAGGGTACGACTTCTTAATTCTTATGTCCCTCTTACGGGCTGCGTCTTTAGTTGGTCTACCCATGGTGCTGAACACTTAATGAAGAATACCTAATATTGTCAAATAATACAATTCTACTATTTTACTCGTATTTTCGCTATCATTATTATGAAAGAGTTTTACTCACTGCGTGTTATTCACACTAAAAATAGAAAAATAAACAAACTTTTTTAAAAAAAAATTAAACCTACTTCAAAAAAAAAACAAAAAAAAAAATAGGTACCTAAAAACACTGAAAAGCAAAAAATAATTTTAAAAAGACATTCATCAAATGCGCTTATTGTCTAAGCCTATTAACTAAATTAAATTGTATTTTACGTGCTAGGTAGGTACCTACTAATCTGTTTGAAGTCGGTGCCAATCCAAAGAAAATAAAAAATGATACATAATAATAATGTATTTTACAGGGTAACTAATTAATCCGCGGACGGTACGTAGTCTAGGTACCTACTATTTGGCTTGGCACCGACTTCAAACAGATTAGTAGGTACCTACCTAGCACGTAAAATACAATTTAATTTAGTTAATAGGCTTAGACAATAAGCGCATTTGATGAATGTCTTTTTAAAATTATTTTTTGCTTTTCAGTGTTTTTAGGTACCTATTTTTTTTTTGTTTTTTTTTTGAAGTCGGTTTAATTTTTTTTTTCTCTTTTCACAATCGATTTGGAATTAGAAATAATAAATATCTCTTTCTTCATTTGAATCATTAAATTCATTTAGAGAAGCTCCCTCAACACTTTGCGTTACGCTCCTCACGAAAATAATTCAGATCGAGTAGTCTGAGAGAGCTGTTCAACAATATGAGAATATTACATAAATGGATTAGTTAACAAAGAAGACAAAGGCACGATATACAATTAGTTGGCAAGTATTAGCATAAGTTAAGTAGTGTAATCCTGCCGCGGTGTATTAGGCACGGTGAAGCTAGCGGCTTTGCTACCTTTTGTAACCAGCTTCTCTCACGGGGTATTAAGACGAACAAAGGGCTGTTTGAAAATAGTGAACTGGCTTTGAATTACATGTCATCTTGATACAATATTTAGTAAATGTATCGTTACGAATATAAATAGAACGATAAGAACGCCCTAATGATTTGTGACTTATTATCAATGATATTATAATAAAAAATAGGAGATAGGTTACTAGAGCTAAAAAAGTGGCACCCGAAAACTAAGCTATATAGCAAACCCGAGCTCAGTCTCGCGAAAGCATTAACAGTTTGATAGGTATATGTCTAGTTTTATATTGAACGTCATTGGTATAGACCAACAAACTTATAAACCGGTGCGGTCGTTTTAGTACTATCATTAAATATCGTTTTTGCATTGCAAAAACTGACATTTCACGTAGTTCCTATTTTGGCCACCGGAACAGATAAATTTGTCGGTCTATACGTACGCAGTGGACAATTTTTGACTTCGCTTCAGTACTGACATAACCTATCTACCTCTTTTTTATTTTATTATCATTGCTTATTATAATTATAATATTGAAGCATCTAAGATCAGAGGATCACAGCATGATAACACATCAGTCAGTCAGTCGTTGCAAGGCGGGCATCATCTTATACCTTTCGGGTCTCAGAAGAAGTTTCGGGTGTTAATGGGAAAACGATTATAGTTGGACTAACGGGTGTTTAGTGGAAAGCGGTACGCAGGTCTCGCAAGCCTGTGGTTATATTCCCTAAACATTCTCCTCGCCTTGTGACAGATAAACGAAGTACAAACAAAGCTTATAGCATCATTATCATCAGCCTATATACGTTCTCATTGCTGGGACACAGGCCTTATTTCAATTGCGAGATAGTATGGGCCATACTCCACCACGCTGGATCCTAAAGAAATAGTGTATATCTTCTTACTGTTCTCAGATGTATACCAACCTAACTCTACTTAAATTTATTACCTTCTGAAGATATAACTACGCTTTTACATTATTTCGAATTTCGCGAACGTAGACGGTAATGTCTCGGGTAGCTATTATATTACATGTTATCGATACTAGGTTATAGAGAACCGAGTTACAGTATAAGGTTAACCAGTATTGCAATTCTGACAAAATTGGTAAAGTCGATATTATTACTTGAATCTAAGAAATATCTGTTTTCTTCGAAACTTTGGTGTATAAAGCGGAGAAATACGAAAAAACTAGGACAATCGCATCGGTCAAGTTGGTAAACCTTGTATTGATAAGGAGCTTTTTCACCATAAACTTAGGCTAGCGCGACTTAGGGTCGTGTGTGGGGATAAATATGCAATTAGATAAATATTTATGATACAGCTAATTATAAGGCAATCAATACAGAACCTTGGCTATGTTCAAGTTGGTTAAAATATTGACTCTAGACAGCTAAAATGTTCGTTCTACATAGCACGATTTTAAAGGCTTATTCGTCAAGAGGAAGCGTCTCACTGATATCTAGAGAACTGTGACGTAATATGACTATATCCGAACTGTGACTCTTCTATTGTATGTATAAAGATGAACACGTTCAAAGAGGTCGACTGCCGCACTATCTAATTCTATATAGTGATATTCTCACTCAGTGGAGTTTCCTTATTAAAAGGCTCGTGATTTAATTAAAGCCGCGTGTGGTGTTTATGTATGACTGTTTTAATCATCGATTTAGGGAAAGCCAACAACAAACGTTATATTAATTATCCTCTCACGCTCACGAATTTGCTTGCTCGTACCGTGTTTATATCGTGTTATTTTTGTGCGAAAAAATTGTTTCATTGCTCTAACATATGGTCTCGTCCTTACACAAGTTCCAAAAACTTAAAAGGATGAGATCTATACCTACTCTGTAAACCCGACTTGTTATGAAATAAATATTTTTGTATTTTTATAAAATGTGTACTTATGTATATTACTATCCTATTTGTTGTTATAATGTTATGAAAGTTTTTGAAATTGATGAAATGCTCACATAATTTATAATCACTTAGATCCTAATGTAGTATCAGTTTTGGTACTTATAGGTTTAAGTTGAAGGATATTGAGAATGAAGGAAATGGAATTTTGATTAGTTTAGCCAGTTTTGACAAGTGGTCCTTTGGTATTACGGCCATATTAAATTAATTTGTAGGTCCGGATATTAAGCCGCGTTTGTCCCTATTTAAATAGGTCACTTTGAAGTTGAATATCTTAGCATTTGGTATCTTGAACTGCATGTTTAAGTGTGTTATAAAATCAATTTAATACGTTATAGTTTTATAATTAGATCTCCATTCTATTACTATTCTATACTAATACTCATTACTAATAATATTATAAAGAGAAAAGATTTGCTTGCTTGTTTGTTTGTATTGAATTATGCAAATACTTTATTACATAATATTAATTTATCTCTGGACATTATTCACACAGCGCCATCTAACCCCAAACTAAGCATTAGCTTGTGTTATGGATGCCAGGCAACGGATAAACATTACTTATATACTTTTTTTGTAAATGCATACATATTATACATTGAAACACTCAGACCAATACAAACAGACAAATGTTCATGCACACAAATGTTTGTACCGTGCGGGGATCGAACCCGCGACCTCTGGTGTTATAGCCGACTTCTCGACCATTACACCAAATGGCTCGTCGTTCTATCAATACTTTTAAAGTAAACTTGGAGACTTGAAAGAACTCAGTAGAGTTGTTTTTGTGACAAGACTGAAGCTACGCCAACCGTCACCGCCAGAAACTCGCTGAAAATAAACAACTATTCGTCCACACAAAGCAAAATAACTAAAGAAATCGGGCGCCAATCATTTATTTTAACAACAATGGCATGTTTTACTTATAAATCTTTAGTTAAAACTAGAAGACCATGAGGAAACTTTGACGAGCCATTTGGGGTAGAGGTCAAGTAGTCGTCTATTACACCAGAGGTCGCGGGTTCGATCCCCGTACGGTACAAACATTTGTGTGCATGAACATGTCTGTCTGTATCGGACTGGCTAATTCTATGTATAATGTATGTATTTACAAAAAAAAGTTTATAAGTAATGTTTATCCGTTGTCTGGCACCCATAGCATAAGCTAATGCTTAGTTTGTGGCTAGATGGCGCTGTGTGTAGGTATAGTGTCCAGGGCAAAATATGCTTCGGACAACATCCAAAAATAGATATACCTAATTTTATATCAAAAAATTATATTTACGCAGACCTTAATTTTTTAATTCATTACTGCAATACATAGGTACTATTTTGTTGATATTTATTTTTTATTTCACGTAACGACGGTAAATTGAAAACGCTCCTCTTTGAAAGGGTAGACCGGAACACCTTGTCACATCAATCAAAATAGCTGCCATAAAATGCTATTCATCGATCAAAATAAGATTTCAATCACCCTACCACCACCCTATACAAGTATCGGCGTCAAAAATGTTTTAAACATCTTACAGCAAATGTTTTCAGAAAAAGATATCGTAAATTAAGTAAATAATAAGCTTTATTAAAAAAAAATAATGCACATTACTTAACACATTTAATGTCACACTCCAGGGAATTCATCAATTAAATTGATTCATAGTCACAATGATAAAAATAATCGTCGTAATCGTCAAAATGGTGATCGCAAACCCGAGCAGTCAAAAATTTCGACACATGTTTTTCAAAACTCATAGAATACAGGAAAACTTCAGACAAGGACAGATGGAGGCAAATTCGCCATCAAACAACTTGACTTCATCGATTGTCTCGATCCAAAAATTAATGTAGCCTAAGAAACGAACAGTAAAGAATGGAATTCCCATCGTCACGCATCAGTGCAGAATAGGTATCCATTCCCATGTCGAGCTCAAGAATGTATGGAAATGTGATGGAGACATATCGTATTCGCGAGGTAGCGAGGTTGCGTTCCGTGCTAATGTAACCTTTCTGACGTTTGCTAAAGGGTACATTGACGCATCACAACTGAGTGCTCTCTATATTTCGTTTTGTATTCACCGTCTTGTTTCTTATTTGATGCTTTTTGTGGGAGAAAACAATGGCATCCATTTGGAGCATTTCGCATTAAGGAGATTCAGAGTAGTGCCGCGAATTGAGTTAGGGGCTGCGTTGCGTACGTTACAATGCCGGTGATGAAATATCAACAATGGCGGTTTTGCTGAACAAAAAACTTTAGCGAGCGAATTCGGTCCCTAGATTTTCCCATTTCAGGATTTTTGTGGAATGTTGTCACGTGACTGAGGCCTATATTTCTGTGAGGTAGCGGGATGAATCAAAGTCTCTTTTGTCATATTTTTAGCCTAGAAGCCGGTATTCAACCGGTTGAATACTAATTTATGTCGATTCTTGAAATCGAAAAAAAAACTAAGTTAGCGAAATAACTTGAGAGTTCGATGGACATTTGGTTAGTAATCTTTTTTTAACATAGGTTAGTATTTAGTCCTGGTTAAGCTTATACTGTAACAAACATATATTTGTATTTGTTCTGTTTAAATATTCGTTCACAATTATATAGGTTTGAAGTTGTTTCAAAATTTGTTGATTTTGATGTTTAATTTGGAATCAGATCAATGAATAAAACCCATAACGTATCAACCTATACCAATTGTAAGGTTATTTTGAATCTATATATAATAATGATATTTAACAGAAAGCCTTTTGTAATGATATTTAACAGAAAGCCTTTATAACTATTATGTCGACCAGGTAGACCATTACGACCCAAAAGAACACGATCACTATCCTTTTTAGACTACCTCAACTCTTGTTTCATCAAAGAGTTTTTAGTCGACGGACCGGAAGACCAAGTTGCATTTGCAATATTAAAGTGTAGAAAATAAAATCTTTCTCTGTGAGATTACTGAAAGAATCAAAATCTCTTTAATCATGTTACCAGACCAGTAGTATGATCCAATTTTGAACGACAATTACTAAAGACTCTTGAAAGGAATTCTCAATTTCTTTAATAAATGGCAGCGGAGACTAATGAATATTCAACTAAGTTTCTTGTGGTGTCAAAGTCAATGCTTTTCTTCTACTGTTAATGAAAATTCAAACTCAATGACTATTAACTATTTGTTTGGGTTAATCCCGTTATAAATGATAATTTTATTTTACCAGTTGGATTAAATTCAAGTTGAATTATTTTTGTTTTAGTTAATATAAAAAGAAAAACACATTTGAAATCAAGTTATCGTTACTAGTATACTGACCTAATCTCTACGCTTGTCAAATACGGATTGGTGTTGTGATCACTATCCTGATTTGAATTGAACCCAGGATCAGAAAACAAGGCTTATACTTAACCCACCGAGACCATTACTTTCATTTAAAAAGTTTATTCTGACCATTCTCAACTTTAAAGGAAACTACCAAAACACCACTTTTTTTGAATGTATTGCGTTTAACTGTTTATATTATATTATATTTTCCAAGTTAAAGCACCTCATATCTTTTTTACTATATAGTAACCGGTTGGCGTATGTACGCATCCTGAGTACGCATCGTCCAACGCAGGTTACGCGATGACAAACGTCAATCAATCAACCGGGGAATAATAGAGTTTTAAATTGCTGTATCCGGTATTCAAATTGGTTGTCCGTCATTTTTCAAGCAAACATTCGACGGAAAGATTTGTAGGGTGCGAAAAGAGTGACGGGCGCGCGATGAAACCCATTGAAACACGCCGCGAATCTTTTGTAGGCCAGTTGTATTTTTGATACACCGGTGTATTTATTGCCGCTGAAAACTGAATATTTATTTATATGGACGACATTTGTGCTATGTGTTTTTTTTCTAGTGTAGTAGTGCTTACGTACTAGTATTTATTTTCGATCAATAAAAGTAAAAAAAAAATACACTTGAAAAGATATAAACATCCAGACGCAGAACACATACTTCAGAACACTAAACTGTTCGGCTAAAATCGAAACCAACATCCCTGAATCAAGAAGCAGGATCAGAAACAAAAACGCTATGAGCCATTTAAAACAAAATTGAGTAGTCGTAAATAACAGACAATACCGCGTCAAAATAACTTCCGCTTTTCCTACAAAGTGTTATCAAACTGAAGTACTAAAACCTCTAATTAAAACATTCTGTAAGATCAAAAGCCGACTTAATACCAATAGAATCGCGGCAACTGCTCGACCTTGTTCAAAATGTTAATTTGATCACTGTATTTACAACATCGTTACACCCCTACGTGCTTTGTTTTAGTTCGCTACATACCTGCTATTCATCAGATAACAATACAAACTGAAAGTTCTTGTTTGCACGATTAACGAAATAAACTGTTGTCTGTTTAGTATTCATGGTAGTCTGCTCATTTCGTATTCAAAGAGCGGACGAAAATGAAATATGGACTATTCCCTGTGCATTTTGAACACAAGGTGACTTGGAGATATCCTCACCGCTCGTTATTGGTAATGTTCTTTTTTTACATCCCTGTTGGTGCTTTTTTTATTTTTACTGACATCGGGAGTCGCGGCTCGGTCTATAAAATTGACAGTGAGGAATGTTTTTGTTTATCCTTTTATTTAGCGATGTACATAATTGTACACATTGAAGACAAGATAAAGGTTCGTCGATCTCTTTTGGTTTTATGGTAGGCATAGCTCATGTAATAGTAAGTGACCATTGCGGTCAATTTCATTGAGGGACTCTTAGCCAAAAAGATATTATTTATTTTTGTTTGAAGATTTGATCTCATTTGCAATCCTTCATTTGATAATATCTATATTCTTTTACACTTCTATCTGCTACTAAACACTGTTTTCAGAACTCGCAATCCTAAACTATTCTCTCTTTGTGTATACCGCAACAATACGCCATTCTTCAAGTTTTGTCCGTATATCGCCTATACTATAAACTTGCTTAAAACAATAAGGATTTGATATCTTTCTCTTAGTCAAAATGTCTTCAAGGGGTTTGCCAGAACTCTTCATGTAATGTACTTAACATTGTTAATTTTAAATAATTAAATTTTGCAAACGTGGTGACTACGTACACTACACACACCAAAAACGAAGCTGTGATTTTAATAATTTGAGTCATCCGTCATCCATATTATATCTTTTTTTACTGTATATAAATAATAATGTTGTCGTCCTTGTTCTATTGGTTCAGACCAACGCGATAATATCGAGTTTAAGCACTATTACAAAATTAATACAACTCTTGTCGCGGGTGGCGAGTAAAAAGTCACAACTGCGTTCACAAATAAAATATTTATTTTAAAAATACGGTTCTTTTGCCCAACTGATAATTCACTTCCGTGTCCCGTACTTCCCTGGCGAGGGCGGCCGAAGGTGGAAGGAGGCTCGCAGGTGGAGGGACGTGGCGAGCAGCTGTGCGGTGCCGGATAGTCTCGGCGGTCCGGGTTTGGTTCCGTTGGGCGGACGCGCCGACCAAACTTAACTCCAAACTAGTTCCCTGGAATTCCAGAATGTTCCAGCTTAAGCCTCGCACGTCTATCAGACAAGCCCGTCGATTGCGATCACCAAAGCAAAGCCCAAGCCAAGACGGGTTTAAATAAATAGAAGGTGAAGTGGCCAATAAAATTAATAATTAATGAATGATCGCAATCAGAACGGAGGATGATAAAACAAAATAGCGGGAATGAAAATTTAATATTTATTACGTTAATTTAAAATAAAAGAATCAAAGCAAAGAGATATAAATATGTAAGATGTAGGTAGGTTGATAGGCAACCGTTAAGTTTCCAAAAATAAAACGTGTAAACAAACTACACAATACATTCGCGCAGCACCCTATGACGCATCACCCGGCCGAGACTCATCGCCCGCTTTCTATCTCCGAGCGCCACCGAGCCCCGACGAAACCTCCCGATCGATGGGTATAAAACGCCGTGCCGTGCCGCGGCGGAGCTCAATCAGTTCCGGCTAGCGCTCTCGGACCGCTTCCAATCCTTGGGACGGTCTGAGACACTAACCGCGCGCTCTCATACGCACAGGTGTACTTCACGTAGTGGATACACTTGTAGTACGAGGGTTGCCAGCGTATCTCAGTTGTACACCTACTGTAACTTTTGTTAGTTGCCAATAAAATCAACTACGTCAGTGGGGTTTCTTTTCATCGCCGCCTAAGTGGAATTACAGTGGCGCCCAACGTGGGGCCCGCCAAGAAGCCTGAACAAGAAGATGCATACATTCCACTCAAGCAATGTTGAAACTGAAATCTCCAACAGGAAGGCTAGCACGATGGGCCCTACAATTACAGTCTTATGATATTAAAATCAAATACGTACCTGGCAGGTTGAACGTCGTGGCAGACACTTTGTCTCGACCTCCGTGCACTGATGAAACAGCTGAAAATTGTGGTATTTGTGTAGTGGCGGTAGACATGCCTGTTCGTAGCCCAGCAGAAATACGTACCGAACAAATGAAAGACAGCAGAATTTCCAAAATAGTGCAGGCTCTGGAAAACAGTTGTACCAATGAAAACGCTATTTATTGGAGTTATAAGGGATATTTGCTTAATAATGGCCTCCTCTATAGATATAATTCAAACATTGACAATGAAGACGCCCAGTTAGTTGTCCCTGAGAATGAATGGAGCAACGTTTTAAAGGCATATCATGATGATCCCCTGGCTGGACACTATGGAGCCGAAAAGACGTTTGAAAGAGTAGCTAGAAGATATTATTGGGTCGGTATGAGGAGGTACATTGAGAGTTACGTCAAAAATTGCTTAACTTGCCAGCGCTACAAACCTTCTAACATGAAGCCAGCTGGACTTCTGCAAACTACGGCTCCATCACAAAGATTTGAAGTAATCTCTTTTGACTTATTTGGACCATTACCAACATCACCTGATAATAAAAACTGGATATTTATCGTTGAAGATATCGCAACACGTTGGGTAGAATTATTTGCATTAGAGGATGCTACCGCTGAACGCTGCGCTTCACTTCTTGTGGACGAAGTATTTCTGCGATATGGGATACCCCGTCGAATGATTAGTGACAACGGTTCACAGTTCGTGAGTGCTGTGATGCAAAAGGTTTCCTTTTGTTTAAAAATTAAGCACGCATTCACCCCCGTCTATCATCCTGAGAGTAACCCGGTTGAACGGCGTAACCGAGACCTCAAGACTCAATTGGCCATGTACTTGGAAGACAATCACCGCAACTGGCCTGATCATTTACCAAGTATAAGATTTGCAATGAATAGTGTCATTTGCTCTTCAACTAATTATTCCCCTGCTTATCTTACTTTCGGTCGGGAATTGCGGACTCCTGCAGATATCACCAATGATTTGCGACAAATCGTGCTTTCTGAGAACTTTGTCCCTGAAATTACTCCAAAGTTACTAACCATTGCCAAAGATCTGGAGAAGGCCCGAGAGATCCAAGAAATTAAGGAAGAAAAGCGGAAGCAATATGTTGATTCAAAACGACGACCTTCTCCGGAGTACAAACCCGGTGACTTGGTATTAGCAACGACACATCAACTCAGTACTTCAAAGAAAGGGATTAGTGCTAAATTCGTTCCCCGCAGAGATGGACCCTATGCAATCAAGGAAAGATGTGGGCCGGCTTCCTATGTCCTAATACAGCCGGGTCAGCCAAACTTGGCTCTTGGTGTATACCATTCATCTGCTTTAACCCCTTATCTCTGTACTACAGATGATGTTCCCCAGCCAGTACGTCCCTTACGAAAAAGGGGACGACCGAAGAAGAACCCAACAGAGTCACTGCCTGCTCAAGTTCCTGGCAAGCGGCGTGGACGTCCCCGGAAACCTCCCACTGCTTCCGATGGTGCTGCCTCATCGTCGGGACGACTTCAGAGGCAGAGGGGGAGACTGTAAACAAATTCCCTATTCATGCGCGCGCATCGGGCCTGCTGATTCATCACGTGCGAGCGCCGTGCACCGCGGCGCCTCACCACGCGGTCTCACCGCGCGCCCGCATCCCTACCTCGCCGGCCGGCCTTTATAAGCGAGCTCCGCGCGTCGTAGGATTCATTCCGGCTAGCGCTCTCGGACCGCTTCCAACCTTTGGGACGGCTCTGAGACTCTAACCGCACGCGTACGCACAGGTGTACTTCACCCCGCTGGATGCACTTGTAGTACGCACACCTACGCATCTCACATTATTGTAACCATATACAGTGCTATTCAGTAAAAACATAGTACCTTTGTGGATTTTTTCATTCATCGCCGCCTGAGTATATCACAAACGTTAAATCAAAGTAAAGACTAGATATTTAGGTACTAAAATAATGAGCACTAGGAACTGTAGGTACACATAAATATACAATAACTAAATTCTACGAAATACATAATGCAACTACACTGTTTGAATAAAAAAACTGATCATCTCACTTACCCTATCGGGGAATGGATGTTTTGCCTAATTAACGTAGGCAAGTACGTACGTATTCGTACAAACGACTCCAAAAATATTAATTATAATATTTCAAGCGCTGAAAAAAGTCGAGCACTAAAAAAATATAATTCACTGATGTGCGACGAAATACGTCCGCGCACTTCAGTTCTATTAGAGGTCTGGCAGCCGATATGCAAAAAGTGAAAGGGAATACGACAAGACCACAAGGTCAAGCAAGTTATGTGCGAACAAAAGATTTTTAAAGATCCGCGAGACGAATAAGCGAACCATTAGCAACTTGCAAATTGCGCGGATTAATATTTTAAATTTATAATGTTTTTTTATTATTACATAGTGTTATTTATATTTTATTAAGTTTAGAATTTAGTTGTTTATTTTTAAGTGTGTAAATATGTAAATAACTTTATTTTTAGTTAGTTTTAAGTAGAAATAGTTTTTATTTTAATAAATTTAATTAAAATTTTATTTCATTGTTGTTATTTATTTTTAAAATTTAATATTTAAACTAAGTTTTTTTTTTTTAAAGAAACGTGTAACGTTACACTCTAAGACATGGTAGAATATTATAAGAACAGACCACTTCTAAACAATATGTTTCCCTTTACTTCACTATCGCCTATCCTACACTGTGCTCGAGGGACTTACAAGAATGTGCGATTAGGCATTTTTTACGCACAGTCGTTTCTATATTGCAAAACAACGTGTGGATGTTACAAATATTATTGTTTCTTATTGCTCTATTCTTTTTCTTCCCTTTTTATTTTAGGATATGCTTTCCTCAGGAAACCAGTAATCGTTATTATCGATAAGGATAATATAGATTGATAACATCTTACGTTTTCTTTGTTTTACGCTAAAAGGGAATTGAAATATTATGTATCAGCACAGTATTGGTTTAGAAAATAAAGTGGTAATTGTAGTTTATTAATAGACATGGTAGGTGGCGAATAAAATTGTATCTGAGTGAACTATCCACTAGCGGTCGTGGGTTTGAATCTCATTCAGGACAAAGATGCATGTGAATAATATTGCATTTATGTTTTCATTTTTCGTTAAAAATTATTTAAGAGTGTAGTTGTGTACTTAAAATTGATTTCAATATTCAATTTTTTGCAATTCTATCTGATATTGGTTTCCAACTATCTTTTAAATTCATTTCAACATATAAATATTTGGATATAAAATAGAAAAAAAATTGCCAAAATGTATTCACTATTTTACAAAAGCTTTCAAAGAGTAAAAATTATAAAAAGTTACAAAAACATTTTGTGCATAAATTCAATTTTGGAACAGCTACGACTACTGGAGTATAAGTACAACTGGCCTACAAAAGCGTCGCGGCGTGTTTCAATGGGTTTCATCGCGCACCCGTCACTCTTTTCACACCCTACAAATCTTTCCGTCGAATGTTTGCTTGAAAAATGACGGACAACAAATTTGAATACCGGATACAGCAATTTAAAACTCTATTATCCTTCGGTTGATTGATTGACGTTTGTCATCGCGTAACCCGTGTCAGATGATTCGTGTACGCTCACTATAAAAATGTTGCGGGACAATATAATTCGAGGAAAACATTTTATTTTTGAGTCTGAAAATACATTGGTTTTGGACCAAAACCTTTCCAAGCCAAACATTAATAACCGATTCTAAGTATTGTCTTTGAAATAATATCTTTCAGAATAAATGGAAACGTTAATTAAATTGATGACTTTATTAATTTTAACTCTGTTATGTAAGTGCTATGTGGGAGTTGAACCCACTTGGAACATTAAGGGTTGTGCCCGTTTTTTACGGAGGATACTACGTTTAAACACCTATATACATTTTGGCGATTATTTTTTTTTAAAACCAGAAGGTATATAAATGAAATGGCTACATACAATAGGAGCTAAATTATGATTACGATAATTTATTTAAGTTCAAATTAGGTATGAACCAATTTGTTTCTTAATTTTCTGTCTGAGACTCTTCTCACGAAAGCTACTTTTGATTAATCGAATTTAGAAATTGGTATAGGCAGCTAATTAGGGCCTATATTGTATAAAAAATTATATGCCGAGTCATAATACGAAATTATTCTCATTTGTGTGTTTGTTACGAACACTTCTAAGTTTTAGTACATATTTTGATATTATATTAATTTCAAACTTAATAATAATAAGGGCGTAGGGAAGTGACGATCCTATTGACCGCTTATTTCACTCTGGCCAGCTTGTGGTGAGCTGTTGTATCCTTAGACTCCATCAGGCCCTCCATCTCCGACCTTGGCTGGCTGACCGGAGTGGACCTATGCCGTACATTCTATGCCGTACAACGTTGGTAGTAACGGGGAAGTAGAAACTGGTGCAAACCTAGCCCGACACCTAGTGGCCGTTTAAAGGAGTGGCTCCATGCGTCATGCTTCAACCTGTTGCCAACCATCCAGACCTGCAGTCCAGGTCTCCGTGGGCTCGAAATTTTAAAATGCACCAACCTATGTAGTAATAATGCAAGTATAATGCAAGAAAAATTTTAAATTCTCTCATGGTAATAAATCAAATCAGTATTGTTTCTTACAAGACCTGTTGTAAATGTGGGCGCACACTAAACTGTCATTAAAGAAGCCACTTAACAAAGCAAATTTTTCTCGATATCACATTAATGGCAAACATTATTACTATCCCACATGCTTGTTTAAGTACGAAAACAAAAAGCAATTTTAAGACAAAGCACTGAACTTAACGACATAAACGATAGGAATTCCTAACATTTGCGGCCGTCTTCTTGTTTGTGCATACTTTAGCCAACTTTGATGTCATCAAGGCCGAAAATATCCCCAATGGGCGGATTTTCATACGACATATGTAATAAAGTAGCTATTCGCGAAAAACAGAGCGCTTGAGGAATCGTTAGGGATATCACGAGCAGTTTTAGTACAGGAGTTAAAAGCAAATTTTTTCCTTGTTGTCCTTGGAGACACATGAAAATAAAAATAGGCGAAAGCTTCTTCGGTTCACCGAAGAATAACAAGAGTTACTTTTGCTAAACAGGCATCCACCAATAAGCCTATTTTCTGAACATGGTTCACGTAAGACACATAATACAACCGGCTGTAAAGTTTAGTAACTATGTAGTTCGTATACAAATTATACTGTGCTAACTCCAAACGATGTGATATTCGAGCAGAATAACTATCACTTTACTGGGAGCCAGGGACGCATGCAAGTTCATCATCGAAGCGGATGGAAATTTAATCTTGATACTTTTATTGCCCTTTCATTCAGCGTGTGTACATACGGCGTACGTCACCAATAAGAGTCGCTTTTGCATTTTTAGTGTGATAGCTAAGAATAGTCTAAATCAAAATAGCTCAAGTACAGGTTTACAGATCAGCATTTATGATCAGCTTTGTAGTCAAGAAGCCAAATCACCAAATTTAATGTACCTATCAATTTGATTTTAATTTTAATTTTGGTCGACGTTTGGTCTTTACTACATTACATAAACAATAATAGAACATTTTACTTAAAATTTTAAGGCGGGCCCGTACACAGTCAATTTAGATCGCGATCCGCGATCAAAATCAATGATCGCGATCCAGATTGATTATGTATGAAGTTGATTGACGGATTGAGACGTAGGATCACAAAATATCTAGATATTTTGAAATCTTGATCGCGATCCGTGATCACGATCGAAATTGAACGTGTACGCGCAGGATCGTGTCCAGGCGTCAGCAGCGTTGCCAGAAGGTTAATTTTATAACCTTTTAGGTGATTTTTGACTCCTTATGGTTACTTTAAGGTTACACGACATAAAATGTTACTTTTTGGTGTTTTTTTAGAGTTAGCGTGCGGAAAGCATTGTTTAAATTGAACCGTCCGTCCCGCTCGCCCGGTCAATCGTATTCGTTCGTATCTTGTCGACCTTATTTTTTGCTCACCAAAAAAAATTGTGAAAGGTTACTTTTCCTACAAAAAGGTTACTTTTTGTACATCTCAGGTGACTTTTGGCAAGACCTCGCTGGCAACACTGGTCTTGTGTCTCTGTCATCATCTCATAACACGGACTGACGAAATCAAGATTGAACGTGTAATGTCGTAGCGCAATCCATCAATCTGTGATCGTGGATTTTGATCGCGGATCGCGATCTAAATTGACTGTGTACGGGCCGCCTAAGTTAACGTCGCTTAGTAATAACGTCGTATACTCCATGCGCATAGAGTATACGACGTTATTACGAAGCAATGTGAGATCAAAAAGTAACCTACGCGTATGTCCCAAGCGTCCCAACGTTACAATGATAAAGAAGGAAAAACAAATTAACACACTTTCGCATTTTTAACATTAGTGTGAATGTACAACACGCGCGTAATATGATTCAGGTATTAAGAAATTCGTTTTCGATGCCAAATTCGTCGTCACCTCCTGTCGTATTTAGTCCCACCCACTCCCGTGCATAAAACTTTCATTAAGTCACCCGCTGGCTTTCAGTAAAGTGATGAAGATAAATAAATTCTTCGACCTTTCTCTCAGCCACAATGAATGTGTGGTAATGTGCTCTAATGAGTTTAGCAGCGCCCCCTGTGGCAATTTCAGATCGACCCAGAAAACGGAGTCATAGATGCTCGACGATATTAAAATGCAGTCTTCACTTGGTATTACGCACACGTTCACGCTTAGTTGGCACGGGATGCCCGTTGCGAGGGAAGGGTGTGGTTATTATTTTTACTTTGCATGTCTATTGATTTTTGCTATTGGTTATGGTTTAATTTGACTGAACTGATTTTATGAGTAAGGAACATTGTAAAGACGTAATATCCTTTTTTCGTTATTGTTTTTTCAGTGTAATTCACGTACAAAATATAAAGTAACGGATGTTTTCATGCAGGAACTTTATTTTTTGGCCACTATTTTACAGCCTTCGATTGTTTTATGAATTAATTCTTAAAACAAGCGAAGGCTGTAAATAGTGGCATTTTTATGTATTTAAAAACACTTCAACAGAGTCCTTTATCCACTCTGAATGTTTTTTTCTATTTCATACTCGAAAGTTCATTATAAGTTGCTTTGCAAAAATACCAAATGAAAAATTTCAGTCACGTCATTTACGCTCAAACCGTTTAAAGTCAGTTAACAATATAAACGTAAACGAAAGCAAAACACTCCCCATATATCATTTAAAATTAAAAGGGACGGATTCAATTTCAGATCGACGCAGAATACAAAAATATGTAGACAATATTAAAATGCAGTTTTATTTAGTTGCGCATTACAAACACGTCCATTCTCGGCATATGGCGGGTTTTTGTTATTCTTTGTGAACACGTTCTAGCCTTGTTTATCATAGGGCGCTGCCACACTTGCGGATTGCAAGCGTTTCCAAAGCGGAGCGAACGAGCAAACAGCGAACACGTTGCGGACTTGACTAGCTGTCACTCTCATTCACTGGATGTACAGTCGACAGCACATCAGACTACCCTAATATGTCAAATTTTTACGACCAATTTTCAGCTTTATTTACTTCACATAGAGCTCTCGTCCAATTGAGAATTTTTGACAGATTAGGCTAGCATGATCTGCTGCCGTCCGTACGTTGCGCAGTCTCGAAGCCTTCGCTAGGCCGCTCCGCTTTGGTACACTTGCAATTAGCATTTTTCAAAATTTAAAATTCCCTAGGTAGCGCTACGTAGCCATAAGGTTCTATTAAAACGTGACTCGTAAATTTTGACATTCCTGATAGCGGATTGACGTGTTTCATCAAAATAAGCAAATCACATTTTAGTTGGACCTTATGGTTACGGAGCCCATTCTAGCGGATATTTTACTCGTATTTTGAACCTCTATTTGCTCGTCTGGCAGCGCCCTTTCTGTAACGGGCAATCCTTGGAGTAATGTCTAGATAAGTTATGACTTGGTGATTCGTCTGTTATATCTAGTATAGTCTTAGCGAGCCATGGCTGGATACATTTAGAGCTAATTCATTACTAGCTTTGTTACTTATGGTTGCTAGCTGTGGTCCGCCATAAGTATAAGGGTATTAATCTTACTCTATAAGACAAAGGCGTCTTCTACTGAAATAAAGTCTTCATGACAATTAAAGGAAATTATCTGTTTTTATTGTGGAGGAAGCATGCAAAAATTAAAGTTGAGTGGAATATACAATTGAATAGTTTGTGCCGTTGTCTGTCACCAGCGGGAGGATTAGGATCAGAGTGAAATCATGACGACGAGGAATAAAATACATGCATTTTACAAGTACATTATGTAGGTATGCATACGACACGTGTGTGCGTAACGTCGGGAAGCTTAAAGCTGCTTATTATGGACTTTTCAACAAAAATATTCGTGAATATTTTTGCTTGTAAATTACAGTCACAGACTTGTTCAAAAGTTTGCCTTTTAATAAAAAGAGCTTTTACATGGACGGCTTTTGCCAACTATTACTTAACTTTGCTAATATCGAGTATAACATTTCTAGAACATTTATGATTATTTATTTTTTGTCCTATGTCAGTTTGACATTGCTCTGAAACGTTGTCATTCAGTTTTAATTTTATCTCCATACTTTACGTTATATTAAAGATTTGGCAAAGTTCAATACTTTATATTCATAACATTCTCTTTCGCTGCTAAGGAATAGATACAATTTTATAGCCCGACCAATAAAATAAAAAAGCTTGCCATATTGCGGAAAAATATTGAAACTAATTTCTCCAAGTGGCAAAAATCAAATAAAAAAACAATAAGTTGTCATTTAATAATGCTGTCTGTCAAAGAGTGATGTCGATTGTTAACCGTGCCTTGTTACTATTAGTTATTGGGCCTGTTGCAGAAAGCTCCATTAAAGTTAATGCTTCATTAAATCTAATGCTGTCACTTTTCGTTGTCATGAAATAAAAAGTGACAGCAATAGCTTTACTGACACATTAACTTTAATGGACGTTTCTGCAACTGAGTGATTGTGAGTTATTTTTGTGTATAACCATAGCAACCAAGTGTTGCTATAACCATAGCTAATGTGGCGCCTCCAGAGCAAGTTGTTTATTTTCTTGGTCAGGCTATTAAATTGTTTAACCGTTTAGAATCGCCTGGTTGTTGCAATACATGAATCCGAGTCGGAAATTTACGAAAACGCGAACAGAAATAGCACGAAAATTTCGACGGCTAGGGATTTTCTGATTGGTTCGTTTAGCGCGAGTTTTATAAACGAACTAAGCCAGATAATCACCGGAGCGCCCGCGCTAAATCCCGGCCGATTTTGTTGTGACATAGTTTTGTAGTTACTGCTATTTGTGAGCGGGATGCAAGCGGAATTGGTCCATTGTCCCACACCCCCCCATATGTACGAAACGGCTGATGTTTTCAATCCATATTTCAATTACAGCCATCAATGGTAGTGAGCAACTACTGTTTTTTTTTTTCACCAAGGGAAAATGTTTTTATTTTTGTTACAATCGGCGGGGTTAAGTGGTTATGTGTCAGGGTTATGTGGGACAAGCACAAGAAGACCTTGGCAGCCCTAAATGTGTAATATTATCAATAATAAACCCAAGATGTGTTTGAATTATCCATAAATTTTCCCCTTGGGAATTAAACACAGGACTGCGTAAACATGGTCTATTTTAACCTTACGAAAAACACACATATTTTTCGCTAAAATAAAAATAAAATATGAAGATTATTGAAGAGACCTTTGTCAAAAAACAAAGACGGACTGACGATGATGATGAGTTTAAATGATTAAATATCTACTAAACTTTGTACTGCATAAGTGAAAAAAACTATTGAAATTCCGAATTTATTTAGCCAATGTTTCTACTTTTTGCTACCAAAAAAACTGTGACAAAATGTGACACTGTCATTGTTCCATTCATATCATGCGTGATGCGTGAGTAATCCTCAATGGTGTTGTGTCCCACAATATGACGGCACGTAAATTAATTCTTATTAAGTATCCCTTTGTTTATTATTTTGTTTTATGAGATAACGGGAAATGAAAATGAATGCGCCTTTTTTCTTTAAAGTATGTATTTTCGGATGTTACATTATGAAATTAAAATAAAGGCATAATTATCGTCATGCAGATGTACCGAGTGGCTTCAATCACAGAATAAGAAACAATCATATTATGTTCACAAGCTTGAGTGCAAAAGTTGGAATCTCAGCACGTATCTACGTATTTTAATATGTTAAATTTAATTTCAGCCTTTTGAATTCCTTGACTGAAAGTTAAACATTAAATGTACAATCCAGCACTGATCTCAAAATACATAATTATTTGGTAAATAGATTATGGATAGGCAAAGCTGTTACCAGCTTGTCCCAATCGGGTGAAATGGGAAACCAGGGTACGTCCCAAGTCCCACACACGGCTGCAGGTCTAGTTACCCAACGCATTCTCCTCCGCAAATAAAGGTAAAGGTAAGTTATTAAGATGAAGACAAGCCATTTAGTGTAATGGTCGAGAAGTCGGCTATTACACTAGAGGCCGCGGGTTCGATTCCCGCCCGGTACAAACATTTGTGTGCATGAAAATGTCTGTTTGTATCAGTTTGGGTGTTTCTATGTATAATATGTATGTATTTACAAAAAAAAGTAAAATAATGTTTATCCGTTGTCTGGCACCCATACTACAAGCTAATGCTTAGTTTGGGGCTAGATGGCGCTGTGTGAGTAATGTCCATTTATAGGTATTTATTAAGGATTAAAACATTTTGACAAAAACTTAACCAGTTACTCCTAAATTAAGTGCCCAAAACCTTCCATATTATCTGTTCATGATAACAGAAGTGTTGTCTGATCAGAAACTTCGCGCCATCACAGAATAATAGAAAACTTTCGTCAAAGCAATATTCGTACGTTTGACTCGAGGGAGGTAGACTTGACACCTCATTGATGAGTCGTTTCAAGTTCGATGGCTGCCTTGAACCTACTTTATTTGTTTTAGTAAGAATAGACAAAAACTTTTCATAAAGAGCTTTATTGAAAGGATAGCTGCTTATTGCATAATTTATTTTATTTTATCTACATCCATACCCTAATATGTCTATTTTATAGTCAGGATCGATGAGCAAACGCCCTACATTTAGATATGAGTATCTGTGACTGCATCTTAATGTTTACATTTTAGTATCGGTAACCAATTCTTTAATTACGTTCAAATTTCGTACGTTTTATAGTCAGGATCGATGAGCAAACGTCCTATATTTAGATATGAGTATCTGTGGCTGCATCTTAATGCTTACATTTTAATATCGGTAACCTTAATTACGTTCAAATTTCGAACGTCTTCTTAAAATGTATTTTATTCAAATTGACCTACAAATTATGACATGATTTTGTACTAAGTACTAACTTTGCTCATCGATCCTGACTATAAAATAGACATATTATCGTATGAATGAAGATAAAGGACTGTACATAATTAGGCATTAAAATACTCATGTGATCCTTTTATGAAACTCACTTCGTTCGTTTCATAAAACCACATTCGTATTTTAATGACCCTCATTATGCAACAGCCACATAAATAACTATTTTAGAATACGTAATAACCTATGGTTAGATTAAGGAATATGCAAGCAAAAGTTGAGAGCCCGGATCGTAACAAACGGAGGGATTTTTTGTTCTCTGCTGCCTACCCCTACGGGAAAAAGGCGTGATAGTCTGTGTGTACGTTTGTGTAATTACCTATGCAGGAATATTTGTAATCTAACTCCTAGTTTTACTAAATGTTCAATAGAATGGGAAAAATCTGTGACGATTTTTTTGAACACAGCTTGGGTTTGTGGTTACCAATACATGAGCGTGGTTTAAAATTGTGCTTAACTCACCCATACTTTGGATGTTTGTTACTCAATCACGCCTAAAAGGCTAAACAGATTTAGATGAAATTTGGCACACGTATAGTTTATAAACCGGATTAGGACATAGGCTATAAAAAATTTACGGGAAACGTCTCATTTCCGCGGTATATTTGAAAAAAGAAATTACGCGCGGGTGAAACCGCGTGCGAAAAGCTAGTTAATAATACAAATGTACCCTTATTTTTTTAGATGCGCACATATTATAATCTTTTCATATTAATACTCTGTTAATAAATTGCGAAAAATTTCTGCAACGTCGAATGTCATTATCGTCCTTAATAAACAAATTCGTCTTTGAGCGGTAAAGAAAAAAGGTTTGATTGGAAAATTCCTGGGTCTTCTTCCGCCGGCCTTTGATATTTTTTACGATAATTTAAGTGCGGTTGGTTTTTATTATCAAAGTTTGAAGTAATTTTCCAGACAATGAGTTTTGATTCGGAAAAATGTACGGCCATCAGTTCTAATTGTCCTGGAAGCTTACTCACCGAAAGAATACTATTATTTCAAATAAACGGTACAGTACCCTAATTTAAAGATGGCTGACATTATTCGTATTCCTAAACAGAATTTATATTTTTTCTTGTTTGCTTGAGAAATGTTTTTGAAGTGAGTTTCTTGTTTGGATTTATTTAAATAGGCATGAAATTGGCTTCTGGCTTTTTCAGTTATCATGTCTTTTCAGGAAAATTAAATGTCATTTTTTGTAATTCGAATTTCCCAGTAATTTGAAGCTTTGAAGCCTTTTCAGCTAGCAGGGGAGGGCGGAATTCTTTCAATGGTAAACAGCCACCACAATACATATCATAATTATGTGCTACGTAACCAAAAAGTGTAGTTTTTTTTTCTGGTATCGGCTCCTTTTATTTTCATACCTTTAATTTCTAGACTGAAACTATTTGGACTATACCTACATATTATACAAACGTACCTAATATTTTACATAAAAACACCGAAACTGTGCGAAAAACGAACCCGCTATTATACCTCTGGTGTCACAACTGGCATTACAACTGTTACACTAAATAAAATTGGTTGCCAATTATTTAGTGTAATAGTTGATAAACCACGAGGACGATAGCTGAAAACTAACTGAACAAAAGAAAACTATGATAAACGTTAAAACAGTACCTAATTAGGCTTCCAAACCAGCCTGAGTTGTTTTACCGAGGACTATAATATCTGTATAACAAAATATTTTCATCAAAATTCGATTACATACCTATATCAAAACGAAGTAGATACTTCTACGAGTGGAGATAGAGGTACATTGACCAGTTTTCCAATAAACGTCATACCGTAGCAAATTACTAGTAGATAACTTATACTCACGTTATCACAAACATCAATCCCTCTTTCTAGAACACACTTAATAGCTATGTATTGGACGTTATTGAGTCGGTATAGCACACGCATTAAATCAACATTTATTACAGGCGTCTTACGATCATTCGCCGCCTAAATTTCTTCGTACCCGCGTCGTCATTGTTATTGCGGAGCCTCAACCCTGGTTGATTGATGACGCACCCTCTAGGGGGCGCCACCGACTATGGCGACATAAAAATCGCTGTAATCCGCACCCAATTGCTTGATTATGGCTGTTAATCTCTCACCAAGATGGCAGCTAAGGCGTCCCGCGCTGCCTTTTTATCGCTCTTGTTTTATTCGACCCACCAAATTGTAGGCATTCAAGACTACTTAACAAAATTGAAACGGGATAGTATATCTGCGTAATACGTCTTGCTCTTCCCCGGGAGTCCATTTTAATGCTGCTCCGACGAAGTAATCTCGTTAGAAATAGTTGTCCCATTTACTTTGGGATGATGTTCAGTCTTTTCGCTAAGAGATATGAGCATTGATTGAGAGATAATACGGTTACTCCCTTTATGTGTTTGTCAATACAGATAATGAAATGGGAAACGTGCTTAATCAGTCGAGGAAGTTTCTAAAGGCTTCGGGGTTAATTGGTTCACCTTGGAATATTTATTTGGTTGTAAATGATTGTTATTCTGAGGCGCTCGTGGCGCAGCTGTGACAGTGGTTCGTTAGCGATAACGAAAGTCAAGCTACCTACGCCGCGGTCGGTTAATGGATGGGTGACCATTCTGACCATATTTAGTGACATAATGTAAATATTAGTCCTCAAGCCTAGTCAGAGGCCATTTGGCGGCTTGATAACATCTGACATTAAGGTTGGTCACTTGCCTTACGCACCCCTCCACCAACCCGCACTAGGCCAGCGTGGTGGAGTATGGCCCACACTATCTCACAAGTGAGATAAGGCCTGTGTCCCAGCAGTGGGAACGTATATAGGCCGATGATGATGATGACGATGATAATGATGATTGTTATTCTAGAGCTTGGAGTTGTGGTGTTAAGGTTTCACTTTTGATTTACGTGTTTTTTTATGGTATAACGGGCAGACG
The DNA here is from genome assembly GCA_949319885.1 of Mecyna flavalis. Classification (NCBI taxonomy): domain Eukaryota; kingdom Metazoa; phylum Arthropoda; class Insecta; order Lepidoptera; family Crambidae; genus Mecyna; species Mecyna flavalis. The sequence continues at coordinate 7,200,156 of OX439435.1, read as the reverse complement.
AGCATGCGACATAACTGATGGAAAGTGACTACCGCCGGCCATAGACATCTGCAAATCAGGTGGAATCACAGAGTATGCGCTGCCGGTCTTTACGGAAATAATGCACTCTTTTTTTAAACACTTGCAAGTGTTCTTAAAAACATATTTAAAGAATTTTACAAGTGTTTTCGTTGATGGACGTACTTAAAATTTTTTTCATCATATTTATCTTCCTATATGGTAAATACAAACAAACATTTGTCATAAAGAAGCTATCTATAAACATACAGACTAGATAAAATTATGAATTAGTAACAAGGCAATATTATAACAGAAAATTATAACAAAACTTTAAATTACATAAAATTAACAAACTCATCAGAATCAAAATTATCTTTTTTCATTAAACAAAACTCCAAATTACATAAAAATAACAAATTCATGAGAATCAAATAGGTATATCTTTTTTTCATAAAACAACATTGTCTTTGGCTTCAGTTTTTTATCTCCGTCAACGTGGAACGTTTAAGTATATTTTAAAAGTATCATCAAAAAAATAAGCCACCCTCGAAATACCTACAAAAATAAGTTATCTCTCCATACAAACAAGGAAGTTAAATGGAAAATAATTTCCCAACTAGGTAAGTGGATAAGTATAATATTATGAACTTTGGGCGGAACGCGTTTGCTTAGGTTCGAAGTTTAGCTGTAACATCCATCAAAGTTTGCATTTAATCGCCTTGTATGAGTTGTATAATAGACTCAGAAGGGTCATTTAAGCTGAGAACTTCAGGACAGATTTATTGAATACCTATAGTTGAAATGACAACTACATTACTATAGCAAAATTAAACATTGTAGTTTTATTTTATTTATCACTTAGAACAGTTTTTACAGTGAAATCTTTCGCAGTTCAAGTGTTCATAAAAGCAAAAAACGCAAAAAAAATAAAAATTTCGCTAGAGGAAGAGAATTTATACGAAATACAAATACGCTAAATATAATTTAAAAAACGAATTATTGTAAATTACTAGTAAAAATACCAAAAAATAGTGACTTTTTATGCCAGGATCGCTTCAAACATCAAATGCTATAAATACCCCAAAAATATTAAAGAAAACACTTGAAAAATGGTGTTATCGTGAAACGAAAATCCCTACGGATTAACAGGTACCTACGCTGATTTTTCGTTTAGTTATTTCCATTCACAAAAAGGCTGCGAGCTTTTAAATATCTCAGTTCATAGCGAGCTGGCTCGATAATTATGAGTCGTGGTTCAATAAAACCTTTCATTACCATCCGGAGCCGGTGAAATATTCCGAGCATGCTATTTTCACGCCATTTTTCAACCAGTCCATTTCCGTTTTCACGACGTAACGCAGGATATATTTCAGTACTACCCGTCCTCGAGATTTCGTTGTAGAGACTTTATTTATGACGAAAATCATGTAAAATTTCATCCTGTCTACGACATCGCAGTAAGAATTGGGTAGGTAAATTTACAATAGAACATTATTTTGCAAAGAAAGCATTTGAAATTGTGAGATAGTTTTTTTTTCTTGTTATCCATACTAGCTGCTCTCCCTAACTTCGCAAAGCGGAAAATTGTCGTTTAACAAACAACGAAAAATATTTATATTATTAGTCTGTAAGGTATAATATGGGCCTGTAATTGTTAATTCTGTTGCCTGAAATAACGGTGTTATTATTATATTCAAAGTTTATTTACTCCATTTATTAAATGGGCGATAATACCATTTGCTAACTATCAGAAATCTATTGAGTACTAAGAAATTAAAAAAAATTAGGATAACTATTAGACAGCATTCAATTTTTGGTTCCTAAATAATATATTCAAACAAGTTCGGTCAGCATTTAGCAAATATGACTCGTAAAATAGTTGTATTTTTATATTTACTTTTTGTTTTTAAAATAAATAGGTACCGTTCGTTTATTTTTACACTTCGTATTTGAGTCTAATCTGAATAAAATAACTACTTACACTAAAAACTTTTGACCGAGTTTGAAGATTATGTACGACTTACGTAGGAAATGCTAAAATATTTGTGATCATATTGGCCCTGGATTGGTGTGACCACTTTAAGTTGCCTCAGCTCTACAAGTGGCCATTCGGCACAGACAAGCCCGCAAATAAATAACCCAAAGAGGGCATAAACAATGTTACGTGCACCACTTTTATTTTTAAAACGCTTTTAATAATTTCCTCTAGTAAAGAATTATATTATCTTTCGTAGATTTTCAATTGAAGACTATTATTATTTTATTCGTATTATTAAGTTTTTTATAGTGTCAAGATGTAAGTATATTCACTTATATGCCAATGTCCATGTTATACGTTTTATTTACAAAACGATTATGTTTACATTAATATTCAAGTATATTAATTTACCTTTAAAGATGTGTAGTCTGGCCGCTGATTTGCGCTCCTGTTACATGTTATGATCAAATTGGCTATGTGACTTTGGAGTGATGAACATATTAATGCCTGATAACATTAAACACTTTTGATAGCTAAAATGAAAGTTTCAGTTTTTTGCTAAATATTTTAAATAAGAATAATCTTTATTTCTAATCTATCACGCATTCTTTTTCATCTTTTATTAAGAATGTTTCCTGAAACAGCAAAGTTGTTAGACTAAAAAAAATAGTACTTTAAGTTTTCAGACTACTAACATTTATTCATATCCCATTGAATAAAAAAACTTCTTAAATAAAATAATCAATCAATTAGCACTTTCAAAATTCCTTTCGTCCTCCACTCTACAAGTTTTGGAATAATTTAATATTAAGAGGCCAAGTTTATCTTTCAGGAAAGTTGCAAAATTTAATCTTTCGAACGTACCCAGTTGGTTCGTCGCGCGCGACTCTCCATTTCTACAAACCGAGGGCATGTTTTTAACGATTACAGACTCATATAATATTAATTTCCATTTCAGTAACTTTTGTGTACTTTTAATTGATGACGGCAGGTAACTTGGCTAATACTTTTCTCGAGTTGTTTATCATTCTAATTGATGGACAAATTTTAAGTAAAACTTTTGAGATAAAACAGTCCATTTGATTCGAAATTGCCTCGCATTATTTCCGACGTAGAAGTTTAGTAGATTATAAAGAAGTTATTATTGTTACAATTAAAATGCTTAATATAGAGTTATATAAATTATTTGTATCGTTAATTTCTTAATTATAAAAACGTCTTTTTGTTTTACTTACAATTTTGTTTACCAATCTTTGAGTGGAAGTCCCAACTGTAATTAAGCAATCATTAAATAAATTAAATATGCATAATATCACATAATCGCAGTTTGCCGTATTTTAAACGCGCTAATTAACGAGTTGTCATTTTGCAAATAAGTAGCTTAGGGTTAAACTCAAAGAAAATAATATATTTTAACTAGCTGCCCCGGTGAACTTCATATCACTTACTTTAGCAGTATTTTCCCCGCAATTTCCCCATATTTTCTAATGGTCTAAACCGTTCCTGGACTTCCACGAATATAAGGCTAAAATTAGTCAAATCGGTTTAGCCGTTCTCAATTTTTAGTGAGACTTACGAACAGCAATTCATTTTTATTTATCCTAGATATTATAATTAATGCGAAAATTTTTGTTTTTTCGTTTTTTTTTTCACATCATTAATCACATTATAGGAACCAATCTGCAACGTTTCGCATTTTTAATAATCTTTGTCTAGCCCTTAGCCTACACTAGATAAGGTCAGTACATCCAATTTTTTCGATGAGCTGCCTTAATTAGCTCCACAGACACTTTTTTACTGGTGAGAAGAAAGAAACCTTTTTTTACGTTGCATACTTCTGTTTTTTATTTACACATAAGAAATGCAGATAATGATGTCCTTTTTATTAATGGTAATCAGTCGATTATTCCGATTTCAAGGGTTCCAAAACCACCTATTTAGACATTACAAACGGCATGTTTTTACTAATTCATTCTTGCTTGCCCTCCTTAAATTCTAGTCACCGTTCCGTATACTGATTTCATAAAGATGAGGCTTTACCTAATCTTTGTTCATATCGTCTGTTTTTATAATATTGTCGAACTAATTCAAACTCCTTTTGAAATACAAAGTGAAATAGTTGGTATTCCCGACGAAAGAAAACAGTTATAAAATTGTGTACAATGACAAAGTATAAAGTAGCAGACTATGTACTTTGCTAACCATTACAGAAAATTGTCATAGTCGTGGAACGGACAAAGAAAAGCGCTTTGTAGGTCTGTGACAAAGGAACGGGTCATTATCTTATGCAATAAAAAATAAGTAATGTACTAAAAAACTAATATAAAGTCCTTAAAAGTCTTCGCAGCTGTAGGCACTTCTATGTGTACTTCGTAACTTCTGTGAAGCTGTACAAATATTGTGGTAATTATCTTTTCTTGCCAAGCGTCTTATGGCGCATATTACACGTAATTTTCTCAAAGCTTAAATATCCAAAGTTCAAATGCGTACGCTTATGATTGTTAACAGAATTTTGAATACTGCAGGATTAGAGATGTGAAATGTTCACGTCAAGTTTGTTCTTAATGATACTAAATGTGTGTTTTGTAAATACGACGAATAAGTTGACTTTGAATTTTGATTTAATTCTGGTATAAACTGGTATGGCTAGTATTTCGCACTTTATCATGATAATTATAATTATTATGTATAAGGGTCGGTACCCTAGGTATCTAATATTTAACAAGGCTGGTCGAATCTTGGATCATAGTCGAAGCGGACCCTGAGCTCCATACTGGATGCAATCGGGAATACGCTGAGATGATGATGATGACCCTAGGTCCTATTATGTAAATAAATAGTATGAGAAACCCAGAAAATATAGAAGTCTTATTTAATTTTTAATTTATAAATAACGACATTGTTGTTGAGCTTGTAAAACTTTAGCATACCTTGTACTGAATCGATCAAACCCGTAGCTTTTAAGCTAAGAACTTTTTTTTTTATACCACTTCTGTTGGCAGACAGACCGCAGGCCACTTGATGGTAAGCGGCCACGCCGGCCTATTCCATTGAATGACACTTCACCAGGAAGCGTCGCTCATCTGATCTTCGAGCTTTTGATTTCAAGTGTACTGGCTCCCACATTTATACAACTGCCGGAACACAGCCAGAGCTGTTATGGCGGCAGATTTCACATGTGGGGGTGGGAGCTAGCCAGTCGGACTGTGAAAAAGCCCTACCACTAACCAGACCCAAGGCGGGAATTGAGCCCACGATCTCCAGGTTTTTAAACCCGAGCGACTTAGCCACTGTTCCACGGAGGCCGTCAAAACTCACGGCGCGGTTTTCAATCGCGCCCGCAGCGGTTGCTGGTCCGCAGCTTCCTGTGGTTTTAGTTCAAAACCGAGACCTCTTAGCCTTAGTGTAATAACCGTTTTCTACTATTAACCATATACCAAATTAATAAATTTGGTTGACTTCTCGATAGTTAAACTTCAATGACCTCTTTTCATGCATTTCTACCCACCCCAGATTTTTATAATGTTTAATATACAAAATTGTTTATTAATTTTACAAACTAATTAATATTTCTAGTAAAGTATTCTGTACAGTTTATAAAATAATTATTTTGTTGTTGTTACAGGTACGTAAACAAAGTATCAAGGAAACTGGCTTCATATTCTTCATTGTCTGTTGAATACACCCTCATAAGCAGGGATGTAACCGAGGTAAATTTATCGGAACATCATTCAATATTTTTATTTATTATTATATATAATATTTTTATTATATTTAATTACAAGAACAAATTAACACAGACAATGAAAAAATCAATATCTTTCAAACTATTTTATAAACAACAAATTAAATCAAATGCATTGACTCCAAAAGTAGTGTATTGCTAAGCTTTGACCTCCGATTAAAACCTCCGATTTAAAAGTTTCGGAGCCGAAATCGGAACCGAAAGTGTAAATAATAATGGGTAGTTTTGACTTAACGGAATCGGATTCGAAGCTCCGTAACATCCCTACTCAGAAGTAATAAAACCATACTCTACAGAGTCACAATAATCTCTTAGCCATGGGACGTGACTTCCCTTGCTATCTTCGGTATTATTCGATGTTTGACGGGAGATAGTGCCTCAAACCAACTGGATAATATGATTGGATCTTTTGTATTTATCTTTTGGTTTGTGTACATCACATGCCGTTTTTCTTTACTTATAATATATAGAGTAAAAGATTTTATTGTTTGTTTGTATTGAATAGGCTCCGAAACTATTGAACCAATTTGAATTTGAATAATTCTTTCACTGAGTTTGCCGGTACCAATAATATTTATAAACATAAAAAATCGCTGTGTCAGTCAGTTAAAATAACAGTTTTATGACGGCACACCGCTATAATAATATTGCGACTGGGATATTAAGATATAGCAGATACACAATACGCTGCCGACTCCGATCCCCAGGGAAGCGTTTTAAAACTTATTTACTGCCCTTTTTATTACTGATTTCGATACTGATTTCACAGAAAGTTGACGGAACTTTTTACTATTTTAAAAATAAAATGCGTAAAGCGTTTTTCGTTTTTAGGGTTCCGTATTTAATAACAACAGGTAAGAAATAGTAGACAATTTTTTTTTATAAGAATCAAAGTTAAGTGATTTTCTGCGTACCCATTATTAGTGCGAAGAGCAAACAAACTTTACCTTGTATAAATTAATTGTGGTAGCATCGAACTGCCATGATACCCACAACTCATTTTCAGCTTAAATTACCACAGCATAGATTTATTATTTAAATTAAGTTTTTATTTAGATTCGGTTCATGTCCTGTTGACTGTACTAAAATCACCAAACCAATAAAACGTTATCACCTGTACTAGTATATATTCTGTGCCTGTACTGCATCTTTTTATTAAAGTATTTTATGTTTTTTCAAGAATCTTCAAGAAAAGCCTTGCAAATACTTATAGAGAACTTAACTTGTAGATAAAAATAAACATTTAATTGAAATTAATATTAAAGGCTTCTATGGCTTGTCTTGGTCATGATGTAATGAATTTCCATAAATACTTTTAGGCTTGTGCTAAAAATATCTCTCATAACCGTTTTATTTGACAAGTCTGAACACAGGCCTATTAAGAATGTATCAATTAAATACATATACGCAACATTAAAAAGAAAGTAATTTATTTTAGTACTATACCAAAACGCCTCGATGGTCTAGTGGTTTAGGTACTGGGATGAGATCTCGAGGTCCTGGGTTCAATTCCTGGGTCGAGCCAATTTTCTTTTGGTTCTTTCGGACACTGCTCGGGTTTGTGATCACCAATCCGCATTTGGCAAACGAGGTAATTAAGTACCAGTACCCATTATTAACTTGATTTCAAGGATTGGGGCCTTTAAAAAAACTATACGCTTATGCTATATTATGTTTTCAAAGACAAGCAACGCATGGGATACAAAAGTGAAAGGGGAAAGGGTAGTCTCTGAACAAATAATCGTGTTCTTTTTCATAAAATAATTATAATCGAGCCATTTGGTGTAATGGTCGAGAAGTCGGCTATTACACCAGAGGTCGCGGGTTCGATCCCCGCACGGTACAAACATTTGTGTGCATGAACATGTCTGTTTGTATCGGTCTGGGTGTTTCTATGTATAATATGTATGTATTTACAAAAAAAAAGTATATAAGTAATGTTTATCCGTTGTCTGGCACCCATAGCACAAGCTAATGCTTAGTTTGGGGCTAGATGGCGCTGTGTGAATAATGTCCCAAGATATTTATTTATTTATTTATTTATAATTAAAAACCTATTTGGAATCTAATTCAATTTATAGCCCTGTTTTCAAAAAAAACCTCAAATCCATTTACACGCACAATTACACCTTAGGATTTTAGCCAAGTTACGTTGAGTAAAGCGACTGAGGATCGCGAAATGGAGAAAAAGTTCGAGCCATTCATAATTATATAGCCAAAAGACAGCTACATTAGCCTGCGGGAGAAAAATTGAAGGGATCTGTTACAACAGATTACTTATTGTCCAAAAAGGCTTCGTTCGTGTAAAAAATAGTTTTAGGAAATATAGTGTGTTGTGCAAACTAAATTGTTAAGGCAGTTGATTTTTATGTCATGTTGAAATCTATATAAATAAAAATGAATTGCTGTTCGATCGTCTCGCTAAAACTCGAGAACGACTGAACCGATTTGACTAATGTTAGTCTTGAAATATTTGTATGGAATACCATAGACCCATTCTCGTATACAGCGGGGCGGGAGCGGGACCGGCAGCGCAGGCGTACTGCGGATCACCGCTTGACAGCATCGTACCGCTTTTGACGGCTCACGTCAAGCGGTGACCGCAGTACCTACGCCGCTCCCGCTGCCGCAAATTACGAGACCGCGGCCCAAGTCTCCAATGATCGCAACTGGCAGTATTTAAATAATTAAGCGGGGATTTGCTTGTTTATAATAGCATCGTATTCAATCGGCTTAAGCTGCTAACTAGCCCAATATCCGACAGCGTTCATAGTTAACTCGACTTTGGTATAACCTTCATAAAATATTTACATGTTTTAGAATAGTGATGAGAGTAGTAGTTAGTTTGATTGTTCAAGAATGGTAATTTTAATTAATTTTCTGTTTCTTTTAATTTTTTATGAAACTGTCTACTCCCCGCAACTTTGCCGGTGCTTATCTATACCTGTATCAAATTCGACTAAAAAAGGTTCAGTAGAGGCGTAACAGGGTAACATACAGACAGACAGACAAACATAATCACTTAAAATAATGTCCTTTTTAAAATTCATGTTTTATGGAGCATTTTATTTCATGGAAGAGTTTAGTACCATTTTAAGAAATCTGATTAGAAAAAAATCATACATTCATAATCGAACATTTGCATACAGACCACATAGAGTTGTTTAGAACCGTAAGGCCTCAGCCTCGAATTTCACAGCGTCGAGATATTTTGTATGGAATCCCATAGACCCATTCTCGAGCATAGCGGGGCGGCGCGCGGCGGGAGCGGCGGCGCAAGCAAGCGGTGACCGCTGTGCGCTTGTGTGCGCCGCCACTCCCGCTGCCGCAATATTTGAGACAGAGGCCTTATAGTCACAAAGTGTGTACAACTTAGCCTCATTTATCAATACCTCATTATGCAAAATCGCTCCTCCTGACTGACACTTTACGCTGAACTGAACTAAAGCTAATTACATTAAATGTTTGTCGTAAGATCGCATTTACGATAGGCTCAAGGTTGAAGCCAACAATGGAAAGTAGGGACCGCAGAATGAAGAGGCTAAGTTTCAATTACAATGTTGGTATATAGGTTGCAAAAAGCTATCATTTATTCTTACTGAAATTATAAAAAAAAATTAGGTTTATGTGGTAGAACTTAACAGCCAGACAGTTATAGTCTGTTTGTAAACTGTGTGTGGAAATAAAATACCTAAGTCAAGTATCAGACTAATAAAGACCTACTGTAGGGTAAAAGCCGTCATCAATGAAATCAAGTCAACGTTATGATTCGTAAAATAAAACAACTTTAATTGTTGATGTTGAATACATAATATGAACACACCCAGACTGATACAATCAGATATGTTCATGCACAAAGTATGTTGTTGTCAGATGACTCGATCGTCAATTGAATCCAAAACCCCAAAATTATATATAGTACTTGAACCACTAGACCAACAAACTTCATTCCATTTTCACTTAGGTACTACTACAAGTTTCTCCTTAACTTCGCCTCATTTTTGCCATAAATGTCCTTCCTCCCTGTTTCTACCAAACAAAATACGAATAGTTTCCGATGTTATTTTTGCCTTATTATTGTTCCATAATATACTCAGTTACGGTTTCTATTAGCGATTTGTTATCCACACGCGTGTTTAGGCAGGCAGTGTTTCTCTGATTGATTACACCCTTTTCCCGGAATACAGCTGCTAGCGAGATATTCCGAGGAAAATATTACTATTTCCTCAATGTTACCGATTACTACTCGCAATTAACTTTTGTTATGCTAGTAAAAGGTCATTGGAGTAAGGTTAATGTGAAACAAATAGTAAATATTTTTCGAACAAGCAATATTATAATCGAAGTCATGAAACTTTTATTATATTAGTTTTTTTTAATAATTCACAAGGGGTAAAATAATGACTTATGTCCAAAAAGTCGTTTCCTAACATATACTTAGGTTCTAAAATAATTTTTCTTTTATCTTAAAAGTTCTTAGTTATCGCTTGATAAAAAAAAAAATTGGGACATTTTCCACACAGTCCTAGTCTCAAAGAGGTACTACACGACTGATAACGTTACTTATTTATTTTTTTCTTGTAAAAAAACATAATATTATACTAATTGTATATAAATACGCCTGGATTAATAGAAATCAGAGCGAGAATCGAACCAACGACCACTGCTGTACCTTAATAGTCCACTTCTCAACCATAACACCAAATCGGTCGTTAGATAATATCTATAACTCCCTGTTTCATTTTACCCAAAATGTAGAATTAAATCCGTGGTGAATGATGCCAAAACTGATCTGAAATAAAAGAAAATAAGCTGTGTTTAAAGGGTGAGTCAAAATTTTTATTTATAAGTATGTTTAATTTTTTTATTTTTACTTTATTTTAGTGGTTATAACTAGTTTAGTATTTTTATAAATAAATAAATCAGCTTAAAAAAGAAATAAAAATAAAACAAGTTAATTTTTCAATGACAACTCGTATTACAAAATAGGTCAGCACAAGTTGAGCGTCTCGTTTCCTATTGGTGAATGAATTTTTGTCTTGCAAATGCGAAACTCGTAAGATATAGGAGAGTCGCGTCGTCCTCAGATATATGTGACACCATTTCGTATAGCTATTAGTAGTAGGTCTTGTGTCTGACGTCACAGCAGTGTAATGTGGTCCAACAACTAGTCAAAATAATAATTATGGGTTGTCTAGTATTTTAGTTTTTCTTTTTTTTTTTGCAAAATCTAGCACTGCTGTTCACTTAATCTGTTGTGTTTATTATGCGTAGAAAAAGTTGTTTTTTTCTTCCTTAAATACACCTTTGAAATAATTATCTTGTGATTTGTCAAGGAACTGAGAAAAAATCCTAATTCATGTAGTCAATTAATGTTTTCTATTAGCTTTTTTGTTCTTTTGTATCTACTCATGCAGCAGACAAAATAAAAACGCTTCTTGAGGAAAAAAATATTTCATATGGTAATGAAAAAAATAAATTATGTTAAAATGAAATCAAGAAAATTCATATACTTCAACAACATCGAAAGACAAACTTTTATATTTGTAAAGATTGACAACATAAAAGAAGACGCGATATTTCAAAGTTTTAGGGCGTTGCTGTACGAATCTACTTACTGCACAAGTTCTTTGCCTCGTGTTTAGAACTCATCATACTTGATATAAAAGTTTTTCTTTTTTTTTTAATTTAGGTGTTAAACGGGCACGCATCAAGGGTATCTGATGGTGATCGGCTACAGCGGCCTTTATATTGAAGGATACTTCACCAACGTTCAATGATCTGCCTGTGTAGGATTCTCTAAACTTATTTCATTTCAAGTGTACAGTTTTTTTATATATTTTTTATGGTAAAGCGGGCAGATGAGGAAAGTGACTACCCCCATATCAAGTGGAAACAAATGCGTTGTCGGCCTTTAAGCAAACTACAAAAACTTACTTATTACTTACACATTTAGTACATTACATCAAGATTACACCAAAGTAAATAAAAATAAATAAATCCTAAAATAAATTATCGTTTTTCGCACAAAAAAAGACCTTTTTTATTTCACCACGACCTTAAATCATATTCAATTTTATCGCAATTCCAAGTATTGATGAAATTTTCTGTTAGACCTAACGATTTCAACAATACGATTGCTGGGATGCCATATAATGCTCCGATAAAGCTTAGAGGCATAATTGATTTGGGACCTTAATTGGATGCCAAGAAATAATGAATGGTAGGGACCAATGCGTTAGCCCTGCGTACTTGGCTTGCAAGCCGTAATAAACGTTTATTGTTCAGAATAATACGCCTAATTCCAATTTATATCAGTACGTAAGTCTAATTTAAAGTGATTGACAATACCTTTTGTATTGTCACTGATACATCTTTTTATTCGGCCATGCTGTTTTCCTCTTTTTCATAACTCGTGACTAAAGCGTCCACTACCCACTAAACTCCCCCGGTTTCCCCCGATTGAGACAAGCCGGTGCCAGCGTTGTGACCAGCCCATCCTCTCCGGGTATCCCGACTTGAGCGGCCTCAAGTCAGGACGGCACCTAGGGAGGGCCACCCAAGAAACTAGGTGACCCTCAGACTTGGCTCGGGCGACCTATGCTTTTTTACCTTCTCTGATACTACTTTTTCGTAAAATAATATGCATAAAGTTAATCCATAAATGAGGCTTACGTCCTGCCTAGACTGCGACTAAATGTGTACCTATCGTCCAATATTTTTAAAACCGTCCTGATACTTAGCATTGGATTTATGTTTTAATATTAAACAAAACGTAGGATTATTTTAATAAGACAATTAAGGAAGCTCAGAATATTATGACGCAATGCGAATATATTAATTAAACAAAGTTCAAACATTTTTCAACTTCCCCAAATGTTACCGACCCCGGATGACGTAATCACTCCAAATGGAAGGAGTCCTAACGAGCACATTTTACTATGAAATCCATTGTAATCACTTTTTGGGCGGAAAGAGGGAACCTGAAATGAACTCAATTTTAACTCAGTTTGGGTTCAATTTTAAATGAGCGCTCGTGTATTTTAAAACTCACTGCTTTGTGTGTTCGTGAAGATGGATGAGAATGAAATTTACTTATGCTATAGAACGGAGCTTGCGTTTAAATCTTAGTGAAATGTTAAGATTAGAGGTATGTACTTGAAAATGGGTAAAGGTCTTATATCTTTTATATCTTTTTAATTCATTATGGAAACTTTGGTATCGGTTTTTCTTGAATTATTTTAACATGAATCCTGCATGTAAGTGTTAACAGTACTGAATATTGATTGTGATCTTACTGACTTTAATTTTGTTTTAATTATCATTTATTTTTGACGGCAGACACTAATACCATCACCACATACGAGTATATCCAGTTAGTCGATAAGTGTGTTTTCGTTTTTTTTTTCATTATATTTAAAGATAAATAATTACCTTTCATACTTTTTTGTGACGGCTACTTTTATCAAAAACCACTTACTAGCCTTCCGCCCGCGGTTTCACCTGCGCGTATTACTTTTTTCAAATATTCCCCCCTTCGCCCACATTTCCGGGACCAGAAGTACCCTATGTTCACCGGGGATAGTGTAGCTTTCCAACAGTGAAAGAATTATTCAAATCGGTTCTGTAGTTTCGGAGCCTATTCAATACAAACAAACATACATACAAACAATCAAATCTTTCCTCTTTATAATATTAGTATAGATAAATAATTACCTTTTATTCTTTTTTGTGACGGCTACTTATATCAAAAACCACTGGTTTCCATTTTTCTAACAATTATGAAAAATGGAATCCTTTATACATTGTGTTGAAATGTAAATTTTTATGTATATTTAGTTAGCAGTCGTGTACAGAATAACATTAATGCGGCGGCATTAATGTGGGCTGCTACACATACATAATGGGCTTTGGTAAAAATAAGAGAGCTTGGGTCGTTGCTTAAAAAAAAATAGGGCTGTTCTACAAAAATACTGGCTCCCACATTCATATCGGCGGATGGACTCTAAAAAAGTCTACCACCAATCAGTCACTCAGGCGGGAATTGAACCCGCGACCCCCGCGTTTCGCCCGAGGTGCTTAAGCACTGTTCCACGGACGAGGTCAGAAAAAGTATGAATGTAATTTTTTCGTAGTTCTTGTAATTTCAATAAAATTTTCAGTAACATTACATCTTTAAACCAATCCTTAAAAGGTACCACTAACTAAAATGTTCTTATTTAATCATCGTACATACGTGTCTATTTTAGTTTCAACTTATATAAGATTACATTATACCTATTCCTAACGTATCACCTAAGCGTATCTCATGTATCGAGATTGACGCTGAGTTGCGTGACTTGTCTGTCTGTCATTCTCGTTTCAAATAAAAGTCGGAGCGTACAAGACGTATCCAATATCGACTAGAACTACCATTCGGTGCACAAAGAACTACTCAAACTCCTATTACAACTGACGCGATAAAAAAATCCCAACAATACAATTCCTCTATTCCGAATTTCTGAGATCTCGGTATTAGTCGTACAATCTTTAGTTAGGTATCGATTTATCTTTTTCGATTTATCTAAAATATTCTAAGAAAAGTAAGTAATGCCCAAAACGTAAAACCTTCTTTCTCCTTGTACTCTTCTCATTATTTGGGGTCGGTTCTCCTAGCTAGTCTTCGCCAGGAGTCTCGATCCTGGGTTGTCTCTGATGGGATTTGGGTCTGTAGCAGGTCCCTCCTCAAAGAAACCATCCGATGACGAGGAAGACCCCTACTGACATCATGGTTTTCCTCGTTTTTTTTGGAGGGGAGAGCATATCCAGCACCTTTCGTGTCAGGTTCACGGCGCATGGCATGGCTGCCAAAACGTAAAACCAAATAAAATTTTATTAATTTAAAAATAAATATTAATGTCTAAATTAATGAAAAGGAATGACTAATGACGAAAGCTATTTTCATTTATTAATCTCTGTGCTTTGCAATTGGTGGATTTTGCAATCGCGGAGTTTTGGATTGTGATAAGTTGATTGGATCGCGAAAATTGATTAAAATTTGAATCAACCCGATACCAAATTACTAGGGTACTGTTAACGAGTAATTTATGCTTATGACGACACAATCAGAATGTGGTATTAACAAACCTAAATATAGCAACATACGCCTAAATCAATTCTGAAATTTATGGTAGACACTGCTATATTATGTAGAATAGAGGACCTTTAATAATAAATTCCTGAACAAAATTCTATACCGTCGTCTAACTCCAAACTAAGTGTGTGTGTGCTCTAAGTGCCAGACAACGAATAAACAATACTTTTATTATTTTGTCTATAAATACATACACAGAAAATTATATGTGTATTTATTTATTTAAGAATTAACTATTTGAAGTCAAATTGTGTTTATTAAAATTTTAGTTCTTACTTTTAGCACTGCCCTTTATCTTGTTCTAATTATTTTGTCATACTTTCCTCTATACGGTTGACTGGAAGAGATCGCTGTTAGCGATAAGTCCTGTATTGTACAGTCATTATTATGTTTTCTATGTTGTGTGTAGTGCAATAAAGAATATCTATCTATCTATCTATTTAAAACTGTTCAGTTTCTTGCAGCACTTCTTTCCTCAACAGGCCATTGACGTCAAAGTGCTGGTAGGGAAAAAAAGATTGACGTGCAAAAGTATTCTTCTAAAATCTATTTGCAGAATAAATTATTTCATTTCATTATTTCCAGACCCGTACAAACAAACATGTTCATGCTTAGGGCCGGTATTTCAATGTAACCTTATCTTATTGCTTAAGTTAAGTATAACATTTAAGATAAGTATTACTTTTGACAGGTAAAAGTGTATGACTTTAGTGCCGCTTAACTTTAATCCTATAATGAAATACACTTAAGTCATACTTATTATCAATCCCGGATTAAGATCAAGATAAGTATATATTGAAATACCGGCCCTTAGTCGTCTCAACCGTTCAAATCGGACATCAAATCGAACAAATAATTATCTATTTTTAATAACAACATAATCTCGAACAAATAGATATCTAAGATGTCAACTACTATCCCTTCTAAACTGTAATCATGGAAGGATGCAAAAGTTACTGAACAACTTTCCGAACAAGTTTCTACATTAATCAGTGAGCGATTACTACGTTGAAATGGGTCCGTTTAATGATCGACCGCAGTGGTTGGTGCGGCTGCCACATCAGGGACCGCGGTTTGGTTCGCATTACACCAATGCTCATGTGTATGAACTGTTTGCATAGATTGTCTTACATAAGTATTATTTGCGAGTGTTAGAAAGTACGTTCTTTCTGCAATTCTTTTGCATGCTAGCATTCGGCATAATTGTAAGCCACTTGATAGACTTTTACATATAAAATATATGTATGTATAAAGTATCTTGTAACCATTTTGTTTCTTTGAAAAATTTCAATTAATGTCCATTATAACTAATAATTAATTATTACCTTTTAGAGGATACAAACCATACATTTATCTTCCTCTAAAATATTCGTTTGCATAAATAAATTTATTATGTATAATAATGTACTTAATAGATAAGGTTAACTTGATTTAGATATTTACAAAAGTTACTTGCAGATTATACACCATATGAAATGTATACATAAGTGTATCAGTATTATAAGTAAGCTAACCAAAACTTTATTTTAGACCATTAAGTTTTATAACATTAATGGGCTTTATCAATCTGTCAAAATATAATCATGAGCGTCAAAGGTGTGAACGGTCCTAACGCGCAGCTGAACGCACCGCTTTATAAATCTATATACATATGTATTGGAAATTAAACTTCAAAAACCTTCCTTCAAAACACTTCGCGAACATTGAATGTCTAATAGCTGGCTTAATTAGATTAGTCCAAGTTGTTTCGCGACCACGAGAACTTCCGCTAAGGATTCCCTTACATGACTAAACACCCAAGTTTTCCTTTTGAACGATCGTGTTCACTCAACTTGTCTGGCGTGTTAGCGCATTAGGTAAGTCTAGCTTTACTTCATCTGATGTCATGGGTTCGATTACCTCAGGGCAAACATTTACTTAGTTGTACTATGAGATTCATGTAATTGGAAACTGTATGTAGTTTTATTTATCCTTTCAGCAATCAACTATGCGCTTATTTTTTTCTTTCAGGACTTGGTACTACTAGTGTATTTGCTATGCACAGCTGGTTATCCCGTGCTTTAGTGCGTTTAAATGAGTTTTCTAAGTAGTTAGACAATTTGAATACTTTTTAGTGCTACCGACAGATACTCCGCTTATTCCTACATACTTTATAGCAGACATTTATTTTACTTCACCTGCATGGCTTATATTATAGGTACAAAAATATACTAAAATATATTTATTTCCATGTCCATAACTATGTTCATTGATTGCAATTCCATACAGGGTACCTACATTAAAACGTTATTTATTTTGACATAATAAATTGCTATTTCTTAAACGTACTCAAAAGCCCCGTTAACTCGCAAAAAGCAAAGGAATCGGGCGAAATTCCATAGAAAGTTGGGCCTAGATTTTTTTAGGATTACACTTAAAACATATTTACTCTTATGATGTAGAGAATAAAGTATTATTTCAAATACACTACAATTTATAGATCATCTCCATGGGAAAATATAGTTATAGGATGATTTTGATTTCCACAAAATAACCCCAATTGTCGAGTTCACTGGGTGCGTTGTGAGAAAAGCTTAGGTCGTTTGTTTACGCTGAAACCGTCTTTTAAACGTAGCGAAAGACGTCAAATATAAACCAAGCATTCGAAACACCAAAGAAATAGGATTCACATAAGTTATTCAAAACCATGGAATTAATATCTTTCAAAACAAACAGAAACGAATGATTGACAGACGCTGTTTGACATTTGATTTTTTTTTACTTTTCTGTTGCCATAATGTTTTCAGAAAAATTATCGTGCCTCTATTCTAGCTGTCATTTGTATGGGATCTGATCAGAAAATCAGTATTTAAGTATCTTAACTAGCAACACTATTATTATTCTACGATATTCTACCGGACATATTATGCACTATGCACAAAACACACCGGATGCACTACAAAAACAATAGTATTTTCATTTATTAGATTATTTTTTTATCCCTTGGTAAAAAAATATAATAAAATTGTATTTAACTCTTTTAAAATTTGTGACGAATATTAAATATATTTTGAATTGTGTAACGAACACCTAAAATCAGGCCCAATTTTGCCGTTCTTCTTTACAGGGTCATCTATTCAGCATTTTGACCTAAAAACAAAATGCTAGAGCGTTGCCTAGGCGGACCCTATATTTAGGAATTCGAGAAGCCTTAGCTTTACACAGGGAGCTGAAGCCTTGACAGTCTAATTAACGAGACTATAATTTCAGTGAATGGAAACTAAGGTTCTTGGGAACACAGACTACTTGTGGTTCTCTTTATTCGTATATATGTTTGTACTGGTATCATTACAAAATAGGTTTTAGATACAATCATAATACATTGAAATGACCGAATTGATTAGCACTTAACGTAATGAATCCCAAAAATAACCAAAGTACTATTTAATTACATTTACGACGAATTTAGACGAAAACCAAACACATATTATTATTTCAAATGTTTATTACACAATTGTTTATCGAAAATTAATTTTTTTTTCCCGAAAATTATTATGAATATGTTTCAAAATACAAATGTCCATAATTATAACTTTGTTTTATTTGATATTAGGTTTTAATCCTAAATATTACAAAACAACAACCGCACCTATTTCTTCTTAACACATAAAAGGCAGAAACTCGACGAAGCTGATAAAAACTACTCGGCCCCTAACGTGCAATACGTTAAATTTTGACTGGCTACACTTGTAGGTCTCACAGAGGACCATCGATCAAAGTCTCCTGTACATTACTTCCTTCGAATCGGGACCGGCCCCCATTTTCCTCACTTGTAACATTATAATACGAGACTATGTAGGATAATGATAATATGGGGAGCCGGGAGAATGATCGAGCATTATGCACAGGTATTAGCCGGGGGTATGGTGATATTTTAATGCGAGCCTACGTTATAATTCATGGAGTGATGTAGATGTTATTTGAATTTCTTATATCAAGTTGTCTCTGGTATTCTCGTGTGTAATAAGCGTTGCAAAAAAAAATTTATACAAAAATAATAGCATTTCTTTTTTTGTTTTTGGACTAGTTACTCGTTGTTAGCAAGCCTCGAGTAACAACAATTTAGTATAACGTGTTAATTTAAAATTAAGAGAGAGTACGGTTTATACTTATTTTAATTTACTAGATTCTCAGATAATTCAAAGAGAAAAAGGTCTTTCATTTTAAAAGATACGGTTGGCAATTAGGTAGAAGGTTGACTTGAAATTTGGATTTTGTGT
Source organism: Mecyna flavalis (assembly GCA_949319885.1). Taxonomy (NCBI): domain Eukaryota; kingdom Metazoa; phylum Arthropoda; class Insecta; order Lepidoptera; family Crambidae; genus Mecyna; species Mecyna flavalis. The sequence continues at coordinate 7,181,041 of OX439435.1, read as the reverse complement.
GGAGAAAAAATTAGATATTAATATTTAATTTGTTTAATAAATAATATTATGTGTGTCACTTTTTGATTAGCGATACACTGCGTGTATTTGCATGATGCATGAGCGTGTGTATGTGTACATTTGATAGGATTTCAGTAAGTTATTTGTAGACATCTACATATATGAAAGCTAAAGCATAAACTTTTTTTTTTTGGTTCAAATGGACAAAAAATAGGTCTTGATACATACGTTCCGTATAATAACCTCAACGTCCATCATATCAGTATCGACCAGATCAATCTACAACCTTTCCATTAACCCAGCATTGAAATATAAAAATGAAAGGTTATTACACAAAAGGAATAGCGTTCCTTTTTACGTACACCACTCTCTCATTACTTACAATATCAGCAAAATCGAAAAGGTCTTCGGAAGGAAATGGATCTGTAAAAAACAAAGTACAGAAATTGGAATTTTTCTCAGTCGAGTAAACAGCAATAAAGGGGCAGGCCCGGGGAAGTTTCACGGCACTCGATAATATGAAAACTGTTCGTCGGTTGGTACGTAAGTACAGCTTGCGTTGCGTAAATGTATACCTGCGGCGGCTTTTCTTAAAGACTTTAACGCTACATCAAATATTCGTCTCAAAACTATCAGTCTATTTTATGTTCTGCTGCAGGGAAAAGGTCTTGATCTTTGAAATCATCGTCATATTGTGAGTACTGGCTTAATCATCAAGGTGCTAATGCTGATTGGTGCCAACCCAAATTTTAATAATAATAATAATAATAATCATTTATTTCAGGCAATATTTACATAAAGAGATGTTAATTATATATAAACAGAGGCCCATATCATAAATACCTTATATTAAATTATGCCGACCTAGGATTCAGACATCTGGTACTTGTAATTTATCTGTACTTTAACCACTATCAAGACCATCAAGGCTAAAAACCATGTTTTTATAAAAATTGTTGCTCATAACCTAATGTTTGATAGCACAAATTGCTTTCGCAGTAAAGGCAGCAAAATTTTTTAATGTAATCGCATAGTTTTAAACTCGCTTCGTATGCACTTTCACTTGATTAACTTTGTTAACCCGGTATTACAGGATCATGTGAAAATACGCTTTTGATACAGGAAACTGCGTCGTGTTGCCAAAATATAACTCAAATAGCCACGAAAATCTTTGACAATATCGTAGCAAAATTGAGGCCGTGTAAAGGTCGAATAATTTGTTCGCGAAAACTGATGGGAAAATTCCCTGTAAATTGTCTTTTAGATCGCCTTTATAATGTAGGTTATTTTCAGTTATTTTATACTATTTCAAGTTACAAACAGCTGCATTGACCAAAATTTAAACAATAATACGTTACACACCATTTTTCTTCATTCAAGAACACTTAAGTGGACAGTACCTTATCAATCGATTTGCTATATTGGTTAAGAAGTCAGCTAGTGCACCAGTAGTCACGAGTTCGATCCGGGTACATACATCATTAATTTCAATAACTGAAACATAATTATCAACTAAAAAAAACTGTAACTTCATTTTAATATTCACAAAAAATTTCCCTAGCTCACAGACTTATACTTACAACTGTACCTTAACCCAAAAATTCTCATACATAGAGGAAATATTGTAAACAGAAGTTCGGAAACTAGTTTGTAGACGAAACCCTACAAAACCGCGTTTAATATAGAAGCTATAAATATATATGACTCGGTCCTCAGCAAATAAGAGGCTTCATAATCGGAAAGCCCCGGGCTTTGGACGCAAAATAACATTCAATAAATCATGCTAGGATTTTATACGGTACCGCCACGGCCAAGTTGGATAAATAGAAACATCCAAATCTATTGTTTGTCTTTACGAAGGATGGTTGGATCAACAACATTGGATTTTTTCCACTTGACAAATGATTTCTTGAGTGTTTTGTTGGGCATTTTCCTTACTCTGTTTATTTTTGTGATGATATTCGAACACAATTTTTAAGATGAGTTTTCTACTGTAGCTGAACTTTTGACCGCTGATTAGTTTCCATTTAATAAAAATTTGGCATGGCCAATGGAATTCCAGCAATCAAGAAGCGAACATATTCCAAGGCGGACAACGCGCCTGCGACCCCAAGGGGGTTTCGGGTGCTTATGGGCGGCGGTGATCACTTACCATACCATCAGGTGACACACATGAAAAAAAGCAATAATAATTAATAATAAACGTTAATAAATTAAAGTTTAAAAAACCTACTAGCTTAACAATATATTCCTAAAAGGTCTCATACCATAACTAAAGTAGAATTTCGAAATGTTTTACTAAGAAAATCTAAAAAATTTACAACCAAGCAAAATAACTGTTTGTTGAACCGGCATGTTTTTGTTTTAGCTTACTTGTTGTGCATCGAATGTTTCTAAAAGGGTTTTACTTCTAGTATCGAACTGATTCCGATGTGTACCTACTCTATTTGAATTCGAATTCCCCCGTTCGAATGGAACGATCCAACCGCATTTTACTTTTTAGCAAACTTTGTAGGCGCCTGGGTACTGCATTGCGAAGATAATGGAATCTGTGTGTTTTGAAGTTGATTGATTACGGTAAAGATTGTTTTTAAACTGTTTCTGTAAAATTCGTACTGTGATCCATTCCCATGCTATAGAACTGTGTAATGAATATTTACAATACGGTTAATTTAAAGGTTTGACAGCCACTTTCAAAATCATTTTTTTTTTCAATTTTGAAACAGTCGTAAATGCGATACTTTTCAAAGCATACTTATTTAATTCTATATTAAAAAGACTCTAGCTAGGAACAGTTTGTTAATTAAATCACTATAGTTGCCGTGCAATGGGTCATTAAATAGGTACTTGCCTTGCCTTTACTTTTTTTACAAAATTATATTCTATGTTGGATAAATATATTATTATATATTATAACAGTAAAATTACAATTCGTGATTATGTTTGTACGTTGGGTACAGAACCTAATCTGAAGGATGAACAAACTTACAGGACAATATTATTACAGTGCACAACTGAGCACGTAAGCACAGGTGCATTTCTTATTCACTTACTGTCATAGCCCGTTGGGACAGCAGCCTCACATCCAGAGAGACAACAGGTGCACAATGGCTTTAATAATGTGACTTCACTTTACTACTTATACCAACAAGTATAAGCAGTAAACATTTTTAATAATGATTTGTCATAAGCATTGCCGGGATCTGTCTTTCCTACAAAATTTAACTTGGGGCTCTTCAATGCCAAAATTAAAACACAAATTAATACATAATATAAATGTTGTCAATATTTATTTACAAATTACAAAGAATTGAAAAACGGATACAGTTCACTCGTAAACATTGCTTCAAAAGAAAACCAAGTAAAACAAACTTCTTCCGTATATTTTCTTCAAAGAAGTGGCAGTCGATACGATGCGAGTCGGAGCGAAGTTTTTTTCTCCAGGCATCGGTTCTCTGGAGCAATAAAAATTTGACATGTGCCAACCAGTTTTGCGGAATCGTGGCCTAGTGTTCCCGCCGCCTACAGGGTTTTGCGCTTTGCAGACTGAGATTCGACATCTAGACTTGACGCTTACCATTTACTGTATGTACTTCGATTCGCTTAAAGAATTGTGAGCCATCAATATAGTTGCTGTGTAAAAGTGATTTACAGAAGAAGAAAATATATTTTTCTTGAATTCAAATTACCAAAATATTAGCTATGGTTGCCAGCAAACATTACTTATTTTTTTTGTAATTATATACATTTTATACACCCCGAGCTAAATAGGCGCGCTCGTGCAGTATAATTAATGTGTGATTTGAATATCCAGACAAGATGTTAGATGCACCTACCACAGTTAAGTATACTTCATTATGGTTTGAAAAACTGTGCACTTACCTTTAACTTAAAAAAAGTATGGAACTGTCATGTTTGTCCTATTTAAAAAAAGTTAAATAAAAAAAACACGATTTCATTTTCAATGGTGGCCAATGCTGCAGCCGGGGTAAGCTCAGCACAGATGTCACGACGTTGCCACGTGCAATTTTATTAATGAAATAGCGATATTAATATCTAAACTTCCGAGTATTTTATTGCTTTGTTGCTCATCAGATGTGTATCTACGAGTATGTAAACTAAAGAAGAAGTGGCACGGTTTGTGCTCTTCATTAAAAAAGTAAAATAAAAAACAAACGATTCCATTTTCAAAGGCGGCCAATGCAGCCGAGGCGAGCGGCACAGATGTCGCGGCGTAGGCGCGTGCAATTTATTTAATGCGGCCCCGCCCACGTTTTACGACATTTTTTACCCGCGATGATGACACCGGCTCATCTTATTGAGCCGTTTGCTTCACTTCCCTAGAGAGATCTTTTATTAAGTGACGGTGCTTTGCAGCTTTCTACGAACGTTTCAACGGGAACGGTTTATTCCGCCTTTTTAGCTTGGAAGGGGAATGACGTCACTAAGAATCTGTATGGTAAGTTCCGGATGCGTCTTCCGGCGCAGAGAGATTTTAAAATGCTCTTGATATCACTCTCTGACTTCTCTGAGATACGTTAAAAATAAAAAGTATAATATAATGTGAATTAATAGATCATTCAATTACATAATGCTTAATCAATAACTATGCCAATTTTTATTTAATCCGTTAAATTGACTTTGATATTAATAAAGCTGCTTTTACTCCAAATTTTTACTAGGTGTGTGACGACCTAAAATGCGAGATTTAGCAAGATCGGTAATTATTATGTACAATAAAATTGTTTTTCAACTTTGATGATGTTTCTTCTCATAAATTTAATTTGATCATCATCAGCCTGTGATAGTCCACTGCTGGACATAGGCCTCTCCAAATGATAGGAAATAGATAGGAATATTTAATTGTATATTACTCTTTTTCGAACAATAGCGGCTATAAAAATATTAACTTACACCAAAACTATAACAAAAATCGAACTTGACTTCAGAGAATTGCAAACGAAAAACTTTACAGACACAATTTAGCTACTGCCCGAGTAAAAGTAGTTGTTGTATTCTTACGTCCATTATAGTGTAAGAGTCAATGTAAAGAATTATTTTTTATAAATTCTATAAATATTTTAAACGACTTGCCACCCTATTTGTGAGCCACCTGCGCGCAGGTAGAACGACCCTGCTACCTGCTGTGACGGAACTTGGGTAGGGAGAGGGGCTTTATAAAGCGCTGTTCGCGGTGGCAACGGGGCATTTCGATTGAGAACGCTCAACAAGTCGGATCGGTGTTGATTTTGCTTTTTCTTTGGCCACCTGATTTCTTATATCAGAAGCGGGATGAACAAGTAATTACAAAGTAATGCCGAAGGTCGGCATCAATCTTCGGGCCCTACCGAGGGGTTTGTGTCCTGCCTCACGGCCGGCTCGTATGGCAAGGTGTCATATGCTGCAGTGGTGCCCTGGCGTGGAGAGTGGCGCCTGGCGTGGAGAGTGGCGCCGGGCGTGGAGAGTGGCGCCTGGCGTGGAGAGTGGCGCCGGGCGTGGAGAGTGGCGCCTGGCGCGGAGAGTGGCGCCGGGCGTGGAGAGTGGCGCCGGGCGTGGAGAGTGGCGCCTGGCGCGGAGAGTGGCGCCTGGCGTGGAGAATGGTGCCCTGGCGCAAGGGCTACTGATGTCGATAGATCCACCATATATTAGGGCCTTTGGTGTCGATAGATCCACCTTATATGGCAACTGGTGTCGATAGATCCACCTTATATTTGGGCCTTTGGTGTCGATAGATCCACCTTATATGGCAACTGGTGTCGATAGATCCACCTTATATTTGGGCCTTTGGTGTCGATAGATCCACCTTATATGGCAACTGGTGTCGATAGATCCACCTTATATTAGGGCCTTTGGTGTCGATAGATCCACCTTATATGGCAACTGGTGTCGATAGATCCACCTTATATTAGGGCCATTGGTGTCGATAGATCCACCTTATATGGCTACTGGTGTCGATAGATCCACCTAATAGGGCAACTGGTGTCGATAGATCCACCTTATATTAGGACCTTTGGTGTCGATAGATCCACCTTATATGGCAACTGGTGTCGATAGATCCACCTTATAGGGCCACTGGTGTCGATAGATCCACCTTATAGGGCAAATGGTGTCGATATAACGAAAGATCTCAATATAATTTATTTATTTCTTTTGATAATTACTTGTTTTCTGTATGGTTTGAGGACAAACCTATGTCAGGAAAGGCCGAATGTAAGAGTCAATGTAAAGAATTATTTTTTATAAATTCTATAAATATTTTAATCCTTCTAGCCCCGGATTACTAGACACAATAGAAAATCTATTGTCATGCGGCACCCGAGTGCCGGTTCGGCGTTGAGTGGTTAAACGACTTGCCACCCTATTTGTGAGCCACCTGCGCGCAGGTAGAACGACCCTTCTACCTGCTGTGACGGAACTTGGGTAGGGAGAGGGGCTTTATAAAGCGCTGTTTGCGGTGGCAACGGGGCATTTCGATTGAGAACGCTCAACAAGTCGGATCGGTGTTGATTTTGCTTTTTCTTTGGCCACCTGATTTCTTATAATAGTTGGACCTCACTAAACTTGTGCTACCTCAGATCGTTCCTATTTCAACTTACGCCTGTTTACGACTTAAAACCATTTGTCGCAGTCAGTAAAAATATTTTTTACGACTCCAAACTTACGTCACATACCATAAATTCGTTTTAACTACGGAATACGCATAGCTGTGAAAAAGTCGTAAATCAGAGAATGCAAAAATTTGTTTCAATACGTTTGTTATTCTTTTACAGCATGATTGATGCTTTATACCCCGCGCAGTGATTACCAAATAATGAATATAATACATAGGGTTACCACATCCTTATCCAACAATAATTATTATGTCTTTAAGTCACACTCATAATAATTCATAGCTATACCTTAAAAAAATAGCTAATATTGCAAAATATAATATCGTTGTCGCAATTATTGTCAAATAAAATGTATCTCTCAACGGTCTCAAAACCCGTTCATTTAAATGAAAAAAAAAATATAAGGACATCTGAAGAGTTAAAAAATGTACTACAAAATTCAACTAACTATAACCAATATTATACAACCTGATAATGGGAGCTCACTTGAAATGAAAAGTTTAGACATCGACCATCATTGGACATCGAACGAAGCTGTGAAGAGTACACTAAACTAAACTATGCTTTCTATTGCAGTGTCCGTCAATAACCATGTTTGTGGGAGCCGTAGGCTAACTAAAGCAGTTTAAAAATACTAGAAATAGAAGCGTGGCGATGATATTTAGTTTTCCAACCTTTTGTTAATTGTGATTATTCCATCCACGCGTTATTCTTTTACTACCCTGATTGATGCGTCATACTAGCCAGTTATTAAAAAAATGGTGGGACATAACTTTCAAATTCGGAATATCGCCCACTGCGCCCATTGGCAAACAGAGCATATTGAAGCTGGCTACCTGTGATTAATGGTCCCGTTCATTAATCCACAGAGGCAACTTTGACATTTCCAAAGTAAAGAATTATTGAAGTTTTATAATGAAACTTGTCGAAATTTGATTTATCGTGGTCAGTGTTTAGTCATGTTTAATTTTGTTTGTAATAGACCTATTTTTTAGTATTTAAAAGTAATAAATGACCTTGAGTCTTTTTTAACACAACACTATATTTTAGTCTCAAACTAAGCAAGGCTTGAAATGTTGGATATAAGTTTATGTGTGGTAGAGCCATGTTGCAAACAGTTGCTGCACTGTCTGTCAGTCGAAATATTTGCTTCCCACTTTTATATGAATATAAAAGAAATATAAGAAATTCAGTCATATCCTGAGTAGACTATTTACAAACAGCTCCTAATCGTTACGATTGTTAAGATCTTGAATTGAAATGACATACGTTTTAGTTTCCCTTTGTTGTTTTGTTAACAGTGTAGCTTGAAATGTAAGCAAATTAATATCTTCCCAGTAGCGATTCCACCAACACTATTTTTACTTATGACAAAATAATATTGTAATAGGATATCCATAAAAGATGACGCAACAATATTATGTATATCACAATTCGAGTCAAATAAACAGGAATATGTTAATTCGAATCGTATCGCGGAATCGAACGAACTCAATCAGAGCAGAAATTTTTCGTAATACCCTTTTTTGAATAAACGTATTATCATAGTGAGGAGAGCCGAGTGCGAAAACGGATCACATCGTTTCGTCCCAAATGAGTTTTACAACTTTTATAAGTCGGGACGTCGATGAGAGTTGGCTTGTCTTCCCGTCGCGTCGCACCCCGCGTAATTATGTATAATGGTAGCGTTTATCGCAGACATTACTATTAGAAACTTTGTATTCGTCTTTCATTCCCACCAAGCGTTTGGGGCGAATGGCACCGCGGTGCGTATAATCTGTGCGTGAATTTATTTTATGTGGTCTCCTCGTGCGTAAAGTGGGAAGACTCTTTGTCTTATTTTTAATAGGACGGCGCCATTGAAGCGGAAATTTTGAGGAATGATAAAAGACACTTGGATTCACTTGACGAATCTTTTTGCTGTGGATTTTTTTGTTTCGATGATACAAAGTATGATTTTTCGACCTCGTCGCAGATAATGAGCATTCAATTTTGGTTTTGTTGTCCTTATAATAATTAGATTCTTTGCTCTATGTTAATGTTATTTAAACAAAACATTTTTAACATTGTATCTATAAAGTTTTATATTACAAAGCATTTGCTATTATGACACATAGGTATAGCGATTTTAGCAATGATCGTGCGAATGAGAATCCAGTTCATGTAAAACTGGTACGCTTACAGCTCCAGGGTTTGATCCCGAAGGTCATGAATTCGCTTCTCAATTTGGGTGCCACAATAATTAAAAAGCCGTTAATGGGATTATTTACATAGAGCCTGTTAAAGGCTTTACGGTTAGAGTAAAAAACAGTATTGCAGTACGTTGCACTCCCGTTTGTCAAAGTATTCCAACATAATTTCCCGTGGTGACTAGCCACCACGACTAATTCCATAAGTCATGTAAAGATTTGCCAGGAAATTACAATAGCTAAATTGGTTAGATAATATAAGCTTATAGCAACACAATCTCTTTAGTCATGTTTATATCACTGCTGCGAGAAGAAAATTTCCATAAGTAAACCTGCACATTCATACGATGTGTATTCGTGATGCTATTTGCCTGATTCTCTTTCTGAAAATTATAAAGCGCACAATACTTGTTACTTTACTTGCGGAGATTTAAATTAGAATTATGATAATACTTTAACGATACTGGATTATATTATTTAGAAAACCAAATATCGTACTCGTAATATAAGCAATCGGAACAAGGATCTATAACGAATAGTGCTTCACGGATGAAACAAAGTAAAAGCAAATTTGGAATTTAAAAACTTAAAAATCATCTTATCTTTTCGCTTTCTATTTCTCTCCCGTTTGTAATTAATGGGTATCTAATAAAAAAAATTACTGTAGGTAAAAATATTATTTTCCTTTTGAATTATTATGGTCTTTCTGTAAGTATCATCGCGACAATGTAAATCAAAGCAATGGATTTTCAACTTAATACAAAAGGAAGCGTTAGGAGGAAAAAAATCTTATTCCTCGTACATTTGGAGGAAGTCTAGACTTTCACGGTAAAAATTTTGACTTACTTAGTGTTTTGCGGAACAGTCTATAAAGGTTTTTGTGTGCCAACCAGCGGTGGCTTCATTTGACTTTATAAGCGTCCTTTCCGAACCTAATCTGAATAAACACTGTTTGAATTCGACTTATGTCCCTTGACTTTTCGTGTTTACCATGAACATTGGCTAAATTAAAGTCCGTTTTAGTAGTAGGTACTGGGTACCTGGAAATGTCGATTTCGATTAAAAGTTACTTGTTGGGTTTTGACCTTTAGACTTCAACCTCGCATGTCGTTGGTCTGAGTAGAGTTATTTTAGAGTTTTCCTGACTATCCCTATACATTAGATTTTTCGTCATTATAGTTTTCAATATGCCCTGGCGAAGTGAATGTCGGAGTCACTGCACTCAAAAATTTTAAAGTACAAAAAAATTGTTTTTGAATCCATCAATGGAATAGGTGTTCCAATCGATAGGATTATTATGTCTCTCTGCTATACGTGTGTAGAATTATAGTAAACTTGTATAAATAAGTAGTGGGTCATTATCTTACATTTTACATTACTACATACAATCAAACATAAAGCCTACCTGCATAGCAACCGGTACAAATAGCCGATATACTAGCGACACCATTGGCGACCCTGTATTTTTTTAAGCGAGATAAATATTCGTTGTTTGCCGTTAAATTTTAAAATTACAACGAAGCTTGTAATTATTTTTCACTTTCTAAAGAAGATGATACTCTTTCATGTCGTAATTGCTTATCTTCAGCGTTATTTTGCGAGATCTAAAATTAGCTCATAAAATAAAGAATGCAACAACCTCTCATAATTTTAACGAACACATAATGCTGTGTACAAATTTTAATTAAGTTATTTCGTTTGGTGCTGCGCGGTAGCATTCCACAGTATACTAAGGAAAACAGAAAGTAAGTGATCCACTTAAAACTTCTTAAGTTAAATGTTAGTTCACCGATATAATGTTATAGTTGAAAACTCATTAGTAATCGATCACTTCACAATCTGCTTTTTTTTTACCAAAAGGATAATTATCTAAGTAAATTTTTTGTATTGGTCTATCAGGCTTCTTCAGGTATGATAAGTAGGTTAAAAACGAGTTTATTTCATAATAGTTAACATGTCTAAGTGTGAGGTCTTGAGAATGATACGTGCACTTAGTTCGGGAATAGTAATTTGATTTATTTTATTTTATGTATCATTTTAATTACCACTCGATTTTAATGACAAGGCTTCAAAAGAACTTATTTCACTTTTGCATTTTATCAAGTGTTCTCGTTTAGCTATTGGCGGACTTCAACTACTTTTAAAAAATTATGACTAATTTATGATTGATTAACTTTACTTCTGCATCATCAAACGCTCTCCTTAAGCTAATGATGCACTTCAACTACTTTAAACATCTATTATTTTATTGGATTGGTTATCTTAAATATTTATTTCTAAAGGACATTAAATAAATATCAGTGTAATGAAATGAAATAATTTATTCAGCACTTTGATTTACATAGTAAATTATTTTGCACGTCAATATCTTTTGTACTTTCTTGTACTGTAGCGTAGTTTATAAGCAAGCTAATGATGCGCCTTGTTTGGTTCCGCGGGTAGTTTGGTTGCGGGCAGATGTTCAGATCTAGCGTTATGTTTTACCCTTCGTCGGGACTAAATTGGCCAAGCTCTGGAAAATATGATTGCGCGTGCTTTCGCCTACAACTGGTCTTGTTAGAGATTTCAGAGGAAATTAGCTCCATATATTTGTAAAGGTTTTGATACCATTTGCCGATGCTAATATCAATTTAAGCATTCAGGAGACCGGTTTAACAAAATTGTAAGACTTGTATAATGTTTAACGATTTTAGTAACGCATCTATACTGTCTGAAAAATTAAAAATGCAAGGAAAATAGTACAGTCAGATAACTGTTGGTTATTAACCAAGATTGAATTGATGTAGATCTTGACAACATTTTAAATGGAGAATATCCAATGTAACATAGTGCTAAATCCTAAATCATAGTTCAAGCGTACTTCATAGTCTAAGCCGTGCTTAGCTAGGGGGTATTATTATGACATTGTGTGAGTAATGTAAATTATTCTGGTTAGTAGGTACATTGGACGTATGGTTATTACCTACATTAAAACGTATTCCGTTACATGCTCCAATTTATTGTACCTAACTAACTGGACCACTAAATCTTAGAAACTAGATCTTAGCAAAACCAAGCACTAGAGATGTTACAAAAATTCTAACAAACCTGTTTATAGCTGTTATCTATACTAATGTTATTAAGAGGAAAAATTTGATTGTTTGTTTGTTTGTTGGTTTGTATTTCAATTTTATATTGAAATAGCCTTCCGCCCGCGGTTTCACCAGGGTGTAATTTCTCTCCACATTTCTGGGATCAAAAGTACTCTATTTTCACCGGGGATAGTGTAGCTTTCCAACAGTGAAAGAATTATTCAAATCGGTTCAGTAGTTTCGGAGCCTATTCAAAACAAACAAACAAACAATCAAATTGTTGTTAGATTAACTTCTTGAAATCATCTTATTTATTATATTAAAATGTAACCTTATCACATTATTAGTTGCTGGGCTGTCAAGAACTGGAGTCGGGTGTTAGGCGATTTGAGAAACGTTTGCCCAAAATTTTTTTAACTTCATATTCAAACACACCGTCGCGTCCTTTTCGAGTTGGCTAGATATAACCTATACCTTATTTCATAGATTTTACTTTTATTCAATATAATTTTTACAGGTTTCACACTGATTATTAAATTATTTGACGAGCCGTTTGGTGTAATGGTTGAGAAGTCGGCTACTACACCAAGGGTCGCGGGTTCGATCCCCGCACGGTACAAACATTTGTGTGCATGAACATGTCTGTTTGTATCGGTCTGGGTGTTTCTATGTATAATAACATGTTTGTATTTACAAATAAAAAGTATAATATGTAATGTTTAACAGATAAAGCCGTAGTAAGTCTAGCACCTATAGTACAAGCAATGCTTAGTTGCTTAGTTTAGGATGGCGCTGTGTGAATAACGTCCAGGGATATTTATTATTTATTTTATTTTATAGATTTCGTTTTTATGTATTTCGATTGTAGGTGGGTATTTCATGTAACTTACGTTTACAAACATTCATGCGAAAATTTCACTAGGTTCACTGAATGTTTTTCCCAATTTTAGTTCGTAATAATTGCCCACCCCGGAATCGTACGGTTAAATTTAGACCCTTTCCTAATAATAAAAACAATCACAAAAAAATTCTCAATTTATTTCATTAGTTCTGCGCGCACGTAGGTACCTACTTTTCGGTAATTTATTTTCAAAAACAGTAACTATAATTTTTTGCGTTTTGTTTGCATTTAACAATACCGCAATGTGTTAAAATACAATTACAAGAAATAATCCCATTGTACAAAAATATGTTTGCACCAAAAAAGACATCGTTTTTCATCTTATCGCGTAATCTCGGTTAAAACAACGGCCAAAGAGTCCACGAAACCCATTTCAACACATAAACCGCGAATCCTTTTGACGAAATAATTAAATTGTTCACGAGTCGCGCAAATGGCCTATTTAAAACAAAATATGCTGTTGAAAAGACTTTATGTTTAACAAGATTTTTTCTCCGAACCTTATTCAGGACTTATTAGGGCAGCGTTGCGCTAGGCTACTGCTTTACCTCAATTAATGAGGAAAAGAGCTTTAAATTAAAGCAAATTGCGGGTCGCGGGTGATGTAATTGCAGATAAAAGGCCATATTTATAATTATTTCACAACTACTGCCAACACCGCCTTATCTGATTACAGCTAACAACCTTGCGAAAGTCGTGCCTTTTTATTCGGCTTGAAAAAATAATTAGGCGGGTTCTAGTTACAGAAGTTTAATTACGCGGCGAAAGGGGGAAGCTTCCGTGACGAAATTATAACTTTTATACGTCGTGTAATAAAAATGCTAAAAGTGTCGCTGCATAGAAGGGCAAAGGGTTCGTTCGTTGAAATCAAGGAATTTACAAAATTACCTATATATTTATTGTTTGTTAGTAGTTGTTTCATATTCAATTATTACTAATTTTTTTTTATAGTGGAGAAATCCTTTATGGATACCCCAGCCGCTTGGGGGAGCAGCTGAGGTTATGTCAAAGTTGCCCTATGTTGGGGGTACTGACTAAAACTCCACTGTGGCCTTCTCAAGCACAGGCTGGGGGGCCGGGTTGCTCTATGTCGAGATTCACACAATTGCCCCCACCAGCTGAGCTCTGCTGTTTTTGTGCAGCGCTCCTCAGGAGATGCGAGCGTAGCCTCCCCCGTTTCCTCATGGCACTTGGCAGTGTGAGGCCACCCCACACTGCCAGCATACTCAGGGATGCTCTAAAGGTACGAAGGTTCCCCACCCTTCGCACCAACATCCCTGGGATCCCCGTCTGGGGATTCTTACCCCACGCCGTGGAGTACGGTGGAGGTACTCTAAGGCCCCCAACCACAGGGCCGCAATTATTGCTAACTGTGGTAGTGATTTCAAAGTTTCAAACATACATACGTGAGGTCGATGGTCAAATTTCGGCAGGGACATTTGGAAACATTTTTTGTAAATACCATAAGCTCGAAAATATCGGGAGAAAACCTACACATTCGACCATTAAAATCAAGTCATCCTTAATAAATCATACCAGTATATTAGTCTTTGTATATAATACATACGTACGTCGTAATATGTATTACGTCCTAATATCCTGAACAATCCTCCGCTGTCAAACAATTAACTAATGTCGTGAGATAGCGTCAAATATCAGAGTTTCAAATTATAGACTTGTCGTTTGTCACATGCTAGATCATCAATATAGATTACTAATCATCCATTAGGTAATTCAGGGCATATTCAACGGTCCGTGGAGACTATAAGGCTATACGTCAAATCTATGTAGTTGAAGTGGATATTAGTCAAATCATAGATTGACGTTGTCCGTCTCAGCTAATCGTGGGATATGATTTAAGTCTTCTGAATCCGTGTTGTAAAATCAATAGAATCAATATTTGGAGATTTAAATTGTTAATAAGATAACAAGGCTAACTAGACAGACTTTTAAATACTTAATTTGATGAAAGAGGTAGGCATACCAACAAGTGTGATATCCAAAGGTTTCTAAACACTTCCTTTTGAAACATGCTAGTAGGGTCTCAAAAATCGACGTCCGCGTTTGAGGGAAAATTAGGGGGGAGGGGGAAAAGACAGGGGTTTGGGGAAGGGAATAGACAAATAGAAAGCAGCAGACTTGCCCCAAACAAATCGACTGAATTAAATGCGATAGACATTGAGCTAAAAACCTAATAGAATTAATTTCATTGATAGCTTATGTATCTAATTCTATGACTCTTATGAGAAATCCCGATACAGATTTATAAAGCAAAACGATCAAAGAATCAAAACGCTCGAGTGGATAAAAAAATTAAACGACTTATTACTTACAATCGGTTTAGCCAGAACGAAATATTAAAGGCCAATTTAATTGGACCAGTCAGAGAGCATAAAAATAAACCGTCGATGTAATAGAAAAAAATCCAGCCCTCATTGTAACAAAAGCGGACAGGGGAAGGAATAATTGAATTTTATTACAGACGTCCTTAACGTTATTACATTGCGGGTTTAGGGTTGTGAAATACCGAGTTTACCGAGAAGCTGACTAGAGAAAATACGTTGGTAAGCGCGGGGCACGGGGCCTGCATATAAAATGTCCACCTGAGGCACAGGGTCCTGTTTAGCGGAGGCGGCGACAAAAGCCCGGAACTCCTCGGATTCTGTCCCATGCCTTGAATTCCGATAGATCCGCTATTCATACACACACGCGAGGCCCGAATAGATATCTTATCTCGATGTTTTTCTCGGCACATTTTTGTGGGTGCCGTCGCGTTTTTTCCCGAAGTTCCGGGTTGGGAGACAAGAATCTCGTTCAAGATATTTTGCTTTAGTGTAGATAATTTATTGCTCGCGCACTTAAGCCTCGATCTTTAAGGTCGTGTCCTTATAAGTTTATAGATAGTTAATAGGTATAACAGTGAATATGTTTATTAATGCTAAAGATTCTTGTAAATAAAGCAGCCTGGTAAAATACCCTGATAAAGTCAAAATCAAAAATATCTTTATTCATATAGGCATTCACAGAAGCACTTACGAATCGTCAAAAACTAAAATATTTAATTGTAAGTGATAAGGATAACATACAAAGAGTTACAAGTGTACATTAGACATTTAGAAACCACAATGTCACCTTGCCCTAGACTACACAAAGTTTTGTTCCATCGGAACCAAACAACGGATTCTAATATTTCAGCAAAGTTTTCAGTTATTTCATGCGGCCATTTCATTTAATTATCATCACGAAATAAAAAAAATGTGATGAAAATAATACTATGTCTGCATGAAATAATTCTTTTTTTTTTTGCAGGCATTAGAAGAATACAGTTGTGCAATAGACGAATTCTATAGGCAGCAGATGGAAATAATTAAGCTAATTATAATATATTTGATTTTCATAATACGTATTAACAGAAAAGCATCACTTCCTTTTCCGAAAATTCTGCCTCGGGCAATTCCAATTTGCACCGAAATATCATTAAAATGCTATATTGCATTGCATATTAACAACAAAACAACAGTTTTCGGATGGCCAGCGCTCAGCCGCACTGTAAACATAACAGCGGGCAATAATTGCTGAAACGCAGTCAGACTTCTTGTTTTTTGTCGTTTCAACTGTTAATTGAGCATGTTGAAACAAGAATGCAGTTTGTTTGGCCAGTTCTTTTGTTTGTGGCTGGCGTTGAAGCTTATCTCAAAGTTACATTTTTGCTGCGCAGTTGCTGTCGTTGTTGTTTTCGTCATTAATGTTTGTTAATTTTTCATTCGACCGCAGAGCAGTAGTTTTTAGGGAATTCACCCCTGAGGTCAAGAGTTTTTTCACATGTCATAATACGTATTTCAAGTAAGCCCTAAAAATGAGCTAGTTTAAAATGCATTTCATATTTATCTCTGCGAAGCCGTAAGGAAGAGTATGTCATGAGGCAATTAATTCCAGACTCTATTTGGTCAACCGAGGATTTTGCCTGTTATTTATAAAACATTACTGATCTCTTTTGATCTGAGTTTTGTTTATAATTCCTTCCTTAGCCTTTTTTCTCCAAAAGAATTGAACTTGGAACTGAATGACATTCTCATGTAGTTAGTTAGTACTTATATAATAGACATAAAATAAGTATGACAACACATTTTCAGACGATGTGATGTGTAACGATGAGTCAGTACCTGTGTGGGCGTGTTGAATGGTATAATTTAGATCTAACGAGATCTGCTGACTGGCAAAACTTACAGTTTATGTCTTTCGAGATTTCATCTTAGTTGTAACGTAATATAGCCGTTACTAGAACTACCGCAAAGTATTATACTACTTTCTACATACATATCATACATAGAAACACCCAGACCGACACAAACAGACATGTTCATGCACACAAATGTTTGTACCGTGCGGGGATCGAACTCGCGACCTCTGGTGTTATAGCCGACTGCTCGACCATTACCTACACCAAATGCCTCGTCAAATCTACCGATATCTACCGATAATACTGTAGAATTTTGTTATCATTACAAGACTTTCTTAACAAATTCTCTCATAAAAGAAACCCTTGCGTACTCTTGATCCAATTTATGTCAATTTGAAATTGGATTCATCGAGTAAGGTTTGTGTTTATTTTCCTTTCGGGATAAATCGCAAATACACTGTAACAAATACTTTACATTTTAACGATAATTTATTTTTAGATAGTCATGATAAAAACCGTTAAAAACTAAATACTAGTATTAAAAGTCGATAGATGTAGTCTCACCATTTTTTTATGTTCGCATTGATTAGTATTACTTAGGCGACGGAAAAATATAAAGGTTCTGTAACTTTGATCTTATTTACGTTTACTACCTAAAGTTCATCGGTTCAGTAGTCTATGAGCCTATTCAATACAAACAAACAAACAGATCTTTCCTCCTTATTTTAGTATAGATAATCTAATTACCATCGAACCGTATTTGCTCGATACGGAATCAAACAGTATGACAAACGGTACTCTACATTGTTTGCTTATCTAACAAAGATATTATGCACGTTAAATTATGCATGCATCCAGATTGCACACTATCATGAGTTGGTTCTAGTACTCGCGAGTCAGGTCACGTTGATTGCTTCGCATGGAATCGTTATGATCCAATTTCTGTGCATATTATATAGTTATTTTTACAATTAATTGTACAGTAAACAGCAGATCAACCTACCCCAATCTGCCGAAGTCTCAATTAAAATACAACTTGGAACAGACATGTGGCTGAAAATTGGTTGTAGTACCTATTCAACGGAATATTTCCCAATGTTATTGCGAAAACGAAATGGAGATACTGATGATTAAGTATTATTTAATAATATTATTTTACTTGGGAAGTCCTGGGAATGCGTTCCAATTACATATCAACATAATTTTTTATTTATTGATCTATTTAATATTAGTAGGCGTTTTGTAATTCGAGGGTTTTGTCGCTCGCGATTAATTTATTCGAGAACAGATTTGGTCGCTTTTGTTAATGTAGGATTTGATACCAGGTGCTTAAGTGCTTGTTTAGGATAAGTGAGTTGCTTTTGTCGATTGAAACGTCCTTGATAAGGGTTGTAATTTTCTAATGATACCAATTAGGCTTACAAATATTTATTTCACTTAAGCCTCGGCTTCAAATTTCGCAGGCAGCGGGGCGGCAGCGGCATCTGCAAGATGTTTTGTATGAAATCCCATTGACCCATTCTCGAACACAGCGGGGCGGGAGCTAAAGCGACAGCGCACTGCGGATCACCGCTTGACAGCATCGTACCGCTCTTGACGGCCCGCGTCAAGCGGTGACCGCTCCCGCTGCCCTGCTGCCGCGAAATTCGAGGCCGAGGCCTTAAAGAGTTGGTATTTTTGAGATTTTATTAAAAGGAATCCGTAAGCATCGTGCAAACTTGCAATCAATATAATAAGGTTTAAAATAAAAGGGGGATTAATGCGTAATAAAGTTTTGAATGTACTCGCAAGTCTATTTCTTCACTCTTCTAGATTTAAATTAAATATTAATGAAAGTTTCTTTTGTTCCAGTGAAACGGAAGGGAGGTATGTGGGGCGGGGGTGCGCAGTGCGTTCACGCATCTTTGCCGCGCGGATCGCGTGCGCAGCCCGCTCCCACGCTCAGTGGTGCCATTGCCAGCCGCCGCCCGCCCAGGTAAACAAAGTGCACTCAAAAAAAGGAAGAAATCAAATCAAATGGATATTTATTTTTTTGGTTTTTATGTGGAACGCTCGTTTGTGTGGCACATTATAGTATCTATTTGTTCTATTATTTGTATGAGCTTTGTAATTTTTCATTGATTACTATAATCTCATTTGACAGACGAATACAAGGCCTAGTTGCTAGTTATTAGCCATCACGGTTTATTACAGATCCTCGAGGGTTTTTAAGCGTCAACATTGAAATGTATGAAGGTTAAAAAAAATTTAAGATAATTTTAATCGACCATTTAAAAAATCACTTTTTACTAGTATTTTTTGTTACATAACAAAAACGTCTACAAAAAGCTTTTTACAAGATAGACGTGGTCATGTATTTTTCAGATTGAAAATTTTTGTAATTCCATACTAAACATAATATTCAAAATGAATACAAACAAGATTTCGAGATTGGAATACCAAGCTATCGTAATAAGTTTAAAAACAGTACTGATTCACAACATGTTTAATCTCGAACAGAAAATCCAGCGAAAATCAAAAGCGCTATAAGCGAAATATTCCCAATATTCAGATAGCGTTCGCGTTTATATTACCCTCGCAGCGCTCGATATATTATGTGCACGTAGCGATGTGATTTACGGTCGTAAAAATTGAGCTGCTAAACAATTTTTATGCAGATTCTACCCGCACTCGGTAAGCAGTTTTTGACCGCCAGCCAGATAGTTAGGTTCGGTTTTATTAGCATTTTTTGATAGACCCCGTAGTGTGTGATGTGGGAATATGTACACTAGATACACGTCTGACCTTTTTCCAACGATAATTTGAATTGCAGATCGTGTGACCTAAACTTGTGTTTTAATTTCATGAGGCTTTGTTTTTGTAGAATATGAATGGAAAAAAGGCCAACATTTTGTTAAAAAAGTAAGGTTTGAATATGTTTAAATTATATTATTCAAGAGTATTATTTTGTGAAACTTTAATAATATCTCGCCGTTATATTAATAATTCCTAAATAATTTCAACTTTTCTTCATGTTGTAAAAATGAAAAATAATTTTTTAAGTTCTACTGACGCCACTTGGCCTCACTCTGAGCACCAGAAGTCCCCATCCGGAAGGAACAGAACCACCTAAACCCAACAGATATTACCACCGAGGCACGAAACAAACACAAATATTCATCTCGGATGGATGGATGGCGACTTCTGGTGCTCAGAGTGAGGCCAAGTGGCGTCAGTGGAACTTAACAAATTATTTTTCATTTTTACAACATGAAGAAATTTCAACTTTTCTAGTAGTAGAAAGATACCCATTTATTGATGCCACGCAGGAACCCTTAATAAAGGGCTGATCAATAGCTTTAAGGCTGGCACCGGCTCGTCCCATTCGGGTGTGAAGGGGAACCGGGTGGAGTTTAGTGGGTAGTGGACGCTTTAGTCCCGAGTCCCACACACGGCCGCAGGTCTAGCTAGCCTGCGGTTATGGTGCATAAACGCATTCTCCTCCGAAAAAAAGGACCCCTTAATAAAAATACAGTAATGCAGATCAAAATAAATGAGATTCTTTTGTTTTTAAAAAACAAAATAATACGTGTCATAGGCATATCGTTCTTACTAACCACTTCCTATTTCGCAATTTCAGGCCAACCCCGCCATCACCAACCTTGGTAGCGCAAATTGACTCATCGGTCGCCTGCCTCTGGCTCCTCACCCCCCTCTCAGCCGGTACCGCCGTGGTGGCCGTCCTGGTGGCCGTCTCCACGAATAACTGGCTTCACACAGAGGAAAACATGCTGAACCCAAGCTACAACGGCACGGGCAGACACAGCCTAGTCGCTAAGCACACAGTCTCCGGCTTGTGGAGGATATGCCATACAGACCGTTAGTATATATTAATTTTCTGATAATTATATAATATTTTATTGACCTGATCGGCTCAAATTCGTTAACAGAGGTACGGAGATAATACTATAAAGCCGGGTACTCACTAGCTAGCCATAACCATAACATGCGTGATACAGTAACAAGGTTCTAGTGTGTACGCATTTTACAATTACGGCTCACGACGTCGCTGGAACGCTTTCACCGAGCGTACTCATTTTGCGAGTTGTAACTGTAACCTTTGATCCGCGGCAAAAACCGACAATTGTCGGATCGCTGCGAGTCACTCGTGTAGCGTTCGTCGCAGGGTCGCGAACCACGTATAAATACACACGATGTTTTTCGTAACTGTAAACGGTTACAGTTACGTGCAACGTTAGGGGTTCAGAAATGAGTACGTTGTAAACGTCGGCTCGCTGCAAGCCGCACGCGTACCGCTCGCAGCAGATTTGCGAACCACTATGTGTTTTGGTTACAGTACATGCAACGGTTACAGTAACAGCTGGCTAGTGAGTACCCTGCTTAACTTCTTTCAGTAATACACATTAGGATTCAGGAAGCATCTCTCACATTTGCTACTTATTATAAGAAACGGTCTACAAACCTTTGATTTTGCGAACAAGCTATTGCGAACACACTTGTTATACCGCGTTTACATTCAGCCATTTCCGTTGCTGCTTGCCTTGCCGTACATATTTCCCCGTATATTGATGTGGCAACGTCAGCGGAAATGAGTGTTTACATTGCCGCTTCATATGTATTTTAAATTCGACTCTGGGCCATGGATAACGTGGAAATTGTCGCAGCGTCGGCGCTCTGCCTTTTAAGTTTAATTAATTATTTAAATGTTTTAAAAAAAAATAGAATTCAAAAGAGACGTCGTCGTCAGAGGAGATGGTGGATGATAGCAATTCATCGTAATAGAACAATAAGTATTTTTAAAGATATTAAACGACTGAACGAGAGAGCAACATGTAAACACACGTTGCCGCTCGCATTGCCGCGCTTTGATGTCCGCTAGAAAAACCGCCAAATGGGGGATAGCCGGGCAATGCGAACGGCAACGTCAAGGCAATGGAAATGACCTGTTTACATTCTCGCGTTTCCCAGTTTATTCCCCATGTTGCCGCGGCAATGGGCTGAAGGCTTCAGATGTTTGAACTTTGGCAATGGTAGTTATCCAGACTCTCAAATGTTCTATCAATGCAATGGTCTTTAAATATAAGACCTGCACATTGTTTCACATTACTACACTGTTGATGAATTTTCTCTTAAAACTATTAATAAAGTGTTGAAATTTCCCTAATATTTCAAGTAATAGGGTTTGTTATAATATAATTATCTTATGGGAATCCATTAGAGCGCTTACCCCCGTGGCTTATACTGCTCGAAACGTTGCCAAGACAACCCGATATTCTCGAAAGATTTACGCCACCGAAAGCGATAAATACACTGTTTGTTGTTGCATATTCTTTACAGAATCAGTGTTTTATTACATGGCAGTCCATTCTATCTTTTATAATCGTATTCGGAAGCTGAATAATACTCGAATGGAAATTGTGAACATTTTCAGCATAAGCGAATATGCTTTATAAAGTTACCGGACCGAGGAGAAATTCCACCGAATCGACAAAAGCGATTGTCAAAATGTTTAACATTGAACTCTTTGATACTTTTGCACGTTCTTTTGATATGGTTTTTTTAATGTATTATTACGTATCAGTGAATTAGCCACATATAATTCCATGGCCACATAAGACTCAGTATGTAGCAGCTCTCAAATTCGTGACTTGATTACATATCTTGTCAAGACTTTTTTGCTATTAATTCTGAATTGTACTGAACACCTGAAATAAATGGCTGGAAACTCTACAGTATATCAAAACATGAGTGATGAAACTTCTTGTTGAAACGTGATGTCGAATAGCTCCTTTGACAATCATGGAGGGCATCTATGATGCAATGTGCGTATTTACCACTTGCTTAAAAGTCCTGAATTACCTTCAAATTACGATTTAATAATAACCATAATGTGTGATAAAAATAGTAATAGCACGGATCGTTGTACTTTGTGTTACATTTTATAATTCTCCAATGTATCTTTTTGACAAAGATTTGTATTTTTGGCGAAGGTATTCTCTGCTATTAACTTGTAAAGCCTACATTATTATAAGGTGTCCGTTCTGTGTTAAATGAAGTTGGCAGAAGGCCATGCTAAATGGGACGTAGAATAGAATTCCTGTTTCCCTGAGTATATGGACTACTTATGACAAGAAATGTTGTCACTTTATTTTATCTTTTTGATTGCAAAAGCAATCGTATCTTTGGATAAGTGTTTTAGTTTTCTCTTAGAGATTTTTGCTTCTGAATCGGGCTATTATTTTACATGTAGATATTTTAGATCAGTTAAACAATGTACATACATATTTCCATAAAGCAAGTACTTGTTTGTCCGTTGTCTAGTTCGCATAATACAAGCTTAGCTTAGGACTATTATGGCATGATACTGAAACGTGTATGGTGGAATATTTGTATTATTTGTTCCCGATATTCATGCCCTTTTATCGCTAGCGTAAAAATGCAAAGAATTTCAGCTATTCACCGACGTTTGGTGACCGGTTGCGTGTATTTGCACGAAATCGGCAGCCACTACGTAATATCACGTAAAATAACAGACTTGCAGATTTATGAAGCTAGTAAATTCAACCACCTTCGTGGAACAATGGTTTTGCCATAGCTCTGATTTCCTACTATTTTATTGTTATAGCCCCATTTTATTTAAGGCTTGTGTAGCTAATAGCATTATTAATGGACACTCCATGATATATCAGTTGCAACATGTTGATCTGTCAGATTGTTAAAAATCAAATGCAGCTAGGAATAATGATAAAATTGTAGTAGGTAGGTATATCTAATTTCATCTCATTTAACTCTTTTTTTTTTCGATGGAAAAGTAATTTGATACTATGATTTGTAGGAATCAGATCAGATATTTATCTAGCATATGAAAGCGCTACCATTTAAAGTAACTGTGATATGTGCAAGTTTCGGTTTGATCTGGATCCTTGGTCTTGCAAATGCGCTACATAAGAGTACGTTATTTAATAAAGAAAATGTACTAGTCATAAACAGAAGGACAGAAGCGGACGCGGTGGAGACCGCAAATGGAATGGAAGTGGGCCGCGAGTCTAGAGCACAATGCACTTCCCGCGCGGGACGGACGCTGCGACGCATTGTCGCGGTCGCGCGGAAGTTTAGCCATTGTGCGAGCGGCTTTATACCGCGATCGGGTGGATTTTTTACCCGATCCGACGAGTTTTTAAACTGTGACTCGTTTGAGTCATGACTCGTTTGAGTCATTGTTACTTTGACGGCAAACTTAACCAATTGATCAACTAAACATCAAATTAAAATACGGAAAATTATTGTAGTACCTATTAACTTACTTTCTTTTTCTTTCAGTCAAGTATATAGGCAATGGTTTTACTTGTTCTCGAAGGCCTTTTAAACCTAGACGCAACAGTCGCGAGGACTTAATCGTCAACTGGCGAGCGCGAGTGTGCCACAAACACATTAATTAATAAAGGAAATAGACTAGTCATATAGGTACTGATAGACAGCGGCGGAACGGAATTGAAGTAGGTCACCGTAAGTTTAGTTCTATAGCACAATGCGTTTCCCGCGCGGGACGAATACTGGAACGCAATTGTGCGAGCCAGTTTTGTACCGCGATCGAAATTTTTCGCACGATATGACGAGTTTTTAAACTGAGACTAGTTTTGAATCATTGTTGCTTTGAAAGCAAATGAAATAGTCAATCTTTAAGGAAAGCATTATTAGTGTGCAGATTGTGTTTTGTAACAGATTAGGTATTTAATTATTGATCTGTTTTCAAGTATAATACTCGTAGCAACAAAAACTGTTTTATACTACATTCGGTTTTGTTTAGAATAGCAAAACAATATACAGCAGCTTTTCTTAACCCTTTAGCAACCATGCAACTATGGAAGTGGGCCGCCACAAGTCTGGAGCACAATGCGTTTCCCGCTGTATCTGAAAGTCTATGACTATTGGAACTTGTTCGAAAATAATAATTTCCCATGAAAATTGTTTACTGTATAATATTTTATTTCCCAACTTTATATTTGATAGTAGGTACTTATTATCTTTTGCCAATACCCCATTCGTTACTGCAATAAGTTGTCTACATAACATAATTTTAATTTTCTTTATGATTTCAGCTGGGAGTACAGTGTATCGGTGCTTAGACATTCCATATTTTCCTCTGTCGCAGTATGCACCAGATCCAAGTGATTCTACAAATGCTATACCTTGTAAGTAGAAGACTATATTTTGACTAAAATATAATAAAAATCAGACCCTGTACGCCCTCTATTTCTCACACTGAAAACTATGTTCTTTAACTTGTACTCGTCAGAGAGAGAGCTTTCATTTTAATTACGCAAGCAAAGGGAAGATGGCGCTGTTAGATAGAGTGTTTATAGAGAGTAAACATTTATTCATATCAGCTTTATTCAAAAGATGATCCGATAAGAAAATTTAAATGCAATAATAAACAATGTTTAATTCTAAAAAGCATTAACGAGCAAAATCTTTTGATATGAAAGTCCAGGCCGACTAGTATATACCGACGGGCTATTACTTTTTTCCCAGAATTTTCAAATAATTGATTTTCCTTGATACCTTTCTTGGTAAATACATAAAACAAATTATGTATAGGCTTCACAAAACCTTACACATAACTCTTCTAATGCTAGGTAATTTGGGGCATTCAGGCATTTTTTTATACTAATTCATTTGTCAGACAGACACGCAGCCCACCTGATAGTAAGCGGCTACTGCGGCCTATTCCATTAAGAGATACTTCACCAGGAAGCGTCGCTTAATTTGCTGCCAGACTGTAGACTCATCTGATCTTCGAGCCTTTGATTTCAAGTGTACTGGCTCCCATATTAATACTGCCGGAACACAGCCAGACCTGTTATGGCAGCAGTTTTCACCTGGTAGCTAGCTAGTCGGACTGTTAAAAAGCTCTACCACCAACCAGACCCAAGGCGGGAACCGAACCCACGACCTCCACTGTTCCACGGAAGCGGTCATATTTGCAACAATTGTAACTCATCTTATGGTTAATAAAACGTCTACTGCGGCCTATTCCAATAAGACATACCTACCTACTAACCAGAAAGTGTGGACTCCTGCCTCCTCTGATCTTCGAGTTTTCATTTTAACTATACTCGTACTCCTACATTAATATTGCTCGAACACAGTCAGAACCTTTGTGGTCAGAACAGTTATGGCGACAGGAAAAAAATCAAAAAGCATAGTTAACTCTATATTGTATCGTATATTTATATTCATTTGTATCAGTTGTTTCTATGTATAATATGTATGTATTTACAAAAAAAAGTATATAAGTAATGTTTATCCGTTGTCTGGCATCCATAGCACAAGCTAATGCTTAGTTTGGGGCTAGATGGCGCTGTGTGAATAGTGTCCAGAGATATTTATTATTATTATTATATATGCAAAGTTGTCTAATATCAAATAACACTCAATTCCAGATGTAGTAACGAGGTCGGCAGCCCCTCTCCTCCTGGCTGTGTTTACGCAAGCAGTGGGCGCGCTGTGCTGCGTCCTGGGCCACTGCGTGAAGGGCCGTAGGCTGTGCACGTTCATCGCTGGCGTGCTGTTTATTATATCTGGTGAGTATTTACTGGTTATCTATTGTACCAAAGTACAACACTTATTTACAGTAGTTTAGCTACAAACAAACAAAGAAAATTACTTGACAACTGCTTAGTTTGATTGGTTGAAAATTAACTGTAGATTAGAAATGTGAGAAGGTTACAAAGAGCTTGAACTGTAAAAAAGACTTTGACCCCGGATTTTGATACATATAACACAATGCCTAAGGCTCCTAACTTTGTGTTTAAATAAAATAATTATCAATTACTAATCTCAATGTTCGACACAATTCATACAATCATATACTTGCTTCACCAGAAAACATTCCTCAAGGTCAAGCCTTAAAATTTTATTTGTATTGGATCTTACCTTAATGTTACCTAAACTAGTGTCTGATTTAGAGGTGGGAACTAGTTAGTCGAACTTTGAAAAAGTCAACCTTCAGGCATATATCTGATTTTACATAGTATTTTTACTATTGTGCATACTATATCATTAATAGTTTATGTTTTTGTTTCCAGGTCTAATAATGCTGACTGGAATCGTCATGTACATATCTGTATTTAAGTCGCAAGTAGGCCACAAGCTTCGCTACATGACCTTCTACGACATGCCGCGGATGTCCTACAGTTACGGATACTCCTTCGGCCTGTACATCAGCGGGTTCATCGCGGTCGAGCTGGCTGGCACATCAGCAATATTCCTCTTCCTTCAATGGTACCAAAAAGACTGGATAACAGAGCTCTCAGAAAAAGCCAAAGCAGATTGTCGAGCTTGGGATCGAGAATTCGCATTTGCTACAGACTTCAGAGAACAAGACTCCACGCTGTTAGAAAGGCGAATGATGAAAAGGGATACATATCCCCCTACAGGGTCGTCAGCGGCTACGCCACGTGAGAGGAGGCGTTTTGTATTCGACGGAGACGATATGCCGCACTGCTCAATACATAAAAACAGAAGGATAAATTTAAGTTCAGCTTCTCTCAAAGATTTGTCGTCGTCAACGCTGTACGGATTCCCGGCGGCGCCGAGACCGACAGCCTGTGAGAACTACTTTGAGGAGTTTAAAGAAGTGCCTCAAAGCGCGAACACGCTGAGCGGGTTAAGAAGCGCTTCGATATTCCAGTCCCAGGCTTCGGTGGCCAGTGGGAGATTCTTAGACACGTCAGCAGTGGAACCGCCGCCTTCTAGAGAGGAGGAGCTGGTGACGTTTGGTGCTGGCGTAAGGGTAGCAGTGAATGACGAGCAGAATCCCGCTCGACACGACCGCGCCGTAGGTACCGACCCCTACCGACGTACAACGCCCGTCTGATCCAAGACCTTGGGTCGCCCCAAACGTTTATAAAGCATATCAAGTGATAAAAGTGATAATGCTGTTTCACGTACTATTTACACCTAGACATGTAATGACTTGATTGTACGTAGATAGGTATCGGTAATGGTTAAGAAGTGTCTTTCGAATTTATGATCGTACAGAACATACGTGAATTATTGTGTTATGGAATTTTTAATTGTTACATTTCCCTAAATAAACACTGCCATTTGTCTAAGCGTTTCTTTTCGCGTTTTTATTAATTATATTTTATGCAACATTAAAATGGTAATGATCATTAACAAATTAAGTTTCCACAATAATGAAATAATAAAACCTAACAGACAAATTCTATTAAATTAATATTTTATAAATGACTCTCGATTAAGTTACATCTTAAAACTAAAGTATTTATTTTTCATCATAATATAACCTTCTCTCTTTTTTTAACTTTGTAATAAACACTATCATAAAATTTTGTAAACACGAGCTATGCGTGGGTTCAGATTTCAAATCCCATCCAGGACAAAAGTTTATGTAATAAACATTTGTATTTGTATTGTATTTGTGTGTGTAATTTTCTCCCTCCTGCAACTAAGGTGCTCCTGGTTCAAGCTTTATTATTACCGGTCATTGATTACGGCGATGTTTGCTGCTCTAATATGTCTCAGTCTCTTCTAAATAAGATTGACCGTCTTCTCAATAACTGCCTCAGATTTATTTTCGGTGTACGCAAGTACGACCATATATCTCCCTATCGAGCTCGCCTTAAATGGCTTCCTATTCGTCAACGTCGAGAGCTGAGAACTCTTTCCTCCCTTTTTTGCATCCTAAAAGATCCTTCTGCTCCTGAATACCTTAAGTTTAAATTCGTGTTTCAATCTGATTCCAGCTCGCGCAATCTTCGTTCTCGCTATAGGCTTAATCTCTGCACCCCCTCTCATAAGACTAGCTATATCTCTAAATCTTTTACGCTCTCTGCCATTAGGTTGTGGAACTCCCTCCCAACCGATTTTCAATTGTCTACAAACAAGTTCCTTTTTAAAAAACGTATTCGTGCCTCCCTTTTGAACTCTCTTTAATAAAATTAGTTTTTTTTCTCTCTCGTCATGTCCCTTCTTTTTTCGATTCAATTATTCAATATAATTTGTATAATTTATTTTTATTTTTTATTTTTATTTTATTTTTTTCTTCAGTTTTTTTTTTTTTTTTTTTTAATTTCTATTTATTATTGTAGGTATATAATTGTAGTAAGTATTTGTGTATGTATATTTATGTTTATATAATTTTTTAATATTATTCATGTATTTTTAATATTATGAATTTTGCCATTTCTACATAGGTTAATATCTCCTTTTAAATTACCGCACCAATCGCTCCTTTCAGTCACGCCCAATGGTTGACTGGTAGAGAATGCCTTATGGCGTTAAGTCCGCCAATTTGTACCTTTGTTGTGCAATAAAGTTTAAATAAATAAATAAATAAATAAATAAATTTGTGTTAGTTCTGTGTCCGGAGGTTCATTTGTATTTTTCAAGTGTTTAGATTATTTTCTTTCAAAGGGGAACGCATCTGTGTCCCTAGTTGCAGCTGTGCATTGGAGTGATCACTCTTATTTAATTTATTAACAGGTGTGTCATACTCTTGCCTGTTTGCCTGAAAAAAGACTTTCATAAAAAAATATCTGGAGCACAACTGGAGCATAAAATAATGCTCAGAGTAGTAAAGGTTCAATCAAACAAATCACATTTTGTCTGACTGGATTTTCTAGAATTTACAACTATGTTACCTACTCATTATTATACTACGAGTATGACTATGTATTCGACAAACCTCTTTTCAAATTTAAGTTTAATTAAAAATTTTGCGTTCTTAAAATCAAATTTTGACATTCGACGACATCTTTACGTCGAAAGAGTCGCTTCGGCCGTCTTTTTGTCTGCGTGAATTTTTTTAAATGTAAATATATTGTGTCGTAAATAATAAAATATTGAAGAATAATGGCACCGTAAGTTTTAATTATTTTTTCATAATAATTATTAGTTTAAAAATACAATTTTTTATTTATTTATTATTTATTTTGATCCATGCAGGAAACCAAGGCCACCGCCTAAGCCAAAACCAAAAAAGAAGAAAGGGGGACCAACGTAAGTAAATTCGAATAACTTTGTTAAGTATCTAACTACTAATAAATTTAAAGCTACACTATCCCCGGGTGACATAGGATTCTTTTGATCCCGGAAATTTGGGGAAAGGGGGGGATAATTGACAAAAGAAATAACGCGCGGGTGAAAACGCGGAGGCGACCGCTGGTTCATGATATAAAGTTAAACCGATTTTCTTGTGCAATAATAGACATAAATTCATAGCCGGCCAATACTTTTTTTACTTTTACTTTACATTGTATATATTGGGGTTAAAACATTCACAACAACAACACAAAAGAAATTAAGAAACTAACTTATTCGGCTTACACCTGAGACAAATTGATGTTTTTTTGGTTATACTATATAATATCGTATAATACGTTACATCGTGTATTGAGATTTGTTACTCAATTATCCAACTATAATTATTCCCTATTTTTTTACCTATTGAATTTTAATAATAAATTATTGCACTTATCTTCACTTTACAGATTGTGGCAGAGATTCAAATCATGGTAAATATACATTTTATGAGTTCACCGTTTCAAATCTACGTTATGATAATTTTTAATAATTAATACAAAAAGAGTACACAACACATGAAGCTCAAGTAGGAAATCAATTATTGTTAATTAAATATTTTTTATAATATTTTTTAGGTGGTGGGGATTGGGATCAATGTGAGTATCATTTTTTTTATCAACGCAGTATAAGATTAAGTAGAAACGTTACTTATTTTTTTATTTGATTACTGTTTTTGCTAAAATAAATATATCGCAAGTATAGCCACCTCTAACCCACTAGTCACATAATATGCTCATGTCACAAAAAGCATCGATCGGGAATGAGATGGAATCCCTTGATTTACCACCGCCTCCCCTCTAGCGGGGATTGTAGGGCGTCACCATAAGTTAGTACACCGTGCCTCTGTGGTACTTGGAGGAGAGCGTTAGGCTCTAAGACCCGGAGGTTATGGGTTCGAATCCCGCGGAGAGCATCACTTAGTATGATTGTTTCTAGACTGGTTAGGACATAGGCTTGACATCTAAATTATGATTTCTTGCTTCGGAAGGCACGTTAAGCCGTTAGTTCCGACTACGTTCCAAGTAGGTCTGGTTCGTAATTACAGAGGTCAGATGGAAATCGCTTCTGTGAAATAACCAGACTTGTCAAATCTAGGACCATAATCAAGGAGGACCCTTTACTCTATACTGGATGCAATCAGGAATACATTGGGACGGTGATGAAAATCACGTTGGAACACTGGTAAGAGGTGGCCTAATGATACCCAAAGAGAAAACAAAGCCTGGTGGGACATACGGGAAATCGTTCTGTTACATGTATTCTAAAAGAAATTTATATATTCGTGTAGATAAGTAGTGTGCCAAATGTATGCTTTGTACTGCAGATTTTTCGGCGCCGAAGGCGTGCCTATTAAGGGCTCCTCGCAAAGGATTAGTAATATAATTTTCAAGAACTTTAGGGGAATCCTTGGTGTCATAGTCCCGTTGGTAGCACTACCATGGCAGATAAAATATTTAGAAGTAAGTATCGAGTAGAAATCGTTTCGGTAAATAGCTCTGTCGCATTTAAAACAGACAAGATTTTTTGTCGGATGAGAATGCTTAAAGGCGCCATCACCTGTCATCAAGCTTGTGTAAGTGGGTAATTAAAATCCTTCGCCCACTACCTACTGAACCCTCCTTCATATCTCAACGGGACGAGTCCGTGCCCCCCTTAAAGGGGGCACGGACTCGCTAAAGGCAACACAAACTATTAATTAACATTATTTAACAATTTTTGGACAAACTTGTTTGTTGTATTCTTAATGTTTGTGCTGAGAATAAACTTATTTCATTTATTTCATGTATATTGTGTATTTATTTACAAAGTAAAAGGTGTACGTAATGTTTACCCGTTGTCTGGTACACATAGTTACAAGCTAATAGCTATGCTTAGTTTTGAGGTTGGATGGCGCTTACTTTATTATATGTTCTGTGGCGCTGTATGAATAAAGGTTTATTATCTTTTTACTACGGATGATGTACTCAGTTCTTCTTCTTTTTTTTAGTACAACAAAACAGTGAAGGTTTTGTGGTTGTGGATGTTTTGGTTCTTCCTAGTGCAGCCGATTGCAGTACCGTGTACCGGTATGATACCGATTTTCTTTCTGCCAATGGCTGGAGTTATGTCTACACAGGATACTGCCAAGTGTTACCTAAACGTAAGTATCAATTATGTACAGTTTCAGGAAGAGTTTATTAGGCAACGTAATAAATTTTGACGTTTCCATACTGTCAAATGACAGGATAGGTACGGTACCAGGCGACATGGTGTTCTAATGAGGCAGGGTACTTACTCGTAAAATACAATTATAAAAAGCATTACTTGATGTGTTTGGGCTTCTCTTATTTTCGTACTTTACCAGGATCACTTTTAGTATTTTGGACCTTTGTGAAGTCCTTCTCCATACTCAAAAAATACCCCGTTTTTATTTATTTTATTTATTTACAGGATAACATATTTTTATTCATATTAGCGTCAATGCTGCATCTATTGCTTAATAACTCTGGGTTTGATCGTCGCATGCTTATGTGGTTCATATGTTCCGGGGATATGTGTCAGTTTTCTGGAAAGAGGTATGTCTATCTATAATTCATTTTATTTAGCATTAGAAAGAACCAAACTAAGGTTTTTTCTTATGTGTGTCAGGCGAAAATAAAATAATTTATATTGATCACAACTTACCTACACATTTAAAAGACCCATATGCGTGTTATTTTAAAATAATTGGCCATAAATTTTTGCGATCCAAGATCAATCACATATTAGCCAAATCAAATTTCACATAATTTTCACACGCAACACATAAAATTCAAAATAAAACAATAAATTACAAATAACATAATCAATATACAAATAAATTAAAACAGATTAAAATTGCAATACAAATAAAAAAAACAATATCAACTAAGTTAGAAAAATAAATAAATAAATAAATGTCAATTTACATTTCAAAAAACCGGTGCATTTTGTTATTTCAGACTGGTATTCAAGTGCTCTTTGGCTGCTTTTATCATGTCAATGTTTTGTAACCGTCTGATTGTTACATCAGCGCTAGTACAATATGTTACACCAGTACTTATGGACATGCAGGTAATGAAGAGAAGTATACTTAGTAAAATTTGTAAAAGTAGTTTTAGTAGTGAGAGCATTGCTGTTTTACAGTACGAATGTACCGGCTCGTCTAGGGGAGTACCTCACATAACACCAGCGTGAAATAATAGTGACTACTATTGTGTTTCGTCTGGTTTGTGAGAGTGCCGAAGGCCCACACCCGCCATACCCCCACAGGCTGGCCACGCATCAACGATCCCTCTGGTGTTGCAGATGTCCATGGGCGGCGGTGATTGCTTACTATCAGACAACCCGCTGGATCGTTTGATGCCTCTGACATTAAAAAAAAATAGATCTTGTGGGAATTACCCTCGACCCATCAGTAATCGGACTGATACTTAGGGCCGGTATTTCAATATATACTTATCTTGAAATAATCCGGGATTAATGATAAGTATGACTTAAGTGTATTTCATTTTAGGATTAAAGTTAAGCGGCACCTAAAGTTCATCTTAACTACCCTTAATCTAAGTAGAGGATTTCTATCGCTTAAGTTCCAATCCTAGATTACCTAGTATTTCGATTTATTACAATTTTTTGTAGATTTCAAGTGTACTGGCTCTCACAAGCTCTGAAAAAGCCTTACCACCAACCAGACCCTAGGCGGGAGTCGAACCCACGACCTCCGGGTTTTATACCCGAGCGGCTTAGCCACTGTTCTACGGAGGCGGTCTTACATGTTATAATATTTTTATACGTAGGTAGGAAGGTTCCTACCTACATATATAAATATTAATTTGTGTATCAGATTTACGTAACGTAGATCGTAACGTAACGTAATTCTGAGACACGCCTAAAGAGTATTTATTCTGCCATTAAAAGTAATAATAATAAATAATATAACTTTATTTCGAGCAATACAATTACATGTAATTACTGGCTCATATCATAAATACCTTACAGACAAACAAACATACAAAAAATATAAAACCGAAATTATGATATAGGTAGTAGGCCTTGAGGCGCGCCGCGCGGTGTCAGTTGGTAGCCGTCTTCGAAATGTTCCGGTAGACAACACCCTGCGCTCGACCCTCAGGGTTAATTTGGACTTCCTTCGGACATACTTTACGACATCTTCCACCTTCGTAGACCAGTGCAATCTGAACACGTACAACTGCGTCGCGCGTATTTCAGGCAGGACGCAGCGGGTCATCCGGGCGGGTCGGTGCGGTGCCGCGGTGATTGCGGCTGGCAGGCTTCCTCCTCTTCCTTACGACTTTGATGAAGCCCTCCTCATCGCATAGACTTTTCGGTTGCCAATTTTGTGTTAACTTCTCCTGGTTTCCCGATTTATTTAACTGCCGAGATGGTGCGACAGCGGCGGCGGCGTAGGCGCGTAATATTAAGTACGAACGAGGAAGGAAATAAAAGTACAATTTTTGATAATACAGTCTTGGATTCCATTGACAGTAAGTAGTAGTGACAGAAGTGTCAATGTCAGTACCCATAGAAAAATTTTCTCACTAAGGGGCCGTTCAAATATTACGTAAGCAGATTTATTGCAAATTTTTACCCCCCCACCCCCCTTGTCAGCAAAAGTAAGCAAAGCTCTTACCCCCTCCCCCTATGCTTACGTAAACATTTTTCAATTATAATTTTTTTTTATACTATAATTATAATGTTATAATTATAACTTTATAAATAAGAAAATAGATTTAGGATAGAGGTTAGATTTTACTTATACAGTATTCAACATAAGAGTAAGGGACAAAAATATTATAATCTTACAAACATAACAAACTTATTTTAAAATTTTAGAATACATCATCATCATCATCAGCCTGTGATAGTCCACTGCTGGACATAGGCCTCTCCAAATGCTCGCCACGCTGATCGATCCTCGGCCACTCGCATCCAGCTCCTGCCAGCCATCTTGCGCAGATCATCGCTCCCCCTGGCCTGAGGGCGTCCTACACTACGTTTACCGAGACGCGCGGGTCTCCACTCTAGAACCCGTTTACCCCAACGGCTACCAGTTCTGCGGCTGATATGGCCAGCCCACTGTCACTTCTATAGACGTGGCTTAGGAAATGGTTCGATAGTTCTTCAACAGGCTTTTGTCACTCTTTTTAAAGAACAGGACGACCACACTCCTACTCCACGCCTTTGGAGTTCCCTCCAGCCTTTAGCAGCTCAGTAGTAACGCCGTCCTCTCCAGGGACTTTTCCATTTTTAAGCTGCCCAAGAGCAATCTCGATTTCGCCAAACGCTCACTTTTGGCAGGTCTTCAGTGTAATAGCTCTAGAGTCCTCATTTTCGGGATCAGGTCGACATGCATGCGAAGCGTATAACCGGCCATAAAAGTCCTCTACCTCCGAACGGACTGCCGGCTTTGAGGCAACAACTTCTCCACTTGCTGTGGTCAGCTCCGTCAGGTGGCTTCTTCCGAGAGATTGTACGAACACCTTAGACCCCCGATTTTGCTCTATAGCTCTTTCGATCGAAAGAGTATTAAAGCACCGGACACATATTAAACATTGGTTTGGTACACATATTAAATAAAAATTAACAGTCTTCAGTCCATGAAACCCGAACCCATGATTCTAAGTTTTCGCTGACATTGGATTGCTTAGATTGCTGCTCAGTGTTGTAAGTCTGCTAACTTTCATCCGATTTTGGAATATCTACGTCTTCTCACATCATGGTGCTCTAACTAAAATGTAATCTTGCTTTGGTATACTTACAATACGTCTACTCGCTATAGTATCCAAACGAAACAATACACTGACAGAGGAAATTTAGACAACTGAGTAGCGCACGGTAATTCCCCTAATCGGTTCTAAAGCGAGTGCATTTTATTTGCGGGAATCCCCGAAAATGGGTTTCGTTTTCAAGCATAGGCAATGTGAGGGTTGCCATTGGTGTAAAAAAGTAAATAACTACCGATGACGTAATCATCATCTAGACCCCCCTACCCCCCATGTCATCCAAAATAAGCAAAACAAAGACCCCCCCACCCCCCCATAGTGCTTACGTAATACTTGAACGGCCCCTTAAGGAGGTCAGTACACACCTCTACAAACTTATCTGTTCCGGCGTCGCTACTGTCTATTTAGAACTGTCATTATACAGGGTGGAATTTTTTAATGCCACCTGAAGGGGAAGTACTCTTAATACTGAAGATAGAAAGTTTTACTCAAAGAAAACATTCCTTTATTTTTGAAAAGAAAAAAACCTGCATTCAAAGATTTTTAAAATTTTGCTTGCCGCAACTTTGTAATACCACCTGAAGGGGAAGTACTCTTAATACTGTAGATAGAAAATTTTACTCAAAGAAAACATTCCTTTGTTTTTGAAAAGAAAGATAACTGCATTCAAAGATTTTTAAAAATTCGCTTGCCGTTCCCGGTAATCGAACCGACTAAAATCTGTAAAAGTTGCACCCTGTACTTTTATTGCATCGATCGTTAGGGGCAATAATAAGGATGAAATCTCTCTAACAAACTTCATAAATTAAATGAAAGGAAAACAATGAAATCCTAAATTATTGATTCAATGGGTCAAGTTAAAGCCTTTTTTTGATTGTTTTCCTTTCATTTAATTTATGAAGTTTGTTAGGGACATTTCATCCTTATTATTGACCCTAACGATCGATGCAATAAAAGTACAGGGTGCAACTTTTACAGATTTTAGTCGGTTCGATTACCGGGAACGGCAAGCGAATTTTTAAAAATCTTTGAATGCAGTTATCTTTCTTTTCAAAAACAAAGGAATGTTTTCTTTGAGTAAAATTTTCTATCTACAGTATTAAGAGTACTTCCCCTTCAGGTGGTATTACAAAGTTGCGGCAAGCAAAATTTTAAAAATCTTTGAATGCAGGTTTTTTTCTTTTCAAAAATAAAGGAATGTTTTCTTTGAGTAAAACTTTCTATCTTCAGTATTAAGAGTACTTCCCCTTCAGGTGGCATTAAAAAATTCCACCCTGTATATCGTTTTTGCATTGCATTTCACGTGGTTCCAATTTGGGCCACCGGAACAGATAAGTTTGTCGGTCTATAGACAATTATCGTATTTCGTTTTATTATGTTGGCAACCTGCGGTTAATCTTAGATTAGCTAAGGCGAGGAAGATCCGGATTGAAATACACTTTTACCTTTCAAAAGTAATACTTAGATTAAATGTACTACTTAACTTAAGCAATAAGATAAGGTTACATTGAAATACCGGCCCTTAAACCACTAAACCATCGAGGCGTCTGTAAAATTAGATTAAACAAAAAATATTTCATAATGAACGAGTAAATTTTAATTAAAAATAAACAAAATGGTTTTGTTTTAGTATGATGGCCCAGGTTAAACGGTTTGAGTGTGTCAAATTGTTAATTTAAATGTCAATTAGGATGATAATATGTTTTTTACAGGCCTCATATGGGAAAGGCGAAAGAATTACCAATTTTGACGAAGTGCGATATATTGTAAATAATGCTATTCAAACTTCTTCAGCTATAGGTATGGAATATTTTTACACGTTCCATTATGGTCTAAGATTCTACTTCTATAGTGACTACGACCTTCATCGAGCTGGGTAATAGATGAAAATTGAACCTTCACCAAAAACAATTTAATTTGTTACGATTTACATAAGTGTACAATGTGATGTCTGATATTTAACAATTTTTTTTTGCAGGGAGTATAGCGATTATGCATGCGGCATATGCAACTCTTGCTTTTAGAGCTATATGGGGCGAGTAAGTATGTTTTTGGATATTAAAATTGAAATAATTTCTCTAGTTTATTCCTGCCTGACCCCACCAATTCAGTTAATAGCTCTCTGCCAAGCCATTTTTCTGCCATGGTCTTTAGATCTTCTTTCACAGAATCCATCCAACGTTTCCTGGGTCTTTTCGTTTAATTCTGATGTCATTCCCACTATTTGTTTACTAGTCGTGGACAAATAGTGGGGGACATCGGAAATAAACGGTCTTTTCAGTGGCGAGGTCCAGTAATTCATAGTTTGGACTGTCTTGCTTAACGCAAAGCTCGTCGTTATACACTCACCGGCAATGAAACTTGGCAACTGGGCTTTTTTAGATTACTTGACAATAAACCAAACTCAACGTTCCATACTACGATGTATGGAGCGTTGAGTTCGGTTTATTGTTTTTCCTTTTTGAGAAAATTCAGTGGTTTTTGGCAATTTTTGAAACTGTGATTCAAAAATTGGCCGTTTGGCCTCTCCATTGTTGTAATAATCATTGCACAGCTGCAAATAGTTTTCTATTTATGAGACGCTAAATTGACCATGTTTGTATGAAAAAAGCCCAGTTGCCAAGTTTCATTGCCGGTGAGTATATTTGTTATATTCAAGTCATTTTACTTTTTTACAGAGCTGCACCGAAAGGGATGGAGTACCCAGACCTTTTTAACTATATGCAATGGTTTTTCTATGCATTGCCGCTCGCATTAGTGATGTGGTTATTCAATGTCTCCTATCATATGTTACTTATTAATTGGTAAGTAAAAATGAAAAATATCATTTACCTAGTTTAGTTCCAGATTGACACTGTTAACACAAAAAAAGCCAGACAGTCGTCATAAGAATGCTCTAATCACGGTCCGATCTTATTCATTTCTCTGATGATGTTTGATTCGAAGATTTGTTATGCCCATTCCGTTGGCAGAAAACAAGCAGCCCTCTCGATAATATATGTATGTCATTTATTTAGCTACACTGGACACTTGACCAGAAATAAAAAAAACAATAACTATTATATCTGGCGAATTTTATTCGATTACAAATGGTACAGAAGCTATCATACTCGTACATTGTATGCAAAGGATCATGGGCATTTTTGTATGGGAGCTGGGCGTAAAACCAACAGAAATAAAATGTGTTGTAATGTACTTCATTGTACTCCTAAATACCCCCTAAATACTTTTTAACCTTAATATAGACCGGGTTTGCCTGCAAAATAAGCCCAAAGATTGGTTAAATAAAACACATATTACATAGTAAAACTACTATGATTAATACTTTTTATTCACATATTAATGGTACTCATCAACTATCATCATCATCATCATCATCATCAGCCTATATACGTTCCCACTGCTGGGACACAGGCCTTATCTCAATTGTGAGATAGTGTGGGCCATACTCCACCACGCTGGCCTAGTGCGGGTTGGTGGAGGGGTGCGTAAAGCAAGTGACCGACCTTAATGTCAGATGTTATCAAGCCGCCAAATGGCCTCTGACTAGGCTTGACGACTAGACTAATATCTACATTATTAGCCTGGAGTAACAACTTAACGTGCTTTCCAAAGCACGGAGACGCTCGAAATAAATGTCACTAAATGTGGTCAGAAGGGTCACCTATCCATTAACCGACCGCGGCGTGGGTAGCTTGACTTTCGTTATCATCTCTAACGAACCACTGTCGTCACAGCTACGCCACGAGCGCCTCATTCATCAATTATAACGTCTAACAAATAGGCCTGGCAGACGGGTAGCAGTACATTCTTGTTTGAGCCGTAGTAAACGTAACGAGCAGCAACATAAAAGGCGACCCTAGTCGCCGTCACCTGTCGGCAGCTAGCGTCGACGTGTCGGCAGCAAGCCGCCAACGCGTTGGCAGCACGTCGGCAGCTAGCCGCAGTTACATGTGTCGACAGCAAAATGCCGCTCGTGTGTAAGAACCCTTACTCTGCCCCCTATCAGTGGGATCT
This sequence comes from Mecyna flavalis, assembly GCA_949319885.1. NCBI lineage: Eukaryota > Metazoa > Arthropoda > Insecta > Lepidoptera > Crambidae > Mecyna > Mecyna flavalis. The sequence continues at coordinate 7,141,221 of OX439435.1, read as the reverse complement.
GATTCTGTGTACCTATTTGATAGTTACGGATAAGTTATACGTAAAAGTGTACCTGATTTTGTTTTAAAATATATGTTCCATATTGTGTCTTAAAATACATAATGTTTAAAAGTTTTATTTATTTTATTATTTATAAAATAAGAACCCCTTACACGCGCTTGTTTTTTAGTCGCCGCCTGAGTAAGAGAGACGTTAGAAAGGGATGGAATGTAATAATTCCGTTAAGCGCGACATAATAGTGCGTAGCGCGTATAAGTTTGAATATTACTGAATATCTCTGTTCCCCGGTGGTTTGGGTGATTGCCGTCATAGTATAAAATTAACATATGGTCATTAGCTTTCACATAAAATATATTTCAAAGCTGTTGGTCTTACGCCCATTTTGACCATGACCCTTTGTTAAATATGTTACCACTAACAATGTTTATAAAACCATTTCAAGTAAACTGGCTCCCACAGTACCGAAACTCAACACAGCCAGAGTTATTTTGGTGGCATTTTTCACCTGGCAGTATAGCTAGCCAGTAGGGACTCTAAAGGAGAAGTAAAGAAAGCATTTTAGTCCGCTCATCAACCAAATCAAGGTAGAAATATTTGTAACTCGGGGGTGGTTTTGTGAACTTACTGGCTTTACCACTTTTTCCTTAATTTTCCATAACCATATTGAATTATTAGTAAAATATTTTTTCTCCCCAGTTTTGGACGTAGATCGATGACCGCTGCGGCCATGACTCAAATTAGAACTGCATTTCTAAAACAAAAGGAATCCGTACCTAAGAGAATGTCAACACATGAAAAGGTAAGGTGATTTATATTTTAAAGGAAGCAAACGAGCAATTTAGGGTTTTGACATGCAGTGAGTTATTAACCCATTTTCAAAGGTTTTCGCAAGACCCCATAATTCAAATAAATTCATCGCTACAATGTTAATGCCTGGTTTAATCACTACGTTCGCCACGAGCTAAATTGTAAATTACAAACCGAAGCAATGTTTAAAAAACAATATTAAATTGTATAAAATCTGCACGTATTTTCATTGATTACATATAAGGCCAGCTAAGCTGCTGTCAGATATTATGTTCCTTACATTATTATCAGTCAATTATAAATGTTCTATAACCGATTTGGATGTTCACAAAAGCGGCAGCCTCATAACTTATCAAAAAGTGGTAATTAATAATAATAACTGGTCCTTCGATGTTTTTTATTAAAATTTTCATGTCTTTTGTTTCAGCTCACCATATTCTTCACAATATTTGCTTTGATAATGTTTTTCTTCCGCTGGAGTGAATTGATGGGCTACACAAGGAATGGCTGGGCTGATTTTAGGCAGCCCAATATGTCGGCCATCGCGCCGGCAGAGGGAGAGGGAGCGGCAGAAGGGGGTGGGGGTGGAGAGGAGGCTGCTGAGGAGAGACGATTTCGGCGGAGTACTGATGAACTTGTGTCCATATTACAATCTGCGCCAGTGTAATGCTCTTGTTTGATTAGTATTTTTCCCAATATCTATAGCCATTAGAGGCGTCTACAAACCAAAGAAGCCTGATACCCGATAGCTTTAGAAGTTGTGAGCCGAACAATTCTCCCAGAGGTGCCAGAAGTGTTGACGATTAGGCCTTGTCCAGGAAGGCGAATTTGTCGCAAATCTATACGCGCGAAAACATAACGCGCGTTGGCGAGGTACAAGGGCACACTGCATTACGTCCAAACATTTAATTAGTGAACTATGCAACTGAACAGCGAAAAGTGGCGTGCCACGGGGTAGATAACGCGGGTGCAAGCCGCCGCCGGCAAGATCGTTAAAAAAAGGTCTCATAAGTGTGTAGACACCATGCGTATTTGCGGCCCCGTACGCGACAGAGCGCAGTGCAATGTACCTAATTAATAATCGCTTTAGCCCTCCTGATTGTAAGCGGTCACTACGGACTTTAATTCCTTTGAAGAACACCAATGACGTTCGATTAAAAAACTAGACTCACAATCACGCTCAAATATTGTCCGAAGCAAAAGTCTGCCCACCCGACTATTGGGCAGCGTTTTCGTTTAGTTGTATACAATTGACATTAAACACTAAATGCCACGAGATAAGGTGTTAATTTGAACGAATGTGTTAATGTCATCAGTGTCAAAGCCACTCGGACGTTTTTTGAGGAATTTTTCTTAGAGATTGGGTGTCTAGTTGTATATTGAACGTCATTGAAGAACACTCAACCAGAAAGCGTTGCTTAATGTCTCATTTGAAGCCTTTTCAAGTGAAGTGCCGGAACACAGTTAGAGCTGCTTTGCCGCAAGATTTCATCTTTTAGGGTGAACCATTTCAGAACCAACCATTTACCAATAATGGCTGGTTCTGAAAAGGTCTTTTCGCCAACTTTAAATATTTTGGATATGGATATGTTAGCATATCAAACTTTGGTTATATCCGTCTGCAAGACAAAATACTTTTTTTTTGTTTATGACAGTAAATCTTTCTTTTTTATTTTCAGAATAAAAGATGCCGTTGTTGCTGCAATGTTTGTGATAACCTTACATATACTGCCTAAGAGCTTTCACTTTATGCAGATATGGGAGGTTGACAGTAAGTTAAATGAATTTATGCACCTCGCCTCGGTTATTTAACATTTTATGCACCCCGCCCAGACAGTTCACTCCATAATGTCATCGAATCAATTTTTAGGTAAATGTATCTAGGTACATAAGTAGATTTTAAAAACAATAATTAAAATGAAATATTATGAGTTTTTTCAAGATAGTAGTTAATGTCATTAACCACATTATTCAATATAATATTATAACAAAATATTTTCAGAAAAAAGTGAATTGAAAGATGTGAAACCTGAATCATCAATTCTTTGGTGGCGTTTTGTCGACCAGAACACTAACTATGGTTACTTTTTCCTAATAGGTAAGTTAACTGTATCATGTAAGTGTGTAATATATTATTAATAGCAGTCGCGTCCGCGGTTTCACCCGCGCGTCATTTCTTTTGTCAATCATCCCCCCTCCCCCTGTATTTACTTGATAAAAAGTCCCAATGTCACTCGGGGAATAGTGTAGCTTTCTAACAGTGAAAGAGTTTTGCAAATCGGTTTAGTAGTTTCGGAGCCTAACAAACAAAACAAATCTTAACTCTTAGTAATAAATAACTATAGGGGAGTAGCTCTCCCCTACCCAATCGTACACGGGCAGTATAGTCTTGAACGTGACTTAATTTGGATTAAGAAAATCACCCCTTAGGACGAAAATAAAAGTATGTAGCTATACTTAGTCATTGTAAAGGCAGCTCTGCTAGTGAAATTGCCATACAAAGAATAATGGCGATCCGTTTCTCAAGTTGTGTGCACTTTAGTCTCGTTTCGGATAATAGCTACCAGTGGCCAAAGATATGAAATCATCCCTCCCCGCTCAGACGACGATTCTTGTGTCCACTTTTTTTTTATACCACATCAGTTGGCAGACGGACTCGCAGCCTACCTGATGGTAACCAGCCACTGCGGCCTATTCTATTGAGGGACACTTCATCAGGAAGGGTCGTTCAATGTGCTACCAAACTGTAACCTCCTGATCTTCGAGCCTTCAATTTAAAGTGTACTGGCTCCTACATTATTATTGCTGCTAGTGGTAGCTAGCCAGTCGGACTCTAAAAAAATCCTACCACTCACCAGACCCAAGGCAGGAATCGAACCCACGACCTCCGGGTTTTTATACTCGAGTGGCTTAGCCATTGTTCCACGGAGCACTTAGGTACATGCAATGTTCCAATGGTGTGCCTTGTCATAATGTTAATGCTTTTATTTCAGGTTCAGGAGTAGCTCTTCATTTGGCTGCTCGTGAAAGTGGGTTAGCAGCTATCATAGGTGCTAATCTTGGAAAGAGTCTTATAACGAGTCATAACTGGACTACGGCATTATTCTTAATATGCATGTTTATATGTATATTGGCGAATATTATGACGGGGGTTGCAGCTCTTGTTGTATTCTTGCCGTTTGTGCTATGCGCTGTAAGTATTGGTATATTAATCGTTAATAATCATAATCATAATCTTTATTGCGTAATGTGGTTACAATTGGTCTTAAATATAATAAAGCACTCACATTTACCCTGCAAGGGCGCAGCAACAACTTAAAATCTAATAAAATTTAAAACTTAAAACAAGATAATAAAAACAAATTCAATATACAATATTTCTTAGCCTCGCATTACATACTACGTATCAAAAAACTCTTTTAAATTGTAAAAACACGTTTCAATCAAATAACATTTTAAGTTATTGTGGAATACAGATGGTTTTTCAATGTTTTAAGGCGTTGTGGAAGTTTATTATGTATTTTTACTGTCGTGTGGTTACTTTGAAACACGCAGCTAATACATCTAGAGAACCCTACAAAAATAATATTGTCGCAGGGATATGATAAAAACAGGGATTTGGTCAATTCTTTAAGGGATTTGATCAAATCACGGAGGATGTTAAAATAACAACACGATTTTATCATTTCCCTAAACAAATCTAGTGATTTGAACATAACTAGTTCTTACTAAGAGGGAATCGACTCTGATGGATGTAGGTTAGAAGGCTAGCTCCGCTCCGCTTCGCTCCCGCCTTAGCCTTCGTGGTTATTTTTTTTTAAACCCTGAAACCCTATTTTGTTTTCACTATAATTTTGTCATTTCACTGAACCAATTTCGGGATTTGTTCAAATCACTAGATTTGTTTAGGGAAATGATAAAATCGTGTTGTTATTTTAACATCCTTCGTAATTTGATCAAATCCCTTAGGGAATTGAACAAATTTCTTCTTTTATCATATCCCTGCGACACATAATATATGTTCCCACTGCTGGGACACAGGCACAGGCAGGTTATTTTAATTGTTAGATAGTGAGGGCCATACTCCACCAATAAAATATATATTTAAGATATTATGCTGTTTATTATTGATTACAAAAAATAATTAGTAAAACGAATACAGGTTATTGATTGTAGTTTTAAAGATAAATGTTAGAATAGAGTTAAACGTCTTGACGATCTAGTGTAGTTATGTTTATACAATATGGAAACCTCAATACGGAATGTATGTCAATGACAAGTCATTGTCATCACCATTTATGCATTTCCTCTGTGCTTTGGAAACGCTAGACTGGCTGATGGGTGCACAAGTGAGTGCGCAAGCACAGCTGCACTCCCTATTCCCTCACTCTCACTTTCACACGGTGGGACAGTAGTCTGACACGACCGAAGAGAGATCAGGCGCAGGACCAACGGCTTAACATGCCTTCCGAAACACGGAATCATCATTCTTTTCAGACATTCAGGTGATTCAAGCCCGCAATGTCCTAACCAAACTGGAAACAATCACACAAAGTGATGCTCCCCGCGGGATTCAAACCCACGACCTCCGGGTATTAGAGCCCAACGCTCTAACCACTGTACCACGGAGGCAGTTCAAACAACCATTTATAATTACCATCAAAATTAAGAACGTTTAGTTGAGACTTCGTGTATCAGATCAATTTGTCTTTTTAAAATTTATAAATTCTCTTTTTAGGGTCAAAATACAGATGCTGTCCCTTGGGCAGGCAAATTGTACTTAGCTGCGCTTGGATGTGGGGTGGGAGCCTCCCTTGGTTTCATTTCTCCATTTATGTATACCCCAGCATATTTCTGCCATCATGTCGGAAAAGTCCCACGGTTAAGAATGGTAAGATTTTATTCGATTCATATGAAAAAAATGGTAGTTGTCTATTCCCACTTACAAAGAAAAGTATCAGCCTACTTGATGTCCCACTGCAGGGCAAAGGCCGTCCATTGCTACGTCTTTTATGTTGTATTATAATATCATACTTAGCATCTGCAACATAACTAAACAACAAGTGTTATCTCAGCCTAGCGATACGCGACTTCGAATGATTTTATTTTTCGAATAAGACACAACTACTAATTTAGCTATTCGAACGGAGAATTAGTAGCCTACTAATGTCTATATTCGAGTAAAAAAGTCTCGTTTTTTGGGTTTATTCCGGAAATCCCCACCGAAAAATCCCTACCAGTGGGGATTGTTATTTTTTTTTCCGAAAATCCCCACCAATAAAACTAGCTCAGCTTAGTGGGGATTTTCGGAAAAATAAATAACAATCCCCACCGGATTTTTTTATCAAAATTAGAGCTTTATGTAAACATGTCAATACCATAACCAACTTTTATTATAAATGTCGGGAAAACAAATGAATGTCAGAAAAACAAATGAATGTCGGGAAAACAAATGAACGTCGGGGAAACAAATGAAAATCGCATGCAACTGTTTTTTCAACTTATCAATAGACAATGCTTTCCTACCTTCACTTGTTTTCCCGACGTTCATTTGTTTCCCCGACGTTCATTTGTCTTCCCGACATTCATTTGTTTTCCAGAATTTTAACATTTTATTTAAAATATATTTTTTATTTATTTATTTATTTTATATTTTTTATTTATATAAAAATACAATTTAGTAGTGGTCATCGGGAAAAAAGTTCCATTGTGCCGGAAAATAAATGTATGGGTCTGGTCTCAGAATAAGGAATAGTCCTTATTCTGAGGGTCTGGTGTTACAAATTAGTATCAGTCGGTCCATCATGGAACTGTGTATCATGGTACTGGTGTCAACGAACCTATTTTTTGACCCTCGGTTTATAGCGGAACGAGTGGGACGAACGAAGCGTTTGTATTCCCACTCGTACCCAGTGGTGGGGACGACCGAGAATAAACTTTAATTTTGATTTAAAAAATCCGGTGGGGATTGTTATTTTTTTTTCCAAAATTCCCCACCCTTTTTATTGGTGGGGATTTTAGGAAAAAAAACTAACAATCCCCACTGGTAGGGATTTTTCGGTGGGGATTTCCGGAATAAACCATTTTTTCATATTTCTTCCTATAATACGTTTTCCAACCTTCTAAAATTAAATATCGTCAGTGGCTGAAGTAAAAATCGTACAAAGCCAAAAACAAAACATAAAACTACTAATGTCAAATGTATGAAGCGAGCCGAATTCACCCCGATCTACAGCTGTGCGTCCTCTGTCTTACGAGTTCGCTGCTGGCTTTACCTATCTCTCTCACTCGTAGTCGACTTATACTCTGTCTGGAAAGCTCGAAGTCGACTAATCGTAGAATAATTCGACTCGAAGTAATTCGTTGCGTTGCGCGTCGCCGTGTATCCGACTGCAGTCGAATAACATAAAGCGTAGTCGACTTAGTCGAATGATTATATTATTAGTAGTATTCATAGTTACATCTGGACTGGTCAAGTCAGTTTAGGTGATAGACATGCACATAACCCAAAAAAGCGGCCGCGAAGGTCCAAATTTCATCGATGGATACTTGGATGGGATATGATGCATCGCCCAATGTGTATACTGCATGTAGACACTAATAAGGCCCATCACCGATAAAATTGGTTTTCTTCGCGATGTCGTAATGTAGCCTAGCGAGTCAGTTCAATTTATATTAAATTTCTTTCTTTTTCAGCTGAGGTACTCGTTTTTTAGTGTTGTAATGTGCATGCTGCTACTTTGGTTCTCGCTTCTCTATTGGGCCCCATACCTTTGGGACAAGGATGACAGGGGTATTAACGCAATCAAAGCACCTTCTTTACCATCAAAGGCAACGACGGCGGCGCCGCCACCAGCACCCTAATAGACAGTATATTTTTTAGTTATTTACCGTCATCCATGTATCAAACACTAGTGAATCCTTAGACAGGATAGGACTGAGTGGCCCTCAGCGTCTCTTGACTTGAACCAATAATGGATGACGGCAAAAGTGTTATCCCCACTAATTTCTGTTGCTCTCCCTCATTTTCCTATTAGGGGTCATGGGTAAATATAAAAACGTACACCGTGAGTTCCCTGATCCATATTACTCCTTCCTTAAGGCTTAGTTTTAAAGTGTTTATCGTGATAATGTATTTACTAGAGAGCAAATACTAAGTAGAGTTACCTCATCGTGATTTCTATAGATAATCATGTGAAGCCAGGGGGGTAGCAGGAGGCATTACGCATCACAATAGTCACATATAAGTTAAATGTAAAAATCGTTTAGTTCGATTGCATTTTCATGTTTGTAGAATTTCTCAGAAATGGCGTCAGGATCACATTAAGGAAACGTATACTATGTTTCATACAACAACTTTATTTAGTATTTGCTTTATGTGTATAACACTTATGAAAATAATAGATAAAAGAGTATGTATGTATCGTTATGATATGATAGAATAATAAGAATTAACACTGGTAAAACAGTATTAATTTATTTTTAAATTAAAGCAGCGAGTTTAGGAGTATATTAATTTTTCTTGCATATTTTTTATGGTTTCAATTGTTATATTGTAAGGTCTTATAGGAATTACTTTATGGTTCTCGATATCAGAATATTTTAGTTTTTTTATTCTCTGGACCTAGGACCTATGCAAGTCTCTGGAAACAAAAGTTAAACTTATGTCATTTTGCCTTCTACATGATTTACAATTTGAAAATTCACAATCCTTTGAAAAAGAGGCGTGGCCCGTGCCGTGCGCCTACTGGCTTCACCCACCGGTGGGTGTAGGGGTAATTCCTGTTTACCCGTGTACCCACTGCGTCAAGGTTGGAATTAATTAGGTAATAAAATATCGATTCATTTTGTCCAGCGCGGGGCAGTGGTCCAACTGTTCTATCCAACTAGATGGACCATGGGTCTTTACTAGGGGCAGTTGTCCAACTTTAAAAATAGTTGGACTCGATAATGTTAAAATGAAAAATAATACGATAAGTCAATTGTTTGTTATACTGCTCAATATAACTCATTGGATTCGAAAAACATAATAAAGGTTTGTCCATGCAGTTATACCTACATAATTAAAAAGCTTTATTCTCACTAGTTTGATTAATTTGATCGACGGTCGACCTAGAGAGAGTATTTGTTCTCACTTGTTCAAGCCAGTGGGTGAACGGGTCAAGAGCCGAAAAAAGAGGATATAATATTAATATTCTTCTGGTTAGGACTATAATTTATTTTGTTCTTATGCTATTTTATCACACATTGTCTTATGACCTTAACATTATTATGTTTTTAAGGGATATAAGCGAATTCTGATATTATTATCATGAAGTAAGAAATGACATTAAAAATGAAATAAACTAAGAAAGCTTTCAGAATTTGTAATAATGTAAGTTTCAATCAGTGAAAGGAGTTAGTTTTTATTTTTATGTTGTAATGTACGCATTTTTGTTTGTTTAAATAAAAGTCCTGATGTTAAACAAACCGGTGTTTTATTTCATGTATTCCTATATATACCTACAACAGAAAAACAGGTTGACGTGGTCCGACCGGACCACGTTTTCAGAGGGTAATATACTCGTTTCGGGTGCGTTCACTAGGATCCCCTAACCCGATCCCCCAGGGGATCCCCGTGAACTTATAAGTTCATCAGAATCCCCTGAAACAAAAATAAGTAGGTATAAAAAGATGCTATCACACTGAGTCCGATTTATATCGTTAACACGCATTTAACACGAGTCCTATTTTTTTTAAACTTCAGATCAATAGACAATACTTTCCTACCTTCACTTCTTTCCCCGACGTTCATTTGTTTTCCCGACATTCATTTGTTTTCCCGAAATTAATTTGTTATACCGACGTTCATTTGTTTCCCTGGCATTCACTTGTTTTCCCGACATTCATTTGTTTTCCCGACATTCATTTGTTTTCGTGACATTCATTTGTTTTCCGGTTAAAATTTATTTTCCACTGTACCACCAAGGGAACAACCAAGGGTACACAGGAAAACAAGCAAAAAATACTCAGTGTGACATTGACTTTATGTAATTTTATTTAAAGGGGATTCTGATGAACTTATGAGTTCACGGGGATCCCCTGGGGGATCGGGTTAGGGGATTCTAGTGAACGCACCCCTCGTTTCATAGTAGTTAGACAAAATAGTTTGATCACGAGGACTCTATCCAAGCAGTTTAACCAACAGGAATTATTTTCCTCGTAGTCAAATCTGTTTGACAGAATAGTTTGTTTGACCACCCGGAAGAACCGTATAGCGTTTAGGAGGTATTCACGGTATTCAGGTACTTATTTGGCGTCCATTCCCAGTGTCCCCCGGAATCGTTGCACCGATAGCGCAGAGCATACCCTCCCCCCGCTTCATCTCGGGTCCGATGATCCACGTATTACATGCTGTATTACGTTGTAAAAAGCCTTTTTTGTCCATGGTCCAAGTTTTAAACATTGTGAAAGTCCAAAGTCTCATAATGTCAAGCGGTTTCAAAATGTCAAGTTCCGAGAATGTCAAGTTCCCGAAATTTCAATTTCCCAGAATGTCAAATTCCCAAAATGTCAAGCCACTGACCTCCATTATACAAGTATGGAGGTCTGTGTGTCAAGCAATTTCAAATTGAGGTCAGTGCATAGACGTAATGTTAAATAAATATTAATTCCATGGGTCAGTGTGTCAAGCGGTTTCAAAATGTCAAGTTCCCAGAATGTCAAATTCCCAACATGTCAAGCGGTTTCAAAATGTCAAGTTCATAAAATGTCAAATTCCAATATTGTCTGGTTCCCATAATGTCTAGTTCCCAAAATGTCAAGTTTTCAGACAATCTGGATCAAAGAACTCACTATGCAGCAATTTAAAAAAAATATTCTTCTACAGTCTGTTCACCACATGGAATTAATATTATCTATGGTTCACCATAAGTTGTACTTTAGCCGCTATATTGGCAGCATTGCCTACGCTTTGTAAATCTGTCAAAAAACAGATTGAAAGTTGAAAGTTTGAAAGTATTGAAAAACAATAGTACCAATATAGTGGCTAGAGGACTTCTTATCGTGACAAACTACACATCATTTATGTTACATAGAAATAAACATGCGTATTGTTATTTTCAATAAAAACGTTAGATTTTTTCCGAAATCATCCATATATCGGTAACTAGCGGCCGCCCGCGGTTTCACCCGCGTGGTTCCCGTTCCCGTGGGAATTGATCAAAATCCTTTCTTTTTTAAGATGTATTCTGCTATTCGGGACGGAAACAAATCCAACAAATCAAAAACCATGGCAATCGGTCCAGCCGGTCTTCAGTTATTAAGACTGTTGTAACAAACACGACTTTCTTTTATATACAGTCGTGGTCAACTAATTAGGGACGCTATATGACTAAAACACAAGATCGTCCCTCAAGTCCGAAAAAGAAATCTCTATGGAGCTTTGAAGCTTATAGTAATTCATAACGAGTAATTTGACTAGTATTCCAAATATTTAAAGGTCAGGAAAGCTAATAGCTAGTTGAGATCAATATTATTTAAATAAATAAATCCTTGTCACTTACACATCATTGACTTTATGGGTGGACAACTAATTAGGGACACGTAAAATTTTAACTGTAAATATAAATAAATGGTAATCATTTAAGTGTTTAGGACATAAAAAGTTTTCAATAATCAAAATAGAATATAAAAAAAATCATTAAACGTATTTTTAATACCTAGTATGGTTGTTTTTGTTGGTTATAACCATTTGACATCAACGCACCATCAATGCAATCAAATTATTACAGGTTTTCAAAGAAATATTATTCCAAACACCTTGAAATGTCCCGTAATGCTTATTTTTAGTGCCAGTACGTTGAGCTGCACTTTCTTCTTCGCTTCATACCATAAGTGCTCTATCGGGTTTAGGTCTGGGCTGTTGGCGGGCCAATCTACTACCAACACTGACTGTTGCGCTAGGCACGATTTAACAGAGTGCGCGGTATGTTTTCGGTCGTTGTCGTGTTTAAACCGTCCAATAGACTGGTAAGACTTCTTCAGCATACTATAGCATCGTTTCCTTCAATATTCCTTTGCATTGGAATTGATCAAATTTACTTTCAATTATTTTTATAGGCCCCCCTCTATGTCTAGAAAAACAGCCCCAGAATTGAATATTGTCGCCTCCATGTTTCACCTGCTTTTTCGTGTACTTTGGATTAATTTCGGACTTTATAAGTCATTGCACGTATTGTCTGTATTGTCTGCCATCGAATGAATTAAGATTTATACTGGTCTCGTCAGAAAACCGCAAATTTCTCCATTGAGCAACAGTCCAATGTCCATACTTTCTTGCAAACGCCAACGGGCTGTTTTTTTTTGACATGGAGTAGGATCTATAAAAATAATTGAAAGTAAACTTGATCAATTCCAATGGATTGAATTGAATATTGAAGGAAACGATGCTATTAGTTTGCTGAAGAAGTTTTACCAGTCTAATAGACGGTTTAAACACGAGAACTACCGAAAACATACCGCGCACTCTCTGAAATCGTGCCTAGCGCAACATTCAGTGATGGTACTAGATTGGCCCGCAAGCAGCCCAGACCCAAACCCGATACAGCATTTATGGTTTAAAGCGAAGAAAATAGTTGCAGCTCAACATACTGCCAGTAAAAGTCAGCTTTTACGGGACATTTCAAGGTATTTGGAATAATATTTCTTTAGACACCTGTAATAATTTGATTGCATTGATGCCGCGCTTATGTCAAATGGTTATAGCTTAAAAAGACAACCATACTGATTATAAAAAATACGTTTAATGATATGTTTTGTATTCTATTTTTATGAATGAAGACTTTTTATGTAATAAATACTTAAATAATTACCAGCTTATTCATATTTACAGTTAAAGTTTTACGTGTCCCTAATTAGTTGTCCATCCCTAATTCAATTGTGTAAAAGCGGCAATGATTTTTTTATTGAAAAAAAAAAGTTTGGCACCTGCTATTTTCTTTCCTGACCCTAAAATATTTAGAATACCAGTCAAATTACTTGTTATCAATAAGTACAAGCTTCAAAGCCTCGTAGAATATTTTTTTCGCACTGAAGAAACGATCTTATGTTGAAGTGATAGAGTGTCCCTAATTAGTTGACCACGACTGTATATAGATTTAAAAAGTTGAGTGTTTGCGATTTGCGTAGCCTCGATTACGAAGGGCTTAATGGGACAAGTCATAGAAAACATAAGTATGGCAAACGAAGCAGAGTCGACGCAACTCACGCAATCCTAATGGGGCATCACCCTTTTTTTCGGAGACGAATACGTTTATGCACTATAACCACAGGATAGCTAGACCTGCGTCCGTATGTGAGACTCGAGACTAAAGCGTCCACTACCCACTAAACGCCGCCGGTTGTAACGAACACTCCTACCTACTTAGATTTTTATTCTTGTTAGGCCAATAATTACTCGTCTATAACCTACGTTGTTATTTAACGCAGTAGTAACTCAAGTTCTATAAGGCTGTGATAGAGATTTATAAGAAATCATGGAGAGCCTACAATTTTTCCTATAACCCTGAAATCTTATGGATACAAGACAATTCTATTTATAAGTACTTACAACTACCTATAGTGTATTAGAGAATACTATATTCGATCGATTTGTCCATCACAATGGGGCGTTTTATCTTAATAAATAGAAAAGTGAGACAACCGCATTTATCCCTACTAAAGTAAAGTTCAAAAGATAATAAAATCTTCGAATCCTACCAATGGTATATGCTAATTTATTCTAGATTGACAATACTATCGATTAATTCGATTATAATAAATTATATTGAATAAAGTAAGAATCGATATTATCGATTACATTGATGTCGTTTAGGTACACTCTCGATTATCATAACGGTTGTCATTATTTGAGCTCCAATTGCACCATCGATTAATAATAATCAATGGACAATCAATTTCACGGCAACACTATTAGGAACTATTTATCTATTTAAGATTTAAGAATCTCCTTTATTTTCTTAGTAAATGCGAATATCTGTGATGAACAATAAAACCATTTTTTACTTGCTTGTAAATAAAATAGGCCCTTTGTCTCCGTATATTTATCTATCTGCATGTATGTTAGCCTGTAATATATTTATTATTATGGTCATTAGTTTCTTAAATTTGTGTTATTTAAGATAAGCCGGTTATTATTATTATTGTTATTTGGCAACTCTGTATAGTGATGAAATGAACCTAACTAGCAAACATCATAGAAGTACATAAACCACATCAAGTCCCGTTCCCTTTTGTCTAGGAATTTAATTTAATCCCAATGATATTCTATCTATGAAAATTAACATAATATTTAAGTATTGAATCTTGATGAACGCACTGGTCTTTCGTAGTACACTTATTATGAAAGTAATTCTTTATTCTAAGTTCTCCGTTTATTCGACATCATAGGTAATGTATTTTCATATTTATAACCAATGACATGTATGTACACTAATTTTAGATTTTTTGTGCTAAGTCGAGAGATACCAATAACAAAATTACTCTATAATTGTCTATGGATCCTCCCCGCCTATACCTCTTAAGTGTTTATTTTATCAAATATGTACATTATTTACTAAATTATTCAGGACTTTTTTATGAATAAAATTAATTTATTTACAAGTGATCTTGGTAACACTATTATTTTATCTATGGCATCATCGATTGTTAGTCTTTGCTTCATACGATGCTCCAAAATTATAAAAGGTAATGTCAAATGTCAATGTGACACTTTGAAAGGTATTCTATTATAATTACAACAACAACTTTCTTTGAAAATAAATTTGTTTGAAGTGAAAACCAATGATTCGAAGGCATTAGAATGTACCACCAATTTCCCAAGGATATCTACAAGGAATATGACCAACTCAAAGGTAATCGCAACAATCTTAACTAGTCTCCGTGCCCTATCTTTTTGTCTCGTCTATTATCACATCGTAATCAAGTACAATTAAATTAAATTATAACGATTGAATCTTTGTTCCAATGAGGTTGATCTGTTACACGGTTTCTCTTTCACACCCGATTGGGACGAGCCAGTGCCAGCCTTGTGGCTATTGACCAGCCCATCCCCGGGTACAATGGGGCATCACCCTTACTGTGAGAAATAATCGAGACCAACTAGACTACTAGTACTAAAAGCAAGCAAGCACAAATTTGCCAAGATTTGAAATAAAAAATATAAGCTTTAATTATTATGGACGCTGAGACGAAAGAATCATCTGAACCATCTATAGGGATAGAATCACACGATCCGTTAGTAATATTTTTACATTTTGCTCGATGATTAATGCTTGAAGAAGGCATATTCATTGACTGACACTTTATTGGAAAGCCTTAGATTATGTTATTATTCTGAGAGGAAAGCATTGTGTAAAGTGAGGTAGTCACTATCACCGACAATCTTTCTATAGGTAAATGCACGTGCACTATTAATGTGACAGCACATTGAGCGACGCATTCTACTTGAGCGTCCGTCTATGAAGTAGTCTCAGTGGCCACTTAGCATCAGGAAGGCTGCGTGTTAGTCTACGAAATCTGTAATATAACAATTCTTTTAGCGAAGACGATTCTCCTTTAACGATGCCCGAACGGATGTATTACTTTATACGCACATGCTGGCGTGGACTAGTTTGTGTCCTAGCGCCAATAATTCTGATCCTCATTCTTATTCCTTTTCCTCCAGAGGTAAGTCAAAAAAGTATTTTTTGTTAGTGATTTGTTTATCAAACCAGTAATGAATTAGTAATCGGTTATCTTTTCATTTTAATTAATTATCGATCATGGAAAATAAAAAAAATATACTTTTAATTTCTACTTCAAGGTCATTGCAATAATTTCCGTTGTTTTCAAAAATGTAAAGCTTATTTTTAATAATGTACTTTTTGGTTCAAATGCTATTAGGATACGACCTTTTTGCGTCGACAGTAATTATACTAAATCTATGGTGATTATCTCAGTGATTATTAACATATTGTACAAACAGATTTGCTATTGGTTGCTAACGTTACGGACAAGCGCAGTTGACGTCATTTTTCGCTCAATTCCAAAAGGTATTATACTAATAGCATTTGAATCGAATAATACAAGATCTTGACGATTCCTAAATGCTGTTTCTTCTTTTCAGGACTATCAATGGTGCGCATACAGTCTTTGTCTTATGGCCGTATATTGGGTCACTGAGTGTATACCTTTAGCCGTAACATCTTTTTTACCGATTCTAATATTCCCCTTGACCGGAATCATGGGCACGACTGAAACATGTAAATGTTACATGAACGTAAGTTGGTATAATTAAATGCCCCACGTATGTAGTCAAATTGAATCATTATGACAAGGTTGAGGAATTGGCTTGGCTATCAGTTTGCCTAAGCATTGCTAACTTTTTTGTGCTACATCAGTTAGCAGTTAGGTACCGAACTGGAAAACACTGGAAAACGCTACCGTAAGCTATTTCAATAACAAACATCGAATTTAACAAAAAGTGTTGCTCAGTGTATTGCCAGACTCCTTAGATTTAAAGGAAAATGCAGGTTTTTGTGTGTAGCACACTTAAAGATTTTGTGATCTTTAAGTGAAACTAAAGAATACTCCTGAATAAAGTTTAATTAATTTAAAATAATGATGATACACTTGGCGCTGGCCAGCCCGTTCCTTTGCTTGAACTTGGCTTTGACACGCTGCCGCGTGTCTAGATAGTCGTTTCAGATTATTATTGGCCATAGGGCTTTTGTTATAAACTGAACTGTTACAGTTTATCATATTTTTAACTGGTTCTTTGCCTGAAGTTATGACCACTTTAAGAGCATGCTGAAGAAAGTGTTTAAACAAAAGTGTAATTAAAAACTAAAACACGTAAATGTTAATTGATTATGTGATACAGGATACTATCCTGATGTTTCTTGGAAGCATGATCCTTGCCTGTGCGGTGGAACAATGTGGCCTACACAAACGTTTAGCGTTAAGCGCTATAAGGGCAATCGGATATTCTCATTATAGGTACGTGTACGAAAAAAAGAGTACGATGTATTATAGTTAATCATATTGATAGAATGAATAATAATGTATAAGTACAATTGACATTAAAATCTATGAACGGACGGCAGGCACAAATTGTTGTAGAAATAATATGACGCCTTTGGGTAGTCTGATGTGTTGTCGACTGTACCTAAATAACAGCGGATAAATTTAATCGATCCACGATTACAGTAGGTTTATGTGTCTTTTACTGTATCTAAAAAAATATTATTATAAGGAGGAAAGATTTGATTGTTTGTTTGAATTGAATAGGCTCCGAAACTACTGAACCGATTTGAATAATTCTTTCACTGTTGGATGGCTACACTATCCCCGGTGAACATAGGGTACTTTTGATCCTGGAAATATCCCCTATATTTCCAGGATCAAAAGCACCCTAAGGGGGTATATTTGAAAAAAAAAATTACGCGCGGGTGAAACCTCGGGCGGTAGGCTAGTATATTATAAAATTCAAACGTGTCTTTCTCCAGATTACTGTTTGCCATGTGTTTTATTACTATGTTCATTTCGATGTGGATTACCAACACAGCAGCAACTACTATGATGGTGCCCATCACTTTTGCGGTCTTAAAAGTTTTTGAAGACGTAAGTACAAAAATTACTTTGAGTAATGAGTATTATTTAAAACTGAGCAAAATTATTTATGCCTTATCACACTGTTTTGGTCGTCAATGTGAGTTATGTTTTCATGTATCTCGCAGAACAAAGATATGACAACTTTGATAATTTTAATCTAGTTAGTATGAATAATGAATTAAAAAAGTGAAATCATTTGCAACTGAAAAGAAACAGCTTCTTTTTTGCAGCAAGGCTTAATACAAATCTACGAAACAAACGTTAACGGTGAAACTGTAGCATCAGATATTACGACATGCTACTTCTGCGCAGTTACATTCTCTGCAACTATTGGTATGAACTTGGAAATATTTTTATTAGTTTATACTTTGATTAATCTTTTCGTCCTACTTATGATATATTTTGAAACAGGTGGCATTGGAACTTTAGTGGGTACAGCAACTAACTTAGTTTTCAAAGGTTTATTTGCTCGGTAAGTGTACCTACTTTATTTTGTGTCCTCTCTTTTTCGCTTTAAGAAAGCAAAAGCTAATAGATTGGACATGGACACACATTATAAGTACGAGTTAGTGATCTCAAACTTAGCAATGTATCAGTAATCTGCAACTAACTTTCTCCAACTTGGAAAATCAAACCCTACCATGGTTGGTTGGTTGTATATAGGATTTCCTTCCGAGTCCTACTGACTAACTGCTATTCTTCTACTCGTACGAACATACAAATTTGTATCCATAATATTCAGATGTTGGCTTGACGCTACTCAATGATCGGGGCAAAAAAAGTGATAAATATGATTGAATTCGGTTCCTTGAAGGGCTCATCAAAATAAAGTTTTATGCAACAACATTAAAGAAGTTTTATAATGAAGTGTCACCTATTGGGAAAGATCGTTGTGACCAAGATTTAATACGCGTCTGTTAGTCATCAAAAGTAGTATATAAATACTAACAATTAAAATGAAATTAGTAATTATTTAACAGAATGTACCCATCTGCTCCGGAATATTTGTCGTTTCCAAAATTTTCAGCATTTGCTGTCCCGTACATGTTGATAATGGAAATGGCAATCTACTTATATTTGCTGGTTGTCTACTTAGGATTTTTGAGGCAAGTGTCAAATTGTTTTCTTGTTCTTTGTTCTAACAATCTTTTTACTTCATCTTAGCCCATACTATTATTTATTATTTACCCATTTTCAATTCCACTTTATTTCAGATCAAAAAGTAAAAGGGCAGAAAAGGCTACAATTACGCCAATAGGTATGAAAGCTGCAAAAGAGGCAGTTGACGAAGACTGGAAGAAGTTAGGATCTATTACGTTTTGGGAAATCGTAAGGATCTTTTGTAATTTAAAAATGTTTTTCTATTTGATTTTTTAAACCGTGATTCGTTAAAAGTTGGAATATCTTAGGTACCATAATATAATATTGTTTTAGATGGTGATCATATTATTCTGTATCGCAATTTTTATGTTCTTTTCAAGATCTCCCCGAATCTTTTATGGATGGGGAGACGCTGTTTCAGATAAATTCAATTTGGATAATAATAAATTGTAAGTAGTACTTTAAAAGTAGGTATATTTTGATGTTTCAAACAAGAACTTTTAAAGTTAGAATTTTAAATGATAAAGGAGACACACCAAACGATTTTTCATTAATTATCAGGGAGTCTGTTTGGAAAAAACTTAATAAGATTATAAATAAACATTGGACATTATTCACACAAACGCCACCTAGACCTAAACTAAACATTAGTGTGTGCTATGTGTGCCAGAAAACGGATAGACATTACTTATATCCTTTTTTTTTGTAAATACATACAAATTATACATAGAAACACCCAGACCGATGCAAATAGACATGTTCATGCACACAAATGTTTGTACCGTGCGGGGATCGAACCCGCGATCTCTGATTTAATAGCCGACTTCTCGACCATACACCAAATGGCTCGTCTTTCAAAAAATTTTAATAATGTCATAAAATTGTTTTTTGATTAAATTATGGGGTACAATACAACCAATGATGTTTTATGCTATAGATATGTTACGTTCATAGTAATTACGATTTAAATCTGTTCCCTTGCACACATTGACAAATCGACGGCCCCCCCGAATAAACGTGCAAAGGAAATTCATCAACTTTTCAGGAGAAATTAAAAACGTAAAAATGTGAATATTTCAACGTGGTATTTAAATATGCCTGTACAATGTATGACGAAAACAAAGAAAAAAAAATTAGGTATTAGAATAAGTCACAACAATATTAAAAATATTTATAGTTTTCATGTAAATCGGAAAAAATCCTTTTAAAATTATATTCTAGTGTAGTAGAAACATTCCTGATCGAGTAATAGTCCTTTGCACGTTTATTCGTGTCAATAGGTAAGAAATATATAAGTGTATGTGCACTGTACACCGCACGCCTGACCGGCTGTTCGAACGTGCAATGTCAATTCGCAATACTCCCCGCACCCCTCCATAACGTGTAATGAATGATTGCGATAGTTTTTGGTTTTGCTTTTCACACGAAGAAACGTGTAAACGACATAACGTTAATAATCGTGTATAAAACTTGATTGCGAGGTATAATACACCAATATTCGGGTAATGTTTTTACACGGTTTTTCCCTAGAAAAAACAAATTTGAAGCTATACCTTCGGTGTTTATTGTTAAAAAATTACCAAAAAATTCAAGAAGGTGCAGGGCTTCGTCCCGCATCCAAAGAAGCAAAAAAAATTTTTTTGTGCTATAGCTCTTGCACGTTTATTCGGGGGGGCCGTCGAAATATAACTGATAAGTAAGACAAAAGATACGAAATAGCACGCAAATGAAAGAGATAGATATAATTTGACGTATGACGCAGACTGTTAAAAAACCTCCCAATTGGGTCTTTTTTGAGTCTTCAAAACGCGAGCGCTTATAACATATTATCTGCTTTTGTTTTTATATAATATCAGTGGGTACAACTATTATACAGCAGTTTCAATCCATTTAAGTTTTCTCATTTGACTATTATTTATACTTCATGTAGTGGTTACAAAGTTTAGAGCATTAAAAAGTTGCGTAGTGACGAAAAAACTTTACAGATCATACCATTTGTAGTACTTAGAAGTTAGAACTAGTTAATAATTGTGAACTTAAATGTATCAATCAAATTGTGAAATGTTTTAGTGTTCAAGATTCATCTGCAGCAATGCTTATTAGCTTTCTCATGCTGCTGCTACCAGCGAGTTTGCTGATTTTAAAGAATTTTACTGCGACGGGTAATGTTCAATAACATATTATTTTATAAAGCAATAGGTATAAATGGTGGAAAATATTGGGAACTGTTCAGTAGCAGCCACCATTAGCCAATTAGCATACGATAACTAAACTAAATAATGTCCAGAGAGATAAATTAATTCTTTTTTTTAATATACATGTAACTGTGGTGTACCCTTCTTGTTTTATCGCTGGGTTTTTTTTTAATACTAGTTCAGTTGTCAGACAGACACGCAACCTGATAGTAAGCGGCCACTGCGGCCTTTTCTACTGAAGGACACTTTGCCTGGAAGCGTCGCTTAATGTGCTGCCAGATTGTAGGCTCATTTGATTTGATCTTCGAGCCTTTGATTTCAAGTGTACTGGCCCTCACATTAATATTGCCAGAACACAGCCAGAGCTGTTATGGCGGCAGATTTCACCTGTGGGGGTGGTAGCTAGCCAGTCGGACTCTGAAAAAGCCCTACCACCAACCAGATCCAAGGCGGGAATCGAACCAACGACCTCCGTGTTTTTATACCCAAGTGGCTTAGCCACTATTCCACGGAGGCGGTCAAACGGCGGTGGGGTGGTTCAAATATTCCTGTATTTAATATCCTATGGCACTAAATACAAATAGTTTTATTTACCCCGAGTAGTGGCAGAATTAATATTCGTGGTAGTAGATGGGAATCATCTTTTTTGAACAAAGCAATAATTGGATATTGGTCATCTTTACATTGGGTTACGTAATTATTTCAATGTTTCAGTTGATGAATTACCAAAAACGTCTGTACCATCTGTTCTTGATTGGAGAACAATGAATAACACAATACCTTACAGCTTCATGTTTCTGTTAGGTGTGTATTATTTCCTTGAGATATTTCGTATAGTAATAGGAGATGTCAGATTTTTTAAGGAAGCAATGTTGATCTCATGGCTTTAAGTTGCAGGGCAAATTATTTCTTATATATTGTCTTAAAAATTATTACTATCTGTGGATCAGTTTTTCTAAGATAAAATGTGTCTCAGTTAAGAGTTTTTAATGGAATATGCCGGAACGATGAACTTCTAGGACATTCTGGAATAGTTTAATTATCGTTTAAGTATATGTAATTTTGAAAACCTATTGGTTTTAGGCTCATTTCAGTTCCGTTTTTTCTGTGTCCAGGTGCCGGATTTGCTCTCTCTCAAGCAGCAAAAAAGGAATATACTAATTTAAATGGAAAAATAGGCGAAGTGTTGAAGAGTCTGAGTAATTTGCCAAATGCTTTGATCATATTTATCATCATTTTGTTCACCATCTTCCTCACTAATTTTGCATCAAACGTTGCCATTTGCAACGTTGTGTCTCCAATAGCAATGCAACTGGTAAGTAAGCAACATTAATTTACTACCAACGGTCCGCGTCGTTTGATTTGCACAAAATAACCTTTGTGATTAATATCCATAGAAATATAGTATTAGTAATAATAGCTCAATGTTAATATCACAAGACCGACAAACTTATCTGTTCCGGTGGCCAAAATTGGAACTACGTAAAATGCAATGCAAAAACGATATTTAATGACAGTTCTAAATAAACAGTAGCGACGCCGCCACCGGAACAGATAAGCTTGTCGGTCATCATGTTCCAACATTTGTTTTAAACAGTACAACTTGTTTTTGCATGCGTGCAATGGTAACAAATATTTTTTATAGTTATTCGAAAACTTTTTCTTTTACAAAATATTATAGTTTTATACGAAATATTATGGTTAAAAATCGCCTAATACACCGTAGGTTTAAGTAATAGGTACTATGTTCGAGGCTAGATAGTGCCGTGTGAATAATGTCCTATGATAATGATTATTCTTACTTAGTCGTTAGATATCAAGTTCGAGGTCAGATTTAAAGGGCGTAATTAAGAGCGCTTGAACTTTGAAATGGAATAAAACAACCTGTTAAGGATGAATAATAATATTGCCACAAATTTCACTTACTCATTTCTTCCCAGTGTCCCTCAGTGGAGGCCAACGGGAAGATTTCAGTAGCGTTGTCCCTGTTTGTCCCCCACTGGTGGACATATCTTTTTTCCCAATGTCCACCAAGTGGTGGACAAATAGTGGGGCACATCGGCAGGGCCTGATTTACCCATAGGCTAATTAGGCTGCAGCCTAGGGCGCGAGGATCGAGGGGGGCGCTGAATTCGTGTCTTCGTATGCACTAATCTAGCATCATTGCATCTACCCTATTTATTTCAACTAGACAAGACATTAAAACTAAATGTGTGCTTGAGAGTCCCTGATTTTAAGATTAAATTTTGAAATTCCCATACAAATTAATCTTCACGTAAACGCGCGTTTCTGTGAGGCGAATTCAACAAAAATCGCACCGCACACTACAATAGGCACTCCTCAGCGCAGCAACAGCTCCTCAGCTTGCCGCGCGCAATGAGACCGGCTAATTTAACGGAGGAAGAGACAAATGTACTGAAATACGCCTGAGTGTAAGCGAGTAAAGTATATTCAGCTCAATTTGCAACCCAGCGACGCGGCACACACACGTCCGACGTCACTTATTTTACCCTTATACGATTCAAAATTATATGGCCAAATCTGACGTTTACTGTGTTGTCAGCTTTTCATAAAATATAATTAGTGCTGTGATAAGTGAATGAACCAAAAAAAATCGATTATCGTGGCAACCATCGATTATCGACGATAAATTATTCGTATTTTTGTACTTTTTATAAATAGTTGATTTTTATTGACAACCTTCACTTTTATTTGGTTCTAATGAAATAATTATTACACAATTATTATCCCTACAACATAAAAGCACGAAAAAGGCTTTTGTATAATCTAAAAATAATTACTTAATTACTATAATTTTCAAATAAATTATTAATCAGTTGCAAAAATGTTTCACTGTTTCAAATGTTTTCTCTAGAGTAAATATTTAAAAAACTCAAGTCGATTCAATGGCAATGGAAACTAAGTTGTCTATAGCCCTTAGGCCGCGTGGTCCGACCGGCTTGTCCGATCAATCGGACCACTATGTTTTTGTTATTTCCTGCTGGTTCGATTGATCGGACCATCAGGATTTTTCTAATCCTTGTAGTCCTACTATCGGACTAACGACATTTTAAAAGTTCATCTTGTGCGATCGCTCGAACCACGAGACTTTTAAAAATCCTCTTAGTCCGACCACACTTCTTCTATCTTTCCTACTGGTCCGATCGATTTCAAATTGTGAGACCATAGCGAATTTGTGAGTACAAACAACTTCAACAACAATAAAGCAAACAAGAGTTGAGTTTGTGCTTTGTTTTTATTAGGTACGCTGGATTAGTACGACAATATGGGCCGGTTTCACCCTCCTGATTAGTAGATAGTTTATCTGACAGATTTTTGACATGATATTTTTGTGAAAAACTTGTTACAATATCTGACGGATCGGCTCTTTGCCACTTATCAGAAGGTAGTGAAAATGGCCCTACCGTATTTTGGTTCTGAATAATCATTACAATTTTTATGTTACGTAAATAAATAACAAGACGTAACTAACAAACTTACACGATTTTCAAATATAAAAAAAAATTGCAACTTCTTATGGATTTTATGATCTTCCTTTTGTTATTAAAAAAAATCCCAAAAAAAAATGATTTTAAGAATTTTCCAGACGCATTTATAATTGTTATATTAGTAAGATTAATTTAATAAAAAAAAAATCCTTTAAACCATCACTCCTTTCTTTCTTATGTTTTTATAATATTAATTTGTTTTAAAAAAAATACATGACTAAAAAAATACTTTTTACTTTCTTTTGTCTTTATAATATTCATTTTAAATAAAAGAACAAATTTTTACTACTTGCTTTCTTTTGTTTTTACAATCTTCTGTTATTTCAAAAAAAAAACGAAGACAAATATCGTTGCCCGATCAATCGAATTAACAGGAAAAAAAAAACGACCTAATTGTTCGATCAATCAATCGGTCTATAAGGAAATGAATAGTCCCAGTAATTCGATAATCGGACCACGAGAACTTTAGAGTTCGATCAATCGAACCAACAGGAAATAAAAAACATGGTGGTCCGATCGATCGGACAAGCCGATCGGACCACGCGGCCTAAGGGGTCCATAGAAACTAAGCCAATACAAGTCATGCTGCCAAACACGAGATGGATTTGGTTTACTACTTGGTAGCCTGCAGTCACTTGTCATGGTTTTGGTCTTATAATAATGCGTGAGGTTGCAGATCGATTTGAACACTTTTATGTAGTATTGAACCATGTTAAAATTTTCATAATACTACTCTACTCAGTTCCTACTTTTAGACCCGTCCGTAACACACCTGGAGGGGGCGCGTCCTCATAATTAGCCTAGGGCGGTCAGAACTCTTAATCAGGGCCTGCACATCGGGAATAAACGGTTTAAGTGAAATTATTTATGGAATATAATTTTAGCCAAATGACCACCGCGATTCCGCTGAAGGTGTAGTTACTGTATATCTATGTCACTAAGATTTCTTGAAATTATTTTCTTTTTCAGGCTATAGAAATCGGTCAAAACCCTCTGTGGTACAACATAGCTGCTGGATTCTCTGCTTCATATTGCTTCTGTTTACCAGTTGGAACACCTGGCAATCTTGTGGTTCAAAGTGCTGCTGCGATACCTACGGGAAAAATGGTTAGTATGATTGAATTATAATGTTTTGTGTTCTTTCTATCCAAATGCTAGAAGTTTGTTGACACCGAATTAACGCTAATGTGACTCCAACCCAACCCAATTCTATTTTACTTGAGATGGATGAACTAGAGTGGTAATTTTAAGTAGGTTTGTATTCTGTGGTTAGGTATAGTAACATTGCATCATTGATAGGGCTGAGAAGCGATAAGACAGGCTGATGGTAAAAAATTACTATGCTTATCAGATGGCATTATTCCACTTTTCCCCACCAATGTTCGATATTGAGGATCGATTTAAATCGATTTTTAAGATGAAAGGAGGTATTTCAGAAGAAAATGTTGCATGACCTTTGTTGTTGCGGCAAACTTTTTCTAACAGATGGTTAATAAATTTACCCCATTTTCGGGGTAATTGTTGAGATTTAGGGGAAAATGTGAAAAATCAAAATATCAATTTAGGGACCAAAACAAGTATGAGGACCTGTCAAATGTCGTCTTTTGTTTTCATTTAAGCTCAAGTTTTAGTAAAAATCCGTGTGGATTGGAATAAAATTAAAAATAAATTTTATTCTACCAAAGGGATTTCCCCATACATTTTGTACCGGACTTAGAGCTTTATATGCTTCATGATTTCAACTATGTAAAAAGTTGCATTTGATGTCTTGC
The DNA here is from genome assembly GCA_949319885.1 of Mecyna flavalis. Classification (NCBI taxonomy): domain Eukaryota; kingdom Metazoa; phylum Arthropoda; class Insecta; order Lepidoptera; family Crambidae; genus Mecyna; species Mecyna flavalis. The sequence goes on along the minus strand of OX439435.1, from coordinate 7,115,205 downwards.
ATCCAAATGTCAATTAAAATATTTTTCAGATTAAAGCAGGAATCGGACCTACTATCATCACTATCATAATAACATGGATGGCAATTTATTATTGGGCACCAGTCATATGGCCTGATCTCAATATTACGCCGAATTGGGATTTGGACAAATAAAATGCTTAAAAAATTTAAGTTCTTTCATTGGTACTGTTGAATTCGCTTCGAAAGATTAATAGGTACAATTTAAAATTGGCTTAAGTCCTAAGTACACCCATTTTGAACTTTTTGGGTGACTCGACACTTAGCTGACTCGACACTGGTGACTCAACACTTTGCTGACTGGACACTTTGGTGATACGACACTTTGGGGGTTGTTCCACAAATCCCCATCTGAAATCCCCATTAATGGGGATTTCTGAACTCTTGGTTCACTAATCCCCATTGATGTCTCATGACGGGGATTTGTGGAAAAAAGATGTTGATAAAGTTCAGAAATCCCCATTACCTTAGAAATGAAATACAAAAACAAATAAAATAGAAAGTAATAATCAGAAAGTCATGAATAAAAAACAAGTGAATGTCGGGAAAAAAATGAATATCAGATAAACAAATGAATCTCGGAAAAACGGTGTGAATTGTGTTAAAAATATTAAAAGTGAAAACACTTAAATGCTTTTGCTGAAATATTATAGTAAGAAAACAATCCTATAAAGTGCCTTATTATAAGTGCAGCATAGTGTATTGTGGTGCAAGAATAAGTACCACACAGACCAGCGCGCGGTGAGTCGGCGGTCGGTCACTAACAAATGCGCCATCGGGCCAGTCAAGTAGTATTGACTTGAATATTTGTTTATACCAACATTAACGTTTACTCAACAAACAGGAAATGCTTGAGGTGCATAAACGCATTCTCCTCCGAAAAAAAGGGTGGCGCAGCCGTTGTTTTCAAGTTGCACTTGTGCTGCTTTGCCCTAGCTACCACCGGACAAAATAATGGCAAAGCCCTGACGAAGATGATCAAAACCACCGCACTAATAATTTAGTGGAATCCTAATCCTAATCTTATGAAAATCCTCACTTCGTTGGCAGAAATGAATTTCGGAGAAACATAATTAACATTATGGGGATGTCTCATTGTAAATGAGACAGTGTCAACAATTAATATATTAAAACCTTGACATTCTGGACTGAAATAGAGAAATTAGCTAAATAGAAAAAGAAAAAAACATTTTAAATTATTAAATATTTATTAAAAAATATTGTAACACTGCAAATCTTAACCTTATCTTATCAAATTCTAAATTATAATAATTTTAATTGTAAAAGCACAATAAAATTTAAAAAAAAATCATTGCGACTAACGATTCGAACTCTAGTGGAATTTGGATATTATAGTATAGGAGAGACTCGTACATAATACATTAGAAACACTAAACATACCTTACCGTAACAGCTAAGTTACAATATGCAGTCCACGATTAATTCTATAAGAGTACCTAGTGTTTTAAATAATAAATTACCAATAAAACATGCAATAACCTAAAAAGATTCAAAAGATAGAAAGTGGAGTTTTCCTTTAACCAGCCACCCAGTCTGGCGTCGAGTTCAATTCTGGCCAGACTATTGGTGCCCAGAAACACATAGCTATCCACGTTAATAAAAGTATTGCAATTGTAGGACCAACACCGGCTTTTACCTGTAAAGATATAGGCACTATTAAAAATCATTATTCCCTAAAAACAAATATTCGATTGCGGAAAAGATTTTCTAAATAATTTTATTTAATTTTCGAAAATGATTAATAAAACATCATAGACAATAATGGACACAGCGCAAATAACAGATCCCAACATAAACATAGCTTGCTACAATGGGTGCCAGAAAACGAATAGTGGACACTTTATTATAGATACCAGGTTTCCAATCTTCTTCGATTGTGCAATTAACTTCTTTGTTAATCTGATATTATGACTCTTTCGTACGCCTTATAATAAATTATGCTGAGAATGGATCTTTCAATAGATTTTCAATTTTGGTTAATAATGGTAATATCGTCGGCTAAGGTCGCAACCCACTTAACTCCCTCAGACCAAATTTTACAGGAGGCACAAAAAACTTCATAACTTTTTTATTTTTTCAAAGCTTGTCGATATTTTTTTACCAATAGACTATATTTAAGACTAGTTATCAGATTTTATGACATTTATTATGAAACGTTTCGTCAAATCTATAAAATATGGAGTTACGAGTTTTGGATCGAAAAATAGAAAACACAATATGGGAGTTATGAGCTTTGCTAAAAAGAATCTCTGTATCTTGAACTTTAATGTTATATTAGAAGTGTACAATAATGAACGTAGTTACGCAAAAAGGATCCAATTCACTTACAGTCATTTTTGAGATATTGACATTTGAAGTTACCTTGACAATTGCGTTACGGTGGCACTATGTTCAAAAATGTGGTCCGACCAGACATTCTGAGATAAGCTAAGCAAGCGATGTATTTTGCTGTTCTGAACGCGTGAGTAAAACTCCGGCGTGACAATTTTTTATAGTTACCGAGATATTTAAGTCCAAAGTCATAGGATTTTTTATATGTCGAAATCACAAAAATTAATATTTCTCAGAAAATGCTGATAAATTCTAATGGTTCACAGTTCAGGTGTATTACGCGTTTAAGCCCACGTTTAATAGGCTTTTTCACATCACCAAAACACAAGCGGAATCCGAGAAAATTCAACATTTCATGAAAAGCGTTATCATTTTTTTTCTTGACTGTGTCGCGTTAGTAGCACCCAGAAACTATTTACATTTATAACTTATTATGTTCCCTATTGCAACAAAAAAAAACAGCTTCTAATTCCATGGAGTATAACAGATAATCGTTTCTAAAATTTTTATCATCACCTGCCGTTTTTTTAAAGGCAATTATTTCAAACGGTTTTATCTTACTTTTCGGAAGGCGTCTCTTGATATTAATAAAACTAAATTAATGGTAAATAACCCGTTGTTTATTATAAAATCGTATTATATATCGATTTTGGTATACCTTACTTATATTATGAATGTGAAAATTTAGATGTTTGGATGTTTTATTTATTTCAAGAGACGCCTTACGGAAAGTAAGATGAAACCGTTTGAAATAATTGCCTTTAAAAAAACGGCAGGTAATGGTAAAAATTTTTGAAACGATTATCTGTTATACTCCATGGAATTAGAAGCTGTTTTTTTTTGTAGCAATAGGGAACATAATAAGTTATAAATGTTAATAGTTTCTGGGTGCTACTAACGCGACACAGTCAAGAAAAAAAATGATAACGCTGTTCATGAAATGTTGAATTTTCTCGGATTCCGCTTGTGTTTTGGTGATGTGAAAAAGCCTATTAAACGTGGGCTTAAACGCGTAATACACCTAAACTGTGAACCATTAGAATTTATCAGTATTTTCTGAGAAATATTAATTTTTGGGATTTCGACATATAAAAAATCCTATGACTTTGGACTTAAATATCTCGGTAACTATATAAAATTGTCACGCCGGAGTTTTACTCACGCGTTCAGAACAGCAAAATACATCGCTTGCTTAGCTTATCTCAGAATGTCTGGTCGGACCACATTTTTGAACATAGTGGGTGGACGATATAAACGACAGGTTTGTAAAAACTGTCTACTCGGTGGGAACTAAATAAACCTCAGAAACTAACTGATCACACCCTTAACCTAATGGGCTCATGGCTGAGCGTCGTACTATGCTGCTGCATACTCCTGATGACGATGAGGCATGTTGGCAGCTCAATAGACGGATTTTTATATCCCTGCGAAGTGCGACACGATATCCGAGACTTTAAACAAGTCGTATTGAAGACGCAAAAGACCGGAATAAAGGCTCCAAAGCGTTTGCAATAGACTTGTATATTGGGCAAAGTCAGCTAAGAAAGCTAAAAACTGAGGACGGCCGGATGGTGGCTACAAAGTCTGAGGTTTTAAGGGAGATCGAGAGGTTCTATGGACAGCTATATACCTCGGTGTCAAAACCTGTCAATAACTTGGCTAAAGACCTAAGCTTGTCACTAAACTAAAGACATTCCGGGCATCAGTTGGGATGGCTTTGAAACAGCTTAAGAACAACAAAGCGCCGGGTGAAGACGGTATTACTTCTGAGCTCCTGAAAGCAGGTGGAAAACCCGTGCTGAAGTTGCTTCAGAAGCTTTTTAATTCCGTCTTGCACGGGGGTGTCACGCCACAGGCATGGAACAGAAGACGTGTGGAAGAGCTCTTTTTCAAGAGAGGAGAAAAAGAGCGCTTGAAGAATTGGCCTATCTCGCTGTTGAGCCATGTATACAAGCTGTTCTCAAGGGTCATCACGAATCGTCTCGCACGCAGATTTGATGATTTCCAACCTACCAAACAAGCCGATAACCGAAACGGGTAGCATAGACCACAAACACAAGCTGCAGCAATTATACAGAAGACCGAGGAGTATAATTTTCCATTGTGCTTAGCGTTTTTGGACTATGAGAAGTCCTTTGACTCGATCGAGACATAGGCAGTGTTACAGGCTCACTCTACTGTTAAAAATATAATTCCTAAAGCTTTCGAAGGGGTGTGGCTAGTGGTCTTGAAAAAGCGAAGGTAGAGTGAGACCCCCGTAACCCCATACATAATTATTTGGTTACGTCCCTGTATCGCAACGACTCAAAAGCCGACGAAGCTTTCACAGGAGGGTTGAACCAGTTTTCACTGATGATCCGTCCTTGGTAACTTAAAAGTTTTACTATTAGATGCGTTCAAATTTGCACTATCTAAAAATATAAAAATATATTTTGACGTAAAAATGGAGTTAAGAGGTTTGCGACCTTAGCCGACGATATAAGTTTATTTCACTTGTGTTCCTTAGATATGATAACCTGGTTTATCTTTAATAGTTTAGTTTTCTATACCTAATTTCCATAGTTTATTACTCGTTTACAACAGCTAATAAATAGAATAATTACTAAGATATAAAACAAAGTCACCATTTTTATGGTCGGAATTTTCGCAGCACTTTGCACAATTAGATTTCCAGGAGTCCCCACGGGAATCATCAAGCAATATGAAGCTGAAAATCCAGCAGCGATGCAGTACCATAGGGGATTTCGCTTGATCTCTTGAGCCTAAAAAACAAAATGGTAGGATACGATTAACTTGATTGATGACATGAAAATCACCTGCACTATTAACGCACATAGGAATATACTCAAATCCGAACATCTTTCCCTTTTTAATAACTGAGGTAGCGTTTGAGACCATTAGATTACTTAAAAATTAAAGGTGTATTCCAAAATTTGGTTTGACCGCCTCCGTAGAACAGTGGCTAAGCCGCTCGGGTATATAAACACGGAGGTGTTAGGTTCGATCCCATCTTGGGTCTGGTTGGTGGTAGGGCTTTTATTTTTTATAGAGTCCGACTGGCTAGCTACCCTCCATAGGTGAAATCTGCTGCCATAACAGCTTTGGCTGTGTTCCGGCAGTATTATTTTGGGAGCCAGTACACTTGCAATCAAAGGTTCCAAGATCTGAAAAGCCTAAAGTCTGGCAGCACATTGAGCGACGCTTCCTGGTGAAGTGTCCCTCAATAGAATAGGCCGCAGTGACCGCTTACTATCAGGTGGGCTGCGTGCCTGTCTGCCAACTGACCTAGTATAAAAACAGAGTCCAAATAAAAGCCTCGGTACTGAATGGTCAACTTTCTTACCATTTGCATGCAGAGTGGTACCATCACATTTGCAACGGCGACATTCGACGCAAAGTTAGTGATTAAAATGACGAAAAAAATGATAAAAAATATAACCAGAAAATTCGGCATATCTTTCAGCTGTTTTAACTGTACTCCTATTTTGTCATTTAACCCAGAAACTTTAGCAGCTTCGGAAAGCGCAAAACCACCTCCTGCAAAATACATCAAAATTTAATTTTCTATACGTCTATTCTAATACTACTAGTATGAGGTCCCACTGCTCTGCTGCTGCTTTCAATTTGTGAAATTATTATCTTTCAAAAGTAAAATTCATTAAAAAAAACATAGTTGCAAGTTATATTAACGAATTAATTATACCAATTTTTTTAATTGCGGATAACTTTATATAGGCAACCTATCCCTAATCCATTGTAATTATACAACATTGGTAAAACATAATTTTTCACACTACAAAAAAAAATTAAACAATTTAAAACTTCCAGTTACAGGGTAAAACCATTTGAATCTCGTCATATTATTATTATGCTAAAATAATTGTTTTCTTGTGTAGAACAAATATTATAATATGAGTTGTACAAATTGCAATAAATAGGAAAAATTTATCTGATGGTATTTCTTTAGTCGTAGTAGTTTAGCAAGAATCGTCTTTTTATATAATGAAATAAAATATTATTTCAGTTGCTTTTTGGGCGTAAATTCGTCCGTAAAACGGTTCGGTTGAAGAAAAAACTTCAACGTTAAAGTTTGCATGTTTTACTCGCTGAAGCTCAATAAAAAATCTGTCTATCCAACGATAAAATATTAAACTTAAAGAACTCTAGAAAATTGGTTTTTAGAAACCTCACCCAGTAAGAACATAAAGCTGTAAGGCAATGCAGCGTTCAATTTTCTCCAGTCCAATACCGATGAAATTCTACCTGGCAAATCCTTCGTATCTGAAATTATATACAATAGGCTATACTTCCACCCGCGGTTTCGCCCGAAGCTCTAGCTCGCTTGCGGGTGACCTAGTCTTAACCAAGTATATTATATTGATGATGAGATTTGTGTTAGGTTAGGTTAGAACTGCGACCACTAAACGCACGAGCGGAGCGAGCGTGCCGCGGCAGCAGCCGGCGAGTGCCAGAACCGAATTCTACCTTGATTCTGTGATTGCAAATATTAAACTCTGATTTGACACATACGTGCTTTTAAAAGGGTCCTGTCCGTCGTGATATGGTTAACACAATGAATGCTCAGAACGCGTCATGGCTTTTCTTCATTGCCACAACGCGTTAAGATCTAATAGCATGTAAGCCACGACACGAATTTCTCTATTTGGTCTTACTTTGATTGCCACAACGCGTCGTCCGCGTTTTCATTAGAGCCATAACACGAATTTCGCTATTTGGTCTTTCTTTGATTGCCACAACGCGTTGTGAGCTATTTTTCCGCTCAATGAGCGTTTTCGATCTTTGAGCGTAACATATATATGAAGATGATAAACTAGGAAGCTGCCTTCAATGTTATGGCCCTAGTTTTCACCTATTAAAGTGGTTGAAATCTGTCTTATAACCAATAGACAAACCGTTTAAATTAGTCGTCGCATAAATAAGACCTGCGTATTGAGCCAAGGTGGGAATCGAACCCATGGCCTCCGGGGGTTTTAAAATATCATCAAACTGATAATAAACACTGTTAGTTAGCTGTTTATTACTAATGCGGCGTTAATAATTGCTATCTACTTACTAACTGTTAGTGTTTAATAACTTACACTTGGCAGTACAGTTTTTAAATATCATAAGAGTTGAAGGTAACAAAAACATAAGACAACAGACCAGCATGGCCAAAGACGAATCACGAATGCTGAAAAATGCAATAGAAGCTTAGTTAATAAAATGTACAGTAACGTATTATGGCAACCATGAACATTCTACCATCATCAGAAAAATGTTAAGGAAAATATTATCGATTACATAAGTTTATATGCAATTCAAAAAATAAAGAAAAACGTACAATTTCATATCTTGTATCATAAAGAATATGGTTAGGGCATCACCCCATCCAGAGAATATTTGCGGTGATCGGCAGAAGAAGCACAACATTGCTGTAGTAAATAGAAGTAATACCATCTGAAATTAATTATAAAGTAAGGTTTAGTATCAGCCTATTAATGTCCCACTGCAGGGCAAAGACCTATATCCTTGAAATCAAGTTATCGTTAATTGTAACGATCTTAAATAAACGGAGCTTTAAGTATTGACTTAAAGCTCCATTTATTTAAGATTTCGGCCTTCGGCACACTTAACGGAAATTCATACAATTAATATTGTCCGCGAGCTACCGATCTTCCGCGTAGTGTGCTCGCTATTTGTAATTTACATGTCAATAAAAGAACGCTAATGCGTTTCGTCGCGTAATTTCCATCCAGTGTGCCGAAGGTCAAAAGGGTCTACGTAAAAGATCAACGTTAATTTGTAAATAACTATAACATTTTGATTTGTTTAAGAATACAAAAGACAAACTTACTCCTTCCCAAAATGAAAATTTTCCCATCTTCTTACTGTCTTCTAAAATTGCCTTTTTAGCTAAATCTTTTCCTTTCTGAGTTATGACTGCTTTTTTTGCAGTATCGCTACCAGGCCTGAAATATTAATTAGCCTTAATTATGTTATTTACTTAGATCTAGAAGTAAATTCTGACTTAATTAGGTACGTTTATACAGGGTGGCCCATTCATTGGCGTCCAAAAGAAAAATTTTGATGCCTTATGCTATGGGGTACCCGAATAACCCCCATGTATGTTCAGCTATTTTTTGTAGTTTAGGAGCTAGAATTATTTTAAGTTTTTTTTTCGTGGTTTTCACCTGATATTAGTTTATCTATTTTATCTATTTTTTTGTAACGTTTTCAGATGTTGTTTATTTTTGTAATTAATTATGACGATACTAGCTAACACCTAAAATAAAGCGGATTGGCTAAGCATTGCAGAACTTACATAAAATTTTATCTGAAGTTCAAAATTACTGCTGGAGTTCAGTAGTCAAAAATGTTTAGGGCTCTACAAAAAATTAGTGAGGGGTGCTAAAGGTTTCTTAGCGTTCTTAAAAACTGCTAAGGACCTGTTATAATAAATATCATTCATAAAAACCAGACCCTAATAGGGGTTTTTCTCCTGTAACTGGCCTAGAGGCCAACAAAGGTAATTAATTAAGAAAACTGTTTAAAGACAAATTGTCTTTTTTATTATTGTTTTTTCTTAAGGTGATGATGAATTGTAACTTGTCTAATTCTGTCTTGTGTAATTACTTAATATTTGGTAATACACGTGTTATTTTTAGGTGATTTTTGTTCTGCACGCCTCCTCCGGCCTGAGGGTTGACCTGCGGGCGGGGGTAGCTCCCCAACGTCCGCATTGCACAGGTCGCTCGAGCCAAGTCTGAGGGTCACCTTGTTTCTCGGGTGGCCCTCCCTAGGCGCCACCTCGACTTGAGGCCTCTCAAGTCGGGGTACCCGGGGATGGGCTGGTCAATAGCTAACGCTGGCACCGGCTCGTCCCAATCGGGTGTGAAGGGGAACCGGGGGAGTTTAGTGGGTAGTGGACGCTTTAGTCTGGAGTCCCACACACGGCCGCAGGTTTAGCTACCCTGCGGTTATGGTGCATAAAAGCATTCTCCTCCGAAAAAAAAAAAAAAAAAGGTGATTTTTGTTCTGTGCAGATAGCTGTTTTTTAATAGTTTTCACGGAATATCCCCTTTTAACCTTAAACCTACCTTTAGTGAAGAAGAGCTGAGGCGGAAAATTAAAGAAACAGGAGGCATAATAAGAAGCAAAAGGGAAGCTTTTAGACACCTTAAGCAAATTTTTCTAAGGAGATGTAGGTTGTGCATTTTTGTGGGAGGACGCCAATTTGAAAACTTTTTATAGTAGCGTTTAAAAATTTATAAAATAAAAACTGTGTTTTATTGAATTAATCATAACTCCGTCAATTATTATAACTAAAAATAATCAAAAAACCATAAAATCCATAATCTTAAAAAATAATTTTTTATTGGTTTTCAGGCCCGTTATAGGAAAAAATCCCTATTAAGGTCTGGTTATTATGAATGAAATTTGTTGTTGCAGGTTCTTAGCAGTTTTTAAGAACGCTTAGAAACCTTTGGCACCTCTCACTTAATTATTTTTAACGCCCTAAACATTTATGAGTTCGAACTCCAGCAGTAATTTTGAAATTCAGATAAAATTTTACGTAAGTTCTGCAATGCTTAGCCAGTCCGCTTTATTTTAGGTGTTAGCTAGTATCATCATAATTAATTACAAAAATAAACAACATCTGAAAACGTTACAAAAAAATAGATAAAATAGATAAACTAATATCAGGTAAAAACCACGAAAAAAAACTTAAAATAATTCTAGCTCCTAAACTACAAAAAATCGCTGAACATACATGGGGGTTATTCGGGTACCCCATAGCATAAGGCATCAAAATTTTTCTTTTGGACGCCAATGAATGGGCCACCCTGTATAGTCAGCATTTAACCTTAAATCAGAGAAGCATTTTTTTACGATTTTTTTAAGTTAAACGTCATGAAGTGATAACTTGACTTGCTGTAAGCATTTCAATTTATTACCTACTACATACCCTATACTTGAAATCATAAGTCCAAAGATCAGAGAGGCTTACAGGTTTATTCCCGCTGCCCAATTCTAGCTCCAACCCTGCCAGTGGACAGTGACACAACTTTTGCAAATAATTATGTCCTACTGTCCACCCGGGGTGGATAAAGAGAATTTTAAGAGAATAATTTACAGTTGAACTAGGGCATTATGACCTTATTGGATGTATTAATTTGTCAAGCATTTTTTTTACGAGTTGATTATTATGACGAACTAAGCGTATAGAATTTTTTCTTCAATAAGGTCATGTTGCTCTAGTACATTTTGTAAATTATTCTCTTGAAATTCTAACTAGGTTATATAAAATGAAAAATACCTGAGAAATCCAAAGTACTGAACAGCCATAATCAAATACGTAACAATTATCATGGCAAGCATGTACGGCAACCCGAATGCCGAAAACAATGGGAAAGACAAATGTTCTGGCGCTTTAGGGTAAGTCCTAAAATGAAACAACGTGAATAAATTAGTAGTGGTCATAAATAATAGTTGCAGTAAAAGGATAGAGTGTTCAAATAAATAAAATCAGAAATAAATAAAAAAACCGCATTAGGTACATTAAGTATAAAACAACTCACGTTTGAAAAAGACCTTTAAACGCAATGTTGGTTGCTGTGCCCACCAACGTCCCGACTCCGCCTGAAAGCAAAGTAATTCTAAATTATTTTAAAGTAAAATTCGATAGAAATTTTAACTTGTTTTCCCTTACTACATCGAGAAATAAAATTATACTCCATAAAACGTAACATGATTAGAATGACAGCTGTCAAAGTGTTGTGGCTCTCTCGCTCGCTCTCAATAAACCTCTATCGATGTGTCTCACTCTACAAAAAAAAGAAATCTTAGATGTGTCTCACATCGATAAAGGTTTATTGAGAGCGAGCGAGAGAACCACAACACTTTGACAGCTGTCATTCTAATCATGTTACGTTTTATGGAGTATAGCTCCTATTTTTGTGTCCGGTAAAAATGAATGCACTTCATATCAATGTTCAAGTCAAAGATCAGAGAATCTACAGTTTAGCAGCACGTTGAGCGAGACTTCCGTAATATCTAATTAATATCTCACAATGGCTAATACCGCAGTGTCTATGAATTACGGGCCTAGATGCCAAATGAAGTAAGACATAAAAGGGACTTTATTGATTCGAGTGGTACTGTGGAAATGGTTTCTTATTCTATTTATAAAAACATCTTATAAGAAATCGATTCAAATATTGTTGATATAATATACCTATGGTGGCCGAAAAAGTCGCCATGCAAAAGTACGCGGTTGTGATATCGGAAGCCACTTTTTCCCCATTTTTGTTAGTCTCATACATCGATATAATCCTTTGCTGTAAATAAAAATAAACATCACTGGATTTGGTTGGTAAGTACGACTTTTCAGACTAGTAGCTGGTTTGCTCTGACAGAGCCCCACAGGAGAAATAAGCTGTCTTTGGATGTGTTCCAGCAATATTAATAAGGGATGTATTTGAAATTAGGTTAAAAAATCAGAAGAGCCTATAGTATGGTAGCACATTCACAGCTTTGGTTAGTTTTCGTCGATTTTAATAGACCGTATTGGCAGTATCAGGTGAGCTGAGGGCCTGTCTGTCGACAAATGTAAAAAACAAGGTTTTTTACAATAAGATAAAAACTTACATCGTCAAACACTTTGAGAACAGCGAAGTTTATTGGCACCATCATTGTTGTCGCAGCAGTGTTTGTAACCCACATGGACACGAATGTAGTCGCGAAGCACATTGCTAACAACAATCTAAAAATATTACAAAAGTTAATAGTTGTAGTGTCCGATAGCCACAAGGCTGACACCGGCTCATCCCAAACGGGAGTAAAGGGGAAACCCGCGGAGTTTAGTGGGTAGTGGGACGAACGCCTTTTAGTCCCGAGCCCCACACAAGGCCGCAGGCGTCGCTAGTCTGCGGTTATAGTGCGTAAACGCGTTCTCCTCCGCAAAAAAATGTACAGTGGTCTTAAGACACTGGGTTGATCTCAGTTAAAAAAAATTTAACACGACTAATTATTCTTGCTTGAGGCTTCGTGACAGAGATAAATTATTCCTATGCCTATAAAAGTTAAATCTTTCATAATGGGTATGACTGTGGTCTGGCAAAAGATTCTAAGATCAGAGGAATCGTACAGTGTGGCAACAAGCATTTCTTATTTTTTTATACTAGATCAATTGGCAAACAGGCAGCCTATCTGATGGCAAGCGGCCACTGCGACCAATTCCATTGAGGGACACTACCAGGAAGCGTCGCTCAATGTCATGGCACAACTCCAATACTCAGTGATATGTCTTTCAATATAAAAGGTTGCAATGGTCGGTTACGATCAGGTGGGCTGTGTGTTTGACTGCGAACTGAAGAAGCATAACAAAAAACTTTAATTATATTCATTTCCTTCATTATTGTATCATATGAAGTATGCTGTTGTCCAAGCTGAGCTCATTAAGAAAGCATGTATAAAACGTTGTATTATGTTAAAGTACGCATATTTACTTTCAATAAAGCTAAGAACAAATGCTCAAAGAAACAACTTTGCTGATTCCGGATCTTAAACTTTGTTGCTTAATAAATATAAAAGAAAAACTCCCATTTGTTACAAACAACAAAGCAGCAAAAAGCTGCTACGCGGTGTTTTTACATTCTGCAAGTTCACTCATTGTTTAAATACTCTTTTGTTTTAGGTAATGTAATAGATTCTGATACAAAATAATGTACACAAAAAAAAAATGTGTACATTTTTTTATCAACTGGCCAATTCAGTAATATATCTACATAAAAACTATGCCCTTACTCTAAGTTTTTTACTTGTGAAGTTTTTAATTGTAAACAATATTAATCTTTATTTGAATTACCGGGTCGAAACCAAAACGGAAATTATATCTGGTATTGATTATTCAGTTGTTTTACAAATAAAAAATTTGTTGTATAATAGGGAACATGCACTATTTTTATTTTTGTCTTCATTTTAAAGAATTCCATGTAGAATAAACCAGAGTTAAATTAAAAAATTAATACATTGTAATTTATCGGAAAAAATGCGGTTTTAAATTGACCGTTTTAATTTTCGCGCGAAAACGGACCTATGGTTCCGATGACATGAATGACGTCACTCAAGTCTTGTCACTGCCTCGCTAGTCGAGTGGTCGTACTTCACTGTACTTGTTCGTCGCTGGCTTTCATACTTTTGCATATTTTTTTGAGTTTTGAAATATTTTTTGGTAAAAAATTTAAAATGGACTATCTATCAAAATCAGGTGATCATAACAATACCACTAATATTCCGAAAAAAACCGTGTTTTATGCCAATGTGGACATTGGCATAAAACACGAGTCAACACGGTCAACACACATCTATTTCAACAAAGTTTCCAAATTAATTGTTTTTGACAGGACCTTCTGACCCAAAACTGAGAAAAAAGTGGTATCAAGCTGCGAAAATACAAAGTTTAACAACTATGATTTATACATACCGTAGTAATTTAGTCCCTTTCATTTCTACCCTTGAAAACTCTGCACTTTCGACAAATAAAGTTAGAACCATGTCAACACTAACTCTTGGTAAATTCCTGGAGTCTGCTTTGATGAACCCAACTTCCATATTTATTACAAAAACGCAATTAATATTCCGATAAAATAATATTTACTTTTTCAACCATATAGACCGACAAACTTATGTGTTCCGGTGGCCAAAATTGGAACTACGTGAAATGCAATGCAAAAGCGATATTTATTGACAGTTCTATACTGACAATAGCGACGCCGCCATCAGAACAAATAAGTTTGTCGGTCTAACGTCAAATAAGTTGATTGCTGTTTTAAAATACGTTTCGTTTCAGTTATTTTTAATTCGTAATTACAGTTAAAAAACAACATTATGTAAAATGAAAATGTTGCAGTGACCTTTCTTTTATATTATTTTAACATTTTAGTCATAAAATTTTCATAATTATTATATATGCATCTTCCCTATTGTAAATAGGTAATAATGAGATGCTATGATTATAGCCATTATTATTACTAAGTTTTTATTCCCATAAGTAAATCATAAACATGTCTTTTACACTTTTTTTTGTAAATAAACCTTTTCTTACACTTAACAACGTTTAAAATACTCAAATACATATTTTTTTTTCGAGTAACTTCATATAACATTTCTCTAAACATCTAAATTGGTGGTCATAAAGAAGAAAACTTACTTTAAATGGGAAAACCCTATAACACGAATAGCACAGTAAGCCAAGCGCTTGTGTAATCCAGACTGCTCCACAGAATAGGCTAGAATTATACTCCCTAGGAACATCAAAATTGTATCCTGCGAACAATAAAATTAATAAAAGAATCGCTTCACATTGCTAATATATCCAAAAATATTATTTTACAAACTTAGAAAACTTAATAAAGACATTTTTTTTGTAATAACACATTTCGCAGCTAGGTCTGCGAGGTTTATTCCAAAAATCCCCACCGACAAATCCCTACCAGTGGGGATTATTTTTTTTTCCAAAAATCCCCACCAATAGCTTAGTGGGGATTTTCGGAAACAAAATAACAATCCCCACTGTTAGGGATTTTTCGGTGGGGATTTTCGGAATAAACTGTCTGCGAGATATGGCAGTCAAGTTAGGTCGATAGTTCGAATATGCATATTTTACCACAAGCTCGGCGGTGAAAATATAGTGAGGAAATCGCTGTGATCGCATGATCTGTTAAGCTAAGTCAGTTAAAGATAATTGCCAAATCCTGGATCATAGTGCTACGTACCCTGACTAGATTAAAGACAACACGTTGGCAAAAAAATGTGATAATAAAGCATGTTTAAAGCCATTCATGCCAAATGCAGCTTTATGTGATCACAACTATGAGACTACACATTGTTACAGTTGTCCCAACAGGCTTTGCCCCACCAATGGGACGGGAATACAACGATCAGCTATGAAATGACCAGGTTAACGAGGCGGTAGTGGTAGAGCCATGCTGTTTTACAGTACGAATGGGCCCACTCGTCCGGGGAAATACCACTTTCTCACATAACACCAGCGTGAATAATAGAGGCCTTTATTGTGTTTCTGGTTATTACTATTGTCTGGTTTGTGAGAGTGCCCGAGCTCCCGCCCCCCCCCCCCCCCCCCCCTTTAAAAGGCCGGCAACGCATCAGCTATTCCTCTGGTGTTGCAGATGTCCATTGGCGGCGGTGATTGCTTACCATCAGGCGATCCCGCTGGCTCGTTTGCCGCCTCTAACATAAAAAAGAGGCGGTTGTCTTTTTTACACTCACCGGCAATAAAACCTGGCCACTGGGCTTTTTTCATACAATCATGGTCACTTTAGCGTCTCATAGATAGAAAACTATTTGCAGCTGTGCAATGAATGGAGAGGCCAAAATCCCGATTAACAAATTATAGTTTCAAGAATTTACAATAACCGCTCAATTTTCTCAAAAAGGAAAAACAGTCAAGTCAAAATTCATGTGTACGATACATATATAAAGCGTTGAGTTCGGTTTATTGTTTTTCCTTTTTGAGAATAGTGAACGATTTTTGGCAATTTTTGAAACTGTGATTCGATAATAGGGCGTTTGGCCAGTCCATTGACGTAATGAAAAAAGCCCAGTGGCCAGGTTTTATTGCCGGTGAGTATATTATTGCCATACTCGTTATTACACGTTTATCTAAATAAACAAAAAGGAAAAAACTTACATTCATATATGCCTTACACACATCTGAAGTGTTCATGACGCCAGTCATTGGAAACAGTAATATGGGCAGGAAAGAAGTTACAGCCAATGGTATGCATTCTGTCACCCAATAAACGGCCATGAGAAGTAAACAAAAGAGGCACCATTGATGTTCCTGAAAATAAAATAGGAAAATATTAAGTGTATACCAAATAACCACTCATACGTCCACTGTAACCACAGTTACAGAGACCATATACCTCAGGACAGTCCGTGTAACTACAGTTACATTTTTAAGAATTCGCGCCCGCCGATTGTTTTTTTCTTTTTCTTATCGCTGTGGATGTTTATAGTCTGTAGTGTTGCTGGTTTTTGACGCTCTATGATATGTACCACACCTTATTTCAAGTGGAACATAACTTCGGCTCATGGCTACAAAAAAAATAAATTGTCAAGTTGCTTGTTGTTTTTGTGGATCAGTGCGCGAGTGACTCCAGCTATTTTATTCGAGAAATCATGCCGTAAGTAATAAAATATTATTGTTTTGTATATCAAAATATTTATAATCTTACATATTTTCATATTTTATAACATTATGTGCGATTCCAGTCAGTTTTTAAGTAAAAATTTGGATTAAAAATAGGTCGGTGACTCTGTGTTTTTATTAGTGAATAATTGGAAGATCTAAAAAAGTTCTTATATTATATCGTAATTAAATGTTTTAATATGAAAACTTATTAATATTATAGCCTGGTTATTACCATACTTTCTTGAAATATTCCATATTTCATTCTGGATTAGACAATTTACCATACGTGAACTTCGATTTCACAGATCATGTAGCTTTAGTTTTTTTTTATTTGTAATATTTTTAAGATGATTTATAATGGGATTTTGGTTCCAAATGAAAGGCCATTAAATTACCTAAAACCCAAAATTGTTTTAATATTGTAAACGTCAAAAATATGTAATAAAAAAATATTTAAATTGAAAACTTGGACAAAATTAGCATTTCTTAAAGTTCACTGTAAGATCATTAATAGATTATAATGTTAAAATCAAACATAACTATTGCCTAAAAATCGTCAACTTATGAGCCTTTCATTAGTATTTTTCATTTTGCGATATTTGAGTTATTTACTGAGTAATAAGCATTTATTTAGCATACGTCTCCTATCGATTTCATTTTGCGCGTATCACGTGACTCGCGGACTGTCCTGACAACCTAGCGAAACGCGCACGGACGTTTGAGTGGATAAATACTAATAATAGGATCTCTGCTGCACACACCGCGTCCGTCCCGACACGTACCAATAAACTGCTGTCATCGCGTCCAGAAGTATAGTCGACAGCACATCAAACTAACCTAATCTGTACTACAACCAATTTTCAGTTTTATTCACATCACATTGAAGTTCTCTTTCAATTGAGATTTTGTGACCGGTAGGTTGATATGCTGCCGACTGTACCACAGTATAAATGTCAAGTGTGAGAAGGAGACGACAGTATACCACCTGATTTTGCTCATACATTACAATACTTTTAGTAGAGGAAGAGACTACTGTTGAAGTACCACCCTCTCACATAACACCAGCGTGAAATAATAGTGACTACTATTGTGTTTCGTCTGGCTTGTGAGAATGCCGGAGGCCCCCCCCCCCCCCCTTCTCATAAAAGGCCGGCAACGCATCAGCGATTCCTCTGGTGCTGCAGATGTCCAGGGTGGCGGTGATTGCTTACCATCAGGCGACCCACTAGCTCGCTGCCGCCGCTGACATAAAGAAAATACTAAAAACATTTTGTGGTTTACCTCTGGCGGAAATGGTGTAAGCACCGCACACAGCAATATAATAGGGGTAAGTACACACACAAGTCCTCTCCAATAAACAGAACAAAACATCACAAATCTTTGCTTAAAGGTCATATCCTCTTCTGCGGGCCCACTAGAAAAAAAAATTCTATCGTTATCAGTCTGTTAAAACTATGTAATTTTATTTTAAATTGTGTAAAAAATGTTGTGCAATTTTTAAACATAGCCTTTGATTACAAATACACTGGCAAGAACATTGACCGGTATAATCCGCGTCAACTTAATTGGCTTGTCTGAACATCGTGCGATTACCTGCGCAGATCACAAAATATGTAGGTGTCAAAGGGGCGCAGCCTCGCCCCGCCCCTGTGCAAACGACGCTCGCAGCTAACTTCAGACAAGCCAATTAAGTTGACGCGGGCTATACAGCTAATACGGCGGATTTAATCACTGAGAGAGAAAGACGCCCAGTCGGACCCTGAAAAAGTCAGTTATGTACCACCAAACGAACCCAAGGCGGGAGTCGAACCTGCGACCACTGGTTTTTTACTAGAGCGGCTTAGGTACCTACTGTTTACGGGGGCAGTCAAACTTAATTTATTTTTATGATTCATAAATCGATTAAGGTCTTTTACTTTAAGTCGTATGAAATCAAAATATACTTACAACATCTTGCCTTCTTTACTCCTCTCTCTATCTTACACGAATCAGGAAAATAATAATCGTCAACCAAATATTTAATTTTTTATCAACAAAGAAACAAATCAGAGAAATTGTTCCTCTAGCATTGACAGGAAAATAAATAGAATGCTCAAAGTTGAATTCAAATTGAAGTCAGCCAGTATTCAAAGATGTCAGAATAAAAATAAAATGAAAAAAGAACTTTTTTAAAGTTATTTTTTTGGTATAATTCAGGATTATTGTGAGAAAATTGGATACTGAACTAGGCCTTGCCCGTATGTTATTCCGTATTTTGTATCCGCTCTTGTAAATAAATCCGATGTCAAATGCTGCAACACAAGGCTTCAACAGGTTACAGTTATGGAGACCGCATTTGTTTCCTTTTCTTACTTAGAACAGAGAAAATAGAGTTATTTCAAAAAAGAAATCAAACATCTTTTTCAAAAGATCGACAAAATAATTTAAAGGTAGTCAAACGATTTTACATTCATAAAAATATCTCTGTGAAAACAAACTTTTAACCAAACGACTAAACAAAAAGATTCCGAGTATAATCATTGTTGAACGTTGATTTATTTTTGTCTAAGCAATGTGTCTAAAAATCCACAAATAACATGTCCTTACGTAATACTTCACACGTGGAATTTGGATGAGAGCTGTTGTTCAAAAACTCGCCAAGAAAAACGCAAGCCGACTCGACGTGCCATATTTTACATATATTGCGAGTAATAAGTATTAAAACAATGTGTCATAACATCTTAAACTTATTGTATTTCAATACTGTCAATATTCAAGAAAATTGAAATAACAATAATTTTATATTCAGTTATTTATATAAAGATAGATAGAAATAAATCATTTCTCATTTTACTGACGATGTTTACATGGCAAAGTAATTTGCCTATACCGCAAGGAAGCATTAAATTAATAGAATGAAGCCGTGTAGGAATCTTTAACTTATATAAAACAGATTTTTTAAGTAATTAAGACGATAAAAAAGTTTGAGATTGTTAGTTGAGCAGTAAAACTAGAGATTTAAAAATCTAAATATCTCCAAATGTCCTATTATAAACTTATGAACGAATATAAAAACTTGGAAGCACAAGCTACCAGTGGTAAAGACATGCTGTTTTAACGAATAGGCGGGCTCGTCTGGGGAAGTACCGGGTGGTACTCACATGACACCAGCGTGAAATAATAGCGACTACAGCTATTGTGTTTCGTCTGGTTTGTGAGAGTGCCGGAGTTGGTTAATTCATCGAAGTTAAGAATAATCGCTGCAAGTTAAGTGACATTTGGAACGGAAACATTTTTAGTGCTTGGCCTTTCGTCACCATTATTCACAGGCAGAAAAACATCTTATCAATCGACACACTGTCCAAAATTAGGTCATTGCGAAGGTCAGGATCACAGTCAGGATAGAAGCAATAATAAAAAGAAATTTTTAATATGTCAAACAAATTCGATTTCTGTGCTAGGCAAATTTAAACCTAAGGCGGGTAATAAATCCGTCTGGCCTGCTATACGTTACCCGGCAACAAGCGGTCGCGATCGCGCATTCCCACACCGCTTCTGATTTGGTCGCTGTCCCGCCCGCCCAAGACAGTTCGCACCGACTGCCGGGAGGAACCGCGCGCGTCCAACCTCCAACGTTGATACTCCCGCGGTATAGTTTCAATCCTACGACCACCCGAAAACTGTGTTCATGAGTGACAATACGAACGAAGATGTAAATGACAACTGTGTTAGTGTATTAGCATAATCGCCGTGAAGATGCTCAGCTCTATTAAATATTCATGATAGTATCTCGACCCGGGATCTGGCAGAGCTACATTCTATCAACAGGTCAGTTTACGTTTTGTCACAACATTAGGAGTCGTTTATTACTGATACAGATGTTTTGAATAATAATAAATCTTATTCAAAATGTATCATCATATTTGAGTTAATATTTTCATTGACTTAACATTAAAATGTTAAGTCAATTTTCTTTCAAACTTGCAAGTTTGGAACTTCGGCTTGGAACGAAAACTTGTAGCCGTAATATTTTTATACGTAAGCTGTTTAAAAATGTTCCCACACATTTCTCTCATAGTTGTTAGCATTGGCAGCGTGATCTTGTGTTGTTTTATTATACCGTTTCGACGTTGGCAAATAATAAGAAGTATTAACTAAGCTTTATAGCGGAAAGTCTGAATGTATTCAAAACATTGAGTGTCACTAAGATAAAAAAATCCGAGTTCTCATCGCTGTTTGAGTCATCGACGTTTGATAGTCGGATAATTTAATGTAAACTGCTACATAAACTATTATTATAAATTAATAAAAGTCTTTCTGTAAATGTTCACCCTTACGAGGTTGTCTGATTTTTAAAAATGCATTTATTTTTAAAGGCTACTAAAGTTAGTTACATTTAAATACTAATAAAATTAATCGGATTACCTAGATTTATTTCACTTGCAACTTACCGGCTCATACCATTAAAATTGTTGTTGTTGGCAAAAATACGAAGTGTGTAATTTTTTAGAGGATTTGTACTCGTATCAATAGATTTTTCGAACAGACAGTAGATCCGTTTTATTATGTTATACAGTCGACCGCAAAAGTAGCTACACATTTGACAATATAAAAAACTCTCTTTGTCATGATGATAAGATCTTTTAGACGCCAAAAATGTGCAGCTACTTTTGCGGTTGACTGACCCGCGCGTAATTTCTTTTTTCGAATATCCCCGCTTTCCCCTACTTTTCCAGAATCACAAGTAGCAAACATCCAACAGTGAAAGAATTAGTATAAATTAAAAAAAACATGGTTAAACAGCAATATTGTTGTTGACAAAATCTGACTTTTGGACAAGTGCATTAATGTATATTAGCTAAATTAAACAAAAACAATGGCAATCAAACTATGTTACCATTATGCAATATATAAGTTTATTCCATTCTGAATAATTTTGCGAATTAGTTGATAAGTTTGCTACTACAGGTCAGATTTTACTTTCGCACAGCACAAATATTATTATGTCAACATGAACATGTGCATTTGTATTTTAATTCCATATTAAGCTGAGTCCAGGTTGGTGTTATAATGCGTTAAGGATTTACATGAATAAGTAATAAGATAACTTTTCTTTCCTAGCATTTTGAGATAAGAAAATTCAGTTTTAATGAAAGATGACGTAAATAACCATTTTAACAAAAATAATAGAAAAAATGCGTTGGAATAATGTTTTCTAAGAAAATATGGGTCTGGCGCATAGACGTTTTCCTGAAAAATGGTTATCCATTTAAGAATTTTCTGCCCACACCATCAAAATCATGTTGCTAACTGTTTTATAAAGTAACAGATGCGACTTTATTTGCAACTAATATTATAAAAATAATAATAAAAAATATGTCTTTTACTTTAGGACACATAAGTTTTCTTAGATACGAAGTAAACGTCAAATTAAATTATATTAATAAAACAGCCAAAAAAAAATTTGCACGCTGAGCAAGCTGATGAAAAATATGTAATAGGAAAAAAATATTTGATCATATTATAATCATTTTATAATGCACAGATTTTGTGTGCAGTCATCACATGCAAAGAAATACACGCATGGTTTTCATAATAAGATCCATTTTTATGAATAGGTACACATAATGCTTATGACTATACAAAAAGATCTGCTACGGCTGCCAGAATATTAAAAATTGAAGTGAGACCGGTGTTCATTCCATTAATTAATACTTCGAAATCTTTTATAATTAAACCTCTAACGAATTTAACAATTCAGAAATGAGGTCGGAATATTCCCAGTATTGTCACTTACACCCTCATTATCTATTCAAATGATTCAAATATAGACCGACAAACTTATCCGTTCCGGTGGCCAAAATTGGAACTACGTGAAATGTCAGTATTTAATGACAGTACTAAAACGAAAGTAGCGACGCCGCCACCGGAACAGATAAGTTTGTCGGTCTATACAGGAGTTGGTCAGCACGCCCTTGAGCGAGGATTCAAGACGCCGTTAAAACTGTGTGTTTAGGGCTGAATGTTTGCACGATGAGCAGGCGATCCCTTTGATGGCCGCTTAAAGGATTGCGTTGAGCTTTGTGGATGGGCCCGTTTAAATATTCAAATAGATGCCCTTATCCTATGCCCGTAAAAGTAGGTATCTTTGTTTTAGATGTGCCCGTTTTGACTTTTCTTTTAATTGGTATAAGTCCATTTAGTCGCTATTAGGGACGAACAATTCGCTATCTAGAAACAATCAAACATGAGTACAGTTTTTTTTTAATAATTATTATGTGGAGTCCAACTCCATGGGAGCCAGTACACTTAAAATATAATCCTCGAAAATCAGTGTGGCTGCCTTTCCTGCTTAGGTATCCCTAAATGAAAAAGACAGCAGTGATATAGAAAAATGTTGCGTTCTATGCCAATTTATGTAAAAATTCTAAATATGCGGGAAAAAATACATGTTTTATTATTCGGAAAGCAATATGAAAACTAACTAAACAAGCAATAAACGCCGTGTTATTAAGTATCGCTGTTATGTCACGGAAATTAACATGCGTTTCAATTATTTTGTAAATATTTTATTGTATTCTTTTATTTATAAAACAAATATTAAAATCACCGTCGACATTTGCGACACCAGAATCATCGCGTAAGAGTTTCCTGTTCTTTTCTTCGGTCGTTGGATCGTGTCATATCGGAACCACTGAAGGTAATTTTTTTGAAAGCTTGGTTGTACTTGATAAAAAAATTTTAATTACTTATCGAGAAATGCACGTTACATTCTCCCAGTCAGAAAATGTTCTATACATAGATATACCGACTCGATAATAGTCCGTGCGAATTGGCCGCACGCCTAATTACTCTATGTGACACCTGTGATTTTTAGCATACTGTTGAGCGGTCTATTTAACGAATAACTTTCTATTTTAACTAACGCCTCGATGGTCTAGTGGTTTAAGTACCAGGCCGAGATCTCGGGGTCCTGTGTTTAATTCCCGGGTCGAGCTAACTTTGTGTCGGTTTTTTCGGACACAGCTCGGGTTTGTGATCGCCAATCCGCATTTGGCAAGCCATCATTGTAGCGATAACTTGATTTCAAGGATGGAGGGTTTTGCTCTGCAGTGGGACATTAATAGGCTGATACTTTAATTTACCTTACTTTACTTTCTATTTACATTAAATACATTTTATAACACAATAATCATTGATCTCACCGAATTTTGGGTTCACAATTTTTATGATGAATCATAATGGAAATGTTTTAGCGTAACTAAGTGAATACGCAAGCATTAGTTTATTTAATTTTGGAGGGCAAGAACCTATTTTCTCCCTTCAAATTACAGGACCGGCAATGTGCCATGATACTTCTGGTATTACAAGCGACCTTAAAAGTGCCGGTGACCGCTTAACATCAGGCAAGGTGCAAGCGAGCAGACTTTTTAATCAATAGGTAGGTATTTAAAAAAAATACCGCGTAATTAATGTTACTTTAACATAAAATGCACTACAGCTACTAGTTAATTTAAGCAATAAAAACATTGGCCATTGAACTTAAATCACCCATACCCAGAAAATATCTAATGTTCTAAAAAGAGCAGACCCTGACTTATATTACTACCTTCCACAGATACACTAGTAACGAAATAACTAGGTTTAACCTGACCTAGGAGTTTTATTATAACATTAAGTTCGTACCAGTTGTGTATTACCAAGCAATCCTTTACCGTAAACCCAACAAAAGCAATATACTTTTACTGCCTTATTTATTAAGTAGGAAAGAACCGGATAATCCGAGTAATGAAACTGATCCCTTATTTTAGTAGCAATTACTCTGCGACCCATTTCGGCATTATGGTTTGATTATCCATTTGCAAAATAATCGTCTGCGTCATGTGGCTTACAAATAATAATCAAGCCATTGAAAAGGATAGACACAATAGACAATCTATATAATATATAAAACTCAAAGGTGACTGACTAACTGACTGACTGACATAGATATCTATCAACGCACAGCCAAAACCACTGGACAGATCGGGCTGAAATTTGGCATGCAAGTAGATGTTATGACGTAGGCATCCGCTAAGAAAGGATTTTGATCGATTCCCACGGGAACGGGAACCACGCGGGTGAAACCGCGGGCGGCCGCTAATAATCTATAAAATTATCAAGGACTTTTCGTTTCCAAAGTTGTTGTTCAAGTTTCATAGATTTTTAACCCACACGCTGGGTTAAAAATCATGTGGGTCGCCAATGAATACCAAACTACATATTTTAACCTCAGCAGTCAATACTTGGATATATTATATTTATTTTACTGGCTTAAAATCAATTAAAATCACATTATACATACATAGAAAGAAATTAGGGCTCTCAATTTTTACGCTTAATTTAGAAATGTTTTCTTTTTAACATTAAAAAAAATAAGTATGTAGATACTTATAAATTACACAAGATCAATATCGAAATCAATAAATCTATCTTGATTCTGAAAAATGTAATGAGACCAAGATTTACTTACACTCGCGTAAAGTTGCTAGCACAAACTTGTGTACAGATTGATATCTTTTTTTAATACTATTTTAGTTGACAGACAGCTGATGGTAAGCGGTCACTGCGGCCTATTTCATTGGGGACACTTTACCAGGAAGCATCGTTTAATATGTTGCCAGACTGTAGGCTCATATTCTAATCTTCGAGCATTTGATTTCAAGTGTACTGGCTCTCACATTATTACTGCCGGAACACATCCAGAGCTGTTATGGCGGCAGATTACACCTGTGGGGTAGGTAGCTAGCCAGTCGGCAAATTACAAAAAGTTTTATTTTATTTGGAACAGCAAATACAAATATACGTATTAAATTATCTAAAACGTGCCGAAATGTTTTACGTCGAGATTAACCTTCCAGTTGACCTTAGAGAATAAATAATGTGTACGTGACTTTAAGCTTAGTAGGTATACTACTGACATTCTAAGGTAGTATTGCATCTACAGAACATTTTCAAGTACATAAGTAGTTCAAAAGATGAGGCCATTGAAGCAATACGTTCTTCTTCTTTCTCCTGCCCTGTTCACTGGGGAAAAAAGGCCCACTTAAGACATTGCACCGCGGAAATAGCTAGCAGAATAAATAACGGACAATTTTTTATTAGCCCTCTTGAAATGGGTAATAAAATAAACCAAGTTACCACTTTAAACTTAAAAACAAATTACCACATAGATACAAACCAATAATGTGTATTACATTGTATGATTGTTTTGGCTATAGCCCACGACTCCTGATGCATAGGTCACTAACAAACCTGCCATCGAGATAAATTTTTTTATACAATATCAGTTGGCATGGCAGGCAGGCACGCAGCCGACTTAATGGTTTGCGGTCACTGCGGCCTATTTTCCATTGAGGGACACTTCACCAAAAAGCGTCGCTCAATATGCTACCAGACTGTAATCTCATCTGATCTTCGAGCCTCTTTATTATTTACTAGCTTTCCGACCGCGCTTTCAACAATCAAATCTTTCCTCTTTAAAATATTATTAGTATAGATTTATTTAAAAACTAGTCACTATTATAATAGAATCATCTCCAGCTTTTCCAAGCGTCAGTCTGAACTTTGTATCTGGAGCACACACACAGTATCGATAAAAGTGTGGTGGACTCAAAAATCAATGCACTACATTATTACTTTATTCAGCAATAACAAGTCACATTTATAACAGCATCGATATTAAAATGTCAGCGATACCGTGTCACTGCTTAATCAATTGGTAGAATCAGCTGATAATGTTAATCTGATAAGAGGAGTACAGCTTACAGCGAGTTTTCGATGTTCCAGGCTCGGATTGCTTAGATAGGCTACTATTGAGTGTAATAAGTAAATATTTTCCGTATAAAGCTTTTTATTAGATAATGTCATATCGTTTGGTAGATCATAGACTCGCTGATAAATAAATATCCTGGACACTATTCACAGTAGCGCCCAAGATGGCGTCGGTTTCGGTGGGAATGCTTTACGTATTTCCCGACATTTTTGAATGCGTCGGCTTGCAACGCGGGTTGTGGTGTGCGACGACGTTTTAAAAACACTTGAGTCGTCAAAATATACATGAAAATGGCAGCAGTAATCCTCTCTCCATAGAAGACACTATTCACACAGCGCCATCTAACCCCAAACTTAGCATTAGCTTGTGCTATGGGTGTCAGAAAACAGACAAACATTACTTTTGTTTCGTAAATACATACTATATTTCTATATAGTAAACACCCAGACCAATACAAACAGACATGCTCATGCACACAAATGTACCGTGCGGGGATCGAACCCGCGACGTCTGGTGTAAATAACCGACTTTTCGACCATTACACCAAATGGCTCGTCAATAAGAACTCGGATGGATATAGGTTCGTGGTTTTTTTTTACACCCATTCCCCAAATTAACGATTTTCTATTCGTTACTGTGCAGACTAATTTAATAAGTGCAATAATAAGCCTTTCCTAATTAAAATTGTACACTTTAACGGATCGTATCCGGAATTCCGCAGATTACCTAGTTAATGTGCACATTAACGGATTCCGCACACTAACGGTAACATTTAAATGAATAAAAAGGAAGTAATGATGCCACGTGCCAACTGGGTTAGTGATCGGATAGGAATGAATTTAATTGGCAAAGATACTCGACGGTAATAAAATCTCCGATGTACACAATGTATTGTACGGAGTGCAAAAGAATCAAGTCAATCTGTCTTTTTTAGATTACATTTACGAGCAATTTAGCACAGGTGATCGAGAACGTGGTACTTTACCACTTCATATTGACCAGGATACATTTTCGATCATTGTTCATAATTCACAAGAAATTCACTGCTTATTTAATCTTTCTATCTGACACATACATAAAGAGGGACTTATCTGACAGCGATGAAACTGGCTCGCAGTTTTGTTAATTTTATTTTCTACATCTGACAGATCATACATATTTTGAGATCTCGAAAAGATAACATTCGGTAAAGCATCGAGTTATTATGTAATCTTTAAAAACAAATGAAGATCTGCAAAAAACAGCTATGTGATAATTTTTAGGTTTAGCTAATGTTTACTTTCTCCCGAACTGTACAACAAAATAAAATGTCATAATTGTCCATTACGTCGTTTTTCTGTTTCTTGATTACGTCAATACCGCTATGACAAAAATCGATTCGGATCCATATCTTATATCAACTTACTAATGGTACAGTAACGTAAAACTACAATAATAAACCTGTTGAAAATATTTCCCTGCTAACTCACTCGAGATATTTTAAATGTCACGGCTGAAATCACTGTCAAAGAATAACAGAAATGTCTATCAAGATTCTTCGTTATTTTAATTTTTTTATTTTATGGTTGAATTAACACGAGGACAATTTGAGGATAATTTTATGTAACGGCGAACTTTCGGTAGCCGAGAGATTTAAAGCGTATCGCTCCACATGATTTGTATCTCTGCGCGCAACTATGGATTTTTCTGTGTGCGTATTTACGACTCTGCAGTCAAATAGCTGTGTAGCTCCCCTATTAAGCTTCACGGAGGTCAGATGGCAATCGTTTTAATGCAAAACTCACGGAAAAAGAGATTTTTTAAGTAGCAGACCAACACAAAATTTCAAAGCAGATTTTAATGTTTTGATATTAGAATGATTGTGCTGAAAACGAAATGATAATTATGAACCTATAGATTAAAAATATAAATACTATTCATTTGTTCGTTAAAAACAAATTGTCTTTGTATGTACGTTTATATTATTATTCTGTGTCGTAAACTATACTGTTGGTACTAAGGCTACTTGAAACAAATAAAGACTCTTCTGTACTTAAAACATCTATGACACACTGACTAATATCCCTCGAGCATATAACACTTTTCTTTTACTGTCTGCGAATCTTTGGCAAATTGCCATAATGAGAGGGTGTGTTGAGTATCTTTGTGGGACAATAACAAGAGATGATGCGAGTACAATAGCTTTAATTGCTGTGGTGAACAAATAGAATCAGCCATTATCTATAACTATACTAGATAATCTTGCCAATCTCTCGATAGATATGACCGTTAAGATAGGAATGTTAAAAGACACGTTTTCACACATTGTAATGGCCTGATGGCACATTATCGCATTGACATAATATGTACGTTTAGCGGTATAGGGAACACATGGGTAGAAGGACCTTGGGCGTTAGACAACACATGTGATTGGCTTTTTAAAGAGGACATTTCCAGTACTTGATCACTTTTATTACAGAAAACGGAATGATCCCTTGAGGTCATGAAGACTTTCAGCCATATTACGAGTATTAGCGTTTGGTCAAATCTAGTCTGATTGTACTTGAACAATGGTCCTGATATCGGCACAAGGCCAACCTTATTACGATTGACTGGCCTAAGATGTCAAGGATGGTGGCAGCACCGGCTTTCTTTGGAGTGTAAAGGGAATAGAGGGAAAGCTTAGTGAGAAATGGCATAATGGCCGTAGGTCACATATTTTGTCATGGACCTCGTTAATGTAAAGTATTGTTTAAGTCCACACCTTGTTCATAGCTCTGATGAAGAGTATTTATGCAGACAAAGGGGCATGAAGATTATTGTATGGAGACTGGCTTACCAGTCCCGCAATTTAGATTTTTTTTTCTAAACAGCGTTCACTTAAAATTCTTTCAATACAGTCAACCTGGGTAACTTTGATTTTCGGGTAACTTTGACAGAAAAGCCACAAAGAATTTTATTATTTTTACGATGTTGCCGTTGATGCATAACATTAAATTTATTATTTTCGTGCAGTTAACAAACTTCGTAAATTAACTCTTAGAAAAAAAAAGAAGCTGTCAAACAAAGTAAATGTATAAAACGTTTCTAAAAACACCTCTCCAAACTGTGTTATTTTTTTAGGATTATGTCAATGTTACCCTGACGCTATAAAATGTACAATGCATACGATTTCTATGACAATTTTAATCTGTATCAAAGTTACCCTTATAGGGGTTATAACTTTGACACACAACAAATTGCTAGTTTTTGATGAATTGTGTGATTAATATATGCGTTAGATAACTTAATGTTTTATAACAATAAAGATAATTATTTTACAACATTAAAAATATATACAAAAAAGAACTAAACATAATTATAAATAAAAAATTTGGCCGAGGTCTCCGTCCATGGGAAAAGTACCCAGGACACTAGCAACGTTTCCACGCTGGATGGCCAGGCTGATACGCTGCCCTAGGTACAGACCAGCTTTGGGATCGTGAGATGACTCCAGCAAACGCTTAGATATCTCACGATACACCCTGCGAGCGCTTGGACCCCAGGGCCCCAGCGTTTCAACCCCAAAAGGCTCAAATATATAGGCATCACTGATGACAGAATATTTGCGCCTTTTGAGGTCTTCAACCGAACCAGCCGCAGAACCAGCCCTGCCAACCGACAAAGGAAGATGAGACGGCGCCAAAGTATCAACACAAGTCGCGTCCCAAACAAGGGGCCGCCCCATCTTCCAGGGGACAAGGGTCATTCCATCCGGGCGCTTACCATCGCTGCGTGACAAACCATTGGGTTCTAAGACAGCTGGGATACGAGCGCTGGCAAGAGCACGGCGGATAATGTCGTTAAGGCTGGCATGACGGGAAAAGCGGCCGGCACTTCTGCCGCAGGACAGCCCGTGGTGCCCGAGCTGGTTAACGTCTTTCCCGCATGGACAGAGATGAGGAACTGTGCAATATGCGCCCAAACGCAGACAAACAGAAATTTGGAATGAAATATTATCAAGAAGAGTTCCGAGGTTGGTAGATGGAAGCGCTTGAAGCCACAGACCTGACTCCCACTCTCCCACAGCCAGCAAGCGAGCGCGCTCAGCAGAGCTGATAGGCGTGTCAAGAAGGTTATTACGCACAACTCTACAAAGCGGCCCATCCCACTGGCGCTGGGAGGAGAGGTCATGAGGAAGGTCGGCTGAGCTTAAAGTCTTCCACGACTCAATAGCCTCTGGTAAAAAAGGAATAGTAAAATGAGCGAGAGATTTGGACAAAATTTTGGATGTAAGATCGCGGGTACTATGAACCGATGAAAGGAAAGCCGGAAGAGCTACACTAGAAATTTTCCTGATACCAAGGCCCCCAAGGCGAATTGGCAAGGAGGCTTGGGTCCATATGCGGCCTTCAAATCTAACGTTGAAACAAACCGAAAGAGTATCCCTAATTAAATCGTCCAATTTTGACGTTAGATGAGAATGCTTCCAGAAAGGAGATGAACGGAGTGAGTACGTGAATTGTGGTATGAATAAACAATGACGAATTATCGTGTAGGACATATGATTGTTAATTTGGATAAGCCGCTCCGAAACTGAATTAAAGTGTCTAATTTTGTCCTCGACAAAAGCCGGAAAAGACTCGTCTAAGATAGGGGACCCAAGAAGGCGAAGTGTGGACCGATCTATTATCTTGATGTTGGGAGCCAAAGCGTTGAATTTGGATATCGTATTGGCCAGGTCATTTTTTGAGGGTAAATATAATTCATATTTATTAAAATTTAAATCGAGTCCTGAAGACTTGAACTCATCAACCAAAAGGGTCAAATCCTCTAGGACCTCATTTACTTCGCCTCCGAGGGTTCCATCGTCCAAATACCAAAGGTTAAATTTAGATTTTAATTTTGAAATTATGGGATGTATGGCAAGACTGAAAATCGCGGGACCGAGGGGGTCGCCCTGCTGGCAACCGACAGCGGAGGAAAGAAGATTATCCCTGTACAGTAACTTAGTGGGAGCACTATAGCACTGCCATAAAAAACCATACAGGGACGGTACTACCTTATTTATCTCGCGCAGCAGGACGCCCCTATCGATAGAATTAAAAGCGTTTATGGACATCAACTTGAGAGCACAGATTATGTAAACTCTTCTGTCTCATACTTAACATAGTAAAAGTTATCTAAAAAAATATAGTGATGATCTGTCAAAGTTACCCAGGTTGACTGTAATGGATGCCTAATAAAATGTCCAAAGACAAAAACCCGTAGTAAGTTTGACCCTTTCCTTCTGATTTTTTGTCAAAATGGCGTTCGCCAAAAATTCCTTCATAAATGGATACCTGATATCAATACAAACGTAAAATGTCATTAGACAAAAACTCGTAAAGGGTCACGTTTGAGAGATATTAAAGTAAATCAAAATCTAGCAAAACTGGTTGCATAAATCTTGGAAATGTGACACTTACGGGTTTTCTTCTAGTGACATTTTGATGTGTTTGTATAAATATTATGTATCCATTATTGAAAGAATTTTAAGTGAACGCTGTTTCGAAAAAAAATCTTAACGGTGGACTAGTAGGAAGGCCAAAATATTCAATGCCCTTTTGGGCAGAACGTTCATACAATTCAGAGATTCCCCACCCCAAGGGTTGTTATTACTCAATATCTCCGTCTGTGTGACGGATGGCGCTGCTGCGTCGACCTGTCGCGTCGTTTGTCTTAGCAACAAGTCGCCTGTTCATGGGAAAGATCATTTTTCATCGTAACGAACGCGTATTTTGTGAGCGAAAAAAAGTTCATAAATAACGTTTTATTATTAAAAGGACTTTCTGAAATTAAGTTCATAGAAATAAAAAAGTTTTTGGTAGGTTTTTAATTGCCTATAAATGTCACTGCTTTTATTACACAGTATCTTTTTATTGTTTATTATTAATGCAAAGAAAATACGTACCAACAAACATGTACACAAGTGTAACACTGTATTTGTAGGAAAAGATATCAAAAGTAGCTACGTATCTTATGTTATTACAAAAATTGACGAGCCATTTGGTGTAATGGTCGAGAAGTCGGCTATTACACCAGAGGTCGCGGGTTCGATCCCCGCACGGTACAAACATTTGTGTGCATGAACATGTCTGTTTGTATCGGTCTGGGTGTTTCTATGTATAATAATATGTATGTATTTACAAAAAAAAAAGTATTTAAGTAATGTTTATCCGTTGTCTAGCACCCATAGCACAAGCTAATGCTTAGTTTGGGGCTAGGTGGCGCTGTGTAAATAATGTCCAGAGATATTTATTTATTTAAAAATGCCCTGAAAATAAGGTGTGGCAATTTATCTACTTGTAGTGACGTCCTGCATAGTCAAAAATTGAACAACAACTTTGAAAGCTATGTCAAGGTGTTGAAACATACCCAATCTGTAAGTTTGAACAATTTAAATGCAAGTCACGCGAAGAATTTTCCGCGTTCGTTCACAATCATCTCTTAAAAACATTAAGCGTCTCAAGTAATCAAAGGCGGCATTAAACGGGCTTCTCAGTAAACATGGCGTGAGACGTCTCACTAAGTCGCCCGACGTCTTGTCGCCTGTCGCTCGCGGAGGAACGCGGCCGTTCCGCAAACACCATGCTATAGGGTTGCCCTGATATTGTTTTAACAATTAAATTAATTACGAGAAAAGTATTTTTAATTGTAATAATTGACCGAAAGTACCAAAATTGCAAGTAAACAAACAAAAGCACCCAGGTAAATTTAAACATAAATATTGATGCAGTAAATGTAATATGTTGAAACTATGGAAGGCAAATTCTAGAGAAAATGGAGAAAACTAAAGTAGTTGTAACGCTGCATTGTATGTCACTTAACAAATTAACGGCTTATTCCGTTTATCCACCCTAAAACAGCCACCCTAAGGCGGATACTCGGAAACGCGTGTCCGTCTATCCACCCTGAACGGGGTGGATAACCGGAATTCATATAATATGTTTCTTCCGACTTTTTACCCCAAGTACAGTTAGAATAAAATTATCTTGGTGGGAAGTTTTAATTTAATATTTATTGTTAAACGAATAACATAAAATAATCTTAAAATCTAAATTGTAGGTAAGTACCTACATAGTACTATCTATATATATAAAACTCAAAGGTGACTGACTGACTGACTGACATCTCTACTACTCTATCAACGCACATCCCAAACCACAGGAAGGATCGGGCTGAAATTTGGCACACATATAGTTTATAAATTTTGTAAATGTTGTTTGTGTATGTTTCTGTAAATGACTGTACGTAGGCAGGGTAGAAAATCGGAAGAAACATATTATATGAATTCCGGTTATCCACCCCGTCCAGGGTGGATAGAAGGACACGCGTTTCCGAGTATCCGCCTTAGGGTGGCTGTTTTAGGGTGGATAAACGGAATAAGCGAAATTAACTTACGTAAATATTGGTCTTAATTCACAAAATAGAGTAAAGAGTGAGTATCTGAAATGCAAGTCACGCAAAGAACTTTCCGTGGTATCGCATAAACAATAATCTCTTAAAAACATTAAGCGTCTCAAGTAATCAAAGACGGCATTAAACGGGCTTCTCAGTAAACATGGCGAGAGACGTCTCACTAAGTCGCCCGACGTCTTGTCGCCTGTCGCTCGCGGAGGAACGCGGCCGATCCGCAAACACCACGCTATAGGGTTGCTAGGGCATGTACTTGGGTTTTCTTTTATTAACATCACGAAAAAACATTTGTACGTTTTTCTTTAGTAATTCCAATATGTATAACGGCCGGTTTCACCGCTGTCAGCTAAGTAGTAGATAGTAGAAAATGCCATGCTGAGTTAAATTCGCATTTTTATCGTTGTGTTGTGCATAGTATTTTGTTTTTTAATATTATACGGAAAAGTATGCACAAAAGCAGGTAATAACATTGGTAATTAGTTTCTAAACCCTTCTGTATTTCGTAGAAAATTATTTAAACCTAACAAGATCAAGCAAAATATTAATTAAGTCAGTACCAGCATTAAAATAGTTTAACATAATATATACGACTATTCTTAATCACGGTAGAGGAAGCCCAGGATTAATAATAAACAAATTACAGCGTGTAATAAAACGTTGTTCTACGCTGCCTTTTCATTAAGTTTCACAGCCCTAATAGTGGTTTGAAGTAAGAACAATTGGGTCATCAGGCTAAAGAAACATTGAGGAAAGTGCAATTAAAACCTATTACAGGCAACATGGGTACTATGGGTAGGGGTACACACATTTGCTCCCAAAAGGACGATATATATACGTTTT
The DNA here is from genome assembly GCA_949319885.1 of Mecyna flavalis. Lineage (NCBI taxonomy): Eukaryota > Metazoa > Arthropoda > Insecta > Lepidoptera > Crambidae > Mecyna > Mecyna flavalis. The sequence goes on along the minus strand of OX439435.1, from coordinate 7,080,569 downwards.
TAATGTTTTTTTCCGCTTTGAACATTCAAAGACATATCTTTGAACAGAAGGAAAATGTACCTAACCTTTCCCAATTTCTTGTTAGGTATTTGCATTGCACTGGCAGTCAGTTTAATTGTCGCTGCGTACTGAAGAAAGCTCGACAGCGAAAAAGTCCAAACTCACCCTGAGGGTCGAACGCTTGGAACCATGCCATAAAGAAAACTTCGATTCATTTGTAGTAAGAGTGCCAACCAAACATCCGGAGAACTTCTTAAGGAGTACTTCTGGCTAAAGAATCAATCGGAGGTTTCAAGGACGGATCCCAACAGACCTGCGCTGCACGGCGAATAACTTGTAGATCATTAATATTAATATGAGATAAAATTTAACTTGTCCAGGTATCAGTCGGCACTCGAACCCGCGCCCCTCGCTGTCCGGGCGAGTGCTCTACCAACTATGCAGCCGAGACCTTAGTCGACCAATTGAATTTCTTCTAGTATTTTTACGCTACCTCAGTGCCATCTGTGTCATAATACATATAAGTGTTCATTCAGAAAGTACTATCTGGATTTCGTAATTCCAATTATTGGCCTGACTTCTTATCAAAAATAATGGGGGTCTGACGGCAGTCCTTCAAATTATTTTTTATTGCATTGAGCAAGAGATATTTCAGCACATGACAGGCCAGATTAGGGCAAAGCACTTGTAATCGGTCGTCATTTCAACAAATGCTCATGCTACTTACTTTAGTGTAAGATCATTGCATGTGATCTTGTACATATTTTTGATTCAAATAAGTACATAAACCAAGTTTTTGGAAATAAATCTATTGACTATTTTTGTTGATTTGCGTGTCTATTGTGTTAACGTGAACAATTTAATTATACTTGATTATACAACACCGCTTTTCCACTCTGTGATAAACTTACCGCATAATAACAGGGTTGTGAGTACAATATAATGAAATTAACTTCTAATCTCTCCCCTGATTTATCTTCATTAGCCCCTTGTTAAGCCGTATCAGCTGAAATGGAAGCCCTCCCTTTACTTAACGTGTGCTGATTCGTGGGGTGTTTTTGTTTTCTGTTCATTAAATTTTGAGATGAATGTTAGTGCAAGAGTACCTACCACCCGAGCTTCGAACACATAGAATTTGTAAAGAAAACCATGTGAAAAATGTGGTCTGAAAATAACACAGCCATTTTACCCTGAAGTTTTTCATGATTATAATACGTAAGTATTTAAAAAAAGTGTTTGAGGGTAAAAAAACTGTTCTATAACAATATAATATGTAATATAATATAATATGCTTAATTTGGGACTAGATGGTGCGAATATTGTCCCAGAATTTTCTTTTATGCTACTTTAGAATACCTATTGACCTAGTCTACTTTGTTTTACAACAAAGAAGAGTAAACTAAAACGCTCTTAGCACAGAATATATACCCTTGGTGTTTTATGCATTTCGGCTCATGTTGCCTGCATGCCTGTTGATTCTATAAGTATCACATCGTTCTAAGTATTTTAAGGTCTAAAAGGGTTCAAATTCCAAAATCCAAACGGCATCCTTTTTTGTGTAATACCAGTTAGCTAACAGAAATGCTTCTTTGAAATCGGAACCTTTGATTTCGAGTGTGCTGACTCTCATTATTATTTTATTCTAAAAGGGCTCGTTCGTTTCCCATCATTAAAACCCATATCATATTTTATAAAAATAATGATGTAACGCCTTAATGGTCTTGTGGTTTAATTCCCAGGTCGAGCTTTTGCTACACACAGCTCGGGTTTGTTAACGATCCGTATTTTATACCAATCCCTACTTGGCAAGCGTGTTTTTTTTTCTTTTATTTCAGAGGCGACAAACGAGCCTGCGGCTCGCCTGATGGTAAGCAATCACCGCCGCCCATCTGCAACACCAGAGGGATCACTGATGCGTTGCCGGTCTTTTAAGGGGGAGGGCATCCGGCACTTTCACAAATCGGACGAAACACAATAGTAGATAGTTAGTCACTATTATTTCACGCTGGTTAACGGTGATTAAACCAATTCCTATCATTGTATCGATGCCTTGATTTCATGACGGAAGCCTTTGCTCTGTAGTGGTACTTTAAATAGGCTGTTACTTTAATAATGTACCCAAAATATTTGTTTAAGTATGCGATCGTAAGCAAAGTGATCAAATCCATACTTTTTATTTTAAAATAATTAGCAAGCCCATGACTGTGATGTTTATTTAATAAAAATAACGACGCCTTATATTAATAAAACGTAAATGAGGTTAAAACTCCCTAAGTCTTTTTGGGAGTTTTTAAACCCTTAACATTTATAAAATAGCCTTCTGCCTTTGTCTTTGCCCGTGTGAAATATACAATGTTATCCCGAAAGAATGTGATGTTTGCCAGGTATAAAAAAGCTCTCAAACTTATCCCATACTAAAATTCTCGTCGATACTTTGCTTCGTTGCAACGTCACAGGTGGAACAAACAAGAACACACATTTTTTAGTTAGACCATAAGAATGAAGGCTCGAAAAAACCACAACTTTGTCTAATTTGTAAAGTACACTATAACACACTTCTTATAATTAGAAGTTTTTTGTTATTTCCACTGATTCCCAGCTATTTTAAACTAAGAGATGCGAGTATTCTCACTAATAGCATCGGTCTGTTCGGAATCCGAACCCTTTTAGATTTTTCGTATTCACAAAAAGCAGGATAAACATAGCCGTTGAGCGAACACTGAACAGATTTTCATTTATTTAACTAACATCGTTACTGGTCGGTGTAAATATTTTCGTCACACTGTTTCCAGATTTAATGAAAGTTGAGAATAAATTTTCTCAGCTTCAGACACAAATAAAGTTTGCTGGACTGAGTATTGAAACTATTGCAAAAGGGAAATATTGAAAAAGGACTTGAAAGTCTATATAATACATACATTCTTAGACAACTCTTAATATTTTTGCGGCCTTTACTGGAATTTGTTCTCCGATATTTATACGATTATAATTATGTCAAACTTATAAGACTGCTGTCACATATGTAGCAATGTAAGTGAGGAAAAGCGAGTGCTTGTACACAGACCATCAAATTAATGTCCTTTGTGGTTTGATGATAAAAAAAATTAGCACCGTTATCAAAATGGGGCTAAGAGGAAAAAGGAGAGTAATAATAATATCAATATCCCTGGACACTATTTACACAGCGCCTTCCAGCCCCAAACTAAGCATCGCTTGTACTATGGGTGCCAGACAACCTGCTTTCAGGCACTAAAACCATAAGCTAGCTACATCTTCACTACATCTAGACTTAAGTGTCCCACTATCCACTAGTTTCTCCTTTTCACCCGATTGGGCGTCGGCTTGTGGCTATTAACCAGCCCATGGCGCCAGACAACCAAATAATTTTCCAAAGATCTTAGAAAATATTATAATAAAGTTGAAACGCACAATTTGAGCATCCACGAGTAAAATTGAGATACAATGTGTAGTGAGAACCTCGCGGGAATGTTGTTATTTATGTAGCCATATTTAACTATCAATCAGAACCAGGACGACAGTGATGAAACGCGAAACAAGTTTTCCAATTTCATAAATCGCTTTACCTACTTAAGCCCGACAACTTGGGGGGCAAAAGTTGTAAACTTTTCAGAAAACAGGGTTAAAAGATTTTCAATTTTTGGGACAATATTTTAACATCATAATCTACCAAGTGTTTTTCTGCGTCGCTTCACCTGTATAAAGTTGATGGCTGAATCTCGGAGAGTATCTATTGATGTCTTCATATGTGCGTTACCACTACCACTACCACCACTGGTCAGGCGATGACGGAAAACATAGTGAGGAACCCTGCACACACAGTCGAATTGAATGTTTTTCTACTTTTACAATGTATTCCAAAACAAAATGTCAATGTAACTTTACCGGCAACTTAAAATTCATTTCACATTTGCGTTCATACCATTGAATATATTACACAAATTATATGCTATTACAGCTTTAGTGCCAGGTATTAAAATGAACGACGGCATACTTATTAGCATGAACTCATAAACCCGTGACGTCACAAGCCAAGTAGGGCGTCTACGCCGTGTAGAAGTTACTTGGCTTATACATCACGAAAATATCCGACTACCCTCACCGTTCCCGTAAAAAGCGTAGGTACTTCATTAATCTTACACCTATCTGAATGTAGAACACGAAATAACGTCGACTCCGTTCTGTCCCAAAAGTACCCGGAAATTATCATTTTAAAGACCCGTGTTAGAGATATTTAAAAAAATCTTTTTACATTACATTGGTACAACTGTAATTAGTTGCTAGTGAAAAATAATCTTACCTCTGTCGAGTATTTTGTGAGTAATTAACATTTATGAGAAACAAGTTTTGTGGTCGCCTTGTTTTTTTACTATGGCCGATTTTGTTGAGCAGCGATCTTGTGTTAAATTTTTGTGTTTTTGATAAATTTTTATGCAGCAAGTTTCTTAAAATGTTGCAATAGGTGTTTTTTAATTAGTGCATGTCCAAAACTCAGACATACGAGCATTATAAATCATTCATAGAGGGAGGTACAGTGATCGGGCGGGCTGGAAGGCTATCCACTTCAACTAAAGACGATCATGTCAATAATATCAAGCTAATTATAATGAGAATTGTCGTGTGAGTGTAAGACACATAGCCAGAGACATCAGCGTACCAAAAACTACAGTACACCGCATATTGGCTGACTTGTGGCCAGATTTGTATTAAAATCACGTGTTTTCCGCACCTCGATAACATGATCACATGATTATTCGTAGCTTTTTGGCAAAACATGCAACTAATATCGCTTCGCAGGTACGCCACTTACCTGGTATGGCACCATGTGATTATTTATTATTTTCTAAACTTAAATTACCGTTTCGGGAAAAGTATTACAGACCATTGACTGTGGTGAAAGAAAAAACGAAGATGGTGCTGAAGGCCATCTCGATTTCAGCGTATAAAACGTGTATCGAGGACTGATTGAAGCGTTGGCGTATGTTTATTCCCTCTATTAGAAGTTAATTGAAAGAGGAAAAAATTAATTTGAAAGATTAAAATTACCCTTTGAATTTTATTTACAATTTCCGGGTACTTTTGGGACACAGTAGTATTGCTTGTAGCGGAGGAAAATTATTCTTCATTTAACTGCTAAGAATGTACATGTTTAAATTTAATCTAAGTTGTTTCAATTTTGTAACCAAAAGTCATGTTGCGTACAAAAAAATATTGAACGAAAAGTGGCAGTGTCAAATATTAGTTTATTTCGCCACATAACTTCTTTTTCATCGGAATCCTTTCTCGCTTTGAGCAATTTTTATACAATGTTCTGTGCTTTAGGTCTAGTTGATAGTCCCGGGGATGGGCTGGTCAATAGCCATAAGGGGCAGCGCAGACGGCACACTTTTTGTGCGAAAGAGTCTGCCGCGGATTTTTCACAGACTCAACGCACAAAAAGTCTGTCGCGGATTTTTCACAGACTCAACGCACACGACGCACATCTTCGATCATTTTGTCGGCAGAACTGTAGGGACGTAGACGCTATGAAAATCGTGCAGAGATTAAAGATCGCGAAGTATTATTTTGTACTTGATGTAACAGACAGAAAAAGACGAAGAAAATTTTGGGTACATCCTATACTTTCGGAAAGATTACTGAAGGGAGAGTTCTATATTAAACATTAAATTCTGAACAACACCGGATTTTTTTTTAAGTTTTATAAAATGTCTTTTACTGCATAATATGATGAGTTGCTATTTATTTTAAGACCTGCTTTGACTCATTCAGACACAACAATGAGGAAGTTAATAATAAATAATAAATATCTCTGGACATTATTCACACAGCGCCATCTAGCCCCAAACTAAGCATTAGCTTGTGCTATGGGTGCTAGACAACGGATAAACATTACTTATATACTTTTTTTTTGTAAATACATACTTATTATACATAGAAACACCCAAACCGATACAAACAGACATGTTCATGCACACAAATGTTTGTACCGTGCGGGGATCGAACCCGCGACCTGTGGTGTAATAGCCGACTTCTCAACCATTACACCTAATGGCTCGTCAAATTAGTATTTCGGTTAAAGAAACTTTATTCTCAAAAAGAAATTACATAAACACTTACATGAGAACATTAAAATTTATAATAAAACAAATTATCTGGCAACAAAAAATAAATAAATAAATAAATAATAATAATCATACTACCAATTACACAGAGCAATCACTAGTTACAATTTGTTTACAAAAATTTTCTTATACAGAATATTACCAAGAAACAAGTGCGGACCGAGTTTTAATGATTTTACATAATATATGTATTAATATCTATATTCTGCCATAGAAGTATCATAAATTATTGGTCTATTTTGTATTTCATTAATTAGCATCGTTACATCGATGTCTGGCGCCATAATATATCGCATACGTACGTTACGTCCCACCACTAGATTGCAGACTAAAATGTACGCCAATGTGCGCCGTCTGCGTTAGCCCGTGTTGAAGCAAACGTTCCATTTTTTTCGCACACTTTTTGTGCGGAGCGGTGTGGCGCGGCGCGGCGCGGTCTGCCGGAATCACACGGATTTTGTGCGCGCCGGACTTTTTTGCGCGTCGTCTGCGTTACTCCATACAGTTGCATACGTTCTATTTTCGCAGACTAAAAAGTCTGTCACGGATACTCTGTCGTCTGCGCTGCCGCTAAGGCTAGCACCGGCTCGTCCTAATCGAGTGTGAAGGAGAAACCAGGGGAGTTTAGTGGGTAGTGGACGCTTCAGTCTTGAGTCCCACACACGGCTGCGGGCCTAGCTAGACTGCGGTTATGATGCATAAACGCATTCTCCTCCGAGAAAAAAAAAAGTCTAGTTGATAGAGAACTTTTGATTATACAGTTTCGCAATCCTATATTCTGATGCAATTAATTATTAGAATATTCTGTATCGTTACCTTACCTTTAGCAAAAAGTGTGTTTAACTGTATGTGCATTAAAAAAACCAAAGCATGCGAAAAAAAACATAAAAAATTCACAACCAGCGTAGAATATTACACTTACGAGTACATCCACGGAACAGAAAAATTCTGTTCCGTGCTTCAAATAAACAACTATATTATACTGACAGTAATTAGTTATATAGAAGATAATATTTTTGCAGAGAAAAGACTTGCCTACCACAGCTCCTTTTCTGAAGACATTGTATTCTTTAATAAATTATGATTCAGACATTTGCGTAATAATTAGATAATGGACTAACTCGTGATCCAATGTTAACATTACGCATGCCAGAATCCATGGAACCTTGGTATCTAACACAAAAAGCTTTGTCTTTGTGTTCAGATCCAAATATATCTTTGATTTTCGGCCACGAAACGTCCGTGACATTGAGATATATAACTAAAAATAAAGCTTTTCTTAGCGAAACCCGTCGGGATCGGAGTACAGACGATAAATAACGCTGTTCAGAGGAATACCACACTTCGAAATTAAAATTTATGGCATTTGTTAACTCCGCGCATCTTAATAACTAAGAAATAAATTTAATGACCTATGCCTTTGTTTCGCAATTTTTAAACAGACCGGTCATTTACAAAGAAATATTTTACGCTCGTCAAAATGTCAAAAGAAACGATAAAATTGCACAATATTTGTTTCCTTCATAAGAATGTAAAGAGTTACTTTTTGATCACATTACAAGAACCTGTTATTCCTTTGATAACTAAAAAATATCATTTTAGGAAGTCCTTTAACAACTACTGCTCATCATCATCATCTCAGCCTATTTCCGACTGCATCCAGTATGAAGGTCAGGATTCGCTTCGACTATGATCCTAGATTTGACAAGCCTAGTTATTACAATGGAGTCATTACCATCTGACCTCCGTAACCCTTACAAGGGAAACCAGACCTACTCGGAACACAGTCGAGACCAACGGCTTAACGTACCTTCTGAAGCACGGAATCATCATTCTTTTCAGACATTCAGGTGATTCAAGCCTGCAATGTCCTAACCAAACTATAAACAATCACACAGTAATTACTTCCTGCGGGATTCGAACCCACGACCTCGGGGTTTTAGAGCCGAACGCTCTTACCACTGTACCACGGAGGCCCTTCAACAACTACTACTATCATCTGTTTTTGTTCCAGATTTATCAAGATGGAGACAGACAAGATGTCGACGGCGTCGTCGGTGGGCGCGGCGGAAAGGCGGCCACTGATGCAGGCCTTGGTCATAGAGAGGCGCATCCTGTTCGCGTGCACTATACTCGTTGGATTGTGCACTTTCGTCTGGATCACAGCAGTGTGCACTGAGAAGTGGGTGCATATAGAGGGGGGAAATGGTGAGTGTCAAGTATCAAAACATATTTGTCGTACTATTTCAAATAGTAGCCAGACACGTTCGTACCGGCTTAGAAAGACGTTAGCTTCATAATAATTATGATCTCCAGAAGTTGCTAAACTGTCAATCGATTTTGTGTAATAATTTGAACAGTTGACTATTACACCAGAAGTCACGGGTTCAATCCCGAATCGAATATTATGTGAGCATTAACAAATCTGTTATACCGGTCTGGGTTTTTGATGTAGGTGCTGTGTATGTTTTTACAAAATATTTAGTCGGTAATGAATATCTGTTATCTGGCACCACATAGTACAAGCTATGCTTAACTTACGAAGCTGTGTGAATAATGTCTAGAGATTTATTTAGTGTAGAACATTATTTAAACAGCCTTAGTAAAACCAAAATGGCTGCTTATGAGCTAAATTATTATAGGGTCTTGTTTTTACTACAGATTACTGTGATTTGAGCATATGTTCTGCGGTCACTTTGACCTATTATTTTATTGCGACACACTCTATTGAAAAGCTCTGCTGATATTATTTGAACTGGGCCTAAAATAAAATGTCTCCTTTAAGATCAGTGTTATGAAATCTTTTGTAGCCAAGTAGTTTGAAGCGTCGTTTCAAATTATCTGACTGTTTCTCAAGATATAGATATATCATATTGACGAGCCATTTGGTGTAATGGTCGAGAAGTCGGCTATTACACCAGAGGTCGCGGGTTCGATCCCCGCACGGTACAAACATTTGTGTGCATGAACATGTCTGTTTGTATCGGTCTGGGTGTTTCTATGTATAATATGTATGTATTTACAAAAAAAAAAAGTATTTAAGTAATGTTTATCCGTTGTCTGGCACCCATAGCACAAGCTAATGCTTAGTTTGGGGCTAGATGGCGCTGTGTGAATAATGTCCAGAGATATTTATTTATTTATTATTTATTTATATCGGTATCTGATACCTTTTTCTATATTCAGTTTAGCACAGATAGTTACAACATGTATTTCCGCTTGCAACTAGATGCCAGATGGAGAAAATATCTCAGTATAAATAAGAGTGTAAGCTAGAGTTCCGATTTAAAAAACGCAAAGTAGAATGAAAAAACCTACGCTTAATAATAATGTAGGGCTCACCGTGCTTTTTTCACAGGCCAAAATAAAAACCAAAGGCCAAACAAACAAAACATCTCACACATACAGTGGTGGACATATAATTAAAGACACTGAGGAGATATTAAGTTATCAGAGTTTACCTACCCTTTATACTTTTATTGTATTACATTTATTATCTTGCAATATTACTTAAATTGTTCTTAGGGTTATCGTTAAATTTTTGAAGTAAAATAGACATACTTAAGATGTTCTATTAATTATTTTTTTTGGTAAAGTTTATTGCAAGCAGTACGAACGAATACAAAGACCTGGCCAACTAATTAAAGACAGACTCATTAAGTAACTATAAAAAATCAACTTAGTAAATTTTGAAACGAACTTGATTTTAATACATTTTAGACGTATTTTAAAAACATAAAAACACGACATTAATATTTTTTCGCATGTCCTTTAGCAGCAATAAAAGTCCAACTCCACCTAGGCATTGATGCCTTCAAATCATTGCAGGTTTGAATCGAAATCTGCACCCATGCCGTTTTAAACGTCGAGTAAAGTTGATGAACATTACTTGTAGGTTTTTTTTCTTTAATTTTCTTCACATTAGATCACATGTTTTCGATCGGGTTAGTGTCGGGACAGTACGGTGGCCAATCTAAAACTGTTACTTATTGGCTCCTTAGCAATTCTTTGACTCCTGCTGAAGTGTTTATGGGATCGTTATCGTGTTATAAAGTCTATATCACCGGCAAATGTTCATTGGCGTAAGGAATAAGACTTTTTCTAAAATACTCCTTTAATAAATTTATTCCTGCTACCTTGAATTTTTTTTTATTAGGTCCCACATCTTTATCAGGAAAATATCCTCAAATTTTTGTATTACCTCCTCAACGTTCGACTGTTATCTTTGTGTACTTTGGATGCATTTTTTTATTTGGGGGACGCCTAACGTAAAGTTTTCCTTTAGAGTTAACCATATTAATTAAAGTTCTTCGGAAATAAACACATTTTTTCTCAGTCTTTCTGTCCCGATGTGAATATTTTTGGGCAAATCGTAATTTTGCTTCTATTTTTTTTATTCCTTCAAACGAAGGATCTTAGAAAAAATCTTTGAAAAAAGGGTGACTTCCATAATTTCCTTCTAATCGTTCTGTTAGATACTACTTTAGACCCCTCTACACCAAATACTTCATAACGCATGACTTTTGAGCCATTTGATAGGTCTTTTTTAATCAAATGATGCTATTGTTGAGGTGGTTGTTTTTCTCGGTCAAAATTTCCTAGGCATGTGAACCGTATAAAACTTCTTAAAATTCCGGATATCGTCTATAACCATATTTTAGAGCATCGTTAGTGATCTTTTAATGTACTGTCCGACCAACCTTTGATATATATTTTTTTTAATTTTCTTCCTTTACTAGGGAGAATCGCAACTTTTTTCCTTTCCCATACTAGGTAATTCATTTTTATCACAATAAATACTTAAAGCAAGTTTAAAACTAAACAAGTTTTTGCTTGTCAGGATAAAATCTGCATAATAGAAAAAGTTTAAGTGCTCCTTTTATGGTTATGCTAACTTTAGAACATGAAATACGCACTGTCTTTAATTAGCTGACCAGCGAAAAATGTATTGACAAAGTTTGTGTTACATTTAAAAAAAGGAAATAAGACTAAAATATTGCTTTAATAACTTTTTTTCTGTCCGCATTTTAAAAATACGACAACAGTGTATGTATGAAAACCAATAAATATGGAATTAATACTTATCTGGGTCTCTAAATACCGTTTATTTTGTTGTACGTAGTCAACATCAAGAGTGTCTTTAATTATATGTATGTCCACCACTGTATATGTGGCTTCTGGTATAGTAGCCATTTCTCACCATTACAACAAATCTTGTGTAAAAGTTTCAAATCCGAATTGCGGCTACAATATTACGGAGCTTACAATTTTATTCATGAATTTCAAAGTTCCCGAGCGCCGGTTTTAGATTTTATCGCCAGTTAACACCATAAAGACATCGTGAAACTATTTATAAACTGAATAGCGCCATATGTTTACGTTATTTTATAATACATGTACGGTTTAACTGCAGTAAATTGGACCGACAAATGGCCTGGAAGCATTTGGCTTTGGGTTTTACCGTGTTAATTAAAACAATTAGGAAATGTTGAAATATATTTCTTTTTTAGTCTCAGAATATAGATATAACGTTTTATGTCACAATGGGTCTGGCTAAGTCGCTCGAAGATCAAAGGATCTTACCGTATCATAGAATGTTAAAGTACCTAATGCTTCCTTGGTAATAATAAATATCTTTTTACGTATTTATATCTAGTACTACCAACCCTTAACAAATGTTTAGTATGGGTGCCGGTCTACTCATAAGTAAAAATACTTTACCTTTTTGTTTTGTAAAAATTCACATGCTGATAAACATATTGATCGATAGTCATAGTAAATTGTACTGAAAAAAGTATTGAAATTTTAGAGGTTTTTTTTTTCTGGTCGGTAAATATGGAAAAAGTTGTGTTTTCATAAATCCTTAATACTTAATGTTTTTTTTTCCTAGAATTATATCCCGTCGTTCTAGTGAAGGCTGCGCTTGCACTATGATTCTGGTACATTATTGAAAAATCTGGTATAAAAAATTAAATCATTAGATCTTCCAATCAATCAAATGTCAGCTTTTGGAAAATCTTGATGATGAAAAAGTTGATAAATCAAGCCACTAGATATTGTAGAATATTATTTTAACTGATCTGAATACTCGTACAGGTATAATATGCATAATTGTACATGTATAATAATTATACATCGTTATCGCGCGGGCAGTTTGGGGGCGACATGGGGGCGACGCATAGATGACCGAAGGGCTGTCACACGTATATAACGAGTATTAGAATATTTGCATGTTTTTTTATTCTTTAAATTAAAGCCGTTCATGTTATGTATATTCCTTATGAGGTTAAATACCTTATGAGAATAAATAGAATATTATTTCTATTTTGATATTGTATTCAAAATTGATTCAATGCATAATATCGATTTAAAAAACGATATTTTTATTGGTCAAATATAATTTAAAAAAAAAAGATCCATGCGTGGCAACCCTATTCATCAGTATCCACGCGTCGCCCCGAAACTGCCCGCGCGATAACGATGTATAATAATAATGTGAATTTGCATTACTAGTAGTACCTACTTACCAAACTCGTCATCACTCCTTGAACTAAATTCATCGCCAGTTTTTTTAATGCATTAAAAAAATAACGAAAATGTACATTAACAAAATTCATCAATCCATTAACGGCACGACTCTAATGGAAATTAGCGGAACTCCTAAGTCCCATGCTTCCCATTAATTAAAATCATGTAGCATTGGGTTCAATGCCCTTCGGTCTATTTCTGTCCAGCTCCGAAAGTACTTGTATAGAACAAGCTGCATTTACTGGGCGGTCGAAATTATATTTTGTCACGAAATCACAGGTAAATACAGAAAGTAAAGAATGTGCAATGAAAATTAATAAATACGACGTTTTCAGTTTGAGTACTTTAATTGATGTCTACTTACTATGTTTACTATATCTACCTAAAAAGTTTTAAGTCAGACTATAATAAATCAACTCTTACACTTGTATCTTTGAACGAATCCAAGTTATTATTTAAGTCTAAGACTTATTTAATTACCGTTTCTAAACAGTAAACAATATTTTTGAATGAAGTAAAACTTTTAAAAAGTAAGAATACCTACTTGGGCAAGAATTATATTCTTTCTTTAGTCAGCTCGTTTATTGTATAAAAAGTAAAGTATCAGCATATTTTATGTCCCACTGTAGGGCAAAGGCCTCCATCCTTGAAATCAAGTTATCGTTACAAAGATTACTATTGGTTTAATCACCACGATTGCCAAAATGCGGATTTGTGATCACAAACCTGAGCTGTGTCCGAAAAAACCGACAAAAAGTTAGCTCGACCCGGGAATTTAACCTAGGGCTCCGAGATCTTGGCCCGGTACTTAAACCACTAGACTAGTTTATAGAATAATTTCCTAGACTCAAGTAATACGTTGACTCGTTCGTAGATTCGAATATTTTGAAGATTAAGACCGTTTTGCATGACAGCTGTCATACGTATCGAGCTATTTTGGGAATACTAAAGTTTGGGGCAAGTATTGCTACGCAAGCGCTGGGTTGCAAATGTACCAGGATATTGAAGTTTTATTTATTTTAAAGGCAAATGAGTGCTTTCTTCTAGGTTAAGTATCCCTCAATCGACTACACCGTGGCTTACCAGATAATTAATTTCCCTGACCAGAATTTCTTTTTATAAAAATGTTGTAGCAAACAAAATAAAAATTAATGATATTTTATAATATTTGCTTGTTATTAGTTTTCATGCTCTCAGGTTTTCATGAGATCTGCCAATTCAATAAATTTTGACCCAAATATCCTTTTTAGTTTTAAAAATAAGGAAACTTATACATATTTCATCTAGACGGTCTTATCATTATAAACATAGACCTTCCTAATGTGTTTCTTTTCAAGCTAAAACATGACTCATTTCAATAATACTGTGTGTACGTCTGCTTTCCATCAAGATAAGTGTATCTGTAATTAGATCACGTGTGATTCGCAACCGCATTAGTTTATTTGGAGACGATAATATGCCGCGTCAACACTATGTAGAATCGACGGCCAAGTTTTGGTAGCGAACTTGTTTATGATTCCATTTGTTAAGCTTGGTTGCGTCTGATTGAAATCGTGCATTGCTTTGTGGTTCATCCTAATGTTAAATTTTAATATGATCATTGGTCGTTCATAATACCTACAACTACAGATCAAACAGTAATTTAACTATTATTTTTTGGCATGTTATTTGTCTACACGTATTGTATTCGTATATTCGCGTAGCATTTGCTATTTATCGTCATTCACACATGCGAACACATTAAGTTATTAAAATACGAGTAGTATTTTAAGATGGTAAATAATTTAAAGATTGTAAAAATTATGAATTCAATGAGAATTTATTTTACTACTTAAGCTTTGCTTTCTAAGTGGGCATTTAAAAACATTTAGAAATGCAAATATATTACAAAAATCAAGACTGACAATAGTATAACAAAAGGTATTAATGCGAGTTCAAATTGCAAGTTTCGTAGATTGATACGTTTCGCAACACATTTTAAAATTTGCAATCACTTAAAACAACATGCAAGATCGTTCATACTATTTCAGAATATAAATGATAGTCCAGAAATACCACGAGAAATAAGAAGTCTTTCTTTTGTTTAAACAAGTGAAAACGAAATGAAAACTGAGCGAAAATACGCAAGAAAAAGTCTTTATGATGCCACATGATCTATTTATTGTTAGAATCGTTAGCATAACAGTGAACGCGCACATGGCACCATTTTAATCACAATTACAGGAGAATCTTTAATACAGCATCAGAAAAGATTTAAAACTTGGCACATTTCGCGAGTTACATGGCGACGTTATTATATTAATTACTTGCAAACAATCTGGCCGCTGGCCAACTGTGAGCATTGAGGGGATCATTAACACTGTCAATTATGTCCAGGTGGTTATTGCTTAGTGCATGTTTTCATTATTATGGGATTATCAGTTATCTTTGACTGGCCCGATAGTGCATTTGATAGTGACTTGTACACGGTACATTTGTGTTTGACTTGCGCCTGGATGTTATTAAATATGTATATTGGTAGTGGTACCTTCATTGTTTTCGATACCCATAACGCAAGTGCTAAAACTAATCATAGCCAAGTTTAAGGTTAAATACATAATCTCTGGAGATTATTCACACAGCGCCATCTAGCCCCAAACTAAGCATTAGCTTTTGTTATAGGTGCCAGATAACGGATAAACATTACTTAAATATTTTTTTTGAGTAAATACATACATATTATACATAGAAACACCCAGATCGATACAAACAGACATGTTCATGCACACAAAATGTTTGTACCGTGCGGGGATCGAACCCGCGAACCTTGGAGCCGACTTCTCAACCATTACACCAAACGGCTCGTCAATTAAACAGTTGCAGAAGTAATTTTAACCATTTTTCCAGGTGTGTTTCTACCCGCAAAAGGAAGATACCTGATGTACAGTGACTCGGGCGTATGGGAAATATGCAGGCACGTGTTCCAGCCAGATTTCCTCAACGTCACTGATGGAAATGTGACAGCGACAGTGGCGCCAAAGCCACAGGATGACATTAGTGGACTGAAGGGAAAATTCTTTATAAGTAAGTTGATTTAGATATGTACTTTTTATATATAATTTTCTTGCAACATTACCATTAACTTAAATAAGCCAGTTGTGACACCTATTACGAAAACAAGTGATTCTTGTACATTGACTGAGGATATGTTAGTATTTTAAAAATCTCTTGAAAATCTTTATCATCACCATACTTTCACAGTCAGCAAAAGCATTGGCGCACTCAAAGCATAATGTGGATTGGTCCATGCATAAGATGCTTATATGCTTTGAATATTATCCTTTTGCGCCCTACGATCGCCAACCGACTTGCCCAGCGTGGCAAATACGCCTAAAACCTTGTTATTCCTGTTCCGTGCCTTAAACTTATAAAGAAGTCAGCATATTTAAGGAATATGATATAATAACAATTGACGTGCATTTGACTTGGTTTGGTTCCATGTAGTGTATTTTGATGACAATTTCCCGGCCATTCACCTTGTAAGATAACTCTACAGTAATAATTCTTCATAACTGTGAAATACTCGTAGTGCCCACAATTGCTTTACATTAAATACTAAATGAAAGAAGAATTGTTTTACAGAAATAATTCATCGTAAACGTAAATCAGAACTTAATAACATTTCAGGAATTACAACATTTTGCATACAGTCATTACGAGATGAAATGCGATCAAAGCATTATATTTAGACATCACCTACCCACAGACTAGACACAATACAGCAGGCACTTCTAAACGAGGAACCAGATTAATGGTCGTACTAACTCATACAAATGTAAACTTTTGAGTTGTTACGAGCCGTCTTTCACCCACAGTTTGAAAGGAAACTATCACAATGTAGTCGTTTGCCTTCATCGTTAGATCATATGTTACAAATTTTTACGTTTTTTTTTAAACAGATGATTATGTGATATGTTTATGGCTGAAGAGACAGTAAGTGTCAAAAAAACTCTATGATGCTTAATTTTATTGTTCTTCTACTAAGAGTGTCTTACACTAAAAGTATTCAATTGAGTTATCTAAAAAACTAAACTTTTCTGCTTTTACATTTCAAACCCTGTAAAGCTTTTCAATGTCCTAAAAAAAATATTTTGATACAAGACATTATGCACTTTAAAATCACTCTCCGATGCCCGATCCGGATGCACAAATATTTTATTAGCATAAAAAATCGTAGTAAAATTGCATAAAATCATAATTATCACTTCATCACTACACAGATTCATTTTTGTTCTTTAATGGAAAATTGATTGAGCTACATAAAGAAGTGTTAGCAGCAAATTAAGCGATACCTCTTAATGAAATACCTTTTAGCAAATTAAACTGGTGGCTACCACTCACCTGATGAAATGTGTCACTGTTTACTGAATATCATGATTGACGTGCCATTTAGTGTAACGGTTAAAAAGCCTGATATGATAATGAAGTTGTTGTAGTGGATGAACCATGCTGTTTTACAGTATGAATGGGCCGGCTCGTCTGGGGAAGTACCACCCTCTCACATGTCACCAGCGTGAAATAATAGTGACTACTATTGTGTTTCGTCTGGTTTGTGAGAGTGCCGAAGGCCCACACACCCCAACCCGCATAGGCCGGCAACGCATCAGCGATCCCTCTGGTGTTGCAGATGTCGATGGGTGGCGGAGATTGCTAACCATCAGGCGACCCGTTGGCTCGTGACATAAATAATAAAAAAAATACTAATATCCGCACGGTAGGTACACATTCGTTAATTGCATAAACTTGTCTGTTTTTATCGGTCTGTTTGTTTCTATTAGTATATTAAATATGTATGATTGAAAAAATTCCGTTACACATATTACTAGCTATGCTAAGTAAGGGTCTGGACGGCACTGTGTGCATATAGCGTCCAGGGGTAATTTACTATATTTTGTAAATGAAAGAAATTGGTACCAATAAACCCTCCAAATGAGGTGCAAGTTTTTTGTTAGTGCAGATCTATAAAATGTGCCCAAAAAATAAACAAATTGAAGTGTTTGGGGATTTCGCTGGAATTTTCAAGCAGAACCGTTAGTTTATTTTCTGCAGCCGCCTTCTGTTCCCCCTCACTCAGTAAGTCCATTAACTCTTGCTAGTTTACTTTTCTACCGAGCTATTTTCATTTCTTGGTTAAAATTGCTACCGTTTTATATAGTGAACTTCGTCTAACGGTTAGAAATTAATTAAATTCCTTAAAATAACGTTGACCTATTTTAGTGCGCCCTGCGGCATTTATTATTTTACAGGGAAACATCGTCAGTATAATTACTTGGGATATACCATAATTTGAATTCGGCGTGTTTAAAATGTACATACAGTCACGCGATATTTGCATTAGGGAATTTCTATTTGTTTGATTAAAGTTTGAATGGTCTCTTTTTAATTGAGATGTCTTGTTTTTATAAAACAAAGGAATGATAAATCGAACTTAAAATGGGGGCACGGTAGTGCCCCCGCCAAGACGAACTAATCGAAGCGCAAGGGCACTACCTGCCTATTCTCGAAGCGCTTAGTCGTTCTTTTTTTGATTTCATATTCAAAATTTGAGACATTCGGCCGCAATGTCACCCGAAGCTTTTAGCTGCCTCCGCGTAGTGTGTAGTAGCTAGTACACATTTAAAAGCAACAGCAGGCCCTTGAGCCTTGGTTGTAGATTAATATCACAGAACAAGAAAATTTTCTTGATTAATATCAACCGATTGATTGTACTAGATTGACTGCCTTTATTAATATACCGTTAGTAATAATATTAACGGTATATTAATAACATTTATTTTCTCAGAATATAATTTATAAAATATGTCAAAAGTTACGCTGTACCTTGGAACCATTATCAGGACTCCGGGCATTTTACCACCATGAAGTTTTAGCCGACTGACGTCAAACAACGTAATATCATTGACACACTTTTTCAACAGGTGTCTGTAACGCAATATTCTTTCACGGACAAACACATTATGCTTATGACCTAATAAAATTTCTGTTTGCGGATGTTTTATTGATATTAAATTTGTCTTCCGGCACTGTGCCACAATTTTTAACACATTGTATTTAATCAGTGTAAAACAAAAATTGCTTACGTTGAATAATTTATTCGGTGTTTCGACAAAAAGTTGCTTTGTTCATTCAAAGTATTTTGTTCTAAAACTACAATTTCAGTTCTCGTATTTTTTATTCTTTTAGTTTGTTACACTTGCACGCGAAATACATTTTGAATGTTTTTATTTATAAACTGAATTGAAATACAAGCTATTAAAATTAATATGTGGTCTAAAGCCTGTCATTGTCACCATAACGTGATCATCACGGCAAAATGGTTAATTTTTTACTTGAAAAAGTTCAATGTGAAGTACTTATTTCAAGTCATCGTCAACCCTAGAGACAAATAAACTATTAAAATCGAGTCAAGTCTAAAGGAATCTCCGGTGAGTAAACGAAAATTTACGGTTTCACAACAGCGGCAACATTGTGGTCTAGTGCCAATCATTTACGGGTTAACTCGTAATAGCGTACGCCGCAGATTATTTATGCGATTGTAAACAAAGAGTAGGTTTGTGGGGCCATTGGTACTGTTGTACGAGTATGTAAATTTCAACAGTAACTGAGTAAACCTTGACGTCACGAAATGGGAGCTAGTAAGACTAGAGTACACCACAAGCAAATATATTATTAAGATCTTTGATAACAGGACACATTAAAAGTTCCTTGCTTGGATCTGGCAATGTCAATCGCTTATTGTTGTGCCATTCGTATAAAGTAAAAATCTTAATAACATGTTTCAGATGTTGTAATTAATGGATGTTGTACAATTTATAATAATTTTTGGCTAGGCTGGAGATGGAAGTCTGTGCGGATTCCAATATAGAGCCAAATTCCTGTCAACCATTTTTTTTACTACTTTTGAATCCGAAGGACAAATTAATAATTAAATAATATTATCTCATCCATCGAATCCCACAAACATATTTTTCTTGTAACTCCAGCTTCAAAGAAAAGATACATTATCGATCATTCAACTAATGGATCACGCCGCGATGCTAAAAATAGAGGAAAAATCTCCAGTCAGATCGCAGCATGGACGCTGACATGTCTTTCATATTGGTGCCCCGCGGAGTAAACAAATGCCATTAGCAACTAGGAAATAGTAAGTCGACTTTAAATATACTATTGATATAGCTGTAACACACAACTTCTACTTTATAATTGTATCGATGATATCAGTAGAATTGGAAATAGTTTCAGATTCGTTGTTATAACTTTCATTATCCACTATAAGATATTGTTATGGAAACATACCTAGGTGGATTCCGTTACGGTATATGTTAACTCTAAAATATCACTGAACCTTATAATTTCTTTTTTTAAAAGGAAAATGCTTTTAAACCACAAGTTGGCGAGACCTTGTGGCCGTGTGTTGAACTCGGGGCTCACGTGCATCACACTATCCCCTGAACTTCCCCGCTTTCCCCTTTACATCCGGTGTGGGACGAGCCGGTGTGCCTAATAATCCCACTGCGAGCAAATAAATCCATTGTCTCTTTGTAATAAAAGGCTTAACTAACATTTTAACAGCCTTTAACCCTTTCCCCGCCACGCTTTTTTCCGAAAATGGTGCCCCACACGCCACGACCATTAAAAAAAAAATTCCAAAAAATTATTAGGTTATACTCAACTCATTCAGGCAAGTAAAAATACAACGTTTCTTGATCATGTTTTTTTGTCTGATATATCAGACATTGGCGTGGTGGGCACGAAAATGGTTTGTCTGATATATCAGACATTGGCGTGGAAAAGGTTAATCAAGTAAGGAGTGGAACCCAAGGCTTTTAGAAGTAGGCCAAGTAACTCAACATGACCCATTCAGTCAGGGTAACAAAGATATTATAACGTCAGTTGCTCCAAAGTAAAATTTGGCTTGCGAAATCCTGAATCATGGGATACCCCAAATGAACCCGACTCTACCCGACTAGATCCCCGCAAATGGAATATTCGTGTAAGTCAAAAGCAATGTTTGTACAAACTGACCTCATTCAAATATCAACCTTATCGCCTTCCGATAAGATCTAACGTGATCATATTTCAGTGCTCATATGAGATTTGTTTATTTTCATCGAAAGTAAAACAAACGTGGCTAGTATTAATCATGATTGTAACGAATCTCAATTCAATAACCTGTCACCAATCATAAGAAACATTACGCGTTGCTGTCATAACTCGCCACACGAAGCAAACGGAAGCGTTTATTTACAGAATTTTAATTCCAATTTATTTATATTTGCCATCGACACGAAAAGAAGATAAATTCAACAGAATTATTTTATGTTCGTAACACGTTGCCAACAATACACGTACATGTTATACATGACGAAAGCTTTCGACGGAGTGACCGTGACATCCATCATAATGTCTTTATCAGACAATTATAGAATAACTAGCGGCTGACTCCGCGGTTTCACCCGCGCGTAATTTCTTTTTTCAAATTTACTCCCCTTTCCCCCAACATTTCCGGGATCAAAAGTACCCTATGTCACCTGGGATAGTGTAGCTTTCCAACAGTGAAAAAAGTAAGAAGAATTATTGAAATCGGTTCAGTACTTTCGGAGCCTATTCAATACAAACAAAATATAAACAATCAAATCTTTCCTCTTTATTATATTAGTATAGATAGTACCTATAGAAGAATTCAATCAAAATATTATTTAATCATATAGGCCAGAGAGTCAGAGTCAGAGTTGCACTTATAAACCATCAATTATGAATGTTAAAGAATATTCAATTAGGTGTATAGTGAACTCGTAGTTAAGTAGGAAACAGGGCAGTAGTCAGAGGTGCTGTGTCAATAAATTATGTGTCTGTTCTGTTTTGCACTGCCCTTCAGCAGTCTGTCACAAACTTAGAGCTATCAAGCGCAGGATCATTGGGGTTACAAGCTTTTGAGGCGTTGGCATGTACCATTTATTTCCAGAATTTGATTTATAGTTTGAAGTTTCTCTCGAGTTACTTACTTACTCTAATAGCTCCTGAAGTGTGTCTTGGCCACCGATACGAGATCTCGCCATCCTTTCCTCAAGTTAAATGTAAGTATTACAGTTTTTGTTCTGACGATTGAACCTGAACACAACGTAGCTTTGTAGCAAGGTACTACGCCATCGTCATAATCAATATGGTATTTGTCATATTTACTACCTTATTAAATTGACAAAGTGATAATCTTAGCCTTTGATAGAAACAGTCATTTCTACGATTATTATAAAAGCGATAATAACTCTGTCTTTCTGTTGCGCTCTCACTAGTCAAGACTCAAGACATAGTCAAGAGACCTTGAGAAATGACGAAAGCTCTGAAAACTTCTCTTTATACTCAGATAAGGCTTAGTATAGCCTAGTAAAAGGTGTAAATACAACTGTGGGCGGAAGCTAGTTTGACCCATAGCAATATAACCTAAAAAAGCAAAAGTAATTCTGACCGTCTGTCATATGTTTCTACGCTGAAACCTCTGAAGCAAGTTACGCTTTTCATGAATATCCCGGAAAACATTGGTGGTCCCACGGGACCGCTACAAAGACAGACCTAGTAAATATTATGTTTGGGGATCACAAACTTACGTAGTGGGTAAAATAAATAATAAATGAGATATTCCTGCAATATTATTTGGTTTTCCTTTTACCTAATTCATGTTATTTATTTTGAAAAATACTATGTTTTGTTGTTTATAAAGCAATAAAATAATATTATCCTTGGACTTTATTTACGAGTACGCAGCGTCCGTCTGGCCCCAAACTAAAGAATAACCATAATGTATGCCATACGACGGATAAAATCACTTACATAGGTAATTATTATATACTCTTTTTCCTAAGGTTGACTGGAAGAGATCGCTGTTTAGCGATAAGTCGCCTATATTGTACAGCTATTATATGTTACATGTTTGTCCTAAAGTGTTTTGTGCAATAAAGAGTATCTATCTATCTATCTATCTATCTTTTTTTTTTGTTAATATAAAGTAGGCCTAACCATTACACTAAAGCAGTCGTCCTTACATTATTTTTATTTATCATAATTCCTATGTCTGACAAATAAATGATTTGATTAAATAAAGAAGAAGTGTTGCAGATTCTAAATTCATTTAGTTTCACACTTATTTATTTACTAAATTCTTTGGTATGTTTTGTAAATAAATATCACATTGTCTCAGTTAGAAATTCATTGACGTCAATTTGGCGTTTATGCAAAAATATAATTCACAGAATGAATTCCGAACATTTTTTATTTTATTGCCGCTATAATATTATGTTGCCAACAAAAGGAAGTGGTAAGTTCTCTGCCAACGGTACACCGATGTGTGTGAGTGACCTGGTAATAAACAAATTAGGCGTATTTCACATCCCGCCAACTGAAAAATGAAGATTTCACATTTTCAAAACCAACTCAATTTGATTGCGTGGAACATTTATCTTGTCCTAGATGTGAGCGTTTGACTGTTTACGACTTATTCAATGTATTTTAAAAGCGATAAACATATTCTGTCAGACTTCATAAGAATTTGGACAGACTGCTTAGGTATTTAAATTATAATTGCTTAATTTTCTTTTAGTTACCTACACTAATTTCTCTCTACAACTAATTAGCCTGCCCACTTATTCAAAACACGACATTGGTTAAAATTAATTCAAGTTTATTATCACGCAAAAACCACCGTATGTTTTTGAATAAGCTAACAAAATATACCTACGCTTAGCTTTAAACTGACCTCTTTTTTGCCTTCCCTTCGCAAACAACTAATTACCGCCACGTTCAACGCAAACACCTTCCACAACATTACTTGTAATTTTGCGGTCATCAAATAAAGAGGTTTTAGTGCAAATCAACATAGTAGTTCAAAAAAAAAAAATTATACTAACTTTTACAAACCTATTATATAAAATCAATATAAATCATTTACAATGATGACTCTAATACATTGAAAGAAACAAACGCGACTGCGTTTACGAGCAAAAAAACCCAATCACAAAGGCCATTGAGGATTTTGGCCTTCCTACTGGTCTGCCATTTTGTTTTTTTTTTCAAAACGGCGTTCGCTTAAAAATTACACAGACAGAACATAATCCTACTAATATTATAAATGCGAAAGTCTGGATGTTTGTTACTCAATCACGCCTAAACGGCTGAACGGATTTACATGAAATTTGGCACACGTAGTTATAGTTTATAATCCGGATTAGGACATTAGGCTATAAAATTCCTACGGGAAATGTATCATTGTCGCGGGATATATGAAAAAAGAAATTACGCGCGGGTGAAACCGCGGGCGGAAAGCTAGTATAATAATATCATGGTTCACATGAGTTATTAAAACAAATACGATTATAATTTCATCATGTATTTTGAAAACCTGTAATATTGGAAACCCATTCTCATTAATAATGCATGTGCCAGCTATTGTTTCAATCTGGTTTGGCGGGTGAATGTTTACATAAAATGAATATTATTTGAACGTTAATATTTTACTGAATTCAATTTGAATTTAATCGTACATTGTATTAAAGAGTCCACGTAAAATAATAAAAAGACGATCCTGGAAAGATTTTTTAACAAACTTTACTATTCATAAGGAGGCTGATATTTGTTTACATATTATGCAGATACTCGTAACAGACTTTTGAATAATGCATTGTGACTGAAAATTATTATTAATCTATAAATTTTTACTATGTCTCTAAAAATACAAATTGTAAATCTACATATAAGACTTACAAATGACTACTCGCCCCTTATACACCGCCATAGAATTTGAAGAAATCGTTAAAAAAGCGCCTATTCACCTAAATTTTATTTTTAAGGGCTCTCATCTGAATCAAAGATATCGTCTGCCATCCCTACTTCCGAAAGCGATTCTGTAGAGATAAGCATCGATACAGATTGGAATCGCAACTCGATCTTAAGTGCTCGAATGAACTCGAGTGCGTAGATTGGATAACTTTCGAGAACACGCTTTTGTTCTTTAGTTTTGTTGATTTCGGGAACTTCACTAAACATGTCGTAATCCAGTTTTGTTTTAAGTGTATACGTTTTGTATGAAAGACTTGCAGGTGTGTGTATATTTAAGTACGCTTTTATTCGTTTTTTAGCATAGATTATTTGCTCTGCCCTCAAACTTCGTAGCACGTTCTAAATAAATAATACAAAATAACAAATTATTTAACTAACAGCGCGCAGTGATTCCGTAAGGGACATTTTGCCCGGAAGCAATCGCTCAATGTGCTACATTCTGTAATCTCCTTTGATCTTCGAGCCTATAATTTGATGTGTAAATTAGTATTAATTTCATAATTAATATTGTTGGGACACAGTCACGGCTATGTTGTCAGCAGATTTACCTGTGGGGGTATTAGCTGGCCAGTAAAGCCTCTGTGTGCAGCACATTTTGAGCAATAGGTACTTCCTGGTTGAATATCCCTTTATGACTAACTTTGACTTGACTTAATGTCCTATGGCCTCCAGGTGGGGCAGAGGGCTTCTAAAGTGCTTCGCCATCACGTTCTGTCAATGTCAATCAAATAACCCATGGAATGGACGAAAAGTTCAGCCAACGTTACGTAAAAAAAAAAAAACGACGGGTTGCACTCCGGGAGTGCCGGCAGAAGTGAAAACCTGAATATTAACGTTGTGCATTTTTGATATGTATTTTGGAATGGTTAGGGATTTAATTGATTGGTAGAGGTATAAAAGTACTATCATTTATGTGGTAAAATACAATATTTATTTATTGCACTATCGTACACAAACATGACAATTTATATTACATTAAAAAGTTTATCTCTCAAATGTAATCAGAAACTTTTTCAGACTTATCAGAAACTCCTTGCTGTGACACTGAAACGCCATGTAATAAACGATGATAAAATGATTGACAACCGTCAATGTCATACTTTTTTGATTGACAACTATTTATTTTCTAAACAACGAAAACAAAGTTTGGAATTTACAACTAATTGCATACTGGAATCTGCGGATAAACTTTTGAATTTGGAGCAATCGGCCAAGAAATGATTCCCTTTACAGAATCCGCAGACTCCCGAATCGTTAATAACACGAGTGGTGTTACAGTAATCAACATGTCGCTTTCGAGGATGTTCACTGGGAATTTGGGGTAACAAGCCAAACTGTGTGTGAGAACGAGCCTCTTGTCGCAGGAAATCGGACAGCATTTCCAACTTCATACGACCTGATGCATGCTCCGCAGCATAGCGGATCCAAAGACTGCGGAGAAGTGGTGTTAATTTCCACAAAATACTGTTATATAATTCCGGCGAATAAAGATATTCCAAACTTTTTAAATGTTTTATTACGGCAATTAAATTTTTGAATTTTGCAGGATATCAAATTAAGGTCTTTGTGGTCACTTTGTAGCATAGGAAGCATATAGGAAGCGACCGCACTGCGGCTATAATAGTAGAAGAGGTCACACTTGACAGTTCATTTATGCAAAGAAAAATATACCTTACGCTAAAGGAATAAAACTCAAGAAAACAACATCAGTTCTTATTAATACAAATATTTACTCTACTCCTGATGTACAGTCAACAGCACATCACGGTATACACTTGCAGTTCGATAATAGCGCTTATGCCCCCGACATAAGAGGTACAAAGTCCAAAGTGTTACGTCTGACGTGCTGTTGACTGTACATAAGAAGCACTTTTCTTTGCATAAATGAGCTGTCAAATTGAACAAAAAACCATTATTGTCTATAGACCGACAAACTATCTGTTCCGGTGGCGGCGTCGCTACTGTCTATTTAAAACTGTCATTAAATATCGTTTTTGCAAAGGTTTTTGCATTGCATTTCACGTAGTTCCAATTTTGGCCACCGGAACAGATAAGTTTGTAGAAAACACGTGTCCGGACTTCAAATTTTATATGGATTTTCGATCAGGTCACGTGACACATAAATCCTGACGCGAGTTTAACATTTTTTCCCCATACAAAAAAGTGCACATCGCCGCTAAAGAAGTTTTCACTTCAAAAAACAAATAAAAAAAAGACAAATAAATGTTGACATTGATATAAAAAGCATCTAGCCGGTCTGTATTGTATGACTACGCATTGTATATCGGCGCGTGTTCACTGCACATCACCATTGTTATTGCTATCCATCCTGTTTTCGTCGCGCTAACTCCACACCGTATTGTTTATTTATTTACACGACATCCCAGCATCAGGCAAAGACTTAAAAGAACCGTTGTGGTATTTTTATCGGTGACTATAAATCTTATTGTGTGGGCCGGGCAGAAAACGATGTTTATTATTTGTGAGAATTTAGGCGATTTCCGATTCGATGTAATTATGACGGGACGTTTATGCCACACGACCGATGCATTTATGACGTCCCGTGACTGGATTGTGCGATTTTTTTTCTGCAATATGAGGAACTAACTATTTTCGGTAAAATCTATATTGAATCTAATAAATGTTTTCATAAAGACGGACAACAACATGTTTTTCAGTGCATCAATCATTTTGCCTATTAGAATAAAATATGTACAAATTTTAAATATAGTATCATTGGACTATAATGTCAAATACACCTTTCTGTACGACATTACAAACATTTCAACGTTACTAATTTGTTTAAAAGCGTCTAAAATTTACATAGAAAAATACCCAATCCGTGGTATAAAGCAGACCGCTTCATAGCCTGTGGTGAAAGGTATTAGAAAACACTTTTCCACATTCTTAACATTGAAATAACTGTGCTATATATAAATAGAATTCACAGCTGCTCTTACTATCAGATCATCGATTAACTCAGTTAATGGTCTATCTGATGACCGACAGACATACGAATTAAACATATTTTATGATTTCGTTGGTGGACATTTATTGTAAGATGGTATTTTATATAGTTTACGAAAGGAAACGTAAAACATATCTAATTACTGTTGTCAAAATTCCTGAAGATCCCACATCATGATTGGATTAGACACAGTCAAAATATCACAAATATCATAATAAAAAGGGTGTAGACGAAAATTAATAACTAAACACGACTTTTTCGTCATCTGTTATGGAGAGATCATTCCTTAGAGTAAATATTATAGCTTAGTCAATGAAATTAATATAAGATCTTTGAGCTTAGCTTATTGATGACATAAATTACTGCCTTAAGTGCCAAGAGTAAGTAGAAGATTGAGTATTTACCAATTTACTTATAAAACTTTGATTAAAAAGTAAAAAAGTATTTCAATATAGGTGTTGATTATTGAACGTGATTGAGCGTAAAAGCGGGCATATAATACGTTTAATAACTAATGTGCTCAAAAAAAATCTTAAAGGAAAGTAAGTGCGACGCATAATGCTCCGGCATCTTATTCAATACAAACTACTTTATCGACACGTGGCCATTATTAAACGCCAAGCTACATATAACCGTATTGGCTGGCTCGGCCAGTATCCGGGCGATAAGCCAGCCATTTACCCGAACCACAGAACATAATATGCCGGAGTATGCTACACGGCTGTTCCGGCAACTTTTGCAATCCGGTGCCGTAGTAAAATAAAGATTATATTAGAATATGTATTGATAAATTCAAACGTAGAGTTTTTTAAGACGCAAAAGTTAGTTAAAAACAATCATTAATCAAATTTGTGATTTTCGTTAAACATTCGTTTGATAAGTTCCTGATAGTTTATCTGTCAGATATGTACCTTAGACGCCGCTTGTCGCTAAGAAGATAGCGTCATTGATAACAGACAAATACATTGTTTGTGGTGAGCATTGAGCTATTATTACTAATATTTCTATGGTGGTGAGTCCAACTGACTGTACCATAGAGGTCAGGTGGGTGAGTCCCTATCTGCAGTAGTGAAACTGGCCGGTATAAGTTTCTGGTGTAATTCTGACGCCACTTTTTTTGCGAAATTTCTGTTCCCAGTTATATGTTTATTTTGTTGTACACGAACGATGTATGTTTCTATCGTCTATTCAACAAGTTATTGTGTCAACTTTTAGTGGATATTGTTTAGGGTTATGTGCTCTCAAATTGTATTTATTAAGGTAATAATAATATGCAAAATGTGAAGCCATTTATTTTCCCTAATAAATCAATAAAATAAATTTATTTGACTATATTACCATCAAGGTTAAATAAATATGTGTGGTTTCGTTGTGCTTATTTTGGTGAATAATCTAAATAATCTAAAGATTAATAATCAAAACAATTAGAAAATGAAAATTTCATTAACCTTTATTCTTTCTAGCCTCAATGCTTTAACTAAAATTAAGCTAAAACCGAAGTTCTTCCACGGGCAGTTCCGTGGCCTACTTATAATTCCTTCCTCTATTTTGACGACGGTGTCTTATTGCTTTGAACAAAAGAAATTAAGGTCGGCACTGTTTTAACGTTTGTTTTTTATCGCCTGTCCGTTTGTTGATGGAAGTAAAAATAGAATATTTTGATTGACAAAAGTTTACTTGCGTAATTTAAAGCACATTAGCTTCATGATTTTGGTTTCACAATATCGTTATTGAAAATAAAGACTATAAGTAAATAATTTAATCATTCTAAGCAAAGATTTCTTTATTCGATATTTTTTAAACAACGTGTATTTTTTCTTTCTTCTGTAAAATTATTTTCTTTATTTTAACGTTGCGAAAAAACTTGTAGTTAAATAAGGTCATTAATTTATTTTACAATAATAATTCATTTCTGAACTTTTTTATGTCCTTTTTTCACATTTAGGTACCATCACTATAGGTCATTAGTTATTACCTAGTCGTTCTTGTCTAACTAAATATTCTTTGTTGCAGGGTGCACAAATTACCTGGCACAGCCTGCCACGGAAAACAACAGGCCATTGGATCCTGCCTATGACGTAATTATAGCGAGTGAGTACTTTTCACGAGGAAGAAAACTACATTTTATCAACTTTATTGCAATTGGAACATGGTCATTAAATAATTTTCTTTTTACAGATTACGTCCGAACGATGATTTCATTTGGCATCATTAGTCTATTTGTGATGTCTATGGGCTGTGGTTTCTCAATTTACACCTTCCGGAATCCACGGTACATGTTTAAGAGACTGGCAGCAGGAATACATTTTATTAGCAGTGAGTATTTGTACAATATAAAATCTACACAAAATATGTATTTGTATGTATACAAAAAAAAATAATGTTTACTCATTAAGAGATTTTATAAGCCTCACACGACCATACGGTTAAGCATCTACAATGGGTCTAATAATACAATATTTATTTTAAAATTTCAATTTAATCTTTCTTTCTAGCCTCTTGCACCTTTGTAGTGGTGCAAGTAATGATGTCAGCAGTGGATCACATGCGGAAAAGCGTTAAATACGTCTATCCAGAACGTGCCTATCACTAGTAAGTAATTATACAAAAAGTATAAAATATTGCCAAAATTATTATGACCCTTTCATGACAAGACATGTGGCTGTGGCATGTGGCTTGATTATTTTGAGATATTCGGAGAAGAAAATAAAAGTAGTTTTTATGTTTATAGCTACAGGAATTTTCAACCTTTTTTTTAATTTTAACTTCGTCATAATAGTCAAACTTACATCCTACAAGCAAAATTCACAACCAGTCACCCACTTTCGTAGATCAATAATATTCTGCCACCATAATTCAACCCGAGAGTTCGTTGGAACTTGACTGATGAGAAAAAAGTTCAATACTAAATATTCAACCACTTTGTCAACAGCTACCACATAAGCTTCTTCCTAGCCTGGTTCGTGGTACTGGTCAACCTCTTCGCTTCAGCATCCTTTCTGTGGTACTCTCGAAAGAGGAAAGGTGACAAAGCGGCCACCGACGAGCTCGCAATGGCCGACGAACCAACCATCATCGGCCGATGACGTCACAGCTTGCTACCCTCCGTTCTGCGGCTCTTTAACTCTCTACTGAACAGTGCTCAAATGACCAATAGCTATAACAGTTTAAAGTCTTCCATTGTACGCAGGAATTTGGTTAGGGAATTGAACTGTTCAGCCCCCGACTGATATGGTTACTTTCTATATACCACATACTAAAATGACATTTATATTTAGGGTATTATTTACGCGCATTATTATTTGAGCATTGAAGTCACTGAAAATATCTGAAATAAAAAAATATTC
Organism: Mecyna flavalis; assembly: GCA_949319885.1. Lineage (NCBI taxonomy): Eukaryota > Metazoa > Arthropoda > Insecta > Lepidoptera > Crambidae > Mecyna > Mecyna flavalis. The sequence continues at coordinate 7,049,718 of OX439435.1, read as the reverse complement.
AGACGAAGATTGCTATTTATTGGTCAGAAACATAGTTTTAATTAATGTCAAGTTGTCAGTGACTAACTTAAATGAGTGTTAATTTAATGTCTAGAACCGTTTAACACATTTGTGAATGATGATCTCTTAACAATTAAGTTTAATCTTTCGAGCCCCGGATCACCAGACACAATAGAAAATCTATTGTTACGCGGCACCCGAGTGCCGGTTCGGGATTGAGTGGTTAAAATAATGTCCTCCGCGACATGGTTTTGTGTCAGATATTTTATACGCAAAAGTTCAGGGAAAACTGCGATTTGAAAACTATGCACACTTTTTTTGTGCTCTTCAATCTCAAGGTTAATCGCACATTTGGATAATGTTCATAATTGCGAGTCATTCGTTTTATTTATAATGCTACATTACAACAGTTGGCCACTAAATGTTAAATTTGTTTTACAAAAGAATTACAGAGAATTTGTAAGAGTAATATAGAAAGTGGATCATTTTCGTTCTGAACCATAAACAAACGTAAATCATTATAATAAATTGCCGCTGATTTAATAACACCATGTTGCGTTATGGCATGATTAATCTAAAGTTAAATTACAGCAATAAGAAACTGGTTGTTTGTTCCATCATACAAATTGAATTTATTATTTTCAGCACGTGACATTTCGCATTTTGCCTAGCAGATATGACGAACCTTTGGCACGTGACAAGAAATGTAAGCTTGCTGTTATGAGTTTTATTATCCCAATAAAGCTAAAACTACATTTGGGCGAGCGACGCACACGTCTGACTCATCTTCATTAAAAATACTCTGGATATCTGGGTATCCTTAATATTGACTTGGCATTAGTGTATTCTGTGATCATCCATCCTACGCTTTTTGGGACGATTCTGAAACTCGTAGGACAAACACGAATGATCATTGTGTTTTGTTTAGACTTAGCCTGGTAGAGACATCCCAAGACAGTTTAATTACGGTTTAAAATATCTCCCTCTTCAACATTTTAAATATCAGGTAAATTATGACCTTAATACCAACTTTTGATTTCGATTATAGAACGGTCATCATGACACACCACTGTCTTATCTTGATCTTTACATGATACGGCAGATTGGTGTGTGCATCAAAGCATACGTGTGCCTCTAAACCGATGATTTATAGCATTATGGCAGCGAATGTTTCACAAAAAGTATAGAGTTTTATTTTGTCGTTGAAAGGTTTATCTTCTCTGAGCTAGACGCAATGACATTTATCATGAAATTATTCAATGCTCAAATAGAACATGTTAGTTTTGTAATGTGCGTTTAAATATTATCTACGTTATTAAGCCTTGTTAATCTTATAAGTGTTATAAGTAACAGCAAAACTTATATTGCTTTACTAGCTTTAAATATTTTATGCAAAATATAATATACTTAAGTATTTGGGATCTGCTTTGAACATTTTCTTGTATTCCCAAAAGCAATATCTGTTCTTATTGCACTAGATTTGTCTTTCATATTATATAAAGTTAAACATCATAAAATTATATGAAAAGGAAAAATATCCCTTTTAATGGTAATTCTACTAGAGATGGCAACGACAAAATAGAATACGTTATGTAGTTTAATATTTAGAATATTATATTGCTTGAAGGCATTATAGTACCTAAGTAATTAGATGCCAAAAATGTAGGAATTGTTTAGACTCCGAAATATATTAATAAGAAGATATTAAGTCAATGAAATGTCTGTAAAATTCGACTCAACTTAAAAGTCACAGGGATCAAATCAGTAAAATATCCGTTTATCTGTAAAATCCGTAAAATTGATTTTAATGAAATTACTGGGTACCTAATGACTGTCGTCTCGGTGAAGCAGGCGCAGGGCGGTGCCATACAGTAATTGCTTAGTTACTGTTTAGCACTGAACTACAGTCACCAAACGAAATACGTCTTAAAATTACGATTTTTACTCGTATTGGTACATACATAGTACATAGTTATAATCAACCATATTTATTTTGACATAAGAAGGGATATAATTATTTGGTTAGGTACTGAAAGGAACGGTGTTTAAATCTTTTAACATTAAATCTACAATTTAATTTGTACGACCAATTGAGTAAATAATACATAAATTAACGGTTGTTGACATAATATTAGTAAAACCACTCATTTGCAATTGGTAAGTTGTTTTAAAAACATCTGTGACCTTTAAGTTGTGTCGTACTTACAGTGACTTAGATACATTACATTTTTATTTACATTGTGGCATTCTGTAGACTTCATTATAGCTAATTGTGAGGAGTAAGGTAAGCTATTTTCGGCATTAAGGCCCCTGAAAGCTGTCTTAAGGTTAAAATTGTGGAACGTTTTCAGTGTCTACTAGTACCTAATAGTTCTCAATATCTAAGTTCAATTCAATATCAATGTTTTTTATACACAAGGCACCCTTTTGCAGGAATTCTGCGCCTCCTAAAGCTTTTAATGGGGTTGGTTCATTACACTCTTTTAAGATAGCACATCAAATCTGTCATCTTTAATTTCCTCTGAGTCTAAATCACGGCAAAATTGTGGTTAGTGGACCAAACAATTCACCAATTTCAATTTAATATTGCCAAAGCTACGATATATGTCTATAAAATTGTTGTGTAAACTAGCAGTGTTTCGCTATATCATATCACAAAAAATATTTGGATTTATTCATATATTTTTATTAATATATTAAGCTTCATGTACCAGTTACTGTACTGCATTAACTGAAGACACGACACGTGTCTGTTATACGAGGTAAATTGTTGAACGTACATTTTTGACAGTAAAGCTCGAGGCATTTTGCGGTTGTTTGGAATTCAACGGAAAACGCGACCCTTTTAAAATTACGAAATGTCTGAACGAGATGGGATGTGAAATTGGCAAAAAAGCATTCTCGATTCTCACAGAAAAAATCCATATGAGTTGAGTGGAATGTTCAACGACACAAATTGTATAAAATATATACGTATATATTTGACTTATGGGATTAACGAAGTCAGAAGAACCTCGTTGTATTGTTATGTTTGTTGAGAATATACGAATGAGTCGGCCTAATCTTTGTTTTGTACCTTTCGACTATGCTGCCATGAGAATGTAATTTGATTCTAGTCATACATGAATACGTCATGCATTATGTCTGTTATCGATAATTGTTTTGATGTTACATGTACCTGCTTAGTGTTTAATCCAAGGATGCTACAATTTATGAAAAAATAATAATTTAATATTGCATTAACTTGAATGAACTTTATTATTACGTCGGAAATAATGACAAGTTTCATAAACAAAAATCATAAATTGCAAATTTTTCAAATCAAATGTTTTCATTCTGATTAATGCAAAAAACTATGAATTAATGATTGTATTTTACGATCAACCTTACTTTGGTAAAGAATCGAAGTTTTTAAATATATTTTAAATATTTAACAAAACTTTTAAAGCGTTATTAATTGCTAAAATAATGATCTAATTAATTAAGTTCTTCAAAAACTGCCATATTATAACTGTATATCAAACTATTTTATCATTGTTTACTTGAAGAAAAATACCTTGACATCTTATTACTAAAACCAATAATCAACTATCATTTACTGTCGTAATATTATCAAAACAACGGCTTATTCCTTGAAACAAATTGTATTTGTTGCCAAATGGCCTAAAAGAGCGTCCAATGATTTCACCAAACTATTTTGATTGTGTAACTTCAAAACTATTGTGGAACGAGTCCAAAGGGTGGTATTGTTTATTCCAATATTATATTTGCATTATCGTGTGTATTGATGTTATGTACGTTCTTCCTATTTATAATTCTTTTTTATTTAATAAACTATTAAAACTATTCGTCTTTTATTTTTGATTACCATAAAACGTTGCGTTGGAATATGTTTTCCTTTCAGAGATGTTTTTAAAAAGGTAAAACCATTTTATACGAAGGTCTCACATATAGGAAACAAACTTGAAAGAGTAGGTAGGTACTTTTTTCATCTAGAACTATTCAATTTAGCATAATTAAAAAGGTGGAAGTATCACTCACAACTTTACCGGGTACTTAAAAAAATACTTTTAGTAGAAAGCTGAAGAATAAATAGAAGGGTGACAACAAATAACCCTTGAAAGCTTTTGAGCTTATGATCATTTTAACTTACTTATTCCAGGCCCATATCTCCTACTTATCTGTGTTTATGGCTCCGTGGGATCTCTAATACATTACCATCCATCAATCAGGGTATACGCGTTTAGATATTCACAAGAGGCGTTGCTTAGATAAGCTATGTTTCCTGTGCATTCAAATCAAACTATTTTCACCTGTACCAAATGATTGAGAAATGGAATATACAGCTCAAATGTCATAGCCATTCCATTTATTTAAAGTAGGACATGGATAAAATTGTTGATATGGGCCTTTTTAATGTACAATATACTTTGTCAAATAACCTTTATTCCAATAAAAAGATAAAAATATAGGTAGAACTTTACAATTCTGAGCAAAATTTTAATCTTGTTCAAATTGGTGTATGGAGAAACTTTGATCGAACTAGTTGATTTATTTCACAATCATATCAAAGTCATAGAAAAAAAAAATCACCCAAAGTAAAGTTTGAAAAATGTTAAAAGTTTTTGTTTAGCGTGTTTGTTTAATGTTGCGGCAGCGGTCGACATCGTATCCAGTTTTCAATCTTACGCTCATTCCCAATGTACCGAGTTAATTATAGGTACCCATTTCTATTTTTTTCTCAGTTAAACAGTTTCCTCGTGGTTCATTAGGACCAGCCGATCTTTCGTTTAGTTTTTTTAGGACAGTAACCTCTGTTGACGTTGGCTGTGTCACCGTACACCGCTGGGAGTCTGCCAACGCGACGACAATGCGAGCCTTAAAATAGCCAGTGGAAAGTGTATACGAAATTTTTTTTCGATCTGAAATGCCAGCCAGGCTCGAAGTTCCGGATAGTTTCACGAGAATCTGTCTATTAGGTAGTTGTTTTTTTTTCGATAAAATATTGTTTTTTTTTAGTTTTTTCTTAGACTCTTTTTAAACTTTTATGACTGATAATTGAATTGCATAGGTATTGACAAAATAGTTTATCAAAAATGACATTATTATATTATCCATTAGAAACTCTCCAGATAATTTTAAAGATGTCTGAAAATACATTTATTTTGTTTAGTTTTTAGCTATGCATCCTTTTGTATTGTTATTAGACTAGAATATAATCTCAAGAAATAAAGCAGTTTACATCAAAGAAGAAAGAACTCGAGAATAGCAGAAAATAAACGAAAGATGCAGAGTAATATTCAAAATAGTCCTAAAGATATTATTTGTTTATTATAACTAACTCAGTCTACAACATATTTCGATAAAATATATGGAAATTGGCACTACTGAAAAGAAAAATTAGACACCAAGGTGCTATTATTCGTTTGTTGAACTTGTAATGTTACTATTATAAATGCCTATTAACAAAATGTTTTTTTTAGTAAAGAGAAAATTTTATTGAAATCAAAGAAATTGTACTTGTTTAACTTGTTTTAAAATGAACCGTTAAGTGCTTCTATATCTCCTAACCTGAGATGAGATAGCGCTATTTACAAACTGTGCAGATTTATTGCTTTTTGTTTTTGTTTGAACAAATTAGAAAAATTTTTCTTACAAATTTATTCTCTCTAATTTTTTCCTAAGTATCATAGATTTATAATAATTATATTGGCTAACACATTAAATCCTACACACCGTACGAATATCATATCAAACCAAGTAAAAACTTTCAGGGAAACTGTTTTGCTCAATCCTCACTTATCTATAAATTCCTCTTTTTCACGGTCTCATCTGGCAGCTGAGTTAAAAAGAAAAAGCAATCCCACCTCCTTGCATCAAATTGACAGCAAAGAGTAAACGCACGCCATTAAAACAAACAAAAAAGTAAAACCGTTCGATTCTTGTTTACCCGTCGCTATGGCAACAGTACCGCGATCTTTGCATGTTGTGTTGTGCAGATAATGGAATAAAATAATTTTGGATGTTACCTTAAACAGATCAATAAAGGCTGGGTAATTCAAGCTGATCACGCGATATGGCCGAGTCTAAGGTACGCTTCGCCCTGTTATTGTGCCTTCAATTTAATTAATGTTCCTTACGTGACATGCAAACGAGGTACGTCACAACCCTGGCGTACTGCACGAATACCTTTGGGGTTTCTTTATTAGCATTTTAAATGTCTGGGGATTGTACGCGACGATAAACGAAGTTCACGTTTCGGCTTTGTGACGTCTTTTGCATTTCACTTCGTGACAGCTCCATTACTGGCTTTAGAGTTTCTAGTGGAGCCAGGTTAACTTGCTCGATTACCGTATAACCAAGGATTACGCAATTTGCGATTGAGTACTTAAGTTGGGAATCGGAATCCTGGGAAGTTTAGACACGTTTTATACATTTTACCTTTTCAGATTTAAGACGAGTTCTTAACCTAGTTTTACGTCTAAGATTTTGTACCTACAAATTTTGGTAAAAATCTGAATTACATGCTTTCATATTTAAGGTACATAGTTTTTTTTAGTGTACTGTAACAAACACGTCATTTATACAAATTACAGGGAGGAAAAAAGAAGGGTCAAGGAAAGAAAGCCCCAATTGAACAAGGCAGTCCTAGTGGATCGAGTGGTATGCTAGATTTTATAAAAGCTTTTTAATGTTTATCCTTCCTAAATATTTATACTCATTTACATGGATTATTTATGCCAGGAATAAAAAAAATCATTTGTAAAAAAATAGTAACGTCCATTTAATCTCATCCTACATATTTTAGGTACTTAATGTTTAACAGCCATTATGGATTAGCCCCATTAAATCAATCATTTTATTGTTCCAATTCTGTCAGTGTCGGGAGACGACGATGACGAAGACCAAATCGGCCGAGGAGTCGGCACAGCTGCCGTCACAGTGGACCGGGATGAGTTCCTTCAAGCCCACAGAGATTTGACGTTTGACATGCGCCAACTGCAGATGAAAAATAACCTTCTACATCGCCGCTTAGCTGAGTATTACAAGTACGTATTGTGCGTTTCCGGAGTGATAACACTCGCCATTAGCGCAGTAGCAAAGTTACTATTCATTCATACATTAGTCTTCTATGGGATTATCTTCTATGATACCAGATTGACGAAGAATTGCCCTGAAATTTCAAACATTTAACATCATCTTACATCATTTAACACGTTTTAAAATAACGTGGATGTGAAATCCGAAATCATTGTAAGAAAATTCTATATTCCATATATCAGTCAATGCTTCTAATCGGAAACATTATTTTCAGCACAATGGAAATCTGTTCGATCGGTATTGCAAACGTCAATACAATAGTTATTAAAATAAATACCACTTTGCGCGACTGTAGCCATGTCTTAAAATAGAATCTCAAAAATATATGAATCAAATGTATATTATTATACCTATTAAAAATCTAATTCTGACTCTGGAAGAGAAGTCTAAAGACAATAAGTGTGTAAACTTTTTATACCTACTAGTTCTTCTTTAGTTCTCGGCTCTTAAAGTTGGCAAAGGAAGATTTTAATGAAAAGCCTTTTAACGTAATATTTTCATTAAGATTTCCTACAAGAAATGAATTTGCTTTTCTCTCCTCTGTGTGATATTTTCCTTGAATCTTACCAGTCTTAAGATTAATTAATGTAACCCCATCTTCATAATAGCTATAATGGTAGTTTAGTTATTAATCAGTATTTTTTTAAACAATGTTTTTTTTGCAGGAAAAGAAAACTGGAACATGTACTAAAACCGCTAGAAGGAGCTCAGGACTTGGAAGAAAAGTATCAACAAAAACTATTTTCTTACGAAGAACTGAAGGAAAAAGAAGAAAGGGAAGTCGCTGAAGTAAAATAAATTGTTTTAAGCGTTTATAATTAATATTTAAAAACAAATTCGCGTTACAATTACAATACCATCACTTCTAGACGGTGATAAAAATATCGTGATAAAATCTCACTTTCATTATTAAAATGACGCATATATGATCCAGTTTATTTTTTTCTTCTTAAATTCTTTCTAACCATTTTCTTACATTGTTTCTTCAACAAGACAAAAGTAAAGGAGTCCCTCCTATGTCCCTATGATGATAGTCATTAATTTGTATGAGGGGACTAAAAATAGTCAATCTAAGAGAAAATACTGTCCACGACCTTCTGAAACTTCTAAAACTGTCCTAGCTTTGTTAAAAATATGGAATAGAGGTTATCACAAACTGGGTATAACTATTTCAATAGGTAAACTTTAATACGGGTAGCGGTCAGATTTCAACTATCCAAAGCAACTTAGCGAGGTGAAACTAATTTGTATAGTGAACTATGTTTATCAAGTCTGGGATCCCGAAATATTTGCAAAGTGTCAGTTTACATTGTTAGTACAATGCGAAATATACTAGTAGATATACTATAGGTATTAAATAAGTCTTTGTCTATTTATCCTTAATAGTTGATGATTAATTTCAGAGCGCCCTTCACAGCACTATATCAGACCTAGGTCATAATAATGTCCTACAAAACCAAACCAGCTGGTTTGGTTTGACATTATTAGGGCATGAGCTTGAGATTATATAAAGTTGTAATCATTTTGCAAAATAAATAATTTTAAATTGAGCAATTATTTATAATAAGTATTTCAAAATGGAATATGCATCTGTTGGCTGCTTGTCTCTTAATTGAATCAAAATAACTACAACCACTAACCATAAAACTATAGCCACCTCTTTTGTGAAACATTTTGTTCTTAGATGTACCTAAAGTGCATTTTAGTAGCTTCTGCTCCCAGTGGTTGGGCAGATGATAGGGGCAGAAGGGGTTAATTCATCTTAAAGCTAATATTTAGAAAATAATGTACCACCCTTCTTTTTAGATAAAATCAAAAGTGAGTGCCGTGGAATCACAATACGCTGAACGTTTGGAAAATGCGGAGAATAAATTTGATGGGCTGCAAAGCCTTGAACGGACTACCGGAACTGGCCTTATTTACTCTAAGAAGGGAAAACCGATTGCGGATAAGGTAAAATCTATAATTATAATATAGAAGAGAAGTAGTTTAGAGCATTTTAAGTAACTGGATTTCGCATTAAATCTGGTCACTTCAATAAATTATTATTGTATAATTATAAATTCTCTGCACGGCTTCTAAGGTTTGAAAAGATTGACCCAATTTCCTAAATAAGAACTTCGGGATATTCGCGGAATGGATTTATTATCTTTTGAAAACTTCCATCATAAAATCCCTATGACTGAAATTAAGAAAGAAACCACCCAAGCTAGTTAAATAAAAATAAAATTCTAGTGGAATTTGCAGAAATAACCTTTTAACAATTCAAACTCGGTATGTAATCACTTATTTTAAAGCATAATATATTTTCTCAGTGCCATTATGAAAGAACACACATGTAACATGTTTCATTTGTTATTTAGTAAGCCGTTTATTTTTAGTGATATAATAAAAGCTCTGGAGTATTTTTGGATAACAAAGTAAACGTTTTCTTACGATATCAAGTTACTATTGATTCTATTATCTCGGTCGTAATAGATGAATGTTTATTAGTCTCATCGGATTTCAGATTATCTTTGCCGCATAAGTAATGTAATTATTCCTTTTCTCGGAGGTGGATTTATTTTATTATTCGAGGTTATGTTTTTGCCATTATGACATTACGTATTTGTTATGTTATAATGGCAAAAATGTAACATAAATGACAATTCTTTTTCTTATTTGAAGTTTGTTTTTAGCCGACAGCAAAAAAGTTGCCAATACTAAGCCTAAGCCTGAACTTGATGAAAACTCAAATTCGCATCTGTAAATAATTGCAGTAAACTAAATTATCATCCTAATAGTCCGATTCTGAGGGACTATCTTTTTGGCTAGTTGTCAAACAGATAGAAAATATACCTATTCGTACAAAATTGAGCTTTACTCCAAAGATGTAGCTAAACATCAAAACGTCATTCTTTGAGCGGCCTTTCCTTAATGAAGAGACCCGGAAACACGTCTTACCTCTGAGTTATCGTGCTTACCTCATGCCTTACCTACCCACCGCAGGTGTTTCGAAGAAGAACTGCATGAGCTTCATAACGTCTTCTGTCTGGTATAAAATGCTTTAGTAAAGTAGCAAATTTTGATGACGTTTTGTTGTATGTTTGTAGACCGTAGAAAGATTCCTTCTACTGCAAAGACGCAAGAGTGAACAGTCATCCGCCTTGTGTTTGCGGTACATCAGAGTCAGGAATGCAGTTACTGAGTTGGAAGCAATTGTGCGGAAACTGGAGATGCTTGCACCAGGACTGTACGTTGCACAGTATGAACAACTGCACATCGATAACCAGAACTACATGACAAAGATTGAAGGTAGGAAAATAATTTAGACCTAAATTTTCAGTCTAAACGAATAAGTTAAAAAAACCAAGGTTGTGGGGTTCCTGGTTGTGGCCGATACCAAAAGATGATCAAAACGGTAACGCAACAAAAAGATTAAAGGCTCGCCAATCCGTATGTTTCTCTAATTATGTTAAAAAATTATGTATTGGATAAATTTCAAGATTATTTAAAACACATTTGCAGTTTATTAATATCTACAATCAATGCATCAATTTCTTCAACTTATTTCGTTTACCTACCTCAATATAATAAATCATATAAAATAAATCTGAAATTGACAGACACTGATCTGAAATTCATTAATATTTTTCAATGTTTACCGACTCGAACAGGGCTTAAAAGATTAGCTCTCGGTAGGTACATATTGGTGGATGGTCTGAAATCGTCCATAAATGGCATTATCGGATTTACGCCTACGGAAAAGGCAAACAAGAGTAACATCCTCTCTTGGTAACTATTTAAATTAACCAAGTCCATATTCAACGTTGATCTTTATGTCTTTAAACTTAAGGGATGATTTTGAAGAGTAAAAGCTGAGTAGAAAGTAGTGTTCTGCTGTCGAAACAAAAATGAGCAACAAAAACGCTTCACTTTGCATTCAGCGAGCTAGACTGTTAGATATTTGATGATTTCTCTCCCGTGCTGTAGTTTTCTAGCTTCAGGCAGTGCTCTTTATTTAAAACGCCTGTTGGAGGAAAAAAGAAATGTATTTCCCATTTAGAATTCATTGAACAAGTCGCAAAAAAATATCGTATGTCCGCATCAATGTGTTTTGAAGTGTGAGGTACGGCATTGGCTACGATCTAGGGCGTAACTATTTCTTGCTTAGAAATAAATTTGACAAGAAGGATGAATTTGTTGATATGTTTCTTGTCCTGTCTAGTTTTTTCTTAACAACCAATTTTGCACCCTTAAAAATGTATTTCACAAGTATTATTATAAGGTTATTTATCATTGATGTAATTATTTAAGCACCATAATTACACTACAAATAAAAACAATTCACGATTGACCGACCTTAGTGTCGTGGTTGAAAAGACAGCATAACTTTAAAGAACATTTTGAAACTAATTTGAAAAAAGTTTCATTTTAGATAAAAATAAATATTAATCAGATGTTATATAAGAATTATGTTATATAAGAATTCCATTTTATTTAATTTTAATCAACTGGTCGATAATTTGTTTCTTTCAGAAAGAGAAGACGAACTTATAAAGAATCGTGCAAAGTGCACGGAACACAATCAGATGCTTGCTCATATCAGAGAAAAAATGCACCATACTGATGAAGTGATTGACTTCGCTGAATGTGATCTTGGAGATGCGGAGATCGAGTTTTTACAGGCAAGAGAAGACCTTGGATCTGTGAAAGTAAGAAATCCGATAAAATATCAAAAAACATCATCATCATCATTTTTGTACGGGCGCAATAAATATACATCCTCCATTGACCTTTTTTCGTTAGAGTATTCAATATTACATTATGTTTTTTCAGACACAAAAAGTAGGAATATTCTTGTTGGTACACATTTTTAAAAGCGTTAAAAGCATATCTGGTAGTTAAGGAATACGTCAATAATATTGTATGGAATATGTAAAAAAAAGTACAAAACAGGTTTAGATGTAACATAGCATAATCATAATTCACAATTTCTATCCTATAAAATGTTTACTTGCGTAACGAACCTAATTCTTAAGTCCATACAAACGAAGTCGCAGGGAAAAGCTAGTTATTCAAATGAACTTTGTTAAGTTACCTCAAGTGCTAACATTGACAGAGTCGCCGAGACAAGTTGCGCTGGTCGTTAGAAGGAGAACGTCTGAAGGCGGGCCTGCTCACTAGGAAGGACCTGTTGCGTGACTTCCAAGACGCTACGGATGAGGTAATTGTTCCTAAGCTAAGCTTGAAGTACAGTGATTATTCTTAATGATTAGACGTAGAATATAATATAAGTGAACACGTAAATGCGTAAGCAAAGCGAATCTCCTATTTTTATAGGCTGGTGTGGCAGCAATCTGACGGAACCATTGAGATCAGGCGCGGAAACAATATTCTCTCTTCTTTTTTGAGAATCGATGATGTAAAAATTTCGCCTTTGCAACGTATTTTTTGTGCAATAATTTAAGCTGCAGCCAATTCCTTTCTCAAATGGGTAGCCTCGACCGGAAAAGTATCACTCTTAAAGAAAACCGCTTTCTTTGCTTTGAAACTGTACTTCGTTTTGTGGGTCTCCCCTTGTAGAAAACTAAACCAATTTCCTCTTAACTACCTATATATTGAGTATTTTGCAATTAACTGAAAACAATCCGGTAACATAAATGGCCTAATCCTTTTTCCATTGAACAGAAAGAATTGACTACTATCTATTAGTCACATTCCACCGAGCAATGGAATGAGCCCACTACTCTCACTTAGACTGACTACCAATATATCATGCTCGTTGCAAAGTGAATGCGTCTGGCCAGTTATAGTGCTGTGCTACGGATATAGATCCGGAAGCTATTTGTGTATCGTGTCGGAAATGGTTATAGCCAATAGTTCCGAGAAGTAAAAGGGCAATGCTACTTTGGTTGCTTAGGTATATCTTGGAAATGTCTTATCACAGTTGAAGTTTGTATTAATACTATAATATTTTTGAAAGAATTTTAAGTGCTTTAAAAAAAATCAAACAAGTAACGCACAAGTAGGAAGGCCAAAATCTTCAATAACCTTTAACTCAACTTAAATAATAATTACACGAAAACAAAGTTGAACCTGAAACTGATTAATTTCTACGACGTAACCCATTGGGAGACATTTTGCTAGGAAACAACTTAATGTGATGCTACATATTAAGCTTCAGCTCAATATTTATCACCCACGACAGTCAAGTTTGCCAAACAATGTACCTAAATGTAAATTTGCATCAATTAATATAATCTTAAGGGGGCTAGTAAAAATTGTCTTTTTGTTTCACGTAAACAACTCGAACAACCATTTGAGCAGAAAATGTTTTAACATGTTAAAAAAGCGCTCTACAGATAAATTGTAATTTAAAAAAATGCTCTACAGTTTTCATCCCTTGTGATCGTGCAAAGAAACTAAATGCTTGTTAACGTTGAACGCGCGGGAGCGGGCGCGGTGCTCGCTACATAGCCCGCCCGCGCGTTCAACGTGAACAAGCACTTACGCAACTCCATTTTTTTTTGACATTAGGTGCAGAGCTTGCGCGAAAAGAAGCAGCAACTAGAGGCAGAGATAGCGAAGACGACGCGCGAATTGCGCGAGGCGCGCCGGCGCGTGCAGCTGCACCACGCCGGCCAGGCCACCGCGAGCGCACACGGCGCCCTGCATCACAACGCCGTCTAGATAATATTAGTTGATTGTTGGTATATTGACTTGTGATGAATTTGAGTTTATTGAAAAATATATACTTATTTATTTATACGCGCTTTGTTTATTTTACTTTTTTTACGATCTGACACTATTATTTTTTTTATTACTAGCGGTCGCCCTCGCGGTTTCACCCGCGCGTAATTTCCTTTTTCAAATCCCCCCTTCACCCATCCTATCCCCCTTCCCCCATCCTATCCCCGTCAAAGTATCTTATGTCTGTCTCCTGGTTCTAAGCTACCTTTCCACTTATTTTCAGCCAAATCGGTTCGTCCGTTCTTGAGTTTATAAATGGTGTAACTAACTCCACTTTTTATAAAGATTACCTACTTATGAAGATAACCTACAATTTAAACAGTGTTATACAATGATTTTGTGTTCAGGACGATGGGGTTACGAAGGTTCGTAGTTCCTTCTCCAATGTAATAACTAGACTTGCTAAAATATCCTTTATCATTGTGCAAGCGTACCCCCTTGATTAAAGCTATACACCTTGACTAGATCGCAAAAAATACTCAGATAAAATGATTTTATCCTCCACTAGCTTTCCGCCCGCGGCTTCGCCCGCGTGGACTACACGCGTTATTCCGCGGGAATGTGTTACTTTTTTTGGATAAAAAGTATGTTCCTCTCCAGGCTTCAAAGTATTAGTGTCCCGAATTTCAGCCAAATCCATTCAGTCATAAATCTAATATATACCTACAAACTTTTCATCTCCTATTTTATCCCCTCAGGGATGGAATTTATATCAAAATCCTTTCTTAGCCTACGTCATAGTAGCTTTATGCCCCGATCGGTTTAAAATTGACAAAGTTTCATACAAACTTTCATCCCCTTTTTTATACCCTTGGGGGTAGAATTGATCAAAATTCTTTTATTAGCGGATGCCTACGTAACATCTACCTGCATACCGTCCAGTGGTTTGGGCTGTGAGTTGATAGATATCTATGTCACTCAGTCAGTCACCTTTGAGTTTTATATAAATAGATATAATTACCCAGAAAATTGTTTGTTATTATTATACAGCCGCAAAGAAACATACGACAGATTATGTCCAGAGGACTTTTGTTTCTTTCTTTTCCTTTAGGTACTTTCTTTTCTTTCAGTTACTTAAAGTTTATCGTGCTATCATCGCGGTAACGAAGCGGGGTATTGCCCCGACGATTTCATTTCCGGCCCATGTAGCTTTCATATCCGTTACATTACGTTGAAGTACACACCGGGGTATTAAATACTTAGAGATTTAATAAGTAAGAGAGACGTTGTTTGGTACTACAAAATAAGTTTATACATACATACATACAGTTATAATAGTTTTTTCTTTATTATTATTATTATTTCTACATTCACGCGAAAAATTGTATGGCTTAGTATAGATAGATTTATTATCATTGTTGTACAAATTTCTTTGGCGATTAAAAAGAGTAACTGTCGAGTTTCTTGCCGGTTCTTCTCGACAGATGACTGCGTTCCGAAGCTGGTGGTAGAGTCACACTGTAATCGACGATTCATAAATACTTGATACAAGTTTACATGAATAAAGAATATTTTGATTTTGATTGATTTTGATTTTATGTAATATTACAAGCCGGGGTCACTAACAAATGCCATATTGCGCCCGTCTACTAGGTCCTAGGATCGTTTCAAAGAGCACACTTTACGGCTTTGATTATGTGCTGATGATAAACTTAAGAGGAAAGGCAGGAGCCATTTTTCCATACAAACGCTGTCCCCTGTTTTCTCCCTGGATAATGCCATTAATGAAATATTTTTTTTTCCAAAAATCTATGACCACTATTTGCATGTCCCTATGTTTTCCTTTTTTTCATAAATTAATAATTATGAGAGATATGAACCTTCAAAAATGTAAAAAAATGGCCAGATTTTCCGCTGTGTTTAAACATCCAGAAAACCAATTTAACTAGATTTAATTAAAAAAAGGAAAACATAGGAACACGGTCAAAGCCTTTCTTTAATTTTTGATGAAAAAAATAGTTAAATCAGTCAAGTTTTGGAGGAGAAATCAGGGGACTACGAAACGTTGATTTTCCGTACTTTTAATAGGTATTTTCGGTCCAAGCTGCAGTTGTCTCTATCGCGCTCTGCGGGGGAGGCTTGAGGTTGGGGAGACGCGGACTAATACGTATACTCTCTATGACGTGACGTAGTCGATAGTTATATCGATATCCTAGTGTTGTTCATCGATATCGATATTTCCAGTTAGAATATTTTGCGTGAAGTGCATTTAGCAAATTGTTGTGATGTTTTATTGTTGGAAGGTATTATGTAACTGATAAACTTTTTCTTGAATTTTTTTTATGAATTATAATATACTTAAACGCCTCGACTAGGCCGTCGGATTTAGACAAAAAAAGAAGCTAAATTCGCAAAGCGTGATGTAGTTCTGCATTTTAAGTATATTGTATCTGTTAGAGTAATGTGATTTCAAATTTGCAACTTCGAAAAACCTGTGGAAACTGAGAAAATCGAGAAAATCTTCGAAATTTTGGGACTTTTTTTACTATTTGCTCTCCAGGGCCAAAACTATGTTTTTTTGTGAACGACACACTACACTAATAAACTGTAATAAAGTACCTACAACTGGAGGCAGCTCTATTTGACTTCATAGAAGCCAAGCTATGGCACTTTGAAGATGACCAATATTTCTCGAAAATAGAAAAATAGAAAATAGGTTTTACTTACTTATTTCGCAAAAAACTGGCAAAACCACTAGCCCCACGAAGATGTCTGATATCTTTTGTCACAGACCAAGCATTGAACCATGTCCTTTACCTTTGCTTGAGTGTTACATTTGCCACAAGAGAAAGCCATATAGTCCAGTCAACGAAGCTCTAACTTTGCCATTTTAGATGAAAAGCTGAAACTGGTGCCAAAATTTTTGTTAAAGACTCCGTAATAACATACTAAAATGCAGGGTCGTGAGTCACCGGGGTCATAGGAAAAAAAATGGAAAAGGGTGAAAAAATTACTTTCTCCTGAAAATCTTGAAAACTAACAAAAATATAAGAAAAAGTTTCAGACAAAAAATGTAGAGAATTACTTTTTCTACAGAAAAGGTTATTATCAATTTGCGCGTATCGCGCACCGTTTCCTAGGAAATCGCGTACAAAATGCGAAAATTCGCACAATGTTTTTCGTTTCAATAGAATTTTTACAAATTTTTCAATTAAAAATTATTTTTATGCATTCTTCGATATCCCCAGACATTTCCGTCTTATTTTTATTGATTTGGTTCAACATCAATAAGTGCACTATATACTCGATTTCCTAGCAAACGGTGCGCAATAAGCGTAAATTGATAATGACCTTTTCTGTAGAAAAAGTAATTTTCTACATCTTTTGTCTGAAACATTTTCTGATATTTTTGTTAGTTTCCGAGATTTTTAGGAAAAAGTAATTTTTACACCCTTTTCCATTTTTTTTCCAATGACCCCGGTGACTCACGACCCTGCATTTTTAGTATGTTATTACGGAGTCTTTAACAAAAATTTTGGCACCAGTTTCAGCTTTTCATCTAAAATGGCTAAGTTAGAGCTTCGTTGACTGGACTAATATAACTTTTAAAAATATATACAAAAAAGAACTAAACATTTATAACTTTAGGTACCTACTCGTGGAAAGTTCCTATTAACAAATGCGAATGAATTCACAAAAAGCGATAGGGGTACTCGTCGGATCCGATCCACGGACCCATCAGTGACGATGCGCAGTCACTATAGCCACTGTACCAGCAAGACTTAATACTATCTGTCGAAATTAGTGACCTGTTTTTTCCTTTGCATTGTCCGTGAAGGTGAACATTTATTTTATCGTTTTTATCTAAGTAAGCAGAAATCTTTTCTTTTGTTCTATTCCTTCTTAGCTGTGTGCAGGCGGGCGCGGGGCGTGGGGGCGGCGTGGCACGCAAACATTGACAGTCTCACTCACACATTGATAGCTCGGTTGTTCGGGCACTGCGCGACAGCAATAGATTTTACAAAAACCCAATTTTCAATTTTCTCACCCTTAGTATGTCCTCTTAAAGAAGTGACGATAGTTTTAAAGCCTGTATCGAAAGTTCATATCGTAAGTATGGATGACCAAAAATAGTACGAGTGTACCATTTTGGTTCATCCATCCTTATATTGAATGTTGTTTTATTATTAAATATGACATTTAAATAATAATTACTTATTCAAATTACAGCCATTTTTTTTCTCTTTTCTGGTAATGTAGATATCGTATCTTTTGATCTACTCAGCACAGATTTTACCGCAAGTTACTTTGCGTCTCTAGGGATACAATAAAATGGACACCAAACTTGTTTCATCTGTTCAAAACCAAAATATCATACTGAATAAGTATATCAGTGCATCAATACAACAAATCGCTATTGTGAAGTTTATTCAAACTTGCGTTGAACAAACCGCCTATTACCCGTGGTCCCACGGCTATGACCCACAGTGGGTCCACAGGCAATTTTTTTTCCCCGTGGACCCACTGCTCCAGGTTATAATTAATTATTTTCAGTTCGCGAGTTTTCGTGGGTCTACGGGTCATACTGCAAATAATCACATTCCCCGTGGACCCACTACTAACTCAAAATTATAAATGCATCCTTGTTTCGCCTTGTGGGTCCAAACGTTCGGTTTGTCCACTTGTCCCTACCAGTGTCTCCACTAGTAGAGACAAGTCCACTTTTTTGTCCACTTGTCCCTACCAAGTGTTGTCGGTATAGACATGTCCAATTTTTTTTTCTACTTGTCTCCACCGGATTGTAATTAAATGGTTTTTATTCCCGGTCGTCCCCACTGGATACGACTGGGAAAAAAACGCTTTGTTCGTCCCACTCGTTCCGTTATAGAGAGAGAGTCAAATAATAGGTTCGTTGACACTAATACCATAATACAGTTCCATGATGGAACTCCAATTCTGGAAAACAAATGAATGTCGGGAAAACAAATGAATGTCGGGGAAACAAATGAATGTCGGGAAAACAAATGAACGTCGGGAAAACAAGTGAAGGTAGGAAAGCATTGTCTATTGATCTGAAGTAAAAAAAACAGGTGCAAGCGATTTTCGACCTTACTAGCATTTAAAATTTTGTTGCTTTTTCGCCACCGCTTGTGGACTATCTTTGCTAGTTCATTAAAATCTGTTATTTTGGTAAATATCGATAAGGTCGAAAATCGCTTGCACCTGTTTTTTTTTACTTCAGATCAATAAACAATGTTTTCCCGACATTCATTTGTTTTCCCGACATTCATTTGTTTTCCCGAAATTCATTTGTTTTCCCGAAATGCATTTGTTTAAAAACGACTAAAATGTTTCGGTGATTTACGGATACCGAAATAATACTACATTTGTTCTTCCGCTTTTTACTGCAAGTCCAAATAGATGTTGAAGTATTTTTATTATCTTTATGTTTATAAAATTGGTATCCGTTATGTAACATAACATTTCCACCTTTTCTCCGTATAATTTTAATTTCCGCAGTCATTTTGCAAAATTTATTTTTAAGAATAATAAAATTATTATAGACTACATAATGACGTAGGGCATAAACTGGGAAATGCAAAGAGATTGTATTATACGCAGTGGACCACGGGTAAAAAGCAGTTTTGTTTCAATTACCCGTGGTCCCATTCTAGAGCAGTGGGTCCACGGGGAAAAAAAACTGCCCGTGGACCCACTGTGGGTCATAGCCGTGGGACCACGGGTAATAGGCGGAACAAACGGACGCATCTAACCAAGCAGCTTAGACGCCTTCTCCACTTAAAAGCTCAACATTTTCAAGCTGAAACTTTTTTAATTTCCCCTGGCAGTTTTGTAACATAGTCTCTATTCACTGACGGAGAATTATTGTTGTTTTGAAGAAGGATTTCTGGATTCTATAAATTATGTTATGATTTAATGTTTTAAGATTTATTTTACTTTGGAAAGTTAACTTGTTAATAATATTATTTTTGCAATGCTACGAGTAGTTTTTAAAGGTGCTAAAATTACAACAAGTGATTTTTGGAAAATATTGATTTGATCAATCACAACATAAATAATTTTTCAATTCTTAATTCTGAATGAAAGTTACTTTTATCTACAACTAGCGGGCGCTCGCGGTTTCACCCGCGTGGTTCCCGTTCCCGTGGGAAATGATCAATCAATCAATTCAATTTTTCTCGCCGTAAAAACCATCCTTAAACTCCAACGAACATTTAAAAAAAATTGGCCAAATTGGTCCAGGCGTTGTTGAGTTATGCGCTTACCAACACATTTTGCGATTCATTTTTATATTATAGATCAATGATTTGAAATAATCTAAAATTAATAATCTCAATACAATTTTTGGATTTGAAAGTAACGTAACTAGATTAAATAAACTAAATAAAACGAAATACATTCGGTAAAAGAAGTTTGTGAAAAAAGATGAAAAAAGTTCTGCATTATCAGACCCTTACAAAAAATATTTATCAGATGAGAATTTGTCTCCGTTACGTGCTTTAGAAGATAACCACTAATGTTGATAAAATTATTTCCTAGATGACGTTCGTTAAACCCGAACATACCTAAATACTATTTATACATACGAGTAAAATTATAACAATAAAATAACCATGTCGATAGTTAGCCTTAGGAGATTTATAGAATCGTTTCAATTTAGCTTCCTAAGTTAGTTTTATTTTTATAGATAGAAAATATTTAACAAAGGACGGTCCTGAAAGTCTTTGTGCGACAAATCAAATTCCACGTCGCCGATAGAGCAACTTCGGAGAAGTTAATATTAACAGTTTTCCTATACATGCTCGGTGAATGTAAGTTCTTAAGTCGTCGGAACCATTTGTAGCATTATTTATTTGTTTTGTGCTTCGAACTAATAGGAGACCAGGGTCAAAAGGGTACGAGCTGCGCAGTCTAAGAATCTTTTTTCATAAATAATCTACGACAAGACCGTGTAAGCTTCTTTACTCTGTAAAAATAAAAGAAATAAAATTGAGTAAAATATTTATTCTGAAATATCAACAATAAAATCTTGTTACAAGACCTGATTGAAAAAATGGTTTTATCCAAAAATATTCAAACCTCATTAGGTTTGAACGTAATTTAACATTAAGTAGGTAACTAGGTAACTACTTAAAATTCTCTTAATATAAAAATATTCCTCTTATAAAGGTACACTCGTAACATACATCGCTCATTCTGATAAAGTTACTGAACACAACACAATTATAATTCCGCCCCTAAGCTGTTTCCGCTAAGGGTCCGACTAAGTAGTCATCCATAAAATAAGGGTACAGAAAAGGTAATACAGCCTTTAAATATGTAACAGCCATGATCAAAGGGATTTTGAAATAGAAGTATATTCGATTATTATTCTTGAGTCGTCAAATATATTTTTATGTCCTCGGCGTATAAATGCAGAGCATAATATAAATAGACCAGCGGAAAATAGTTTTTATGCAGACCTTCGAAGAAAGTCATAATTATTTGTGTGGTTAGTTAACTATTTTTTTATCATTAATATAATACATCATTCCAAGTAACTTTAAATTTTATTTAAAGCCAAATTGCACCTTTTTGAAGCGATACTAAATATTCTTAACACATAAGATGGAATTCAGATTATGTATAAAATATAACAAAACTTAAGTAAAAATATACACGATTTAACGAGACTAAGGGCGATATCATACCTATTACCTATGTTAAACATAATATGTATTTTGTAGATATAGAATAACATGCTATAATTTATTACTATTGCAATTTTATCCATAAAACTAAATACATTTGTAAAAAATCCTATAACTTTGATTTAATTTTAAGTTGAGTCCAATGATCAAGATGTCAATTTATTTTTATTATAAACAAAACTGTTAATTTACCTACCTATTTAGTTTTTATTTTTATTATACTACACGATAATTGACAAAAGGGCTTTGAAAGTTTTTGTACGGAGGATGGGTTATCAATTTTACGGTTCCGCCATTTTATTATTTTTCCAAAATAGAAAAAATCTCCATTGCCTTTTAAAAATCAATTTTTATAAAATATTGGTACTTATTCAATAAGTATCACAATGTTATTTTCCTATCTAACTGAAGCTCATACTCGTGAGCGAGTGGTCGATAATTCTTATCGTAAAACACGGCACTGTCATTTGTACTGCACTTATTATGTTCAAATTCACAATGACTAGGTACACTGGTTTCTCATAGATTGCCTTTAAAGTTGTTACAACATATTTTTATTTTTTAAGTAAAACATCTAATTAATAATGTATAGTTTTAGAACACACTGGTTTCTAGATTACTGGTTCCTTATAATATATTAATTCATTACAAACTGCCTTAAAGGCTTTCGAAACTTAAAAGATACCGATTAGGAGCTCATGCAATGACTTACTACTGAATATTTTGCTATTTTTTTACAGGACAGTATATTACGTGTGTAATGCACGGTTGTGTCATATTTATGATGCACACAATTATACTGCGGTGTCCATAAAGATCCAAATTTCCTGGTGTTTAGGTGCCTTTGTTTAAATGCTCTTATAGCTCAAATCTTATGGAATGTATACAAAGTAATTGACACTGGCAATTGTACCAGTTTACATTTCTTTTTATTCAGCGGAATGTAGTTTAACCAAACCAGAAAAAAAAATTCGTTTCTACTTTTTCCTTGCCGATAAAGGATACATGAATCACAATAAATTGTATTAACTTTTTTTAAATTCACTTGTCACATGCATGTTCTTTTTTTCTATGTCAATATGTGATGGAACCAACACAGTCTACTACACAACTATTCTTTCTGATCAGTTAGTTTGACAGATTCTGGCGCCTCCGGTATTTCTTCTTTGATGAGGGGTCCATGTTTCCACCCTGGGGGATACCCGTACTGCCTGACGTCGTCCCACCATTGCTGCTTGCCATCAGCCCAGATGCAATATACCACGTTTGTGCCGACTAACACGGCAAAGCACACCCAGAATGCTCCTCGCCATTCTGATAATGTTGACTGAAAGAAAAATAATAGATCGATTTATTTTTTTTATTGAATCATCTTGATATAAGTAATAAGTGTTTTATTTTGTTTTTTTCTAGTCACATTAATTGTATTCCAAGGTTAAATTTAATATATTTATTTCTTTAGGCACAATGTACTTCTTAATCGACGAAATCTGTTTAACTAAAATATATTATTAGGTATAATTAAATATAGACTCTACTGGTTCAGAAAATTAGTCTCATTACGTAAAATAAGTATTAGTGAAAATTGTGCCTTTACTAAAATAAGCGTTTCTGAGGGGCCCAAAGCGACTTGTTAGTATAACTTTAATAAAAAAGCTTTACAACCTTAATTAGTTTTCTCACGTAGTTCTCTTATGATAAAAATATCGTGCTAGTTTAAATGTAATTCTTACTTAGTATCTATTGTCATTATAGTCCAGTCAACGAAGCCTTAACTTTGCCATTTTAGAGGAAAAGCTGAAACCGGTGCCAAAATTTTCGTTAATGACTCTGTAATAACATACAAAAAATGCAGGGTCAGGAGTTACCGGGGTCATACGAAAAAAAAATGGAAAAGGGTGAAAAAGTGTATTTTTCCTAAAAATCTCGAAAACTAACAGAAAAATGAGAAAAAGTTTCAGACAAAAGTCGTAGAAATTACTTTGTCTACAAAAAATTTTCTTATCAATTTGCGTTGCGTTGTTTCCTAGGAAATCGCGTACAAAGTGCGAAAATTCGCACAAACAATGTTTTTCGTTAAAATAGAATTTTTACAAATTTTTCAATTAAAAATTATTTTTATGCATTCTACGATATCCCCAAAGAGATTTCCGTCTTATTTTTATTAATTTGGTTCTACATCAATAAGTGCACTTCGTACTCGATTTTCTAGCAAACGGTGCGCGATACGCGTAATTGATAATAATATTCTCTGTAGACAAAGTAATTCTCTACAACTTTTGTCTAAAACTTTTTCTCATATCTCTTTTAGTTATCGAGATTTTTGGGAAAAAGTCATTTTTTCACCCTTTTCCATTTTTTTTTCGTATGACCCCGGTGACTCACGACCCTGCATTTTTTGTATGTTATTACGGGGTCATTAAGAAAAAATTTGGCACCGGTTTCAGCTTTTCCTCTAAAATGGCAAAGTTAAGGCTTCGTTGACTGGACTATTAATATAATGTAGACATCCTAAATATATTGAAGGAATCCTACTCGTATTTAATTTAAAACAGAGTAAAAAGGGAAAAGTTCAATAAGACAGACCGATTTATCTTATAAATACCCCCAGCATCCCATTCGTAATTAATTACATTTCGTGTAATTTAGTCTGAATCCATTGGACCTTTATCCATTTCATTGACGTTTCTAAATCTTTAGACCTTTTTCGGAACAATTTGCATTTTTTATACAAACAGACATTCAGTCGACCTATGTAAATGGTCACTTTCATTTTCGTGATATATTAAGTTAGTGAGTCTCATGACAAAGAGCGGAAAATATTATCAATAACGTTTACATATCGCATAACATACTTTCTAAGCCTTAGACGGCTTTTTTCGAGATCTCCACTTAACTCACGCTTTAGGTTGAAAAACAAACTTGGAATCACAAACTTTTTTTGTCAAAACTCTGAATTATTGTGGTAATTCCGCTTACACATCCGTATATTGAAAACATTTATTTCATAGCTACAAATTTTCTAAATGCCGCATAACCCGCTCATATGCAAGGGCTGTTAACCCGAGCCGCTCGGTAAGCTGTTTCGCACGCAATTAACCCGTGATCCCTTAAGCCTGGATTGCGTTAAGTCAGCGGCCGAGCCTAGGCCGTAATTACTGATTCAATTAGCAGCCAGTACCGGCGAGAGTTTATGCCGCAGTCTTAATTTTAAGATTGCAAGCACTGGAAGCCTACATGCAATTAACGTGATTTTATTTGCGGAGAATACACCGTCTTGAGTTTGTAATTAAACAACTCTATAAAGATTTTATTATGGTGCTGCTGGATTAGCGTATTTAAAATTGAACTTAAACTGAGCCTCAGTTTTTTATTTATTTATCCCGACTGTGACAAATTCAGGGTTCTTGTTCCAGTTAAGTCAAATATTCACGAAATGAACATAGTTTGGTTGATAATAACCAAAAATGCAAATGATTTGCCAATTGCATAACCAAGTAAAGAGTAAGAAACGCAATAGTTTGAGTCGCAGAAACTTTTTTAGAGAAATGTTACCAAGTGAAAAGAAAACCCCAATAATTCTTATTAAATGATCCTTTGTTTTACGAATGCAATCTAAAAGTACTTACATTAGTAGTCATCAATCCTATGAGATAAGGCGTAGCAATCCCAGCAAACGTGGATGTGGTATTGACGAGTGAAGTTAATGATCCGGCGTAGTTCGGAGCCAAATCCAAAGCATTCACCTGTAAATAAAAACATGTAACTTGTGTCATTATTAATCGATTTAACCATGGATATGCTCAAATCTGATTCATGGATCCGATTGGCAGAGTTATTGTTCTAATTAAAAAAATAATTAATTGTTAAGTCGAGTTAGTTTAGTACGTCACAGACAGATGGCACTGCATGTACTGTACAACAAGCTATCGTTTTAATTTTCGATTTCTATAAAATCACCCATAGTAATTTGCTCCCTTCCGCTCTTATCGGCCTTAACATCTGTAAAGCTGTTGCAGCCATCCGCGGCAAACAGCGACGACCTTCCGAAGAAACAAGTATCTGTTCTTAATTTTGATTCTCATATTTATTTCTCTTTCCTTTTTTGGATGTTGTATTAAAATTGAAACCACTTATTAAATATTTTACAATGTAAGTATTATGTAGTATTTGTCATAGGCTTACCTTCATACCACTGTAGAAGCCGCCCATAAGAGCCATGGAGATAACGAAGTAAATCATCGCAGCTGTGCGGTCGCATCCCGCATATGACGCTAAGATGATGCAGATTGCAGGCCCCGTTGCAGCTGTAAGAGTTACAAAATACAATTAATAAAAACATAATCCTTCCTTTAAGTTGTATGCTTAAGCACTTGTGTTATGGGTATCAGAAATATAGAAGGTTCCCCTAATATATTTATCAAATCAAAGACAAACACGACCGGAGGGGTTGTAGGACATTGGGCCAGTCGAGTTTATTTTTATTATGTAAATGATGCTACATACCAACAGTCGTGTGAATAATTCTTCCAGTCTTGATGGTATGCCAGCCTTTCTTGATGCAGAAATCACAGATGAGCCCAAAGAGGAAGGAACAGATCCACATGGCTATGTACGGAAGGGCGGTGAGGGTTCCCGTTGTGGCGATATTGAACTTGAGGACATCGTGAGAGTACTTCGGAAGGTCCGTCACCATAGTGTAGTACCCCCAGTCATGACCCACCTGGAAAATAAGAAATTCGCAATAAGATACTTAAAACCATTATGTATTTTCAGGGATACAAGATTGTCTGGAGCCGTCTAAAATAGGTCAATATGCGAGCTACTTGCTGATTGAAAAGAGGAATGGTTCACGGTATCCAATAATCTTAGTATTATAAAAATGCTTGTCTACAGCATCAATAGGCGTTAAGTGTAAATAAAAGTGTTTTTTACGTTTAATTTAGACAGTTTCCTTGAACTTCATAATATTTTCCCAAGCAAATTATGCAAGCCGCGAAACAACGGTAGCGATTGTTAGCATTTATATTATACAACTTTATTTTACATAAATGTACATAAATATTCGCTTATGTATCTTGATTCAACAAGGAACAAAAAAGATACAATAATATTCCCACAACATTACCATTCTCTTCATAATATTATAGGAGTTATCAATTATTTTATCTCTTTGAGTCGCTCTTGAATGAGAAGAGGTAAAGTTCTTCAAGTGCTCGCCACAAAATAATAAACAACATAAACATGCGAAAAAAAAGCAATTTTAATCATATCCACTTATTTCATTAACAATAAACCCATTTAAGTATGGTGTAAAATAGCTTCGTACGTGTTGATTTATAATGAATACTTGTATGTAATTTTATTGCCGACCCAAGGTCTTTACGCCACTTGTCTTAGATCTGGTGTAGATATTGCGTAATACATTGACCACACTTAAAGATATCGAATTTAATTGACAATGTACAAAACTATTAACAATTAAAAATTTGATACTATAGTATCAGCATTCTGATATTTCATAGTAGGGCCTTCAATAATTAAAATCAAGCTACCTTCACAATGATGGGTAATATATTTGGTAAATGCTAGTTCATCCAGTACTACATCAATAATTACACTATCGTTATAAGAAAATCTAGTCAAATTCCGCTCCATGCTACAAAACCTTGTCAACTCTATCTGTATGATATACCGAACCGGAATAGGAACATTTAACATTTTTGGTATTCTAAATACAATTTATCTATTTTTTAATTGTTCATAGTGAGTTTAGCTCAGATGAACTATTGATGCATTTAGATGACAGACGGTCATTATTTAAGTAAAGTTAGAGTTGCAACGGGGTGGCGTATCACGAATTGATACGACCAGGCTTTTAGTATCTACGTACATATCTATACAGAGTACGTAACATCAATTGAGATATTCAAAGTAATTACAATCATGAAAATGTATTCCTCAACAGATAAATTAAATAGGTCAGCCGGATGAATAATGCCCTTGACTTTTACATATTGTTGGTTATTGTGTGATCGTAAATTGGTGTTGTTGTTTTGTTTGTCACAAAGAATTTTCTCAGAACGACTATCATCATAATTATGCTACATTTTGGCTTGCTTCAAAGATTTAGGTCAAAATGATACATGTTTTGATAAGTATAAAAATATTTTTTGCTTTAAATGAGAAGGAAGAAAATGCAAAAGGGTTAAGAAGTAATCTTATTTGAACAAAATCTAATTAAAACATGCATTTTAGATCGCTGAAAGAAGTGATGAAAGATATAAAAAAGGAATGAATAATATTTATAAAAAAAAAAAACTAAAAAGAAGAAAACGAAATGAAACTGCACTAAATCAGATGAAAATGCTACGCGTATTTCTTTCAGAATAAATAGAATCACTTGCCATACACATGTAGCAACGATATAAAAATCACTAACTTAGTATGGCCTCGAGCGATTATATATTATATATATATATATACATCCTAGAAGCATTTTGGCGTCCGGCACGTCCTGCATCATTTCGACGTCCCCCGGTTCCGCTCACTTTTTTTGACATGTCTCAATGAATACTGCTTAGTTTATTGATTTCTAGCACCGTGAGGTACGTCATTTTTCGATAAGTTTATCTTTCACGATATTCATCTTGCAGTCATGCCCGAACATTTTTGGCCTCCGAACCATGGTGATACATTTTTGGCGTCCTCTATATATTGATTGTAATTTAACTATTGTATCGATTATTTGACGTCCTCACAGGATGGACGATACTTGGAAGTGCGACGTTGCCACCTTTGGGTGTTTTATCTCTTTCTTTTCCTATTGCTTGTCTGTAGTGCATCGTTCAACGTTTCATTTATACCAATATTTGTAAATTGTTTAAATATACGGACGCCACAATGTTATAATTTTATTTATTGTATCCACAAGTAAAAAGTCTGTTGTGTTGGGATGAGCATATATGAATAGATTGAATAGTAAATGTATGTCCGTCTTTCACGCAATATTTAATTATATTTTGTAGATTGTGTACCTACCATATTTCATATTTATAACAACATGATAGTCTATATTATAATATCTATAGAAGAGGAAACCGACTGACTGACTGACAATCAACACACACAGCCCGAACTACAAGACCTAGGAACTTGAAATTTTGTACAGAGATTTTTTATAATGCGTAAGATCCCACTAAAAACGGGATTTTGGAAATTTACCCCCAAGGGGTTAAAAGGGGGTTTGGACTTAACTTGAAATTTTTTACAGGGGTGCTTCATAATGTGCAAATTCCCATTAAGAAATGGTTTTTGGAAGTTCACTTCCCAGGAGTGTTTCGTAGTGCTTTATAACCCCTACGCGAGTAAAGCCGCGGGCGGAATGCTAGTTTATTATAAAATGAAAGATCGCCAGGCTTTTCAACGTCCCTTTTGAGCATTCGTATACAGTTATTGGGCGTCCGTATATGGCTATTAGATTAGGCGTCCAAATATGATAGCTAGTGCCCGCGACTTCGTTCGCGTGGAGTTTTAATCATGCCAAAGTAGATGGAGGATTTCACATTATATTTTCTTAGAAAAAAATGGTCATCAATTGGAACGCTTATACATCATTCCTAAATTCTGATATAGTAAAGCTAGGTACTTAGAGTTCCACTCCACATCAGAATATGTTCTAATTCTCCGATTTTATTATTCCGGCAGCTCATCAGACACCATTTTTACTAGGGTGCAATTTTTATAACTCATAAATTAGAGGTAGTTTAGCTGATGTCCTGTGGTTCTACACCAGGTGTTAGTTTCCAGAAGCAATTACAGCCTATACCTATGTTGCCCAGGCTTAGTGGGCCATCACCTTGTCGCGGTGGGGGGGCTTAGTAGCCGGGTGGGCTCCGGTGAACTAAGAGTGGCCAAGTGGGTGGACCTTCGAAACAGACAGGTCTGCCCGCGACACGAGGGGAGCGGACAGTAGTTATTACTGTCTGCTCAGCGCGCCCTCGGGCGCGAGGTGGGGGCCGCGGTGCGCAACCGGTTGGAGGGGGCCGGTGTTACGTTGCCGTTCCCCCCTGCGCATCGGCGGCCCAAGCGGGGCCACACCGCAGATTGTGGCATGGGGGAAGTACAGGGGGCCAGTAGGCCCCCCGTGTCGGGCGGTAGCAGCTGCCAAGTGCTGCTCCCCACCCTCCAAAGCGGAGAGTGCGAGGGATCCGCTGGTAGTGTCACAGATGCAAGGCTATGCCGATTCCTGTGACACTACCATTAAGGCGTCTGTTGGGCACTGTGGGGTTTAGTGGGTATACCTACCCCTCGGGTAGGAGAGTCCCACATAACCCTCTGACGGGTGGTGTTGTCGCTTCTCGCCAGCACCACCCGGCCGAGGGTATGCGTAAGGCATTCCCCACATTTAAAAAAAAAAAAAAAAAATAAAAAAAATAAAAAAAAAATAAAAAAAAAAAAGGTTTATATATAAAAAAGTTTCATTCAAATCCATCATGTAGTTCCGGAGATTAGCGTGTACAAACAGACAAATATGTTCTTCACTAAATTTATTTTAATCGGTTCAGTTTAAGTGTCAAAATGTAACAGACAAACGGACATTGTTATCTTTTTACCATACTTAATAACATTCGAGTTGAATTTTTAATTATTTAAAGATTGATATTTTTTGCAAAATAGCGGACGCCGAATATTACGCAAAGCGTACGTGACCAAATACGATGTATATTGTTTAAATTGCTTAAATATTACTTTTGACCTCTTGTCGAAGAGGCCAGAGCGGGGTGGCAACGTCGCATCGGTGGACGCCAAAAAGGCGAGTCCGTGGTCAGGAAATTTTCTGGATATACATTTTTTGAATATACGCGCGACAGCAGCGCCACAGGTGCGCTGAGATTTTTGCTGGAACTTTTTAATATTTATTTGCAGCCATTTACACGATTTTTGGCTTCCATCGATTATTGTACTACGCTTAGCTAGGACCGAAAGGATCTAAGTGCTGCTCTCCAACAAAGTGGCGTCCGGTATGCGGACGCCAAATGACGGTGGACGCCACTTTGAATGGACTTTTACCTAGGGGGACGTCAAATTGTTTGCGGGATATATATATATATATATATATATATATATATTATATTTTCCATATATATATTATATGGAATATATTTTCGTCAATTTTGGAAGAACGCTAAAAAGAAACTTGAAAGTCAATTTGGGTAAGTGGCGCTTTGTAGAGACGTAAGGATAAACACAATCCTTTGTTCTATTTTTCGAAGAAAATGTAGCAATTTGCGAAACAACAAAATAATGATTTGAAACTCGTTATTGTATTTTCATTGAATAGAGTTTTTAAGCGCTACGTTTCTAATATGTTTTTTTTCCAGACGCTAGGTTTTATAAAAATATACAACCCGTTTTTTGTGATGCTAAAAACATTTTTGACTGGTTTTAACTAGAAAATATTATTTATTTTTGTTGGTAAATTGGAGGATGGAAATTATAGAACATATATTTTATTTTGTAAAATTATAATCTATACTAATATTATAAATTGGAAAGATTTGTTTGTATTAAATAGGGTCCGAAACTACTGAACCGATTTGCCAAATTCTTTTACTGTTGGAAAGCTACACTATTCCCGGGTGACATAGGGTACTTTTCATCCCGGAAATGCGTTGGGAAGGGATAGTTGAAAAAGAAATTACGCGCAGGTGAAATCGGGGCCGCGGCAGCGCGGAGGCGACCGCTAGTGTGGTATACTCGTATGTATAATGAAATGTCAGGGCTGTGAAATATTCAAGAGAGGTAGAGCAGAATGAATCTTCCACTCAAATGAGCAGCTCGTCTGGAGAAGTACGTCCACCTTCCAGAGCACTACCAGTGAAGTAACATTTCATAACCATTGTGCTATGCTTCTGTCTGTGCGTAAGGTCTCCAGAGCTAAATTATGTTAGGTTTAAACACAATGTTCCAACTTAATGTTTTTTGTTTCAATAGGGTTGGCCAAGCGCGATTTATGCCTCTGGTATCACAAGCGATAACCGCTTACCATCGGATGGGCTGTGACTTCAGCGCCACCTTCGTGGCGTAAAAATATGAAAAAAGACATTAAACATCAAGACTTTTACAATGCAAGATATAAACAAATGTCATCAACTTACCGCTGCCCAAACCAAAGCCCATACTGGCGCTGACCGCAAAAGCGCCTTCCACGGCACAGGATCCTTCGTTGAATGGTTCTCAGCAGTCGTCACGTTCTTGTTAAGGTAGCTCAGCTCTTTCTTCGAGATGTACGGGTGTGAGTTGGGCGTGCTGTAGCACAGAAGGCTCTAGAATAGTGACGCAGTTTTTGGGTTTAGTATGTGATGTATGGTGAATTTTGATCTTTACTTGTTGGCTGTTTGTGTATCTGTTCTGTGCCAAGCATGATGGCTAATCTGTTTTTCCGATATTTGCTAACTCGATGATATATTGATGGTCTTGGCCACTTGTAATCCACATCTATAACTTTACATTTACACACATTTTGTGTATGGTTTTGCATTAATGTATGTACATATTTAATTTACAAAAAGAGTCCATAAATGTAATGAAAGAAATGGTTTCGTATTCATATTTACAATATTTATTATATCTGTAGCATAATTTGAAGTACGGTCATATTAATATCATCGTCTTGCACTAAAAAGTGCTCTTGCCCTTGTATACGATTTAAAAAAATAAAAGTAAACTCGTTGTTTTCTTCGTTTGTAAATAAAATAATAATATTTCAAAGTTAAACTTACCCATAACGTGAACCATAGAATGCCAAAACCTCCAAAGAAGTAGAACACGTAAGCCCAATCTCTTCCGTCTGCTAGAAGAATCCCAGACATGAAAGAGCCAAAGATATTCCCTATCTGAGCTCCTCCGAATACTAGGGCTCCTTGGAATCCTCTTTCATGTGGTGGGACCCATCTTGCTAACATTATCATCAGAGCTGGCATTGTAGGACCCTGTAATAAAGATAATATGTATTACAGTTATTAACAAAATATTTTCAACAAAATTGTAAATATATATTATTGTCTTAAGATCTACTCATTCTTAATTATTTATTATTATTATTTTTTTATCCGAGAACAATTTTTTTTATTATTTTTTTCATAAAATACTGTATGCACATTCTTACCTCGTCCCCTATAATACATGTAAAGACAGCATTAAGCTAATATTCAGTAACTAGCTGTTATAGTGTCGTCCCACATGCAATGCCAGGACTCGAAACTGATCTTCTGATTGCATAAATAAAATCTACTTGGCCAACTGAATGACTCTATTA
Organism: Mecyna flavalis; assembly: GCA_949319885.1. NCBI lineage: Eukaryota > Metazoa > Arthropoda > Insecta > Lepidoptera > Crambidae > Mecyna > Mecyna flavalis. The sequence goes on along the minus strand of OX439435.1, from coordinate 7,016,913 downwards.
CGAGTTTATGGCCGAATGACAAGAAAACTATTTGTGCATTGAACGAAAAAAAAACGAAAATCGGTGTACAATCTCATACATAAAAAAATACCACCCGAATTGAGAAACTCCCATATTTTTCCAAGTAGGTTAAAAATCATTTAATTAAGGTCAATAGCACAGCGGTTATATAATTGAAGACTTATGCCCATTCCGCTCTTTAACAAATTTAGAAGTACCTTAAACGGAAATTAGAACAGCCACAAAAAGTGCTTTATGTTACCTTGAAGAGGCCGGTAGAAAGGTCATTGTATTATAACAAAGAGTAATTCAAGAGCCAAACTTTTTTAAGTATGTAAAATACAGCTGATATGTACTAATTACAGGTTGATAATATATTATATATATATTATAATTATATTATTTTTAAGAAGTCTATAATAGTTTATTTATAGGTATATAAATTGAGAGTAAAGTAGAGTAGAGTTTAATTTTGAAATCCTTAATCAATTAGCAGACAGTAAGTTATAGTAAGTTTAAGCAGCAAGATTCGATCGAGGGACTTTCAGCCAAAAAGAGTCGCTCAATGTGCTGCCACGCTGTAGATTCCTCGTGTCTTCGAGCCAATTCATTTTATAATAAAAAAAAAGTGTTTACCTCTCCCATGCCCTGCAACACTCTCAAGATGAACAGCCACGTAGCACCGCCCGCCCTGATCACGATGGGAGTCAGGAACGTAAAGAGAGCTGTGCTCAACAGCCCTACACCTAAGGTCCATTTTCCTCCAAACTTCTCGGCGAGGTATCCACCGGGGACTTGCGTCGCAGCGTACCCGTAGTAAAACCCGCTGAGGATTAGCCCTTGCGTTTTCTCGTCCCAATCGAATATTGCGTACTGAAACAAAAAATGTTTTATGAGATCAAGGTCTTACGTAGAGCAATATTTATTTGAGAAGAAGATTGACGATTCTCACTAAAAGAATGCTGTATTAATAATCCCCCGTATCCAGTACTCAGGTCACTGTTTCTTTTTTTTGTGTACGTAATAGGTGAGACAAATAAGCGAGCATTAAAATTGAAGCTGGTCTACGATCATGCATCAGAAGAATAACATAAGTCACAGATGCTTTTTCTGGCTTAAAAAAAAGATAACAGCTTACTTTTTTTAAAGAAGGAATAATCTTGCACCAAACTACATAAGTCAAACGTTGTAATTGATGAAGTAGGTAATTAATTTACAATGAAAAATATTCATTGCGCTCATTGTAAGCTCATTATTGAGCAGTACTCGGAGGATGTTGTTTATTTTAATATTGACTTGTCACCTGTAAAATGTGTACCCGTTTCCACAATGAAGAATTACTAACTTGCTTAATGGCGCTAAAATTAATTACAACATTTTTACCCAAAAAAAAATAGAACAATTTGAAAAAGGAACGCACTACGTTTTCGGTTGATTTTATTACTTTTTAAAAAGAGTTAATTGTGCGAATGTTTTAATCTTCGACAACTACCAGATGCTACAGTGAAAATATTTTAATTAAAATTATTTGAAGAAACCTTACGTCATAAATGCCTAACGAAATTCTCAGACACGACCGCTTTAGTGTTTATGGAATGGAAGTCAAAGTGTTTTACGTGCAAGTGAGCTAGATTCCTGCGAACTCCTCGCGTCTCCACTGGCAGTTTACGTGAGTTTAAACTACTTTAGATAAGCTTCAACATGTATTTCCACTCAATATTTATTGAAATGGAATGATTTATTTCTGCAAATGGATTTCTATAAAAATACTTTTGCACGTCAAGTCTTTTTAACCTACTATTAATACGTCGCTTGTCACAAGCTTGATGAAAATATTTACTTTAGTTATTAAATATGTTGGGTTACACAGCTCTTGTTCTTGCACATTTTTTGTTAAGAATTGAATTGTTTAGAAACTAGGACTGACAATTTTGTGTATAAGGAAATAGGGTTTAGTTTTTTAAATAGTTGATCAGTTGGCAGACAGGCATACAGCGCACCTATAGTAAGCGGTTACTGCCGTCAATTCGATTGAGGGACACTTCATCAGGAAGCGTCGCTCAATGTGCTGCCAGACTGTAGGCTCATCTGATCTTCGAGCCTTTAATTTCAAGTGTACCAAAAAAAGTCTAAAAAAAATACTACTTACCGGTTTAAGAATTTTTGTGGCATTCGCTAAGACAGGTTCATTAGGGCATGTGTCGTCACCGTAGAGGTTTTTAGTGTCTAATGGTTTCGTGTGGTTCACCATCTGCGTGATAGCCAGGTTAAGACAAACTCTCATCGTGTACGCATTACATACTCCCAGCAGTCCCATTACTCCAAGAATGTACCTTTGAGGTATAATGCAACCTGCAACAAAAAAAAAACATGGTTTCTGCAAAATTCAATTCCCGAAAGGATGGTGTGAACCTTATTTCGTCATCGTGGCATCAGTGTTGACCTACTTTTAGACTAGCCGAGCTAGGTGCATTAGTTTATCAGGGCAATAAAAACGGGAAATTACTAGCGACATCGAGAAGGGAGGTAATGTTAGGTAGATATAGGTATGAAACTTATTTCGGTATAGATTTTCCATGTAAGGCGACCTAATAATCGCAATTGCTAGGCGATCGGTCCAAATGGGTGACTTAAGTTTTCTGCGTGATGTAGGTATTGAGTATGTTTGCCTTAGACAGTACTACTTACTAGAATAAAATAGGCTTCACACAAAAATCTTTGACACCAAATAAAACACGGTATTAATTAGTCGTTTTGAGTACCTTTTTTATTGATATTGGACAACATCACATACATTGACTTGATCCCTTAGTAAGTAGTTTGAGTTCTTGTGTACCGCAAGTAAATAATATTTTATAAGCCATTTGTTCAAAATACTGCCATCAGCTCGTTTTTAAAGTCATCGTTAGCTTATTTCTAACCATGCCTTAAAATCCTAAATAAATGTCGTATAAAGTGTTTAAACTGAAAATAACTCGAAATAATCTAACCGTTAAACAATAAACAGAGTTTGCGAGGACATAAAACCGGTTGGGTTTATGTCGACGCTAAGTGCTAGCCTAGCCTCCTAGCCTTTTCCTTTCAATTAGGTACAGTCGACAGCGCACCAGACTACCCTAATCTGTCAAATTCTTACAACCAATTTCCAGCTTTATTCACTTCACATAGAGTTCTCTTTCAATTGAGAATTTTCGACAGATTAGGGTAGGTTGATGTGCAGCTGCTGCCGTCCGTCCGTACCTACATCATGGAAGCTTAGAGTATTATGATGATTTTTGTTCTATTTGATTAGTCTTAAAATGTTGCTTAGGGGTTCTTCTTGGGACGTAGGTGCTTATTAAGACGGGATTATGCCAAAATTTGAGTGTTGTTTTTGGGTTTGCTAGTTTGTGAAAAAGCTTATAAATAGGTTGTAAGGAAATATTTCCGAATTTCAAACATTGCTAGTATTAAGTACGTACCTACATAAATAGATAAATATCTTCCTGTACATCATTTTAAAACAGTAGGTATAATTGCACTACCGACTAAATAGATAACGATGAATCAATAACGTCCAAAGATATAATATGCCTATAATCTGTCCTACAAACTATAAATCCGCATTAAGATAAATTACAATATCTAATCTGTGACATATTAATATATAATGTAGAGGTATCTAATATCAATAAAGGGTTAAATTTCGGTGAACAAACGCGAATAAACACGTCAACCAGTCAGTCCCACTTCCATCATTATGATGGAGGTACTAATCCACGTCAAAAGTATTAATCCCCGCCTTTGAAACAGTTCGCAGATAATCGTAATACTCTGGGACATTATAAAAGCAATCTAAAAAGGGAAATTGCTGATCAGACTCACAGTTAAAATGTTTTGATATTTTATGGTAATGACCTCGGAAGTTGAACGCATTAATATTAGATTCTTGCTTTATCGTTCGGATCAACGCAACGATGGTTTTGTAGTTGAAATACCGGGCCGAGATCTCGGGGTCCTGGGTTCAATTCCCGGGTCGAGCTAACTTTGTGTCGGTTTTTTCGGACACAGCTCGGGCTTTTGTACACCAAACCATAATTGGCAAGCGTGGTGATTATGCCAGAACCCATCATTGTAACGATTGATTGATTTCAAGGATGAAGGTATTTGCCATGCAGTGGGAGATTTGACTAACTGTTTTTGACTCGTTTCGGACACAGTTTATTCGGACACAGTGTGCGAAGGAGATTAGGCTGATACGGCTCAGGCGCAGAATGTACCTTTCGCAAAATGTCCACTGGTAGCAAAAAATGTCCTGTTCGCAGAATGTCCTTATCGCAAAATGTCTTTACTTCTTCGGATCAATCGGCATCAAACACAAAAGTTGTTGGTTCAATCACGTCGGGTCTTAAGAGGGGGTAGAGTCACTCTGTAACTTTGATATTGACGATTCATTAGAGTATCTTTGAAGAATATTTTGAATTTGATAAAATCTTGTTTTTATGAAAAATAATAAGAACCATTCCACATATTTTTTATACACAATTTACACCAAAAAATATATATTTTGTAAAATGAGATGTAGAGTCTTATCTTAAAATGCTTTATTCACTTTATTGTGAGGCCCAATCAATGAATCCTGCAGTATACAAGTAGGTCATATTTTTGCAGAATACGTGAAACCTTGGTGATTACTAGTGGCTGCTTATGGTAAGATATTGGGTCACGTGCCTGTAAACAGGACAACTAAAGTATGAATGAAAACACAACAGCGCAAAATTTCCAGGTTTGAGTATATACCGTAACTGTCATTGTGTAATATCCTTGAGTACCACAATAGCATGTCACGGGCTGACCGCAACGTGACGTCAAATCATTATCAATGGCAGCTGACGTGTATGTAGTACGCTATCATCAATCCTAGTATAATAGGATTGCGTTCCACTTCATGGCGCAAGCGCAGTAAACAAATGGATCCTGATGGTATATACCGAGATCGTATTCTTGCGATTGTTTAAAAGCCTCCATAAGAATCCAATGGGTACTTAATTTATTTTACCCTGAATTTTGGAAATGGGCACGCAGTATATAAAAATGTCTTCCTAGCACAGTTTTGACTACGGTGTCCTATATTTGCGATGACCCAACTACGCGCGCAGGATAAACGTATTATTGTGCATAAGGGAAGTTGCGATCTTTCACTACATCTTTTCTTACTCTCATAGCCTGGCGGGACAGCAGACAAGATCAAAGAAAGGTTAGGCGCAAAACCAACAACAGCTGCTGCTGTTACGTGCTTGCCAAGACACGACAAATTAAGCATTATGTTTATTAAGTAAAAGGTGACAATTCAAGTAGACTAATACAGTTAAGTTGTTCCCATAAACGTCAATCGCTGAATATAACAAAATAATAAAAGTGATTCAGATTATAGACTTCTTAGGAATAATGTTGACTGTACTCGTTGGTAAACTATCTAAACCGTTTTATACAAATGGAACTGACTGAAGGTGACGTCACAAGTTGTACTTGCACACATCAAATCTACATTGACTAAGTCTAAAAGTAACATGGCTAAGAACAATAGAAATGACAATGTCTTTCTAGCCAAGTTTCGGCTAGGGCAGCCAGTTTGGATATCAAAAATATTCTAAAAAATACTGTTCCCTCACTTTCCAACCCAAACACAAGTTTTTGGTCTGACTCGACCAGGAACATAGGACGCCTGGCGCAATCATTGCTTTAAAGTGCAACCTTAGTCTACATCATAATGTGGCGATAGTAGGTACTGTTATCGGTAGTATGAGTACTAATTGCTGTTTTAACAATCGAAGCTTACTGACGTCTTAAAACTTTTAATATGCATTATACCTAACGCATATTATCATTTCTTTTTTTTAAGAAACCAGATCAATTTTACCATGAATGTTATTGGGTAATGTTTTTTAATACATTCATGAATGATCACAAATACTAAGACGCAGACGAAAAAAACAACAAATGTGCATCACGTGTGTATTTGCCCGCCCGCAATGACCCCTGATAATTATACGCCAGGATTACTAAATGCGCGACTGAACTTATAAATAATATTAATGATATGTAACAACGTCACGTTAAAATAAAATTACTTATAAAAATATAAAGATAAATCTATTCTTAGAATATTTGGAGTGGTCAACTTAAGTTATTTGTGAATAAAATAACCTTTCAATTCTTTAGATCCAAGGCTAAATTTAATTATTCAAATTGATTCAACACAATTTCGTAAACCTTAATGCCTTAAAACTGGTCAGAATTGGTAAAGTACGTCGATTAGGAATCTAAATACATTTTGCAAACCCAACAGGTTTTAACACATTTTCGCACACGGTGTCAACGACCTTATGGGGTCAATGTACGAGCGGCGCGTATCATAGAAATTGCACTATTATGGCTAAGTTAACAACTGCGTGAAAGCAAAGTAGATGGAGTACACAGTACACTATCTAGATACAATGCACCGCGCGCGGTTTGTATGCATATGTGCGCCATTAGTACCTATGCGTCACTGCACGCACACTCAGACAAAATGTCTTTCGCTAAGAACCACGTCCGCAGCTTTCTGCGGTTTTATTTCAAAACTCACGAGACCGGTGATTTGCACGGTCCCGCAGCCGCCGCGGTTGCGATTATCGCCCGCAAACTTGGCGGACGATGATCGCAAGACATGGCTACAAACAGTCCACGATAAGTTGTCTTTTGGTACGTCCGCGCTGCCATAAATCACTAGTGCAAAAAGGCGTCAGATTTCTGTACCTACGGTCGCCCGCCAAGCGATCGCAGTGCGCGCGCGCGCTGCGGGTGAAAATTGCGTCGTGAAAACAGCTCTTACTTTTTTCATTATAATTAACACTGCAGAGGCTGCGGGCCCGCAACCGCTGCGGGCACGGGTAAAACCCGCACCGTGAGTTCTTAGCCTTTGCACTGTGAAACGGGTTGAGATTTTGTTTGAATGTGCGTGCGGCGACGTGTAAATACTATGGCGCACACATGCAAGCCGCGCGCGGTGCGTTGTATGAACGTAACATACTGTGTACTTTTTCAACTATGTTAGGCTAAGTTACCAACTGCGTGAAAGCGTGTGGGAAGTGAACAGACCCACTTTGTATTCACTAGTCCATTGTGGAAACTTAATAAGCGCGATTTATGCGGGTCAAACTGTGACACTATATCATTGCGCAGTACAGTATCAGCCTATAATGTCCCACTGAAGGGCAAAGGCCAATAACATTCAAATCAATAATTTAAAATTATAGGTCTTATCACTACCCTTGCCAAGTGCAGGTTTGTGATCACAAGTTCAAGACATGTTTGACGGAAGATATTTTTGTCCGACCCTGGAATCGAACCTGACATGACAGACAAGTGCATAAACCACCTGATGAGCAACGTGCTAAATTGTTAATTATTATTGTTTTACACAATAATTAATAGTATTGTATAAGTACCTTATGGTACATTATTGTTAAGTACTCAGCAATCATACACCAAAGGTTTCAGGTTTGATCCCATCCCAATCCAGCTGTGTTCTCGCTAGCCTGAAACTATGGATTAGAACATTCTCGGCCATAAAAAGTTTCCTACAATATTTTTTGTGTATAAACAATAAAAAGACGGTTATTGCGTTCTACGTATTTATAATTAAGTGTTCTTAATATATAATAACAAGATTTGCTTAGTTTGGATGCAAAATGGCGATAAAAAATACCAATAAAGACTCTACTAATCTGAAAATTAATTCACGCTCAAAACTTTAGTTCTAAGTTAAATATATGCTGTCATTCAGTAATTATCTTTATGACTAGGCATAAGACTTATCGACAGTATGACGTGATTCGAGAAGCAAGGTCATTAGGTCAACATGACGTTATGTTGCATTACAAAAGTATTTCTTATATAAGGTGAGCAGGTTTTGAACGATTATAAAACATTGTTCAGACTACATTAACTGGTTCCTTATCAGTTAACGCTATAAGTGATATTGAAAGTAAGCAATGAATGCTGTATTTGACCTTCAGTATTTTTATGATGTGGTAATATGTTACTTTCCTGCTTTTTATAGAATGAAACATTAAGTATATATAAACTCTACGAAGCAAACTTGAAGAAATCGATAAGTCTATGTTAATAAAACTTTTAAATAGGAGAAGCTTCAATACCTTTGGACAATATCTGAAATGTTGGTAATTAGGTAGATAAAATAACCACCGAAATTAAATTTAAATGTAGGTAAGTAACACATTCTAGGTAAATAGAAAGATAAGGCGATTATTCTATAGCAAACATAGTTACACAATACAGCAAAAAGCAAATAAAAAAATGTCATGATATTTTTCAGCAAAAAATATGCATCTTGGCTGCTACAAAAACTATGTCGGTGCCAGTATACTTGCAATAAAAACGCTTGAGGATTATTGAGCATACATTTTGGCTGTGTGTGTGTGTGTGTGTGTGTGTGTGTGTGTGTGTGTGTGTGTGCGTGTGTGTGTGTGTGTGTGTGTGTGTGTGTGTGTGTGTGTGTGTGTGTGGCAGCACAATGGAATAGGCCACAGTGGCAGCTTATCACCAGGTGGGCAACGAGCCTGTCTGCCGCCTGATCTAACATAAAAAAAAAGAAAATTAACTACTGGATAACTTCTCGAAGGACATAAATAATTCCTATTTCTTTTTCGTTCGGAAAATGATGTATTTCCACATCTATCGTTCCGTTTCGTTTCTAATCGGCGATCGTTTCATTTACGATAACTGAAGCGGAATAATAGCCATTAAATCCATATTATACCTTTACCCTGGACTAATCCTAAGGGATCGCGGGACCGGCTTTCCATCATAGGGATGTCATAGGCTGATTAGTTTTCCGTCCTCTTATATATAAAAAAAGTCCTCTTATTTGATAAAATTTTTATTTTTATTTTTTTATAGGTACTACATCAGTTGGCAGACAGACACACAACCCGCCTGATGGTAAGCGGTCACTGCGGCCTATTCCATTAAGGGACACTTCATCAGGAAGCGTCGTTCAAAGTGCTGCCAGACTGTAGGCTCATCTGATCTTCGACCCTTTAATTTCAAGTGTACTGGCTCCCATATTAATACTCCCGAAACACAGCCAAAGCTGTTATGACGGCAGATTTCACCTGTAGGGGTGGTAACTAGCCAGTCTAGTAGACTCTGAAAAAGTCCTACCAAAAACTGGTTGTCCCATGGCGGGAATCGAACCCACGACCTCTGGGTTTTATACCCGAGCAGCTTAGCCACTGTTCCACGGAGGTGGTCAAAAACGAAACTGTAACTGAAATAGACTCTAAACAGTTTGTTTTGATAAAGCATCGCTTTCGGGATTTCATCGTCAAATTACTCGTTATTTTTCTATAATGTACTAACTGCAAACCCCGGCGATATAGAACGAACCAACATCTAATTTAATGGTGTCGTTTTGAAGGCAATTTATTTTAATTAAATACATTATATAGATGTTTTGCAAGTTAAATGGTAAAGTGTGAAAAATATACTAAGTTACAAGTACAGTCACTATCAGTAACATTGCTAACAATAAACTAGGGTGTGTTTGTTTGTCACTTTCCCAGTTGCAGAACGTTATCTAGAACTAATTTACTTGCAAGAATTGAAAGAGTTAATTCTTACACAAATACAGAAAAATGTTCTAGACTTATTAAGTTTACCTGCGTCTTCATTCGTATCTTTTTATCTTTGGTTTTATATTATGTAAAGGTTTATTAATTATTTTTCTAAAAATAAATGTAATAATAATATGTATTTTTATTGTGTCAAAACAAAATCTGAATTTGTAACAAGTGAATATCTTTTTCCGATAGCTGCAAAATAAAATTACAGAGAGAAGCTAAATACGATGTGTTTCTGTTTTATTATAAAGCTGTAACATTAATATTCATGTGAATTTTAATGTAAAAGTTATAACATTAAAATTCACATGAATATTGGTGGACAAATAGCTAGAGTCATTGTGGTGGCCAAAGTTATCATCTGTGGAGGTGGTAGCTGCGAATAGCTAGTCGGACTTCTCAAAAACAAATTACTATTAATCAAAGCATATATCACTGGAGAGACGAAAGGGCACAGGCTCCGATGGGTCACCTAGAGAGATTGGGTGATGATCGTGGTGCGTACAGAGCATACCTGGCCAAACCACAAGGCCGACGCCCGGTTGGCCGCCCTAGATACCGTTGGATAGACGGAGTCGAGTCAGATCTCCGTGAACTTCAGGCTGGGGACTGGCGCAAAACTGCAAAAGATCGGGAAAGGTGGCGTGCTCTCATCTGGAGGCCAAGATACACTTCGGGTCGCGGAGCCATAGGAGTACCTACCTAAGTAAGTATCAATCAACTTACATTAATTAAGTGAAGTCAAAAACGCTAAAAACTGGACCTAGAAACTTGTAGCGTTTGGTGACCACCGACTCAACCGTGTGCAAATAAAATGGTTTTGGTTTAAAGTTTTGACTGTGGCCCATGCGTGTCCACCCTAATCAAAGATATATTATACTCTTGATAGAGTTGCGATCACATGTCTAAACAATAGTATCATATTATACTATGCCATACTTAGTCACATACCTATTCACAATTGAAATCAAATCATACTCAATTGGTTTAAATTTCGTACTTCGTTCGCGAACGGTCTAGTTTGCAGATAGTACAGTGGACTGAAGCTCGCTGAATTTCATATACCCTATATTTTACACTAGCCTTCCGCGGTTTCACACGCGCGTAATTTCTTTTTTGAAATATCCCCCCCTTTCCCCCACATTTCCGAGATCAATAGTACCCTATATCACCCGAGAATAGTGTAGCTTTCCAAAAGTGAAAGAATGATACAAATCGGTTCAGTAGTTTATAACAAATAATTAAAAACGATTTTTGCAGGACGATATATTATTATGCCAAACTTAACAAAAAGGCGGCATAAACTCAATGACGTTCAATTAAAAATTTGAACGAATGTGTTAATGTCATCAGTGTCAAAGACACTCGGACGTTTTTTGAGGAATTTTTCTTAGAGATTGGGTGTCTAGTTTTATAATTGAACGTCATTGCATAAACTCTATAATTTTTACTTTCCCCATTCCTATTTGTAGAATTCAGAAGCAATTAAAAATAATGTTTGTCCTAAATATGTTTACATTTAAGTGAATCAGTACTTACATGACCGAAGTCCTCGAGTGAAGGCATTGTCGTATTTTTTGGGCGGGGTTTGTGTCTTCTGTCCTAGCAGCTTGTGCGCTTGCGCAGGGGACTCGTGGTCTTCCATATTGAGACTTCTCTACTGAAAATATAAAATGTTCTGCTATAAAATAAAGTATGTACAACACATACAAAGTACCAATGATATTATATAAAAAACATTGCAAAGTACCTAAACTTTTGTCATTTTATCTGCTGCTCATTACCTACTCCCCTTCATACCCTGAAGGGACGAGCCGGTGGCCGCCTTGTGAAAATTGACCGGCACCGGTTACATAGTCATAGTAATCTGATAGGATGGTAGTGATGGTAGTGGTATTTGGGAATCAAACCCACGACCTCCAGGCTTTATACCTAAGCAAAAGCTTAGCCACTGTTCCACACATAGAGAAATGTGGTTCCACAGAAGCGGTCAATACTTTCGTATTTATAAAATTTGCATGAAAAAATTAATTGACCGGCACCGGTTAGGCGGTTACATAGTCATAGTAATCTGATACGATGATAGTATCTACTAAGCAAAACCCACAGATGTGCGCATTCTAAGATTGATGATATATTAATAAATATAATATATTGTAACCTATGTATATCTATACCCGCAGTCTCGCCTATTTGGAGTGATATTTATCTAATCTAGTACCGCAATCTCGTAGACTGATAGACTTCCAATCTTATAGGTATACTGACAATCAACATAGTAAAACTACACGCCAAAAGTTAGAAGTTAAAATCATTCTCAAAACATTTAGATTTATAATTACACGAACTTAAAGAAAGAGAAAACTTTTAAAATACCGCCGCAGGTTCGCCCGCGTGTCAAGATATCACGCAGGCGAAGCCGCCGATATAAAATCTTCATAAGTTATCCTGGGGTATACTCGTATGAACTTTAAATCTCTGGACATCTCTGGACATTATTCACACAGCGCCATCTAGCCCCAAACTAAGCATTAGCTTGTGCTATGGGTGCCAGACAACGGATAAACATTCTTATATATTTTTTTTGTTGTAAATACATACATATCATACATAGAAAAACCCAGACCGATGCAAACAGACATGTTCATGCACACAAATGTTTGTAGGTACCGTGCGGGAATCGAACCCGCAACCTCTGGTGTAATAGACGACTTCTCGACCATTACAACAAATGGCTGGAGTGACAACAACGAAATTCGTTGAGTGACAAACATCTATCCATACATTTTTCGCATTTATAATGTTTTTTAATAATATGATTATGAACAGTTAAGTGTTTTACTCGTAACTACCTGGTTAATTTTTTGCTAGCTTTTCTTTTTTTATGTATAAACATTGATTTTTCTGTAGAGACTAGAGGCAAAATTTAATTCACAACAAGATAAGATTTAACAGTAGACTTAAGTTTAAATCGTTTACAATTTTACTTATTATTTCTTACGAGTATGAATAAAGCAGTTGTTTGCAAAGCTAGATACTTAATGTTGTTGTTGATTAAATAGGGACAGACTATTGGCATACATTCCCCTCGCCATTAACTCAGCAATTTTATTTAAAAGCCGTCGGCGCCTCCTTGCTTACTCATTACGAAGACTAGGCGCCAATATACCAAGCTGACATAACCGTGACTCATACAACACAGTCTTGTTTATTAATAAGTATAATTTATAACTATGATATAGGTCACATGTATTTATTATTGGCATTATCATCAATGCAATATTTTATGCTTTTTTTTCGACTACACACCTGGTTGTTGTATGTTTAGTAGTGATTTCAGGATCATGAGTTTGGTTCATGGTTTGGGAAATGTTGGTTTCGGATATTATGATAGCTCGGGTTTGTGTTTTATCAATTGCCACAAGGTCGCACACAATCCCTTTCGCATGTGAAGGAGAAATCGAAAGAAACGTCTTTAATCCCAAGTCTCACAAAAGGCGACTCTCATCCGACAATTAACGGGAATTTAGATTCTAGTAACTTGACCTCAAAACCCTACCACAATCAAATTCTATATTGTGAAAAAAATGATCCCGGGATAACTTATCCGATGATAAAATTTTATACAGTGTACTAACAAAATGATTCGATGAACTATTCAAATGTTTTACAGTACAGAACAAATGTTTGAACATCTGGTTTTGGTGTTGTCAAGCTGATACTTTTTAATGCATATCACAGTCATATTATCACAATTGAACGCTTTGTACATAATTTTCTTTTAACTTTGGGAAATTGAGTAAAGTTGCATATAATCATATATAAATTAGATTGTCTATGTAGGTAAAGTAGTATGTAGGAGATAGCTAGTTATAATGTACAGTCAGCTGCAGATCAGCCTACCCCAATCTGTCAAAAAGCCTCAATGGAAATACAACTCTATGGGATACACATTAAGCTGATAATTGTAGGGTCGGTTGATGTTCTGTTGATTGTACTTCAGATTGATGATGCGAAATTCACCGTAGTCTGAAACTTTAAGTTACCCTGGCCAAATTAGTAAGATTGTCCCATTGCTTACAATCCATTAGGCTAGTTTCACATCAGCGTTGAAACTGGTTCTTACTCTATATTTGGCCTCTTCTACACTCGTAATAAAAACCGTCAGCCAAAAACATGCATAAAAATACATGCTCATGTGTTAGGAGTATTTTATTGATCTACTCTTCAATTATTAGGCTAAAAAAAGTAAAGTATCAGCCTATAATATAATATAATATCAATATATAAAACTCAACTGACTGACTGACTGACGTAGATATCTATCAACGCACAGCCCAAACCACTGGATGGATCGGGCTGAAATTTGGCATGCAGGTAGATGTTATGACGTAGGCATCCGCTAAGAAAAGATTTTGATCAATTCCCGTGGGAACGGGAACCACGTGGGTGAAACCGCGGGTGGCCGTTAGTAATATCAATAAATCAAGTTATCTTTACAATGATGGGAACTGACTCAATCACCCTTGCCAAAAGCAGATTAGTGATTACAAACCCGAGTTGTGTCCGAAAAACCAACACAAAATTCGCCCTAATCTCAGCCCGGTACTAAAACCATTAGACGATCGAGGCGTCAATGTAATATAAATAACTAAAATCGTGTTTCAAATGCTTATACAAAACGATAGTTCATTTATTTTTATCCTTAAAACACGTTTACGATGGTTACGAGTTTTTGGTCGCTGGCATTTAAATAACCACTAAAAGTATTATTATGCAAATAAATTACACTGTAACAATTAAATGGCGTACGGTGTCTTAATTAGGCAAAAAAACGTTTAAAGCAAAATTAGGTGTGACTTATAGGAATATTACTGTACCCAACAGTGTTTCTGTTGAGTTCATAATAGAATAGGTGACATAGACAAACATTCACAATTTAAAAAGTTCAACAAATAAGTATGATAAACAATTTTCTTCATATTGCCAATAACAAATGCACTGCCCTATATCTTGTTCAAACTATTTTGTCATACTTTCCTCTATTCTAAGGTTGACTGGAAGAGATCGATGTAAGCGATAAGTCCGCCTGTATTATGTTCATGTTGTCTAAGTTGTGTGTAGTGCAATAAAGAATATCTATCTATCTATCTTACAACTTGTTTCTCAATTTCTCAAACTTATTTTATTAAGCTACCGCAAGTTACTTTAAATACATACCTATATGCTGTTTCTTAGTTTACATTTCTTCCCACATTAACATAGCGACAAAGACAAAAATAATGAAAAACTCAACAAAGTTACCACCATAAAAATAAGCTATCGTAAGTGAGACCACTTCAACATTGTAAACGCCTATCGATATAAATTAGCGCATAGAGATAATCAGTAACCATCAGGTCGTATAAACACTCTGTAATTAATATTATTTAAAACGTTCCAACATCGTTATTAAATTGATAAGTTTATTTATAGAGTCTGCTCTTCATTTTATAATTAAATAAATGTACATTATGAAACATACCATATATCGTAGGTAATATAAATGCATATTTTTAGTAATAAACTATTATTTAATTATTGAATTTTTCGCTAAAATTTACATAATAGTCAGTCAAAATGTTTGTTTTGGAAATCAAACCCAAAACCTCATAAGCATAATTCAATACTTATCAATCAATCAGTAATTTATTTCAGATAATTTCAAATCCATAGGTACACACAATTTACATTTAAAAAAACAAAAACAGTTAAAAATTATAAAACTACACATATAACTCTCACGTTCTTTTTGCAAAACAATACACGTAAGACATAAAAGTTAAGTTTACAAAAACGATAACTTGACTGTCAACTTACTTGATCACTAAAAAAAACTACAATTAAAAATAGTTCAGTCGCTAAATCACAAAAGTATAATCACATTAATTGCACGATTAACCTACATTATACAAAACAATCACATCACTTGACAGGCGCGGTAGAGCGATTGAATCGTGCGCGACACACTGCGCGTGCGTTCACTATGCCAGTGTGGCGAATATTGTCATCTTAGGCTGTGCTTGCGCCCACGCATGCCGAAAACCATGAGGCAGTTGGCCTTGGAATCTGTTCGTTTTAACCATATACGTACTTGCTACTAGCCTGGCATCTCAGACGTCCGGATTAATCTAAAGTTATTTTTAAGTCGCTTATGTACGTTTAAGTTTTTTAACCCTGCATTTGCTTGCAAGTTCAAGAAATTAACGACGCTTACATAACATACTGCGACGGTTAAGTAAAACTACTTTGTATGAGCTAAGTAAGTGTTTAAAAATAAGTGAACACCGGTTTTTAAAGTAACTTCGTAAAAGATGTTCTACTTTTGTACTATATTTTTTTACTGGTATGTTTATTATTATACATTTTTGTTATTTTTTTGAGACTTTAACAAAGTAACTTACAAAGAAATTTGGTCTTTCTTTTACTATACGTGAGTAATGCAAATAGTATTAAATAATAAATACAGGGAAAATATAATTCTTATCTTAGTAGAATTATCACAAATAATTACCTCCTTTGCTTCTAGGATTTGATATTTTTCAATTCAATTCTAACAGGACAAAAGATGTCTCTTATAGAAACCAATCTATGCTGTCTCTAAAACGTGCATAAACTCGTCCTCTTTATTTAAAAACGTCTTTGTTCGATCATGTTAAACTTGGACCAGAATCTAAAAACTAAAAAGCTTGATGACACTGAATTTTTTACATAGTATGTATTAAAATACTAGCGGTCGCCCTCGCGGTTTCATCCGCGCGTAATTTCTTTTTTCAACTATCCCCCTTCCCCCCACTTTTCCGGGATAAAAAGTATCCTATGTTCTAATCCCGGTTATAAACTATACGTGTGCCAAATTCCATCTAAATCCGTTCTTGAGTTATAAATAGTGTAACTAACACCAACTTTCTTTTATTATATAGATAAGCATCGTTTTTAGTCAAAGTGGAAAATACTCAGTATTGCGGCGTAATATTCTTTTTTAAGAAAATTAACTGCCTGTTTCGGAAATCTGGATGTCATTCGGTGATAATAGGTTGTAGAAACTAAACAAGGGATCAATATAGCTTCTCAATTACTTCAAAAAAGATATACATTCACTTAAAACATAGAGAAAGATATACATTCACCCAATCGTCTGTAGTGTCGAAGGAGCGATCCTGTACCTAACCCCTATTGTAATAGCCGATTACTTAACCCTTATCCAAAATATGCATAATGACCAATGCATTCTAATAGCTCTGGTAAAAGCGACGGAAAACGCTTTATATTAATAAAATACTAGCCTTCCGCCCGCGGTTTCACCCACGCGTAATTTCTTTTTTCAAATATTCCCCCTTTCTCCTACATTTCCGGGATCAAAAGTACCCTATGTCACAGGGGATAGTGTAGCTTTCCAACAGTGAAAGAATTATTCAAATCGGTTCAGGTTCGGAGTCTATTCAATACAAACAAGCAAACCTTTCCTCTTTATAATATTAGTATACATTCAGAAAAAACTAGGTACTATCTGGACATGTGCAATGACGTCATTAGTTCTAGTAGTTTTTATAACCGAGGTCTGCATATCAGTTATTTCTCACTGGACAATCGCAAAACTCAAAGTTCAGGAGATGATAAACGAAGTGTGATTGATAAAAATAGTGACCGGTTGTTACGTGAACTTGACTCCTAATTTTATTACTATGATAAATTCCCAGTATCATATAAAACAAATGGAGTTCTTTTTTATTTGTGGAATGTACCTATCATTGATTTGATTCACAAACGCCACGCTACGAAAAATATTTTATAAAAATATTTATTTCAGCAGAATATTAAAAAATAATATTTTGTATTTAGTAGTTTCAGTACTTACTTGTTTTTCCCTCTTAAACGTTTTCGTATTTCATTCATATTATGTGTATAGCTACATTCCGGTTTTAGATAGTCACATTGAAAATAGGTAAGGATATTTTATTCAATGATGTCAGCATACAAGAGTAATGGGTAAATAATTGTTTACCTGTAAATTGTTCGTAAGCTTTATTCAATTTCTACCATCGAAACAGTATATACTTACAAACCACGAAGTTTGTACGCCAACCACGTGTGAAGGCACGTCTGCTTATCTGCCTAATTTATTGAATACATTAGTGCTTGAATTAATGTCACCAACACTAACATCGCAACTGTTATCTCAATTAAACTGTACTGTGTTTTTTTTAAGGCGGACTGTTGAGTTCCTGTCGTCAATTTTGTTTTTCAGCAGGTTCAGCAGTTTATTTACCGTGTCCTTAAAAAGCGCAAAATATATTCTTAGCTTTTCCAGTCATTTATTAAATTCAAAATCCCTCTCTCATTGTTTGGATGTTTTTTTGCCACAGCAGTTAGCGTTAACTAACCTGATGGTAAGTAAACATTTTTGCTTAAAGGGAAAGTTCAACTGTACGTGCTTCATAAGCTTAATTCAATATCCCCGTTTAGATTTTCAATTGAAAAAGGCAGATATTTTGAAAACGTTCTTGTATTTTCAGCAATCTTTGCTAATCAAAACAAGGATTTTATGTTTACATGTGTACATAATGAAGTCGTAATCTAATCAAAATATATCAAGTAGGTAATTAGATTTCTTGTATCACAAATTGTGTAAATATTCCATTAGATTGTAATCCATTGTCTTTATATTTTTATAAAATAACTAGCGGCCGCCTGCTGTTTCACCCGCGTGGTTCTTGTTCCCGTGGGAATTGATCAAAATCCTTTCTTAGCGGATGCCTACGTCATAACATCTACCTGCATGCCAAATTTCAGCCCGATCCGTCCAGTGGTTTGGGCTGTGCGTTGATAGATATCTATATCAGTCAGTCAGTCACCTTTGAGTTATATTTTTAGATTGACTTTGATATTATACGTGAAAATATGAAAGAAATATTATAATTGGTGTTTAACATTAATTAGCCAATTATTTAATTAAATTATCGCTTTTTGATAAAATGATCAAAAGTTTTCTAAATTTACTACCTACGAGCATTCCTTAATAATAAAATCTTTGGACATTACCTATTAAAAAGCACATCACAGCTCCATGAATGAATAAGTTAATAAGTAATGTTTATCCGTTGTCTGGCACCCATAGCACAAGATAATGCTTAGTTTGGGGCTAGACGGCGCTGCGTGAATAATGTCCAGAGAAGATTTTTTTTTTTTATTTACCTATAACATAAGAGAGAAGAAACGTCAGGTTAAAAATGTCACATTTAAGATCCCAATCTCAGTTCCCAATCTGAAAAAGAACTTATTTTTCTCAAGAACAATAGATTTATCCAGAACTATCGGTCTGTGTTCAAACAAAAGGTCGGAAAACAATTTGTCTCACTAATCGAAGAGAAATGCGCGAATCCCAGAATAACTGTTATCAATTTCATTCAGCGTGATAAAAATGAAGATCTTATTCGAACTGGAAACATTTTTCTTAAAAAATGGGTTCATACAACTCATACGAGTATTCTTCCACGGTACTTTTAAAGAGGAATTGATTACTACTTAATTAATTTTTTTCTAACGACAGTCTTGTCTTAGAGATCTTTATTTATTACCTAAACGCTTGTAGTAAGACTGAATTTTATATGAAGCCAGTAACATGAAATTTTAAGAGAGATAGTGAATTTAGTCAGACTGATCAAATCGCATTTTATTACAACTTTTAAAAAACCCGACGTTGAAACACCAACAACACCGTGATCATGAATAATGAAAACCCTACATATTGTTTTAATTGGTTCTTAAAAATGGTCTTTAAAAATGTAGTTCTTATTTTATATTAATCCGTTTAAGTAGTTTATTTAATTTAAGAGCGATTTAATTCTTAATACCCCTCCTTTTCCCCACATTTTCGGGATCAATAGTACCCTATGTCACCTGGGGATAGTTCAGCTTTTCAACAGTGAAAGAATTAATCAAATCGGTTCAGTTGTTTCGGAGCCTATTCAATACAAACGACAACAAACAAACAATCAAATCTTCCTCTTTATAATATAATGCTGTTTCTTTCTGCTTGGCCTAAAGGTTGACTGGGAGAGAATGCCATGAGGCATTAAGTCCGCCTTTGTACTTGATTTGTGCAATGAAGCTTAAATAAATAAATAAATAAATAATTTTTGGAGCATTTTGTCCATATTAGTCTGGGCCTTCAGGGTACGTTCGAACTTTGATCCAGTGCTGAACAAGTCTTGCGTTAAAGCTGCTGCTGTCAGATCTGGATAACCTTAACGAAACCAAATCAATTTGATCATATTTTCCGGCTTTGCACAAATGCGCATATAGAAAATCTATTCGTTCCAGTCTTCGTCTCTAAGCAGGTGAATACTTGTTTGAAAGTCTTCGGCTTAGCTTCTTTGTATAAAGTTATCAATTACTGATTTCCAATAAAAGGATATAAATTTAATCCGTCGGGTTCCGTAGATAACTTTATAACGATATCTAGAGCTATAAAAGCAGTCAAACTATACTATCTATACTAATATTATAAAGAGGAAAGATTTGATTGTTTGTTTGTATTGAATAGGCTACGAAACTACTGAACCGATTTCAATAATTCTTTCACTGTTGGAAAGCTGTACTATCCCCGGGTGACATAGGGTACATATTTTGATCCCGGAAATGTGGGGTAAGTAAGAGGGAGATATTTGAAAAAAAGAAATTACGCGCGGGTGAAATCGCGGGCGGAGGACTAGTATGAGATAAGATTGCAAGTCAAGTATTTACATACTTAAGAATCCCGGGCAATGACCAAGTAAATCATTACGATTTGCCACAATCATCAGGGAATCATTACGTTAAACATTGCGTCCCGTTGTATCCCTCAGAGACATTATACAACATACATAATCAATTTTATTCGCATTGTAGTGGCCGAATATATTTACATATAACTGGCTTGAATATAAATTGCTTGATTCACGTTTAGTTTTGCGTTTTATGAATGTAATATGTTCGCAGTAGGTACTTACTTTTTGCACTTTGATTTATAATTTTGTTATCGTAGAGGTAACAAAATAAGTTTTTATGTGACTGCTGCATAATGAGGGTCATTAAAATACGAATGTGGTTTTATGAAACGAACGAAGTGAGTTTCATAAAAGAATCACATGAGTATTTTAATGACTTATTATGTACAGTCACATACATAACTTTATCTTCATTCATACGATAATATGTCTATTTTATAGTCAGGATTGATGAGCAAACGCCCTAGTTACCAACTTAATCTGTATGTAAAAGTTAGTACTGACAAATAATGACTGCGGTTTGTAGTTTTTAAAATCCATAAACAATCTAGACTCGAGTTGATTTCGATTCTCAAATCGATTGTTATAATTTCAGCATCGAATTAAATGTATAGGAATGGAACATAAAATTACTAATCGACTAATTCGATAATCGAAAAAACCTATTAATTTTTACTTTTAAAGAAGACGTTCGAAATTTGAACGAAATTAAGTATCGGTTACCGACACTAAAATGTAAACATTTCAATGCAGCCACAGATACTTATATCTAAATGTAGGGCGTTTGCTCATCGCTCCTGAATATAAAATAGACATATTATGGTATGGATGTAGATAAATACTTAAGTAAGTGATACGAAGTTCACCGGGTCAGCTATTAATTATAAAAACAAAGACTTGACTGGAAACAAGTTCTTTTGAATGCCAAGTTTTTTTTATAGAAGTATTAATAATATTATGTAAATACCTATGAATTTTTTAAGATAAAGTTCATGAGTTAATGAGAACTGATTGTTTATAATTAACACGATCGAGATCTCTCATAACATTTTCTCTTGCTTTACGTTTACACTATTTATTTTTATTTACACTCAGAATATCATTCACAGTTACTATTTTTTTTAGTACCACCTGTAGTTTATACTTACAGGTGGGCTGCTGGTCGTAGTAGCCGCATACCTACTAGGCTACAACGACCTATTCCATTAAGGGACTATTAGCCAGAAAGAGTCGCCCATTGTGCGGTTACACTAAACTTATCTTCGAGCCTTTGATTTCAAGTGTACTGTTTCCCACATTAATATCGCCGGTACGTAGCCAGAGCTGAACAAATCATCCTAATCATCCTCTTGTAAATCCACGCTAATGATCCCTGATTAACGATCAACCATAAACTTCCAAAATAATATATGGTTGCACGTTGTATGCGGAACTTGACCCGCAAATTTGGCTCGACGGGTTTTTATTCAAGTTTTTTTTTATTACTAATTCCAAGACGCATAAAGCGAGCACACAACTGGTTCAGACTTGGTCAGGCTTGTTACACACTGTAAAATAATATAGGTTTTGTCGATTGGTAACATCTAGGATCAATGTTTTTTCTAAAAGCTAGCTTAACTAAAAGGATTAAAATGGTTAACATATTATGTACAGAAATTAAAAAAAATAAATGATATCAAAAGTGCACATAACATTGGGCGCATTACTGTGTCTATTTATAAACTAATGCTAAATAAATAAACAAACAATTCAGTGGATATTTAGGGTCAGTTTCTATAGTTTCAGATTCAGATTATAAAACTAGAAAAGATTTAGATACCTACTTGTCCGGGTATCAACCGAGGATCAGGACTTGTTAATCTTTTTCTGTTTTAATAACACTAAAAAAACTAGTACAAAAGTTCGTAATAATTTTATCGGTCAGATAAAGTCGACACTGACAATTTGGGAATTTTCAAAAATGAAAGCATTTCTATTGTTTGTCAGAAAACATAATGACTAACTTATTTATCAGTGGTGGAACTGGGCCTTTAAGTTAAAAATTATGTGCCTATAGCCTTATTCGCTAAAAATGATACGCCAACCATGGTTATCAAGTTTCATTGATTTTGTTTTACGAGTATAATCGAATAGTCACGTCCTACTTTTATTATATACGTTTGATTAATCAAAACTCTAATACTGACGTACTTAAATTATAAAAATACAAGACGTATAAAAATGAAGTTCAGGTATAAGACTTTAAAGTCTTTCCATGTGAAATGTGTGTTAAACTTTGTTAAGAACTTTGACAATAATACAGACCAAATTGGTCCAAAAGAACTAGATGGATTTTTATCTACAACTATTGTCTTCCATAAATGAAAAATTACCAATACAGCACATTGAATGCATTTTTACGTTTTTCTCACAAAAGATGATACTTAGTATTCAGTAACGAGTGCATAAATGACGCAAAACTACTTACGAAGCATTTCAGCAGTAATGGATACATTAAGTTTGACAAGTTTGGAGTTAATGGAACTGAACGATTGCTAGCAATACATTTACCTGGTATGCCGTTCATTGTTATCTACAAAAAATACATATAACGTTTTGCTGTCTTATTGAACAATGGCCACATTTTAATTCTATTTCTTTAATGACGTTACGTTATTTTTTTTTCTGCTTGACGATAACGGGCGGCAACTTTGTATGAACAAGTATATTTAACTAATTATGGTTTCATTCAATTTTGACACGGCCTTAACCTTACTATCTAAATATGATAACGAAATTTAAAATTTCCAATTCATCTTAGACGTCAACCAGCTGTTATCAATCAAAGACTAAGGTCAACTCATCATCACGAGATGAAGGCTATCATAATGATAACTAGCTTTCGTCATCAAACCATATTTTATGTTAGGCATTGCACACCTAGAAGCAAGAATCCGTTACTTGATAAAATATATAGGTGTAGTGTACCTACTAACATTTAGTAAATAAGATCTTGTACTAACCATGATATGAACCAAATTAGTTGTTCGAAATAAAAAACTTATTATTATTATTATTATAAATATCCTTAAAAGTAAAAAGCTGAAATAAAAACTGTAGATAAATAAGTCTTCTGGTAAATCCCCCAAAGGTGAAATCTGCCGCCATAACAGCTCTGGCTGTGTTCCGGCAGTATTAATGTGGGAGCCAGTACACTTGAAATCAAAGGCTCGAAGATCAAATTAATGAGCCTACAGTCTAGCAGCACATTGAGCGACGTTTCCTGGTGAAGTGTCCCTCAATGGAATAGGCCGCAGTGGCCGCTTACCATCAGGTGGGCTGCGTGTCTGTCTGCCAACTGACTTAGTATAAAAAAAATATTCAAAAGATCGTCTCGTTGTTGGTTTAGTGAACTAAGTACAGGGGCATATTAACTGGATCCAGGTTCGATTCCCGGTTTGGGCATAATTAATCTCTTTTCGTGTGGCCTGTTGTGAATTGATGCGACGATCTGGTTTGTATTTTATTTTAGTAGATTTTATCATCAAACTCCATAGAACTAGACGGCTCCCTAGATGAATCGAAATGCCAAGTAGATGTTATCTGCAGAAGACAGATAAAATTGATTGATCGCATCGAAAATGTTCACAAACAATGCTCTTATTACTCGTACAAATTATTATAAAAACTAAAACGCTCAGTTTCACGATAACGATGATAAAACGTACGAGGAAAACACTATACTACGCCGAACGATTTGTCTTGATGTCACAGCATAACCCTACTATTAAGCTAATAAATGGGTACTCATGTAAGTATGTACAGACAGACATAGAGTTCGTTTGAGGTTTATGGTAAAGAGGAAAGTATCAGCTTTTTATTTTCTATTGTCTCGGATAAGTTGTATGTAATCTCAATGTTTGCTGAATTCGGATTGATAACAATAAAAACCTTAATATAGAAAGATAGATAGATTTATACTTTATTGCACTACACACAACATAGAAAACATGTAACATGATACAACTGTACAATACAGGCGGACTTATCGCTAACAGCGATCTCTTCCAGTCAACCTTAGCATAGAAGGAAAGTATAACAAAATAATTAAAACAAGATAAATATAATTTTTATTAAAAAAATGTCTACACATGCTCAGATTGCTCAGGATATCAAAACCGGGAGAAGAGAATGCGATTAAAACAGGCTAGCGACAAAAGGAAAAGGAAGATTGGTCAAATTATTAGAAGGTCCGATTTTTAAATCGTCATGACAACTACTGAATTAGTCTTACGTCTTACTATGATTACATGACATAGAATGACAGTGATTTTTAAATCGTATGATAGTTTAATTTATCAGTTTGTTAATTTCTTTGATTAAACAGTTAATCGCTATCTCTAGATTGAAAAATCAGCCCACAGAGAGTTATTATTTTTGTCAGCATAGTGTCGGATGTTCTAATCAGCAAATATAATATGTATTTTTGCTGATTAGAAACATTAGATACATCATAAAAATTCATGCTCAGTAGTATGTTATACACGTGGCAGTCATTCATTTTGATTTATTATCGATACTGGCACTTGTCTTATTCCTTATCAGACACTCTTTTATAGACTAGTTTAGGCCTTTTATATAATCTTACTTTATATCTCTTTATCATTTTTATCTGATGATTTAAAGTGATTGAAGAGATTATTGCAGACTTCCTTGTAAGATTTTCGAATCGGAATGTCTACAGGACTGTTTTAATAAATTACTGTAAAACGTGTGATAAGAAAACTAAAAACAGTCTCCCCTGAATATTGGATACTGATTTACTATAATTTTAACGATCAATAAATGTTTGTACATTATGCGTTTAATGCGACTTAGCTGCGACAATTCAATTAGTCAATTATCATTTGCACAGAAAATTTAATAATAACGCTACCTTTCTGCTGAAATAAACATAATCCCTATTCCAAAGGCTTCCTTTAAGGGCTTTCATAAGTCTCTTCACAAAAGAGCAATTATGTTGTTTGTTTTAAATAATGGTTGAAATATTAATTGCATTATGTCTTGCAAAGAAGGGTCTTTTGAACATGATTTTATAATGTGGATTTATATTAGTCAAACATACGTTTAAATTAGTCATAAAACGAGTTCTTTATTTAATTTCTGTTGAAAGAAGTCACACAGACAGTCCGTTGAAGGACACTGACTCCCACATTAGGTAAGTAGATAACTGATTTAGATATTTTTCAGCTTTAAAATAGAGGCCCTTACATTATAACTATACATTAAGGTCCATACATCCTGGTGAAGAGTTACATATTAAAATAGGACGAACGACCACTATAACTATAGAAACCAAAGTGATCTTGAAATTAAAGGCTGTGAAATTCCATAGTTAAAAATTATAATAAACAGTATCCACAACAACGCTCAATTATCTAAATTAATTTTCATCAACATCTTACAATCGTCTGTCAAGGACACCCAATTGTATTGTAACAATCGGTTCAACAATGGTGACATCATGCCATGTTCTAATCTCTATAGGTCCATGGGAAGCGTTTGTTAATATTACGGTTGTAGGACGGGTTAATGTATTTGGCCGTGACTTAGTAACATTCAGATCACAACAAAGGAAGAACTATAAGGGCCATGGGTTAACTGATGATCAGTCAAGTCATAGTTACATAAATAGGCATGTTGATCAGTGTTATGTTTAGCTTATAACAAGGTTAAAGACACCGTATCAATGATTACTGCTACTAAATACGGATAAGTGCTTGCTAAACAATTTCGTTCAACTGCCTCATTCGCACAATGTACTACGTTGTCTATGTTTGTTTGTTTGAATAGGCTCCGAAACTACTGAACCAATTTGGAAAATTCTTTCACTGTTAGAAAGCTACACTATGCCTGGGTACCATAGGGTACTTTTGATCCCGGAAATGTTGGGGGAAGGAGGGAATAATTGACAAAAAAAATTACGCGCGGGTAAAACCGCGGGCGGTAGGCTAGTACTTTATAACGATGAAACGAAAATAAAATTCGTATTATTTTTCATATCAAATGGATGCTGTCGCCACACACGTCATGGACACCTGAAACGTCTTCAGGATCACAGATAGATTAACCAGCTTTGAGTAAAGAATATCCTCGCTCTCATAAAGAAGAAAACGCAGCAAAAAGCAGGAAGTTCGATGCGACGACGTGGCCCGTGGCAAGAAGAATCCAGATAAACTTACGGAACTACTGCCGACAAACTGTGATGCAGTTTGGCAGATATAGATATTGTGTAAACGATGTGTTATTTTTGGTAATAAATGAATAAAAAAAGAACTACTTAAACTTTCATTATAGATAAAAAGGGCATAATAAAGAATATTATGGGTGGTATGGGTAAACCTTCATTTGTGGCGATTAGCCGTAACGTCAAGCTTTAAAAATCAAATTATCTATAATATTAATTCCATGTCTAAGACTTAAAAAACTTTCGTTGTTTTGAGTTCAAATTGAGAACGCAAACGTTTTTGTTTAAAAAATAACTTGTGAAAATGACGCAAAACGTGACGAAAACGTAAACATTGATAATCTTGCCTCTTGTGCACTAGCTTAATATACTGTATTTGGAAACTAATATTCTGCTCGTAGATGTGAAAGGAGTCGGGCGAAATTCCATAGAAAGTTGGGCCTAGATTTTTTTAGGATTACACTTACATATTTACTCTTATGATGTAGAGAATAAAGTATTATTTCAAATACACTACAATTTATAGATCATCTCCATGGGAAAATATAGTTATAGGATGATTTTGATTTCCACAAAATAACCCCAATTGTCGAGTTCACTGGGTCCGTTGTGAGAAAAGCTTAGGTCGTTTGTTTACGCTGAAACCGTCCTTTAAACGTAGCGAAAGACGTCAATAATATAAACCAAGCATTCGAACAATAACACCAAAGAAATAGGATTCACTTATGAAAATCAAAACAAACAGAAACTAATGATTGACAAACGTTGTTTGACATTTGTTTTTTTTTTTACTTTTCTGTTGCCATAATGTTTTCAGAAAAAATATCGTGCCTCTATTCTTGCTGTCATTTGTATGGGATCTGATCATAAAATCAGTATTAAAGTATCTTAACTAGCAACACTATTATTATTCTACGATATTCTACCGGACATATTATGCACTATGCACACAACACACCGGATGCACTACAAAAAAAATAGTATTTTCATTTATTAGATTATTTTTTTATCCCTTGGTAAAAAAATATAATTAAATTGTATTTAACTCTTTTAAAATTTGTGACGAATATTAAATATATTTTGAATTGTGTAACGAACACCTAAAATCAGGCCCAATTTTGCCGTTCTTCTTTAGGAGATTTTTAAAGTAAAAAGTATAATAATAATGAGCATTAGTAGTATTAGTAGTAGCATTACTTTTTTTAACAATAATTTTTAACGTGCACTTGCCAACTTTTGAAGATTGTCATTTCATTTTGTGGTTGTTGGAAAATGTGATTTTACTAAATATGATTCGAATAATTTATAATTATAGTTTTGAGCAGAATAAAATTAATTTTAAAATCAGATAGTACCTAGTTAGCTGTTCAATCATATTCTAAGTATCAATACTATTTATTGCAGTTAAACCATTTACGAGTATTCCTTACGTTTAAAGATAAATGATAGATTAATTGATCGCCTCATGAAAGTTTAAAGTCACATCTAAAGGTTATTGTCGTCTATAAGTGAATAAGGAACTCATTACTTAATCCATCAACAATGTTATTCGCTATTTACATAATCAACTATTTACTATCAGTAATACATACAAGGCTAGATATCGTATTAGTATTCTCAGCATGTATCGGGTTATACTGAGGACAAAAGTGATTTATATAGTAAAAAGATTGCCTTGGTAGTGCAGTAGGCACTTTAACAAGATCTTTAGTGTAACACATGAACTGCTATATGATCTTTACTTGTTTTTTTCTGTTGTACGATATTTATTTGACTCAATGTCTGAAACGTTTAAATTTTTCCCTCCGTATATGCGTTGGTACCGTGTCTTATCTCTCCGGTCATGTCAGATATTTATAGGGTATTTTAATATAAAACAAAGTTCAAGAAATTAAGCGTGCACTGCATTTTTGTTAGTAAGTGTTACAGAATAATGCCCAATTTATTTATCAGGACAACTACGATGACTTTTGTCTGTAACGCCTAGCGTTATTTTCAAAGCAACAATACACTTCAAACATTAGTGGTTCAAGCTATATTGAAATTGGTGGGATTTAAAGACAATGTTTATTTTATCTCAGTAATTTTTCTGTTTGAATAATGAAGTCCTTAAAAATTAACCAGAAACGTTAACGTAAAAAATATGCAAAATTAGGAATAAGGAAAGAAAATAAAAGAAAAACATTTTAATTAACATAATGCCTAGATTTGATAGATTGCTTTAGAGTTTTATTTTTGGTTAACCTTTTCTTTCAGCTACATGAATGCAGTAGTGAATACCTACCCATTTAAAAAAGGGTTAATAATTGAAGCACATTACAATACTCGACTTCCTCCACGTACCAGGCCATAAAAGTTGTTTACTATCAGTCGGAGAATCTGTATTTCGAATAAAACAGTATAAAAAATACGTAGACATGTTTTAAAATTTTGCGAGCTCACTTCCATCCACTTTCTTTACGAAATCTTGTGACCTTTCTAGCAAGCGTCTTAATAACACACGACCTAAGGTGTAGCCACGACCTAAGTTGAGGTGTAGCCACATTTAATTTTATATTTCGCGAAGGTAAGATTAATCTGCATTTATATTACAGAAGACAGACTTATATTATTCACTAGCCTTCCGCCCGCGGTTTCACCCGCGCGTTATTCCTTTTTTTCAAATATCCCCCCATCCCCCCACATTTCCGGAATCAAAAGTACCCTATGTTCACCGGGGATAGTGTAGCTATCCAACAAAGAAAGAATTATTAAAATCGGTTCAGTAGTTTCGGAGCCTATTCAATTCAAACAAACATACAAACAAACAAACAACCAAATCTTTCCTCTTTATAATATTAGTATAAAAGTATAGATAAAGAAAGCTAGACTGACAGACGCGTCACCTGGTGGTAAGTTATGGTAATTCCTGCAGCAGATTTTTTCAAATAAGGTGAAAAATTATATCTTCGTGCCAGTATAACAGCGCGTTGAACTCCAGGACAGGTAGGTAACTTTTGACTTTACCAGTTATACCAATTCATGAAAATGACGGCACGGTAGTGATCATACAGCAAGTTAAAATAAATAAATATTGGATAACATCACAAACATTGATCTGACCCCAAAGTAAGTAGCGTAAGCACTTGTGTTACGGGTGTTAGAATCAACGAAGGTAACACAAATGTTCATTACATATCTAAGTGTTTGTCCTGGGTGGGATTCGCACCCATCGCGCCATCGGGCCAGTCAGTCAGTCAGTTTAAGTAATAATAGTCCCAGGTTTAATCCCTATGAGGGCCGATCAATCTCTACAAGGCTAGCATCCTCTCCGGTTGTCAAGGGAAAACCGGGAGGGCTTAGTGGTTAATATGTAGGTAAACCGCTTATAGTCCCGGATGCGCGGTTGTAGATCTTATACACTCCTGCACGAAAAATAGGTTGAATTGCTATGTGGTATTGAATTTGTGAGGGAAACTCGACCAAGTAGTAATTACAACCTTTTTCGGTACAGGATAATCATGAGAAACTCCTGCTCCTTGAGGAGAACTAATAATAAAAAAGACAAACTGTAACTGTTACATAATAGGCCAATAATGACAAATGAGCACGGACCTTAACTTTTAGGTCCGTGGACATAATTACTTAGATGTAATTTGAAATAAAATAAAAAAGAAATAAGTTCCACTTTTAATTTTGCACCACTGATTTATTGTACAATGTAACGTGGGTTTCTACATTAATGATATTTATTCCTTGTTTCTACTATGGTTACCAGCCGCAGATCAGTAAAATCTTTTTGTATTCAGTGGTGCTTTTCACTGTTCGGCTGCACACTACAGTCATCAAAGCGAGTCATTACCCACTACTTCCCTCGTCTCATCTGATCTTTCGCTGACAGAAGTAGCATTCATGTTGAAAGCTGAGACAATGACGCCGTAATTACGGGCAGAGATGGCATGTAGTCATGCCCGACGTTTGCTAATTGATATAATGCTTTATCCGAATAGAAATAAGACCGTTTTTAGTTTGTTACACTTTTTTGTATGCTACGACGGATTAGAACCAGTATGCTGAAACTAAAGTGTAGAAAATTAATCTAGGGTAATGTTTTGGCTTAAAAACTAATTGGTGAATTTTGCAGATCCATTATTATTATGATTTTTAGTATTTAGGCACAGAATATATACTAAAGTATTTAGGTGGATACAAAACGGTAAGTTACCTTTGATAATTGCATCATATCTTTTTTGCTATTCTATATACATACATGTAAAACTGTGCACAGCTAACACACACGCGAGAGTAGTAAGAGAATAATAATAAGTTATAAGGGAATTCATATCCGTATTGGATGCATCAGGCTTGATTTCCTCCTATTCTGAATTCGAACGAGTTTGTAGGTTTAGTTTACAATCCAATGAAAAGCGAACGACCACGGAAGTTTTTTCTGCCCCTAGTGGGGGCAGACGGAATCTAAATTAGTTTCGCCTGCCCCCACTGGTGGCAGACAGAACTACAAAGTTTCGACTGCCCCCACAGGTGGCAGATTTGGTAGGGGCAGTCGGAAATATTTCTTCATATGATTAAGTCTGCCGTGGTACGAGACCGATGACAACGTAAGTTGAAAAACCTTGCATTACTTTTTTTTAGTATATTTTAATCCCGAAAGAAAGAGGACATTATCTAAGGGATGCAGTCTAGTTTTAAGTAAGTAATTATTTTTTATAGTTATTTTATTTCGGTTGTACAGGCCCCGGCAAACTTCTTGAATATCGGGTGGGGATTGCGCAGAACACGAATTTTGACACGCCTGCGCGCGGTCAGAAGCGCGCGCGGGTGTTCGGGAGATTCGCGCGCGCTATTGGTCACTCGCAAGTGCACATGCGCGAACTTTTCCCTTCTCCGTCGAACGATGTTCAAAAAGTTTGCCGATAGCAATACTTGTTTATCTTAAAATAAAATTACTTGCGTCCACAACCTAAGGGATTAAAACACCAATTTAAAAACTAAATATTTATTTACTGAAACTTAAATAAAAGTACTTATATCTAAAGTTATCACAACTATATGGTAGTAGTAAATTTTATCACATCACTTATTGTTTACTAAAAGCAATGTATATTATGTACAATATACATTAGTGTATATTATGTTCAATATTACAACCCATATAATATGTTTAAATACTGTGGTGTTTTTGTAAGTAATAATATATACCTAAATAATTATAACTTTGATATGTAATTTACTGGATCATAACAATTGAGGTATAAAAATATAACATTCAAATTAATTATATTTTATTTTGTACAGACGTAAAAACCTGTAAAAATTAGTGTTATGAAAGGGACTACTTTATAAAACCTTAATAAATATTGAATAACAAAATATTCCATTTCAGTTTCAAGTTTAATGTATACAATTTGGATGATTTTTGATCATCTGTGTTTTTGTTTTAACGATAAATCAAACTGGTATTTAATATTATCTGACTATTATGGTTATGTTGTACTTAATACATAAAATATTATTTATTTTGTATATAAACAAAATGGCACTTACAAAATTACATTTATTTCCTATTACATCTAACTTATTCATAACTAAAAATATTATTAGCATCTTTATAAAAAGCAATAAAAATAATAAATTTATTCAATCATTCTTGAATCAAATATAATACAAATATATTGAGTCACTGCCATTTAGTATACAATGAAATAAATAAAATGATAATAAGGAACAAATTAAGTAAAAAAGATTTTAATTTACCAAAATATGTTAAAAATATATATCTATACAATTAATAAAAATACATGTAATTATAATATTATGATTGTTTTTATATACAAAAAAATATTTGTATCACAAGAATATCACATTCAACTGCTATTTTGGCATAATTATGTACATATTGTTTTTATTATTGTTAGAGGAATCTAAATATTAAAAAGGATTGTGATACTTTATATACGTACGTAAATTATTTCTTTTGAATTTGTACACAAATTAAATGTTGTTTGAAAAGGATTTATTACGTCATCACACATTTTTTAAATAATAACTTCAAGGTATTAGAACACGTTAAATTATATTTAGTAACTGGTGAACCAGTACTCAGTTCTCAGCGTTCAGTGTATTGTATAAATAACTATTTGTTTCATCAACGTTATACATCTTTTGTTCAATAAAACATGTTCTCTAAAAACTTAATCACTCGTATTCACAGCTGAACTGTTCATAGTTTGGAGTCGACCATCTTTTTCTCTTTGTTTTTCTCTCCGTCAGAATCAGCTGTCCGAAGGCGGCCATGTTTCCACTCTTCAGGGTAACCGTATTGCCTCACGTCATCCCACCATTGCTGTTTACCATCTGCCCAGAAGATGTACACTATGTTTGTTGCTACTAAAACGGCGAAACAGACCCAGAAGGCTGTTCTCCATTGTACCAGTGTCGACTGAAAAATAAATAAAGAAATTATTTAAAAAAAATATCATAAATAGTCCTATTATTGAAACCTTAACTGCTTTTTTTGGAAGAATACCTATACGCTCCGTAGCCGGAGGCAAGTAATTGCTACGACGCGACCGTGTAGGCCTCGGGGCTAAAAGTGTTCGTACCACTAAGTACCTGCTAAACACCCGCGTTTCACCTTTCCACCCGAAACGGTAACCAGTCGGTGTCCGCCATTTTAGGTTTAGGTTAGCCGGGGATTTACCGCACTTGGCCTCTAAAATGGGCCATTGTACGTGAAAAACACAAAAGTAACGCATCAAGATCTACATAATTATATCTTGCACGACTGTTTAGTCTAATCAAAATGGTTTCATGCTTACAGTTGTTTGTGCAAATAGGACGTGGGCCTTATACGATCTACGTGACCGTCTCTAGTCTTAAGGCTCTATCTCCACAACACCAGTAACCAGTAGCTTAATAATATTATTATAATGTTAAGTACGAGCCGTATACTCGTATTATGCTCGTTTTTTACAGTCACTACCTACTCCAAAACACATTTCCTTCCACGGTAATCGATTTTGCGACAAGATATGATCCGTCAAACAATATACTACGTGAGAAACATAAGAGTCACGTTTCTTCATCATCATCATATCAGCCAGACGTTTCTTAATAAAACAAAAATAACATCCAATATTTTAAATAAGGAAAACCTCTGATTACAGAAGAAAAGCCTACATTGTTATTGTTGAAAACTTTCATTTAAAAATTTAGTATATTCTGCAGTAAAAGAACTTTCTCGAATCTTTAAAGTTATCTTTTTATTTGAATTCGAAACATCAAATACCAGTCCCGGTCTGTCGATAAGCGAAGTTCTTCGCAAAACGGCCCTTAATGAGTTTGTAACGACCCTATTTCTCAGCTGCGATATTTTATTCAGCAACTTTAAAAGAAATTAAGTTAAATATTTTAATATTCCATGATCTGTGATGGGAGTTTTATCGCTTCGATTAAGTTAGAACATGGGAAAAGTTGAAGTTGTATGAAAACTTTGTCGCATTATGTGCGAATGAGATTTATATCTTGAAACTTTTGTTGAAGTTTACTTTTTTTATCACCATAATAGACGAATTAATGTCATCCATTTCGTCTACAGTAGGTATACTATATCACAACTATAGTCACGGCGATTGATACAACTTTTTACAGAAGTGCATATACAACATTGTTTACTTTTATAATACATAATTTTTATAAGCTTTTTGACTTTTTCTTCAGTTATTATACAATACACCTATGTATACTATATACGTAATTATTATTAACTTATAATCCTGTTATTAAAATGTTAAAATTTATACCTACAGACATTTCTTTAACAACATCAGTCGATCCTCATTCTATATTAATTGCTCTATATCTTGTAACTATTTTCTACGCTGTAATGCCTAACATACCTACTTAGTAAGTATTACACACCTTCTTGTTTATAATACGATTACGTAAGCGACGGATTTTTCCTAAGAAATATTCAATATTTTCCCGACTATTTCCGACTCCCAACAGCCTCCAAGTTTGTCCGGACAATAATAGGCCTTTATTTGATAAACGCTCACAGCTCAATGTCAAATTCTCCACAAAGATGTCGTTAACTTGACTGGCTTCGAACTCCCCGTCTTTGATATTTAGTTCGTGTTTACTTCAATTCCGGCTAATTGTGGCTTTGAAATTTTCTTGTCAAAAGCAGTGGAGCTGGTTTTAATTGAATATCGAAAAGGCATTTTGGCTAGTTACCTACACAGAAAATTAGACCCACCTTATATTTAAATGAGGAATCTCGAAAGACTTTGTTAACATTGTATGGACTTTTTTTATGACAGAACGAGACAAGTCTTTGAGCTATCGCCCAAGAACGCCTAAGACTAGGATTTCAGAATGTTCTGACATAATTATACCGTGTATGATAGCCTTAGAATGAAGGGGTAAACTGGCTTTCAATTTAGGTCAATATCAAAAAGTGTAATTTTAATATTATACTATCTTTGATACTTACATCAGGCGTTAATAAGCCTATGAGGTATGGCGTGATGATACCGGATAAGGTAGATGTTCCATTGATCATAGCCGTCAACGAACCAGCATAATTTGGCGCCAAGTCCAATGCGTTCACCTTAAACAAATAAAAAACAATTAGATCATTACATAACAATATACCTAATATAATATAAATTGGTAATGAAATAAAATTCTGCAAATAAAGGTCCCTAGATTTTTGTATCGATTGCGATTACGGCTTAATTCGTTTAGTGTGACGAATTTTTTAGTGTACGCAATGTACCTATTTCACTTTAAGTATATAGTAAATTAGTGCCAGTCGGTGGTGCCAATGTATACTGTTATGTAATATAACAATAAAGTTTGAAATCGATATGCCGATCGAGAAAAATAAGGAAAAGATATTATATTGAACAAATTCGCATACAAAATTCAACCCCAAATTGCTTAATTGCCCGTAGAATGTTCAATAAGTTGCGTTTCGAGCCTCCAGAACACGAAGATAAAATGATTTCCACCTCATTGACCTCTGATAAAGGTAATGATGGAGTACCTGCCCCGAGGCAGGAACCTTTCATAATTCTTCCGGGGGTAATAATGGGATAAGCTACTTCATCGCAATCATTGGAGCGAATACGTTATTGCCAGGAGTCTTTACCGAAATTTTAAAACCATTTAATTCTAATTTAAGCATCAGGTTGAAAAAAATTTTTTAAAGATATAATTACAATGATATTATATAAAAAAAACTACATCATTGTATAATTACCTACTTACTTTTAACAAGTAGACTATTTGGTTATCTGTGTGGACTTTTAAGAAATTAATATTTCCCTTTGTGCATTTAATATGGCCTTAAAATCTTTACACGATACTGGTACAAAATGGATAGGTAAACAATGGCAGACATTTTAAATTTTACGTCAATAAGATACGGCTTATTTAATAAAAATGGTTGTTGTCATCCATATTACCACACCAATATGTATATCAAACCATAGCTATGTGGCGCCTCTAGAGCAGGTCTTTTATTATCCTGGTCAGGCTATACTCATAAATAGGCTAGTACTTTTTTATTTTTCGATGTAATCCTAAAACGTAATGCTATGCAAAAAAAAGTATCATACCTTCATTCCACTGTAGAAACCGCCCATAAGCGCCATAGAAGCTATGAAATAAGCAACCGCGGCAAAGCGATCGCAGCCTGCGTACGACGCCAATATGATGCAGATAGCCGGACCCGTTGCAGCTGCAAGCAATAATAATGTTATTACCATGTGCCTAAATATCATTGTACAATGTACCTACTATCAGTGAACTTGAAATTAAAGGCTTCAAGATCAGATGAGCCTACAGTCTGGCAGCACATTGAGCGACGCTTCGTGATGAAGTGTCCCTCAATGGAATAGGACGCCCGCAGTGACCGCTTACCATCAGGTGGGCTGCGTGTCTGTAGCCAACTGACCTAGTATATAAAAAAAATAACAGTGATTCTTTCCTTTTTTTAAGTGGGCAAGCGCAACTAAATTGTAAGTTATCTGCAAATAAATTATCACAGTCTTAGTGACAGTGGTGAGAACGGCCTTTAACGTTATAAAAAAAGCTTTTTCTTGTGAAATAAAGAACACTATTTACAAGTAACAGCGTGCTTCGTAATCGCAAAAGTCGATGTGGCTTCTACGTTGCGTCCAATACTAATAACAGACGGATGGTAAAGATTAGGGGTCTGTCGTACGTTGCCAATATGATGCCAATCTCAGAACCTCCGCAGCTGCACGCGATCAATGTTATATTACATCCGAACTCGAGTACGGTTAGCAAAAAAGAATATTATTATAGTAATATTTTCGAAATCATTTCAATTTTTTAAATAAGCGGCAGTATTCTTGATCTGATAAAAAAGACTCATCAGATCAATTTAGCTTCATAGCAAGCAATAGTAATGAAAAAATAATAAAAAGTTCATTTCTAAAAAACGAATAACTAACTCGTGGAGTTCATTACACTTCTAGGAAACAAGTCAAAGTCAAAGTCAAAGTCAAAGTATTTATTTTGCAATTTGATTTACCAAGAAATTCTTTTGCACGTCATAAACTTTTTTTCCTACCAGCACTTCGACGTGAATGAATGGCCTGCTGTTGAGAAGAAGTGCCGCAAGAAACTCAACAGTTACATATGATAGCCTTTTTTAAATCATTTTGTGTTGTACAATAATAACTTAATAATAATATAATGTCAAATTAATAACAATATAATGTCAACTTAATAATAATATATGTAATAAGTACAATAAATAAGCATAAGAGTAGATGTGCAGAGAAGCAAATGTGTTTCATGTCCACAGAGTCTTGTCATTTAAGTAATCTTCTACTTTATAGTAACCTTTCTTCATAAGGTAATCTTTAATTACGACTTTAAATTTATTTAAAGGTAATTCTACAAGACGTTGTGGTACTTTGTTAAATAGTTTAATGCTCAGTCCAACAAATGACTTTCCTGTTTTATGAAGCCTGACATAAGGAACGGCAAGTCTGTGCTTATTCCTTGTGTTAAATTTGTGACAGTCGGATTTTTTTAGAAAATTATTGTAATTCTTCCGAACATACATTAAACAATCAAAAATGTATTGTGGTGGAACGGTTAAAATGTTAATTTGTGTAAATAGATCTCTGAGCGAGTCACGAGGTCTAAGGTTGTAGATTGCACGAATAGCTCTTTTCTGTAATATAAATATAGACTCAATGTCAGCAGCAGAGCCCCACAACAGTAGACCATATGACATGACACTATGAAAATAACTAAAATAAACCAATCTTGCCGTTTCAACATCAGTGATATATCTTATTCTTCTTACTGCATAAGCAGCTGAGCTAAGTCTTGCTGCTAATGCAGTAATATGAGGACCCCATTGAAGTTTGGAATCAATATTAATTCCTAAAAACAAAGTATCATTAACTATTTCTAATTGCTCATCATTCATAGTAATGAATGTATCCATCTGTTTTACATTAGGCATCATAAATTTAACACATTTCGTTTTCTTTGCATTTAGTAATAAGTTGTTTGTGTTAAACAAGTTTTGAAGCAGCTAGGTGTTCATCTTAATAATATGTTCAAGATTAACAAAGGTATGTTAATGTCACCGACGTAAATAGCATTGCCATGTTAAGTTTCTTTTGAGAAGTAAAACAAATTATAGCACTTGCATCTGAAATCTCTTTGCAGACCGTAAAGTGATGTAAGTAGATGACCCAAATAAGGCATATGTTCTAATAAGGCCTATTAAAAAAAATCCTACTTCACGATTTCAAATTCGACCATTAAAGTTTGTAGAAGTGTCAAAAGCACGTCAGACCATACACTTTGGACTTTGTATCACTCTTATGTCGGGGCATAAGTGCTATTATCAAACTGCAAGTGTTTACCGTGATGTGCCGTTGACCGTACATTGACTAATTGACCCAAGCACAGCAAGCGGCCCGTGCCGCAAGCGTGTTGGATCCTGGAGGCGAAAACAACCACGACGCGGAGCGCAAGCCTCTTTTTCTTAAATTTTGGCAGGCTAAGCAGTAAGCACTTTTTTTAATTGTTACACGGTATGCTGTGTTTGTCTATGGGATAGTTATACATTTAGCCATCTCTTTACATTAGAGACAAACCTGTAATATCGAGGATCTCCATTATAATTGCATTAATTAAAAAGTTGAGAGCTTACATAATAATTGTATGTATTTTATTATGGCTTTATTAGGACACCGGGTTCCCAATAAGGTCAAAGTGACATTTTATTTTGTATTTGTGTTCACAAAAGTGTGATTTTTGTTTCTAAAGCAATTTTGTTTCATTTATTACAAACTTTAATAAATAAATATAAGTATTTCAAATTAACAGTGCATTCAAATTATAAACCCGCTAGTCAGGTAAAAAAAATTAAGGTAGTCTTTATTTGGTTACCTTACCTACCTACATAATTGCCAGAGTTTCCAACTTAGGCGTTTTCTCTCTATTTGACGGTACAAAATGACATACACAAAAACTCGCAACGGTGTAATTCGTAAACTATGTCAATTAGGATTTTCACTATGTAGTAATTAATAATAATATACTCATAATAGAACTGGTGATCTGTAATAAAGAGTGGTTTAAAACGACCTGGCTACCACACTTTATTTTTCTATCTTACTTCAAAATGACTGCAACTTTTTTTTGTGTTTATTATCATTGGCAGGATAATTTCCAATCCAATGATAAATTTATAGGTGCTCCATCCATCCGCGCAAACCCCAAGAGCTGCTGGTATATAAACGTAAATATTTTAAGGCCAAACAAAAAACACAAGGAATTAAATTTATATTCAGATATTGGCAACACTGGTATTTTGCAAACTCGTTTGCGAGTCATGTTCCTTGGAATCATTTATTATTTCGTTTCTAATGAAACGGGCTTGGCAAGTGATTCATGGGGGATTTGACGACTTACGCCAAATGGGGTTGATACCGTACCGAGGAGAACTAAGGGCCGTGGCACACTGATCGTTTGCATGCGTTTTCAAAGCGGCTACGAAGCGAACTCGACGTGTGCGCAACGTTTCCACTACCAGTGAGCCTAACAGTCAGTCGAATTCTGAATAAGTCCTTACACCAACCAGACCCAAGGCGGGAATCAAACCCACGACCTCCGGGTTTTATACCCGAGTGGCTTAGCCACTGTCTTTGTCGCGCATACGCGGCGTGTTTGCTGCGTAGCCGTTTGGAAACGCTTGCAATCCGTCAGTGTGGCATTGCTCTAAGAGGGTGTCCATGTGTTTTTAACGATCCATTAAATAATTTATGTGTTGCAACTCTCGAGGGAAATACCAACATTAGAGCTTTTCATTACATAGTAGGTAGTGACCGAGTAGTTCCTTTGTGTTTTATACAGATCGATTAATTTGATGTGTCTAGGTCTGTTTGTAATTTGCATAGTATTTGTTTACCCCAGCAGGCGTTACAAAGTATAGTTTGATACATGTCTTATGCGACTTTTTATCATAATATGGGTGGATCTTCAGAAAAGTGCTCTCCGCGTAATTTCCACGGCATTTTTGAAATCGCTAAATTAAGGTGAATTGCACAAATATTCCGAAAGCTTGTGCAAATTTAAACAACATATCAAAATTCGCCACGTACGGGATCTATACTTTTGCTAAAAAAAAATGGAGAAAATTGGCGGCCCATGGAAATTACATTAAAGGCCATGGAAATTACCCAGCAGATTAAATTTAGCTAAAAACCATGATAAATATGAAATTAAGCTGTCATATTAGTTAATTAGGGTAGTATAAAGATCTTTATTGTATTAAAACTATATTTAGCAAAAATAGTAGCTTTATTTCAAAACTTACTTATGATACTCAAAGTAGGAACATGAAAGTGATAAAACTGTTATCAATTAACTTTCTTATACCTAAAAATTGTTCCCATAACATTATACTTATGGATAAACATAATAGTAAACATAAAAAAATAACAAATTGAATTTTTATAAAATAAGTCTTTTCATCAATCAGTTTAAGCCTTCAATTTAATTGTTGAAATTCTTTAAAAGCGTTGCTTAGCTTGAACTATGAGAAAGTCTTTAATTCAATCGAGACCTAGGCAGTGCTGCAGTCTCTAAAAAGGTGCCAAGTGGACTACATGCATATCTACGTATTGAGGTACTTATACCAAAACGCTGCATATCGGTTCGATTGCAAAACCAGAGCTCAAATGACAGGGAGACGTAATTTCTAAACTGTTCACTGCTGTGCTGGAGGATATTTTCAAGCCTCTGGATTGGCAAGGATTCTGTACCTTACACAGCTACGCTTTGCCGACGATGTAGTTCTCATGACCGAGACCAAGGTGGATCTGAACACAATGCTCGAAAATCTTAGTAACGTTTCCATAAGAGTTGGTCTTAAAATGAATATGGACACGACGAAAATTATGTCGAACGTCCATGTTGTACCCGCTCCAGTTAGCATTGGAAACGTTACGCTTGAAGTTGTTGACCGTTATGTTTACCTGGACAGGCAGTTCAGTTAGGTAAGTCCAACTTCGAGAAAGAGATCCCTTGACGAATCCAGCTCGGATGAGCAGCGTTCGGGAAGCTACGGAATATATTCGCATCCAACATACCTCAGTGCCTCAAGATGAAAGTCTTTGAACAGTGTGTGTTGCCATGCCAGTGATAACATATGGAAGCGAAACTTGGTCATTCACTATGGGTCTCATAAGAAGCCTCAAGGTCACACATTGGGCAATGGAGAAAGTTATGCTTGGTGTTTCTTTGTGCGATAGAGTCAAAAATGAGAAGATTCGCAAAAGAATGTAGGTAACCGACAAAGCTCGAAGAGTTGCTCAGTTAAAGTGATAGTAGGCGGAACACATATCCCACAGAACCGACGGCCGTTGGGGTGGAAAGGTTTTGCAATGGTGTCTTTCAGTTTGACCGCGCACTGGAAGACTTTCAGTGGGAAGGCCCTTTACTAGCTGGACTGACGACCGTGCCAAGGCCGCCGGAAACCGCGGGATGTGCGTGGCGCAAGGACCGATCAGTATGAAGATCCTTGGGGGATGCCTATACCCAGCAGTGGGTGACGTATGGCTGATGATGATGACCTTAAAAGAAACAAGGTAATTTCCATGGGTCTTATGTAATTTCCATGGTGTTTTATCCATGGAAATTACACCATGGAAATTACAATAAAACATATATTTTGAAATAACTTTTCATTGAAAAGATATAACCAGCTAGTTTTTTACTGTCCATCTATATTAAGGAGCTAGGTATTTCACCTCAAAACCCATTTACTAAAAGTAGTACAATTACATTGAAAAAATGTGACACCGGAATGCCGGAAAACTGGGAACCAAAATTTTTAAAATTGAAGAACGTACTCCAGCATCCAAAGCGCGGGAACCAGCGACATGGCCACCTCACCTGCTAGCTGCGGGGTAACTGACGATTCGAATACACCTATCAGGGTTCGCCTACGCCTGGCCAGCCCTGAGCAGTGCCCCTCGAAAGGCGCGCCGCGAAAAACTTGCTAAGCGTGTGACATATATACTTATGACCATAAAATCAAAAGTTTCCTTCCAATTAACTTAAAATTTGACCAGTATGTAAACTGATTTATCTATTTTAAATGTGTGTAGAAAACTGGTTAAAAACGTGGGTGGTTTTAAAAATATGTGCGATTGTTCAGAAGTCGGCGCTCGTGTGACACGTAAAAAACGTGCAAAATTCACCGGATTTGAGGTGTTGATGGTAAATTACTCAGATCTTCGTAGTTTTAAATCAAAGAAATCTATATGACCTGATGCTTAATAAAATGAAGAAACGTTGTAATAATAGTTTTTATCGTAATAATTTATTTTATTAGGAGATATGAGTCTGTGACACTCTGAAAATGCTTTTCCAAGAAGTAGCCATATACATATGCCAATATAATAAAAGTGAAAGTTTGTGAGTACTCCATTGAGGGCACTAAACCAGAAAGCAGAGCTTACTGAGCTGCCACACATACGCTCTTTGATCAAAGCCTTTACTTATTTTAAGGGTACCTACAACCTTTAAAATATGGCTATTCTTTTCGTTTCCATGTGCGCTCAAAACTCGGTGACCAGCGCCAATTCTATATTTAACGTTCTAAGAAAATATTATATATTAGGTATTTTTTATTGGTAAATTAATGTTCGTCAACGAGGACCAACAATTACCGGTACGACTTAGTTTAAAAAGTTACTCCCACAATGTCACATAAATTATAATGATCTATTTAAAATACAGTAACTGTTTTGAAATTACGTAAAACGCTACCGTTAGATTTATAGTCGTATGTCATTCATGAAAATATATATTATGTACATGTGAACTTCTGTTGGATTTTAGTACGACAAACAATTGTTTCTACCTTGAAAATACTACTAATGACACAAACATGATGTTTAAAATGTTAAGGCCATAAAAATTGTAAACAACAAAAAGTATCATTCAAGTGGCCGCTTATGTTTGCACGGCTATTAAAAAAAATACACTATCATATTTCTTACCAATCGTTGTATGAATAATCCTCCCAGTCTTGATGGAATGCCAGCCTCTCTTTACGAAAACGTCGCACACCCATCCGAAGATGAAAGAGCTGACCCACATAGCCAAGTAAGGCATAGCAGTCAATGTCCCCGTGGCAGCTATGTTGAACTTCAACACGTCTGTCATGTACTTGGGGAGGTCAGTCACCATTGTGTAGTAGCCCCAATCGTGACCCACCTGTGGAAGTAATATAAATTGGTCAAGCATGATTCAAAAAACGTTTTATTCAGTAGACGGTCATATTAATTTGGTATTAGGTCAATTTATGGCACAGAACCATCTGATTAAAAGTCCATCAAAACGTATATCCTAATATTATAAAATGCGAAAGTCTGGATGTTTGGATGTTTGTTACTCAATCACACCTAAAAGGCTGAACAGATTTAGATGAAATTTGGCACACGTGTAGTTTATAACCCGGATTAGGACATAGGCTATAAAATTCCACGGGAAACGACTCATTCCTGCGGGATATTTGAAAAAAGAAATTACGCGCGGGTGAAACCGCGGGCGGAAAGCTAGTACCTAAATAAACAGGTGGCTTATTTTTTCTTTCTAGAAGCGTTTTGTCACGATCTAGCCAGAGAACTCGTGCATCCATTTGGCAAGACCAGGACATTATCTGTGATATGTACTCTAATTATATTGGAGCTACTGCCATTTGACCTCCGTAACCCTTAACAGACGAACTAGACCGTGAAATGTGTCTGGCTACACAGCCATTATTACATTATATACTTCTCTTCCGCAAAAAAACTACTGTAACGTATTTTAGTCATAGTCATTACGATAAAAACAGATCTAATATAAACATCTGAAAATACTGTGAAACCGAATAACATAAATCTTATATCAATTCGAAGAAAACGACGACTCAAAATGAGACCCGAATCGCAATAAAACACGTCGTTCCAATTTCACCTATCCGCAGATGGTGCTCATCCAATTATACAACAGCCAAATTGCTTCGAGTGCCACGCGAGTCTCTGGATTGCAGCAAATTAAGCTTCGCACTCATCGTAA
Organism: Mecyna flavalis; assembly: GCA_949319885.1. NCBI lineage: Eukaryota > Metazoa > Arthropoda > Insecta > Lepidoptera > Crambidae > Mecyna > Mecyna flavalis. The sequence continues at coordinate 6,972,580 of OX439435.1, read as the reverse complement.
TTAATGGTTCGAATGGTGTAACAATCGCTTTATGAAATACTGGTTATCCGCCTGTTACGCACATGGTTTTGTAATCGAAAGATTTTTAAGAAAAAGATTGACAGTTTTTAGATAAACTTGAACCTGGTTCTAGACAGTTTAAAATATAAGAAAAACTAATGAGTTTTGTAGAATGATTTAAATGTAAATTATAAAAACACTTATCCCACCTATATTTTTTTACCTAATCTTGGAAATGGAAAAGAGTTTCTTGTTAGTGTCTTCACGGCAGAAACAACATACCGAACCAGTAGTAGTCTCGTTTTTACTTAATATAATGTATTTTAATTTTGATTATGCATGATTTAAAATAAAAATACATATTTAAAGTGCACTAGTAAAATAAATCATGTAAGTCATTTCATTAGAAATAGCAAAATCTTTAAAACCATATTCTGCGCCTGTCGCAAACCCTAAGTTCACTAAAAGTTTTGAGCTTGCATATTTTATTCGTTTATGTACTACCTGTAGTTTTTGAAGTTTTAAGAGGTTAGAGCAATTGTATTGTAATTAAAAAAAGGGATAAATACTTACAGCAGCAAATAAAAGAGCCCAAACAGGAACGGACCTCACAATGGCTTTCCAAGGCACGGGATCTCTAACACTAGTCTTGTCAGCAGTTGTCACTGTTTCGTTCAGGTACTTGAGTTCTTCATCCGAAATATATGGATGTGTGTTTGGCGTACTGTAGCATAAGATACTCTGAAATTAAATACTTTTGATAAAATTATTTGTTTGAAACAGCAAAACAATAAAGTCCAATTTGAGGAGTTTAAAATAAAGGACAGTAATTTGAGAAGCGAAGAGAGATCAAAAGCGTACTTTCCAGTGTTGTACTTGTCAGTGTTGAAACCGATAACTTTCACGCTTTGAAGTGCCAGTTTCTTAAATAAAAATAAAATTTTACCCTATTTTGTATGTTTATACCAAATGTTCCTCGATAATAGAAAAATCGTAAAAAAAAGTGTCTAACACTCACCCAGAACACAAACCACAGTATCCCGAAGCATCCAAAGAAGTAGAACACATTAGCCCAATCTCCATCTCCGGCCATCAAGAAGCCAGACATGAAGGAGCCAAAAATGTTCCCTATCTGGGCTCCTCCGAACACGAGGGCCCCTTGTCGCGACCGCTCGTGTGGGGGCACCCATCGCGCTAGTACTATCATGAGCGCTGGCATCGTGGGACCCTGGAGGTAAAGTGTTTTTTATGAAACTTAAGATGCAAAACATACACATGAAACGCTCATGAGATTGTAAATAAAATCTTGTTTCAATTACTTAGAAAATAAGTTATTTTTTTAAGTAAGTTTAGTTACACAGGAACGTAGCCCACCCTAGAACCCCATCATTTCTAGTGGACACTGTCCTTTTATAAAATTGAGGTATTTAATCAATAAGTATAAAAAAGTCAATAACATTCGAGAGATTCAAAGTAAATTTGTCACATTGGTAGAGTATATTTTAACATTAAAGTGTAATAAATAGTGTGCAAGCTCAGGTGTATTTCTTATGTCCTTGCGTAGAACTTGGTCCTTAACAAAAAAATATTCAGCTATAAGTACCACAAGTACTTCAGACTTAATTAAACCAGAATGACTTAGGGAAAATTTTGTGACCACCATGCTGTGACCTCAATGACTTAATAAGACACCAAAATGAATTACATAATGTTATTATTAGTGTTTGGCAATGACCATGACAACTTTTCTATCGAACCTGTCTCTATGTATGTAATCAGCTAAATAGTTTAATAAGATGCGTATATGTCACGTTTTACATTATGTAGGATTGATTGGATCGATAGAGACTGTTTCTAAAGGGCATCCATTTGTAATTAAAAAATAAAAAAACCAGCGTGTTTAATCAATTCATAATGTTGACCGTAAAGTCACACTCAGTGTTACACTATCGCTACATTCAATTCAATAACCAAATTCCAATTCTATTTTTTTTTAATTATAGTACGAGCATACGGATCACCTAATAGTAAGTGACCTGGTAACACTCGCCCAACAATCGCGATACGAGAGCCATCACAAATCTTAAATGTTTAATAGTTCAACGACTTTTACTCACCTCGCCCATTCCCTGAAGCACTCTGAGTATAAACAACCACGTAGCCCCTCCTGCAGTGACCACTAAAGGCGTTAGCAGTGTAAATATAGCTGTACTTAGGAGCCCGATGCCCAGTGTCCATTTACCGCCGTATCTTTCAGCTAAGTATCCTCCTGGGACGTGGGTAATGGCATATCCGTAATAGAACCCACTCAGGATCAGCCCTTGCGTGGATTCCGACCAATCGAATATCGCGTACTGGAAAAAGAAAGGGTTTAATATTGTAGTTTTGTTTTGATTGTAGTGTTTTTTATTCATTGATCTGACCCAAAGTAATGTAAGCACTTGTGTCAAAAGTATCAGAATCAACGAAGGGATCAGAAATATACAGCGTGTTAGGTAACCCGAGGGACATATTTAAGGAGAGTGTTCAGAATCCGATTTAGAGTCCAATTTGCTATAAAAAATAGATTCTTAATTTTTTTCATAATCATCCTAATAATTAATGTATGCATGAACTACCTAAAAATCCCGTGTGCTGAGCGGCCGGTTACGCCCCAAACTCAAATTGTACGCGAGTACTTGAACGAGTGCACGAAATAGGTACTGTGAAGGAAAGAGTGCCCGCACGTTACGCAGATTTTCAGGTTTCGACTAAGGTAATTGACAGATATTTACCAGAGTTTTTATTGATTTATACTTATTTTTTTATATGGAAGCATGTACTATTTGGGGTTTAAATATGTCCCTCGCATTTTCTGTCATACTGTATACTTAAATACAAATAAACATCCAGACACAGGACAAAGTACAGGCATTACATGAATGTTAGTCCTGAGTGGGATTCGAACCTACGACCCATGACGCATAGTGCAGGGTCACTACCAATATGCCATAGGATCAGTCGTTTAAAACGGCATCTGTTTACAGTTAAACTAGGGCAAAAGCCTTCATTATTGAAACTGAATGAGCTGTTAACTGTTGCTGAATACGACTTGATATCCGTTAACGCGAAGAGTCGATAAATCAGGTTATTTTAAACTTCTATAGAACGTTTAAATCAGTAATTATCGTTATATTACTGTACTGCAATGTTAGATTAAAAATACAAAACCTAACTCAAACACATAACAAAAAATAAAAGCTCGCTATTTAGTAAAAACAGAAAGAGTACCGTAGTAGTTTATTGTAAATAAAACAGTGAGACCACATATGAAATGTAGGCAATTTAACTTACTGGCTTATAAGTAAGCCCCTTCGTACACAAGGCGACGCAAGTCTCCGATACTCGGCGACTTGCGTCGCCTTGCGACTACCGCCATACAAATCCATTGAGGCTCGTACACTAGTCGACGCGACTCGCGTCGCCGACATTCGTCGCGCGACTCGCGTCGCGCCACTCCTACGATACCTGCCTGCCGAAGTCGTCGCTACTTAAGTCGCGGCGATTTTCAAGATGGCGGAGCAGTTATTGAATATTAAATTTGTTTCTGAGGTGGAGAAATATCCTTGTTTATATAACTATACTGAACTAGCTTACCCAGTGAACTTCGTATCACATACCTCTTAATATAAACCATATTTATTTAAACCTTATCTTTTTTCCATATTTTCTCATCGTTTAAACCTTCCCTGGACTTCCACGAATATTTCAAGACTAAAATTACTCAAATCGGTTCAGCCTTTCTCGAGTTTTAGCGAGACTAAAAAACAGCAATTCATTTATAAATATATAGATAGGCAATTCACGTCGCCGTGTGTACGGACCGTGCGCTACTCGATACTCGCGACTGGATACTAAAGTAGTATACAACATTAGTATCGGAGACTTGCGTAGCGTTGTGTACGAAGGGCCTAAAAGGGGCACTTAGTAGCCTACTTTAAGAATAAAATGATAAAACTAATTGAAATGTCTTCTTTGTTATTACACAACTTTATACATAAATGCCATCTATAGAACCATTGAACATGACGTAAAAATAGATAAATTAGTTATTTAACTCGTTAAAACCAATTGCCATAAAAATCCATTATTAATAGAAAAGAATTTTATACTTATAAATAATTATATGTATTATATTTGCACTCATAAGATGCTTTCAATGCAATGTTCTTTTCCGCATTGCAGAGATGATAAAATAGGTGTTATAAAATGTATTACAAGCGTTACGTTCAATGTTACTCAACGACTTATTTTTTCGCATTACTTTAAATCGAATGAACATTCTTATACCTATTAAGTGTGAGGAATTTGAAGATAATTATGTTTTTGTCCCGTGACTCGAGAGAATGGAGGAATACTGAATTGTGAAATCCGCGACAGCCGACTTTTTTCTAATCTTTAGTTTGGGCCAGCCTAAGAATTTATTATTATTGTCAATATCAACTCCTCATGTATAATATTTGATTGACAAAACAGCTCTGATTTTATTTTAGTTTCGTTAATGTGTAATTGTCTATGTGCCCAGTGAAGTTTTGCTGGCCTATAAGATGTACAATCTTTATAGTTATACAAATTCAAAATATTTGTACGACTTCGTAGCAGATCTCAAAAACCGTTGACAAAGGCACTTATCGAATTTGTATAAAGATTTACATCATAAAATATAGGAATAGAGTTTAAATTCAAAGCATTTAAATGACGTTGATAAACCGTGAACTGTAACTAAAACCTTTTATTATTGAGAGTTCATTGCGCTCTCAGAATCAACACCATGTTTTTCACTATTACAACCCACAGATTACGGCAATATACTGTATAATACGGTGATCAATGTTTATAATATTTCTAACATGCTTACAACAACAACAGGGTAAACAACTGCAACAACTCAATGAAACTAAAATAAATATCAAAACATTACAAAATGGAATACATTTCCAACTATAATTGCAGTATGATACTCATACAGCTTAATTTAGCATTACTACAGTCCTACTACTGATTATTTATACCATACCTATTTGAATCTCCATTACTACGTCAATCAAAATACGATTACAATTTCAAATTGTATACGGTACCGTACGACTACAAAGCGATACGGGTGAAGTTATGAAGGTTGAACTACTTCCGAAAACTGTTTCAAACTGTTTCCCCACAAAGGGACTAATTTAGGGACCTCATGTATAAACGGGTATTATATGCTTTCATGATTTGAATAGTTAGAATTAATAGGACCAACTGACATAGCTAAAATTAGTTAGTTGGTAATACTTTTGGTAAACTATCTTGCTCAATTTTTTTATTGCAATGGCTTAGATAAATATATTTTTACAGTCCACCTTTATGGCGTCCTTCGCCTTCTTGCCTAGGATTCTTATCTAGAAAACGTCGCCCAATGAGCAACCATTCTTTAGGCTCTTCTGATGTTCGTATATTTTGTTGGTGCGGAATTGAAAAAAAAAACAAGTGGAAAATATTAATATTTCCTAAATACAGCTATTATGGCGATAGATTTCACTATGGAAAGTTTCCATCGCCAAAAGACATTTGCAAAAACAAAACAATCGCATTATGCGTTTGAAGGAGTGAGCAAGATTTAAAGAAAGCCCGCAGCCAAACTCAAAGCGAAAATTAAAGCCATTATTTTTTGACCAAAACTGATGTAACTAGGTACTGATATTCTGGTGTGCAGAATTCTAATAAGCAATATTGTCTATCTAACATGTATTATATTAACCCTACAACTACAACATCCAAATTTAGTTAAATGAACCACAACACGGGTCATGGGTGACCCCATTAAAAAACATGATTAGATACGTACAAAATATCAAACTTTAATAACTTTTAACAATTCTTACAAGTTTCTTTGGATATGAATGGACTTCATAAGGAATAAAAATGAAGTAAAAATCCTAAAATCTAGACACATTGATGACAAATAGGTAACCTGTGTGCACAACATATATTTTTGGAGCACTTAACACATTTCTCTCTGCCCTTCCTATCTTTGGCTTCTAGTGCATAAATAGCAGCGGGAACTTGAAGTTGATCGAGCTTGGGCTACTTGAGCACTGTTTTCTTCATCTACTCCCAAAACATGAAGCATCTCCATGCTTCATGTTTTGGGAGTAGAACTGAAAAATCTGAAAAATCTCCGAACCTAATGAACGTGCGCACGCCGCCATGCGTCACGGGCCACTGATTACCAATTACGGAAGGTACCTAGACGCACAGGTTTGTAGGTGCAAAACTCGCTGAATTAAAATAAAAATACTTGTGTGTGGGGTCACCCATGTGACCCCATGTTGTGGTTCTAGGGTTAAGGAAAATGTCTCTGCAATCTACGGATCTCACACTATTTATCTCATTAGTGCGGAGTTATTTTCATTTGGGAACGCATTAAAGCGGATAATATAGTCTTGTCTTTGTTTTGCCAAGATAAAGAGATTTAAACAGTAAAGTAAATGCGTGTAACAGAAAATACATTACAACGACAGTAAACGACAAATATTTTTAATTTTTAATCTTTGTTATCATTTGCTGTGATACTTACACCCTGTTGCAGAAAGCTCCATTAAAGTTAATGCTTCATTAAATCTAATGCTGTCACTTTTCGTTGTCATGAAATAAAAAGTGACAGCAATAGCTTTAATGACACATTAACTTTAATGGACGTTTCTGCAACTGAGTGTTAGACTAGTAAAATGTAATGCTCTAAGATATGATATTTAATGAAGACCCCACTCACTACAACGTCTTAATACCTACAAATAGATAAATAGCGCAAAACTCACCGGTCTCGAACTGACAGTTCCATTGGTGATGAGCAGGCTATCATCAGGGCACGCGTTCGGGTCGAAGTGTGACTCCTCAGACTTGGTGTTGTTGACCATCTGCGTGACGGCCAGGTTGAGGCACACCCGCATTGTGTAGGCGTTGCAGACCGCAAGCAGGCCCATGATGCCGAGGACGTACCGCTGAGGAATTAGGAACACTGAGCGGAGAAAACGATTACATATAGTGGCTTTTCTAGCATAGGATCATACAGAAATGATTCTGTACAGGTATTGGAAACTTAGCTTAAAGTATGGAATTCTATTTTTAATATTATCTTTGTATAAATTGTCTTTGTCATTGTTTTTCAACTTTATTTTTCCAGATAATAATATATTTGTGCAAAAAAAGAAACTTTGACGACCATTTTGGTGAATTGGTGAAGAAGTCGGCCACTATTCAAAGGACGCAGATATGATCCGTAAAAAGTACAAACTTTATGGTGCATGTACAATATCTGTTTGTATTGACCTGACTGTATCTATATACAAGAAATACGATTATCCGTTGTCTGGCACCCATAGTGCAAGTTGCTTAGTTTAGGGCTAGATGTTGCTGTATGATTATTTCAGCCCTTATTTTCCAATGTCCAAGGGTATTTATTTATTTAAATTAGTTGATTGTAGTGTTTTTAATTAGGAAGCCCATAATTAAACTTTCTTTCATAAACATTTCTTAAGAGTTAGATGTTTGATAAGAGCGCCATCTATAACAATATGCTTGTGACAAGGCCAAGTGAAGATATCGGCACTTAGCCGCACAATCTCGTAAACCTACTTGGTTATTTCCACAGACTATGGTTATTTCACTCAGAGGCTTAATGTTCAGTTAACCGAGATAGATTTTTTTATATTATGCGTTACGTTATCAGGTTTTTTATTAGTCTGGTTTGGTGTACGGAAATTGCTGTTCTGTGGTGCTAAAAAGAAATGGGAATGGTCGCGTTTCTTCTTCAGAATTAGTTTGTTATTGATTTCCATAAAAACCATTAGCCACCATTTAATAAATATTGGGAAGCATCAAATTTTATATTGATTCGAACCAAAATAACTTTATTATTTATGTTATGTTTTGCAGGAACAACGAATAAACTACAAATATTATACTTCAATATTAAAATATCCAGACACAGAGTAAACACAAATGTAAATAGAAAAAGTGTTTGATAGTTCTATTTTCACACAAAATGTCGGTTTTAATAAATATCATAAATATCTTCCAATTAACATTAATTAAAATATAACACAAAAATGTTTAACATTCTCGGACCGTATTGACAAAATACAACAAATGGTATGTCGGAACGATCGTGAGTTACAACTTAACACCTGTTTCATGTCTTCATCATTTATAAACATAATTATGCTAGGTATTTACTTATTAGGTCATCATACGCAGAAATTGCACTAGTCTCTGTGCGTATTTTTTTTCCGACCGGTAGAGAACGCTTTTCCTTACCACAGGTGAAATCTGCCGCCATAACTCTGGCTGTGTTTCGGCAATATTAGTGTGGGAGCCAGTACATTTGAAGTCAGAGGCTGAGATCAGATGAGCCTACAGTCTGGCAGCATATTGAGCGACGCTTTCAAGTGAAGTGTCCCTCAGTGGAATAGGCCGCAGTGGCCCCTTACCATCAGGTGGGCTGCGTGTCTGTCTGCCAACTGACACAGTATAAATTTAAAAAAGCCGCAGGCTAGCAAAGCCTGTGGCTATGTGGGGCTCGGGACTAGAGGCGTTCCTCCCACTACCCACTAAAGTCATCTCGTTTCCCCTTTCCACCCGTTATGGACGAGCTGGGAAGCCGTGTGGCTATTGACCAGCCCAGTCATAAATGAGAAGCATAAATAACTTTACTGAAAGTCGCGTCACTATCATTTCCGTTCCGTTATATTCATACTTTTTTCAAATAAATAGCTATAGGCACATATTATTAAATATGCTATAGGGGACACCTATTTTATTCAAAATAGGTATCACATGAGCGTAAAAAACATGAAACATTTTATTTTAGTAATAGGTTTGCTTTTTTTATTACTCAGGAGTGTGTTTTACAAGTTGTTTGTTCGATAAAACATCTTTGTTGATTTTCGTCTGCTTGTTAAAAAGATTAGGTACTACAAAATATATTCTCATGTATGTACAAATAAATTTCCAGATACAGATCTTACGCGAAATAATATTTGTCACATGAATTTATTGATCTGATGAAAATTTAAAGGCCTTAAGTGATGTTTGCTTTAGGCATAAATAATTATTTTAGTTAAGTTCTTTCTTTTAGTTGTATAATATGTTTTTTTGTAAAGATGAATGTCCTTCAGTTTGCATGTCATTGTAGTGTTTACCTTTAACAGTAGTTGCACTTAGTTAAGTTCCCTTATTTGTGAAATATGTTTTTGTTAGTGTAAATTACGCTGGTGAACCTAAATAAATAAATATATCTGGGTGGAACTGAAACTCACGACCCGTTGGCGCATAGGACAGGTTCACTACCAAAGTAGCTATTAACAGTATCACAACATTATTCTTATTGCAATCCGCTTTTTTATACACTGAAAATATAAAATCTGGACTCTTCCAGTGGTTCTCAACTCTTTTAGTGTTTTTTTTTGTTTGTACAGAGGCCGGCTCTCGCTAGCCTACGGTTATGGTATGAAAAGCATTCTTCTCCGCAACGAAAAAGGGTCTCTATCTTATAAATACAAATATTTAAACCCTTCAAAATTATTAAATACTTTTGAATAAATAAATTATTTTATAAATATTTAATAACAAAACTTACTTTTTGATATTATCTTCCGCCATCTTGGTAACATTTTAATGTGTTTTCTTCCGTTATAGAGGTGCTAGTCTGCCTGTAACAAGTAAGTAAGTATTGTAAGTGTTAAAGATTTAAAACCTCTTTTGATAAGGAGGATATCTGTTGTTTATCGCGATGAGAGCAAGATCAACATTGAAACAGATAAGAATATCACGTTTATATCCAAACTAAGGTACCTACAAATAGTAGAAAATTGAAAAAAAAAAAAACAAGGACTTAAAAAAGCTAATCCCAATTCAATGCTTGCTGCTTTAGAATTCTAAGGTTTCGGTTATCAAAGCCGGATTTGAAAGATTAAAAGATTTTTAGAATATTTTCATTTAGGTTGGTCCACGCTACATAGCGAGAGGAAACCGGGGGAGATTAGTAGGTAGTGAAGTGGAGCCAACGTCTCATATCAATATTTTTTTAGTAGTACGAGTATATTAAAATAAAATATTTTGTTGCACACAATTACACTTTGGACTTAAAGTTTATTATGTCGGTAAATCTCTTTTAGCGTATGTCAGGCTTGTGGCTTACAAACAGTAAGTGTAGTAATTTTTATACTAAGTCCATTATTACTTGGATAATAAAGTTCTTTGTTCTTAAATACATTACCAATGTATGCCAGTGCATGCTTTCTCCAGGGAAGTGAATTTACGCTAACCCTGAAAAAGTCAAGCCATAACGACAATTTATGGTTTAAAAGTTTTGTGCTAACCTTTCTGTTAGCTTCTGGTATAATTATGACTAACTACATATTTTAATCAGTACTGAAGTGGAATACTTAGCATTTTAAGTAAAATATATGTCAAGTAGCTTTTACAATTTATACTTTACATTGTAAGATATATCACTGAAGTCTGAAGTTGATATCTTCCATAGAACAGTGGCTCAGCCGCTTGGGTAAAAAGGTTGTGGGCTTTTTTCCTGCCTTGGGTCTGGTTGGCGGTAGGACTTTTTCAGAGTCCAACGTTGGAGTTACAACCCACAAAGACGAAATCTGCCGCCATAACAGCTTTGACTGTGATCCGGGAATATTAATGTGAAAATCTGATGAGCATACAGTGTGTAGTGTACAACATATTAAGTGTACAACATATTAAGCACCGCTTTCTGGTAAAGTGTCCCTCAACAGAAGGCCACAGTGGCCGCTTGCCACCAAGTGGGCTGCGCGTCTATCTGCCAACAGATCTAGCTTAAAAAACTAACTACTTTTCAGTATTTGCTTTGAAAATGAAGTGCTATTTACTATGCCGATAGCCTCAGGTTTTGATGTAACACAGTGGCGGTCAAACTAAAGTTAATAGTCTACTGTACCTACAAAGAATCATTTTAATTTAAACTAGCGGTCGCCGTCGCGGTTTCACCCGCGCGTTATCCCCCCTTCCCCCAACTTTTCCGGGATAAAAAGTATCCTATGTTCTAATCCCGGTTATAAACTATACGTGTGTTAAATTTCATCTAAATCCGTTCATCATCATCATCAAAAACGACTTTCTTTTTTGTCAACTTGTCAGTAGTAATAAACTAACTTATTCAATTCCGAATACCTCTTTTTAGGTAATTTTATAAAATGTATGCGCATTTCTTTAGTAAAATGTCTAATTGTTTTTACGAAAAAAAATTGCATTGAAAAGAGGAATTGTCGAGTTTGATCATCGGTTCTTCTCGATAGATAGAGCAACATTACGAATCCATTGGTAAAGTCACTATTACACAAGGTGCCGAAATGGGAAGTGCCGAAACGGGGAATTAAGTGTAGCAAATTCAACGGGAAGGTGCCGAATCGGGAATAAACCATCTTTTTTGTTACAAGTACTTACTACGTTTACTTTCAAAGATACGTTTAGTAAAAACTTTAACGTACAAAAGATCTTAAATTTAAATTTATTATTTATAGATTTGCTTATAAGAACATTGTGACATAGCAGTAGGTATGAAAAGTAAAAAAAAAATATTTAAATATATTTTAACAGTCCAGAACCTGTCGAAGACAATGAAAAAGTATTCAGGAAATGACGTACGTATGTCGATTCCGAGACCAGTCCGTCAAGGCTGGCCAGGACTTGCGACAGACCTAAATGTTTATCCTTCCTTACGTAGTGTACCTAATTATATTGGTTATCATAATGTAAAGTACATTTATTGTAATATATTTTATTATAATTAAAGGTGGTGCCTTTTCTCTGCTGATCGCGGCGGAAAACTTTTGTCAGTTTCGAAGATTAAGGGCGAAAAAGTTCGAAATATTACATAACTAGCCTTCCGCCCGCGGCTTCGCCCGCGCGAACTATAGGACGTTATCCCGCGGGAATATCTTGTAAATTGTAGCCTATGTGTAATTCTGATGTATAAGCTATATTATTGTAAAGTTTCATTAAAATCAATTCAGTAGTTTTTACGTGAAACAATAACAAACGTTCATCCATCCGCTCCCCGGCCGGTACCGCCGCAACCGCTATGTCCCTGCATTTTAAATCTGTAATATCTTCGAAACTATTCATTTAAATTACATGATGTAAAGGGCCGTATTGATCTATATTACATGCACAATCTATTTATGGTACTTTATTGGTTAAGGATTAATACTGTTTTGCTTAAAACCACTTTTGCGTAAATAAGCCATTATTTTACCGTAATTAGTAAAGGAAAATGGTTATTGTGGGTTATCCCTAAGAGATAGACATATACCATCGCGGACTTTTTTGTAAAACTTTTTAAGGTGTACAATATTGTAGTATATTATTTTGATCTATCTTGTAGGGTTCAGCCAGCGTTTGCAATGTAAGCGCAAAAAAATGTGATTATTTACGACCTTAAATTAAAAACCTCTAAAATTATCAGTGTTTCTCTACTATATTATGCATGTATTATACATATAAACTTTTCTTTTGAATCAGTCTATCTAATAAAAAAAAACCGCATCAAAATCCGTTGCGTAGTTTCAAAGATTTAAGCATACAAAGGGACATAGGGACAGAGAAAGCGACTTTGTTTTATACTATGTATGTAGTGATTATACATATGTATCTGGCAGAATACCATTTTTTTAGATTGACATTAAAGAAATATCTTAAATGTTGTTTCAAATAAATTACCAAGAATTTACTTTGTTCTGAGGTGAAACAGGCCCACAAGTGTGCCGTTGCGAAACCTTATGGGCTTTTTGATATTTTACCATGTGCACATGGGCAAGACAAAGTGTGGCTCTAATTGGCAATATCGTTTTAGTCCTGTATATACATACATATAACTATCCTCCTACGCTGTATATTTATCCCCCCCTTCTGACGGAAAGTCGTTAAGAGTCGTAAGTCGTACCTATCCTCTTCTTGTTAGAGTTTTTATTTATAAAATTGTTGTTGTTACTCATTATTCACATACAAGCAAAGTCACAACAAAAGTTGTCAATAAATCCATAAAGAGAAAAAGAAAAATCACCAGAGCCAGTGTGAAAATTAACACAAGCATTGCACAACACAGTCCCTACACGTGACCGATGGAATGCACTTCATGTGCAGTATGTTGCATAGCTTTGATAAATAAACGCCACTAGTTTCATGCCACAGAGAGCATCGATCGTTAGTTTACTTTGTCCTTAAGAATAAATAACATTATATGTCGTACTCCAAGAAACATTTAAATTTTTTTTCGTGAATAACAAATAAATGTTTTTTTTTTTCGCTTTATTTGTATAATTCGGTACGCTTTAGTCATGATCAGCAAGTTTAGTTTAAAGAAGGGCGTGGTGGAGGCGTCGTGGGATTCCAACAGAGCCTTGACTTGCACGACAGAATTTGACATCACCTTAGAGCAACAACCATCAGACCTTCGCCGTTATTTTGTTTTCTCGGAGGAGAGTTCGTTTAGGCATCATTATGCAGGCTAGCTTAAAAAACTGCCTCATTTTCCCCTTTCCACCAGATGAGACGAGCTGGTTCTAGCCTTGTGGCTATTATCCAGCACAGACCTTCACAGCCCTTGACCTTGACAGGGGAACCATAACGATTAATAAACCATAATGGCCACACCACAATGATTTCGAAACCGGTGAGTTGAATGCACAAAATAATAAAATCTATATGTACACAAAAACAATATTCAAACAGTTCTCTTCACACACGTGAAACAACATTTGAAATATTAAATTATAATTACAAAACAAAATATTACACAATAAAATAATTGATATCAAATTAATGCACATTTTTTGTAGGCCAAGGCGCAATGTAGCATCCGCCGCCGAAGCGAATGCGCTGATTTTAGCCATCACCTAGGTAATACGCAGTCTAAAATATGCACTTTGCAACTTTGTGGAACCGCAATCATTATGGCCAACATTTTATACTTCTACAATAAATTGGAAGATGGGCAAATTGCCAATAGGCAATGACGAGACTTTAAACGTTTTTTACGCCCTATATAATTGAAGAAAAATTCTCCAGGAGGATCCATTAGTTTGTGATTCTAAAACTCAAAAGAAAGTTTTAAAAGTGGTAAATCCATCTGTCTCGACTTAAATTATTGAATAATTTACCGAGACATTTTATTACATTCAGGGTCAGTTTAACTACACAGACAGAAATCCGAGCTAATTTACCTGCCTGATAACTTAAATTTTAAATTTTGGTTGGTGGTAGGGCTTTTTCAGAGTCCGACTGGCTAGCTTCCACCCTCACAGGTAAAATCTGCCGCCATAACAGCTCTGGCTGTGTTCCGGCAATATTAATGTGGAAGACAGTTTACTAGAAATCTAAGGCTCGAACATCAGATCAGCCTACAGTCTGGCAGCACATTGAGCGACGCTTCATTGGTGAAGTGTCCCTCAATGGAATAGGCCGCAGTAATCGCTTACCATCAGGCGTGGGCTGTGTGCCTGTCTGCCAACTGACCTAGTATATAAAAAAACAAGCTGATTTACCTGTCTGGTAACATAAATTCTGTCTATTTTGTAAATTTCCATAAAAAGAAGTTAGCATCATTGTTATCCGTTAGTTAAGTAATTATATATAACAAACTACTCTGTCAGCGGTGAAATTGGCCCTTAATTAACTAAGTCATCTTGTGTCTGCAAATCATTTCATATGTGAAAGAGTAACAAACATCTATCCATCATAATAAAGACTAAGGTCATATTATATAATATAATGTACACATGTACATACTCGTATATTAGGATTTATTACTCGATTGTTACAGTTCTACAATATAATATGTAGTTATTACGTTGTATGCGAATTATGTAATGTTTATGTAAGTTTTTCCTAAGTAACAAATCAAGGCGAAGTTGGAACTCTCATAGAACTTCGACATACTTTAGATTATTTTTTTATACTAATTATAGAGAGGAAATATTTGATTGTTTGATTGTTTGTACTGAATAGCCTCCAAAATTTTAAAAAATCTTTCACTGTTGGAAAGCTACATTATCACCGGGTGACAAAGCGTAGGTCCTTTTTTTTACTTTTTTGTACTTTACCCCCTCTCCCTTATGATAATATTTGGATATTTTTTATGGAACCCTCCCCCCCTTTCGAGCCTTACGTGACAAATGGCCTCTTTATGCCCGAAAAGAGACGAGTCGATGTTATCTGCCTTACGGCAATTAATTTTTTAGTATAATTCTTATTTTCGATCTTTTCTCAGGTTGTTAATTACCAAACCGCATTTAACCAGTGTACCTAGTTGCGATTATACGGCTACTGTCTAAATGATCTTCATTCATATTCAGATATTTAAATGTAACCAAGGGTTTTCAGAACGCTCGAGCCTAAGTTTTTTTTTTTTTGTTTTAGATAAAATACACTTAACTGATACTCCTTACAATTATAAAACCAACATGATTTATTTATCAAAAAAAAAATTTCTATAAAATTATTGTCGTCAACCAAAGATAATTTGAAAATGATTTTTATCTTTGATGATTTAAAGATGTAGATTATTAAACATTTCCTGTACCTAGTACTTGGAAAAATGTATTTTATCTTTGTTGTTGCAAAGATATTATCTCAAAAACATCATTGACACAAAATAAACCGCATTGATAACTTGTAAACGTGAATGTTGAGAGTAGAATTATTATTTATTTATTGTTATCCGTTTCTACGTGCTAAAAATAAGATATCAATATGACAAGATGCGTAAAATCGGCTTCATACATATTATCTCAATTATAATTTCAATGCTGAGGAATTACCGGGAATCACCTAGTTTCTTCGATTATTAAAGCTATTTTTTTATTTCAGGATAATGATACTAATACTCAGTTCCCATAGAATAACAGATATAGATTTTAATGAATATGTTACCGGCCAAACCCGATCAGGATTCAGGACAAACTAGTTTGGCCTAGGCCAAACTAATGTAAGTCAACATAGAATATTATTATTATATTATAATAAATACGAAACAGGTTTTTAGGGTTTAAAAAAATATAACCACTTCTAACCTATATCCTCCGAGTCGATTTCCCCCTTAGTACAAAGTAGTTTGGCCCAGGCCAAACTAGTTTATCCTGAAATCGGGTTTGGTCGGTAAAATACATAATATACTTTCTTTTATGTTGCAAAAAAGCAACGGATCGAAGTGATTTTTGGTAAGAGACTTTACATACCTACTCTTTTCCATAAAAAATAAATTAATGCGGACGAAGCAGTGAACGCACTAATAAAAATATCATCATCCTTAGTAACGGTATAATGATATCACTAGTGGAACTGGGTCTCTTACAGAAACTTTTCTAGAGTTAACGTAACTAACCAAGGTGGTCAATAGCCACAAGGCTGGCACCGGCTCGTCCCAATCGGGTGTGAAGGGGAAACCGGGGAATTTAGTGGGTAGTGGGACTTAGTCTCGAGCCCCACACACGGCCGCCACGCGTCGCTAGTTTGCGCGGTTATGGCGCGTAAATGCGTTCTCCTCCGCCAAAAAAAGAGCAATAACTATTATAACCAATGCCCTGTCCAGAGTCTACATCTTTATTGATTCAGCTGTTTGCATGTGAAAACAGAACATAAATACAAACATTTATATATAAATTCTTGCTCATTTCTAATATTAGAGGAGTTTACTGAACCTTAAAAACGTCAAAGTCAACATTTAAAAAGCTGCTGATTTAGATACGGTTAATAAGTTACCTTCTTTATTAGTTTGACTTTAATTACCATTTCAAATACAAGTAGAAGCAATTAAGCATTGCTTTATTTTTTGCAAATTAAAATTAAAATGAAAGAAACGAACCACAAGAAAGAATCTTCTAACGTCCATTTTCCTGTTATCTGCAAAGGTATGTTAAACAAAAAAGGTAGAAAAACAATCCTATAGCGTAAAATGTTTTTATATACATTTCCACTGTGTACTAAACGTTAATTGCACTCATTGTTGCCGGTGTCCTTAACATACGAAACCAAAAATAAACCCTACCGTCTATTAAATAAAGATCAAGTTGCGCTGGAAGGAACTACAGAGTTTTCCTCCAGTAAAAGTTGGAGATTCTTTTCCGATAAAAGGGTTTTCTCCGTGTTTCCACTGAATACAGGTGTATCAAAAATAGAGCTACGGTTCAGATTTATAAAGTTACCTCAGATAGACTACTTCGCCATTCAATCTCATCAATTTATCAGTATTATACCCGTTTTAGTCCCAATGTACACTTGATAAGAAATATTATTTTTTGTTATGAAATATTTTCACGAATCAATCATAATTATTGTGTTCGTTTCCAATTAAATTAACAATACCTCATATGCTTACGCATACAAACTAACTAAGTAACTAATACTTCTCCAATTCCAATGAATAGCATAAAAAATACGTTTTCTTTAAAAAAAAACAGTTGGCAACGTCACACTACATCTCCAATGCCGCTAAGATAAAAAAAGTGTTTATTTATAAATACATTTCTAAAAAAAGTGTATAAAACATACTCTTCTGGACAGAAAAAAAACAAACAGTAATAGTAACGAATAGCAACTAAAATTGATTGCGTGTATTACGAATATACTTAATATTTTTTTGCACATAATTATAATGAAGGTGTAGGTAGTATTTGTAGCATATTTTTATCGTGTGTTTATATTTAGCCAGTAGGTTCTTACCAGCGCGACTGCATATATTAATCATTACCAAAATAATTGACGCAATAAACCTATAATAATAATAAGTACATTGAACTTTTTAATCAACATGAGAACAGTATTCTATACATCTTTATTTATCTTAGTTACAACATTCGATCACGTGTATAAAAATCTTAGCTTAGTTTTCTTTAATGTTCCTGTCATAATTTAACGAACCTCGAATATTTTAGTTGGCTAGCTTTGGCGTTATAATGTTTTGTCGAAAATATCAAGTTTTAAAGTCACTGTGTCAACTAAACGAAGCGACACTCGCGCGATATTTCTGCTATCGCGTACATAACTTCCTACTCTTTCTAGGCTATGTAATGGACAGTTGTCCTTATCAGTCTGTGATCATGGACTCATCTATATGCGGCGCGTGTTGGGCAACACGAGCGTGTACAATATTCTATCCGGCTTCTGTAGACATCGCAGGTTTACGATTTTTTGTATTAAAAACAAATTAAAGTTGCCAAATATATTATTTTTTATTAATAATAGGTCCACTAATTTAATTGTCTTTTAGATGATGTAGGCTATTCTAAAACATTAAGGTAAAATATGCAAAAATTATAATATAACTTTAACGACATTAATTGAAAAAAGTTTGTGCCAATAATTATAACACATTTTAGGAAGGTTTTGGTATATTGACCATAATGTACTTAAAATATCAAGCCTTTTATTTAAAAAATGTTTTTAAAGCAAAAACGTACATAATTATGTTTCGCACTAGGTAAATCAAGCAATGTCTGAAGAAGTCAAACCGTAACATTTCAATAGATGACAAACTATAAAAAATGGCCAATACAAGAATGTGGGTTACGATGGTGACTAATTATTAGCAGGTAGGTAACTCGTAGTGATAATAAATTGTTTTGTAGCACCAAATTAACTTGAAAAAATCCCCAACCCAAGTGGAATCCCCCTTACCTTCAGTCCTGTCTTAGAAACAGGAAAGTCTTACACAGTCATTTCCCCGTAAATCAAGGAAAATCTTTATATACCTATCTTATCTACCTAAATTTTAAAAGGAACATAATTTTATATTTGTTTTATTATTGTCAATTTTGTATGATACAAAACGGTTTACACTGCACCAATATACTAAATAATAACCTTTGTACCTTTTAAATAAAACAGTGTGAGACAAATTCCAAAGATCAACAATATTTT
Source organism: Mecyna flavalis (assembly GCA_949319885.1). Classification (NCBI taxonomy): domain Eukaryota; kingdom Metazoa; phylum Arthropoda; class Insecta; order Lepidoptera; family Crambidae; genus Mecyna; species Mecyna flavalis. Next base: position 6,953,605 of record OX439435.1, on the reverse strand, counting down.
AACAAAGTTTTTTTTTTCACGTCAACGAAATAACTGACTTTGTTGTGAACACATCGAAGCGACGAAACATGAGTCTAAAGTAGAAGCACATTTCACTCTTTGGAGTTTGATTCCAGGAACCCAAGCACGCTTTAAAGAGTACTATCTTTATAGAAGAAAATATATATGCTAGAGTTGGAAAACTTACATTTTAAAATGCTATAGTGGTAATGTGAACGAAGTCAATGACCTGACAAGTCATTGTCATGTTCTTGAAATGTATAATTCCTATGGACGAGAAACTGACACAGTTTATTACAATATTTTTTTATAATTTTTTAAGCATATTGCCTGCTTAATGGCGATATTAATACAATTATATTAGAAAAAATTCAATTTGTCCAGGTATCAGGCGGGACTCGAACCCACGTCCCTCGCTGTCCGGGCGAGTGCACTACCAACTATGCTACCGAGACCTTAGTGGACCCGTTGAATTTCTTCTAGTATTGATTTACGCTACGGCAGCGCCATCTCTTCAACGTTGCAGTAATTACTACTTACAACATCTGAATGGAATACTTTTACAAGTATTTACCAATCTTTGAGAAGAGATTATTTTTACATTATTTTTATAATTTTTTAAGCATATTGCCTGCTTAATGGCGATATTAATACAATTATATTAGAAAAAATTCAATTTGTCCAGGTATCAGGCGGGACTCGAACCCACGTCCCTCGCTGTCCGGGCGAGTGCACTACCAACTATGCTACCGAGACCTTAGTGGACCCGTTGAATTTCTTCTAGTATTGATTTACGCTACGGCAGCGCCATCGACAGCGAGGGACGTGGGTTCGAGTCCCGCCTGATACCTGGACAAATTGAATTTTTTCTAATATAATTGTATTAATATCGCCATTAAGCAGGCAATATGCTTAAAAAATTATAAAAAATAATGTAAAAATAATCTCTTCTCAAAGATTGGTAAATACTTGTAAAAGTATTCCATTCGGATGTTGTAAGTAGTAATTACTGCAACGTTGAAGAGATGGCGCTGCCGTAGCGTAAATCAATACTAGAAGAAATTCAACGGGTCCACTAAGGTCTCGGTAGCATAGTTGGTAGTGCACTCGCCCGGACAGCGAGGGACGTGGGTTCGAGTCCCGCCTGATACCTGGACAAATTGAATTTTTTCTAATATAATTGTATTAATATCGCCATCAAGCAGGCAATATGCTTAAAAAATTATAAAAAATAATGTAAAAATAATCTCTTCTCAAAGATTGGTAAATACTTGTAAAAGTATTCCATTCGGATGTTGTAAGTAGTAATTACTGCAACGTTGAAGAGATGGCGCTGCCGTAGCGTAAATCAATACTAGAAGAAATTCAACGGGTCCACTAAGGTCTCGGTAGCATAGTTGGTAGTGCACTCGCCCGGACAGCGAGGGACGTGGGTTCGAGTCCCGCCTGATACCTGGACAAATTGAATTTTTTCTAATATAATTGTATCAGTTTATTACAAATTCATGAACTCGATACCAATCGGTAGGTATATTTAAAAAAAAATATTTGTCCATAGTGAATTTTATCATAGCATAGATGTTTTGTTTTTCTAAAGGCCCAACCGAACTCACTAAAGAATCACTGAGATTTTTACTTTAATTTGATATTACGACATATTTTTTCTATGACGGTCTAAAAGGCAACAATTGAGACAGTGATTTAATTCGATAACTGACATGCACACATAACATAACACCATGCAAATAGGAATCTCACTAGGTTTTTTCCGTAACATTAAAACATCTGATACAAGGTGTTATTTGTTTCCTACGTAAATGGTTTACTAAATACGAATAGCATGAACATCGGTAATGACAGTTGTTTATTTCCTAATGATAATATTTCTGTATTTTTATTAAAAAATAATAAGCATATTATGTATGTACAAGAATCTAGCAATGTATGTTATTACAAGGTTCTAACAACGATATTAAATACCCTAGATACGAGTACACTGACAGCGCTCAAAAAATGTCTCTCGCAAAACAAGTGCTTACATCGCTTCCAGTTTTAAATTCGTTGGGTTCTAAGAATTTAATTTAACTTCTTCTATTGTTCAACCTAGTCAATAAGTTTTTTCTTTTTCGTTTTTTTTTTTACATTTGTCGTGAGATCAATAAGTTATTTTTTTTTATGATTCTTTATTATTTATCGAGTCTCAATCTTTAAGAAATCGTATTTTCTAATATTTATTTCATGTATTTTTATACGATTTTAATTTGCAGAACCACAGTCCACCTGATGAGCGGCCACTGCTTCCTATATCCATTGAGGGACAAGAATCACATTCATATTGCCGTCCACAGTCACAGGCTAATATGGTGACAGATTTGACCTGCAAGGTAGCTGTTGACTCCAAAAAATCCTACCACCAATAAGGCAGGAATCAGCTCCTACCACATTAGACACTGTTCTACGGAAGCGGTCAAAATCGTTAAAATAATATTATGTTTTATATACATACACGAATACACGACTGATGTAACATTAATGATCCTGTTGACATAGCAATTAAAAATGGTAAATAAATTGACTACTCTGGAAAAATCTAATGGATATTCACAATGTGTTAATACAAAAAATATCGCTCGATTAAGATGTTAATTATACACAATTACTATGTATGGAATCGGAATCTATGAATTAAGAGAGTTACATTAATCTCGAGAACTTACGACACGACCATAGTATTATAATCATTATAAAAAAAAGTGATGCTCTGAACACATGAAATTGTGTACGAGTAGTGTGTACACAAAAACAGTAGAATAATTTTCAAAATCATACAAGAAGAATTATACCTTCTACCGAAAAATTCCTGGTTTACATGAATCGATTAAAAAAAAAAATACTTAGGGATTTCAAAACTGTAATAGAAAATGTTTAATACTTATCTCATATTTTACATATCAAACTACTCAACAGAGCACATTGGGTATTGCTCGGTACAAACATTATATTCAGTGTATAAACTTGTAATACTATGTCAGTTGGCAGACAGGCTCGCAGCCCACCTGATGGGAAGCGGTCACTGCGGCCTATTCCACTGAGGGACGCTTCACCTGGAAACTTCCCTCAATGTGATGCCAGACTGTAGACTCATCTAATCTTCGAGCCTCTGATTTCAAGTGTACTGGATCCCACATTATTATTGCTGGAACACAGCCAGAGCTGATAAGGCGGCAGATTTCAGTGGGGGAGGTAGCTAGCCAGTCGGACTCTTAATATTGAAAAAGCCTTACCACCAACCAGACCCAAGGCAGCAATCGAACCCACGACCTCCATTTTATACCCGAGTAGCTTAGCCACTGTTCCTCGGAGGCGGTCCAAATAACTTCCAAGGATATTGATCATGAAATATGTAAATTATTTTCAAGGATTCTATTGACCCTGAAGGGCTTTAAAAGCCTTAAGTTATAAATACCCAGCTGTCAATATTTCTCTTATTGATTAGTTACAGTTACCTACAGTTTTTCTTGCAGGTGTCTAAGCACTTATTCGCTTTTTATTGAATCAACGATAAGGCAATTAATACCAAGGTTCACGGAGGTCAGTTACTCAATATCGTGTTCACGGTCCAGCACTTATTAAAAATTAATTATATAACTATTTGTATTGCTGTCAAATTATACAATGTTTGCTGTTGAAATATCCTAACAACTACTTACTACAACTGGGTATTGGTCAAATTCAATCATTTTCTTCAGTCAGTATAAGCGTGTCAACTTAACATTTTATTGAATTATTTTATACCTATAGCCGTTCCGCGGTTTCACCCGCGCGTAATTTCTTTTATTAAATACCACCCCCTTCCCCCGCATTTCCAGGATCAAAAGTACCTATGTCACCCGGGGATAGTGTTTGCTTTTCAACAGTGAAAGAATTATTAAAATCATTTCAGTAGTTTTGGAGCTTATTCAATACAAACAAACAAACAATAAAATCTTTCGTCTTTATAATATTAGCTTAGAGTATTGTTAACCCTTTATAACCTTATGTAGTGGTAACACCGTCGAAAACCAATGAAAATTTAAAACGGCCTGGTTATAGGGTTTAATTTTTTAAGATGTATTTTGTAAGCCTTATTATATTGTTTTTATCAAACAATACAAATCACAAAGTAATTTAATATCAATGTTTGGTAATCATTCTAATTAGGTATCCCATTTATAAGTTTGCGCAGTTTTCTTTTTGTTAATTGAATTATATTTTTATAAAAGATTATGTTACTCAGTAGAGCACGGGTCAAGTAAGTAGTAATAATAATAATAAATATCTATGTCTTCCTAGCCGAGTGGTTGTAAGCCCTTTTATAAATGTGTGCGCTACAATAAGTTGTATTTCTTTTCCATTGCCAAATTCAAACTATACTATTGAAAAGGTATGAAGATGAGCACTTAAACATCAATTTTAACTACCTACATAGTACTTGATAACCTTGACCGTATAAACTACATTCATGCGTGCACAAATATTATCGTTAACTTTGACTGTGACTCCATACTTATAACAACATACTTGTAACAACATACTTGTAACAACATACTTGTAACAAGATACATGTAACAACATACTTGTAAAATAAAAATTATGTAAATCGATCAGTCATTTTCATAAATATTTATGTTGCTGTTAATTCTACGTATCGCTATTTAACCTACTGTATTTGGTCTAATTATCTGTTTGAGCTGTATGTATCATCTAAACTACCCTTAGCAGGGTTGGCGTAACTTGATATAATTTTATAACAATATCGTAATTTTACCCATACAAATTTGCTGGAGAGACCCATATTCTGAATTAATTTAGTATATTGAAATCTATGTATGTGAATTAAATTGTAATCGCGGAACGCGTGTAGGTAGAAAGTATAACGCAACTAAACTAAAATTTTGATAATTAACAACATAAATTAATTACTTTTCATTGTTTATTTAAGCTTTTTATTATAATAAAAAATATTTATAACTAAACTTAAAGGACACTTCTAAACTAGCACGTTTTTAACAGCAATATGAAAACAGTAGTTACCATCCGAATACATTTTTCGTTTAATTACTATTTACTTAGCAAGTCGGTACTTATTAAGACTCAAATTATTATTTAAATGATTTTGTCATGTAGGTATTTACAGGATATTTGAACAGTTGAATGTTACATTGGTTCGTTGAAGTTTAATTTAACGTCATTTATTTGGAACAGAAAAAAATATAAGTTAAAAAATACCTAGTAAAAGTAACAATTTATTTAGGCGATTAAATAAATAACAACCTTGCATGTAATAGTAAATTTAAACTACTCTTCCGCCTGCTAATTCACCTGCGTGGTCTATAGATACGACTTTAACCCAACAGGAACGATATTTTTCAGTGAGAATAAGCCTATGTCACTCTCCGGCTCTCAAACTATCTTCTGGTATGAAGGAAAAAAAGAAAGAAAACATTTATATACTCACAAAACACAGAACAATAAACAAAACAGCGACTGCCTTCCATTTAAATATATACTGTATATACCAAAAATCATGTCCCTTTGCTCCGTTGCGACGTAAAAGAAGAAGAAAACAAACAATAATTATCTGTATTGTTATCCCATGGGAATTAAGCATTAACCCAAGTCGTGTCAAAAAATAGCCACAAATTTTGCTCGACCCACACCCTGTTGCAGAAAGCTCCATTAAAGTTAATGCTTCATTAAATCTAATGCTGTCACTTTTCGTTGTCATGAAATAAAAAGTGACAGCAATAGCTTTAATGAAACATTAACTTTAATGGACGTTTCTGCAACTGAGCCCCAGACCCCTAAATCACTACTGGGTACTTAAACCACTAGACCATCGAATCGAATAAGGCTAAGAATAAATAAACAAGAAATAAAATGTACAAGCTTATAAACTTGTTGAAGTTTTACTTAGCAAATGTCTTTTCAATTCTTATCACAAAAACTAAAAATAAACCACTTTTTTTACTACCTTTCCTCTCTCATAATGTAACATACTCGTTTATACATTTTGAAATAATTACATACTAAAGAGAACTAATTTATATTTGTTACCTTTCGAGAGGTGGGGACCTGATATTCTGTAAGACAGGTTTTACCTAGTACGGATACCTACCATTCTCTCGCAGTATAGCCTCATATAAATAATGTCAAATATTAGACCTAAGACTGTTAGCTGTAATTGCGAAAGGGAAATAAATAAACTTTTATTATTTATTATTTTTCTCATCTCTTAGTAGAGATAGTAGGGACACCAATCAGCCTTATTATTCTTCTAATTTGACCTTGTAATAGCGATATAATTTTGCATTATTTAACCTCATAAAAAGTGCACTCAATAAATTGTTTGAAGATTTTTACGGTCAATGCAAACTGCGACCTTGCTGCGCCCGCGCCGTGTTCTGCGCTAAAAAACCTAGATTCAGTACTAATAGTTCATTATTAATCAGAGCATTCTATTGTCACCATGATAGGGGTTATAATAGATTTTTCTTGTCTTGCTCGTGACAAAAATAAAGATAAAAATTGCATTAGATAATGATTGGCTACCTCCGTGGAACAGCAGTACATAGCTCTGGTCTAAAGCCCGGCAGTCAAATTCAAGAGTTCAATTCCCGTGATTGGTTTTTTGGTGGCAGGACTTTTTCAGAGTCCGAAACTGGTGGAATTTGCCTCTCGCCGGAACTGGCTTATTTTGGTAATGACCCTGCCCTTTCGCGCTAGAAATCGTGGCTTCGAATCCCACCCAGGACTAGCAGTGATTTAATATCCGTTTGTGTTTGTTTTGTATCTGCATATTTGTATGTATTTAGTTAAGTCAATTTATATTTGAGGTGCTACTCAATTAGAGGTCAGATCAGTGAGTGTGTAATGGCCGATAAAAGAAACGAATCATGTTGTTATGAACTTTAACCGCAAAACAAACATGGCAACATTCCAAAAGGATAAAAACATAAATGAGGTTTGTATGACTATTAGTATTCTTGTAGTATTGCCGGAAGTATCTACTTAGGGTTGGCTAAATTGTACCTGTGACCTTTTCCACGTCAAATTAGTAAAAGGAAAATGTGACAAAAAAATGTCAAGTACATTAAAAAAAAAAAATATATTTTGCACTTCATAGCTATTCTACCCAACGTGCTTATTTATACGACTTTACTATAATTATTGAAATGAAGTAATTATTATTAAAGTTACTGGCTTAACCACCACGCTTTCCAAATCTTCTCATCACACAACCACCAAGGACCTCGAGATCATGGCAAGGTCCTTAAACGACTTTATCAACTAGGTATACAATATTTACTCTACGAATTTGCTTCGAGCATAAGTTGGTCTAGTCTACAAGACTAGAAGAAGATTATTTGTATTCTTCCTTCTTTTTCATTTGTATTCTTTAACACTGCGCGGAAGTTCGGAAGTATTCTTCGTAACGCTACACTCCCGTAGCCTCACCATAAGTAAAGCGAGGAAAATGCGACACCAGATGTTTATTAACATGGAATAGAGTTCCTCAACTATCGATAGTTTTGCTATCGATAGTAAACCTCGAATACTAGTAAAAATATCGATAGTGTTATTAATAGTATCGATATTATCGATAGTATTATGATACAATAATATCAATAGATAGAAAGACAAATAGCATGTATTAGCCATCATGTTTGGCACAGCATAGATACGCAAACAGCCAATTAGTAAATAATTATAGGTACAAAGACATTCATTACAGATAAACAAGATAAAAATAAGATCGCTAATTGGATCCACCTTAGCTTGAGCTGCCTCACAATAGTATGCTAGTCTACGACAGTATCGAGCATTCGATAGGTTATCGATACTATTGAAACGATAGCTATCGGTAGTGTATCGATAGGCAACACTAGTGGAATAATATCAAGAGAACACGTGCGAGAGACGTGCGTTAACACTGCATTGTTATTATAATGCTGTGACGGAAACAGTTTCTTAGGAATTGTATTGGAGTGATAAGTGACGTCGACAGTTAATGAAACTCATCTCTGTGATCATGAGATTTTCTTTAGCGATTTTCCAATAATGATTTATGTTTTGGTGGAAGGTCAAAGGTCCATAAAGCGTTAGAAAAGAATAGAAAGAAAGAAAAAACATTTATTTTTAGTTACGTACGGTACGTATGAGTATTTTAATTCTTAATAAATGTCCTTATATAAATTGTAAGTCCCTCTGATTTTCAAGATGTTGATTTTTGATTCAGCAGCAGTATTGGGCATGGCTATTACCCCTTCAGACTCTAAACAAGAACCGTTGAACTCAAGGTTAACCTTGAAAATATGAACTAGGAATGCACTTTTCACACGTCAACTTTTTATTTCACATCGCAACATTTTGAATCAAGACAGTAAAGAATTATAAAAAGTGACATTTCTAGTTTTTATGATTCAAAACTGCAACAATTTTATGTTTACGACGAAACTTAATTACCACGTGGTAGCCGGCCATTAAACGAAGTTGATCAACTTGACCTAATCCTCTTAGTTTAATCGAATGCGAAAAATTAATGACGACTCGATTTGAAATTCAATTGGACAGTTCTAACTCCTTAAAAGTCGATGATAGGTAATCAGTTACTGGCATACTAGACAGCATTTCATACAATTTTGTTGTGCCTTTTATTTATTTTATTTACCTACTGATTGGCTCCCATCAACTTTTCTTTCGTAGGAGTACTTCATGATCAAATAAAATTTTATCTTTTTTGTACGTATTTTGAGGCAGCATATCAAGAATAAAAAAAACTACTTATTAACTTTATAAAGAGTGAATTGTGAGGTATAAGAAAATTCAAACAAAGTCGACACACTTAAATAATAATTATTATAGTTAATGTGTGATTTATTGTTAAAAATTAGTAACTCACGAGCTGTGGAGAGTACCATACCTGAAATTTGTCTCTAATAGATCAAGTTAGGAACTGAAGGGGATGTCCGTAAGTTTCAAACTATAACGACGTTCTCGGTTCAGCATACGAAACAAGTTAAATTGCCAGTGAGCGGTCGAAAAAACTAACAAGTAGGAAATATTGTAAAATCTCGCAGTCGCTTGGAGCTTCTTATATTTTATCGTTTTTTTATTACAAAATTACATAAATTACCCAATTTTTTCTTAAAAATGTTGGACTTGAAGCATTATAATAATAATTCGTCATTATCATTATAAAAATAGTGAGAAGCCTTAAAAGATTACTTAAGAAAAAAAAGGAAGAACTTGTATCTCACTTCTATCAGTTACCTATCTGAATAATAATTGCAGTAAACAAAATATTTCAACAAACAAAATTAAAACATTAACTTGAGCACTAAACATATGAATGAATGTACATCATATTACATGTAAACTGTGCATGCAAATACTAATGTAAATGCCTACTCAAAAGATTTTTACTGTACTAATTTAAAATTTTTAGTAGTAGTCGAGAACAACAATTAGGAATTATTTACTCAAGGTAATAAAACAACACTTGTCGGGATCATATAAAGTAATCCCCACATTATTATAATAACTCTAAAACGTGAATTAAGTACGTCACATACTCCATAAAAATTATCACGTGTTGAGTTACAGACATTGACTACTGTTTTATTTGCCTATGATGATACAGTGTTTTCAGTTAGAATATATACATAGTTTTTGCTTCGATGGACTAGTAGTAGAGATTTTGGATTGAGCTAGAATTATTTGGATTTTTTGCACGAAGCTGTTGTGACTACCAACACGTATTTTGCAAATGATAGTCAAGCCAGTAGCCATCATTGTTCAATGTTTACTTATTTAAAAAAACCGGCCAAGTGCGAGTCGGACTCGCCCATGAAGGGTTCCGTAGCAGCAAGTATCATCATAATATAAAAGTTCTTGTAGTTCTTTGTAAGTTTGATCGACGTTTTTATATTTGAGTTGATTGAATGAGAGGAAAATTGCGGTTTACGATTCATGACGTTTTAAAAAAAACTAATTACTTGATCTCGTTCAAACCAATTTTCAATGGAAGTTTGCATGGTAATGTACATCATATATATTTTTTAGTTTTATCGTTCTCTTATTTTAGAAGTTAGAGGGGGGGTGACCAACATTTTACCACTTTGGAAGTGTCTCTTGCGCATACTATTCCGTTTAGAAAAAAATGATATAAGAAACCTTATTATCATTTTTAAAGACCTATCTATTGATACCCCACACGTAAGGGTTTGAAGAAAAAATTTTTTTTGAGTTTCAGTTCTAAGTATGGGAAGCCCCAAAAATTTATAAACTAATTACTTGATCTCGTTCAAACCAATTTTCAATGGAAGTTTGCATAATAATGTACATCATATATTTTTTTCAGATTTATCGTTCTCTTATTTTAGAAGTTACAGGGGGGGGGGACCAACATTTTACCACTTTGGAAGTGTCTCTCGCGCAAACTATTCAGTTAAGAAAAAAATGATATAAGAAACCTTATTATCATTTTAAAAGACCTATCCATAGATACCCCACACGTAAGGATTGGATGAAAAAAACTTTTTTGAGTTTCAGTTCTAAGTATGGAGAGCCCCCAAAATTTATTATTATTTTTCTATTTTTGTATGAAAATCTTAATGCGGTTCACAGAATACATCTACTTACTAATTTTCAACAGTATAGCTCTAATAGTTTCGGTACAAAGTGGCTGTGACATACGGACGGACAGACAGACAGACAGACAGACATGACGAATCCATAAGGGTTCCGTTTTTTGCCATTTGGCTACGGAACCCTAAAAACAGTTGTTTTATATAGTTTGTTTTGATTGAATCATGTCAGTAGAGCCGTAAACTTTTCATGGTACGTAGGAAGAAGACAAAGAAGCTACGACCATTATTTAAACTGATGAATATTAAAAATTATCCTCGAACTAAACAGTTTCAATCATGTGTACAACATTTTTACTAAACCTACCTTTCGTGGAGTGGCCTAACAGATTTATGTTTCACTGTAGAAACAAAAAATAAATTAACTCACAAGTTTGTTTTATTAGTAACATACTAAGACAGTATAGATAATATTTGTTTTGCATTGTTTGGTTATGTATTATATTATTTTCTATATCGATTTACAATGTATTAGACCGCAAGCTATTTCTCTGTTTACGACTGCAGAAGTCATTTGATTTGATCCGCTGCATCATATTGTGTCAGTATTTTAAACTGCAATAAAATTACAATAGAGCTAGACATAGTTTCAAATTGTAAAAAAAGTTGTTAAAAATCAGCTTTTATAGTTTTTTTTTTTTTTTTGTAAAGGAGTCTAAATGAATAAAATTTTATCGGCTTTTTTAAATGACTTGCTACAAAGTCATATACAATAGCTGATTAAATGGGTCCCCTACATGAGTGCGAAAGTTGATAGTTCGATTTTCATTATATCGAACACGCTGTGTCGATAATTCAGTAGTACGATGTTTTATTACATCGATGATTTGTTAGTGCGATGTAACGTTTGTGCGAAAAATCTTGTTGCGAAAAACCATACAGCGATTGCTCATTAGTTCGATAATTCATTATTTCTATAGTAAGTATCCGCATTTAAAACGGCTACTATCATCCCTGAGAATTAATTATTAGCCTAATTTTGCATTATAGACGTTAAGAAAATTCATAAAAGCAGCCTATAAAGACATTTTAATTTTCGAACTAATGAGCAATCGCTGTATGGTTTTTCGCAACAAGATTTTTCGCACAAACGTTACATCGCACTAACAAATCATCGATGTAATTAAACATCGTACTACTGAATTATCGACACAGCGTGTTCGATATAATGAAAATCGAACTATCAACTTTCGCACTCATATAGGGGACCCGATTAAATTGATCTGGTTATGTCATTACTACATTTTACCCAATCCTGGATCTTGGCTTAATCGCAATACCGTTGAAATGGGATAAAACTAATTGTTAATTCATCACATTGGCTAACCACACGGTCTATCAAGGTTAATAGGCTTTTACCTCATAATTGAATCAAACCATAACAAATATAAATTTTAATGGACATAACAATTATGCACAGCAAGATACAAACAAAGAGTGCAGACGTAGAACTTCACGGAGGTATAATTATGTATTACATTGCCTACTCCTATACTCTAGATTGTAGATGAGTATTTTCCGAACAGAAAAACCTATTCTGGGTATTAAAATAAGGACTCCCGTAGCAGCCGTCTTCTTAAAGTGCGACCTAGCCGTTCAACAACGAAACCAGTCAAATATTAATTATAAAATCATCTATCATCGATTTCGTGTATAGATACTACTACGAGTAGTACCTGTGCGTAGATACTAACCACGCGACCTTAATTGAAAGTCCAATTAAGACTAGTTACCAAGAAATGACACAAATGGGTTAAAAATTCCATCAAAATATAAACAAATATAAACAAACTACCTGACCCGGTCAACTTCGTATCACTTCGTTTGACAGATACAGTTGGTATGGGAAAATAAAAATGTAGTTTTTAGTATTTTCCTGGCAATTTTTCCATATTTTCTCAGCGTTTATACCTTCCCTGGACTTCCACAAATATTTCAAGACTAAAATTAGTCAAATCCGTTTAGCCATTCTCAAGTTTTAGCGAGACTAACGAACAGCAATTCGTTTTTATTTATAAAGAAGATATTTAATTTTGTATTCATTCGAGCCACGAACTTCATACCGTATATCAAAGACAGCGTTTGATACCATAGCAAGTTGCCGTATCGTGTTTTCTATAGAGAACTATGTGAAGCCGGTGAATGATGTAGTGTGGTGCGTTACGTAATGCCACTGCCAACCCTTTAATAAAATTATGAATTTACAAGTGGAAATACTATTTATTACATTATTTATCTCGTATTTGTAGCTTTAAAGTATCTACTAAGAATAATTATTATCTGCTATTATAATTTTTTTATGGTTTGGGATAGGATAGTCCCAAACGTTCCTCAACTCAAAATTGACCACCAATACGCAAACTCAGTCATCTTTGATAGCGCACGCGAACTAACGCGACTTTAATTGAGAGTCTAATTAAGACTACTCTAGTGACCACGTTGAAATGGCAGCCACAAGCGAGTCGCGATCTCAGGTGTTACGTCAGACCGGGCTTGCCCAAAAAGTGAGAGGTAAAAAGGTATGATAAGTTTCCTTTTGGATTTTAGTTTTAAAAAGTCCGTATACTCATACCTATCGGTTTAGTAGTTTCCGACTATTAAATTGCAAAGGTCTTCATAATTGAAATCAATCCCTTGCCAAAAGTAGGTTGGTGATCAAAATATACCCGTGCTGTGATCGAAAATCCGACGAAATTTTTTCCTACGAATTAGAAACGAGGCGCTCGTTGTCCCGAATAAATAATTTAAATATTTATATAGTACCTACTAGCTTTCCACCCGCGGTTTCACCTAATCCGTCCTAATCCGGGTTATAAACTATACGTGTGCCAAATTTCATTTAAATCTGTTCAGCCGTTTAGGCGTGATTGAGTAACAAACATCCAGACTTTCGCATTTATAATATTAGTAGGAAGAGCTTGTACAAATGAACAGCAGTTTGCTGTCAAGACACTATGTTGGGTTTACTTTTAATAAATATATGTAAATTAGTTATTAATAGAATGCAAATTTTCTACGGAAATAAAGGTTTACTCGTAACTATGAAGACGTATAAATTTACTTCCTTCCTTGCAATGCAAGGTTTCTTTCCAATGAAGTCATTACATAGTATAACACAGAAACATAATTTCATAATAAGTCCTCGCATAGATGGTAGTGTAAAATCAGTGCCGAATTAGTAAAACTACTGCAGGCTTAGAATACTGCAGGTCAAAAATACTTTTAGGAGCCAGACACTGAGGTCCATTATAATACGCGCGGCGGAGCCAGATAATAGGAGACAAAAACATGACAAAAATGACATTTTTGAAATTGTTGACTGTCTATTTTGACAAAAGAGGGCTATACTTATTAGTATTTAAATTCTGAGATTAAGCTAGAAAAAATTACGCAACTTGTTACAAATCGATTTAGTGCGGCCAAAATCACCGGCTTGGAGACGAATAATGTTTAGGTTAGTTTTTAAACATTTGAGGATCACCTTGACAGTTTGGTCTAGATTTTGTTCAAAAAAGCCCAGAACATACACTTCTAAATATAAAAACTTTTTTTTTCATTGACTTGAAAAAATAAATAATTTACGCATGATATTTTTATAAATTTATCAAAGCATTAATCTGCTTTATTTTTCTGCAACAAAAAAACAACTTGTCTCAGGTGTCAGACAGGAATTGAATCCCACATGAAAATGATAAAAGATTTTACCAGTGGATGTGGAGACAAGCCAGTCGGTGGATATAGAACCTGCGACCTATGGTTTTTAAACCTGACTTGCTTATCCATTTACTCTGACTAAAATAGTATAACCCATAATATACAAGGAGACTAGAGCGGTCGCCTACGCGGTTTCACTCGCGCATAATTTCGATACCTTTGGGTTCATTTGGCGTATAAACCAAAACCTGACTTTTCAGGAGAGCCGAAAAACGTTTTTTTTTTTAAATAAAAAATCATAACTTTTTTGTTTTTGAAGTTATAAAGAAATGACCTATAGGTAAGATTCTTAGAATTAGGGAATGCAGAAGGCTAAATTATCACAACATACCTATCTTCTTTAGTTTAGAAGTTAGCCTTGGATATACGTCAAAAAAAAATTTTTTTTGGTTTATACAACCCACGAATATTGTAATAAAATTTACTGTGTACGTCGTATATCGAACTTTGGTAAATTTAAAACTACAATTACTGACGTAAAAACCCATAGTTGTAGATTTTTTTGTATTAAAAGCCAGTTATAATCATAGAACAATTGAAATCTGACTATTAAAAACAATCCTATTACTCCCGAAATATGTAGGAACTTGTAAGCCTCATGCCTAAACTATATTCGATTTTAATAAAATAAACCTACCCTAATACGAAATCAATATGTATTTATTCTTATTATGGCATACTGACTGTTAAACAGTGTAACAAAAAAATAATCTAAATTAAAATTAAATAAAAAACAACATTGTCACGTAAACCGAAACCGAAACAAAAATCATAATATGACACTAAACTTAATAATTCAAACTTCTACTTAATTATAGTAATAAGGCATAGGTAACTTAACTTATGAGCATTCTAGGCCGTCAGTGTGCAGCATTCTAGGCCTCATTCTCTGGTACTTCTTTTTCTTGCGATGATTTAAACATTCATTTTTCTACTTCCCCTTAGATCATACCAGAAAACTTCTTCTCTGAGATTATTTCCCTGTTCCCTCTTCAGATAGATTCCTTTACTCTCTCTAGTGTCTCTTCGGATCAAATTCTAAAAATTATAGTCTCCCTTAAATCCAAAGCCACTGGTTATGACGAGATCAGTCGTACTATTATGGTGTTGGTTCTACTCGATCACATACTCCTAGTCATTACTCATATTATTAATTTCTCCCTTACCTGTCGGGTTTTCCCAGCAATTTGGCGCAAAGCACACATTATTCCTCTCTCTAAGATATCGAATCCCGTTAATCTCAACAACTTTAGGCCCATCTCCATATTACCTTTCCTCTCCAAGATTCTGGAAGCAGTTGTGCACTCCCAACTTTTCAACTATATTTTTAATAACAATCTTCTTTGTCAATTTCAATCTGGGTTTCGCCCCTGTCATAGCACCAGCACAGCTCTACTTAAGGTAACAGAGTATATTAGAGACGGCATGGAGGAAGGCATGTTAACTGTGCTTGTCCTCATTGATTTAATATTGCGATCATGATGTCCTTCTATCAATTATCAATTCAATGGTTTGCCTCTTATCTCCGTAACCGCCGGCAAGCGGTGAAGGTTGATCAGACAGTATTGTGCTGGTGCGATTTTAGCACAGGCGTCCCTCAAGGTGGTATTGACTCTGCCATAGCTGCTGTCAACAAAGATTTGTGCTCCATCGCTGGTTGGTCTGATCGGTTTGGCGTTGCAGTAAACCCGAATAAATGTCAAGCCATTATTGTATACTATATTCGTAGGCTTGATATAGACACTTTGCCCCCTGTCCTCTTTGATGGACCTATTCCCTTCTGCAGTAGTGTCAAAGACTTAGGCCTGCATATCGACAATACACTAAGTTGGTCTGTACATATAGGTGAACTGAGTCGTAAAGTAATTTCCACTTTGCGAGCTCTGTACAGATTTTAAAAAATTCCTTCCAATTCCCACTAAAATATCTCTTGTTCAAGCCCTTAATCTTCCCTTAATTGATTACGCGGATGGGTGTACTTCTGACTTAAACAAAGATCTTCTCGACAAGTTAGATCGTTTAGTTAACTATGGTATTCGGTTCATTTTCAACTTACGTAAGTTTGATCACGATTCTTCCTATCGCACCAAGCTTAATTGATCCCATTTTGACGTAATGTCAGAATTCTTACTACTCTCTTTTCTATCCAAAACGATCACACGCTCCGGCTTACCTTAATTCGAAGTTCAAGCTTCTTAGCTTGACACATTCCCGTCAGCTACGCTCCTCGAATAATACAGTTCTAGCTTCTCCTTCGTACCGGTCCGGCTTTGTCTCCAACTCTTTTTGTCTAACGTCTATTAGACTTTGGAATGCTCTTCCCGCTCCTCCGCTTTTAAAATTCTTCTCCGAAAACATTATCTCCAAACCCTAGCATCGTTATCCACCTGTCCCAATCATTAACTGTGTCATCTCACTGTCACTGTCACTGTATCTGCCTATTTTACTAAGTGATATAATTTTATTAGTAGATTATTAGAATTAAAATAATATTTTCGCCTGAAACACAGGATTTCCTAGTTTAGTAAGCTCATAAAGTTATTTAGATCTTAAGAAAATGTTTGTACTAGCTGATAGAATAGTTCTAAGAATTTTAATAAAAATTGAATTGAATCTTTCTTTTTGGTTTTATTATTATTATTTATGTATCATATTTATGTTATACCTACGCTATATTAATTTGTTGAGGATTTAGTTGTTTATATTATATACTTATATAGTTCACTGCATTATTTTCAGCCTGCTTTTTAGCCCATTAACACTACCTACAATGGATTTTTTCTGCTTGGCCCAAAGGTTGACTGGCAGAGAATGCCATTTGGCATTATTTCCACCTTATGTACTCTTGATTGTGCATTAAAGTTTAAATAATATAAAAAATATTTTTTTATTTAATTTTAATCAAGATGTTTTTTGTTAAACTGTTACTGTTATAACAGTCAGTATGCCATGATAAGAATAAATATTGATTTCGTATTAGGGTAGTTTTATTTTATTTAAATCGATCATAATTTAGGCATGAGGCTTACAATAATTATTAAGTTCCTACATATTTTGGGAGCAATAGGATTGTTTTTAATAGTCAGATTTCAATTGTTCTATGATTATAACTGGCTTTTAATACGAAAAAATATGGGTTTTTACGTCAGTAATTGTAGTTTTAAATTTACTAAAGTTGGATATACGACGTACACAGTAAATTTTATTACAATATTTGTGGGTTTTATAAACAAAAAAAAATTTTTTTTGGACATAATATCCAAGGCTAACTTCTAAACCAAAGAAGATAGGTATGTTGTGATAATTTAGCCTTCTACATTCCGTAATTCTAAGAATCTTACCTATAGGTCAATTCTTTATAACTTCAAAAATAAAAAAGTTATAAGTTTTTATTAAAAAATACAAAATTTTTTCTACTCTCCTAAATAGTCAGGTTTTAGTTGATACGCCAAATGAACCCAAAGGTATCGATCTATCTCGCTTTTCTTTCTGTCACTGTTCCGTTGACTTGTGCCACGTTAGTTTTTTAGTTTTGTGCTTTGTGTGTTGGGCGTAAAGTGCTTTTTGCAATGAACCTGGTCTTTACATCAATACGCTATTGAACTTTTGGATTTACGACGTCTTATTTAAACGATATAATGGATTACGTTTACAATGCTATGGCGTAAAAACCATATACGATTAACGTCGACTTGTACGCCCAGGAGTGATATAAATCATGGTGGATACATCATAAACAATACTACAAAAAATAATTATTTGGCATTTACACTGTGAATTTACGTTTTGCAAGACATTATAGTAAGAAAAATGTGGGTCGTATAAACATTTTTTTTGCGAATTTCATTATTTCGTCTAGACAGATCGATGGAGAAAAAAATTCTGAAAAAAATGATATATATAACTCAATTTGGCCAAAATGGTCTTTACGCCAAATGAACCCAAAGGTATCGATTTATTTTTTCAAATATCCCCTCCCCCCTTCCCTCTACAATTCCGGGATCAGAAGTACCCTATGTCATGCGAGGATTGTGTAGCTTTCCAAAAGTGAAAGAATTATTCAAATCGGTTCAGTAGTTTCGGAGCCTACTCAATACAAACAAATAAACAAACAAACAAACTTTTTATAATATCTATATATATAAAACTCAAAGGTGACTGACTGACTGACTGACTGACTGACATAGATAGATATCAACGCACAGCCCAAACCACTGGACGGATCGGGCTGAAATTTGGCATGCAGGTAGATGTTATGACGTAGGCATCCGCTAAGAAAGGATATCTAGATATTCCCACGGGAACGGGAACCACGCGGGTGAAACCGCGGGCGCCCGCTAGTTAAGTATGGAAGTATAGATTGTGATTTTTTGCAATAAATTTTTACTCACTTACTTACTTACTTACAATAATGATCAACAGAACAACAATATTTAACAACAATGCATTTACATGCATTTAATTTTGTATTATAGTGCACCTTTCATTATCAATGTTGATCTCGCACAATCAGGAAGCATAAAGTAAAATATAAATAGGGTGAATGTATTCAATATGCCCTGCACTGCACTTCCGTTGTTGCAAAAGCTAAATGACCAAATTTTTTTTGTAATTATTAACGCACTATTTGGAAAGGATGACATAATTATTATTGAGTCAAAACAAAAAAAAAATAGAATGTATGTATAAAGTATAAACTTACCTATTAACGGCCAGTGATTTGTTGATGTTTTTTTTATTTGTGATGTTTTGTTATCATTCAGTATCACTAAAAAATGCGATGTAAGCGAGTGTGTGTGTGAGCGAGTGAATGGCGAGCGGCGCGCGCTCGACTGGCGCCTTCGTGAGCTGTGTCTGCGCACCGTGACATTGTGCCGATCTACAGCATAGATCAGTAACCTGCGCGTAGGCAGAAAACAGTGATGGACATGAGTGATTCGCGCGTAATTTTACACATGGTCATGAGGCGTTTCGTACGCAATAGGCTGGTTGAAGAGTCACGCATGAGGCCGTCATCGCGTATTTCCAAGTAAAATTGGCAGTGTATGCGCACTGCCAGTTAGGTTGCTTATTATCGTTGTATTTGCAAAGACTATAATATTGCACGGTTTGGCATCAGTCGGTCATAGAATATTATTAGAAAATAAGATAAATTGTTGACTGGTAGAGAATGCCTTTCGGTATTAAGTCCGCCAATTGTACCTACTTGTTTTGTGCAATAAAGTGTAAATAAATACATAAATAAATTTTAAAAAATACGTTTCGTGGCAAATTCTGGACGTTATTGTCAAATTTAAAATTAATGCCTTTCTATACATTTACCTTCAGGTTTCATAAAAGTCTTCGTAAGTTTGTAAATGAGCAAATTAAGATTTCCTTAAATGAAACGAATAGTTTGTCCTTGTAATGATCTCGGAGCCTTGTAAAAATATTAATCAACTTCAATATGGCAGATGTGGTGTTAAGAACCGATACTCAATTGGTAAATTGTAACCAAGCCTCTAGTGGGACATTATAGGCTGATACTTTTTTCCAAATGATATACCATTTTTTCGAAAAAGACAGCCTATGTTACCCTTGGGACCTTCTACTATATTTGCGAAATAAACACGTCCAAGTATGAATAAAATACGTGACACGAGAGAATACAAGCGAAATGAATGATTAAATACAGGATAAGCGGTAACATATTCGAATATTTTATTTATTTTATCCGCTTCCATAATACCACGCGTATACTATCCTTGGATTATTTCGTTTCTGCCATTCTGCTGTCTCATTGAAAACATCGCTTTATTATATTTGCTCTTTAAACTTCTTGCAGATTTACAGACTATTAAATAAAGTCTCACAAGTATCTCATAGGTTAGATAATCTTAAAAATAAATAACTTTATACGTTCACTATAAAAATATTAAGATAATAACCGAATTATAAACAATGATTTAGTCAGGGTTGATTAAATATCGTAAGGAGTACAATATATTGTCACATGAATAGTTGAAGCAAACAAGTTTCATTTCTAACTAAATTTCATGATGATATTCAAGTTTTTATAAATGTAGAGATTCAAAAGACAGTAGAATCCAATATAAACAAATATTGATTCGACATTGACTTTGCGACGACTTCAAACTTTGAGTATTAAATAGGTACAGAATTTGCAAAGTAAAAAGTTACAATATATAAATATAAAGGGATTTATACATATAGGTATAGAGATAAAATAGAATATTCTGTTTAAGATGGTAAACGGTTGCATTTGAAATTATAATTTTTGTTTACTGATGTCTTTTGTTTACTGATGTCAAGCCTTTTTCAGGCCCCAAATAGCGTATTGTTTTTCATATTGCATCAGTAATTGAAAAAAAAGTTATCTTCTAATGAATCATACAGTTTACTCAATTCCATATTTTTCTAAGCCTTACAATCATTTTAAAGAGAACGTCACCGACCTCCACGTTGACCTTACTGTTAGTTACATAATCTTTGAATACCCCTTCTTATAAGTCACAACTATAGCCTTCAATTGAAGTGATTAAATCCACAGTTTAATAATACTTGAGATTACCGATCAAAATGCAAGCGTTAATTTTACTATTAGCGGTACAATGGCTCGGTGGACGTCAAAGAAAATTATCAAAAGAACCGTTTAAATAGTTTACTACTCGTGTGCCTGATGTGAACCAAATTTATTGCGTCATTAAATATATTTTATTTATAAATTCATATTCTAAAAACAGATCAACAAACCTACTAATATTTTTCATTTATTCAATATATAGAAATCGTCATTGTCATTCAACATTCATTACTTTTTTGTCGATTTAATATAAGTCAATACAGAATGGTCATTCACATTACACAATCATTATTGAATACTATTTAATGCCTTTGTGGTCACTTGTATTCTCCATCTATGTTAAAATAAGCATCATTTATTAATAGTATACTTCAAATGCATATGCATAACGCGAAAGTTATTCATACGTCAGTAGCCTAATCAAGAAGCCTTTCGGATTATAGTTAAATTAGGAATAATAAAGATAATAAAAACGAAATAAAACACATGCCCTTAATAATACTCCTTTAATCCGTCGCCACAGGAGAGTGATCATGTTTCGGTCTTACCATCTTCTTTTCTAGATTAGGCATGCGTTTCTTCAATGGCCCATGTTTCCATCCAGACGGGTAGCCCAGTTTGTCGACGTCATCCCACCACTGCTGCTCACCAGATCCCCAGATCAGGTAAAGTATGTTGGTTCCTACTAACACTGCTACTACTGCCCAGAATGCTGCGCGCCATTGCGAGACTGTTTGCTGCAAAAACATGAAATATTAATATTTTCAATATGGCAAAGTTGTTTAGAAGGACTTTCAGTACAGCACTGAACGGGCTGGTGATGCTTCCTGATCGAGTGTCTCATTTGAATAATTCGCAATCCCTTTAGCGTCTGTCAATTAGAATATGTACCTACCTTAAAAAAATTATATTCGAAAAATCTATACTTATTCATATTAAAATTTACAATGGAAACATAAATTGTTTAGTAAACGATTGCGGTTATAGGGATTTTTCTACATCTGTATGAAGGAGATTGTCCACTTAAAGACAAACATACTAAAAAGATGTACAACTTAACAAACATATTTGTATAAATAACAATGGTCGCCGTTTTTGTTATTTCTTTCAAATTAATGATTATGGTTTCAAACAAAATCACGCAAACACAGGGCATGTGGTGAAACGGTGAAACCACTTGTTTCACGGATAATGGACGCTTTATCTAGATTTTTCTCCAAAAGTTGCACTCTAATTACAAACTACTTAATCTTTGTTGCCTTAGAGCTTTGCAATAAGGTTCACATTTGATTGGAATAGTTTATGCTTCAGACATACATTCCTGTAGATTGGCCGTTTAGACACGCTACTGAAGCAAAACGATAACCTTACAACAGATCCGATTTGCTCAACCTTAAAAATCCGTTTATTACCTCTTTATCGAAAGAAAAAAGTTTTTGCATACCTACTTTTTATAGACGACCGAAAAAAATCGAGGAGCGGATAATCGTAATGATATTTAGATAGATTGAAAAGAAAAACTAGTGCACTTATTACCGCGTAGTAACTGGTGGTTTTTCTTCTTATTTGCCTTAAGACAGTGGTTTTATGAATATTTGGTGCTTTAGAAGCAGGGCGACGCGTAAGTCGCCCTGAATCAAATATTTACTAAAACAAGAGAGGACAGTGGTGTGACATAACTTCTTTTCCCTTATTAATACGACTCACTGAGGACGAAAAAACTCAAAAGCCTATTTATTTAGCTTGTTAGAGATTACACGAAACTAGGAACTTATAATCAAACGCGTATTATGGTGGACATTCGATAAGGGAATTTTAGTCATACCTAGTTATTCAGATACATACAAGACTCAATAGAACCCCTGTATTAAGTTTTGTGTCACGTAAAAAACAAAAGCAGATCAGACAACAGAAACTTACATCAGGAGTTAGCAACCCAATCAAGTAAGGGGTTATAATGCCCGATATAGCAGCTATCCCGTTAGAGAAAGCCGAGCACGTCCCAGCATAGTTAGGAGAGATGTCCATGGCATTGATCTTGACACTGCTATAGAACCCTCCCATGAAGGCCATGGAGACGATGAAGTAGCCCACGGCTTGGGAGCGATTGCAGCCCGAGTATGAGGCTAGTATCATGAATAAAGCTGGTACGGATGAAGCTGGAATAAAGAAGAAGTATTAAAATAAGGGGATTACCTATATATTTTGTGAGCTATAAGTTTATGTATTTATTCCATTTACTACACCACTACCTATTATAATAAATACAAAAACATTGATTTTAAGTGATTTATAGGTAGAATGTCAGAAATCGTCGCTTAGCTAACAATACCGCGCAAGTCGAAAATTGGTCATGTAGCACTTTTAACTTCGTTGAAAAGATATTTTAGGTATAAAACGCTACATGGCTAATTTTCAACTTGCGCGGTATTGTTAGCTAAGCGACGAAATGCGAAATCCATTGAATTGGCATGAATATTTACCTCTAAGTACATTTACTTACTTTACCATACCATTCATACCAATGTTGATTCTACCGTGTATATCTTTTAAGATTTTTAAAGAATTTATTCTCATAAAAAGATTACAGAAATCCACTTACATGAGAACATCATTATTAACATAGTTCTTAATCTAGATTTTCATTTATTACTAAACGGTTCTTTTTTTTTCTGTAGTATTTAATTAACTGCATTAATTGATTGTTAGCTAGTTGCAATAGCGACATTAAGTATTGTACTTGAAATATCTTATTTTTGCAATATAACGCTACAGTCTATTATGTCCAAGGAGTGAGGAAAGAGGTAAAATAAATTTTCCTGTTTGTAAATGTCTCAATGAACGATGACTTGAAATAGCAATGTAAACAAATGTAAATGATTCTCGATAGGAATGGATTTTTAAACCATGGAAATATTAGTATACGTAACTTTCCCAGTTTATCTTTCCATCCGAAGAAATTCAAGTGCCAGCAAGTGTGTCAATTGACTGACCTATTCTGGGCCATCTTATGCACACCTGCATACTATCCTACGACTCTTGAGTCATATGATCTCTAGATACATAATTATAAAATTATGTTTGTGTCGTGACCTGAATGTTACTTACAGATTGTCGTGTAAATTTTCCTTCCAGTAGTGATACTATGCCATTTTTTCCGTATACATATGTCACAGAGAGATGCGAAGATAAATGAAAACACATACATTGCAATGTATGGCAATGCAGACATTAACCCCGTGTCCCTTATGTTGTATTTTAAAACATCCAACAAGTACTTTGGTAGATCTGTTATCATTGTGAAATAGCCCCAGTCGTGACCGATCTGGAAATAAATAAATATTTTAGTAATTAATATAATAAGAATCTGTTGATTTTAAAGGCGGGCAACGCGCCTGCGACCTCTCGGGTGCTTTTGGGCGGCGGGGATCACTTACGATCAGGAGACCCACTTGCTCGTTGGCCCCCCTATAATTTATAAAAAAAAATAGAAACGTACATAAAACTGGACAGGTTTCTACCGGTCATTCTGATTAGACACTTTTTTTGAAAAGTCCTGATATCTACTTAATAGTGAAATAAAAATTCATTAAAATCACCTTCAAAGAAGAAAAGTTGAGAAAATTCTAAATATATTCTACCGAAAGTCGGACTCATTTTCTTCATTAATCAATTTCTCCTTATTGTGACGAGAGGACCTTATTATTATAATGAGATATTAAACTAATAAGTTAATGGCTCACTCTTCCTATACCTAAAAGGGTCCGTCTTGTTAAATAATATCAGAAAATGATGAAGACATTTTAAGAAATGCGGTAAGAGGCTTAATCAGATAGGTTCTATTCAAATTGGTAAATGGGAAGTGATACTTTAGATGAGGTGACTAGTAAGAACTAACATACATTTTCAATTGCTCTTTATATTCTTGAGATACATATGAGCGATGCTCTACTGTCATGATTCAATCAAAACAAACTATATAAAACAACTGTTTTACGATAGACTTGCGACCACAGAATAATATGGCCACTAACCACGTCATATATCTTTGGGAATTAAATTATTATTATATTTGCTGTACCCTTAATACACGTATTATCATGTTGATACTTCTAGAATGCAGAATGTATTATTTTCTTATTAGGTTCTGATTTGGTTCTGATTTAATAATAACTATTCACAAGGGCGTCGCCAAGGGGGGGCAGGGGGGGGGGCAGTTGCCCCCCCTTGAGGTCAAATGTCGCTAGCCGCAAAGCGGTAACGCTTCATGCTTTCGGCGTTCATATTTTTTTTACTAAATAATATTGCCCCATTGCCCCCCCCTTAATCATAAGCTGGCGACGCCCTTGACTATTCATAAATTAATATAACTATTCTAACATGCAAATCCAATTTGAATTCGGTTAACAGAGACAGTCAGTCGATACGCGCAAGTTCAAATTAGATCCTCCAGTACTAGTTGCTCAGCCTGAATGGTTGGATTTTTCGCAAAAGGATTTTCGAAGTTTGGCATCAGATCACTAACGTACATGAAATATTATTTTTTCTGTGTTTTTTCGAGTCTGCCAATATCAATTGTTAGATCAGGTGAATTAGTATTTTTGGTAAAAGTATTAGTTTATATGTAAGTTTTGTGAGGTGAAAGTTGTATTTTTCTTTTTTTCTCTATCTATTCAGTAAATGTCGATCAGTCGAAAATGCATTAATTGAAAATGTTAAATGTATCTAAGGCGTTTTAACGCCTTACTATTCACATCGGCAAATGCTCTCCATATGAACACTGTGTTAAATTAATACTTACAGCAGCAGCTACTAAAACCCATAGAGGCGCAGATCTTAAAATAGCTTTAAATGGTACAGGATCTAACTTCTTATGAAGCCCAGAAGCTGATACGTTTCTGTTCAGATAGTCTCTTTCCTTTTCTGATATGAAAGGGTGCGTGTTTGGCGTGCTATAGCAGAGAAATGTCTGAAAAGGAATGGAAACTGAATTAAAATTCTCTTATTTGCAAAAGTGTGAAGGAATTAATTTCAATTTACACTTATAAACACTTCCAAGAAGAAAGTTGTACATTTTTTTTATATCACACAATCTCATCAATTTTTTATTGAAGTGTTATTAGTGAATATGTCAAAAAAACTAGGTATGTGATGGTACACTAACAATTTTATTAATAACTTCCCCTAGCAACAGTAAAGAATGGGTTTTGTTTTTAGACCTAAAATTTTTCGAGAATATGTTGACTAATTTTGTATTTCAGCGAAAGTATTTAGTACGTTTAGCGTACGTTCTCCAGAAAATGTAGCTCAATGTGCTGCCAAACTGTAGGCTCTTCTGACCTTCAAGCCTTACATTCGTATTGCCAAAACACTTTCAAAGCCATTAATGGTGACAGATTTAATTTGTGGGGCGACGGCAGTCAATCTTTACAATCAGTCAACTACGCAGGATATATTATTATAGTGCACGAGTGCGCAAGCACAGGTACACTTTCTATTCCCTCTCTCATAACACGGTGGGACAGCAGTCTGACACGACCGAAGAAAGATCAGGCGCAGGACCAACGAGCAACGTGCTTTCCGACGCACTGGGCTGTTTTACTTCCCGTCTCCGGACTGTGTACATATTCAGTGTATTTTGAGCAGAAAAACCCAATCACAATTTTTTTTGGTCCGACCCGGGATTTGAACCCAGGACCCCCGTCGCTTTAAAGCGCGACCTACTAGCCACTGCACTACGGAGGCAGTAAAGCCTGTGTATAAGTACATAATCAAACAAAAACAAACAACTTACCCAAAACACGAACCACACAACTCCTAAGCCACCGAAGAAGTAGAAAACATTCGCCCAATCTCCATTGTCTGCGAGTAATATTCCAGACATGAGAGGTCCAAAGATATTTCCCACTTGAGCCCCGCCGAATATCATGGCTCCAAACCTCGATCTTTCTGATGGAGGTACCCATCTAGCTAGCAGTAGTACAAAGGCTGGAGTGATAGGGCCCTGGAAATTTTTGCAAAGCCAAATTAAAATATATTTTTACATAGGTACCTTTGCAATAATGCTATCGAAAATCCAAGTAATCTGTCGTAGGTTCTCCTTGTGGTTGTTTCATTTTTATCTTAAATCAGTTTCCCAGAGGTCTAGAAAATATATTCAAACGGATATTATTTAAAAATATTTATTTTTTATTATTGTACATTTGAGTACATATTTCACTCAATTTCTGAACAGATCAGCTTTTAATTAAGAAAGTGTAATAAATAAGCCTTATTTATGACCATGCCTTATTTATGATAAATAAGCCTTATTTATGCAAAGCAAAGGCAAAGACAAAATTCCGAAATTGATATAACGCGACCCGAGAATTGAACAACAAGATCATTGTTTTATGTACGTTTTAATATAAATCTAGAAGTTATACCCTTACCTCCCCAAACCCTTCAACAACTCTGATCATAAACAATCCAACTGCGCCCCCCAGTTTGACAGCCCAAGGCGTCAGCATCGTGGCTACTGAAGTTACCAGCATACCCAGGCCTATAGTCCACTTGCCCCCAAACTTTTCTGCCAAGAGCCCCCCAGGCAGGTGAGTTAGGACGTAGCCATAGTAGAAGGCACTTAATAGGAAGCCTTGTGTGGCTTCGTCCCAGTCGTAGCGATCTTGGCTCTGAAAAATGTTGAAAATATTGTTAAATATTGCACTAGTTCGAGTATACAATAAAATTATTAGTTAACATTAGCGGCTAAACTATTTAATTATACGAGTACAGCATCCATTTGATTGTAGTGTATGTAAGTAGTATGTAATTGATTGTACAGTGTGTAAGTAGGGTGTTGTTATTAATACTTAAATTATGGTTTAAAAATATTCTTACATTTTAGAAGCGCCCTTGTCCCCTTAAATTAAAACTAATGACCTCGAGAGACTTAAACTATTAAAAGAAAAATAAATATTGGACAACCGCCAGGTAAGAAGCATTAACATTCGTGTTATGGGTATCAGAAACAACGAAGCTACTACAAATATATCCATTTAGAACACAGGACAAACTCAGATGTTCGTCAAATAAATGTGTGTTCTAGGAGGGATCCACGACCCGTGACCCAAAGGGTGACTACAAAATGCAGCAAGGGGGCAGTCTATTAAACGTACTACAGAATCTCAGAAATATAACCAGTAATATGATATTAAGCGATGTGTCCTGGTAAATAAATTCTCAATCGAATAGAGTTATTAGCAACTTATTAGGTGGGCTATGTGGCTATCTTCATTATACATTACACTGACGTAAGTACCCACATATTGTTGCACCAAGTGTAATCTACTTATTTGAGATGACCTACAATTCAGTATGTATGACGAAAATCGCTCAAAATTTTAGGATTTTAAAGTACTATTTATCTTAACCGTCATAACAATCAATATGATTAAAACTGACATCTTCAATAGTCACACAATTGCATTCCAAGATAAACAAATACTCAACAAGTGGCTTTTAAACATTACGACATTTTCTTATATTTATTTTTATATAAAACCCAACCGGCTTTCATAATAATATAAAACCCGCAACCGCGGGTCAGCTTATAATTTTCTTTTTTTTTGTTGGAAACGTTACAGACCCTCACTTTACTTTTTGCGATGGTAGAGTTCGATATGTTGGACTTCATCAGCTAGAGAAGATTATAGAGATGAAAACGAGGATAATTGACTATCTGTTATAATATAATTCGGCAAAACTAGTCAAGTAACTGAATCCTCCCTTTTTCTCCTCCACGAAATATTTCTCAAGTTGGCATTTGTGTGCAACAATGAACCAGGAAATAGCAGATTTCTAATTAAGTAACAAAGTTTACCTCTATAATAAATGTGTCGTTGCCAGTGCTGTTAGACACGACCATTCCATCTGGATCTGGGCAGGTCTCCCCAATAATGTGTTCTGATCCCTCAGGCCTCACCACCATCTGAGTGATGGTCATGGACAGGCAAACACGCATGGTAAAAGCGTTAGCCAACGCAAACAGTCCCAATAAGCCCACCACATACCGCTGTGGTATGAAGATCACTGAAAAATATAGCTTGTACTGTGACTGCCAGACAACGAATAAACTTTAATAAATACTCTTCTTTGTAAATCATCATCTCAGCATATTCCCGATTGCATCCAGTATGGAGCTCAGGGTCCGCTTCGATCACAGATCTAATCTATTTCTCTGGCTTCGACTATGATCCTAGATTTGACAAGCCTTGTTATTACAATGGAGCGATGCTCCATTCTAATAACTCTGACTCTTGTTTTGTAAATACATACATTATGTTAATACACTCAGGCCGATACAAACAGATATGTTCATGCACACAAATGTTTATAACGTGCGGGAATCGAACCCGCGGCTTCATAATACTCGAATAGTTTACGCTCCTGTATATAAACTAAAGTATTGAGGACAAGTTTCAAGTCTGTCAGATTGAGGCTGCATTTTTAGTAGGTACCAGTCACTGGTAGAAAAATATTAAAATAAAATCAATCTGGCAACTGGGACCGTGGTACTACTCGCCTGAAGCTTCCTAGGTAGAGGTTATGGGTAAAAGTTCCCCAAAAGAGGGCATCTGATTTTTTTTATATCACATAAGATGGTAGGAAGCCACTGCAGTTCATTGTATTGCTGCGAGACTTATATTTCATGGTATGAAATCGCCATAAATTATAAACTAATTTATCTTACCTCTATTCAAAATAAGCTTCCATCCGGTTAAAACCATTGTTTTTAAAACACCGACAAAAGATTATAGTTTCAATCGCAATGATTTAAAATCACGAGCACAATCATACAATTTATTTAATATACACTTTTTCATGTGAAAACCGTTAAAACCTGTTTACTAGTGAAATCTTTAAGACAATTTCACATTGCAAGCAGGTCATTACGACATAATACCGATAAAGTGGTCTCGAAACATAGTATGATAAGTGATAAAAATGTCTTAAAACATTCTTAAATACATAAGCATCGTATGGTTTTTCTCCAATTTATAAAATAGATAATGGATTATCTTAAGAAAATCTCTGGAGAATTTTCTAGACCATAGGATAGGAGGTCGTTATAAGATGGAAAAGAAAATATGTAAGCCATTCTAGTATAAAAGAATTACTGAACACCCCAAAGTCGTGGGTTCGAATCCCACCCAGGACAAATATATAAAAATAATTATGTAAAAACATCCAGATGTTTCCACATTATTACTTGTAACACATTATTACGTGTAAATCTTTGTGATACAGTCGTTTCAATTCCTTTACCTACCTGTAAGTCGTAACACTAGTGCTTACGCTACTTACCTAGGGGTCAGATAAAAATAATGTGATGCTGTCCAATACTTATTAATATATATAATTTTATGAGTCATTAAAAATCACCTGACATACAATAATACCTAAATAACATAGATTTATATTATGCAGTGTTCAATGAGTAATCGTTATCTTAGAATGCATTTTGTACAACACATTGAAAACATCTTTTTGGTTTTAAAAAATACAGAATTGATATATTTAATTTCACAAAGTTTACATAAATAACTAAACTGAGTAGAAAAGTAACTTTATTATCATTGATTTTACTAAGATTTACCTTTGAAAGCAAACTGATATTGATAATCTTGTTTATAGTTTTTTGCCGAGATGATTTTTGGACGGTTAGTTTCGCTAAGGTATGGTTCCGCTATGGCACCCTCGCAAAATACCTACCAAAAAGTCCCGCTTTGCTACGCTTCTGTTTCTGGAACTGGTGAAAAGAAAAGTTTTACAGTGTTTTATAAAACTAACTTACTCATTAAATTGGGGAAATGGTGTTTAAAAAAAATAACCCCGTAGGCAAAGGCGGGAGCGAAGCTTCCGCCTTTAATTGCCTTCTAACATACGAGTATATTCATCCGAGTCGATTTCCGGCTCCGATCGTTCTTGTTTTCTTTTTTTTCATAATCAAAGTATTTTTGTGACAAAATAGTTACTCGCCAGTTAATTTGTTTATCGCCCGGAAAATAAAAAGCCATAATATATAATATTTTAATAAAATCATAATAACAGTTGCACTTTTCTTTTCAAATGATCCTTCTATTGTTTGAATTGTAGATTTAAAGGATGCGTACCATATCGGGACGTCTTTTTTTGGTATTTTGCAAGCGTGTCAAACCGGAACTATACCATAGCGGAACTAGCCCTTTTTGTCCTGGACAAAAAGGTTTAATCTAAAAATTCTTATTTATTTTAATGACTGATGACGAAAATAATATCATTATAATACCTTCATAGCGACACTATGCGACGAGGTTTGGAATATGATTTTATTACCTGTATTTACAGATCTTTCAGTCGGTTTTTGCCCAAATTAATATAAATATTTCACCATCTAGGTATATACGTTATCGATTAGCATAAAGTAATTTAAATGACTGTATGTAGTCAATGATCTATCTGTATATAGTTAAGACATATTTTTTTAACGTCAGGAAATTTTGTGGTCAAGTACTTGTTATGAAATATATATTTTCGTATTTTTTTTTAATATAAGGGAATAACTTAATCATTTAATCTGTACACATAAAATGATTCGCCGAACTATAAGCATGCGCAACTTCAGAAATACTGTACCGAATAAGATGGTTCTTTTTTATTTTTTGTTGTGATTTATTATCAGGACAAAGTCCACGTGAGGTGGGTAACTATTTAAAAATTAATCAATTGATGTTGATAGTTTAATTCTATTTTTTTTATTTACCACATGTAGATCTAAAACAATAGTGATTACTAATTTACTACATTACATAGGTATTTGAAGGACATTTTAAAATAAAATAAAAGAACTACCATTTTAAATCAATAATATAATATATTTACAGCCTTTATTACTTATCCTATATTAAAATTATAATAAATTAAGTCATTAATTAAAAGTAGCCTATATAGTTCAGTTCTTTTCTTTCTTTTCTTTTTCTGGTTTTTCTTGTTTCTCAGTGTCATTGTCTCTCTTCGGCAATGGACCGTGTTTCCAGTCGTCAGGGTACCCGTGCTTCGTGACGTCATCCCACCACTGCTGATCTCCCTTGGAGAAGAATACGTAGATCACGTTGGTGGCCACCAACACGCCGAGGCATACCCAGAATGCTATTCGCCATTGTTTTAAGGTTGACTGTGGACAAAAGAAATATTTGAAATTGAGTGAAAGTAAAAGTGCACTTGCCCTGGTACCGAAGAAGCTATGACGGCCTATTTCTTAAAAGGAACTTAGCAAGCAAGCATCAATCAAAAAAAAATATTCAAAAATGTCTATCACACAAAGGCAAAATCAAACCCTGGTTTTAGTAGCTAGCCTGCCAAATTATGCTACCGCGAAATACTAATCGACCCGAAACCCTTTGGAGTAAAATGAGTGGTGGTATTATGTACTATTCCATGAATAATGAACCCATCGTCATAATTATATAGGTACAATAGACTATAATTCTAACCCTAGTATATTTATATATAATATGCCTATTGTTTGCTTTAATAGTAGATGCCTCGCTAATTTTGCATCAGAAACCCTTGCTCGGGTACTTTTTTGTAGGTTTATTTCAAATTAATTCCTTTGCCTTAACGTATGTAAACGCTGAAAAATTACACTACTTGTTTACTTACATCCGGGGTCAGTAAACCGATCAGGTAAGGCGAGATGATTCCAGCGATGGCAGCAATTCCGTTGACCATAGCAGTGGTGGTACCACAGTAGTTAGGCGTGATGTCAAGCGGGTTGATCTTCATGCCACTGTAGTAAGCGCCCATGAGGGTCATGGCGAAGATAAACCAGAAGACGGCGAGGGTGGTATCGCAGCCGGAGTAGGAGGCCAGGATGATGCAGATACCGGGGCCGGTGGCAGCTGTGGGTGGAAATGGTTACATTATGAAATTACTGGGTATATGAGACCTAATAACTGTCGTCTCGGTGTAGCGGGCGCAGGGCATTAGCCGGTGTAGCCAGACAGTAACTGCTAATAAATAGTTACTGTTTGGCACTGAACTGTCTTAGGGCAGACGTGGCGCTTACCATCAGGTGTACGATCTGCTCGTCTTGTTACATTGCAATAATACTTGCAAATAAGAACAGAAGAAGTAAAAATAAGTAACTCGTTTGCCCCCATATTACATAAAAAAATGATCAAGGGAAAAAAGAAACGCAAAACGATAGTAAACTAAACAGATATTAATAAAATATTACCAAATCGTTGAATTTCATAACATATTTTTTAAATATGGATATGTATTAATTTGTACTGCGGGTGTAGTCTATAGGACAATAGCCACGTTTCGATGCTGAATAGCTATGGCTGATTTCTTGAACTTAAAAGCTCAACAATATTATTCAATCAAAGCAAGATGGATGATAATTAAGCCTTAAAATGGAATTGCTGAAATGCTGATTCATTTATACAAAGGTATTCTTTTCATAGTATTTTCATCAATATTAATGACATTGTAAATAATCTGCATTCATTGTATTTATTCTTTCACAATCAATTGGCAAGACGGCATGACCAAAGGTGGACAAAGGCAACAACATACTGGTGGCCAAGGGGTGCATTACGATCACGAGGCAGACCACCAGCCCGTTGTTCAGATGATATTATTATAGTCAGATTCATCGGTGTCAACTGGATGAATCTTGCACAGGACCGGAATGCTTATCGTGACAAAGAGGAGGCCTAGATTTTACAGTGGGTGGATACTGGCTGATTAGATAGAATCATAATATTATTATACAGACTGCTACCTGGATTTGAAAGCATTTGGAGAGTTTTAAGCAACAGACACCTATCCTTGATAGTTTCATTCAAGGTAAACATTAATTATTACGACGGTAAAAATTTGTGAACCGTCACCAATATTAATTAAACATTATTGTTATTATTTTATCCTGCTGGAATAATTTAACATTAAAAGTTAAAACGCCTACCTAAGGTATCTTAAAAAGTGGTCTTAATCAAAAATATTTTTGGCGGTTTTACAAGACAAAACAATAACGCGATTCAATTACGAGTATTGTACAAAAACAAAGGCCTTTTTTCATTGTGACGTCAACGAATTTTCCACAATTTTTCTTGTTAATGTTTGCGTAGCTGTCGTGCCTCTTTTATCTGTACAATTAAATTACACTTACATATAAAATTTAAGTGACGTATACTCATTTCCTAAACCTTGTACAAAAATATCCTCGTTTACACTTGGTTTACACCTTAATTGCTCTTAATTATGGTACACTGACATTGACTAACGGGACATATAAGAATAGGCCATGAGAAATGTTTGAATAAGCTAATAATTTAATTTTTATACATCATTAATAATATCCTCATCCTCCTTCATCTTGTTTCTCTCCAAAATAATTTAATGCATGTGTTAAAAGATTATTCAAAGCTAAACATTCTCTGAGAATTTTAGTAAAAATATGAGCGATTCTTAATATACCTTAATTAGCTTTTGTGACAAAATACCAGACTCTTGATTCTGTTGTTTCTAAATTATATTGTGCATCACTCAAGTGGTTTTCTTTTGTATGAGAATGTATGCATTCTTTATGCATTCCATATACTTTTTATTACGATAGTAAAAAAACGAACAAACAACCTTTATTTTGTTGACATTAGGTTTGGAAGTGATCTAATTTAAAACTCCGATGCTATTTTGAATTGTGACGTAGGTATTTTATAAAATAACTTACCGATAGTGGTGTAAATTTTCCTTGCATTCGTGATGGTGTGATATCCTCTCTTTACACAGAAGTCGCATATCAAACCGAAGACGAATGAAGCGAACCACATAGCAATATAAGGAAGTGAAGACAGTATGCCAGTAGACCTGATATTGAACTTAAGGACATCTGTCATGTATTTAGGAAGATCTGTGACCATCGTGAAATAACCCCAGTCGTGGCCAATCTGTGAACAAAAGAATTACTTGATTGTACTTCTTTAACTTGATTAATTTCTGAGATATTCTTACGATAATGATACTTCCTTTTAAAAGTTCTAAACCATTGTCATGAAAAATGATCTTGCCGTCGCTGAAAGTTGGAAACTGGATAATAATTAAATAATTCGTTCTATCCGGTTCAGATGCTATTAGGATAATACCTTTTGGAATGGGTCGAAACATGACGTCAACTGCGCTTGTCCGTAGCGTTAGCAACGCAAAATAATATATGTGTGTGTGTGTGTGTGTAAGTCATCACACAGTTGACGTAATTTTTCGCTCAATTCCAAAAGGTGATAACTGATAATACCTAATAAAATTTGAATTGGACTTTATGTGTCTTTTACTCTTATTGTCAAATTAACTTGTCAATTTATTAGGTGTGCAGCAGCCAAAAAATTATTATAATGGAGATTAAAACAATTACCTACCATTACATAAAGATTTTTTATCAATGACGGGGGATTTAATGATACTATACTTTTTTTAAATATTCAGATTTTTATAATTATAGGTATACATGAGGTCGACTCGAATCTCCGCACGTATGTTTTGTGGTTTTAAACACACACATTTTGGCAAGTGTGATTATAAATATTTGGATGATGGAGGATGTTTCCCTGTAGTGGGACATAGGCTGATACTTGACTTTATCTATTAATAGCGGTCGCCCGCGCGTAATTTCTTTTTTCAAATGTCGCTTCCCTTCCCCCCACATTTCCGGGATAAAAAGTACCCTATGTCGCCCGAGAATAGTTTAGCTTTCCAACAATGAAAGAATTTTTCAAATCGGTTTAGTAGTTTCGATGACCAAATATTTTTATTCTGTTTGGACTATTAAAATACTATATTTTAGTAGTCAAATTTTTTTTTGTATCTTATTATCATTCTTTTCAAATAATTTATGCAACCTTTTTTGGATCATTAAAAACGCTAGCAGCATAATTTTCATTTTGACAGTAATAAAAAGAAAATAATTGTTTCTTTTTCGTTTCGTTTCGTTTAGATTTTTTTTCTGAAGAATCTAGCCAGCATCAAATAAAAAAATTGCATAATTACCTGCTTGGTTTTTTCAATGTAACTGGCATCAGAGTTACGATTAATTTGACAGCACAATAAAAAGCAAATATATTATTTTAAACATAGATTTAGTAGATTTTAAAGGAATAATTATTGAAAACTTTTGAAAAGACGTTGACCTTCTTTATTTTAAAGAGGCACTGGCAACAATGCTTCTAAAATTTGACAGCAATAAAAAGTAAATTAAATATTTTTTTTCTTTAATGGCGTATGTATAGATTTTTTCTAAATAATTT
The DNA here is from genome assembly GCA_949319885.1 of Mecyna flavalis. Lineage (NCBI taxonomy): Eukaryota > Metazoa > Arthropoda > Insecta > Lepidoptera > Crambidae > Mecyna > Mecyna flavalis. The sequence continues at coordinate 6,917,294 of OX439435.1, read as the reverse complement.
AGCCAGCATTAAATTTTAAAAAACTTATATTAACCTGCTTGGTTATTAATTTGTTGTAACCTTTGTGGTTATTTTGTTGTTTTCAAGTAGCACTGGCAATAGTGCCACAAAAGTTTGACAGTAATAAAAAGTAAATTAAAAGTTTTGTTTTTCTTTTACATATGTAGCGTTTCGAATTTTTCTGAAGGTCTTTTCCTAGCGTTTTCTGTGTCTGTCATTCATCTTGACTATCTATTTACGCAGTCTATATAATTATCAAGTACTTTTTTTTCAAATATCCCCTTTTCCCCACACATTTCCGGGATAAAAAGTACCCTATGTTCACCGGGGATAGTGTAGCTTTCGAACAGTGAAGGAATTATTCAAATCGGTTCAGTATTTTTTGAGCCTATTCAATACAAACAAACAATCTAATCTTTCCTCTTTATAATATTATAGTATAGGTGAGCTCCCGTTGATGAAAAATATCGTGTGCAAACCGACGTTTAGATAACTTTGTCTCTGTCATTTGTTTTTCGATCATAACGATATTAAGCATCAAAGTTAAAGTCAAAGTCAAAGTATTTATTTTGCAATTTGATTTACCAAGAAATTCTTTTGCATCGTACAAATAAGGCTTCATAACCGTTATAACCGTTTTTATACTTCAATTATAAAAACGGCTTCCTGATTTACAACTTGAATCATAGCAATATCATTTATCAGTAAAACAAGTGCTTTTAACACTTCAAACATAATTAGAACGACTTCTGTTATCGTAAAAGGATTAAACTCGCGCACAACGCTTGCTTGTTTTTCTAATCAATTAATGCAACTTATTGTAGAAAAATTGTGTGCATGGTTTAAGCAATATTTGTGATTTGCTTAAACATAAGTCTTATTAATATAGCCCGGCGTTAGAAAGTTACGGTACTTTTCGGTAAATATTCCTATTTTTATTACGTAGATAACTGCAGTTTCCTACTTAGTCCAGACAAATCATAGTCCCTTGACTGCACGTGAATCATATCAGTTAATCTTGCTGGATTGTATTTAGTTCAAACCAGAATCAGTGACTAGGTCAACCTGGTGTTAATAAATGACAAGTTTGGTCTAGATTTTGTTCCGAGAAACACAATATTTCCGTTTGTACATAATTGTAGGTACTAGGTTGACCTATTGCTACTCTTGCTTGCAAAAATATATTATATGATATAAATAAAACTGTCAATTGTACCTACACAGATGACAGTGGGAGAGCAATCAAGCAAAGCATTTTAAAGGTTTTGGAAAATCATATTTAACTATTCCGTGATTCAGCGATAAACAGCGCTATCTAGTAAGACTTAGAATAAATTAATAGTACTAACTTACTAAGTTTTCCTTTCGAACTCTTTTGGACTGAAAACGGGGGATTCGTCGTTTGACCCCGGTCCCGAATACACCGCGCTGTCATAGTCTTTATGCGGTTGAAATAAGGACTATGACACCGCGGTGTATTCGGGACCGGTGTCAAACGACGAATCCCCCCTGAAAACTTGCATCAATATGAAGTTGAGTTAATATGATCCACAATCATGTTACACTATGCAAGTTGTTATAGGTACGTGGTGCAATACTTTCATATTTTTTCAAAGGTGGGCAACACATTTTATATACGTAGTCGTAGGTGTCCATAGGAAGTAGTCATCACTTGCAATGTTTGCCTCGCTCTTTCATAAAGCGTCTAACAAGATTTATCTTACATGTTATATTGGATAGGATAATACCTTTTGGAATTGAGCGACAAAATATGATGTCAACTGCACCTGTTCGTAACGTTAGCAACGCATTATTTTGTCAGTGTGTGTGTCAGTCATCACTGTCGCGTAACGCAATTCCAAAAGGTATTATCCTAATAGCATCTGAACCGATAGTACTTATACTTACACCAGCAATAATTAACGCCCAAAGTGGCACTGACCGCAGCAACGCCTTCCATGGAACTGGGTCTTTGAGGAGCTTCTTGTTGCCGATCAGGGCGTCTACGTTTTCATTCAGGAATTTCTTCTCAGAGTCAGAAATGTAAGGATGGTCGTTCGGTGTGCTGTAGCAGAGTACACTCTGAAAATAAGTTAATTTCTCTTGTAAGTCCTATTTATTGACTAGCCACGAAACTTTTTTTTTTCAAATGAATATCATCGTAATCAATTTAAAAGAAGAATTTTCCAATTGAATTGCCCATTCGGAAAATAGATGTGCAGGAAGTATTTAACCCTTAACCAGGTATTGGGAAAATAGATCCCACCTTTATTTGAACCTTATGTACTTGTAATACCGGCAAAAACCAATGAAAAATTTCATCTACCCGGGCCTGGTTTCGGTAGACGGTAATTTTTTTTGGTTTTTGTTGAAAATCTAGTAATCGTGATGTATGACCCTGATACCAGTATTTCTCTGCTTGTTTAGCACGAACAAATCTACATATATTTAAAAGACATAACGAAAGTAAAACATTAAGAAAATAATAATAATAGCAAATAATACAATTACCACTCACCCATAGAATGAACCAAAGCATTCCAAGTCCTCCAAACATGTAGAACACGTCTTCCCAGTTTCCGTTGTACATGATGAGTCCAGAGAAGTATGATCCAGCAATGTTCCCGATTTGGGCACCACCGAAGACGATGGCACCGAACCTCGCACGTTCGGCTTTAGGTGCCCATTTGGACAACATAGCCATTAACCCTGGCATGGTTGGACCCTGAAATTGAAAACAGTATGTTATTTTCCATCATACCTACATTTCCTAAAAACAAATAATAAAAGTAATAATCTTTCTAGTTTATTACAGGGCAAATGCTTCATTTTCGAAATTAAGTTCTCGTTACAATGATGGGTAACTGGCTTAATGACTGTGCTTGCCAAATGCGGATTAAAGATCACAAATCCGAGCTTGGTTACTTTTACAACCTCCCTACTTAACTACCTATTAAAAGATATCGATGACATAACATTGCAATGAGTGGCTAACCGTGGGGGAATAACTTACTGTACCTAACAATTGGCATTACCTACCTACTTGAATAAAGAATCGTGGTTGACAAATATATTTAAGGCTATTAGACTTCATGAAGTTGTATCTAAACCTAAAGCAAATACTTGCAACGTAAATATTTAATTGAGATAATAAATTAATTATCATTATAAAAACAGGTAGTGCATAAAACCGAAAAAAGATGGCTGTCGTAATTATCTTATTTAAATGTTAAACTATTTAAATTAGTTGAATACATAAAGTATTGAAAAAAAGAAAATTTAAATAACGTCATTTAAGATAATATACCTAAATAGAGTATTTTAGTTGCTGTTTAAGATTTCTTACTAAAGGGTTTTTCAATAAGGACGGGTAGATTTTGACGGCCCGTGGCGGCCATCCTGTCCCGGTGACAATTGTCAAATCTTCCGTCCATCATTCAGCCACCCATGCCAAATCACCATGGCAAGTTACACGACTGAACAGCGCGTGCAAGTGGTAAAACTTTGTTATCAAAAAAGTGCAAAATTTGCGTAATTTTTCGAAAACGACGTTGGCGAAGCGGTCACCGTCAACGGTGAGCGCTACAGAACGATGATAACCAGTTTCTTATGGCCCAAATTGAACCTTATGGACCTAGACGACGTGTGGTTCCAGCAGGATGGCACCACGTGCCACACTGCCACACAGCGGATGCCACTGGGTGCAATGCACGCAATGTTTGCGCCAACGAACACTCATTTTGATAACAAAGTTTTACCACTTGCACGCGCTGTTCAGTCGTGTAACTTGCCATGGTGATTTGGCATGGGTGGCTGAATGATGGACGGTAGATTTGACAAATGTCACCGGGACAGGATGGCCGCCACGGGCCGCCAAAATCTACCCGTCCTTAATGAAAAGCCCTTTATATGTACGAAATAAGTTGCAATGTCTTATTTTGCATGATTCCAAAATTTTCACCTTGTACAAAATTTTCTAAAAAAAGATCATAGTGATGAAGTAATCTCCAAACATTCTCAAACAATAGATTTTGATCTTTGGACTGTTCACCAACAGGACATTTCGTATTTTGAGATTTAAATAAAATACCTATTTAAAATTTAAAATGAAATATGTTAAAAAATATGCGTTAACTTTGGAATTTTGTGATCATCCGATCCAATCACAAACCCAAGCTGTATTCGAAAAATCAAACACAAATGTTTGCCCTTCTGGGAATTGAACCCAGAACCTGGAGATCACGACCACCACTAGACCAACGAGGCTTTCTATCATTGTCAAAGAAAATAAAAAAAAATAAAAAAAATACCTCTCCCAAACCCTCGATGACTCTCAATACGAACAGAGCAGGAGCGCCTCCCATCTTCACAGTCACAGGTGTAATGATTGTACAGAGGGCGGTGAACAGAAGACCCACTCCCAGGACCCATTTCCCTCCATACCGCTCAGCCAACATTCCCCCAGGGATGTGCGTGAGGACATATCCGTAGTAGAAGGAACCCAGAATCAGACCTTGGGTTGCTTCGCTCCAGTCAAAGTAGACAGGCTGTGAAATAAACATAAGTATGAAGGTTTAAGTTTTCATTTTGAAAGGAAATGTGATTGACACGATTACGCATTTATTAGGAACCATGCCTAAGTGACTAATGCGTCAGGGGTTGAAATTGAACCGGTTAATAGCCACAATGCTGAAACCAGCTTGTCCTAATCAGGTAGAAAGGAGAAACCAGGGGAGGTATGTGGTACCAGACTTTGGCCCAGATGTCACACACAACCGCAGGCCTATAAGCATTCTGCTTTTATTTACTCATATGTATTAGATATTATAAGTAGATTCTACCCTATCCATGACTTTGTTACTACTACTACTACTATGTAGATTATTTAAACTAACTTGTGTGAATCCGGCAATTTCTTTTGTATTATATACTTTTTAAAGAATGGCAATTATTCAATAAACAGTTTATATCTTATATTATTGCCATTATACTCGTAATATCTGTAAGTAGAAGAATCATGGTAGAATTGACATTGTAAATGTACTGCTTACTGTGCGTGCAATATAAGTTTGCAGGCATTAGAGAACAAAGTCATTGGTATCGTTTTACTATTATTATTATTATTCTGACACACCCCACCACCCCACCTCAAGGGAGGTGTGTAGCAGATAAGATCACAAATTCCTTTATCTTCACTCATTTATCATAGTAAACAAACACTATCTAACTTCTTTGAAAAACAATGGTACTTAAAAAGATTACTTGAAGAGGTAGTATTTAGTGGAGCCTTAGATATCATTGTACTTTATTATCATACGTATATATTGCTTAATTCTTTAAGATATCTCGTGCACATGTCATTAAATAAATATAAGCCGTTGAAGACTTGAAAAGAAAATAAGTGTGATGCAATGCCGTCCGCTGACTTTAAAATATCTCAGTAAATTTCTTAAGAATACCATTTACATGACTTAAAATACTATTACACATAATTAGACTTAAATATTATAAATTAGCAAAGCATGGTTTAAGAAAGTGCCGACACTTATAAGAATGAAAGAAAATAATACCTTTATTCGCAAACCACATCATTCATCATCATTCGCAACACCAATTTAAAGATATTGTTATGTTTAAATTGGCGAAGTAGTACCTACCAGCTGTTATTAAGAAAAAATAAATTACCAACTTTATCATTACGAATAACAACGTAAGTTCTATAAATATGAAGCATATGTATATGTTTTATACAATTGGCCAACTTAAACTTTCAAAATTAAAATTTAAGATATCATATTTTAGTTTTAGGTAGCTGAAACATAATATTTTAAATAGCCCGAGCTTAGTTCTTAAAATCTGAAGTATGCTTTTATATAATTGCCCTGCACGAAAATTGAACCAGGCCCACAATGTAGGTTCAGCTCACATGACCTCAGAGGTATTGCTAGATCAGACAACATTGTTAAAGATTCGGCGATTGAAAAAAGTAACTAATGAGTTTTTACAGATTCAATAGAAACAGCGTGCCTCAGCCAGCGGCAAATAATTATTACATGATTGAAAAATTATAAATAAAAGTTATTTGGTAGCCTAGATTAAACGTTACGTTTGATTTTGACTTTGAATACAGATTCGAATTAGAATAAAACTAAATTGTCTGGCGCCAAACTGTCAGTAATCTGAGCTCAAAGATGTTTGCAATTGTTATCCAGCTTTAATCATCTTTCTTGGGCCACGAAATTGCCCTCACGTGCCCACTGACAGCTGTCACAAGCACAGATTTCATTTGAGATGACATCTACATTTAAATAATGTAGAGTGGATGTTATCACAAAGCCAGATAACTTCAAAATAATAGAAGATAATAGAAGAGCCGAAATCATCTGATCTAAAGCGAATTGAGGTAGGTATCAGGAAAAATGGTTTATCTTGATAATGATAATGTCAAGAAAATATTGTGAAATTATTCCATAATGTATTTGGTTATGCAGAAAATATAGTCTATCAGTCTTAATTTTCAACTCACTTATTTAAAATGCCCTACATCAAGACTTATGATGTGACTTCTAATTACCTACAATTTACCTAGTCTCTAGTGTAAAAGTCAATATCATTTCAGAGGTCGCAGGTTCGGTCCCGCACTGAGTGTTCCTATTTATAGAAAAGAAATTAGTAATGTTCAAACGTTTGGCACCAATACTGACAAGCTGTGCTTACTTACTATTAAAAAATAGACAAAACATAATAGCCACGTTTGAGTTTTTGAAATAAGCATTTCCTGAAATGAATTTCTTTTTTCCAGTTAAGATATTATAAAAGATCTTGTGAATGTCAAAGATATGAAATCGAACAAATGTAGTAGCATCGATAAAATAAGCAAATGATTGATTTTCATCAGATCGTAACACATCTAGTCTACCGTGATATAATATCATTTTCTCGAACCTAAACTTTTGATATAATGTGACATTATTTATTAAATTTAGCTTAATTAATGTTCATCTGACTTATCAACGTGACGAAAACGTAAGGACGTGCGTGGGTCTCGGGACTATAGACGTTTGTCCAACAACATACTAACCTCCCACGGGTTCCCCTATCCACCCGAGAAGTGTTGTTGCCAGCGTTGTGGCTATTTAACCAGCCCTTATCATCAACGTGGTATTTGAGATGTGGTGTTGGAGGAGACTAAACAGTATAAGCTGGACGGAAAAGAAAACTAATGAAGAGGTTTTAGAAATGGTTAAAGAGAAAAGATGTATATTGAAAACAGTAGAGAATAGAAGAGGGAAAATGATAGGGCACCCTATACGTCATGATATGCTTATAAAAACATTACTGGAAGGCAAAATAGAAGGAAGAAGGGGAAGAGGTAGACCAAGACGAAGTTACGTGCAGCACTTGAAAGAAAAAGCTAATGTCATGACGTATAAGGAGCTTAAGGTGCTGGCAGAGTCCAGAGAAAGATGGAAATTGCTCCACCGACAAGAGTTAAACTCTTAAGTTGATGATGATGATCATCAACGTACCATGCAGGCTAAGCCGCTCATCATCATTATTTTCCTGCCTTAACCCCTAAGAAGTTACCCCATATTGTTCTATCCTTCCAACCACAACTATTAGCCGTCAATTCGAAATTCACTCCTATAAATAAATTAGTTAGCTAACAGGCAGGCAGCCGACTGTAGGCTCATTTGATCTTCGATCTCTATTTGCACTGGCTCATACATTTATTATGACGGAACGCAGCCAGAGCTGATAAGGGTGCAGTTTTCACCTGTGGGTGGTTTCTAGCAAGTCGGATTTGAAAAAAGTCCTACCACCAACCAGACCTTAGGCCGGAATCAAACCGAATCGAGCGCCTTAGCCGTTTCACGGAGGCGGTCAAATCCATGTTCATTTCATACCTCACGCATTCCATAACTCCAGGGACTCCATCCGTATACAGTGGAGATACCGCGCGTACGAACTAAGCGATTTGGTTCATCTTTCTTGATACGGACTGCGCGGGAGTGGAATTCTCTGCCGGGATATATTATCTTTCCTACACAATACAACTTGGGGATCTTCAAGGCCAGAATTAACGAGCTTTTCCTAAGCAAGCGCGCTCTATCGTAGACCGCATAGTTGTTAAACATCAGGCAACTTTGTGGTCTACCTATACCATAATACCAAAACAAATGCCAGGACTCTTACCTCATCAGCTCTAAAAACAGGACTCATCCGAGTGACATTGGCCAAGACGTTCATATCAGGGCAGGCATTGGGGTCGATATGCTCGGCGCTCTCTCCGCCGGTCCGCCTCACCATCTGAGTGATGGCCAGGTTGAGGCACACCCTCATTGTGTAGGCGTTGGCCACCGCCAGCAGAGCCATGATCGCCATGACATACCGCTGGGGTATTATAAACACTGGAATAAAATATAAATTTAAAAAAATGCTAGGACATTCAGCGATGCTACCTCGCCTGTCATAAAAATAAATAACATCACTAGAAGTCAGAGCGGCCATCATCACATACATTAATCTTTTCCAAAAGTATGTATTTGGCATAAGTGCTTGTGTTATGACTATCAGAATGTTTGTCCTCGGTGAGATTCGAACCCACGATGCCTATTGAATAGGCCTATTGAATAGGGCAGGGCACTAAATCTTACTGCCAAATGAGCTATCGAATCAAAATCAAAGAGGGCTAATTATACTCATGACGAGAAAACGATTATTTACTTTTCAATTTAAACAAATACAAACGTCGAGGAGAAACAATCGTAATAACAATAGAGACTAAATCTTACAGTAATAAAAATATTTGCTAATGAAAACAACCTAATTGTGTATGAAAATTTATAATAAGATATCCTTATGTATTTTCTAGTCATTCAGTTCTTTTTTCAATTTTACTTAAATATTTTTTATGAAACTATTCATTGTGAATTTTTTTTAATAAAGCAAATGTTAAGAATGAAAATAATACAAAAGGCATGTAAAATTACCCAAAAAATAATTTTGATTTTCATTCCAAAAATTAAAGAATAAAATTTTATTTTCTATTTGTAAATACGACGAAAACTCGAAGTAGCGAAATATTTAGACAAACAAATTCAATCTATAACTCTCAAATACTTACATTTTGACAAAATTAGTCTCCATCCCGTCAACATCGTGAAGTCCCTAGAAAGACACCAAATAAATCACATTAATTAAAATAAGTTGCTCTTCCGCATACATTAGCGCGCAACCGACTCCACCTCGTCCTATAAGGACGCCTCACAGACTACTGGCCCGGTCGGCTGATGCTCTTAGACTATCACGAATAGTCTATCAGGAAAGTACAGTCTGTCCTACCGGGTTAGGTCAAGGCTTAGTCAAATATCCGACTATCTTCGCAATAAGGAAACAAGAAAGATTTTAGCGTTTTTTTTTCTTAAAACGACATTGTTTAAGCGTAACGCACACGACGAATTTTAATCGTTTTCAATTAGTAAATTGCTGTAGAGTGCATACAAATGAAAAAGGATATTTTTGTGCATTTTTTTTATTTTACTGCATTTAACATGCACGTTGCAAAAATGTTAAGCGGCGTATTTTATTGAGTGACACTTCACCTGAAAGCATTGCTCCATAAAAAATGTCATAGTTGCGTCTAGTCTAGAGCAAAGTTTTGCAAATTGCCAAAAATATAGGCCTCACAGATGCACCTATAAATCGTTAATTATCAAGGTAACAAAAAGTGACTTTCAACGGATTCGGTTTTTTATTTATTTATTATTAAACCATACAAAAAATTAACAACAATTAAAAATGTCCCGCGAAACTGTTGACAGAGTTGAATGTTTTATAATTCAGGCATAACAAACTTCAAATATTAACCTACGTATTATTATAGCCTATTAGTTGCTGGGGTTGACCTGTATGAAACAATAGCACCAGGTAAAGCAGATTTAATCAAATTTGTTAAAAATTTACTTGACCAGACATCAAACCGAGGATTTCTTTTCGCCTACCACTACTACTAAATATAAAAACTAAAAATAGTTCAAACGCCATTTAAAATATTTTATATAATGTAGAGCCTTCGTCTTAACGATGTCGTTTCAATGCATAAATTACCTACCATTTTTTTCTTTGTTTTGTAATGAACTGTATTTTAATGATAAATACCAATAGTGAAAACTAAATTTAGACACTAATTAGTACAAATTTGTCTGCGTTTGATCTTTACCTAGGAGACAAATATAAGATCGGAATATATTAGCCACTTAGCTACCTTTTGTGTTTCATTTGAACATGTAATGACAGACGCTAAAAATAGAGATAGGTATTTATTTGTGAGTCTTATCCTTTCAGTATAGAAATGTGCTTGCGCACGTTACCGAATATTAATAACTAGCCTTCCGCCCGCAGTTTCACCCGCGCGTAATTTCTTTTTTCAAAAATCCCCCCATACACATAGTATATGCCCAATATGCCCATATACCCTATGTCACCCGAGGATAGTGTAGCTTTCCAACAGTAAAAGAATTATTCAAATCGGTTCAGTAGTATCAGAGCCTATTCAATACAAACAAACAAACAATCAAATCTTTCCTCTTTATAATATTAGTATAGATATAACCAGATAATATTAGTATAGATATAATCAGATCTAGATCAGACAGTAATCGAAATCCACTTTCAAAATAATTTTCATTCATTTTCTTTGCATCACTACACTTTAAGAAGAGAACACCTTTATTAATCTCGTTTTATCACTAACACATTCAAATAATTTTATGTTAAGCTTGTTATCAGTAGTTCTTTTCTATTAACAAATGCAGTTAATTAAATACTGAACACATTGCTATATGTCAGAGCTTTGAGCGCACGAGCCGAGCTGAGCGAGCAAAGCGAGCGTGTAAGTGTGTATAGGCGATAGACTGAAAACGAGCAGTGACAAACCACGAAATATAAACAGTCATTGTGGTAATGAATGGAGTTGGTGATAATTGTAGATAAGTTTTTTCTTTCAGGCTGATGTCTGATCATCGCAGTGAGTTTTATTTATGTAACCGTTTCAAATATAAAAAAATGAGTAAACATAGGAGCTTTATTGGGTATTGGATTATGTATATTCAAACAGTATACCAGTATAACTACCGTAATCCAGATATATAAGTAGGGAGCGACAATGCCCACAATACCATAATATCTATCTCTTTGCCGACTAGTTAGATCATTAACGAAAAAAGAGGACACCTTTTGCAATTTTTTTTTCAACTTGGCCATTTAAAGTGTTTATATTCACCATTTGAAGTAATAACTCACCCACTGAATTAGAAATCTTTTTTACGACTTTTTATCTAACCCGAAAATGTAATTAACTATGTACACTATAGTTACTTAGTCGCTATTTCGGGTGTAAAAGGGAAACCGGAGGAGGTGGAACCACGGAGATTAAGCGATTATTCCACGATAGCTTTATTTTAATAGTGGAGGTCTTTGCCCTGCAATAAAACATTAATAAGCCGATACCTACTCTACGTAGATCTAGTAACTGATTAAACAGTGAAGGTCGTAATGACGGAAGCTACGCCGTCTTTGCGAAACCCATAAAGGCTACACTTGGAACATCTCGACACTTCCTTGTCTTGAATTATTTGAACGACAACTCTTGAAACATTATATTTACTTCATTTTTCCTCGTGATGATTTTCCCTATTGGCTTTGAAAATGAATGAAACTAATGATCTTGGTATTAAGCAATACAATGAAGAAACGGGACATAGCTGTTTTTTTTTTGTCGTTTAGCTAAGTACGTGTACTACGTGCATTGAAAGGTGTACTACTCATTTTGAAGTACTAAATGATTTAACAATCACTTGTCAAAGTTGATGGCACGATATTATTGGTCTGTTATTATTTCTTACCAAAATCTCGTGGTAAACAGGCCTATAAAAAATTTACTAGTTTTCAATGAATACCAATTTAGTGTTTTTCCCGCTATCTATGACAAAAAGAGGGTTATTATTCTACTTAACATACTTCAATCGAGCTGTCAAATACTCTAAGTATGATATTGATTAGATAAATATAACAGTAGGACAAGGCTTACAAAGTACTCACTTGTAGTCTGAAGGAGAATGCAAAACTTGCCTTTGTTCTTGGGCCCAAAAAATTAAGTTAATGTGCAAAGATGAGTTGTATTCTACGTGAAAAACCACACACACCATCAACTTTTATTATGATGACACCATAATCGGTCCCAGGGGGAAAATGTTATCGTCCATTAATAATTTATCATTTTTATATAGACAAAAATAAATAACATAATAATAATAATAATAATCATTTATTTCAGGCAATATTTACATACAGAGATGTTAATTATATAATAAACATATTTTTTTTACTACGACCAATTTTGTCGACGCCATAATAAAACTTAAAGGTGTTTATTGGATCTACTTCGTAGTCTATGTCCCAAATCTGCACAACGTCACTATATTTTTCTTTAAACGTAGGTAGAGCTGCGGGTCTTCGGCAATCAACAATTAACAAAAAAGCGCAATATCAGGGCAACTACACGTCCCTTAAGAGACGCTGCTTGTATCCAAGTGGCAGAGCGCTGCTGTCGGTGCCGACTGTTTTTTTATTCAACAAATAAGATAACTTGAAAGTCGATAGGTATAATTTATATTAATTAAAATATATCATAAATAAAATCATACCTCCCTCTCTAAAATATCTTCTTTCGTTAACTGTGAAATAAAACCTAAGCTACACATGTTTAGGTTTGTATATGAGTAGGTCTAATAATCTGGAACATTACGATTATTTTCTCAGGGGCTTCCAGGCAACTTCCAGGTCCACAAAAAGCAAAGCTTGTTCAACTAGTCCACACAACGTATAAACGTAAAAAAATTTTTATAAGTTCAAAATAAAATTATATATTATACATCTCTTTTTTCAAACTTAAATAACAGCGGTTGCGCTACTTACTTTGAGATCAGAACATGATATTATTTTATACACTTAAAAATAAAAAAATAAAACAGAATTCTTTTCTCAGGATCACTTTGTATATAAAAAATAACACACTACACATGCAACTTCTTGTACATTTGAAAATAAAATGCTTGTTCAGATTATTTCTTAACAATACCGACAATGTTGTGGGTATTTTTAGATGATGAGTTATTGTTGAGCTCTACATTCATCGTTTGAACTTGACAAGCGAATGAAAATGACAATGTGATTCTGTACAATTCCAGTGGTACTAAGTTAGCCAGCTGTCAAAATAAAACATGCTAACGTCATTATTTCGCTTTAACCGATGATATTATTTTCATAATGATAATAATGCGCCTTATTTTGTGAGCTCAGCTGGCAGGGAGCTCACCTGGTAGTAAGCGTCCACTGCGACCTGTCCGATTAAGAGTAACTAAAGAAAGGTAGGCTATCTGATTTTCGACCTTGTAACTTCAAATGTACTTTTTTGCGGTCGAGTATGCGTTGATACACCTGGACCGAAGGCTAGCAAGACCTGCGTCCCGTGGCCGTCTGTGGACTCTTAACAATTTCTTAACACAATCCACTAAACTCCCTCGGTTTTCCTTCACACCCGAGGAAGGACAAGTCAGTGCGGACCAACCTTCAAGTGTACATCAAGCCACTGATCAACCTTTACAAATCTGTCAAATCCTGCAACCAATTTTCAGCTTAATGTCTATCGCATAGAGTTCTATTTCATCTAAGACTCGACTCGAAGAAGAAAAGTTGATCAGTGGCTCACCGTAGGTACTAGCTCCCATAATAATATCGCCGGAATACAGCCAAAGTAGGCTTTATTAATATGGATGCCGATGAAGATTTTACTATGTTAGTCGAAGTCTAAAAAGTCCTACCACAAATCAAGCTGATTTTTTATTTTGAAAACTCAAAACTCACCATTTGGTTTCTATTGATATGTCATTAGTAATAAAACATTTACATGTACAAATAAGTTTAAACACAGCTAGCCAAATAGTCAAATGCGTAAATCATATAGTAATCCGAACCGAGATTCATAATTTGCAAAAGAAAGATAATTAGGCCGTATTCGTACAAACAATGTTATTTAACGTTTTTATGGTGCAGCACGAGTCGTAGATAAAATAATATGAAAATACCTAACGTTTCTTAAATCCACAACATAAAACGTGGTTTGACGACACGACAAATACTTTATTTAATGTTTGCATTTGCTTCTTATTTCCTTTTTCTTTGTGGTTCCTTTCGATGATCTATCAAAACGCGATCTTCTTTATTATTTGACCTTAAAACTTTTCAGTTGTTTTATAGGTACCCTAATCTGACTAAGTCCCGATTGAAATTAAAATCTAAATGATGCTGATGCCGAAAATTGATTGTGGAATTTGATAGATTCGGTTAGTCTACAATAAAAACTATATAATAATGCTTTTCCGTTTGCTTAGTTTTCAATGTTGTGAGAATAATGTCCAAAGAGTTTTTTGGTTCATGAAAACCTGATTCTAATTCAGAAGACTCACACGTGAAACGTTAACAAAATTTACAATTTAGTTCCAAATTTATAAAAAGAAACTAATTTATATTTTTATTATAATGTATTCTATTTTTATGGAAAACGACGCCGACGTCTAGTCTCACGACAAAACACGTGCGAGCCTTATCCACAAAGCCTTTTACGTATGTATTAACAGACAAAATATGACCGCAGAAAATTTAATTTACATACCAAATTATTCAAATACAATCAACATTTAAAGAGACCTGCCTTTCATGCCTTTTTACAGGTTTCTTGGAAACGTTTTGTTCGTCCTTATTTATATTTGAAATAAATGATAATTATTTACCCGGAAAAAAGACACTAAAAGAAAATTATTTTTTGTTTAGTTCATATGGAAAATATTTACCGAATTTGTTGTAATGGTTGAGAAGTCTGTTATTACCAAAACTTGCAGGTTCAGTCCCCACACAGTAAAAAAAATGAATTGTTTGCATGTGCATGATTGTAAGGAACTTAACATCGTCTTTTGGTTCCCTAAGCCTGACTGACTAAACCATGCAGTGCCCATCAGACGCCTTAGTGGTACGTGTCACAGAAATAGGCATAATCTTGCTAAATAATGGATTTCCCAAGCAAAAGTATTAACTATGGGTAATACCTAAAACTCTGATGTTTGAACTTCGATACACTTCAAATGTTTTCCTAATATTTGCCTTTTTACCACAAAGGTGCGACATCCATATTATAATCTTATCATAAATGTTTGTTATTCTTTGCTACACTTTAATTCATACTTAAAAGCCTTTGTCCTTTTGTTTCAAAGTGGGCGTGTAAATTAAATTAAATTATTATGGCGGGTTGGTTTTTTTTTTGTTGTAAAAAATAAACAAAACACTTATGAGTTCATTTTTTAAACGAGCAGCTTGAATCTCTTTCCTTCGTAAAAAGGCGGAATAAAATTATTTCATCTCAACCCATCTCAACTTTGTAAGGGAACTACGAACTAATGTTAATTAAATAAGTTTGATTATTAGGTGTAACATAAATGGAAACTATGTAATTGTAACCACATCCGTTTTTGAAATAAACAATTTCATTTCATTTCATTGTTTCGGATTTGACCTACTTATTTCCTTAAGCTTGAGATTCGCAATAATCTCCGCTAAAGTTACAATGCGAGGATTTGAATAAAAAATATACTTACTATTTGTATTGAAACTTTTCCTAAGGCCAAACTTAGACCAAAAGTTCAAAATACAAGCTCAGAAAGCTAAAAAAGTACCTTAATGATTTACTGGAATCTTGCAAACTACTTAAATTCCATTTAAACACATCCATCATTCGCCGTTTCAAGTGTTCATAGTACTTAGTATTGTCAGTTTAGTATTGTAATAAAAAGGAAACAATTTCAGCAGTATAACGATTATAAATAAAGTAGTATTTTTTTATATAGGTACTTCTTTTTATGATCTAAACTGCAATATTAAGTTTGAGTTATAACAACATAAAGAAGTACCTAGAATCTAATATTTATTGATAATAGATATTACAATTTAATAAAAAATACCAAATAATGTAGGACCAAAATAACAATGAAGAAAATAATTTGTATTCCTCTTCTTAACTGTATGAAAAAATCTAGTCTAAAAAATAATAATTTTAACAACAGCCTTAGGTATACCTAATCTTGACGATTGAAAAGAAAAGCGTAACTACATATGTAGACGAGTTTCTATCCGGTGTCTTCTTGGCAGTAACAACGATCCGAACAGATGGTAGTCCGATTATTATTGTTTTATTGTTGCTTATATGAAAAATACCCTTTTAATTAATTTATAAGATAAACTATAGTTTTTATTTTAGTTTTATTTCTGAGGATTCATCAATGCTCTTTGTATGCCAGCAGAATAAAGATATTTTTGATTGCAGTGTATAAAAATAGACCTTTGAATATAGGTCTATTTTTATACACACGTTTTATTTATTTATAAGTACGCAATCAATCACATTTTTATTTTATTTTAGAAAACGATTAAAAAGTAGATTTAATAATAAAAAACACAAACTCACTTTGTACTTGTTCCTTTTTAAATTATAAGCTGTATTTTATTTTTCACTGAAAAACCACCAGTACTCTCAGAATTACATAGAGTAACTAATTTTATATAACGGTGTGTGGTATTTTTTGCGGTCCTATCAAAGCTATACCCAATAGCTTGTCAGATATGTTATCATCTCCTGCGGCGAATCCCCTTACACGTCATTTTATCTCACGCTCGGCACGTGTCAACAGCTTTATAATCTTAAATGAACCTTTAAGCACATTGGCGTAGAGGATGTTCTAGTATTTAAATGGCTTAAGACGAGTTAACACAAAGAGAAAGTTAGCTCTGCTTTCTTCCTAAAAGGGATACTCCTAAAGTACGTAATGATAATATTCAATCCTCCTTGATTGAGTTTTATGATCAAGCAACTCAATCCTACAAGTGAATGTCCATCAGAATGACTGACCAAAATTGTAGTAGATCCTGTAGATCAGCGTTTTTTTTTTTTATATATTATAGGGGGGCAAACGAGCAAGTGGGTCACCTGATGATAAGTGATCACCGCCGCCCACAAGCACCCGGGACCCCCTTGGGGTCTCAGGCGCGTTGCCCGCCTTAAGAGACGACAGGCGACAGGCGTTAAAATATTATCAGTATATGGTACATAATGACCTGGTACTATTTGATACCTATGTTTAAATATTTGGTACCTACCTAATCAATGACAAAAAATTGACAAAAAAGAATAATTTTAAAAGTGGCCAGTCACTCTGACGTCTGGTTGACTGGCCACTTTGTGATTTCAACATGGGGAATTCCATTTGCTTTTTTTAGTATACAATAAACATAGATATCCTAATATACTGATAATATTTTAACGCTGATCTACAACTTTGGTCAGCCATTCTGATGGACAAGCACAGGTATGCTTCCTATTCCATGGAAAAGCATTCTGACACGATCGAAGACAGAACAAGCGACCAACGTGTTTACGGGAATAAAACAATGATGACATTAATGTAAA
This sequence comes from Mecyna flavalis, assembly GCA_949319885.1. NCBI lineage: Eukaryota > Metazoa > Arthropoda > Insecta > Lepidoptera > Crambidae > Mecyna > Mecyna flavalis. The sequence continues at coordinate 6,899,719 of OX439435.1, read as the reverse complement.
AAACTAAAAAAGAAGTAATTATTATTTAACAAAAAGAATTGTAAAGGAATAATATCTTTAACATGGGAAAGCTATGGTGGCCGAGAGGTATCAAACGTCACTTCATATTATTGTTTAGAATTTTTATGTGTGTATTTACCACTAGCTCGACAGTGACGGAAAACATCGTGACGAAACCTGCATAGTCGAATGCCTGTGTAACCATGATCCAATTGGTTTTTGTTAGTAAGGGAACTCCCTTGTTAAGTACCTAACTCACAAAAAGTAAGGCATTCCAGACACCAGAGGCTCCAATCTAATACTGGACTTGCCTAATGCTGGATCCTGAATGGATGCAGGCATACCTTTGTAGGAAAAATCGTTTTCGCTTTTCTTAAAAAATTCAAAAGACGAGGAAAACATAACCTCATTTTCCTTAATTCAAAACCGAAGAGTTAAATAAAACGCAGTGATATTATGATAATAAGGTTTCTTGTTCGATTAATACTAGTTTACAATAAGATTACTTTACCATTTCCTTACGAATTACATATAATAATTAGGTGTATGTTCACAATGTACAATATGTTAGTTTGTCTTAAAGTTAAATTCAAAACAGTCCGCCGAGCCGCCTGGCGCGTGGCGCAAGGGCACTTGTGTTACTCGCTGGTGGAAAGCAACGGTGATCCAGCGTACGTAATACACGTCACATGGTGATGTAATGATACAAACATGGTGGACCCAAGGTAGATGAGGACTTTTTAGTGACACTTTAGTTGGCACACACTCATGCCGCTAAAACACTACTGCGAACATCCATAGAGGAGCCCTTTTTAATATCGTACTCATTGAGCTGCCACACTGAAAATTGCCTGAACTTCAAACTAAACGCACTGTCTTTTTTATTTGAGCTCTAGCGACATATCTCACCTTTGGTACGTACCAGCTGGTCAGTCGGATTTTGAAAAGTTAAAACAGAGAAATCCCACGGCAAGATAGTAAATGGGTAAGGGGTATTTCATGACGAAGTTTAGGATCGTTTAACGATTTTGACTAGCTGGCTAATTGGTTGAATCTTTGTAAAACTTTTAGAATTTGCTATTTGTTACTTGATAGTTGATACCTACTTTATAATATTTTTAAATACTACATGAAATTCACAAACATTTTTTCATTGTAGTATTTATTTAATAAATAATAGTATGAACAAGTTTAATTTTTCGTTTCATTGTATTTCCGGAATAAACCGTAATTTTTATTATTTATAGAATACATACACACACACACACACACACACATACAGATTCATTGATGAGTGATGATAGAATACATTAAAGAATAACTTCGAATTACAGTACATAAATTAGGCTGTTTGCCTTAGTTTGCATAAACATACACGGGCGGTAAGAAACTCAAGTTTTAAGTACTTGTATTTTGTTGGAAAAATCATGCATTTTAGCAATTCACTTATGTAAATGCAATTGGTATTCAGCTGACTTCTGCCAGACACGCCTGGCTTAATTAAATTTGCTCCACCCAATTACTCGTGCCGCCTCAAGATAGCCTCCTGCTTAGACATGATTTCATACGCAGGCTGACAAAACCGACTCAGGTCAGAGATTACTAAATAGATGGACCTCGCATGCAATATTATAGGTTCTTACTCCAGTCTACGCTTCACTTATTGATTTCTTGTCCACTTAAGGTAACGATACGCGTTGATTTGCCATTATAATACTACGAAATTATTGTAAAACAAAAATATTGTTATATTTTCTTTAAAAAAAACGCTCGTTTTTTTGTAAAGGACGATCAATCTATACCACCTGCCCGGTGGTAAGTTGCAGCATATGGACGCTTACTTTTGTAAGCGTCCAGCGCGAAGAAGCTTCAAACGCAAAACTTTCGGGAACAGTAACTTATGGTGTTCCATAAGTTACTGTTCCCGAAAGTTTTGCGTTTGAAGCTTCTTCTTTATACATTTGTTATTGAAAAATTATCAATTATTTGTTAGTCCCCATGTACAACCCCAACATGTGACCCTCATTTAACCTGGATCCACCTTTAGATACATAATAATAAAGTACTTCACTTCATAGCCAATCGAAAGTTTCCCAAACTGCGTCGAAACACCTTCAGATTAATTTGAGATTACATTTATCGATCTTTATCGATATGTTCACATACACGTCAATAACATTGAGTGTTTTCACGATGATATTTTTTTTTATCTGTTACGTAGGCGCGCAAAGGATTTCATCTAAAACCGAAAGTCACTCAGGACACCCTTACAAAAATATTCACTGAGAAATACGCTCGTTTAGTTTAACAAAAAATGTTGTTCGGCTTTGAGCGTATTCTTTGTCAAAGGCTTGATTTTAATTACAAAACAAGTATTTTGTAGTTAATCGACTTAATGTGGTCACAATTTATTGCTAAGCTCTGAGCCGGTCAAAATTTTTGTTAACGTAAACAAATTATTATTCCTGTGCATCTTCTTTAAAACTCGAAAGCTGATGACTAAAATTACAAAAATCTTTGCAAAATTCCTGTTTTTCTACACAATTTAGGAAACCGTCGTTGTCAATCCCATGTACATGGTACAGTCAACCACAGATATTATTGTAATGACAGATGAGGAACAATGGACATATTCACATTTAGCATGGATGAAACAACACCCGTGATTAACTGTACGGTCAGTTATAAAAGTGATACATATTTTAGAATGTGTACAGTTTTCTAACATTGAAATCTGTACAACATGTCAAATATTAAAACTTTTATAAAAGACTTCGAGCACTCTTATGCAGCCTTGCCAAACTCATTATCTAGAACAGGTTACAACTGAGCATAATGCACTAGTAGATAGGTAACTAACACGGAAACAATACATTTAACATCATAGATCAACATACTAACAGGCAGTGTAAATGTTAATGAGCAGGATCTAATACGAACCCTTTAGTATTGCTTTTAACAATTGTAATAACAAAATAACCCGTAAATATACACGTGAGTAACAAATTTTTAAATGCCTCTGCATTTGAGGCATGTGCGCATGACAAATGCACCATAAAAAGTCACGAAAGTAAACAAGACATTTCATTGTGCCCAATTAAAGCATTTCGAAATTGTCAATAGAAATACATAACCTACATAATATGTTACTAATTAAGACAGAATATTAAAATATGATTCAATCAAGGAATACAATTACCAGTAACTGAAGCTAAAGAAGATAAAATAAATCTGACAAGTCTCAATGACGTTAAGACTGCTCTACCTATGGGCTCTACCTCGTAGTTTCTTTGCGAGACAAAATCTCGTTAAATTGATTGGCTTATAAGCATCTAAGTGATTTGCGCGTATCACGGTTAAATGGGATCATGTGATATCTAATCAGAATCTGATAATTTTATTCAAGTCAGAACACTACTGTAGTGTCATAAAAATCTAATCGTAATTTGAGAAATTTGATGGATCATTTAGTATAATAAATGTTATAGGTTACAGAAATTGTATTAGCAATTATGAAAATATTTCTTTTAGATTTATCAATTAGTAAATCTGCAAGGCATAAACATAAATTAGTTTATTAACCTGATGTTACATCACATCATCACGTTTACGTGATACTGACAGCAAAAAGACCCTAAGCTGTATCCTGTCTTTAAAAAAAAACAAGTGATCAGCAGTAATATGAAATCAAGATTCGGAGCAAGTCATATCTGATGCAGAATGTTCAAGTTTCTAAAACGAAATGTGCGTAACAATCAAGGTATTATGTCCCCTTCGTTTTCATTTTGTCGTAAGACTAGGTACATATAGAAGTGTTATATCTACAATGGTTTGTGCCTGAATACAAAAGGTTTAGTTACATGGTTTGCTCTCAATAAGCATTTCATTTAACAAAATAGCTGGTTAATTACAATCATTATTACGTTCATCACCATTTTGCTTTTAAAACAAGTTATTTACATATAAATAAAAGGCTTAATTGAGATGACTAGTTTAATTATAAATTCGTATTAAATCATGACTTAATAAGTTCAAGAGACATTGTTAAGATTTTCAACTGCCCCAGTAGTAAAATAAATACGCCTAAATATAAATGGTTTAAATATTACTAGCATATTTTATAAAATAATATATAAATCTACGCAGACTTCATCATATGACTATATAAATTGACGAAATCAAAAATTATCAACGTGATACTTATAGATAAGACTGAATTCGTTATATTATGCGGTGAACATAATAGATGAAAATATCAAATATTTTAACATGCTATTTACATTATTTAGTAATATACTAAATTATGTTTACTTTGACACCATTACGGACAGCACTCTACACCACAATGCAGTATTAAGCAAATATGTGTATAAGTGGACAAATATTTTCCCAATAAACTAATACATATAAAAAATTTAGATTTCGATTTGTTATTCCGTCCAAGTACAGTTTTTTCTTTAATATAATATCTTGTTATAATATATCGTGCTTAAAATCATGTTACATAATTATATTTGTCATCTGCAGTTGTGGCAAAGTGCATACTCCGTAAAATGCACGCATACAGAAACGTAGTCACACATAAATACAACTCACTTTAAGACAATATCTGTACGTAGTATAATTTACAAAGTATTTACAATGACTAATAATCGCAGCCGAAATATTTTCGATTTTTAAATTTTGTATATACTGGATTTAGCACAATTAATTGTCGAATCAATGTAATTGATTTTAGTTTGTAAGCGCTTCCACGCGCCATTGTATATTTTGCGAATCGCAAAAGCCATGAATGTTGCTTGTACCAAGTACCATAGTTCCAAGTAGACATCATGTCATGACTAAATCATCACATTCTTTAAAGTCCGCCTCTAATTTGTGGACAAAATCATAAATTAATGAAATTAAGTTAAAGGGCTGAGTCGGTAATTTGGTAATAAACTATAAACGAGTTTTTTACGCTGATTTACTCGTACATATTTTACTAGCGACTTAGCCCCTATTAGTGAATAAAGCTTACAAACAAAATTGTACGCTCTTAAAAATATTCGAATTTTAAGTTCAGAGGATAAGATACTATAGTTAGTTCATCATTGTGTTTACATGCACTTAAAGTGCAGATAAAAATGCAAGATGATTTTCAATTGCCTATTGACAAACGGATATAATTTTAGATGGACAGTATCTTTTAAAATGATTATGTTACTCATATTATAGGACTTTCTTTAAGGAAAAAGTTAAAGTTTTTTTTACATAATTTAACATTTTTGTGCAAATTTTTATATTTTACTCTTTAAAGAAAGTCCTTTAACTACCACGATAATTAGTTTCATTCGAATCGCCCAAAAATAACTGTCAAGTAATCATAATTATAATTCTCCATAAAAAATTAGAACAGATCTTGCACAAAAACGGAGTAAAATGAATATACAATATACAAATCTTTTATATGTATTAATAAAACATCCACTTGGGTAAACGTTACAACAAAACTTTTACAACAATATTTTTTTTATTTAAGTAATAATTACATAACAAAAAGTATTTTGATATAACATTTAATTAAGGAGTCCTAAACAAAGATGTTTACGAATATATCACTTAAACTATGTATCGAAAATGAAAGAAAGTCATTCATATACGAGTGGGCGCGGTTTGAGGGGAGATTCAAAGTCATCGGATATTTGGGGGGGGGGGGTCTATAGTATCGTTTTTTATTATGTAAAATGTTTAACTAAGCCGCTAGGTCCGTACTTTTCAAACTCGACACATGTAAACTGGAAACATGTAATAATGAATCAAATTACGCTACTTGGCACCATAAAGCCTGATTTACACATTCATTAGTTTAGTGACTGCATAAATAGGGTTGCTCTCTATTACTTAACCTCAACTGGATAACACAAAATATAATCCATTTTGATGCCTAGCCTCCTTACGTCAAATATATTGCTAAGATGAGGTTAAGACAAAAGAAGACGTAACGTCATGTTAACACTAATAATGGTTCACCCAAGTGGCTTTTCGTGTTCTTTTATCTAAAGGAACGAACAATAATAATATAAAACATACAAGGTGTACCACATCGCACAACATGCGAAATATTGCGAGTAACAGGAAGAAGAAATGGGAAAGTGTGTTCTTCCCCATTCAAAAAATGAACGTGTAAATTAGCCAATAAACTTTAGACGAACTGAATAGCTGCGACTCATAACTCGTTGTACTTGCATTGTATATCGGTAGGGTTGGGTCACTGTCATACGTGTCTTCAATCCGTGATTACGCTCTCGCGCGGATGCAGACGCGGGCGCAGGGCGGGGCGGGCAGGGCGGGCGGGTCAGCGGGTGCGGGGCGCGCGGGGCGGGACGGCGGCGGCGGGTGCGCCCGGGCCGCGCGCCGTCATACCCCGTCCAGCTGCCGCACGCGCACGTCCTGCGACGCGCACATGTCCGGTGCCAGCGGCAGACACGTGAAGTACGCGCACGCCGCGCACTCGTACGCCGGCGCCGCGTAGAACAACGCGACCAGCGCGCACAGCATCCCTCCCGCCGACACCATACACACCCACACTAGCACGATCTTCCTTCTCCTATCGTACGGACCGAACGTTATGAATGGAAGGAGAGCGTAAGAAAGTAGAAATCCAAATACAAATCCGAACACGTGCGCGAAGTTGTCGATCCAGGGTAGTAACCCGACGATGAACAACGCTATTACGAAGCATATTAGCTTCATCAGCGCTCTTCGAGGGTGTTTCAGCAGACGCCACGCACCGATGACCTCCACTATTAGACACGCTAGAAGACCGAAGTGTGACCCGGCAGGCCCCACCTATAATTAAAAGCATATTTTTACTCAATAGAACTTTCAGGTACGTACATTGAAGTAATTTTACGCCATAACCATATATTTATTATTTGAACAATATCCGCTTAAGAAAATAAAGTTGCTTACCTCTGCTCTGTACGGCTCGAAAATAGCCGACGCCATGTTCCCCGCTACCCCACTGCCTATATATATTATTCCTATCCTAACGGGCCCAGCCATCTTCTCCAGGTCCCTCATGAAAAGCCACTGCAGCGCTAAGGTGGCGGCCAGATGGAGGAGGCCAGCATGCACGAAGAGTGACGTCCACGCCCGGTACAGTTGGTCAGGACGACGTCTCTGCATGAATGGCAGCATCCCGCAGACATCATCGAGGCACGACACCTAGAAAATATCAATAATTCCTTGCTAGAATTCAGACCAAACATTAAAGAGAACCATGAAAGAAGAACGAGTAGAAAATGGCATTGTGCAAAACTGGTGCACCTCCCTTTTTCCTGCCTCTCAGTGCTGATGCGAAAGAAATTTACAGAACAGAAGAGAGAAATCTGCCAATCAGAAGCTCAGCGTTCCTTTCATAGCATCTAATATACATATTAGGTATATTCGATCTTCTGGAAATGGATTTAGTTACCAAGGCAGTCAGTATCGAAAAATTGTAGTACGGTAAACAACACATCACGGTTAACACTGGCAGTTCGATAATAGCACTTATGCCCCCGACATAAGAGCGGTACAAAGTCCAAAGTGTTACGTCTGTCGTGCTTTTGACTGTACAAAAGCCTCTAGAAAATCGAGACAGTTAATAAGCAGAAACCAGGAAGCAAAATGATCATAATATTTTCCTGACCGAAAGTGATTCTAGATGGAAAAAAAATGAGTCAGTACTAAATTTTTTTTGCAGTTAGCGATAGGCCTTAAATTATCATTAAGTGCCTACTTGAACTTTATCTTTCCTAGCGTGAGATAATGCGCCTCTTTATATCAAATACCTATGCTTTTGTCATTGACAAGACGTTTGGTACCTATAGCATTGATAAACTGTTTTTAAAGGAGAAAGCAGGAAGAAAAGATAATCCTGAGAGGTCAACAGAAATAAGTGTTTACGTGCTTTGTACAAGATTGGTATAGAGAGCTGAAGGAAATATTATTTTTGTAAAAATTTACGTCAGCTGAGATACTAGGTATTACTTACAACTAACCAATCTTCTTATAATAAAATGAATACAAGTATCTACAGGCGTAGCGCTGAGTAGATTCTTGCGGTAGCAATGCGGTGCGGGAGGGGTCATACTCGTATGACACGAAAGAATTGCTAGACTCACACTCACACATATCTCCATGTATCAGTGATGTTAGTTAGCATGTTTATGAATTACATGTAGGGCAACAAACCTTATCAGTCACTACAACTTCAAGCAAGAGCTGCTCAATATTTTCCTTCGCTAGTTAAATGCTCAAACCTGTGAACACAGCGACGCTTCTTCATGAAAGTAGCCCTTGACGAAGTCGCAATGTTCTCTCGTAGTGATCACACATTGCCCGTGGACTCCTATACAGCAGGGATGGCCGATGACCTCGCAAGCCATGTGCTCGGCGGCGTGGCCGGCGCGGCCGGCGGCGGCCGACCCGTCCAGCACAGACTTGCGGCAGATCGGCCATTTTGTGATGTCATCTGGCCACTCGTGAGGTGCTATAGAACGCGGCGCTTCACAGAATCTGGAAGATAGATTATTAAGGTGTGAGACTGCTCCATCTATACCAAAATGCACATGTCAGGCAGTCCTACATCATTTTCAGATTATCCATGCACGAGTATACATAATACGAGTATATGAGCTCGACGGCGTCTTGGCTGTATTATGCATGTCTCGTATATTATTTAATGTAATATCAAGAAATAAAACTCCTAGTTATCACCAACTTTGGTGCAATCAAAATTTTGCCGTTATATTGAAGCTGTAAACTGCTCTTTATAGCCTTATTCACAGGCTTGTCATATAGGACATAGGCAAGGGCGTCGCCAGCTTATGATTAAGGGGGCAATGGGGCAATATTATTTAGGAAAAAAGATATGAACGCCGAGAGCATGAAGCGTTACCACTTTGCGGCTAGCTACATTTGATCTCTAGGGGGGGGGGGCAGCTGCCCCCCCTGCCCCCCCTTGGGGACGCCCTTGGACATAGGGATAGTTCAATTATGAAAACTCAGTTGTTATCCACACTAGTTTTTTTTTTATATCCTCATTTGAGATTATTTTGTTTCATCGTAGGTAAACTAAGTGCGTATAAAGTTTATACGCACTTAGTTTACCTATACTATAAACGATAATAATAAAAGCGTGTTAACAAAACCATCTACGCGCTTGCGATACTATGAATCCAATTAGGGTTTTCTCATTCCAAATTAAGCAATTAGTCATAGTAAGAATTACTCATTTGAATATTTGTTTTGTTAATCGTAAGCCATGTAAAGTGGGCACTTCAACTATCTTAAAGAATTTATGACAGCCGAACTACTCTTATATCTTATCTGTTTTTAAAATATTAAATCATTTTACTCTAGATACTTCCGCAAAAATATTTATTGTAGGTAAATAGCATAGAACAAAAGCAGGCAATTTATCATTCTACTAAACATGAGTAGGTTATTAGGATGATGGTTTATTTCTAACCTAATACTTTTTCCACGTTAGGAAAACATTGATTACATACTATTTGGTCCTTAATACTGTAATTTACTTTGAATAGCTTAATAAACAACAACGTCACGTGTTGACACCTTTGATTAAATTACATTCACTTAAATGTTTGTACATTGTTAATAGTATCGATGAACATTCAATCGAAATATTTTATTTTTTTCTTTAACATGAATAATTTTTCACCTTTTACAAAAGGCAAATTGTGCAATAAATTATTATAGCAATGTTTAGTAACGCATTAATAATTTCCTGCAATGCCTGCAATTCAAGTTGCGCAGCAAACTGAGCTATTTTTTTATTGCAATGCTTGCATTGAGACGACGTAGACTTCCTATTGTCATTATATCTATTAATGTGATGATGACCCAAATACTACTAAGCTATAACACAAATACCGAGCACCAATGGCATCCTGAAGACGCTGGCTGGAAAACTTGACAGCACATTTTTAAAGCACTGCGTGCGGGTGATAATAGCATAGGAATAGCTATGCCTTCTTTGCTCGAGCGTAGTGTTTTATTGTTGTCATCGATGAATTGTAATTCAACGAGATGATTTTCGAAATGGAATAGTGAACCCATATAAGAGTATGTCATTTTAATTCCACATAGAAAAAGTTTGTACTAATAGCTTATGGATCTTAGTTATCCGAAATAAAGAATTATTATTATTATTATTTATTATAAGTATAATTATGATACTCACTTGGGATCCAATCCGCAAACTGACCCTGATATCCGTCCTCCGGGTCCAGATTCACCCGAAGACCACTTCTTCCATGTTGAAATTGTATTCTGGAACATTTTAATTAATACTTATTTTTTTTATAGTAGCCCAGTACATTGGCTCTCCTTAGCCTGATGGTAAGCTCCCCTTTTGCTTACCATCAGGCTAAGTAGACCCAAATTGCTACGACAACAAACGCAACACCGAGGCGTTCTATCCGTTGGCAGCGCAGTACTGGCCCGCAAGGTGCTTCTTCACGCTTCGTTAAAAGGAACCCATGTTATACATGGGAAGGGGGAAATACATGAGCCGGCAAAGAGTTCCATTTCTTTACGGTTCGACAAAGAAAGGAATCGTCGTACTTTTTTGTACGCGATGGAATACATTCCACGGTGAAGCGATGACAACTCTGACTATTTATATTTAGAATTGGTATATGTACAATAGTTACATTATATCCTACTTCTGAAAGTCAGAGTAACAAAGGTAAGTTGCCACAACATGCATCGCCTTGACCTTTTCAAGTTTGAAGGGCAAACCTGGGAAGTTAACAATAGTAACCTACTTATTTTAATTATACATACCTTAGGTATTAGTCCTCGTATCTGTTTGAGAGCGTGCACAAATTATAAAACCATTTAGATATGAATTTACACAATTTCACCAAACTTGTACTGTACATGTATAGAAAACAACGATTTACTCAGTAATTAAGTAGTAATTAGTTATAAATTAAGTAGGACTTTCCCAGAACTTAACTGGATAGTTACCCCCACAAATAAAATTAATCCGCCGCCATACTAGTTTTGGCTGTGTTCCGGAAATATTGACATGGGACTTGGAAGCCACTTGCAAGGCTACAGTGTGGCACATTGAGCATATGCTTCCTAATTAATTTTCCAGCAATAGAATGGGCCGCAGAGACCGCTTTACATCAGGTGGGCTGTGATGTGCCCGTTGGCTAACTAATGTACATAAAAAATGTTTTCTCATTATTTATGATCGATGCCCAAAATAAATAGGTACCTACTTTTAATAACGTCAATTCTGATGCCTGAATTCCTCATGCAAAACTACTTAAAATTGTATTTTATCAGATCAATGTAGGAAATGTACCTAATCTGATTGTTGTAAATTATCTTCAAACTGCCTATGCTTAGAAGACGGGGGGTAAAAAAAGGTAAGGTAAGAGCAAGATTGTATCGATTTGCATTTAATCACGGAACTCAAACTCAATGATATCTCAAGATTATATTTTGTGCTAGTACCACAGATAAAACGAGTATAATGCTGGTATCTAGATTTACGGAACTATCATTTCAAGGTTGTGTTTTGGTTTTAGTGACAAGTTGCGGTATCTTAAGATCATAATATTGCGTGTTAGTTGTGAAATTCAACGGATTAAAAACTACCTAATATGTTACGCAATTTTTTTTAAATAAAGGTGATTTTTATGCTACGAGCATTTGTTTTATCCGATGTTAAGTGTTAAACTAGTTAAACCTGGTTTTATATTTTGTCTTGATTTATATTTTTATGCTTTATGCAATGACGTTCAATTAAAAAACTAGACTCACAATCACGCTCAAATATTGTCCGAAGCAAAAGTCTGCCCATCCGACTATTTGGCAGAGTTTTCGTTTAGTGTATACAATGTTGTGTTAATGTCATCAGTGTGTCAAAGCCACTCGGACGTTTTTTGAGGAATTTTTCTTAGAGATTGGGTGTCTAGGTTTATATTGAACGTCATTGGCTTTATGTGACTTAAGCTGGCAAACGAACAAATTAGAGCAGGCTATTCCATTGAGGGTCACTTAACCATAATGCATCGCTCAATTTCGTACTAATTCCCACACTGTAAGGGTGCGTCCACATCTGGCGAATGGGCAGCTCGCGAGCAGTTTGCGAGCTGCCCGCGAGCTGCGCGCACTCAATTCCACTAATCCTCGAGCTTATGTGTTTGTGGCTAGATGCAAGGAACTCACTGAACAATCAGCCTTAGACGACTGCACACAGCCAGAGTCGTCGTTCCGTATGCAGCAGGCAGTGTCCCGCTCCCTCCTCGCGGAGGCTGCTATGGCTCTCGCTATCCTCACGTCCCTCCTCATGCAAGGCGCGAACTTCGCCCCCAAATGTATTAAATCTGCCGCTCGTGGACCCAGCCAGAAGGATGCCGGCTCCTCCCACTCCACCTGAAAAGGAACATAACGATTTAATATTTATCATATAGGTAGATACCATTATATCAAACTGAACATAAGCGCCTTGGAACGTGGATGCAAGTTAAGTAAAAAAGTTTAGCTGCCCATATTGAATGTTCTTTAGATTTTGTGGCTTTTTATATTGTCAGACTTGGTTTCTTTCGCATGTGTTTAACGGCGTCTTTGTTAATTATTTTGAAAATCCTTTTATAGGTACATTTTAATTTTTAATTTTAGATTGTATGTATCCCAGGATCAAAGCTACAGTATCTAATTTGGCCATCTAGGTACCCGATTCGATGACCTTGCAAATCTATTTTAAATACGTATTTCTGAGATTATGGCATGTGATTGATGAAAATATCAGATCCTACGTCAACCATATACAAAATCATAATATAAAAAAGAACTACGTATCAGAATTTGTCAACGCTGTGAGATTAACGCAAAACATGTAGGTAACAACAAAAGAACGCCGACGTTTGATAATCAACGACGTTCGACGTTTGTGTAAGATTCTTAATTTTTTACAACTTTTCAACTACGAGTAGGAATTGTAGACTCTATCCTGTTCTCTATTTGACCACATGACACTGGGTACGTTTTTCTGATACATCGCTGCGGTGCTAATCGTCTAGTTGGAGAAGAAATAGTTTAAATGTGGATAAAATGATAGAATGACACACTTTAAAAACTAAATGTAAATAAACCTTACTAAATCTAAACGAAACCTTTGCTAATATACTAAAGTACCTACTTAAAAAGTGTGTGTATGGTTTTTATATTACGATACAATTATTCAAGTTAAATTTTTCGAAAAAACCAATATTTACACGGAACTCATTAGGTACCTTTATTGCGTTATTTGTCAAACACTGGTGGCTTGGTTTGAACTCGGGTATTGCTGTGACATTTTTTATGATTACTTAGAAATCATATAAACAAGATGCTTATACATGCACTCATAGTCTCACTTGACATAAACTGAAGATGGTGACGTTGGTTAGATCAGGTCATCACGTGTGTTTTTATATATCTTTGTGGGCAAATAACCTTTACGACCTTTTTCATTGGACGTCACTTCACGAGGAAATGTCGCTTAATATTCTGTTTTACTAGGTTGCTCCAGTTTTAGCATTGCTCAGAGTATCTGAACCCCACAATGGAGATTGATTGCATTACAAATTGTTCAGTTAGCGACGTTAGAACCATAGTGATCCAAGTCACATTTTAAATTTTTTGAGAAAATGAGGGAAACGCGTTTGAACTTGTTCCTAAAATTGTCCTATTCCAAAGTGACCGATATGAGTTTGCTTATGAAAATTGCTATAATAAGCACTTGGATCAGTGTGGCATGAAAAATATGTATTTTTTGGGATGTTCATAACAAAATATCGACTTTGACAAAAATGTTACTTGGATCACTATGGTTCTAACATCGTCAGTTAAAGTGTGCCTGATGATAACCAAGTTTTACATACCTAGGTAATTGTTTTGCATAGGTACGCTCAATAAGTACCTAAACTGTTTGTTAAACGTGAAATTGCAAGAAATACCAAACAAAAGCAGTCCAAAATATAAACAAAGGAAACAGGTGAGTATTCGCTTGCTACGAAACAGTTCACTGGCCTTTATTGTAAAAACTGCGTCCCAAATTGTATTAGGCGGACTTACGAGTACTTCGGCATGGGTCGGATGACTGTCGGAAAAAATGTCGAATAGGAGCGCTGACCTAAGAAAACAAAGGCGGGGAATATAGGCACTAACTTTCGGCCTATATGTCTGAAATTCTTTAACCTTAGTATTTTCACTATTTTAAGGAGACAAAAAGCTTGGAGGTCGAAGGATATTTAACATCCGCCACTTTCATACATTTTTAGTTTTAATGTAACATTATTATTTTTTGGCTTAGGTTTAAGCAACCACCAGATATAATGAAATATAACGCCCAAAAAATCCTAAGTACTTACCAGAATTTAATCCCCATTTTATTATGAAATGATCACCAATAAACGTTAAGTCTGCTAACCTAAAAAACGTAAGTATCGTCAGAATAATCGCTGAGCTACCCAAAAAGGCCACGCGTGCACCAAATTTGTACTCGCATTGTATTTAAAAATTTCATCCAAATATGTTACATATTTATAACCTAATAAATTAAAGTAATGCGTACAAAAATCATTGTATACCCAAAAAATATAAATGAAGATCTAAAGATTTACCGATACTAAATACCATTTGACGATTGATAGTAAATAAACAAAATCTTTTTCTCTCTGCCCCGACCAAGTAAAATGGGTAGAATTCAGTTCTGGCACTCGCCGGCCGCTGCCGCGGCACGCTCGCTTCGCTCGCTCGGCTCGTGCGTTTAGTGGTCGCAGTTCTAACCTAACCTAACACAAATCTTATCAATCAATTTAATATACTTGGTTATATGAATACATTTTATGGCAAACGTAATGATAGGTATATTTGGGTAAGAGTGACACAAAACTTTGCTAGTTAAAATTTGGTGCACGCATGGCCTTTTTGGGTTACGAAAAGTTTTTGTAGTGCAGGAATGACTTAAATAGCCCGAAATATTTTGGTACAGGTTTCGTTTATTTGTACATATTATATTTATTTTGGATGAGGCGGTTTGGGAAACGATTGTGTTTTTTGGTGGTCATTTAATTTGTTCCCTTATTTTTTTTGTATAATACAACATGCAGCCTATCCATGTTTGATATTTGTGATCTATCATGTAAAGGATAGTTCACTAGAAAACATAATCTATTATTTGAAGTATATATTTTTCTTCTATGAGAAAACAGAATCCAACGAATAAACACAACAAGTTGACGATAAGCGCACTTGCCTTCATTGAATTGAAAGGAAATATAACAGAATAAACCGTTTACGTCCTTTTTGTACATCATTTTCTGAACAAAAGTTGATTGAAATATCCCAAATTAGTATGCTCTATTTAAGCAAAGGTCAATTTAAAAGTTATTCAAAGAAACTTCTGAGGGGTAGATTTGTAATGCTTAAAGTCGGGAAGTTTATAATTCATTCTAGAAACGTAAATTCAATTTGATAAAATGTCATGAATTCTTTTGTACATAAAATGAAGTTGTCTAACACTACACGGTGTAATGTTTGGAGAATTAAGCTTGTTGAAACATCATACAGGTTGGGTAGTATTTTATTTAACAGATAATGAAATACATAATATAAGAAATCTAGTATTAATTATATAATGTTTTTCATTATCTTTGCAAATTTGCAATATCATTCCAAAAACACAATGATATTGTGTAGTACATTCAATTCATAGTTTTACACTTACCTAGGTGATTCTTTTATTAAATTAAAATTGTCATTTAACAAAAGGATATAGTTAGAATATATAATGCTTTTCGAAAATTTATGAGAATACAAGAACCACACAGTCATAATTACGAAATTTTACTCAACCCTCTAAAATTGTTTCTGGACCTGATTTTTCGCACGATACTTTAGTTAGAGAGTGAAACATCGGGAAACTCTCAATTAGCCTACTGGCCGTAAAGAAGGCATGCATAAACCATCCATGACGTCATTTTTAATGACATTCACATACATTCAACAGCTAACTCCGAGTTTATTTATACTCAAACAAAGGATCTAGTCTCCGTCATAAATCCGCCAAGTAAATATTGTGCATTGTCTCCGAAGCGCTTTCTCAGACATTAAATCTGGGGGCGTGTTTTGTCTAAAAGCTTTCCCTCATTTAACCTTGTTACGGCAAGTTGTGTACAAAAGAAACGGAATTTACGTTGACGCGCGTCATGACGCTCCAAGGCGTTGTAGTGTTGTATTTAATTTTTTATTAGCTTAATAGCTTTGGGTTGATGCCACTCTCCGCAGGGATAGCGGTCCCAATGGGATGAATCTACTAATTACGTCATTTGGATAGTATTAATAATCTATTGATAGAGATAAGCAGTTTTGGGTTTTCATCAAATACAACATCCTCATATTTATAAATTCTATACGTTTGGAGTCAAGAATATAATTATTTGGATAAAATAAAAATCTGCTCAACGTTTCTAAGAAAACCCTAAAAATAAATATTTATGGCCGAAAACACGCAAGAATTATCCATTCGTGTGTAAGAAAAGTACGCATATCATTTGCCAATGTCTTGGAAAGAATTTCGCGTAATGTTTTAGAGTTCCCTTTAACAAAAGGCCGGATTTCATTTTCTACCTCCCTTTCATAAAACATATTGTTCCCATTTTTATATTCACCACAGATCTATAGAAACCTATGAAATGAGGGTAATGTAGCTAAAATTAAATGTCTTGTAGGTAAAGCCTAGTAATAATACAAATATGAGAATTAGCGAGAATAGATGGATGAATATTTGTTATTCTTTTACCCAAACATTACATCGGGTCGTCGTTAACCTTTTCAACGCCAATGTCTGATATATCAGACAAACCATTTTCGTGCCCACCACGCCAATGTCTGATATATCAGACAAAAAAACATGATCAAGAAACGTTGTATTTTTACTTGCCTGAATGAGTTGAGTATAACCTAATAATTTTTTGGAATTTTTTTTTAATGGTCGTGGCGTGTGGAGCACCATTTTCGGAAAAAAGCGTGGCGGGGAAAGGGTTAAACATATAGGACGTACGAGTAGCTCATAGATCAAATATAATAACATGATAATACTTACTATTTTACAAATGCAAAATTTACTCTTTCTTACTGTCAGTATGTCATCTTTTGAGCCCTTTTTTTTCGGATGAGAATGCGTTTATGAACAATAATGCAAACTTCATTTAAGGTGAAATTAGGATGACGCTGTTCATAAATATACTTAGGTTCATTCTTATAAACAAACAAATCATACACACATAGCATATTGCATAGATTATGTGAATCATGATTCACATTGAACAATTAAAGAAAAAATGCAACATTATTTTATGACTTTATGATGTAAGTACCTACTGTTACCACATAAAATGACCGCCTCCGTGGAACAGTGGCTAAGCCGCTCGGGTATAAAACCCGGAGGTCGTGGGTTCGATTTCCGCCATGGGTTTGGTTGGTGGAAGGGCTTTTTCAGAGTCCGACTGGCTAGCTACCCTCCCCACAGGTGGAATCTGCCGCCATAACAGCTCTGGCCGTGTTCCGTCAGTATTAATGTGGGAGCCAGTACACTTGTAATCAAAGGCTCGAAGATCAGATGAGCCTACAGTCTGGCAGCACATTGAGCGACGCTTCCTGGTGAAGTGTCCCTCAATGGAATAGGCCGCAGTGACCGCTTACCATCAGGTGGGCTGCGTGTCTGTCTGCCAACTGACTTAGTATAAAAAAAAAACAGTGCAAGTCATGTGCAAAAGGATTCCTTACCTGCTGTAGACTCAGACTCTTGACGAGCACTTGTCCGGAATGCGTGTGCCGTCCAAACCCCACAGGCCCGAACCCGTAGCACAGCAGTGAGAGCAGAAGCACCAGTGTCTGCGCCGTGCTGACCCACCACGTGAAGAACGGCCGGTAGTCGGTCAGTTCGTCTTCCTGATGCGAGACTGATCTGCGCAGTGATTCCTTACCTGCTGTAAACTCAGGCTCTTGACGAGCACTTGTCCGGAATGCGTGTGCCGTCCAAACCCCACAGGCCTGAACCCATAGCACGGCAGTGAGAGCAACAGTACTAGCGTCTGCGCCGTGCTAACCAACCAGGTGAAGAATGGCCGGTAGTCGGTCAGTTCGTGTTACTGATGCGAGACTGATCTGCGCAGTGATTCCTTACCTGCTGTAAACTCAGGCTCTTGACGAGCACTTGTCCGGAATGCGTGTGCCGTCCAAACCCCACAGGCCCGAACCCGTAGCACAGCAGTGAGAGCAGAAGCACCAGTGTCTGCGCCGTGCTGACCCACCACGTGAAGAACGGCCGGTAGTCGGTCAGTTCGTCTTCCTGATGCGAGACTGATCTGCGCAGTGATTCCTTACCTGCTGTAAACTCAGCCTCTTGACGAGCACTTGTCCGGAATGCGTGTGCCGTCCAAACCCCACAGGCCTGAACCCATAGCACGGCAGTGAGAGCAACAGTACTAGCGTCTGCGCCGTGCTAACCAACCAGGTGAAGAATGGCCGGTAGTCGGTCAGTTCGTGTTACTGATGCGAGACTGATCTGCGCAGTGATTCCTTACCTGCTGTAAACTCAGGCTCTTGACGAGCACTTGACCGGAATGCGTGTGTCGTCCAAACCCCACAGGCCCGAACCCGTAGCACAGCAGTGAGAGCAGAAGCACCAGTGTCTGCGCCGTGCTGACCCACCACGTGAAGAACGGCCGGTAGTCGGTCAGCTCGTCCAGCTGTCGGACCACGTCTTCTTGGTGTGTAACTGATCTGCGCAGTGATTGCCTGGAATTGGAGAGGAGTTGGGTTATTTTGATGATATCGTAATATAGAATTAGTCTCTCATAAGCTTGGTCTCATTTTTTGGTTGGTAGTAGAGCTTTTTCAGAGTCCAACTGGGTAGCTACCACCCACAGGTGAAATCTGCCGCCATGACAGCTTTGGCTGTGTTCTGGCAGAGTACACTTTAAATCAAAGGCTCGAAGATCAGATGAGCGACGCTTCCTGCTGAAGTGTCCCTAAATGGAATAGGTCGCAGTTGCCGCTTACCATCAGGTGGGCTACGTGTCTGTCTGCCAACTGATATAATATAAAAAAATAAGCTAGTAAGTTATTGCAACGATTTTATTGCAATAATAGATTGATTGATAAGGTAAGGATAAGGAGTACATAAACAGAGTGTTTGATAAAAGAGTGAATGCGTCCTTTGTTTGTATAAATAAGTTAATATTATGTATAGTACAAGTTAGTGTTTGCCGTCTCTATAGTTTTGCATAAACTAAATTGATCCTGAAAACTAAAGACAGCATAGTCAAAGAAATATTTTGGCACTTGACATTTCTATGTAGATTGTTGCTTGCGCTTTTAAAGTTTTAATTTAATTCTTTAAGTCTGTGTTCTGTAAACTAGATTGAAAAAGCTGAAAAAAACAGACGTGTTTTAAGTTTATATACTGTAAGTTAACCTCTCACTTTGTAACTCAATCTTATGAAAATCTAATTTCATGTCGTGTAGTTACATAAACAACTACCAACTACGAACTACGTACAATACCTATTGACAATTTTGATGTAAACGAACCGAGCAAAGATTTAATTACTGACAACCTAATAATTCAAAATTAGTCTGAACTGATCCTTTCATCTAAATCTAAATACAATTCGACGTGGCTTTATCCGATGAAACGATTTAATGTATAGATCAACACGTCAAATTTACATCGTTAACAAAGTAACATTTACCAAAATATACTTAAAGCGGCCATGGGAATTGAGTTTATCCGATGAAAATCAGCAAATAACGCGCCCATAAATAATGTTCGCGTCACATCCACGGGGTATTAATTCAAAAACCCATTAAAGCAACTTTTAAATGGGAGGTATTCACGTAAACGCTGTGATATATTACGAGTTGGGGTAAAATATCGCCGGATTGTGTTGTTACTTGCGTTATTTTTAAACCAGGTGTCACCTTAAGCAAGATTCATTACAATTGCCTCTAACCCATGCTTCGGGTAATTTATGCAAGGAGTTATAATAGATGCATTATTGTTTGATTACAGAGGAACTAACAAAAGAAAAATAAAGGGAGACCCCTTCACAACCCCGGCAATAAAAGGTAAATGAAGCTAGGCGTATTTCGAAAAGGTTGCACGAGTGTATACGTTCACAAGTTTTTTTTCATAATTATAATGAAAAAATATAACAATACAAATTCCATGATAAACATTATACCAAACTTAATCTTTATAGTGACTCAGAGTCAGTAGGTACTCAGCCGTGAAACAAACGGTACCTTTTCGTCTAATCTTAAAACGTTAATTGGTCCTGAATGTCTGAAAAAAATCTAAATATCTATTAAATTATCTCATACTCAATCCGTGGAAAGCCGCCCATAAAAAAACTTTTCTAACAATACATACTTCTTCGAACAGAGTGACCAGCCCATTAACGCTTAAAATTATCCGAACAAAATACTTCACCGTTGATATTATATACATCCGATGGCAAAAATAAGAAATCATTTCTCGCTTCACCGAAATTCGTTGAATTTCACGTACCATTCTAGAAGTAAAACGTATGGTTTATTCCTGAAAATGGAGGAATATTTAATGTGATCGCAAAATCGTGTATTAATAATATTGTAACGGTAAGCGTACGCCAGAGATCCCGTCATTATTACCAGGCCTTGGCCGTAATGTGGTAGAGGCTTTATTCAGAGGCTAGAGAAATAGCGATTTCAGTAGATCTCAGAAGTAAATGTGTGCGGTGTCAATTTAAGGTCAGTTTCACTACTAACGACTAAAAATTTATTTGTTAGTTATCTAATACCGTTTTTGTAAAATTAAAAAAATGTAAGTTTGTATCCATATTGATAAAAAGTATTAATTCAAGTATGTTAAACAGTTCAGCCACTACCTTATGGTATTTACATTAGCTAAGTTTGGGTTTTTTGCACTAAACATATTTCATAACATGCCAAAGTATCGCTTTCCTAGAAATCCAAATTAGTTGCAAGTCAAATAATTTAGATTTTATGCTTGAAAATGTGTTTGTACTACAATCGTAGTAACGTATCACACATTCAGATGTAAAGCATTTTGGTAAATAATTTAGAACGTGTCACTGGCTTAAAACATCTACGAGTATATTTTATCTAACAATCAGTACAAAATTTATTCGATATACTATTTCCTACTCGATGGATTCCAAGTGATGGACACAAAAGACGTGGAAGGCCCAGATGGCGAGATGTTATCAAAGTCTTTACTACCGAGTGGCCAGAGATGGCGCAGTGCATCCCTGCACTTCCTGCCTTCCTGCCTGCCATAGCTCCCGCTATGGCAGGCTGAAGGGGAGACCTTTGCCCAGCAGTGGGTTTTAAATTGTTGACAAAAAAAGGAAAAAATTCAGTTTCCGCCCATTTCATAGCTCCCCAACATGATCTTATACATACAGGCAACCCCTAACGACCTGTCACAGTTTCACCTAAGCGTGATACATGGCCTCCCTTAGTAGGTACTCTAATTCTCTTTAATTCGAAGCACCCGTAAAACCTAGCTTAAACGATATTACTAAAAAGTCTAAAAACCCTTGTTTTAATCTTCTAAATTACCAAACGTTTTTCAAGTAAATATATTTACTTACATATTTAGTTTAGTTTATTACTTGTTCTTCTTTAATAAAGCTATATTACACGAACAGAAAAATTGGTTAACCTAATGGCATGATGAATAATCTAAGTATTACTAACTATAGGTATAGAGCAAATAAATGAATATTATATTAGAGTATTGTTAAATAATTAAAAATTATAGTTGTGTCTAAGAAATAGGCTATGGGTTTGCGGAAAAAAAAATATTTGGACTGTATTTAGTTATTTTCTTATTAGCACCCTGACTCTCTGACTTAGACGAAGTCTGTAGCAACGAAATAGTTGCTTTTTCCTTTATAAGAATACCCTAACCAATACCAATCACTAAAACGATACGTATTCTCACATCACCATTCAATATATTTAAAAAAGACCACTGGCAATAGCAACCTTGCCGACCATATCTACCACCAAGTTTTGTACCATCCAACGACCAATTAAGTCCATCAACTGGCTAAAACCAATGAACTCAAAACTCTCTTTTGTTACACTTGGCAAATCTTCGAGTAATCTCATTTTGGCAGATGATTAAAAGTTATTAAACTGAGTTTACTGTTTACTCCCCTATTGTCTAACCAAATGAAGAGATCAAGTGAAGTTACAAGAACTCATTTACATTAATCAACTCGATATATTCTAAAACTATCTACCAATTAAATTCTCTCTAATTGTCTCTAAAGGACTAAGTAATATAATTAATTCTGTTAGATATATTCATCTCAGGCAAAATATATTATGTACAATATTAAAATTTATTGAGAAAGTAGTACTGCTATCTTGAAAGCTTTATAATGTAAACGAGCTGATTATTCTTGTAGAAGAAAGCAAAAATATCACAAATTTTACACTACCTTTTGTTAACCGACTTCAAAAAAGGAGGAGGTTATATGTTCGACTGTATGTATTTTTTTTTTTTTTTTTTTTTTTTTTTTTATGTATGTCCGTCGATTTCTCCGTCAATTGTGGACCGATTTAAATAATTCTTTTTTTATTTGAAAGTGCATAGTTCAGAGGTGGTCCCATT
This sequence comes from Mecyna flavalis, assembly GCA_949319885.1. Classification (NCBI taxonomy): domain Eukaryota; kingdom Metazoa; phylum Arthropoda; class Insecta; order Lepidoptera; family Crambidae; genus Mecyna; species Mecyna flavalis. Next base: position 6,876,969 of record OX439435.1, on the reverse strand, counting down.
GTCACCATGTCAGGATCTGATAATGGGATCCCGGAAAAATCAAGGGAAAACCTCAAATTTTATAGGCTGCGCCTACGCGTTACTTGTTTTTTCTGAAGCCATTCAAGTTTTTGCGTCCGATAGACATCATTTTATGTTGATGAGCTGATGATGGAAGGTACAACTCCTTAACGGTTAGGAGTTAGGGGATAATTCTTTCAGTATTGTAGGAATATGTGGACCGTTAGTTGTATTTTATGTACTTTTGCAGCTAAGGTGATGATGGAAAGTACAACTCCTTAACGGTTAGGAGTTAGGGGATAATTCTTTCAGTGTTGTAGGAATATGTGGAACGTTAGTTGTATTTCATGTACTTTTGCAGCTAAGCTGATGATTACCCGGGGATGGGCTGGTCACTAGCCAATAAGGTTAGCACCGGCTCGTCCTAATCGGGTGTGAAGGAGAAACCGGGGGAGTGTAGTGGGTAGCGGACGCTTCGGTCTCGAGTCCCACACACGGCCGCGGGTCTAGCTAGCCTGCGGTTATGGTGCATAAACGCATTCTCCTCCTACCCATGGTGCTGAACACTTAATGAATACCTAATATTATTATCAAATAATACAATTCTACTCGTATTTTCGCTATCATTATTATGAAAGAGTTTTACTCACTACCTACGTGTTATTCACACTAAAAATAGAAAAATAAACAAACTTTTTTTAAAAAAAATTAAACCGACTTCAAAAAAAAAGAAACAAAAAAACTACATAAAAAACTGAAAAGCAAAAAATAATTTTAATAAGACATTCATCAAATGCGCTTATTGTCTAAGCCTATTAATTAAATTGTATTTTACGTGCTAGGTAGGTACCTACTAATCTGTTTGAAGTCGGTGCCAAGCCAAAGGTAATCAAAAATGATATATAATAATAATGTATTATAAAGGGTTACTTATTAATCCGCGGACGTAGGTACGTAATCTGGGTACCTACTATTTGGCTTGGCACCGACTTCAAACAGATTAGTAGGTACCTACCTAGCACGTAAAATACAATTTAATTAATAGGCTTAGACAATAAGCGCATTTGATGAATGTCTTATTAAAATTATTTTTTGCTTTTCAGTTTTTTCTGTTATTATCCTATTTATATAATAATAAGTGCTGCGCAAGGATCCTCTTATTACAAAACTTTTCAGTAAATCCGTTACAATACGAGTATATCGATCGCCTTCGTGGAACAATGAGCGATGTTTCCTGGTCAATATCCCTAAATGCTTATCTGCCTACTAAAGTGATATAAGAAAAGCAATAAGAACGCTTTTGCCTAAGTAGTTTGACAAGATAATTTGTCATGTTATGTATAAAACAATGGGTATCACATACAACAGTATACATTCTTCGAGAAGGTTGAGAAAATCAATACAGAATCGTTGACCTGACCGCGATGTGGCAACTGTTCGGTCACATGTTTTCCTCATTATGTTTTCATCGACAAATGCAACTATAGGGCAAAATGAGAAATGTTTCCAGGGAGTGAAAGTAAGATAATTATTATGTCTTCCTAGGTAATTCTTAACAATCAACTACGCAGGATAAATTATACAGTACACAAGTGAGTGCGCATATATGCACTGGCACTGCCTATTCCGTCACTCTCTTAACACGATGTGACAGCAGTGTGATACGTTTGGAGAAAGATCACGCGTAGAAAAAAACGGCTCTACGTGCTTGCTATTTTACATTGACAATATCCAGATTTTGGACTATGAAAGACTCTTCTGACAAGTTTACAAGAAAGAACAAATTGTAACAAGTTTTTGGCCTCATGTGTTTAAACCCATGTTCCTGACAAGGCCTCCTATGACGGAGGTATTAAAAAAACTACTTCAATTATGGAGATCAGCTGGGAGGCTTTTGTACAGCAGTGTATAGCTGATTTATTATGATAGTGATAAGAATACCCCGTCTAAATAAAGAAGGCATAATTTCCGCATAGGTGGCTACTCACCCAAATCAAACTCACCCGAATATTTAGATTTTATTTTTCTTGCTACAGTATTCACCAAAATGTATATATTTTTATTTTGGTAAATCAAACAAAACACTATAAAAGTAAACGTAAATTGGTTAGGTTTGGTTAGAACTGTGACCAATAAAAAAAATAAAAACGCGGTTGAGTTGATTTGGGTGAGTAGCCACCTAAGCCTTCCATGACAAAAATATTATAAAAGTTAAATGTAGCCAAGTGTGTTCCTACATTTTTTAACAAGCATTATGAAGACTAAAAATCCTAACAAGATCCTAATTTCAGGACTACAACTTAATTATTTTTTTATGTTAAGTTTCATAGCAGAATATGTATGCTTTCGTCTTCTTATGTGAGCAAAATTATAATTGGCAATTAAGAAGATAATTGCTTCCATTTAGGTACGAGTACGTTTACTACCACGTCATTTCTTGAATACTATTAATTTTGAGCCATACACAATGTTTACTATATCCAAAATATGTATTAAAATTAATGTATGTTTAAATTACAGAAATATTATGCTACCTTGCGGAGTCATTTACTTAATATAGCGCTGCGTTGTTACGTTATATTTTTTTAATATAATACACTTTTTTAATATAATACACACATTGACATCTTTTGGTTGTATGTTTGATACATCATCTTGCTGTCTCCCTTTCTTTGATCCCTTCACTTCAGAAGCCACACTGTTCCTGAACATTCAATCTACGTAACTAAGCATGCGCCCTATCAGGTACGCAGAAACAATATCTCACCTGAAGAATCTCCCAACAACGCCCATACCGAACTGCCTCCGATTCGAGTTGTCCGCCAAAGGTTCAAGCATGGGTGTGTGGATCCGCGCTCCACCAGCCCCCCACGAGACACTTCTCTCGGGCCTTCGGTACTCCACTCCACTCGATCCGATTGGTGACCGAGCTCTGGAAAGATAAACACTCTATATAGTTCCAAAGTCCAAGTCTAAGATTCAAAAGGGAATGGCAAATGTTCTTCTAGTGATAGCAAAAGTTGTGAAGCAATAATTTCAGTGTACGTTCCGAAAATGCAGTGAGATTTTTTTTAATTATCGGAGGGTAGTTTATGCTTCTCAAGGCGGGAGTTTTACATAACATCCTCGTCTTCCAAGGATCCTTGAAATGTTAACTTTTAGACTGGTATTCAGAAGTACTTAAAGCTACCATTTTGTCACTTTTGGTTACTACATCAAATATAAAATATATTGAGTGCTGTTTTAATACTTATTCCTTTTTATTACTTAAACTAGCCGTCCGCCCGCGGGTTCACCCGCGCGCAATTTCTTTTTTTAAATATCACATTTCCGGGATGAAAAGTACCCTATGTTCACCGGGGATAGTGTAGCTATCCAACAGTGAAAGAATTATTCAAATCGGTTCAGTAGTTTCGGAGCCTATTCAATTCAAACAAACAAACATACATACAAACAAACAAACAAACAATCAAATCTTTCCTCTTTATAATATTAGTATAGATAAACAAACGTAATGCCCTCCAGTGGTTGGACTGAGTGGGGATCGAACCCACAACTTCTGTTGTACCAGGCGACTTCCTAACCATTACACTAAATGAGTTGTCGGCATAAAGACAGGTTGATGAAAATAAAAAAATGTTTTGGCCAACGCCTATCTCAGAAAGTATTGATTATTGCAAACAGTCCACGAAATACAATGGCATCTAATTCCGCAGTCAAGTTATCTGACACAGATATCAGTCTACCCAGATCTATTTGACATGGGTCTGCGAGATCGGAGATTTAATCTCTGGCCCGTTTAACGCGTTACATGCACTTCGAATATACTGTTAGTTAGTTACCATTGATATATTATTACTTTCAGTATCTCGCTAAGTCAATTTGAAAGTGTCACCTCAGTTGAAGGACAGGCACGCAGCCGACTCAAAAGTAAACAGTCACTACGGCCTATTTCATGAGTGATACTTTACGAGAAATATGCTCCTATAATTTTAGAAATATCAGATGATGACTTAAAATCATTAGAATTAAAAAAAAATGTGTTAAATGTAGTTTTCATACCGTCTTTCTTGATGTTTAAATGTATAGTCAAATTGCAGTTCTAGCCATTTAGTTGATAAACCAATTACTTTTCATTACAAGATCATACCTTTTCTTGGTCTATTGATAAATTTTACCTGCTTACTAAAAGTGATATTACGTGAGGCGTCTGAATGCATAACGACCACTTAGACAAATCACTCCAGACGTATTATCTACAAATTATATTTTCTACGAGTAATTATATCTACATGCAGCAACACCATACTTCCTATTTAGTTAAGGAGTAGCGTGTGCATCTAATACACTAACTCCGTTTGGTGGATGTGATTATAAATTAGAAGCTAATTAATCTGTCAAGTCAGCGCAACATGAGGTTGTAATGAGAGCTCGGCTGAAGCACGAATTATTAGCTAAACTTTGCCTCCGCTTAACTTCCTTCACTGTAACTTACTTAGAACCTCTCCACGTCTCCACAGCTTATTATGAATTTTCTGTTCCCAATTTAGTTCAGGCTTGTCGACAGTTACTGGGATTAAGCATGAGTGAAAAACATAAAGTAGTTTAAGGAAAACTTAAATCTGAGAGACTGCCGAGTGTGAGTTTTAATTGGATAGATGGTGTCTTATGCGGCAGATTTCAGAAGAATACGTTTATATTTTTCACCTTTTTTTATCGGACGAGCACAGAAAAAAGTAGATGTCGGCCATTCCCACCGATACACGCCAATGAATAGTACATATAAGATCATATCCTAACCTATTAAGGTCCCATCGACAGGGAAAGGCGTCAAAAATTATGGGGATGAAGATTACTTGCAATTATTCAATCTAAATTCGTATTGCGAATAAAATAAACACTTATGAAACCGAAATGACATGAAAACATTTACATTAGTTTATATTTACTTACTAAGATACTTTTGGCTATTCGACTCATACTAAAAATTAATAATCGTACAACCAAAACATACTTAAACCATTAGATCTAATTTTATCATAGATTAGATTAAAAGATGTTACAAATCAAGTTATACATAAAGTAATAAATATACGCCTTATACTTCAAGCTCTGCATGTAATTTACGAACCCCTTTCACCTTGTAAATCTACGTACAGATAACTTTTAATTGAGTTTCTAATGGCAACTAATCGCGAGGGGAGAGCTCTAGACCCAGTTAATCTTGTCACGAATGCTTTAAACGACTGCGGTTCAAGAAGCTGTGTTATATAGGTCTGATACTGCTGCTTTAACCCTTTTATTTCACTTTTACATTGACTTCCGAATGTTACCAGTCTCTAAAGAAACGAAAGGGTATGGATTTTTTTAATGGAAGATGTGTCTCGCAATGGAATAGGCCGCAGTGACCGCTAACCATCAGGTGGGCTGCGTGCCTGTCTGCCAACTGACGTGGAACAAAAAAAACAACGACTATATTTTGATACACTTGATGGAAAGTAAACAATAATGCCTTTGGAAACCTGCGACTCGGATCTTAAATGCCTTGCCAGCTTTAAGAAAAAAATATGTGGATTGCTTCTTTGGCACTCTCATTCATAGCTGAGAAACTGCTCATACTATAGTCTTTTGTGAAGGGGTGGCATTTCTCAAGTCAAGCCAGCCATTTCAACGAATCCATAGACTATAGACTAGATACGTTTTCATCGAATAATAATAGAGAAAAATAATTACATTGGTTTAAATTGCTACAGATCAGCATCTACACATTACAGCTGCAAACATCTTCATTTATCAAAGAGGTTATACAATAGCTAGTTATGCAGCATGGAATAAAAAGAAAGCCCGTGATTATTAATCAACCTCGGGTATGAGTGAGTGCATAGTTATATATGACACATTGAACTAACGCTGCGCATGCAATCCGGACGAGATAAGTGGCGTATGAAATGTAAGAGGAACACGGACGTATCCAATATCCAACGTAATTGCTTTCCTCGTGCTGCCTCCAAGAGCCTTGACGTTTCCTACTTTAAACTGTTTGTGTTTACTTGCACTTAAATATCTTGGCTTGTTTCATCATTTCAGTGAATACTTCTTCCGACTGCAATCTTGTGTTATATGCAGTCACAACACAAGATATTGCATACGAATGTAAACGAAGTCATTCAACTTTATCGCGTTCGTGAATTTAAACAATAAATTCTCCGATATTATTATTATTACATTGCACGTGACTAACTAGATTAGACAGCAAGGAACTCATCATTTAGAATTGTGTTAGTACCTGGTAGGTTTAAACATGCAGCTTATACGCTCTCGACTGTACGTAAGTACATTTTCTGTGGAAACATCCAATTACAACATTGTTATATGTACATATGTTTAAATAATAAGATTTTATCTGAACAAGACAGATGCAGCCTTTATAAACATTATTGTCTTTTCATAATCAAATCTCGCAAATAAAAAGGTGCTGATGCGCTAGCCTGCGGTTATTGTTCCTAAATAATACATTCTCCTCCAAATTAAAAGGCTAAACCACCGCTGTATCTTCGCCTTCTCGCAGCCGCTTACGACAAAAGAAGGTCAGACAACCGCCTTCTTCCGCCCCTTTCCAAATCCTTTCACTAAAGTACCTTAAAAAATCATTCGACCCACTGGCAGCTATTTAAAACAAAAGAAGATCAAACAGCCGTCTTCTCCTGTCCGTCCCTATCTAAATGGCTTCACTTAGGTAACCGTATAAAATCGCTCTATAATTGCCTTACCCCTTAGGTCCATCACCTGGTCGGTCTCGTCGTGGTGCTGCAAGAACGGCGCGCTCGAAGCCAGTGAGAAGAACGCATCATACAAATCCGCTCCTTCTCCCTCCCCCCCTCACTCAAGTGACCTTAAGGAAATTGCTCGATAATTGCCTTACCCCTTAGGTCCATCGGTCTGGTCGGTATCATCATGGTGCTGTGTGAGCGGCGCGCTCGACGCCGGTGAGAAGAACGCGTCGTCGAAATCCGCATCCTCCTGTGGCGTGGTCGCCGTGCCGCGGAATGACCGCGACCACTGAGCCGACTTCGATTGCCGCGATCTCCTTGTCACCGCCTGTGAAGGAATAACCTTGGATTAGTTTATGAAATGAAATAATCTATTGAGATGAAGTGACGCAAGAAACAGGTTGCCTTAAAAGAATATTATAAACTAGCCTTCCGCCCGCGGTTTCACCCGCGCATAATTTCTTTTTTCAAATATCCCCCTGTTCAGGCCTTGAGTCCTGAGCTAAGTTTAAGACAATACAACAGGAAGGATAATTGTTGCGGCCACGAAAGTATAAGGCGTTAACGCGTCTAGTGAGAAGGAACCCAATGACAAATCACTTGCACATCGACCGCCGCGATCCATACATCTCAAATTGTAACATTTTTTATCTATTCTAAATAAGTACTATTTCAAACTATTTTTGGGTTTTATTTGGCTCCGAGTGTCAGGCGAAGACATAAATTGGTGGCCCATGAGGGGAGCTACAAAAGAACAAGAAAAAATTCAGAAAATTTCAACGCGGTCGCGGTCGAGTCATCGGGCGGTGGAACAAAAAAGGCGCTGAAGACGAATCATCGTATCAAAGACGGGCAGTGAAGCAGCTAAAGCTACACACCATCAACGAAATTTACGAGATAAGTGCCCTAAATATCCCAAAACCATTTCTTTCCACGTCCATTCTCATAACCATACCACCATATCCATTACCATTTTTTCCGTCTTTCTATTTGTATAGCCAATACTTGTTGCAGGTAATAGTCGCATTTAACAGTCTCATTAATCAATAAACATAGTAATTAGCATAATAATTTACATCAAATAATTGAATTAAGCCATAAAATCATAGTGCGTTTTAGTGAAAAAATTCTACCCTCGATAAAAAATATTTTCGTATTACATTGAATCTTTCTAAATTGATTTTAAATTTCATTAATTATCGTTAAAAACATTAAATTAACTTGGCTTATAATAAATTAATTGCAATTTAATCAAATTTAAGCCGAGTTTGGTGGCCCATTAGCAAGTTATTTTACGGAAATTATTTTTTCGTATTCTCATTTACCGGCCGAACATTCCAGGGAATCCTCGGCTACTCAAGGCCAGCCTGCCTCCCGTGCTGCTTGGTTGCTGGTGCGGTCGTGTGCGTGCACCGTGCGGTCGGGCCTGCTGCCTGCAGCAGATATCAACGAGGCGAGGGGCGTGAGATATTTTTAATTACTTTTTGCCTTCTATATATTGGTTCGCGACGTAGTTAAATAATTTGCGTAATATCTTTAAATTATAATTTTATTAATTTCATAACTTTAATAAAATTTTAATAGTAAATTTTCATAATGCCTAATACAAGCGATAATTCTGACAAAGATGTAATAAAGGAATTAAAAGAATTAATCCTTCTAGCCCCGGATTACTAGACACAATAGAAAATCTATTGTTATGCGGCACCCGAGTGCCGGTTCGGCGTTGAGTGGTTAAATACTAAACGCAGTTCAATAAAGGGTCAAATTACCAAATATAAAAATTATATATGCAATGTCAGCCAAAATGAAGAATTAATAAGCATCGATTTGGCCGAATTGAGGCTTAAATTAGGCAAATTCGAAGCATTATCTTTGCGATTTGATGAGTTGCAAAATCAAATAGAGGTTTTGAACTCAGATAATTTATTAAAGGAACTTGATGAACGGGAGAGTATTGAGCATGAGTTTGTAATTAATATTGCTGCTTCAAGGAAAATAATTGAAGACCATACCGTCATGGAAGGTCATCATCAGAGACGTGAGTCATGTTTTCATGACGCGAGTGCTCATTGTTCTGCCGATTGTAAAGTTAATGAAGTTGGGTTTAAACTCCCACAGATTCAAATTTCTAAGTTTGACGGAACGTATTTTCGCTGGTTGGAATTTCATGACATGTTTGAAAATTTAATTCATAATAATGCGCGTATTTCCAAAATTCACAAGTTTCATTACCTTGTTTCTTACCTCGAGGGAGAGGCGGCTAGAATCATTGCTAATTTAGAAATGTCGTCAGCAAATTATGCAGAAGCGTGGAAGCTTCTCTGTGACCGGTACAGTAATAAACGGCTATTAATTAATCACCACCTTAGTTCTTTAATAAATGTTCAACCTATAACGCGCGAATCTGAGCGATCTTTACGTTTCTTAGTTGACCATATGACAAAGAACTTACGAGCATTGTCCAGCTTAGGCCAGCCTACGGAACACTGGGACATGTTATTAATTTTCATGTTTTCCGCTAAGCTAGACAACCGTACATTAGTCAAGTGGGAAGAATTTCGTAATACTCTTGAAAACGTACCTACTTTAGAGCAATTTAAAAAATTTTTGGTTGACAGAGCTGACGTTCTAGAATCTATAAATAGAAATTCTAAGCATGATATTAACCAGTCCACTAAACATAGCGAATCCACATTGTCACGTAACTTTAAACCGTCAAATTACAACAATAATAATAACACAATCACCAAGCCCACTTCTCATAGTCATAATAAATATTCATCTTACACTAAATCATTTGCCAGCACTAGCGAACAAAATACAACTAAATTCATATGTATAATTTGTAGCGAAAATCATAGGATTTACGATTGTGCAACTTTTAAGGCAAAGAGCATACAAGAGAGAATGGCTGATGTCGAGAAACATAAGCTATGCTTAAACTGTCTTAGACAGGGGCATGCAGTGACTGACTGTCGCATGGGACCGTGTCGCGAATGCAAAAGGCGCCACAACTCCTTGCTTCACATGCCTAAATCAATTTCATCAAATAGTACACAAGTTAGTGACTCTAATCCTATGCCTATAATAAGTAATCATACTACACAAAATCAAAAACATGTATTTCTATCAACCGCAATAATTGAAGTAGTTAATCCAGCAACGAGTCAAACCACTAAAGTTCGAGCACTGTTGGATAGTGGGAGTCAATGTACATTCATAACTAAGTCACTAAAGGACAAGTTGGCTCTAAAGTCAACTCCTTTAAACGATATGAAAGTAATAGGTATAGGCAATAATTGTGCTAATCAGGTTGTCGAGACTTGTATAACAAAATTGAATTCATTACACAGCAAATTTCACATACAATTATCATGTCTTGTGTTGGATGAACTAACAAGCGAAATCCCGAAAGTTCGCGTAGATATCCGCACTTTGAACATGCCCAAGAACATAATATTGGCCGACCCCACCTTTAACCAGCCTTCTACAATTGATGTCTTAATTGGGGCTGATATATTCTGGGACATCATAAATAGTGAACAACGCTCACTTGGTCCCGGAAAACCTAAACTGCAAAGTTCAAAGTTAGGGTAGCTAGTGTCTGGTCCTATTTATTCAAATAATATAAAGGATACTATACAATGTAATCATAGTCATATTTATCAAAATAATTCAGAGCAAGAAGTAAACAAAATGCTTCCAATGTTTTGGACCCTTGAAGAGGTCCCCCAAAAGGCAATTTTAAGTAAAAACGATAAATATTGTGAAAATCATTTTTTACAAAATACAGTTAGACTACAAAATGGCAGGTTTCAGGTGAAGCTGCCTTTATTAGATTCTCCAGATTGCTTAGGTGATACATATGCAATTGCTAAAAAGAGATTTCTCAATCTAGAAAAAAGATTCAAGCGTAATCCACTTCTAAAAATAGAATATTCTAAATTCATATCAGAATATGAACGTTTGGGGCATCTCTCTGAAGTTCAAGTCAAACCTGAATTTTCTTATTTTCTTTGCCATCACGCTGTCTTGAAAGATAGCAGTGAGTCTACAAAGCTTAGAGTAGTCTTTGATGGCTCCGCTCCATCTTCTTCCGGCTATTCATTAAATGATATTTTAATGACAGGACCTAACGTACAAAATTCATTATTCTCTATTTTGATTAGAGCCCGGCAGTACAAATACATATTAACAGGAGACATAGAAAAAATGTACAGAATGGTAGAAGTGTCTGAAAATGATCGTAACTTACAATTAATATTGTGGCGTAACAATGAGTCGGATCCTATTAAAATACTAAAATTACACACACTCACATATGGTACTGCATCTGCTAGTTACTTGAGTACTAGATGTATTTTTCAGCTCGGTGAGGACTGTGATGATGAATCTATTAAAAATATAATTCAAAATGATTTTTATGTCGACGATTTGATAACCGGAAGTGACTCGGAAGTACAGTTACGTCACATACTTACTTCAGTTTCAGATGTACTAAAAGCGGGGTGTTTTAACTTGCGTAAATACAAAAGTAATTGTCCTACACTTTTTCAAAATTTGAATGTCGAGAATAATCAGGAAAATTTAACGTTTAGTGAATCCACTAGCACATTGGGCTTAGGATGGAGTCCAACTAATGATTGTTTACATTTTCCCGTGAAAGGTATTACCCAAAAAATGCCAATCACTAAAAGAATTATAATGTCACAATCTTTTCAGATATTTGACCCGTTAGGATTGTTAAGTCCATGCATAATAGTACCTAAAATAATGTTACAAAAATTGTGGCTAAATGGATTAGACTGGGACACTCCTGTTCCACAAAATATTGAAAATGATTGGAATACCTTTTGTGATAACTTAAAATATATTCAAACTTTGGAAATACCTCGATTAATATTATGTAACGATCCCATTCACATAGAATTGCATTCCTTTAGTGATGCGTCGCAGATTGCGTACGGTGCGTGCGTTTACGTGCGTTCGATTGACGCCAACGATGACGCCACCGTCAGGTTGCTATGTGCGAAGTCAAGGGTCGCTCCCGTCAAGCCAACAACTATACCGCGCCTGGAATTATGCGCTGCACTGCTTGCCGCGCGCTTATGCAAGGCAGTAACAGATGCAATTAGATATAAACCAGCACGTATGATTCATTGGTGTGACTCAAGCGTCGTATTGGCTTGGATGCGCAATGACCCTAAGAAGCTAAAGGCATTTGTAGCTAACCGAATAATAGAAATTACTGAACTAACGGAATCAACATCTTGGCGTTATGTTCCAACTTCTCTAAATCCTGCCGATTTGATATCTCGAGGTGTAAATGCAGGTCACCTAATGTCATTAAATGTATGGTGGCATGGCCCAGAGTTCCTGCTAAAAGTTGACTCTGAGTGGCCTATTCTAAATAGCAATATTATTACGAATGAAAATGAAATATCACTCGAGACAAAATCTAATACAATTATTACAGCCGAGCCGATATTAGACTTTAATAATTATTCAAAATTAAATAAATTACAAAGGTCCATAGCATATGTAAAAAGATTTATTCACAATACTAAATTCCCAAATAATAAATTACTGAACAGTTTATCATTAAAAGAATTAGATGACTCATTTTATTTATTATGTTCCATTGCGCAACAACAATCTTTTCCCAATGAATATGAAACATTGCTCAAAGGTAAATCATTAAGTACAAAATCTAAAATACTATCACTGTCACCATTCTTTGATAGCGATCATAATGTAATTAGAGTTGGTGGGAGGCTCGATGCATCAAGCTATACTTACGAGAAAAAACATCCTGTGTTGCTTCATTCTTCTCATCAGCTTACCAAATTAATATTTGAGCAGGAGCACTTGCGTGCAATGCATGCAGGGCCACAATTGTTATTAGCTATAGTAAGAGAAACAGTTTGGCCAATTAATGGAAGGCGTCTAGCTAGACGTGTTGTAAACAACTGTGTACGTTGTAGGCGTTTTTCAGGAAAAACTTTGTGTCCTAAGATGGGTGACCTCCCGGCTCAGAGAATCACTCCCGACTGTCCTTTTGTATCCGTTGGCCTGGACTATGCTGGACCATTCTATATTTTAAACCGCAAAGGCCGTGGCAGTCGATTGATAAAATGCTATTTATGTTTATTTGTTTGTCTAAGGTATAAATGTTTACATCTCGAAGCTGTAAGCGATTTAACTAAAGAATCATTTCTAATGACACTTCGTAGATTTATAGCACGGAGAGGAAAACCGGCGGAAATATTTTCGGATAACGGACGAAACTTTGTTGCCTCTGCTAAAGAGATTAGTACATTTTTAAATAGTAACGCAGAGCCCCTATCTGACTTTGCAACTAAAGAAGGCATAAAGTTCGTTTTTATCCCGTCTTATGCTCCTCACTTCGGGGGTATCTGGGAGGCGGGTGTAAAATCCGCAAAACACCACATAAAACGTGTTGTAGCAAATAGCCATTTGACATTTGAAGAAATGTCGACATTATTTGCACGAGTGGAGGCTATACTAAATAGTCGGCCCTTGTGTCCCTTATCCTCCTCCCCTAACGACTTCCTTCCTCTCTCCCCAGGGCACTTCCTCATTGGAAGACCATTGACTGCGCTGCCGTCACCGAATCTGCTGGACGTCAAGGAGCACAGCCTACGACGATATCAATTGCTGGAAAAACTGCGTCAACATTTCTGGAATAGATGGCAACGGGAATATATCGGCGAGCTACAGCAGAGAACAAAATGGAAAACAAGCACAGATAAATTAAACATCGGTGATATGGTGCTACTACAAGAAGATAACGTACCACCCCTAAATTGGAGACTTGGAAGAGTCAGTCGGTTGCATCCTGGACCAGATGGCGTGTCTCGGGTAGCCGATATCAACACTACTAAAGGTTGCATAAGAAGACCACTGGTTCGTTTGTGCCCTTTACCTAAGGCAGATGAACTTCAGTGTTGAAAGAGATTGTTCTTTCAACGAGGCGGGAAGATGTTCAGGCCTTGAGTCCTGAGCTAAGTTTAAGACAATACAACAGGAAGGATAATTGTTGCGGCCACGAAAGTATAAGGCGTTAACGCGTCTAGTGAGAAGGAACCCAATGACAAATCACTTGCATTGCACATCGACCGCCGCGATCCATACATCTCAAATTGTAACATTTTTTATCTATTCTAAATAAGTACTATTTCAAACTATTTTTGGGTTTTATTTGGCTCCGAGTGTCAGGCGAAGACACCCCCCTTCCCCCCACATTTCCGGGATCAATAGTACCCTATGTTCACCGGGAATAGTGTAGCTTTCCAACAGTGAAGAATTAAGTACAACAGTAAAGAATTTCTCCTTGAGTACAGTATCGGAGGATAAAGTGCTAAAGATCATTAAAAGTTTTAAGTCCAATGCCCTTGGCATTGACGAGATCTCATTAAATATGATCCTTCTATCCCTGCCCTACACTCTGCCGGCTATCACGTCCATAATAAATAAATCGATAACTGAAGGCGTCTTCCCCAGTGGTTGGAAGGTGGCAGTGGTGAAGCCTCTGCCAAAAAATAATAATCCGTCCTCTCTGGGCGACCTTAGACCCATCAGTCTGTTGCCATGCATGTCGAAGGTGCTGGAAAAAGTAGTATGCGAGCAGATGACAGAATATCTAGAGAAAAATAATATACTTCCTCAACTGCAGTCCGGTTTCCGCAGCGGGCACAGCACTGCAACCGCTCTGGCGGACGTGGTTGACAATCTGCTCGCTGCACGAGATCAGGGGGACGTGTGCGCTTTGACACTGCTCGATTTTTCTCGCGCTTTCGATTCGATCAACACCGACCTCCTGCTATCCAAAATGGCCTACTACGGTTTCAGTGCTGGCACTGTTCTGTGGTTTTCTAGCTACCTGTCGAACCGTTCGCAACTGGTTGAACTGACGAATCTCGATGGATCTAAGTCACGCTCTGCCCGGCTGCCTGTTCTCAGGGGAGTTCCCCAGGGATCAATTCTTGGGCCAATTCTCTTCGCTCTGTACGGGGCAGACATAGCAAAAGAGATTAAGAATTGCCGTTTTCATCTTTACGCCGACGACCTGCAGTTATACCTGTCTTTTAAACCCCATGACTATGCCCAAGCTGTTTCGCAGGTAAATCAGGACTTGGAGAGAATTACCAAATGGTGCACCCTAAATTGTCTGGTCCTCAATCCAAAGAAGTCTAAACTCCTCCTGACGGGAACCAAGAAAAGCCTAAACAGGTTCTCCACTATACCGCTAAATATAAATATAAATGGGGAGATCATTGAACGCGTGGTTTCAGCACGAAATTTGGGACTAGTTTTTGACGCCTCCCTCAACTTTGAAGACCACATTGTTGAGTGCACAAGGAACTGTTTTTATAGATTGAAACTGCTCTATAAATTAAGACCTTATTTAAGCGAAGAGTTGAGAATCACTTTATGCGAATCACTGGTTCTATCGAGGCTGAATTATTGTGATATAGTGTATGGCCCGTGTCTTTTGTCCCGAACAGCAAACCTCATACAGCGAGTGCAAAATGCCTGTACACGTTTTTGTTTCAAAATTCCATATAGGTCACACGTCACTCCTTACCTTAATGCGGCAAACATGCTTAAGATGGATGCTCGGAGGCAGCTTCACCTTGCCACTTTGTTGTTCGGTGTCATCAAGATGGAAAGGCCACTCTATCTTTATAATAAATTGGTGTGGACAAGGGACTTAAGTCGTTATCCTAAGAGAGCTTGCACTCACATTTTTGTGGCAATGAAGCATCGTACAGCAGCTTTCCGTGGGTCCTTTAGGTATGCCGCAACGAAGTGCTGGAACAACCTCCCGCCACCAATCCGCGATTTACAGACGCATTATTTGTTCAAAAAGAGTTTCAAAAGGTACCTATTGGATAAACAAAAGGCTGTGGAAAACCTACCATCATGTTACTCGCGACATCCTTCTTAGATCGGGTCCCAGCACCGTTGGGGCATGCACTAGGTTGACTAGGCGGACTGGGGAGGAGCCTCCTCTATCCGGATAATTTTTATACTATGATAAATATGTACGTGCCTTTTATATAATTGTGGTCTATGTGTATTAGTTATGTATTAGTTTGTTTAATGTTATAATTTATGGTTACAGTTCTTTATAAATATTGTGCCTTTATATAATTGTGGTCTATGTGTATTAGTTATGTATTAGTTTGTTTAATGTTATAATTTATGGTTACAGTTCTTTATAAATATTCATTATATTTGTTTCCGTTAAATGTGTATTCTCTATTTTTATTTTGTAGTCACTCTGGGCCTAGTCATAATACCAGCGCTGCAGCAGTTGCAACTGCAACTGTTGCAGCACATGCTGAGGCTAGACCCAATTGACCACGTCTATTGTGTCGTTATGTCATGTTAATATTATTTATTTATTTTTTGTTTACTGTTCGCTGTTTATTTATCTCGTCTGACAGTTTATTTTACTATGTTTTATTTTTTATCTCTTTATAATTTCTGTAATGTGTAACGTGTGTCAATAAATGCTTTTTCTTTCTTTCTTTCTTTCAATTATTCAAATTGTTATATCGATATAAATAATGATGTCACATAATGATAAAATCAGTACAAAAAAAAAGGCGCCGAGTGCGGTAACAATACTACCCTGGTGTTGTACTACAAGGCTAGAGCGTTTTTAATGAAAGATAGTTTGAGGTAAAAAGTTAAGTATATTTCTTGGTTTACAACGACCACGACAAATCTTTGGCTGACCGCTGACTGACTGAAGAAGCCTCCTCCTTTGGTCAGTTCTCCATTCAATTGTTCAGTATCAGGGATAAGGTTTTCATCATTGAAATGATTACCTGGCGACGATGATAGGGGTTTATCACCACGCTTGCCAAATGCGAGTTGGTGATCACAAACCCGATCTGTGTTCAAAAAACCTGACACAAATATTGCAATTCGACTGTATTGTATCAAAAAAAAATGCACGAAAAGAAAAAAAACATCTATAATATTTTTTGTTTAAAAACAAATGTACAAATAACGTTGTTTGGTTGAGTCGATGATATTGGCGGTATCGGAACTGTATTATGTTTCATCAAAGATTACCGTCACAGGTATATTTACATAAAAAAGAAGACAAAAACACAACTACTAGTGTAGTACTTACGTTACCAATAATAATTTAAATACAATGATATTTATACTTAATTCCTTCTTAACGTATTTAACACAGTTATTAGTTGCTGTACCGGCATGGACTAGCCCGGGTAGGATATGGCACTGTACGGTTTATTTTATTTAAACTGTTTAATTTAGGATAAGTCAATTAATTTACAATTAAAAATACATCAGCGCTCATTGCCGCCAAAAATGTAAGACAATTTTCACAGGAAAAACAATAGACGCACGAAATTCGAAAAAGCTTTCCCGCTTTTGCTTTTTAAAAAGAGTTTAATGCGCGGAGGTTTTAATCTTTGACAGTTGCTAACTTTTATTCGCTTTTATGACAAAACAAAATCGCCGCCAAATATATATTTTTTTTTTGACGAACCTTTTAGTGTAATTGTCGAGAAGTCGGCTATTTTACACCAGGGGTCGCGGGTTTGATCCCCGCACGGTACAAACATTTGTGTGCATTAACATTATGTTTGTATCGGTCTGGGTGTTTCTGTATAATATGTATTTATTTACAAAAAAAAGTATATAAGTAATGTTTATCCGTTGTCTGGCACCCATAGCACAGGCTAATGCTTAGTTTGGGGCTAGATGGCGCTGTGTAAATAATGTCCAGAGATATTTATATAATTTACAGGCTAGGCAGTGACTTTATCCATGAACACCATCTACGTGTAAATAAAGCTAGTCGTATCTATCTACCAGCCAGTGTAGTAATACTGTTTGAAGTAAAGGTGGACAACACACAGTTATAAATTAAACGTACGTTAATTATCCTTTATTTCGATTATGTTAGCGTTAAAACAAACTTCAAAGTTCCAAAAATAAAAAATTGAGGTAAATTTTTCAATGTTCAAGCAAAAGAAAATATTGTTAATTTCATCTCCTTCTTTACCTACAGAGTATGTAGACTAAAATTAAAACAATTTTCTCACACGAGTGCACCTGCAATTAACAAGCAGAACAAAGGATAATGAACAGAATCTTGTTTATTTTTATTTGTTCGTCAGCTTTAATTGAGCCCACGATACTAATATAACTGCGGTATCGTTGCTTGGTATTGCTGCTGAGATTAGTACTACCAACTGCAATTCCAAACGCGATTGCGCGGTTTTTGTAATGATATATCATCGCAAAACAACGCATAAATCTACACTCATAGGTTATTATTTCTATTTCAGACGGTAATCATGAAATACAAGTGGAAGTAAATACAACAAACAGAAACTAATATAGTACGACATTATTATATTACAGAGAGTATTTTTCCGTGAAATTGAAGTTTATCAAGCACTTCTGTGTTTCGGGGAAAGGGAAGCTAGTGTTTCTGGGTATAGAAAACCTAATAACTGTTGTCTCAGTGTAGCGGGGGCAGTGTCAGACAGTAACTGCTTATTTACTGTTTGTCACTGAAATGTCTAAGGGCAGATGGGGCGCTTACCATCAGGTGTACGATCTGCGCGTCTTGTTACACATTGCAATAAAAAAAACTTTTATGAATGCTTTTTGGTTATTCATTTACGGCTATATTATTCTATGAGATTGCATACTCTTGAACAGTAGGCATAAAAGGCTTTGATTTTCTTTCACTGCACACAATTTTCACGTAATTTGATACGAAAGCTTGGAAAAATAAAACATTTTCACAGCGTGTGCCATTGCGACTTTTTGCCGAATTTTGCTTACTGCAAACTTTTCACATCTAGTTTTAACACAATTCAATTTCTGTTACGTTCTTTTATTATTTAGTAGGTAAGCTCTTTTATTGTTGATGAATTTTGATTTGTATGTTGCAAAAGGGTTGCTTTGAACTGTGATAATTTTTTAAAGAAAAAATATAACATTCATACCTTTATAGTTTACCTCAAATCTCAGAGTTCAAATACGATATAGATGTTCCAATACAATAAACGTCGAGATTAGAACTAGCAATTTCAATTCCACAGGCGAATGAAAAACTCGTCGTACTTTTTGTAATGTTATTGAACCTTCGCAAAACAACACGTAAATCCGCATTGTATGAGATTGGAAGCTGCGAGATTACGCTCTCTATCTCGAGTCGAGTCTATTCCAGCTAAAAATTAGTAACGATCGGATTTTGAACCTATCTACAGCCAATATCCACCGTCTATCCACAGTCTAGACTTTATTACATGATTTTCTTGGCTAGTCCCACGCAGAATCGCATGGTGAAATTATTCCACGTTGAAGAGAATTTAATGAAAATTATTAGTGTTATTTTCGATGAAGCGTAGAACGTATCATTGAAACGAATACTAATTAATTTCTATATAGCAATTTGGGTATATCAAAACACACAAATTATACCTACACGCGATCAATGTACTTCATTGACATTTGAGCTCATTACTGAAATTAAACTAATTGAATAGGATATAGATGACAATCCTGGTATGAACCAATTATTGGGCATAGATTTCTTCCAAATAGATTTTTCAGTTTAATTTAAAATTAAGATAAAATAAGACCAAAGAAAATTCACTGCATTATAATTTATATACTTTGTTCTTCATCAAATCATATTTAACACCTTTGAAAACATTATTATGAAAATTCCTTTTGATGAAAAATGTGCTAGAGCCTTCAAAAGAAAATTTAAATAACTTCCCAAATATTACTTTTTACAAAAAAAGTTAAGAAGTTTCGCAGCTCAGAGCAGCATTTAAATATTCTAATGAACAGGGAATAGGGCTGGCAATGGAAACAGGAATAAATGTTATAAATTGCGGAATTATTTGGTGTATTCGTTGAGTGGTCAGCACTGAGGTCGCAGGTTCAATGCCCGTACACATTTGCGTCCATGAACATAATATCAGTTTGTCTCGATGATTTAATGTAAAAATGTTATGCCAATATTATATTAATTTCATTGCAGGCTTAAATCACTTGAATGTCAGAAAATAATTATGATTTCCGGCTTCGGAAGGCACGTTAAGCCGTTGGTCCTGCGCCTGATCACCCATCGGTCGTGGCAGACTGCTGTCCTACCGTGTTATGAGAGTGAGTGAATAGGGAGTGCACCTGTGCTTACGCACTCACGTCAGCACTATAATATATTTTGCGTAGTTGGCTGAACGTAAAAGGTTAGCCGCCGTATCCGAAAACTCGGCTAGAAGGACATTATAATAATTTCACTTATTTTGAAACATTAAAAGAATACTCATTTTTATTCCGAAGATAGCATTTGACCAATTATCGAAATTCTAGCCATCTGGTTCTTTAATGTGAAACGTTAGGGCCGCCAACTTATGGCAGAATTGAAAAATCAATGTTAAAAAGCACGTAAATCCTCAGAATAATAACTTAAAATAAGCGCAAATCGTTATTATAAAAGTATAAACTTCGCTAAAAATTTCTTTCGTAGGTATTTCATAGGTACATCTCTTTGGGCACAAAAACATTTTGTACATTTTTAAACAAAAAGTACTAAGTATAAGAATACTTAATTTAAGGTACGGTTTTTGATGAAAGCGACTTCTCGGGCCGGAAGCAGTTGTATATCGGCGACAGAGGCGGGATCCTTCCGGAATCCGGGATATTGCACCCGGAATGGGGACCGTCTTTACCCATTATTTATGATGGGGTAGCCAGTAGGGCGAACTCGCCACAATGAAAAGACAGTTTTGTGAAACAATTGGTAAAAAAATAAAAATGGTTAGATAGTTTAAAATATGTTTTATCTACATCCATACCATAATATGTCTATTTTATATTCAGGAGCGATGAGCAAACGCCCTACATTTAGATATAAGTATCTGTGGCTGCATTGAAATGTTTACATTTTAGTGTCGGTAACCGATACTTAATTTCGTTCAAATTTCGAACGTCTTCTTTAAAAGTAAAAATTAATAGGTTTTATCGATTATCGAATTAGTCGATTAGTAATTTTATGTTCCATTCCTATACATTTAATTCGATGCTAAAATTATTACAATCGATTTGAGAATCGAAATCAACTCGAGTCTAGATTGTTTATGGATTTTAAAAACTACAAACGTCAGTCATTATGTCAGTACTAACTTTTACATACAGATTAAGTTGGTAACTAGGGCGTTTGCTCATCAATCCTGACTATAAAATAGACATATTAACGTATGAATGAAGATAAAGTTATGTATGTGACTGTCCATAATTAGTAATTAAAATACTCATGTGATTCTTTTATGAAACTCACTTCGTTCGTTTCATAAAACCACATTCGTATTTTAATGACCCTCATTATGCAGCAGTCACATAAATAACTATTTTTAATACTTTTTTAAACTTCTGCACTTATTAGACCGGCTACTTTCCATATAGTAAACCTCAAACTATACCTACTAAAAATGTTACTTCATACATTTAATCCCATACAGTTTGAGGTTACCAAATGGGAAGTAGCCTAGTACCTAGTACTATTATCCTATTTGATATGATTCAAGGGTTTTTTCTTTCATGTTGTAATGTGAAACAGTAGATTACAGCCAATTTTGGCATAGTAAATTTGTGAAATAATCTAATAGTTAACAACCATTCTACTTTTACTATAGGTAAGGTATATTATTTATTTGCTTATCTAGCCCAAGGTAAAAAAACTTTCAAAAAACTAAACTCTTTTTTGCAATCTGTTAAAAAACTTTAGTCGGAACTATGTGGCATCCTATTCATAAAAAGTTATGTACTCGCACGTTTGTCGATCCCAAAAACATCACCTTCAAAAATATGATCTAATTTTGCCGTCATATATTTCATAGCTGGTATGTTGACCCTAATACCAATTTGATTATATAAAATTATGAGACGTATATAACGGACCTGAAACTATACTATATGATTTATAATAAATTAGGAGTAGTCCTTTGTGTAGTTTTTAACTTAGATAAAAGATGGAATAATATCTAACGTTACGGCGCAGTGTCTACTTAATGTGTATTCACTTTCATTGTATACACGAGGCGACTGCGATCTATGCAAGTACAAAAAGATATAAATGTAAATGAGTTTTATTTACCTACATGACATTTTCCATTACAACATGCATTTGTGACGGATATCGGGATTTATTAAAATATTTTTATTAAGTTATGTTAAAGAAATGAAAGGGGCTTAGAGCACGTAAAAAGAGTGCACATGAAACTTAAGGAACGTAAACTGCATTAAACTACTAAATGCAGTAGTTCAATGCTCTTCGCCCTGCTATAAAACGTTCAATGACTTAATGCTCCATGTCTTACGGAATTTCTTGAAAATGTTTGTCATTTTGTCTTTTTTTGTAGTGGAGAGGTTAAAACATTGGCTTAGATGTATCTACGAGTATTAACAGTTCGCAAGTCATTGGTTGATCAATGGCTGAAACCTCAAGGAGAATTCAAGATTTTTTACCTCTATTTCGGTAAAATATTTCAGGATGTGTCCAGGGAGTTTCTCGTTAACCAAGACCAACATCACATGTAGGTATGCATATCATACGATACTCTCACAATTAGGTGTGCAGTGCCTACGAGCATAGATTGGAAAGACCTAATCAAATCAACAATCAAGTTCTGAATGATTTTCTTTTTGCCAAAAGTCTGATGAACCTTTCCATTTTCAATTCGTTTTCAAATAATATAACTTGATCAAGAGTGCATTTATCTTCTTGGTTGACTGAAAATAACAAGATTTATTTTTAGATTTCTACAGAAAGAAGATTCAACACAAATAGAAGTGTTGTATGATGTTAATGGAATAATCCCGAACATTGTAGTTTTGAAGAACATATTGTTTATAAACACATACAATGTTACTTGTACCTTTGAGTAAGTAATAATTGAAAACCCATTCTTAGCCAAGAATGACTAAAAACTACAAGATTAACTACTAAAATTACTATATTTGTGTATTTAATTGTTGATGGTAAGCGAAACGAGTACCTAGTTCTTTTTTCGAGCTATGAGTCCAATATTAATCCTTTAATACGTAAATACTGACTAATTAACCCATACTTAGACGGTATTTATCACTTTTCACTTTTTATAGTGCACTCCAATGACCACATAGCGAATAAATTACCATCGTTAGACGCTTATTAAGTATTTCGGAATCATTGTTCGATTTAATGTGTCCCGATTGCATAATAGAAAACTGCAGGCAAATTCCAGCCAGCCGTACATAGCCATGTACATCTTGTTTATAAATCTCTAGGCACACATAGCGGGCGGTTAAAAGCAACATTCGCGAGTTTGAGATTCCACGTAGAACTTTAAGCTTTTAAAACATGGTTAACGCATTATAAAATTTTGCACCTGAGAGGCGGGGATTAAACGTCATTGCAAAAAGTTTGCTGAAATGCTTTTGTTGGACAAATAATATATTTATTTTTCCTACTTTAATTTTTTACCTTTTTGTGTAGGATTAACTTTGCAGCGTTAAATTTTAATTTTATAATCCCTTTTGCGCATGGAATGGACTAGTAATTAAATAATCGTTAACCAAAGTAAACTAATTGGGAGCAATCTAATTTTCAGGATAATTTCATTCGGCCTTTCCAAAGCTTATGATTGACAAAGCTTATGAATACGCTTTGTCAATCATAATTATATCTACATTCGAATTTACCGGAATGTTTTTTTTTTTGTCCAGAAACACACTGATCCCACCAAAAACATAAATGTAAAAAAAGAGAGCCAAGTAAAATACAAAAATTATGTTTGACTGTGGGCTTCGCCGCAAAAAGAATGGAGATCTAAATGATTGCGAAGTTCTATGATCTTAAAGTAGGTAAGATTCGACTTGGCCGATTACGACTTTTTGACCTTCATATCTTTATAACCGTTTGAGCTAGCTTCATGAAATTTGGGCTTCTAGGTGTCCTTATAGATCTAATTAAACTCACGTATTTCCATGTGTTTACGTTAAATAGGTTTTAAGTTATAGAAGGGTCAAAAGTGACACCAAATGGTTCTTGTAAATATACATTTGGCGCTGGCTAGCCCGTTCCTTTGCCTTAACTTGACATGACACGCTGCCGCGTGTCAATTAAAAACACCATTTTTAATTGATTTATTCATTCTAAAATACACCAAAAACTCATACTCATCATTGGCCACAGCATCTTTGCAGATGATTAAAAAGAATTAAAATACACCAAAAAAAGAACAGAAAATACCCGAATACCCGAATATATTAATTCAAAAAGATTTACAAAACGGCTTCCCCCTCCCAAATGTATGTTAAGGACTACTCGGCTTATAACTCACGAAAAACACGCACTGAGGCCGAATCCGGCTTTCAGACAGCTTTTAAAACACCGGAGTAACTCTGCTGTCGGGTATTTACCTAACTTTTAAATGATTAACAGGCAAAACTAGGCTAGCAACGAACTATGCCCACCTGTGGCCTACAGCCGTAGAGGCAGATTAATATTACACGGCTATAAGCCCTATTTGGTAACACAGTTATTTATTTACCCTTCGGGGTATATTTATCCTGTTATATTTAGGTCATGAACATTTAGACGCAAATGCTAATTAGGTAGATAGATTATATTTTTAGGTATAACTATCTATCTTAATTTGGGAGAGCAAGGCTGTAGCGGCAGAAATAACCTTCTTTTTTACTGCCAACATAATTTTTTCCATTCAAATAGGGTACCGCGCGAGTGTCGCCTCTGGTGCTTCTACAAGCGTCCATATAAGAAGGTTACTGCTTACTATAAATCGGGAAAAAGGCTTAGACGCCACTTTCGTGGTATAAAAAATAGAAAATAGGTATCCCAATCCCTTCTACTAAGGTTATATAAAAACACTAGTCTAGTTTTTGTTCGAAGGCTCAGGTTACAATAAGCGAAAATAAATTTTCAGCGGCACGTGTCAAATTGTACCCCTTTAGTTTTGTCTCTTTTTCATCGTACAGAACATTTTTGTTTCGCCGTTAAATCTCAAAGCTAACAATGCAACTTTGAAGCCTTAGTTATAGAGGCTTGTGTGTTAGATCGATACATTCATATGCATGAAACTCGTGGAACTGTCGCATGCATACTTTATTGATTCCATACGAATATGATATGCGTTTAGTTATCGCTTTCAACGGATTTTATTAGTCATTAGCTGCCAGCTTTGTGCAGGTAATAAACTTAGCTAGCTGGTTTAAATGCTAATTCTTTAATATCAAAACCATTTGCTAAAAGGAAAGTTATGACGATTTCGCAACACGAAACAGCTTTTTGCACCTAAATTCTAAAATTTATTATTTTTGTACAAATTATTTTTTTACTATAACTTATAATAACCGTAAATAACGTGCGAATATATAACAAAAAAGAACCTTTATCATCCTTTTTCCCTTATAAGTTTCAAAAACGAATGAAGGCAAAAATATACTTTACTTCCCACCGCCTTAGTCTAAGCTTGGCACGTGCCTGACATAAAACATAACATAATTCTTTCTGTTTAGGTAACCTATTTGAGAAAAAAACAACCTTTATGTTATAATTATATATTACTTACAGGTATTATCGACAAAACAATCGACAAAACAATGACGTTCAATATATTGAACGTCATTGTTTTGTCGATATGGATTGTAGGTACGTTGAGAGTCAATTGACAATGGTTAGTGGTTATGGACTTTTTTTGTAAATACACAATTATACATGAAAAACACAGATCAATGCAAACAATTTATCCCGCGATCTCTAGTATAACAACCGATTTCACAACCATCACACCAAAGACTGACTACCGAGTCAGATTTATTAAATTTATATTACACTAGCCTTCCTAGCCCGCGGGTGCACACGCGCGTAATTTCTTTTTTTAAATATCCCCCACTTCCCCCACATTTCCGGGATCAAAAGTACCCTATGTTCACCGAGGATAGTGTATCTTTTCAACAGTGAAAGAATTATTCAAATCGGGAGCCTATTCAATACAAACAAACACACAATCAAATCTTTTCTCTTTATAATATTAGTATAAGTATAAATTATATGATTTATCTGATTCATTTATGGTGTAATGACGAGCCATTTGGTGTAATGGTCGAGAAGTCGGCTATGACACCAGAGGTCGTGGGTTCGATCCCCGCAACGTACAAACATTTGTGTACATGAATAATGTCTGTTTGTATCGGTCTGGGTGTTTCTATGTATAATTATTGTATGTATTTAGAAAAAAAGTATATAAGTGATGTTTATCCGTTGTCTGGCACCCATAGCATAAGCTAATGCTTAGTTTGGGGCTAGATGGCGCTGTGTGAATAATGTCCAAAATTATTTATTATATAAATTGTAAATCCTCCACATCCCTAATTATTCCAAGCAGCGTTAGGCTCATAACGAAATAGTAATGCTCAGATCAATAACAAGTACAGACCAAGCAGAGCTAATCTCCTATAAATTGGAATTAAATGGACCTGAATTCATTAATGTACCATGTACATTAATGAACTCAACGTCAGAAGTAGAAACATAGTTAGCTTCTATTTTGATAATCGAGTAATTGTACATGTAATTGTTCTACTTATTTGTGCAAAAATAGATGGAAATCTAGTTACCACTTGCAATGTGCTGCATAAGAGGACCCAAAGTCGCTCAAAGGGCAATGTAGAATGCTATGCTTGTATAAATATTTTGTTTTATACCACATCAGTTGGCAGACAGCCATGCAGCCCACCTGATGGTAAGCGGTCACTGCCGCCTATTCCATTGAGAGATACTTCACCAGCGTCGCTCAATGTGCTGCCAGACTGTAGGCTCATCTGATCTTCGAACCTTCGATTTCAAGTGTACTGGCTCCCACATTGATGTTGCAGAAATACAGACAGAGCTGTTATGGCAGAAGATTTCACCTATGGGCTGGTAGCTCGCCAGTCGGACTCTGAAAAAGCCCTCTGAAAAAGACTAAAAGGCTACTTGAACAGAGTTCAAGTAGCCTTTTAGTCTTCACAAAATAACCCCCGTTGTTACGGCCATGAAACGGCTCTTTACATAAAACCCAGTGAATGGTGGAACCTTGACCTTCCACCTACACGAGTAAACAAACCAACTGCCTACGGCTTTGGATCGCCAGATTAGACCCAACACAAATACTTGCCTGCTTGCTGTTTTGTACTTTATGAGTCGCACTAAGTAAAAATCTTGCCAAGTAAGAGAAATATGTAGAAAACATTTTCTCGGTATGGGATCCGTTTTGTTGGCGTCTAAAACTATAAAATTAAACTTGACTTGTGGATTGGGCGCACTGCTGGGTAATGTTTGGCAGACAACATTATTGCTTACGTCTAGCCCTAGTTTTTTTTATGTATTTCATTAGTGACTCTATCTATACCTATATTTTAAAGAGGAATGATTTGATTGTTTGTTTCCGAGACTACTGAACCGATTTGAATAATTCTTTTACTGTTTGAAAGCTACACTATCCTTTTTTATGAAAAAAAAAGTGAGTTTTTTTTCATAAAAAAAGCCTTTCCAAAAAAAACATACTAATTATTAAAATTAAATAAGTGCACTGACTTCTCAACTACTATGCCAAATAGGTCGTCAGTTTTCTGATCATCCTTTAAATCAAGATACGTAATACTTCCAAAAACTACTTCTAACTTTCCAAAAGCTAAATGCTATTCAGCTCAAAGCCGGGCAAATGTTCGCGTCAGCTATGACATAATAAATTACTTGCGAATTTCAAAGCTAACTCGCTACTGCATCGATTTATTCGAGGGAAGGACAGCTGGTCCATTGACAACTATTTTGGAAGAAAGCCAAAGGATATCTAGAGCAATACATTTAAAAACGTTAATGTATTATGTTGTGAAATATTGTCTTCTATTTCAATAGAGCGTGAAGGAAAATTTAGTCGCGTTATTTATTGGGCAGTCTAAAGGAAATTTCTATGTAGTCATACTTTTATTATTTGGTAAGTTATTCGTCTAGCCCTTTTAAAATATTTGATGTACCATTTACATTTTTGTACATTTTAGTTAGATATTCGTGTCTGTTTTTTAATGACAATCTTGCTATATTTGAGTGCCGGTAGATTGAAAAAGACTTGAAAAGTAAAAGTATTTTTATAAATGCAAGGGCAGAAGAGATCATTTGATTGAAATAATAACATAATGATTAAAAAAATTACAAGTTTTTATTGGCAACTAATATTGAGAAGGACATGATGAAAGAAGCAAGGACTTTTTTTGCCAGCGTTTCCCTTTTAAATTACAGGATCAGTGACTACGAAAATTACGCCTGATTTGGTCATGTAAGAGGCCACTGCGGCATATTCCATTGAGAGAAACTCCACCAGGTAACGTCGCCCAATGTGCTGCCACATTGTAGCCACATAGATCTGATCTTCAAAAATAAGACTGGCCGCCATAGCCGAAAACTCTGCTTTACTAGCTGAGTGTACGTTACAGAGTCCGGAAAACATCTTGACCAATAGCGCGCGCGCATCTCCCGTCGTCCTCATATCTCCGCCACTCATACCCAAAATTGGCGTTCTGCGCAATCCCCACTCGATTTCACGATGTTTGCCGGGTACTGTACTACATATAATTATTATTTAAAAAAAAATACTTACCGTAACAACATAGGAAATGCCAGTAAGCGTAAGCCGCGCGACGCTGTCCTTCCCAGGGCGGGGCAGCGGCGCGGGCGCAGGCTCCTCGAGCGACGCCGGCGCCGGCAGCACGTCGGGCCGCTCGCGCACGCGCCCCCGTGCCTCCCTCGGTGCTGCGCCTGACGCTCCGTACATACTGGAAAGATAAAACAAGTCAACAAAAAGATTTTTTTTTGGGTTTGTTATTGAATTAATATTTTCCGATTGTCTACAACTAAAAGTAACCACAGGCTCCATTCTAACAAATAAAGTTTGCTTTTGTACATTTTATAATGTATGAAGTTCGCAGTAGCAAGAAGGAGGGAGGCCACTAATCACATCAATGATTGCTACTTTTGCATATGCTACATGCTCACTTAGACCAGTTTAAAGATAACTTGGGGATGGGGATATTCAGAAGAGCAAGGAGAACGCTTTTACCAAGACGTGATGAATCAAAATCAGTACCACAGAACTCAGACTCAAAAATCGTGTTTACTGTTGTAATGGTATATAAGGAATAGGTTTCTGTGTACGCGTTTCACCTCGTCCCCATTCGAGCTTTCCATAATCTATTCTCAAAAGCGGCCAACGCATTAATTTGAGACCTTAGTTGTATTTCCTGACGGTTACGACTTCAAGAAACGAGCGTCTCTCTTAAAAGGCCGGCAACGCATCAGCGATCCCTCTGGTATTGCAGATGTACATGGGCGGCGGTGATTGCTTACCATCAGGCGACCCGCTAGCTATTTAGCCGCATCTGACATAAAAAAAAATATAGCTGAGCGTAAGTAGTATTATTTATTTTTTGGTTCCAAATGTCCATGTATGGAAGTGATCACTTATCATGAGGTGTCACATTTATTCGTTTCTTCCCTCTTCTCGTTTTGTTTTTTTGCTACAAATCGACAACATCCATTGTGTTTTGTATTAAAGCGGTATTATTAAGGGAAGCAACATGACAAGCGAGTTTTCAGTTTTGCAGGCAATAAACAAAATATTTACAAATAGAAATGCTGTCTGCGGGACCTAGTTTTTAATACAAATGATTTATTACTCAAAACATTTTAAGGAAATTAATTGTTTATTCACCCGATAACTTCACGATGATCATAATTATTTCACTTCTCATCTCATGTTGATTTCCTAGCCATAAACTATTATTATATTTTGCAATTAAAGAGAATAATATTTTTATAATATTTTCTGAATCAA
Organism: Mecyna flavalis; assembly: GCA_949319885.1. Lineage (NCBI taxonomy): Eukaryota > Metazoa > Arthropoda > Insecta > Lepidoptera > Crambidae > Mecyna > Mecyna flavalis. Next base: position 6,847,232 of record OX439435.1, on the reverse strand, counting down.
CGTTCTCGACAGTAAAACACTATAATATCTGCCTCAGAAAGCAGTATAATATACAAAAGAACAGTAAAAGCATGTATTGAACAACATCTAATGACCGCATCTCAGAGGAAAGTAGGTATTTTGTTTGTTCCCGTTCGGCTGGAGGTTTATAGAAAGCATTGCCAGACAATAACATTTTATTGAAGCTCTGCAGTTTTGAAGCACAAAGGAATTTAAACTCGTGCATTTGTGTTTACCGTAAGGAGCAGGGAGCAAGCACATTTTGAACAAATACCAAGTATTGTGGAATGGCCGAAACGTTATCGTGAAGCGATAGAAAGGCGTGGTTGGATTATTATTGGAACTAACGTTTCCTCATGGTGTAGTATATTGTTATGTTAAATAGAGAATCATCAGTCAGTCATTCATCTTCATCATCTCAGCGTATTCCCGATTGCATCCAGTATGGAGCTCAGGGTCCGCTCCGACTATGATCCTAGATTTGACAAGCCTGGTGATTACAATTGAGCGATTGCCATCTGACCTCCGTAGCCCGGAAAAATCCTATAAAATGGTTGCCAACACTATGATTTGGACGTCCTTTAAAAAAGAGTGAATAGGCTATCGCTAGCCAAACGAGATATACCCTCGGTCACATCAAAACTTAACATCATGCGAAATTACGGCAAAATTTTCAGGCTATACGTAAAATATGGAATACTCCATGGTGGCCTATTACTTTAGTCACAGCCCATGTACGTGCCTGGGCTGGCATTAAAGTTATAATATAAACAGAACAAGTAGGAGGAACAACAAGTAAAACGTATCATTACTAAAGTGGCTTCACTTTTATTTAACTTCGCCGATCTCATTGAGTTGAAAATGTGGACCGATACCTCTCAAGAGACATAACTTTTCTCGGAACCGAAGTCCGAAGTCACGTTGAGATTTCCATTATTCACACTTTGTGGGAGCAAAGTCAATGATTCAGCTAAAAAGTAAATCTATTACGTTCCTGCTTAAAGTCGATGACCTAACATGAACAGACAAGAAATTATATTACTATTCATTATTATATTAAACTTAATTGAAAGACATAGCATGCTATGTATTTAAATACCTCTCAGTAGGATGTGCTTTAGTAGATTTTGACGATCAGTTGCGTATTTCTGCCAACACCCAACTGGAATATTTTAAGTCAAACTACAGACATAAAATGTTCCTCATACTATTACTATGACACTATAAAGCCTGATAAAGCCAGATCAATGACGTTCAATATACAACTAGACACCCAATCTCTAAGAAAAAATCATCAAAAAACGTCCGAGCGGCGTTGACACAGATGACATTAACACATTCGTTCAAATTAACACCTTATTTCGTGGCAGTTAGTGTTTAATGTCAACTGTATACAACTAAACGGAAACTCTGCCCAATAGTTGCGTGGGCAGACTTTTGCTTCGGACAGTATTTGAGCGTGAATGGGAGTCTAGTTGTATATTGAACGTCATTGAGCCAGATACATAAATTATAAACTGTCTTGGTGAAAGATTTTCAATATTGACTGAAAAATACTACGAGTAACTATATAAGGGACCGAAAAATAGCTCCACTTACAGAAAAACAACGATTTATTATTTTTAATTGGCAGACAGGGAAGAATTCCATCTGTTGTTAAGCGGCCACACCTATGCTTCGAAAGACATTTTACCAGAAAACATTGCTCAATGTGCTACACACTGCGTAGGCTCCTCTGATCTTCAAGCCTCAGATTACAAGTACGCCGGAAAACAGACAGAAACGAAAAATCAAACCTGAGAACCTAATCAAGCTTTCTCGTATAGCAATACTACGAGTGGCAATTATCCTTAGCTGTTAAGGTTCATAATGCCGGTAAAGGTATATCAATATACTCGATTGCTATATTTCCTTGAAATGTAGCAAGCAAACAAACAAGGTAAACAAACAGGGAATCCGCTAACTGCAGCACATACGTACTGGTAAGTTAGAAGTGTCCAAACTTGGGATTCGGCAGAGCGCGAAGTTCGGGCTTTGCCGAGAATTAACAAGGACATTAATAAGCTGCGACGTCCACGGAAGCCTCCGAGGCAAACAACTCGCACTCTATAGTTTTGTTACAACGGTACATTCACTAATAAGGCATATGAATAGTTAGTTTACGGTTTCCGTTTGGGACTTACACGGTTTTGCTTTTTGAGGTATTCTCGTAAGTCATATTTTGTTGAAAAGTTATCTGACGCCGCTCTAGACGCTTGACGACTTCTCCTAAAAAGTATAAGATTACGACCCCTTTTAACACTTTTACGAGTGTATACTTGCGGAAACTAGAACACATTTATCTCACTTAATTAATTTTAATGTAGAGAGTACAATGTTTTCGTACTAAAAGTCCGAACATAACTTTTGAAGTGCAGACTATGAAATAAGTTATTCCATTGGCACAAATATATTAAAAATCAATTGAATGTTTTTCCAAAGTTAAATTTCATAGAACAAAGGACGTGGACCATACTCAATACACTTCTTATTCGTTTTACTGTTAAAAAAATGCAACTATGTATTTTTATTCGTAAGGAAAGGCCCATAAAATTACTCATTCACAGTACAAGTGAGTGGAAACCAATCGACTGTGCAACACTGACCAATTACCTAATGATTCGCACTTGGATTTTAGCACCATGGGTTTCACTTCGCCTATCTTTATTCAACTGTGTCGCTAAGCTTGTACATAATCAATTTGGAAAGAAATAATAATTAAACTAAGTCAGCAAAAGGCGTGATGGCAATTAGCTTATTCATATTAGGCGTGTAAAACTTGTCAATTATTATATTTTGGCGTATATGAATTAAATGTTAAGGCACGCTGCCCATCTGGTAACTCCTAGAAAAGATCCTTACCAAAAACGTCGTTTAATATGCTACGTCGTTTCACAATACCATAATATATAGTTTTTGTATTTCAATAATATATATTATATAATACTGCCTCCCACATGAATATTTTCGAAGCAGATCAAGAATTTGCCATGGCAGATTTCACCTACGGGAAAAGTAGCAAGTCTGTCATACTCTGAAATTCTACTTACCAAGGAAACCCCAAATCAAACCTACAGTCTCTAGGTGGAGACGGTCGAATCTTAATAATTAACTGAAGTAATCACGAGAAGGAGTTAAGTTAAGCAGTATGTAAATGAAGCCAGTCAATACAAAAAAGAGGCAAACTTAAATGTACGTTTGACTGACGTTAAAAGCTTGCCTAGTGCGTCATTAAAACTCATTTTTTAAATAGAATTTCACGCCTAAACCTTATCAATTTAGTTGATTAGCACCAAGTATTTTTAGCCACGAACCTAATGTAATTGTAGGTACTTATTACAATTGTGCCCGTAATATAATTATAGCGCTTATAGCGGTATATAGTGTTGAAAACAGACTTTACAATGTTCATTCACAATATTTTGTACCCCGCATGAAGCAGCTGACATCTCAACCATTACCAAACCAATAAAAACCAAGTAAAATTTGTCTGTATTTACCAAATAACGAGGGTAGATGCCCCTGTAAGAAGATACCAAGGATATTCATTTATTTAAATCCTAACAAAAAAGGAACCTTATACCACCACAAAAGATAAGTGCCGTTCCAGTCCCCGCTGATTTAAACGAAAAACTTTCTCTGGGCACTGAAAACATAACGCAACCTCTTGAACGGATGGAAGTTTTCATATTACAATACCTAGTTGGAAACTAGAGCGCGCCACATAATACAGTCACCTGCGTTTAATCTCGAGCGGGATTATTGGGCTCAAGTGCCAACATCTTGTATGCTGACATGAGATTATGGCAATTATGTAGTACATACGCTTCGAGTACATTACTTAGCGAGTTAACCATATGAGCAGCTTAATGTTTGTGTGGATTGTCTTCGTTCAAATGATCTGGTGACTCCGGATTTGAATTGTAATCTTGGAAGTGGGAAGATTTTGGCAAATGTAAATATTCAAATAAAGCCTTAAATAAGATTCGTCTTATCCATTGATTATATTAAGTTTTTGCAGACACTAGCATTGACATGTTTGCATGCTCTTTCTGAAATGAAAATCAGCTTGTTGATTTAAAAAGCTATACAAGCTTTATCGTAAATTGCATACTTTTATCAATCTTAAATGACCTTTAAATGACCCCTTGGAACATTGGAAAGAGTTTTAAAAACTTAAAAGATGATAAAGCCCAAGCTATTGGACTTCGTACAGCTACTACACATAATGTTCATACGTCGATCTTCTGTAGGTTCTTAGAGGTCTTAGAGGTTCCCTTAAGAACCAACCCATTTCGACTACCTGACAGGAACTGTCAGCAATATGGATCAACCACAAAACACGTGAGGCGATATGAACAACAGGATATAACTCTATGCAAACATACCAGTGGAAATGCAAAATCACCTATTCAAATTCCAGACATACCGAAAACAACGGAACCAATATTGAATGATCTTACAATCGAGAATAAAATCAGTTGTCTATTCTCAACTTCAGATGTAATATACTGGTTTAAACTGAAATGCACTTTGCCAAAAGGAAAATTACGAGCACTAAATGTGAGAGCTTGGAATACGGAATAAGTTAGGAGTGCAACGATTGCATAAACTGGTCCTGCCATTCGCATTCCGGTGTCAACCGATCTGACGTACGCCGAAATTTCATCACTGCAGTCGCGAATGAACTGCACTTTTCTGCATCTGCTGGTTTTTTTTGACTGACACGTAGCCCACCTCATAGTAAGTGGCCACTGCGGCCTATTCCATTAAAGGACACTTCACCAGGATGCGTTGCTCAATGTGCTTCCAGACTTGTTGGCTCATCTGATCTTCGAGCTTTTGATTTCAATGGAGATTCTTATAACAGAGGTTTTGTATTACAGATGCTCAAGGTTGAACCTGTTGCTATTTGATAAAACGATTTTATCCCTATGTAGTTAGACGTGCTTCCTAAAGTTACCGGACAGCAACGCAAGAAAAAATATACTATGCATGGCAAAAGTAAATGCATGTCAATCAACTTACCTAATATCATCATCATCAGGATGATGGTCCGGCGGTAGATCAAGCCGGAGGTCGCCGAGCGCCCGCGCCGCGTGCCTCCTCCGCCTTTCATACCACAGCCTCCTTTGTTCCCTCTCATTATCCCTCTGCACACCGAAAAAAGTCTGCGTCTCTCTCTTAAGGTAGTCCCGCACCGCGACCGTATGTGCCCTGCGCAATCTGACGCCATCTTCTTGCGCGGGCTGAGGTACGGGGTCGGGGGGCGGTTGGGCGAGCGGCGCGGGCGGCGCGGAGACCACGCGGGGAGGGGACGCGGGCGCGGGCAGCGGCGGCGCGGACGCAGCGTTGGATGGCGCTGCGGGTTGGCATGCCAGCTGTGGCGCCAGCAAGCCTGCGCTTGACCGCCTGGAACAAGAAATAACAATTTCAATATGGCGACCGATTTAGAGATAATGATGGCGAAGTCTGCCAATACACCAGAAGAAGAGGGTTCTGTTGCTAGTTTGGTTGGTTAGGTTACTGTCTAACATTATGTACGAATGTATTTACAAATAAGTATTTCCTTTTAAGTATGTATAACGGTTATCTGGTATCCACAACAAAAGCTGTGCTTTTGAAGGTTTGGTTTGAAAGCGTTTTGTTCATATCAAATTAGGCTATAAACTCTTTTTTCGGAGTAAGTAGAATGCTTTTATGCAACTTACTTGAAGACTAGCGAGACCCGTGGTCACGTGTGGGATTTGGTACTAAAGCATCCACACGAGCCCGAGCCCGACTTAAGGCGATGGACAGTCCATATTTTTAAAAACTTGAACACTAATGTAATCAACAGACGTCAAGCGTGGCGAAATTAATTAATTATTCCCAAGTTATAAAGAACCAGATAGATGGTAAAATAACAGTTGCGGTCTGTGACCAGTGTTTGACAACATTCGGTACTTTAGAAAACTTTGGTTTACACTACCGCATACAGTTTATTTTTACATCGCTAATGAGTATATAAAAGCGAGCGTGTGATCACCAACCTGTACATAGCAAACATAGTTATTAAGCCAGTCGTTATCATTGTACTCTATTTTAATGATGAAGGCATTTGTTTTGTAGTGGAATATTATTAGACAGATAGGTACTTAAACAAGTTGTCTTAACTTCTTAACATCGCTCGACCCGACCCTTAATAGTACAATAACCTTTATTTCGGGCCCTAAAAAGCTTTCGAGTATAATGTTTCACTCGACTAACTCATGTTTAATTATACTATTTGTACTACTCCAAATTTAGGCTTAGTACTCACGGAGCGATTTATACGTGCGCTCTGGCCGCTGGTTTTAATTCTAAGCTCACGACAAAAAGTTCAGTGTGGAATCACCTCGGCTGGCCTCGGTAGCGATTATCGCCCGCAAATTGAGCATATGGTTATCGTAAGACGGGTCGTTTGTTATTTATGAACGGTAAGCTTATTCAATAGTCGGTAACCCCAAATCAACTCTCCCGCTAACCCTGGTTGACCGTTCTACGCGGACGTAAAACGCATAAGAAATATAAAAAATGCTGTATTTTTTTACTATGCCTACCTTCTACAGAAACTGACACTTTTAAACCGCGTAGAGCGCAGGTTAAAACCGCTTCGTGTGGTCGTAGCCTTAATTGACTTAACAACTTCAGTACGATGAACCCTTTTTGTAATATTCAATTCAGATAATAACGATGGCTAGATCAAAGGCCCTTTCTTTGAAAGAAACAGAAATTCATTTCAAATATTTCATCGACTTTATTATAGTCATTATTCTCGAAGGTCTGTTTGTCAACAATTTGTTGTGAAATGCCTAGCATTTGCTTTGAATTTCAGTGGTCAATTCCTGCCAACAGGAGCTGTGGAATTCATTATACAGTCCGAACCGTCAAATTAGTCGGATTGAGTCGATATTTCCGCTTGCAATTCCATCAGAAATCTGTTTGGCGTCAAGTTAATAATCCGGTTATACGTTAGATTACACAAGTTCTAAAGGCTTTGAATTTCAAATGAGTTTATGGGTTGGTGTATTTTATGCGCGTGATTTTTGAACGATTGGTTTACTGCTGGCAAGATGATTCGTATTAATTATGCTAACATCAAATAGTGATTGGATACCTATTAGCAAAACGATTGACTATTCATATTAATATACATATTATTATATTACAATGTTAGACAATAACATGAACTAACTTAAATTTAATGTTTTGAAATTGGTGTAAAGCAATATTGATGACAATTAGAACAGCGTGTCAATTAAAGTACCTACTTTAACCTTTCAATCCCCGCCCCGAGTCTGAGAATCTGACATTTCTAAGTGGATGACATCACAAGCGTGATAGATAAAATGGTGTCATATTACCGCCTTTGACATTTTGAAAGGTCAAAAAAAAATAAACCACCACAGACACGTCAAAACTTTCTTTGTACAGATTACGTAGAATTTATCACAGAAAAAGAAAATATACAATTGTCCATACAAGAATAGACTCTATTCACACCAGTGTATAAAATACTAAAGGTCTGTCGATACTAAAATCGTGGCCTTTAAAATCATTTACAATATCGATAGGACTTTGATGATCGATATTGTAACCGGTTTGTTAGACAAACATCGATAGTTAGACAAAGCTACTTCTCAGAGATCAGAAATAGCAAATCTAAACAAATACCTCAAAGGCGGTCCCATAGCTCGTAAAACTTAACTACTATCATCATATCTAGACTCAGTACATTTTCCAATGAATTATTACGTTGCCGCATTAAGTATTCAATAGAAATTCAAGTATTATTATTTATGAGTGAAGAATAAATTTCTCTCAAGTATATTAAGCAGTAGCAGGTGCGCTCAGAAGCTAGCAATAATTCGTACGCAGAGCACTCCGTGTAAATCAAGATATAGCACTGTACCTAAGCAATGCCTTTGATAAATTTTCCTTATTATTGTGTCGCATATTAGACGACTGAGCTGAATATGGGATTAACGTAAAGTTTACGTGATGTGTTTACACGTTGCTTTAAGTAAGATCCGAAGGGGGATTACACCGTTGATGTACTAAATGATAACTTGACTAATCATGATAATAATAATACATTATAAACTAGCTTTGACGATAATTATAGTGGTTTTTGATGTTTACACGGTCACTACTCATTAAAAAATATATACATAATTATATAGAATATACGCGAGTTTTTATCCGTTTTAAGTTGTTTTATTTAGCTTTGAAGACTTTTTTTACATGTAGGCCATATTTTTTTTGCCCAAAAACTGCATTTCCCTGTTGTACGTATTTACGCAGAATAGACTTCTAATATGGAGGGATGTTTAATACATAGTATTCATAAATAATGTTGTAAAGATTTAAGCAATTGAAAATGCTAACTAATATCGAGTTTCTTATCGATATTTCTCAATTATTAGCAACGTTCTGAATCCTGGGCTTCTGTCGGTTTGTGATATTAAAATTAAAACGAAATGAATAAAAAACTTATTTCAAGAATTCCTCACTTACAATCATGCTTGAAATTTATTTTTTGAGTTTTTTAGGAAACTAACTACAGGTCTATCTTCATTTCTATGTAGATTATTTCTACTGTGAAGTAGAACTATGCGACTAGCCTGCGTCTCCCCAGTGTGTATACCTAAACGCATTGCTATTCTTAGCGCATGTCCAATATCGGCGCGATATTGCTAAAGCAAGAAGCTATTAGTCTTCAAGTCCACCGTGGGATAGTGTCTGTCAATAACACTGCTCTGGTTATTTTATATCCTGTGAAACTGTTTTGAATATTAACAGCTAACAACTTGAGCGATTTACACATAGAAACTTTATTGCCTAAACAATATATTTGTTTCTAAGGCATTTGTATATAAATTAGTTTGTAGTTTCTTTATTATTAGTTTGGTTGCCATGGGTCAATAAGTCTACGAACTCAAGAGATTTCTGACTCCTTTGTTACAAACATTATGTGAAAATAATTATATAAATAAAGATATCATATAATTATGAAGATTTTGATACATTACATTATAATAGGGATAGTAATTTCTAATGGGGCTCCGTGAACGAAAACGTGTTGCTTGTCAGTTTGCCAGACTGATATAGCAAAAGTTAGTTATAGTCTAAGATCCGAACTAAGGTCGATCTTCACTGAGTTGATAATAGAATGAAACTTATTTTATTATGAATTTAGCATATTAGAAAACATATTAAAAATGGGTTGCCTAAAAAAATCCTGTACCGAGTATGTTTAATTGTATTTTAAATTTTTTTTTTAACAAAATCCCAATTTTTTGCAGACAACCATATATCAACGTGTTCATAATAAAACAGCGCTTATAATGATATTAAAAAAAATCTATTATCCAATTAGGTGAAATTAACTGGTATCGACACATACGTGTTTATACCTGACAACCCAGTAGTCCCCCTACGTAAATAATAGAAAACCCAACGGCTGCACATTCTATACGTTTTGTACGTTAAGTCAGGACATAATTTTCTTATTATCTTGTTATTGCAAAATTTTGTTTAAAATCATTAAAAAAAAAGAAAAATTGGTCGGTCCAGGATTTTTTTAGGCAACCCATTTTTAATATGTTTTCTTATATGCTAAATTCATGATAAAATAAGTTTCATTCTATTATTAACTCGGTGAAGATCGACCTTACTTCGGATCTTCTACTATTACTGTTCAGATTTGTCAAGGCAGGAAAATATAAAATCCAATATTTTAAATCTCTATTTTTCACTTACATTCACCTCGGCAGTAATCGGATTATCGAATTTGCTCGATGCAATTTTTACGTCCATTCATCGACGGCAGACATTTTCTGGCTCGTAGTCACAAGCGCCATTGCAGTTTCGTAGAACTAGACAGTGGCGGTGGCGACCGCTATTTTCTGCTACAGTTTCGTAGCACAAGGCGACCGCTACTTTCTGCTACGGTTCCGTAGCATAATTTGTAACGCGTAGCACGAACGCAATAACTCAGCGGGCCCGGCTACAGTAACCTCACCCGGATATATTAAAAGAGCAATTAACATCGCGTTTCAGAACCGCAGAGAGTGAGAAATGTGGAAACTGAAGAAAGTTAATTTCCGCTCTATATAGCACTGATACCTTACCAGATTTTCAAAGTTTAATGGAAGTTTTAGCTTTTTTAAGTAAGATCGCACTAATATCATTTCTTTCACTTTTTGACTAGAAAATATAAGTCAAAATACGTAGTTATTTCACTAGTAAATATACGTCACAAAAATTCTTTATCGCTATTCCGTGAAAAACACTCCGCTTTTTTAGGACATAAAAATCTGTAACCTCTTTATGGTTTAGAAATTAGTTATACGAATAAGTTTCTATCAAGGGACCGTTGTTGATCCGGCGTTGATAAGGAGTAATTGCGCCTTCAAGGTTAATAAACAAGAAAACAACTCAAGTAAATAACATGAAGTACCTATTAACTAAAACATGTTTTTCCTTATTAATAAAGAACACACGTCTTCTCCACGCAGTAGTTTAGCTAGTAAAACGAGACGACAGACATAGTTCCTAGAAAATTCTTTTGACTTGACATATTTTTCGAAAATTTCGTAAGAAAAGCGTGTTCAGTAAAAATCGTTAATAGGATCAAAATTTAAAATATCTTCATTCACGAAACAGCAGTTACCTACAAATTGACAAAAACTAGCAAAATGTAATATATTTTTTCATATATATAAGATAACCTAATCAATATAGTGAGAGGGCACTGATTATATTCTGTGGTACTGGGTAGAAACTCGGCAGTTACTTTTTTATCGCCATGATTGTTAACAATATTTTACTGATCTGAGTACTTCTATTTCGAGTAGGGTTAAACCATAGATTTAGTATATTGGGTTAAACGAACAAACGGGTAAGTCAGCCGCCCACGAGTCATTTTATTACACAACACTGTCTCGGTCTAGTCATAATCTAGCCGACTTTTACGCCATCACTGAAAGAGCGTTGAAGAGATTGGCTTTCCTACTGGTCCACCATTCTGTTTTTTTTTTAAAACAGCGTTCACTTAATATTCTTTCAAAAATAGATACTTAGTATCAATACAAACATATATTGTGATTTGACGAATCAGTACACTAATACCAACTTCATAATTAAAACGGTGACCTACACATCCGTACAAATCAATCAAAAATATTTCGCCGTAGGCGTAGGCAGAGATCAAATTCTTTTATTAGTGAAAAGGCTCAAAAGCCAAGAAACGAAAGTACAAAAGAAAAGTAATTTTTAATGACATTCTAAGTCTTTCTAAGCCGACAACAAATACTTAAACATTTCAGGCCTGCCCCCAATTACGAACCAGACTGTTTACCGACCTTCGAGTTGCTTTGTGTAAATTATTCACACACAACCAGTGTTCCGAATTCACGAATTTTCGGTCCTATTCATTACTTTGCTATTTTTGACTGAAAATCGTGTAATTACTCTTTTATTATGGATCTGACATTACGTTTATCTTAATGGATGTTTTACGTGCACTTCAATTTTTAGTGTCACTAATTTAATAGTAAAATTTCTTTTTTCACTTCAATTGGCAGACAGGCTTGACTAAAAATGCGTCTTAATAAGTTGAATAAGGCGAAGGCTAGACGCTCAGTATTTACTGTGGTACGGAATATCATTCTGGAATTAAGAAATCTGGATATTTGGTAAGACATATTGACATCCATCAGTACTCTAGGCTACACCATCAGTATTCACCACATTCCACGATAAATACTGACGGACCACAGTAAATACTGAGCGTCTAGCCTTCGCCTAAAGACATCCTGTACCAGCTCACACCAAAATTCCTACAAATCAATCTACGTTTATATGTATACTGTATATCAGGAGTGTGGAAATCAAGACCTTTGGTTGCCAAGCGGAGCCTTCGTTATCAGCGTTAATAATTTATAAGTATAATTAAAGTAATTAAAGAAAATTTCAAAATTATGAGTATTAATTTCATCTACAATGTTAAACTGTATCCCCAAAGGAACCCCGCATACCACAAACGTAAATATTTCTCAATATCCATTGAAATGTTATTTATAGTTTGCCATGATGTAACACATACATAAATAACGACATTCTACGCCTACAAAAACGAAGGATATCATCAAATATTCAAGAAGCAAGAAAACAGAATTGAACAAGACGTACACGACGTGACGTCTCCAATACTGAATTATTATTAAGCCTTAATTAACATATCAATTACCGACATAAAATCCGAAATAAGTACACCCTCATATCTAGTCCATGCAAAGATTTAAATCTTTGAGTCCATGTAGATTCGCGGAGGAACATTAAAAAAACATTACAAATTTTTTAGAGCCCGCCTCGCGGCCATAAATAAATGAAGCAAATGAGTTTCGTGTCTAATAAATTCAGTCGTAACTCCAGCTTATTGAGTCCAATAAATAAGAGCATTTCTGTAAAGCGTTCGAGTAGTTCAAATTCTACCCCTAGTAGTTTTGCGTGCGAAGCGGCAATACGGTAGGGCGCGTTTATCGACGTCATCTCTTGAAGGAGGCTACAAGTCCAAATGTTTACCAACATCGTTCTATGTAGTGGAAAAAAGTTAAATGTATTGCGTACTTCACGATTAGTTGTATGGCTTTAGACAGTTTTTGTTTTGTCCTGGATTGTTTTTGGTCTCCAGACGCCAGGTTAAAACGTTTTATATTGGCAGTAACTATTGTAACTCCCTGTGTAGGTAATAGTCTTATTAAATTAGTAGTTTAATGCTTTCAATCTGTCACCGACGGTATAAAGCTTCTTTATTTAGGTAACCTTGAGACGCAAACAATAGGTAGGTATTATGATTTTTTTTTTTGAAGGACAGACGAAGCTTTATAAGCTTGTCTAATCTTTAACTACAAAAGAGACAAAACAATTTTGTTGTTACTCTCTCTATGTTTACGAGAAAATAAAGGTCATCATACATTGCCGAAAGCTTTGCAATTTTAGTCAATAATTTTTCTTCATATTGAGCCTGCACCCCCTGCATCCAATATACAGTATACCTGCAATCTTAACTAGGTCATCGGTCCACCTTGAATTCACCATCATTGGCCTACCATGGCTGCGTTTCCCGGTAAGTGGCCACCACTAGAGTACCTTTTTACCAAGCGGCCATCAGTTCTCTGTTCATTGACAGATGTGTCAAATAAGTTGTTAAATCTGATGAGATTTAACAATTTATTAGGTACTGTATATGAACTTGGTACTGCAAAGTAAATAAAGAACCAACAAAAACTAATCCATGCTTGCAGTGCGTGCGGTCTCGAGCAAACCAAGCAATTTACTGTAACACGGAGGAACATTGTTCAATATGGAACAACCAGGCAACACATTTATACACAACCAATTCAATTCAGTTGTAGTGGCATAAACGAGGATTTACTAGCAATATCTTGTAGTGCTTTTATTGGATGAGAACCAACAGATCCTTATTGTGAGGTAAAAGGGCAGTTGTTTCCAAAAACTTAACTCTGGCGCTAAGATAATGAGGCGATTTTGCTTATATCATTAATGCTGTAAAATCCACCACATTCACTTCCACTAACAAGACTTTGTCACAATAATAGTAGAAATTGGCAGACGTGCTGATTGCGGAATTACGTTAGTTCTATCTAAATATTAGAGATGGAACAAGCGTAAATCTGGTCCGTCCAGGATGACTATCTAAAAAGAAGATAGAGGAACGTTCTTTATCACAAACATAAGGATAGTTATTAAATAAAACCACTTTAAACGGATAAAAACTCGCGATATATTCTTCATTTTAAATTAAAAGCCGACTTTACCACCACTTTTCTAAAATAATTAAAAATGTGATGGTAAAAATAACAATTTGAATAACTTTGTGACGCAAACCACCTGAGTCACTCCGTGATCACGACTGCTGTAAAGTAGTCGAAAAAATTTAGAATATATCACGAGTTTTTATTCGATTAACGCTGTTTTATTTAATGAGTAGTAACCGCGTAAACATAAGAAACCACTATTTAAGGATAGTTAGTGACAGTCATTACTAAATGCACGAGCGTGTGCGTGCTCCAAAAGACTTATGCAGGCCGTCAGTACGTATATCTATGGCCTGAGCGTTCTCGCTCCCCTTTGAATCATTAATGCAAGCGCGATACTCTGCGACATCGACACGTACCGCGACTTAGCTACTCGCAATCGCCAGAATCTTGCAGATAAAAGCTTTTGCAAATTAAATTAGCATTATAACCACGAGAAGATTGATAGGTAGCAATGGCGTGAGCGTATTGCCATCTAATTTCGATTTTGTTCTACTTATATTCAAAACTTCTAGATGATTTTCTAAATAACATTAACTTTGATGATAATAAAAGAAATATTTATGAAATCTTTACAATCAACCTCTGGTTTTGCAAAAATAAAGTATTGTTAAGATTTTCTACATGATAGTGGAAGAATTTTCGTTATTTAAAAGTACTATTATAAATGCTACGCTTAATTCAATATTATGTTTATTTACTTTACATTCATACGTACGTTTGTATATAAACAACACAAAATTGATTTGAAACAAATAACTAATTGAAAAAGGAAATAATAGTACTCAAAACAGTTAAGGCTAAAAGTAAATCATACAAGTTTCCTATAAAGATCATAAAAAGATAGAATATTTCAGTTTTTATTCTCAAGCCTAGGCTTCAATGAGCAATGTCGATGCTATATTGAATAAATGTCAATATCTGAAACCTTCAAGACTATTTTTGTTACATTTTAGGGTACCTTCCAAAATAGATCTCTTCAAACAACGCTCCAGCCCTCTCAGGGCTTATACTAATTTTTTTCATTACTTACTATATTCCTTATGTCCATCAGCAAGTCAAACACTTGGACGAAAAAAGTTCCTTTGAAGGATTATTTGTGAAAGGCTTCCGTATTATTACAACTGACCTAAAAACACAGAGGCCAATGCAAATGTCACCTTTTATAGAAAGAGATAAGAAAACTCTGGGGAGTGTATTTCTCTGTCAAGGTAAAAGCGTTACATTTCTTTGAAAACGTTTGAAGATCTTTTTGTTTGAACTTCGATACCTAACGGGGCGTAGACAACACAAATGGTTTCTCGGGGCCAGGAGGAATTGCCAATTTACGTATCTTCTAATAAAAACAATCATTAGTTATAAATATAAGTTTTTTTGCCTATCTCTTTAATTTTTTTTCCTTCGTTAGGTGTCTTCTTAAAAATCTAGTACTTTACAGTAGAAAAATATCCACACAGCGCCGTCTTACTACGAGTATAAGCCTAGTTTGTGCTATGGGTACTTTGGGTGTTTGTAAATATAACACAAACAAATATTATGAAGTATTATGATGTTAATGGATACAAAAGTTTGTATCGTGCGGGAATCGAACCCGCGACCTCCTTTATAAAAGCCATCTTCACAAGCATTGTAAACCGGTCGTTAAAAGTAATGCAAGTAAAGTTTGACCGCCTCCGTGAAACAGTGGCTAAGCCGCTTGGGCATAAAAACATGGAGGTCGTGGGTTCGATTCCCGCCTTGGGTCTGGTTGGTAGTAGGGTTTTTTCAGAATCCGACTGGCTAGCTACCCCCAGAGATGAAATCTGCCGCCAAATACCAGTCAATCGATTTTATCGCTTCTGCAAAAGTTCTAGAACACATATCTCATACCTATCGACCCAAAAAAAAAGATTTCATAAACCTTTCAAAAACAATACACTTCCCACTCATGCGGAATTTATCGAATACTATCGCAATATTTCCCTGCTGGCAGATCGAATCCCCGGGCGCATATAAAAATGACATCGCAAGCCAACCACTCCTTCTGAGTGCAATCGCAAGCAAACTTGGACAGTTTACCAACTGCAACGGCAACATATCACTCGGTAACAAAATAACCTCTACAATGCATTTCCTGGACGAAGTTTATGAGCCATTCGGTTGAAATACATATGTGTAACACATGTAGGCACGCAGAATAATAGCCCGGCAAAGTTTTCAGTTCAAAGTCGACGGAGGCAATATTTTATCGTTTTAATATTCAGTAGTGCGTGTTAAGGGGAATAGTTACAACAGAATTTGTGTGAGGGTCACAAGTTACAACTGAGTACTCATGAAACTAAAGCGATTTAACGTAAGTGCTTTAAGGAAATATCTTTATAAACATAAAGATAGGTCAAGGAGTTGTCTTTTGGTGGGTGTTAATAGCTTTTGTTTTGATTTTGGGAAATTTTATTTTTCGTCATATAACATAACATATCATAAATATTCTTTGTTGCACATAAAAGTAAATAAAAATTACAATAAAGAAGAACAAAGATGCACAATATAGGCGGTCTTATCGTTAGAAGCGATCTCTACCAGACAACCCCCAAGTAAAGAACTACCGAAAGAATGGGTATAACAATGCAATTTAAAAAAATGTATTTACTTGATAGTATACATATAGTATGCAAATAATTAAAACCTACAATTCAGGCTCCTGAAACGTCGCAATACTAGGGTTTCCTAGTAGATTTATGATTGAAAAAATAAGCTGTATCCATTCAGATTGCCATAATGATAATAAATGCTAACTTCGCTTATTTTGACTTAAAGCATTTTACAGAAAAGTATCAGGCAATTTATATTTAACCTCTGTTATATGTAAGTATAGTTTTTAAATTCAAACATGTTTAAGTTAGAAATCTTATGTTTATCTCATATCATTGTCACAAGCTGCAAATAACATGGCCGCTATATTGTAAAATAGACTGTTCGTCTATCTTACAATATAACAAATAGCTTAAAATATTTTTATTGCCTAAGATGCACATTTAACCATTACTTCCGTCCTGCAATCCTGGAAAGCTTGAAAAACATCCGGCAATAAAACGGCACAAATGAGATAAAAACAAATAAAAACAATGACGAACGCTGGCCGCGTTCTGGCAGTCATTACCGCTAACCCACATTTAATATTACAAAATAGCCTGTAATCCTAGGCCAGCATGAGTTGAGCACAAATTGGATTAGTGACCGCTCTCTCGCAAACAAGCAGCTTGTCATAGTGTACCGATGTACACTATGACAACTGGCAGTAAGGCGACTAACGAGCCTAATTTTGAACCAGTAAACGCTAAATAAGGTAAGCTAAAATCAGCTTATAATATGACGAAGATCAGATGAGTCTACAGTCTGGTCGCACATTGAGCGAAACTTACTGATGAATTGTCCCTCAATGGAATAGGCCGCAGTGACCGCTTACCATCAGGTCAGCTGCGTGTCTGTCTGCCAACTGACGTAATTAAAAAAAATGACCGTGGTAATCATAGAATTTGCTATTACTTATTTATATATCTGACATAAAAATCTTTTGCTGCGCTTGTTTCGTCTTGGCGGGGGCACTCCTGTGCCCCTAAACTAATGAAAACTAGCGGGCGCATACTGCAAAAAAACACCTCCATTCGAACGCACAAACAGAACACAGAGCCTTGCAACAGTAGATAGAGAAGATATTATGCAATAGGATAGAAACCGTGCATCTTACTCTTTAATCTCTATAAACAACTACAAACAAATGTACGTTCATGTTCGGAAGTACGAATGGCCTTTTTATTTAGAACTGCTAGACTATAGGCTAGTCTGTCTAAGTCTTTAGTTTGTCTGATCGATCAGATTACTTCCAGATATTAATTACTCATTTTTATACTTGTTCTTAGTTCTCTTACTGCTTCTGTCTACACTGTGTTCGTTTAAAATGATCAGCTGGTCAAATTTTGATGATACGTAAATAAGTTACAAGCCTGCTAAAATTACGTTGTGAAACGTAATGGAAATCAGGGCAGTATATCTCTGAAACGACACCATTTAACCTAGTTTACAGAATGCGAGTAGTTTTAGAGTCTTCAACTAATCCAGAAGCAACGAGATAATACGAGAATTATACATATAAGGCAGGAAGTACATCATCATCATCATCCCAGCGTATTCCCGATTGCATCCAGTATGGAGCTCAGGGTCCGCTTCGACTATGATCCTAGATTCGACAAGCCTGGTTATTAATAGAGCGATTGCCATCTGACCTCCGTAACCCTTACAAGGGAAACCAGATGTACTTAGAACATGAAGCACGGAATCATCGTCCTTTTCAGACATTCAGGTGATTCAAGCCTGCAAAGTCCTAACCTCCTCCTCCCCGCGGGATTCGAACCCAAGACTTCCGGGTTTTAGAGCCCAACGCTCAAACCACTGTACCGCGGAGGGAGTTTAAAAGCATTACTATTATTTTTTTGTACTATTCAACGCAGATATTATACTCGTAGTCACAGGATAAAGCTTTCTTTCTCTAAAAATAAGTAAATAACTTTAGAATGATTGTACAGAATTAGGTACATAATAGTGACTACTATTGAGTTTCGACTGGTTTGTGAGCCCCCCCATACCCCCATAGGCCGGCAACGCATCAGCGATCCCTTTGGTGTTGCAGATGGCCATGGGCGGCGGTGATTGCTTACCATCAGGCGACAAGCAGGCTCGTTAGCCGCCTGACATAAAAAAAATAATAATAAAAGACAGTTATTGTTAAAATTAGGACCAGGTTTCTAAATCATAATTTCCAACAGTGTAAGGCCTAAAGTGATAGTTAGGTTAATAATTGGCTGGCGAGTAACAAACAATCGAAAATTAATGTGGTAAATATATAATTGAGTTAAAGTGTTTAAATTGCTGCAAATAATTTTAATTAATTGCCAGGTTTTTAACTTTGGCCAGTAAATTGCACTCCATCCAGATAAAACCACAGATTATTAATTCATTCATAATTAATTTTCCTCTTGTAGGAAATGGAAATAACCATTATGCTTGCGAGTGACGATAACTGAAATGAAATAAAAACAAGCTAATTTCACCGCTTCCATGGAAGTGTTTTTGCCACTCGGAACGCATATTCGATTCCCAGCTTAGGTCTGCTTAGTAGTAACCACCCTCACAGACGAAATTTGTCACCGGAATAGCTTTAGCCATGTTCCGGCAATAGTAATGTGGAAGCCAGTACCTTAACTTGAAATGAAAGTCTCAAGATCTGAAATCAAATATCATCATTGTTAATATTAACAAAAAGCGCAAATGCTATTCTGTGTAAATAAATGTCACCAAACGCACAACATTTTTTTTAACTGATTCAAAATTAATTTGTATCCCATATTCCGTATACCAAACATGAAAATTCAAATATAGTTTTAAATACTCCCAAGCAAGACTAATTGGTTAGGAAATCGTACGTCTCAGTCTCTTCTGGAAAACGTTTTGGGCACGTAATTTAATAAAGTAAATATATCCATGAACTACCTAAAACAAGGCTTTGACATTAAAATTGCGTAATTCAATTCTAGTCTTTGTTTTTCCTAAAACACGAGTCACCGAGTTTGCTTTGCTCTGCTATATCGTTTTGGTTTTCGGGAGCGAAATTCACGTTAGAAGTTTTAAGTGAAACCTAGCGAGCGTGAACAATTAAAATATAAAGCATTTACTTAACACTCGTATTCACAAACGACCCAAAATACTCATAAAAGAAAAAACCAAAGCACTTTTGAACGCCTCTATGGTCTAGTTACTTAAGTACATGGAATCTCGAAGTTCTGGGTTCTGGGTTCCGGGGTCAAGCTTACATTTTGTAAATTTTTTCGGACACAGTTCGGGTTTGCGATTACCAACTCGCATTTGGCAAGTGTGGTGTAAGCCAGTACCCATCATTGTAACGATAACTTGATTACAAAGATAAAAAAAAGCTAAAACTTTACCTTTTTCTAACGATTATGTCATGAGCTGAAACGTTACTGCATAACTACGACCTTTCCTTGCATAACTTGTTTCGCGTGTGCACAAAACTTTCATAAAAATCACTGCCTGCCAACATTTCTGAACACTAAAAACTCTTCAAGGCTAGTAGATAAGTTTGTTTATCGCTAACTATGTTGGTACCTATTTTTTCATGCAAAAATATTCGACTCGCCAAATGCGCATTTAGTAAATGGTAGGTCATATGCACCAGGAAAACGTTGTTTCAAATCCTACTCAGGATACAATTTATGGGATGAAAATTTGTACATTAATTTGAATGTAAGATAATATACTTATATAATATATACTGGTGGTATCTTCGTTGTTTCTTATACCAAGTACTCAAGCTTCTTTAACTAACGGTTAGTGTAGTAACTGACAAATCGGCTATTCACTTTCGGTTTGTTCTGTTTTTGCACGGTACAAAAATTTATGGAAATGAAAATGTCTGTTTGTATCGGTCTGAATGTTTTTAAAAATGTTGTACAGTCCGGTTTTTAATTCTATTTATTGGCTTCCATAGTACTCGGGCCACCTATGCTTAATTTGGAGCTAAATGGCGGTGAGTGAATAACGTCCAAAGTATTTGTTATTAATAATAAAAAAAAATATACTTTATTCAAGAAAAAAATAAACGAAAATTATTATTCTTCTTTATGTGCACACGAGAAATGCCCGCTTCGCACATGAACTAATTTCGTGAGGAGCTATTGACATACTTTCTTAATAGCTTTGGGTATTCAACTGAACAATAGGGTCTGGTTGACAAAAATGAGGTTATTAAATAACAATAGAAACCTTAGACAATAATTTGTGCGAATAATCTTATAGTAGGTACTAAACAATGAAAAACGCTCCACATTAAAAGTTTAAAACATACTTACTGGAAAAGTGAAGAAGTCAATTTGGTGAATTATTAAAATTAACTTTTAGTTTTTCAACTTAAATGGTTTGACGTTTATGATATATTTCTTTGTTTAATCATTTTGTATTTTATTATAAAGTGATAGTTATTTACTATAATGTAAATATTAGTCGTCAAGCCTAGTCAGAGGCCATTTGGCGGCTTGATAACATCTGACATTAAGGTTGCTCACTTGCCTTACGCACCCCTCCACCAACCCGCACTAGGCCAGCACTAGCAGTGGAGTATGGCCCACACTATCTCACAGTTGAGATAAGGCCTGTGTCCCAGCAGTGGGAACGTATATAGGCTGATGATGATGATGATGATGATGATAGTATATAATATATTAAAATAGTAGTACAAGATTTTTTTTATGTCAGAGGCGGCAAACAGCCAGCGGGTAGCCTGATGGTAAGCATTCGCCGCCGCCCATGGACATCTGCAACACCAGAGGGATCGCTGAGGCGTTGCCGGCCTTTTAAGAGAAAGAACGCTTGTTTCATTTTGGCAAGTCCAGATATTACATTTTGGAGCGATTTGATAGTGTCATTCAGAAGTTATGCGCAAATCAGAGATAAATGAGTGCAAGTGCAGTACAGTACAAGTACATTTTCAGTGATATTTTTTTTTTATTCTTCCTTAAGAAATTACTTTTATGATTACTAGGAATACTTATTACGTTGATACTAAAGTAGTGGTTGTCAAACGAACAATGGTGGCTTGGGCGACCTACCTAGCACGTCTAATGTGGGTTGACGTGGGTTGGCAATTCAGGTTAGTGGTTTAGCCGCTTTTCAACTAATTCTAGTTTTTATCCCACGTCATCTCAAAATAGGCGTAATTTAGTCAGCTTTCTCAGTTTTTGATAAATTATTTAAACTCATCATGTCTAGTATTGGTTATCTCTTATAATATTTGCCAACAAACGTCACTACCAAATGCGATCTCGAGACATTTAATGAATCTGAGAACAAAATATACCAGATTAACAAAATTTATACCTAATTTTAATCTATGATAGTATTTCGAAGACATTGGCATCTGTGTTTAGATGTTTATTAGTATAGCATATATTTATGGCACCACTGTTAATTTAGATACCCATAATGTAACTTAATTTGGAATATGGTCAATGTAAGTAAGTTACGTCCAATTTCTTTTCTTTATCACTCGAAAAGTTTCTACGAAGCAGAAAGGAACGAATATAGTTTATATGATATAGGGTGCCAATCAGCTATAGGTAGGTAAAATGGGAACGAATGACGACGACCTAATTATTATGGAAATAGCCCCGATGATATCGTAATCCTCGATGGACTCCGGACGTCCATTAAGTAGCTCGTTGTCCCAAATACATCCAGTAAGCTATTCTGCTACAGTTAACGCGAGAAAATTGGGTCTGACACATCAACATGGACAGTATTTTAAAATATGTTAAATGTTGTAAAAATAAGTTTGATTTACGAGTGTCAGATCGACTTCCAGTATTGTAACATCAAAGGAGCGGCTTATATGTTCAATGTACATCCAACCACCGACTACAAAAGAAATACCGCTGACGATGAAATTCCACACAATCAACATCTCATTGTTCAACATCAGAAATAATTCCAAAATAACGAATCAGATGAATTATTTGAGTGACTACTACTTATATTATTCCTCTAATAAAAATATATTTACATATACTTTCTTTTTGGTTCTTCTCTCAAATAACAACATTCAAAAATCACTCTGTGTAATTGACGAATCATGAGTGCATCTTTAAAATTATCAAAAAATAATATTTTGATTTGATTTTGCGTGTACTTAAGTTTTAATTTTACTAAAAATTTAAATTTTTCCCGACACTAATGAAATAAACACGCAAATAAAATTCTCAATCCAGTAAAATGTTCTCACTTGATCGTGTAACTCGCGCGCGGCTTAAATAGCCAATTTGGGTTTCCATTTCACGTCATCACTCCCGTAATGCCCTCGATCTAAATTCTGATCGAGCCAATTACCAATCACGTGGCGAGCTTAGCGTATCACATGAGCGATTTGTTAAGGTTTTTGTTTCAATTGTTTTAATGGACTTTTTCTGGCTGGATTTAATTTAATTTCTTCTTTGAAGGTGCATTCTATTGTAACAGAACTAGTTTATTGTAAGTGCAAATTGTACTAAAATAACTGTAAGTGTTAAGTGGCCCAATGGCGCATTTGACCCTGCCATTTGCGCCAGGAGTTATTGAAACGAATCCATTTGGACATTTGTGTTTGTCTTGTATCTAGATTTTTATATGTAATTAAGTATATATTTTACTGTACCGCTGGGGAGACGAGGTAGAGAAGGACCTGCGCGAGCTCCACGTCGAGAATTGGCGGGAGTTGGTGCAAAATAGACCGGAGTGGAAATTCTTATTGCTGGAGGCCAAGACTCATTTTGGATCGCTGCGCCATCTTAGTAAGTAAGTAAGTATATAGTTTTGGTACCTTCGTTGATTCTGACACCCATTTTCGGTCCGGACCTCCGGCGCTCTCACTTGCTAAACGGAGCGCAATAACAAAGCTACTACTCGTCGTCAATATTCTGTGAGAGTGGTACTTCCCCAGTCAAGCCGGCCTATTTTGACTGACTAACAAAACTGTCTGCAGTGTTGCTCTAACAAACTCACTTTAACATTAAATCAACGTATGCGATCTAATCTCAGAATACGTACGAGTTTCGCTGCAGTGTTTCAAATTAGCCGAGAGTCATGCTAACCAGTGCTTAATCGAATAAGTCATAATTACTAACTCGTAACCTGGCAACCGGCCATTGCAGAAACAGGCGCAATCTTGAAGCAATTGTTTCAAGCCGCCCCTAAGCCTTTCACTGTTAATTAATTCATAATACACCGCCAACTTTGAACTTCGGAAAATCTGCTACAAGATGCTTTTAAATTTTTAAATAGGTCAATGAAGACTTATAAATGCTTATTTACTTGTTTTATGTACTTCCTTGAAAATAAATAAGCATTTTTAAGCATACTCCATTGATACACTTGATGGTCTAGTGGATATCCGAGCCGTAATATCGGGGTTATTGTAAGTTTTAAGAGTATTTACGATGTATTTGCAGTAATTATCAGATATTGAAAGGTGACTTTTGATTCCGGAAATGTGAGGGGAAGGGGGAGATATTTTAAAAAAGACACTCTCATCACCTTGACGAGTGGCAATCTACTACCATACGTTTCACTCGAAACTTCCTACCACGTACGACCAAACTATGGAACCAGCTCCCTGCAGCGGTATTTCCGGACCGCTATGACATGGTAATTTTCAAGAGACGAGCATATCACTTTCTTAAAGGCCGGCAACGTACTTGTGACTCCTCTGGTGTTGCGGGTATTCATGGGCGGCGGTGATTGCTTACCATCAGGTGACCCGCCTGCTCGTTGCCCCCCTCTAACATTAAAAAAAAAAAAAAAAATACGCAAGAGTGAAACCGGGGGCGGAAGGCTAGTAAATAATAAGTCTATTATCCTTGTACATATTTATTCCTCTTGATCTATTTTTATGGTGACTATTAATGTTTTTCCCAGTTTTGAGACTTCAATGCGAGTTTATTAAACTGTAAAACAAAGATATTGTTTCGTGTTTATTATGTTCTTTTATAGCTTCCAATAAAGTCAAAACAAACATAAATCAAGGCGACATGTTTTGCTTTTTATATATCTACAATATAGCATCAAAGTTTCGAAGAGAAAATAGTCCCCAGAGGTTGACTGATTTATAAAACCTATCTAACGAGAGACGTTGGGGTATACTAAAGAATAAAATTTCACTAAGATTCATCTTGTAAATTTTAAAAATTTTATATGACAAAGTTGATTTTTTCTTTCCTTCTTTCGAGATATATATATCTCTCTCTGGACTCTGCAAATACTATAAGCAACAAACGCCATTTAAAATAAAGATAAAAATATTGCTGTATTATTTTTTGCTATTCCTATAAGTATACTCCATAATTTGCTTCATCAGTCATAATTTAATTTGTTTAATCTGTCAACTTCCCAAATCCAGTTTTCAGCTTAAAAAGTAGTGACCGCTTACCATCAGGTGGGCTGCGTGTCTGTCTGCCAACGGATGTGATATATAAAAAAAAAATATTCGCTCAAAGTCATAGTCACAGAGCTGATACAATTAAATAATTAATTAATAAGTTGCTGTAATTTGCAATGTACGAACAATATGTGAAGGTATTTCGAGGTAAACTAGAAAATTAACGTGTAAAACTCAAGCCCTGAATAAATTATGGACTTAATGCATCCATTAACAAGCATCTAGTCGGTTGGTACACCGCAAGGAGCAGAGAATGTTTAGACTGTATAAAATATCCAATAGTTTCATGTTCAGTTAGTGAAAGTTTCAGACCATTAAGTTAAAATAGTTTTAACTAACATTTAAACGTAGTTCATAGGTTTACGTTTCAATGTTATCTGTAGAACCACTAATTAAGACTGCCTCCATGGATCTGTGGCTCCACCGATTTGGTAAAAACCTGAAGTTGATGATTGATTATTCTGATTAATATTAATGATACTTATGATCCCTGTTTCTCTCGAAAAACTAGTGAAGTCTCGTTTTTTTTTTAGTATATAGAATAACAGACCTTCGATCAGAAGTTCTCGTTTCGGTTTTCCACTTAAGTAAAATATATTCCGATTTTTGGGGATATACAAATTTCTTGACCTGTACCTGTCATATTTACGACAACAATTTATGACACATCAACGATGGCACATCCGGTTCTGGTCCCCAAGCATATTCCATTAACCTAAAAGGATAATATATGCATGCAAGTAAGTAAATATAATAAAGTTCGCATCGTTCGGCTAGCGGATTAGTTCGTACCTACAAAGATAGTTTTTGAATCATTGAGTTAATTATAAAGCAGCGTTCGTAACCACTCGACTACAGCATAGGACATTAATTAATATCTCTTTATATTACCATTACGAATGGTAAGTAATTACTGTGCTGAATTCTGTTCAAATAACGCCTAATGATGTTTATTTGGTCCAACACGTATGAGGCTCTGTAATTAGATTGGACAATTTTGTATTTTGTCTACACGAATTATGGTTAGTATGATAATGAACAATTAATGAACTCGTGTGGTTTTACTTTTGAGTGAACATGATAATTTGTTTTCACTTAATAATATTCAGTGTTTGGCATGATAGAAGGCAGTCATAAATTAACTAAAAGTTCATATAGAGATAGCTACTAAATCTATATTTGTGGTTTCGAACGCTAATTTATATCCTACTTTTTATATAAAGGTAAAAGTTTGTTATCATTGATATAAGGACTCTAGTAACTTGTTTCATAAAAAAATAATAACAAAACAAAAAAGTTTCGGAGGACAATCACTTTGTTTCCTTAGTGTCAATACACTCCAAATCTTAGATTGATAGTGCAGACAAAGCAGACAAATTTAGGATAGATTACTATTCTTTTAATAAATTAAATAAATGAAATTTCAAGTTTTAAAATTGTCTATTTCTTTCTTTTTATTTTGTACGAGCTACACAAAAGGAATTTAAAATAACAAACCAATTATCTAAAGCCAGAAGGATATGACCTAACAAAATAGAAGCTAAGGAGAAGAAATTAATTAATGTATCGCCTAAGGAACTTAGTTCGTGCAGTGGCACACGGAGTCGAGATAAGACACCGGCTAATTGCTATTAATTAACTCTGAAAGCCTTTGTATCTGCTTGTGCCGTGCTTGTATCTACGAGATATATGGTTTATGGGGCAGGTCGATCTAGAGGTAAAGTATGATTTTACTCAGTAGTGGTTTTTATTGTTTTTCAGCCATGTTGCAAAGAGTTCCTGTCTGACAGCCAAAACAAGGGATGAACCACCCACTCATATAAGATCGTCGTACGAGTAGAAGCTTAGCTATGGCGCTACGTTTGGTGTGTGAAACTGATTAGAGTAATGGGTGGGTGCCGGAGTAATGTTACTCCGGCACCCACCCATTACCCAAACCCATTAGGGTTTTATTTTTTGACATCATAGAATTTCAGTGACATTGGTCCAAAATCTTTGCAAATAGGTTAATTTACTGATTGTCGTGAAAAAGCGCTTATTCATTTAACAGTCGTAACTGAAGTCTGTTTGAACATGCTTGAGAAATGCATACAAACGTCAATCAATCAACCAAAAAAAACAATGTGTGAAATAGAGATTTGTTCTAAGTGTCCTTTCTGCTCGTTGCAAATAGGTAGCTCTAAAATCAAAGGTGCAAAGATTAAACATCTAACAAGTTTGATCTTTAATCCTAAGACAACAAACAGAATGCAGCTAGACAATATTTTATGATATTAAAGAAATTATCGGATTATCGCGCTGTCTGAGCATTCTCTATCAAAACAATTTATCCAATCAGAAAACATCTCAGACGATATTTGATTTTAGCCGGCGGTGTTTGAAACGATGCACTCAAGTGATGGCCCATCAAAATAGGGATCACTATTGCTCAATTACTTTTTGAATTTGTAATGACAATTAATATTTTGTCGTTTTTACCTTTATAAATTATATAGGTAAATATTTCAAAGTTCTTGAGTACCTTTATAAGATAAACTAAATTGTATGTAGGTACCATCTTATTTCTTTGTAGATAAACTACATTTAATATTCTTGTACCATTTTATTTTATATTTGTTACAAAGATAAGCCGAAATAAAGTCTACACAGCAACATAACTTTAAAACATTTGATTTATATGTAAAACCTCGACATTTGATCTAGACTAGTAACCACGTCCAAACTCATCAGGTCTCCGATATTCTCTAAAAGACCTCTTAAAAAGTGCACCATTCCCCGTTAACAGGCAAAATTAAATTTTAAAAGGGTGTATTAATAGCTAGGCGGGCTCCTAACTCGTCCTCACCGTATAATGTGGGAGAACTAGGTCACCGCAATTACGCCTCAGACGCAGCTTGACACGGTTTCATTTATCTGATAAATTAATTCACTCACGGTGGGATTATATTTTCATCGGTGACGTGGCGCGTGTCACTTGTTTCAGAGGCGAGAATCTGATGGGCAAAGTAGTGTAAGATAAAATCAACCGCGTATGAACCGTATGAACCGCGCGTGGTTGGGCGTGCAAAAATCAAACCACCGTGAATACTTGCGTAGGGTAAAAGCCTTCTAAATGGAAACCATAGCGTTGACGGTAAAAAGTCGGCAGTTTGGGGGCCCCACACTGCCGACTTTTTACCAGCAACGCTATTACCACCCATACTGCCCGTCAACTTACCGTGAATAACAAATCTTGGCTCGGCCAAGAGAGTTGTATTTCCTTCCACACCCCGAGCAGCTAAGTGGTCTCACAAAGGATTTTACCACTCAAAAATAAAATAAAATCAGACACTTAATCTACGGCATTATGTATTTTACATACATACTATTATGATTTCGCAACATCGTAGTAGAATGGTGCTTAAATCATCTGTTCAGATGTCCAATCATATTTTAATACTGTGTTTACAGTAGGCGCGCGAGTTCATGGCCATCCTGAAGAATGCGTTAGTGCTGTTTTCTTAACCTAATTATACTAATATCGATTTCGATAGGTATTATTACCTATTAGGTCAACCATATCTATCCCATATTTTATGCAACTTTTTAGTAAGTCAACTATTCGTTTCATAAACGCTTTTCTTATTCAGTCCCCGATGGACATGAACTCGCGCGCCTACTATATGTATAATCTCAGTCTCTTTACGTTGAAGTTTGGAGACGGTATAATTTTATCCCTTACATCTCAAGAAGAAAACAGAAGACATCGCAAATAAAGGGTAAAGGTTTCTCTAAGTTGTCCTATCGTATAATGGCGGCAGAAATAGGTCACCGCTGCCTCAAGCGAAGCTTGATATAGTTTCATTTATCCGGCAAATTAACTAACTCACGGAAGATAACTCCGTGAAACAACCGTTCAACCAGAATCCAACCCGGGATGGTTCTCGTTAAACGCTGCCACTTGATGACCTTAACATTGCTATTGGGAGACATAAACTGAGGAGCTACGTTTGTAAAACTTAAAATGAATATAAGTGAATATCAGACTACATCGAATGGTTTGTAATAAAAGAACTTGGTGCGCTTTGAAACAGCAGTCTCAGTCTTTTTATGAGTACACGTTTACGAATTGTAGTGGCTGTCCAATGATGAAATGCACATGACGGAATTAAAAAGGATTTTACTTTTATGTAGGTATCTACTTAAGATCTAGACTGAGTGAGACTCAGACGCTTTTCTATTTTATCTAACTCTCTTATAACCATGAAGTGATATGGGTCACTTTGGCTCTGAGGCCTTGATCCGACCCAAAATAATTCTCAAGTGCGACTTTTTGCTATTTAGTTGCACCTAAATACTTTGGTATAGTACTAGTAGACAAACATTTTTGTTTTTAATTTTTTGTAACATACCAACTACTGTTACTCATTAAGATTACTTTTACCAGTAATCCACAGCCGAAGTAATTTCCAAAACAAATGAACTCAATACATTTTACACGCATGGTCACGTTCCACCAAAAATATACATCTTATTTGCACCGAGCTCTTGCTTTTATTCGAGCATTGCACGTTTACTGGATGCATAAAACTTCCGTATCGTAAAATATTACCGTCATTACCCGCTGTTGCCACGGCGTAGTGCTGTATGCTATTCGAGCTATTCGAGTCCCTTTGGAATGGAATTCTAGATTTTTCTACGCTCAGTAAAGACGGTAATGGTGCTTGTGGAGTAGAGCGTGCGAATAGAAAGGAATGACATTAAAATACTCGTACTAATAAGATTGTGTTCTTAAGCTCTTACTTGTTTCAGTAGGGTTTTTTAGAAAGAAGCGTAATAAAGGGATTGACTTAATTACCACGCTTGACAAGTGCGGATCAGGGTTGACAAAACTAAGCTGTGTCAGATAAAAGGTAGTGGCGTCAAATTTTAATCAAACCGGGGGGTTAAAACTAGGACCGCGAGATCACGGCTCGATACTAAACCACGCTGGACTATCTAAGCATAAATTTGTTTACATTATGGGCTCCAAGTCCGATTCAGTGGACCCGTCGAGCTGAGACGCTACGAAAAAAACTATAGTACTTATTTTATTTGTAAGTCTGATTACTTCCAAATAAAATAAGTACTATAGTTTTTTTTCGACATTTATACAGACAGACAGTGACAGTGACAGTAGACAGTGTATTACAATTATTCGGTTCCAAAATTGTGACTGCAAGGGCGTCTCTATGTGAATAATTATGCTTGGCTTATGAGAATATAACACAATGAAACATGTATTTCACATGTTGGATCATGTGCTCTGAATAATCCAACATAGCTCAATTTTGAAATGAACCCGAATTTAGCGAGCGTAATTAACATTGTACAACATATTATTATGTCTCCCACGTTAGTGTTTTTGGTTAATGAAGAAACCTATTTTTCTCTATTGTAACCTAATATAATCTTTGTGAAAAAGATTATAGGTAGATGATGTGATTAAAATTAACGGACAAAGAAGCAGCATTAAAAGCGACACTCAACTCCATGCAACAAAATTTCATTGTTATCGTAACTCACTTTCGAGTCCTTAAATCCCTACAAGAGTATCCCACAACACTTCCAGACGCGAGATGGGTAAATCTCTTAGAACAAAACATTCCGGGCATCGGAATTATTAACGCCTCCATGCGGTCATGAAGCAAGTTTATTAAGGACATAATACATAAAATGTGTACACGGTAGCGTCTGACATGCAATAATAATATAATATTGCTAATAATCCCGCGTTGGTAAGTATTTAAACGCCTTTTTATCATGCACTTTGTGTTCTAATGTTTAATGTTTCATGTGAATTGCAGGCTGTTTTCAAGGTCTGTGGATTGGTTGAAAGTTGCTGCTATTATCTGAGCTATATTAGCATTTCTAAATGTTTCTTCGAAACCTGAATTTGAAATATGTAATGTTTTATTTCCGAACACAAAAATAGTCACTATGGATGCAGATTTTACTTACTTTGTTGTTAGTTAGATATATTGTACACTATAAAAGGTAAAACTTGGCGGTAAGCGTCCTTAAAGTTCCAATCACTCCTTTATTGTGATCAACTAGTACATTTTATGACATTAGTACTTATGTTTTCTTTTTTAATAAACCTATCATTTATACGAATATAAAACATAAGTGTCAGAAAATCTTTCCATTACCCTTCCTTTTCTATCCGTCTTATAAATAATAAAAGCAATTTAAATCCCAAAATAGGTACTCCAGGTTCTCTACAGTCTGACGACCTCAGACACAAATTTCTCATTGAAGATTTCCAAGCAGATTAATGAGTCATCTTCCAAGTATAAACACGAAGCTTCAGATAAACCTTCTATCAAAATAGGATCTTGGGCAAACAATGACTTGCCAAAGCCCGTCTGATATGAGGTCGAAGGCAATTAAAACTGTCTCACAAGTTTGACTTCTTTAAACTCAGATTTGCTGAATGCCAAAGGCGCAACTTTCTTTCATTTACTTTAGTGTTACTGTTACGAGTTATAATTAACTTTCTGGATAGGTTTTTAATAATTCTACATTTGTATTTCGAATGTATAGGCACAGATCGCAAATCTGAAATGCTGTGAACCTTATAATAATCAAGTTGCTGAATAAATAAGAATAGAAAGTTTTGGTAACCATTTAAGTAAAATTGTATATTCTAAACTAAAATTCTTTTTCATGAAAATATAATGGGAGTAAAAGCTTCATAATTCTGAAGTAAAAGTTTTAATCCATAATAGGTTCTTCTGAGTATGTATAAATAGATTTTTGTGTGTAATAATTGTATTATACGGTTTTGTAATATGAACAATAACAATTTCATTCGTATATACAATGTCAGAAATACTTTAACCAAATAATTTTACGCACCAGTTTGTGAAATAACAAGTCATTACAATTATCACCAGATCACACTTTTCCTAAGTCACTTCGACCAGCACCTGAATACCAGAAACTAACTAAACTTAAAAGGTCCATCATTCATGACGCTACCGAATTCATTCCCAAATTAACCTCAAGAAACCCACTAAACTCACACGAAATAAAACTCGGGATCAAACAAGTCTTGATTACAAAGCGACTAACTACTCAGCACATTCGTTCAAGACAATTTCCTAGTTTTAAGTGACAAAGAGCAGAGTCAACAGCGTCGATCTAAATCACAAAGGCGAAGTTCCGAGCAGAGTTTCGGCCGCGATCCGTTGACCTAGAAAAGACTTGTTCGCCAAGTTTTTCAATAAGAGCTTTTGAACATTAGTTGATGGGGGAGTTGACGTCAGTCACTCTACGTGTAATCATTTCTAACATATTGAACATATTGACAGTGGTTCGTTAGCGGTTACGAAAGTCAAGCTACCCACGCCGCGGTGGGTTAATGGATGGGTAGATAACATTTTGACCACATTTAGTGACATTTGACAAATGACAAAACATGCTAGTACTTTGAAAATAGTTGCTTGCATAAGAAGATTTTTTATTTGTCGAGCAAATTCTTAAGTGTCAAAGTATAAGATATAGTCATTCCTTCTTTTTTTTTACGTAATTTCTTCTTAAATTAAAATAAAAAACTAAATTAGCCTAAAAATAACTCCAGTTTACAAAACTTTAATAACCAAACATTTGACGTTAAAAAGTACCAAATGTCACACATCTGGGACTCAGAAAATTCTATATACGACTACATTTTCGCTCATAAATAAACGTCAATGTTGCCTCACGTTGAAAATACTCAGTATGTTGTTCCGAAAACGCTCCCGTAATATCTTTATTTATCGGTTGTTACATTTTATGTCTCTCCTGCTTATTAGTAAGTTGTGATGACGTCACAGAGTTCCCAAGAGTTTGGCAACTTCTGTCTTGGCTAATAGGTGCTTACAGTACTCAAGTTATTACAGAAGGGAGCGAAATAATTTCTTATTATACACTGTTTGTTTGTCCTAATTGATTTTAGTGTCTCCGGAGGGAAGATAGACTAATAAGTACGTAATTGAAATAAGTTGTGCGATGTCTATAAGGAAGTGCAATGTATGGGAGTTGTTTGAGTTACGGATTTCGTGATATAAAGTTTAGTGGTGCATCTCGCGTATAATGTGATTTTTGTACTTAAAACTAACCGAATAACTAAACACATTTGGTTTATAACATCTAAAAATAGCATTTAAAAATTATAATTTGATTTTGGATACTAAACAAAATTCATAAGTTTAATAAAAGTATATCCCAGATTTGTTGCATTATTATGCAATAATGTCTTTAGCTGTGATACGTATGTTTTATAAGGGATCCAGTATTTAATTCTGAAAATTAATGTATTTATTCATAAAGTACGAATATATTACTGTTTGTCGTTTGAATTATTAATAGGCCTTATTTATAAGAACCTCTGTAGCATTCTTAGATAAATAAAACTGTGGTTTCCTTAAGTTCATTATTTATTAAAGCTTTTACGTATTGCTTCTCTATCAGTAGTACTGCAAATAGAAATAAGTTAAAAACTATTAAAAAATAAATTAACAATGAACCTGCATTTTTCCATGAGTCCCGCATTAACCAGCATTTTATAGTAAGAATGATTTAATTACTAATTCATTGCATTCCTTTGTGCAATGCGATTCTTGGTACGTTTCGTGACGTTAGCTTGCAACGAGGTCGAGTGTTTTTATAATGTATGTGTGAGCAGACCACCGATTCTAATAAAATACCTATTTTAATCTTAAAATGATCTTGTTCCGAAAGTTTCGTTCCGAACCAGTAGCTTCCAACCCACGACGGGACGGAGATACCCAAGCGGGGTTAAAAATCCCAGTCTTCAAATGATGACTTTAATCAACGGGCCTTAGTCCCTTCATCCTTAGAATTTTTTTATTTTGATAACTGCCTTACAACTACCCTAAACTAAATATCGATACTCATTTTGATTTCTTAAAAAAAGTGCATATTGTAGTAGCTGCCTACGTAATTATATGGCATTCGATAACACTGAGTATAATACCTGAGGAGTATCAATTACGCATTTAATCATTTATCACTGTGAAAGAAAATATCGAAGGACCTTTTAATAACGTAAGCAAGTTCAAACAAACTGTTATCGTGAAAGAACTATTCTATAAAAAGTCCCTTTCTGGTTGTCAAATGGAACAAAAGGAAACCCAAGACTTGGTAACTCGCCTTGACCCTTATTGAGATAATTGGTAACTTAACAAATAAATGTGAAACAAGAAAATAAACAATCTCGTTAACTTTCTTATTACATAAAGTCAAAACATCTCTCGCAGAACTGGAACAAGTTAGTCTATATAACAATTTAAAAAACAATTAAGTTTTTCTAAAGCCGATTTAAGATGCTTTATTGACTGAAGCAGCATAAAACACAGACTTGTTTACGTTAAACGTTATTCAAAAAAAGCATTTTCTATTGATGTGGGGAACAAAAGGTTGCTTGGAAACGTTTTTGCGATTTCACAACGAGAAAGTGTTTATAAGCTCTCTTTTTTTAATCCAAGAAGTAAAGTTGTCGAAGTTGAGCGTAAACATTAAAAAAACATAGTCACTATTGGCAACAAATGGATTTTTTTTTTAAATCCTTAGCTAAAAAAACAGCGGTATCATTATAATAGCGATGACTGAGAATGTGCATCCCAGATGATTTACTTAATCTTACTAATATTATAATTAAAAGCGAAAGTCTGGATGTTTGGATGTTTGTTTGTTCCTCAATCACGTCTAAATGGCTGAACGGATTTAGATGAAATTTGGCACACGTGTAGTTTATAACCCGGATTAGGACAAAGGCTATAAAATTCCTACGGGAAACGTCTCATTCCCGCGGGAATAACAATTTTGAAACTACTGAACCGATTTGAATAATTCTTTCACTGTTGGAAAGCTACACTATCCCCGGTGAACATAGGGTACTTTTGATCCCGGAAATGAAGGATGATTGGGGGGAAGGGGGTATATTTTAAAAAAGACATTACGCGCGTGTACTTACACAATGCTAGTAGTTAATAAGGCACACATGAAAATATAAGAGACGCTATCAATCGTGGATCCTAACCGTCAGTTATAGAGAAAATTGCTTCAGAATAAGAGTTATATCAATCGATGACTAACTTATAACTTGCTACGACAGAATCATTCAAATTCCCTACATATCTGAAACTGAACAGTTGTGCCGCAAATTCTGCCAAGGGTACTCAATTCCTCAAACAAGACAAGGTGGGAATCCTTGGGGGGTTTAGCTATAACCCTTGAAAGTCGCAGCCGTTCACAACAATGATTCCAGCAAATTCTCCAAGCGAGACGTTAGGCGTCGTTACGGTAATTTATTATCTTTCGGGACAAAATTAGTGAACTTGTAAAAAGTAATTGGTATAGCATGCAAATTGGCTCCTCCGGGGAGTCTTGAGCCACGGTCAAGACACCTAAACTGCTCTTGATGTAAATGAGACGCGGCTGTCGCGAATTTATCTTGTACCATTCGACTTTTTCCCTTCCCTCTCTTAATTCACTCGGAGAAATGCTGGCGGAATTTGATAGCAGATGTTTATTTGTTTTACCAGCAATCGGGTCAAGAACGTGTCAACTGTTCCGTCCGGGACCAACGCTGTAGTGATCAACACAAATTCGGGACCTTGGTTTTGTATTTCTAGAGCGTTTGTCTATTTTCTGAAGGGACGATATTGTTTCTAGCTTCTACGCAGCTCTCGTATTTGTGGCTATTTTAGTATTAAGAAACGACAACCGATATATAAACTATTCCACAAAGCAATTAATTTTCAATAAAAAAAAATCAATACCTATGTAGAAAGAAACAATGGAGGAGATGTCAAATCAAATAAAATCAAAAATATTTATGTTCGCACTTACTGTTACGCCCAATGGTTGACTGGTAGAGAATGCCTTTCGGCATTAAGTCCGCCAATTGTACTTGTTTTGTGCAATAAAGAGTAAATAAATAAATGTTCTTGTAGGCATATAAAAAAGTACTTTTGAATCGTCAAGGTCAAAACTATTAACAACTTTGACTTCACTGAGAGAATGGTTAAATCTAACTCGAAAACTTTCTTTGTAAAGAAGCTTATAAGAAATTCGAACGGTATTTCTTTTTAACGAAGAAAATTGCCTTTCAACACATAAAAACATAAAATTGTGAAGTGTGTGTAAATAAGTACCTACTGTGAGTATACATCATGTACATGCTCACGATTGGTGTTAACTAATTCAAGACCACAATATGTAAAGAGATAAATATCTCTGGACAATATTCATACAGCGCCTTCTAGCCCCAAACTAAGCATAAGCTTGTACTATGGGTGCCAAACAACGGATAAACATTACTTATATACTTTTTTTTGTAAAAACATACATATTATAGGTACATAACCATAGAAACACACAGACCGATACAAACAGACATGTTCATGCACACAAATGTTTGTACCGTGTGGGGATCGAACCCGCGACCTCTGGTGTAATAGCCGACTTCTCGACCATTACACTAAATGGCTCGTCAACTATGAGAGAAAAAGGAACTCAAATATTAAGTTACTCATAGTTCCCTTATTATCTGTTCAAACTGATTTAATCTTCCACCTTCCAAATTGTGTTATCAACCTCTGGCAATAAGGCCAAAGTGCTCGCGAACTACTCTGGAGCTAGTTGCAATTCTTGCGTATTGTTGCATTAGCGAAGTAAACATCCGAGCTACAAGCTGGTGTAATAAACCGGTCTTCTCTCTCATAACAGCTAATGCAGCTTTACTGGCAGTAAACTGTGTTATTGTAAACACAATATAGAACTTTGGTTAGGTAACCCTTCCAATATGGGATGGAAATATTATAGCTTCTAAAATGTTTGTTTTCTTGTTCTAGTTTGTATAATATATGTACTAGATTACACAATCATTTAGCTTAGTTTAACGCCTCGATAGTCTAGTAGTTTTCGACCTAGCCATAATTTTGGGGTTCTGGGTTTAATTCTGGGTCTGACAGTGTCGAATAACAAGAACGCAATAAATTGTAAGAAATATGTAATATTTCATCAGCTTGTCGCGTAAAGAAATTCGTTTGACCCTTCAGTTACAAGTTTAAGTTTAAAGTTTTCTTTTGGGTTCGCTTATTATGTTATTCTCTGGTAAAATTAGATATTTATAAGATCTGAAATTATTCAAAAACCCTTTATTGCATAACACATATAAAAAATAATATCTCTATCGCGTCGCATCGTATGTGACACACGGTTAAGCCAGCGCCGCGCAAGTCCGAAATTGATATAAATAATGCAATGTTCACACGAGTTCATTGTGCTAGCGTGAATCCGTCATCCGCACCCAAAGCGGGTGACACCATCCGTACCTCGTTTACACTGCGGCCTCTGACGTCATTCCACAGTCAACACCCTTATTTTCTTTTCTTTTTTCTGTTGGTGGATGGATATGTGGCACTCTCCATCTCTCCCGGTCCCCAATCAGCCCTTAGGTTGGATAAGGCACTGACAGGAGAAATACCCACTAAACTCCCATTACTTCCTCACTTTCGAGGTACCCGAGGACAGGTTGGTCAATCGCCACAAAGCGGGCACCGGCTTGTCTCTACGGGTGTGAAGGGAAACCGGTGAAGTTTAGTGAGCAATGAACGTGCATTCCCGAGTCTCACACAGGTCTCGCTAGCCTGCGGTTATGGTGCATAAAAGCATTCTCTTCCGAGAAAAAAAACAAGATAAAGTACGTCATAACCGTCTCCGCGTCATTATGCCCATGGTGTCATTCACCCCATTTGACCGTGGCAACACATTCAACACCCTAGAGACCTGCCCTGAATCACAACGTACAAAATTTCCGTAAACGAAAACTAAATAGTTAAAAAGAATAAGAGTATTTTACGTGTAAATAATTCCGGTGCTGCCGGGAACATGAATATTTCAGTACTAGCTTTGCGCCAGCGGTTTTGCGTGTACTTTAGTTGTCGCGTTATGGCATTTTTCCGTAGGGAATTTCATTTCTTAGGTCATGAATTACGGAATAATTTCTGAAAGCCAAGCCTCACTTTTTTGATCAAGAGCCTAGACAGTCTCAATAAAGATAACTATTTTAGTTCTGATACGTGTCTTTTTAGACTCGTCTCTTCATTTTATTAGACTGATATTATATGTTTTGGAATGATGACACATTTGATGCAGTTGCATAATGCTGAAATCAAGTAGATCTTTTTTTTCTGCTGCCATCGTTTACTTAACTTCCTTCAAATTAGGTACAGGGTCGGTAACAAAGAGTGATGCCTCTGGTACATTAAACTACAATTACACTTGTAACTAGATGCTCTGATATTACGATTCGTGCCCGCTTCATACCTCTTGTATCAGGCGAGCCATATGCCTGAACGCAAACGTCTCATATCTATACTAATACCTATTTTATTGTTTGTATTAAATAGGCTCTAAAATTACTAAACCGATTTGAATAATTCTTTCACTGTTGAAAAGCTACACTATCCCCGGTGAACATAGGTTACTTTTGATCCCGAAAATATGGGGGGAAGTGGGGATATTTGAAAAAAGAAATTACGCGCGGGTGAAACCGCGGGTGGAAGGCTAGTAGATAATAAAATGAACGTATTTACAAACAGCTGTATGGGTAAGTTTGTCTCAATAGTGTGGTTTTCAAAGCCCAAAAATTGCTTAGTTTGAAGTTAAATGAGGCTGTTTGTACAGCCATGGGTGGGTAAGCATGAGTTGCAATGCCTTCTTTTTTTTAAAACAATGAAAAACATTTTTTGTTGCCAAACTTTTGCACGGGCGCACGTTAAACAACCCACCAAAGTTACTTCACAATTAGAATAATGGTTTCGCAACGTATGAGGAACTAAGAACAAATATTTTATTATGCTTAGTTTAGATGTAAAACGAGCAGTCGTACGCCCGCTGCCTCGAGATCTATACAACGTAATATATAATGAAATGTGATATTTTTCCAGAAAAATACTGTAAAAAGTAGTACTCTCCAGTTCCCAAACTATTCCAATATTATAAAAGACAGTCGCATGTGTAGTAAGTATTATCCTAGCATAAAAAGTAGCCTATGCTGTATCCTTTTCCAAGGCCTTGTCTATGTGTGTACTACATTTCAACAAAAATGGGTCAGTTGTTTAGGCGTAAAAGTGTAACAGTAACTTTCGCATCTAGAAGTTGGATTATTCTTCCAAATATAAAAATCCTATTTGAAACCTCTCTATTATGAACAATTTAAAGATGATCTTCATCTGACAGTTTACCCTTGAAATTCCCAAATTCCAACCTCGGAGAAACAGTATAATTAGAACTTGTAGTAATTACGGAGGTATCGCAGTTAATTAATTATAAAGCAATTACTCACGCATGCGTGTTTACGTCCAAATAAAATATTCAAGAGAGGACAAAGCCAGCTCAACAGAGCGAATGCGATGTCCTATACTAACATCTGAACTTGAGTGGGTGAATCTGAATCTGTGTGATCTAACAAGACGAGAAAAGCCCTGACTAATTTATAAACGTACGTCTTAGGAACGATTAGAACTGAATACGTTTCAAGACTGTAATGGAATTTAGTATTAGCCTATGACCCACTGCAAGGCAAAGGCCTCCATCGTTCAAATTAAGTCATCGTTACAATCACAAAGCATATACTTAATAGAGTTTGCATATCCAATGTCTACCTTCCTTAAATGTGGTTTCGACGTCATTTCAAATATTTTTTTGTAAAACAACATCCTTAGTGCATCTAACTGTAAAAGCAAAGAGTATCGAAATAATGTAAACAGACAGAAAAAATTTATGACATTTACACATTTAACTTTGTAAGAGGCATCACATAACGCCCCGCACTCCCCCTCTTTTAGACTTCACATGGTTATTT
Source organism: Mecyna flavalis (assembly GCA_949319885.1). Taxonomy (NCBI): domain Eukaryota; kingdom Metazoa; phylum Arthropoda; class Insecta; order Lepidoptera; family Crambidae; genus Mecyna; species Mecyna flavalis. Next base: position 6,807,415 of record OX439435.1, on the reverse strand, counting down.
AATTATAGAAAGTACCATACGGAAACTTACTTTGTGATCAAAATTATGGGTACTCAGGCTTAGCCACCATGCTAGCCTAATTTGGCGGATTGATAAATTCAACATGCCGATTAGCTATTTTGCAGGAGACGACGATGAGAATGTTTTAAAGGCATCACCACAAAATATACCTACAAAGCTTTAACCTAGCGTGAAATACTCAGCCGCTGCTGTTTATTTTTGTAAATTATAACATTTTTAAGTTCCACGCAGTCAAAGTTTCCAGAGAAAGATAAAACGTTGACAAAAACAAATGCTACGACACGCAACCAGCCGGCAAGTCGGAAGAACAAATAAACAAGCACTCCAACTTGCAAATACGTTCAAACGAGGCACCGCAGCGTCGCGCACTCGGTTCACTGTCATTTCCGAATCCAGTCTGCAATATGAGAGGAGAAGCCGTGGAACTTGAATCGCGACAATTTCCATTTATATGGCCGTCATAAGCCATGTTCCGTGGCTTTGTCTACGATATTTCACAATAGAGCATTGCAAGTTATTCACTCACACACAAAGCGTTTGAGTCGGCCCGTTCCGAATATTCTTGCTGCGGCATTGTTAGTTCTTTTCCAACTGCCTGTGGACGGCGAGTATTATGAGCTGTGTATTTTTAAGGATACATACTTAATGTACCTCAGGCTCGAGAACAATACATTTCAGCTCTTAAGGAAACATAAAGGAAGGCCGATTCCTCTTTTCTGGAAGGCGAAATACTGCCAAAACCTCTCAACAGTGACTGCCAGTGACGTATTTCTACAACACCTTTTTGAGACATATGCCCTATATCACGTATACATTTGGCTATTAACTTTGCGGGCACAGTTAAGAAGTACTTTTTTTTAAACAACTTCAAACAATAAATTGATGTTTTCAATAACACTATGTTTCATTGTTTAAGTGTGTTATCTCATAGCTTTATACTGGATGTCCGATTTAGATGATTTATCTTGGTTCCGAAACAGCTTCGTATCTTTTGTCTACGATATCAACTAACACAATAAAATATTGATTACTCTGAAACCTTATTAGTAAACGTGATAAAGGAAGTTCCAGCAAACATGTAAGGTCATTTCCCACAATGTTCATCCGATATTTAATTATACGGAAAACAAAATGTATTTTTGGTTTCTGCTTTTCAATTGGAAATTGTTGCATGAAACACAACAGAACCGTTAAACTGAGAAATTCGCTATTTCCAACAAGCTTCTAACATTTTTATCTAAAGTTAGTTATGGAAGCTAAGTTTGCAGATGACACTATTAAACAATGGGTTGCTTTCGTTTGGATACTTCTATTTAAAAAGACAGTCATACACAGGCACAATAACTAAAAAGGACAAATAAATTTATGAAAAGATCCTATGGATACGCATAAGTGAAGTTTGATCGAAATTATCAAAGAATTCCAGTCTCAAAGTTGTCTCCAACTTATAATACAACCATGTTTCACAAGTACAATATCTTCCAAAGACAGACTTCTAGGATTACAAACGGCTTCAACAACACTCACGCAAACAAATGAATAATTCAATAAAAAAATCTTTTCTTACAATTTTCATGTCTTATCAAAGGCAGTAAAAGGAAACGGCAAGCATTATTTAAGTGCTGATAAGCATCTAAAAAGTTAAAGAACAAAGAAAACAGAGTGCCATCACTATTAAGTTAATGGAATGTTTTTGGCGGTGCGATGTCATTTTTCTAAGCCAAAACAAAGCGGAACAAAGACGATTTACATACAAATAGTGGGTGTAAATCCCCGGAATGTAAGTGCAGCTTTTAGTGCGATTACACTGAACTGGTCGCAGATACAAACAATGTTAAAGTAGATTTCGTTTATTTTTAGTTACCCGTAAGCTTCTTGTTGACAAAATAAAATACTAATTGGGTGGATAAATGCTACCATGACCAGCTGAACTTAAAATTATTAGGTTATCTGAGCCATCTAATAAATTATCAGCTAGGTTACGTGTCTGTCATTAGAAGTTTTGGGTAAAAATAAGTCTTCCAGCGATTTCTACTTTCAAATGAATCAATTCAACGACTGCACCCATGAAGGCGCAGTCGCCGCATCGTATTTTTTTTATTATTATTTTATTCCGTCAATTGTGCCCAAAAGTGGGCACAATTGACGGAATAAAAGGAGAATAAAATTGGAATAAAATTGGTTTTGATCCAATTTAAGAACAGTTAAAATAAAAGATATCAACTCCTGAAATAATTTTAGATTTGTTCTAAAAATGTTTGAACGGCTATCCGCAAAATAAAGTTTTAGTCTTTCGGTCAAACACCCTTAATAAATAAGGAAAAAATAAACGACTTCCAAATTCGATAGAATGTGTCTATAAAACTATCAGCCGCCTAATGGCATTATCTACCCATAAGCAGAAGTAGAAAACAGTTACGAGCAAGGTTTATGTGGCATGTAATGTAGACCCAGTATGACACGCACGACCCTCAGCAAACAGATTTGTATCAATTCACCATGCGACCGTTGTAAATCGCGCGACGACTTCATTCCATAACGTTACGACTAGTTTACGAGCAGCATTAGGAAGTGTGTATCAGGTCAGTGACAGACATTAGTCTCTGTCTGGTGGAATATTGCCACAGCAAGCTGTGTTGTTAGATTCAGCGTTGACATTGGTTACCGTATCCGTGGGTGCGACCACAGGGTGCGACGCACACATGCATGTAATAATGAATGTACAATCTGTTACCAAATAATGGTGCTGTTATCAAAAAACTTAAGAGAGTTTACACAAGATAACGGGTATATGTATGTTCTACCTTCGATTACTTGGAACTTAGAAGTTACATGATTGAAACAGACCTATCGACACAAAATTTCAGCAAATAAAAATAATATTAAAAAATTGGTGCGATAGAGAGCTAAGCCACTGAAAATACCCTACTATTATCTTAGTTTAAGCCGAAGTTACATAAAATATGAAGTCAGCAAAAACTTAAATTTATGAGTTGTAAACAAGTGAGTTCTCATTTACTTCTTTTCACTTCTACGTATTAATTAAAAAACAGTGACGGGCTATGAATAAGAAATTAAAAAAGAATTTTACAACCCTACTGTACTGGAGCCTTGTAAAACACAAAGGAACTCCTTCCATAAGATTAATTTACAAGTTTATGACGTAACAAATGACATCGCGTGAAAGCAACGAATATGCAATTCAAAACTACGAGATTGAGTGTTTTGTTTGTGCTGAGCTCTACGTCGTAACTCAGATGAGTACATTATTTATCTTTAGCGTGTAACGTAGCAAGCAATAAATATAACTTTTTCCGAAATAATACTTCTTTTTTAACGTTAAAATAATGTACCAGCTTATTGGGTCAAAGCCTCTACAACTGAAATCTTAAAAATGATCATAGTAAAAATGATAGGTACTTACTGGCTGACTGTCGCAAACAATGGGTGGGTGAACTCGGTCTGTGGTCGAAAAAATTGGCAAAAATTTTGCTTGACTCAGATAATTCCAGCTATAATAAATTTACCCAAGTAGAATTAAATAAACAAATAAATATCAACCAACATATTATTTTCATGCACAGAAATGTTTGTACTGTGCGGGAGTCAAACCCCCAACCTATCGCTACCAAATACGCCATCGGTCTAGTCTAACATTATCTGTAAACACTATACTATTTAAATATTAGATATTAGAGTTTCGTAGAGAACATTCTTCGCGGGGAAGGCGCAAACTCGCTTATCTTCCGAAACTCGTCTAGTTAAAAGTTATGGACGCTGCAAAGGAGATCGTTTTAAAGTTTGATTGTCTATTATAAAAACCGTCAAGATACCTTTGACGTGTCAGAAAAACCATCCGCGGGGAGCATTTTTATTGATATCGCGGAACTCTCTATAAAAGTTTTGGCAGATTATAAATTGATCGAAAAATATTAAATAAGATGAGTTCCTGATAATTTATCTGTCACATATCAATGATGACGTTTTCTTTAAGTATTTGAACATTGATATCTATGACAGTATCCAAAATTAAACCTTTTTTTTCGGAATAGAATTTGTTTATGCACCATACCCGTGTGGGACACGAGGCAAAAGCGTTCACTACCCACTAAATTTCCCGATTCCCCTTCACAACCGATTGGGAAGAGCCGGTGCCAGCCTTGTGACTATTGACCAGCCATCCAAGTTTAAACATAGCTTGGCCAAGTTTTAACACTACAAAGGATTAGTTTACCCGCATTTTCCAGTCATTAGTTTGTTTGTGTTCATAACATGTTCGTTTATATCAATCAGTGTGTTTAGAATATGTAGGTATATACAAAACAAACATACATGACGTGGGTAATAGAGCCTGGTACCAAGTACATGCCGTGTTTAGTTTGTGGCTAGATGGCGCTGGGTGAAATATCCAAACATTTATCTTGCTCAAAACAAACTGTGGCAGGAATTCAAAGAGCTAATAGTTACGAGTAAAGTGGGTTGAAATTGAGAATAAATTTTGTGATTACTGTAGGTGGCTGACGATAACGTCAGGATCATGTTTCAAAAGATAACAACCTAGTTTTTCTTATTTTTCCGCTCGCAGCGAACACCTATTTCTTGACTAGAGCGATTATCAAGTTACTCTGAGAGTTTTGTTGTTAAAAGAAACAAAACCTAAACGGATGAACTGGCGGGTTTTCTTTTCATCCTAATGTTTTTTTATTTTCAAATAAGAAGACTCGCGATCTTATAACGCATATCTGGCACACAGATCAAATAACGATTTTAGATGGAAAAAAAATATCTTTGTCCGTATTGTGGGTCCTTGCACGTTTATTGTACTTCATAACAGTTCGTTTTGTAGACGAACTGTGTAATACAATTCGACATAGTAACTTTAAGGTCAAAATCTTCATTTCTGTTTTAAAACCATTACACTCGCTTGTCCCTGTACATGACCTGGAAAACTGTGAAAACTTTCGCTTTTTTATTATCTGTTATTTAATTTTAATATTAATTATCCATATTAATAGTCTAGCAGGTTAAGTTAAAAGCACAGTTAAAAGTAACAAACGTAGTCAGTCCTGAACTATATCCCTAGGTTTGAAAAATGCATTTTTAATAGTTCGTTTTGGTATTATCGGTACATCAATAAGGTATATCTTAATATCGAATTGGTACCCGATTTACATTGCAATACATATGTAAAAGATACCTTGATCTAAATAAACATTAAGACAGTAGTGTATACAACTACCGATAAAAACAATTTCTTCCAGAAAAAGTGCGTCAAAAACCCTATTTATTTATCGTGACTACAAAAAAACCTTTGTTCTCTCTAAAAAGCTGAACTTGCTGCTCCTATGGCGCCGTCCTATGAATAAACGATGCCAATTACATTTACAAAACAGGTCTTTCATATTCTTTTCGTCTCGGAGTGTCTCTCCGAGGTACGTTTACAGACAGTTGTTTATATAAACTACAAACAATACAGCTAGTTTGCAAATAGCGAGATAAAAGTAATGGTCGCAATTTATGAAATGGAACACACATCAAAATAAATATTGTTTAAGAGTATATTTGATTTTTAACCGACTTCAAAAAAGGAGGAGGTTCTATGTTCGACTGTATGTATTTTTTTTTTTTTTTTTTTAATGTATGTCCGTCGATTTCTCCGTCAATTGTGGACCGATTTAAATAATTCTTTTTTTATTTGAAAGTGCATAGTTCCGAGGTGGTCCCATTGTCACTATGTCAGGATCTGATGATGGGATCCCGGGAAAATCAAGGGCAAACCTCAAATTTTATAGGCGCACACTACGCGTTACTTGTTTTTTCTGAAGCCATTTAAGTTTTTGCGTCCTATAGACATCACTTTATGTTGATGAGCTGATGATGGAAGGTACAACTCCTTAACGGTTAGGAGTTAGGGGATAATTCTTTCATTATTGTAAGAATATGTGGACCGTTATTTGTATTTCATGTACTTTTGCAGCTAAGCTGATGATGGAAGGTACAACTCCTTGACGGTTAGGAGTTAGGGGATAATTATTTCAGTGTTGTAGGAATATGTGGACCGTTAGTTGTTTTTCATGTACTTTTGCAGCTAAGCTGATGATGGAAGGTACAACTATGATGATGGAAGCTAAAGGGTACGACTTCTTAATTCTTATGTCCCTCTTGCGGGCTGCATCTTTAGTTGGTCTACTGAATGGTGCTGAACACTTAATGAATACCTAATATTGTCAAATAATACAATTCTACTATTTTACTCGTATTTTCGTTATCAATATTATGAGAGAGTTTTACTCACTCCTACGTATTATTCACACTAAAAATAGAAAAATAAACAAACTTTTTAAAAAAAAAATTAAACCGACTTCAAAAAAAAAAACAAAAAAAAAACTACCTAAAAACACTGAAAAGCAAAAAATAATTTTAATAAGACATTCATCAAATGCGCTTATTGTCTAAGCCTATTAATAACATTAAATTGTATTTACGTGCTAGGTAGGTACCTACCTACTAATCTGTTTGAAGTCGGTGCCAAGCCAAAGGTAATGAAAAATGATACATACCTAATAATTTATGTATTATACAGGGTTACAAATAATCCGCGGACGTAGGTACGTAGTCTGGGTACCTACTCTATTTGGCTTGGCACCGACTTCAAACAGATTAGTAGGTACCTACCTAGCACGTAAATACAATTTAATGTTATTAATAGGCTTAGACAATAAGCGCATTTGATGAATGTCTTATTAAAATTATTTTTTTGCTTTTCAGTGTTTTTAGGTAGTTTTATTTTTGTTTTTTTTTTTTGAAGTCGGTTTAATTTTTTATTAAGACTAGCCTTTAGCCCGTGGTTTCAATATCCTCCCCCCTTCCTCCCACATTTCCGGGATCAAAAGTACCCTATCTCACTCGGGGATAGTGTAGCTTTCCAACAGTGAAAGAATTATACAAATCGGTTTAGTAGTTTCGGAGCCTATTCAATACAATTAAACAATCAAATCTTTCCTCTTTATAATAAAAGATGACTTAAGACCATAATTGTATAGTCTGTAATCATAATCATAAACTTTACTGTGTGCATGTGCTTTACCTCAGGATGTAAGTAATACTTGCAAGAGGACTAGAAGTGGGATTTTTTTAAATAAACATTAATGAATCAAACAGATAAATAAAGGCGAAAGTCTGTTTACCCGTTAAATGTCAAAAAGTTATGAGGCAACATCGCAGACATTGATTTAATCCCGAAGTAAGAAGCTTAAACATTATGTTATGAGTACCAAAAGTCAACACAAATAACGAGATATATGCTGCCTTAAGTATTTGTAAGAGGCGCTCGTGGCGCAGCTGTGACAGTGGTTCGTTAGCGATAACGAAAGTCAAGCTACCTACGCCGCGGTCGGTTAATGGATGGGTGACCATTCTGACCATATTTAGTGACATTAATTTCGAGCGTCTCCGTGCTTCGGAAGGCACGTTAAGCTATTGGTCCCGGCTGATATTTACTATAATGTAAATATTAGTCGTCAAGCCTAGTCAGAGGCCATTTGGCGGCTTGATAACATCTGACATTAAGGTTGGTCACTTGACTTACGGACCCCTCCACCAACCCGCACTAGGCCAGCGTGGTGGAGTATGGCCCACACTATCTCACAATTGAGATAAGGCCTGTGTCCCAGCAGTGGGAACGTATATAGGCTGATGATGATGAAGTATTTGTATTATGTGTGTCAGAATAAATGAGGTACCGCTGTACCTACTATATGTTATACATTTAAAGGTAAATTTCATCAAAATCTGTGTTTTACTTGGCCGAAATGATAAATCATTCAGGACATCTACCACTACGGTAGTAAAGCGATGCTGAAGTGATACCACGGAACGTATCAGAGGTGTCAAACACGTGACAACCACTCGATTGTCCGAAAAACCGAAAAATTGTTCAAAAAAAAAGTAAAGTATCAGCCTATTAATGTCCCACTGCAGGGCAAAGGACTCCATCCTTGAAATCAACTTATCGTTACAATGATGGGTACTGGCTTAATCACCACGCTTGCCAAATGCGAATTGGTAATGGTGACAAAAAAACCGACACAAAGTTAGCTCGACCCGGGAAGTAAACCCAGGGCCCCGAGATCTCAGCCCGGTACTTAAACCACTAGAAAATAGAAAATTGTTCAATTATATAATACATTTCTACTTAAGATACCTGGTGTATAGTATAGGATTACTATCAAATGCGGTATCGAACCAGCGAATGCAACGTGAAAGTTTAGCAGTGCAGCAAATTATATTCTCCGACGCTTGAGCTAAGTTAGAAGTAGTCAGTCGCAGCTAGCTAATCAATACACTCGCTAATTACTTTGAAATTGATCCAATTAACTATAAGTAATATCACCTATATCAGTAAATTAAAACCTACATTTTACGTGAAGCATAAATGAAACAATCGAAACTGTAATAAAAATTTATTTTTGCAAAGAAAGAAAACTAATAATTAATTCTGTGCAAACACGAAGATGGACATGAAAATACGAGTAGAATTGAAAATAACACGAGCATTCTTTATAGCCAAGTCATAAAGAGCTAATTGAAATAGATAGCCTTGTTTAGTTCCGAACGGTTAATATTGTTTTTCAAACATAATATACCTACATAGGACATAGGTAACAACTCATTTTTGAAAAGAGGAAATTCGCAATTTTCCTATTTCCTATGGTTATAGTGCTACCAGTACACTGAGTTTAAAAAGAAATAGATGAAGGGTTTTTATATAATTTGCTACTTAGCGATGGTATCATGCAAGGTTACACACTAATTAATAGAGATTAGGAAATAAATGAGCAAATAATATGTATTCTAGTCCCAAGTGATCTCTCCTTATCTGCAGCAACGAAGTGAACGTATTTTGATGGTACTAGCCCCAAACTGGATGCAATATCTTCCACTATAATGGGTCTGTTTATGTTCCAGCAAAATGAATGTTGGAATGAGTACTCTTGAAATAACACGCCAGATAAGAATGTTAAACTATTGAAAAATGAATTGAAGGACACAGCAGGTCACATAAGATGCTAACAATAATGTAGGAAGCGTGTCTATCGCACAAACATAGTAGCAGTTCCGTAAATTCATCAAAATTTTCTGACAACATTTTGTATGCAATTTAGGATGTGTTCTAGAAACTTCACTAGGATCTATAGAACAGGATATATCCATTCAACGGCCTATATTATATGCACGGCGACACGCACATTGATCATCGTGATTGCCCCGACCCGAGCGAGGAGGCCGATCCTTACAACTAACAAGATTTCCCCAAGCCAGAACGTTTGGGAAGGATCCAACATGCTTGACATTTTTATACGTATTGCACGGGTACCGTGAAGGCCGTCACTTAATCAATAATGGGATGGGACATAACATGGATGAGTAGAGATCAGGTAAATATCTATTTAATGTCCCACTGCAAGGAAGAATGACTCTATAATTGAAATCATAATATCATAGTCATGATAACGGGCATTGGCTTAGTCTCCACGCATGAGCACACTAGTTGTGTTCGAAAAATCAAAACTTCGTATAGGTCATTGTTCAAAAAAGTTCATTTAACCATGATAAATGAGAAAGAATCTGTCGTGGTAAAATTAACTATTGAAAAATTCATAGTTACAATTTAAATCTAAAATGCGATGCTTTTATCATCTTGCAATGTTTTTAAAGTGTTCCGTCTACGTCTGATCTCAAAATAAGACCAGAGTTCACTTTTTGTAATCATCTTATTTAAGTATAATGAAACAATACCTATTGAGGATTATTTTGTGGAACTTTATGATATGTCAAGACAATACAAATATTATGTACTGCACATAAAAAAATCAAAGCTTTCGTCTGCTTAAAAATAATTTCTTTGATATCGTGACCTCCAAACCTACTTTCGGCGTCATCAGGGACGCCCCGACAATCGGAATATGTTATACGAATAATAAGTAGATCGGGAACCAACGATGTATAGAGAGTGGATGGAAGAATTATCTTGGGTAGTCCAAATGAAATAAATCTCATAGTGTTACAACCACTGTTTTTTGCTTTCACTGGATTTATTGTGACTTTTAAGGCGGCTTTTGTTAGTGTTTATTTTTCCTGGAAAACCTTCAGACAAGAATAGATTACATGTTCTTTGAAGAGTAAATCTTGTCTAGACACGTTCCTCATGTCAACATTAGGTAACATGTTTTGTAATCATGTCTGTCTGAATTCTGGATCTTTATCAAGGAGGAATAATCAGAGTATTTTTATGTATTTTTGATTATATGGCTGTTTTGATGGTACATACTATTCCTTTTTATTTCACAAAGTCCCCTTAAAAATGGTATATCTTCCTTCAAAGTTGATCTAATTTGTCTAGCGTCCATGGTCCAAGCTACCATCTTTAGTGTGTCTGCTAGCTTAAAGTACTTTACTTGCGTGTTTCAGGATTTCATATTAATTCGGAATCATCAGTTAACGCCATCTGTCATCAGTTAGTAGAACTATTTTGTGTGCAAGTACTTGGTGTCTTATCAAGTCTCCAAAAATTATTCAGAAAAAAGCAAAATCTGAATTCACGAATCCGTCCAATGGGTCACACACACTCACTCACACTTTCTTCAAAGAAAAGCAGTGTAATTTTTTGCAATAAGAAATGTAAAAGTACTTAAAAGACAACTAGCCACCGCTTTTCGTCAGTCGCAATTTGTCGTCAAGAGGTTTACGTAGTTAAACATCGTGGCTCTTAAGTCGATTAATATTTGATATTAATTAACGATTTCCATTCTCTACAGTCTGACAGATTTTCATTTGAACGGTTTGAAGTCTTATTTATTACTTTCCGATACTCAGCTTTTCAAAGTACTTAACTATTTTATTAAACGAGGTAATAAAAAATACTTGGTTATGGGGAGTCTGAAAACTCGTTAAAGGCTAGATATTATAGATATTGGAAAAAATCAATCAATCAATTTTGAACAAAAATACTACACCCGGTCTTTTGATGCATGTGGTGGGCCATAGACAAAAAGATATACCTACAATATATTGCAAATTCGTTAATTAACTATTTAGACGCATGCTCTGTATTTTTATTATAGATAACAGTGGTGAGTCGCTATGCCCGAAAATACACAGCTAGAAGAACTTTTGCTAGACAAATCAAATTAGTGTAAATTGCATTTTCGACATTCCATTAGCCTTTACAAGTTTAATCAGCAGTGCCTCTTGAAGTCGAGTTTAAGTAAAACATCAGAGAACCACGACTCGGGTAATTCTGTATAGATGTACGCCGAACGTTGAACCCGAGGAATAACACTCGTAGCAAAGATTTCGCTGAACCTTACTTGACCTTTTCGGCAAAAACTCTTATATTTATGAAGAGATTTGCTGCGTTTGCTATTCTCCGACTATAAGTTAAGCTCACCAGCGATAAAGTTTCCACAAAAAAGTAACTTGAAGGGTGATTTGTCAGAACTGACGCATGGCTTTCATCGTGAGTCTTAGTGTTATTTTTATAGCTTTTTTAAATCTCAAAACACCTTTTTACTGACAATTGCAAAAAATAGCTTGGCCTATTATAGGCCAATAGGTTTAAAATATTTCTAATTCAGTTATTTAACCACCGATTTTTTGAGAATATACCTATTATGTTACAATTCTTTCACTCGATGTAAAATCCTTTCAAGGGTGTGTACAAAATGAAATAAAATAAATAAATTTTATAAATATCCTTGGACATAATTCACGCAGCGCGCCGTCTAGCCAAACAAAACTACTATAGGTCCACCGTTAAACTAAAAACACCCAGAACGATACAAACAGAAAATGTTCGTGCACACAAATGTTGATACACACAAACAAATTAATGACAGGCTCAAAGATCATGGAGCCTTCAGTGTGGCTGCAGGTTAAGTGCCTGGATAGAACGGAAAAGGCCGCAGTGGCCGCTTACCATCAGGTGGGTTGCGTGCTTTTCTGTCGTCAGATGTTACAAAAAAAAAATTGTGCAAATACGATTGTATATTAGGCTCGATGGTAGGTAGACTTGGGTATAATAATTCGCGTCTCCCACCCCTTATCTCCGGGGCGCTATTAACGTTCATCGTCAAATACATTCGGTACAGTACAGCCAGTAATTGTACATCTACTCGACCTGCGGTTGCTACAATCGGAATGCTATATATGTAGTATTAATATAGGTGAGCTGAGGAAATGTTTTTATTCATGTAAGGATACGGCTTAGCCTCAATGCGTAGACTTAGCGTAGGCCTAAGCCTTTTTTGGCAATCTAGTCCAAAGAAGGTCAGAGACGTAGTAGAATCAGTAATGAAATATATTCAATGAAGGCACGAAATAACTCTTGTGTGTAGGCTTTTTTTAATTCCACTGGCAGTATACTACCCCCATAAGAAAAACTGCCGCAATAATAACTCAGGCTATAATTTGGCATTAATAATGTGTGTGTAATTTATTTTGAATTAAAGCTCGAATATTTGAGAAGCCTAATATGTAGTATGGCAGCAATCCTGTATTCTGATTAAATTCCTTTAAATAGAACGAGCTGATGTCGTGCCGAATTGCGATTAGATAATGAAAAAGATGAGTAGGTGGTAAGTTAAAAAATCCATTAAAGTTAACAAGACATCTATGATTGCTCTGATAATGTAGATGTCTATGATATTATGTGACGAATGACTTTCGTTATTTTCACAGTAATGTATGTATAACATTACTAAAGTTGTATACAACTTAGAGGTAACAAAGATGTACTTGATCGATCGAACGAAAGCCATCGCTCAATTTCGCTTCTAGGTACTTAGAAATCACTTACGATATTGGCTAACTGACGATGTTTTACGGTAAATGTTACTTAATCGAATAGGCAAAAGTGACCCCCTACGACCCCCTCCGTCAGGCTTGCCTCAATAAAATTATACTTGTAACGAAACGTTAACGTTGTTATAATTACACTGGCGCCCAACTAGCGGCCGAAACACGACCGAAGCCAGGTCGGAAGTTATTTTGCGTCGTTTAAAATTTCACCCGGCGTTTGAAAAAACTGCCCCTGCTTATCATGCCGCCGCGACGAGTTAGAACTCGCCCCTTGGCAGAGCGCGAGCGGGCGGAAGATCAAACAGCCACCGATGACTCGGATCAAGCAGACAATATCACCGTCGTCGAGCCCCAGGCCGGGCCGTCGCAACGGGAATCACCGCCTGCCCAGAATCTCAACGACATGACTACATTTTTAGAAGCGTTTGCCAGGTCCCAGGCCGAAGCTAATCGAGCCTTGATAGAGACCTTATGCGCATCTCTCCCCATGGGACAGACGTTTAGATCGTCTTCGCCGATGCAACACGGATCACAACCAACGACGGCAACGGGTACCGGCGCCGCTCATGGTGGCAATTTCACGACGTGCACGGCGCGGTTCGACGGTGAGACACGAGACGCTGAGACGCTCGAAGCATTCATCGACGCCGTCCAGGTCTTCAAGGAGTGCTCAGCCGTAAGCGACGAGCACGCTCTACGGGGATTGCCAATGCTACTCGTCGGTAACGCCGCTGTCTGGTGGCAGGCAGTGAAGAAGACCGTGCGTAGCTGGGAAGAGGCTATATCGCGCCTACGCGGGATGTACGGCGCGGCGAAGCCCGGCTATAAGATTTTCCGCGAAATATTTGCTAACGAACAATGTGAACAACGTAGTGATGTTTTCGTGTGTAAAATTAGGGCCCTGCTATGTAAATTGCCATATGAACTGTGTAGATCGGCGCAGGTAGATATAGCATACGGTCTCCTAGACCGCAAAACACGTGAACGTGTATCGCGCGAGTCCATATCGTGTTTAGACGAGTTAGTGGACAGGTTGCGAGACGTCGAGGAGTCCCTGTCAGAGGTGTTAGTACCCAAAGCATACGGCAATAACACAAAAACCGTAAGTACGGTAGTAAATAGAACCGATAGCAGGTCATTGACCTCGGGTAATACCGTCCCGTACGTTAGCCCTTCTAGCCCAAATGTCACGCCTAAACAGCCTAGGTTGCGTTGTACATATTGTAGATATTATGGCCATTCTGTCAAGGAGTGTAGAAACGTCGACAGGGAACCTAAGCAAGCGACAACAAATAGTAGGGAAACGTTAAAGTGTTAACAGACGATCGAATCTGTGCGCTCCGCACCGCGCACCGTACGGTGCGGTCTTTTGCTCCAGACGACCGCACCGCACAACGCACCGTCCAGTCGTTTTCGAGGCGTGAAAACGGCAACATCTTACGCTGCGCTGCTCGATTCATTCAATTATGGCTCCTATTACTAAAAAAGCGAAGATTGCTGTAGCAGTCGCAGCTATTGCCGTAACGTCATTTTACTTAAAAAGCAGGCAGAATTACAGTCACATAAGGCTACTGAAAGATTTGGATGATGACGACTTTAATAATAATAATAAATAAATATCTCTGGACATTATTCACACAGAGCCATCTAGCCCCAAACTAAGCATTAGCTTGTACTATGGGTGCCAGACAACGGATAAACATTACTTATATACTTTTTTTTTGTAAATACATACATATTATACATAGAAACACCCAGACCGATACAAACAGACATGTTCATGCTCACTAATGTTTGTACCGTGCGGGGATCGAACCCGCGACCTCTGGTGTAATAGCCGACTTCTCGATCATTATGCACCGAATGGCTCGTCAAACTTTAAAATATATCTAAGGATTAGTCCTCATTTATTTAAGGATTATTGTTGCTGCGACATACGTCCTTCACGCTTCGAGGTAAACATTCAACTGATGCGCCGAACGGTGCGGTGCGCGCTCCAGACGAGCGAACTGTCACCGGACCGCACCGAGTTCGATGCGTTTGCCATCGAACAGACCGCACAAGGTAATAATAATAATAATAATGTACGGCGGACGGGCCTACATACGATCGAAAACACACCGCACCGCACCAAGGTCGCGGTGCGGAGCGCACAGATTCGATGGTCTGTTACGGCTTTTACGCTGCTATGGTTGCGGGCAGGTAGGAGTCACTAAGACGCGTTGTGAGACTTGTAGCGGTAAGAAAGCTCCTGCTAATAATAGTAGTAGTAATGGTGCTGAATTTAATTCCGTGCATTTTAAACATGTCATCGACAAACGGTCCGACATGAGCAATGTCAGAGCGACTGTCAGTCGCTACCCGCCCGACGCAGTCACAAGCGTCGCATTCGAGCCGATCGCGGCCCCAACGTGAGCCGAGGCCGAAGTTTAGCGAACGCAAGCCGAGTTCGCGTTCTGGCGCGAATGTTTTTGCTGATAAATATTGTAATATTAGCATGGACACAATTATTGTTCATGGTGTTGATATTGACAACGACCAGTATCCGTCGATGAGGGTTATGGTTAAGGGCCGTGCAGGGGTAGCCATGATTGACACCGGTGCTAGTCACTGCATCGCCAGCCCGATGCTTCACCGCATATTGCAGGACTGCGATACAAAGTTCACGGAGGCGCGACGTTCGATTCGTTTAGCCGACGGGACAATAAAGGTGGGTACTGTGTTTTCGTACAATGTCAACGTACAGTTGCAAGGCCGAGAGGTCATGACATTGAACTACAATTACGAAGTACTTGTAACTCAATGGGTCATGACTACATTTTTGGTGATCCCGGGGGCGGATACGAAGACCCTTCTCGGGCGCGATTTCATCATGAAGGCCGGCGTCGTGCTCAACCTACCACGAGCCACGTGGAGCTTTGCAGATGACCTCAACCGTGAGTATGAATTGGTCCAATCGGGTGATCAAGCTTCTTCTATAAGCGGTGTGGGTACCTTTCGTATCGACACCGCCAAGAAAGGAGCGAACCCGTCAGTGAACCAGCGTACCCAGTTGAATGAGCTGATCGCGACGAGAGCCGACCGCTTCGAGTCCCTAGGTAAGTCCTATTTAGTAGTCGACACGCTCTCACGCCGGCTTGCGCAGACGTGGTCAAGTATGACCTGCGCCAAGCTGTTGTCGTTCAGTTTAGGGGGAGCCTGTGGGCCAACTGTACATTAGTTCTGCTACTCCAAATGCGAGGGCGCGTTATTAGGACTAGAGGGGGAGTCTGTAACGCACGCTATATAGGGACTCGAGACCTGGCGCGACTCCTCGACCAATCGCAGCGTGCCACGCTCGCACCGTGCCGCGTCAGCCAATCGCAGCGCGTTGATATGATAGACTGCGGCAGCGCTCTGCAGCACTGCCACGCGATTGGCCGACGCGAGAAAAAGAGTTGACGTTTTGATTTTAAATGAGAAAAAGTCGTTGGGAAAAATATCAAATTATAATCTAAGTACGAGGATCGACTTATTATTACATTATTATTACATACTTTAATTAATATTCAACATTTTCCAAAAAAGATAAATTCAATGATTAAAGGACCACATCATATCTCGTATTTTATTTGATCTCAAAGTAAGTAAGACATTTGTGTGAGGTGTATAAGACATAACGCATGTCCTAAACACATAAACATTTAGAAAAAAAAATGCCCATTTGTGAAATTCGGACCCACGGCCACTGCTGCACTAGGCAAGGGCACTATCAGTTAATACGCCATCATGCCAGTTAAAAATACATCCTAACATTTGAATCATTTTATCTTTATATAATATAGTAGGTAAATTGAGCAAATGGGCTTAATGTGGTATGTAGAACCTCTAGGTTAGATCCAACCCATTACCGTAATGAAACAATTTCATTAACTCGCAAGATCTCTGAAGACGCCACATGTTGCTCTAGACTTATAAGATTTTGGATCAGCATTCTTAGTTAGGTTCGTAATTATTCAGGTGGTTTTAGTTAGATTGTTATTTTTGGTACACTTAGACTTATGAGAATAAGCTTCGTATTATGCAATAAAACACTCTTAAACGGATTAAAACAAAGTAACGTAATCACGGTTAGCCTCAGTTAGCCTGAACCGAAACTTCTCGTTTAAAAATGAAGGTTTCAATATACCTCTGTGACAAGAAAACAAAGTCATGACAAGCAGCTTGTTCAACTTTAGTTCAAGAGATAGCACCACTGGTATGTTACACCTCGATAAAGAATCTTCATATATGTTATTCAGTATGGTACTGATAATAGTACTGAGAAGATAAAGGGCAGTTCAACATAACGACAACGAAAAGGAAACACATTTGAAGAGAATATAGGTACACCACCATTCAACAAGACTGAAGTCTTTTCCTGACGACATCGTCTGTTCTGACTTCATCAGGGCTAACCCATCTACACTGCTAATTAGGAGTCCTGATTTAATAACAATTTACCACACAATACACATTTGCATCTTAATGTTCCTACCAAATCATTAAAATTAACTTTTCTAATTTAGTAGAAAGCACGTAATGCACATACATCGTTATGATTCCTTATTGAATCGCGCCATCTAATTTAACTTTTCTCAATATTTGCTCTAACTTAATTATTAACTTTTAATGATGATCTTTGTAATGTAATGAAGACGTTGCCTTGCTCGTAACCAAAGAGGGAGTGGTTGTAATGTCTCTATTAACGGTAAATGTATCTATTGCTAGTAAAAGAATATTGTCTTTATTGATAACTCTGATGCTTGTTCTTTTATGTTATTTTTGTTGGGAGACAAGCAAACAGCCTACAGAAAAAGGTAAGCGACCACTGCGACACATTCCAATGAGGGACACTTAACCAGCATGGCTTGATATGCTGCCACGCTACAGGCTCCCCTAATCTTCAACCATAAATTCCCTTTTCACAATAATATTGCTGAAACAGAGACCTATCATGCATGACCGCAGATTTTTCTGAAAATTTAATACTGGCTACAAAGCCCTAGGCCTAGTTTTTAGATCCGAACTGCGTTACCACTCTTCCACGGAGGCGGTTACATGTTTGCCAAACTAGATGATACTGAGATTCTAAGAATTTAGCTTCTAAATAAAATCCTTAGAACCTTAAACAAGAGTAGTTATAGCTAGGTTCACCGTAACATACAAACAAACATCGTGTTGATAATACACTGAAATTTCTTCAGTACAGCAGATATTTTTATAAATTAGCCTATTTTCGTAAACATTTTGGTAGCTTTTGTTACTTAACTAAAAAGAGAGTCATAAGTTCATAACGCTTTTGCAATGCTAATTACCGGTAGCGCCATCTGTTGCCACGAATGGTAAATGTCACTTATCATCGAAGATACTTGTATAATATTACATATTTTTTTATTTTAATCGCAATCTTGTATTTTCATAGTTTATAATTAAACAGCAAAGAAGTGGAATTCTCAAAACGCTGCCACACGTTCCTCTAAAATCCAGTTATCACAGTTATAAAAATAAAATCGAAAAGTTTGCGAGTACAACTGGATTACTCTGTCATACCTCACTATTCCGTACGTATTATTTTCATTTGCAACACTGAAATAGTATTCCCGAATTCCATATCTCCGTTACCAATTAAGTCGTGGACGTGATTGAATTATAACTGTCGTTTGTATTCAATCGAAAGGCTATTGAGGATCGCATTTTATTAAGCTGTTTTGTTTGATTGGTTTTTTTGTCCTATCCTGATATGAATCACTATAGTTTTGAATTAATTAACACCCAAAAATTTCGTTGTTTGAAATGAGAAACAAAATATATATTCGTTATAGGCGGATAGCAAGCGGATAGTAACACTTTTATTATTAAATAGAAAAACAGTTGAAAGTGAAAAATGATTAACAACTTGAAACTTGTAGAAACATAAAACAACATAACTAACCTCGTAGAAGTTTTAGACAAATGTATTTTGTATAGGCGCAGGACGTATTTCAGCAAGTAATAATTATTTATCATGCTGATGATAAAATTATATTTAGATATAAACTCAATCGTACATTTGGATATTATTTCGCCTTTTTAATTAATAAAACATTCCTCAACGCTAGTATGCTTGAAAAATAACGTGAATGTCTTATTTATTGAGTGTGTTTGTACGGAACTGTCAAACATCAAGTACACATAAACAGAGACGTGAGAGATGCTATTCCTCAGTTATGGACCGTTCGACAGACGCTCGTCAATAAACAACACATGTTTATTTGATACGTTTCCCTGCCATTGCAGTGGACGACGATGTAGGTAACTGTTGGCATATTGCATACAAAATATTCTTCCATTTCTAGATGTACCTTACAACATCGCTCAATGAGGATCAGTGACTATTTACTAAGAATGAATACACCTTCTATTAGCTAGCTGTTTATATTTTACGTATATTTTATTTTATAGATGGCTTTTAAAATAGGGTATCTGTTGAGTTTATTGCGGCAATTCTCGACTATAGGCCCTACAAAACTTAATTTAGTTGGTTGTAATTAGTCACCGAATACAACATTATACATAAGTAATGTACCGTTTACTGTATCAGCAATTAGCATCCATAGAATAACAATCAAATACAAACCAATAATTTGTAAGAAAATCAATTAAGGTCACCAATTACCCATGACCAAATACGAGTACGTATTTGATAATTATAGGGCCCATATAAATTTAATTCCTTACCGTACACATGTCAATACACTCTAAATGTAAAACCCACCACGGCCTAAATCCTATTACAAATCTGACATCAATAAATATTACATCCCTAAAACATTGATGTTAATTCTCATCCGCATTCTATGATAAATACGTCTGGCAACACAAAGGCCAACGCAAAACTGTAAGTCACGCCATACAATGTATGCAGCAGCGTCCTATAATATTGAACTAATGCGTCTAATTTATAGCACATTTTAGGGACGTAACGCACGAATACACTATCTATGTATTCAACGAATACGATTACTATGGAGAATACAAACACTATTTGTGGGTTAGATGGCCTAACTTTTATTAGTATTCCCAAAGGTAGTCCTACGTTCTCAATATACGTATGAGAACATACACTTAACCACTTCACGAATCGATACATACAGAATGTTAAGGTTTGCTTATAGTATCGAAAACAAAAGATACCTTTGCGCCGGGTCATTCGTCAGAACTTTGTTATCTTAAAAAAAATTGTATGTCCAAATTAGTCTACTCCTGGTACTTTTAGTACCTTGCTGTGTCCTGGTTTTATAATTTTGGTTTTATTTTAATACGGCACGGAATTGATAACAAACCTGAATTTACCGGTAGCTAGAAAGAGAGAAGCGAGGTATGAATAATCAATAGAGTTGTAACGACGACTTAAAATAATTTTTTTCTATTCTTACAGAAAAATGTTCACTATACACGTAAGTTGACTTTAACATTGTAATATACTCGTACACGTGCAACAAATATATTCGTTAATAGATATAAGCCAAGTCTGGGGGTCACCTAGTTTCTCGGGTAGCCCCCCTAGGCGTACCCAGGGATGTGCTGGTTACACAAGGTCACACAAGGTTACTGGTGGAGCCACAAGGTTGGCACCGGCTCGTCCCAATCGGGTGTGAAGGGGAAACGAGTCCCACACACGGCCCGCAGGTCTAGCTAGCCTGCGGGTATGGTGCATAAAAGCATTCTCCTCCGAAAAAAAAGACGTGACTAAATATAATTGGTATTTGTTTCAGTACCATCACTATATAAATTATGATTCCATCATGGCTTAAGCGTTATTAATTTTGGGGTGCGTACACAGGGGGTAAATTGGTGTGAGGGAAGATCGCGAAACCCCGTTTTGTGTTAAGGAAAATTAATTAGAATTACTTTTTAATACCATGCAATTCTATAAAACGTAAGATGTTTTTTTTATATTTAAAATTATTTTAGTTACTTGTTTAAAACTTATGTAGTTATTATGTAATCGGAAAAATATAACTTAAATAAAAGAAAAAATCATTGACTTTGGGTTTTATACCTAAACGGCGCACATTGGTTTGCGGGCGGCAAAAAGTCCATTTTAGAGTAGATCTCTTTAGCGAAGTTTTATATTTTATCATATAGAAGACACCTATTCCAATGTATTACAGCATGGATTAACCATGTAACTATTTTGAGTACTGCGTAAACGATACAGAAAGGAACACTAAACGAAAATAGTTCTTTCTAAGCGAACTTTTGTTTTTCTTTGATCGTGACATACTCAAAACCTATATGATTTTGTTTTAATTCCGGTATTTTTTACCCTTTTTCATACCTTTGTTAATATGAAAACAATATTCTAACACAATTTTATTCAGATTTTATATTTATTTGAATTTGTTACATTCTGAACGATTTTTTTTCACTTTTTATGTCTTTTAACGTTCATAACTATCTAGCTCCCGGCTGCTCCCGGCTAATTTATACATTGTATTAAAGGTACAAGTCTCCTCAAGAAATAAACACCAAATCCAGCTGCCACCATCTGCCCCCTTATGATTATGACAACATTTACTAGCCTAACGCAAAAAAGACAAGAAATTGGGGTATTGGTAATAACTTATGAAATCGTTATTTAATGAGACGATTGTTATTTAAATGCTTAAGGAATCATTCATTAAGGTGTTTTGTATTATTTAAATATTAAAAAACCATATAAGTAGGGCCTTTTATATTTTAAAAGAAAAATAATTAAACAAATATTGTCTTTAAATTTATTCATTATCTAACCTTAATGAATAGGTGTCTTATGGTAACTATGATCTATAAATCTAACAGAAATGATATTTAGTCTCCTTAACCTTTTTGGACCTGAGAAAGTAACTACAAACCATGTCAACCGTAACATTGTTATATTTGGAACTAGCCAAAATCGCGTCTTGCAATAAAGACCCGAAAAGTGTATATACTTAAAAAGTAAATACTTTTACATAACTGAGTTTGCTCTTGAGAACTTCTAAAACAGAGCTGAAGAATAATTTTATCCCAAGATTGGCTCAAAAGTGGCAAGCAGCTAATCGTACCAAAATCCGTTTCCTTATTAATTATATAGAATGGTTGGCATTAAGTCTAACAATTCCTACAAGTGCTTCTATTATAAGTGATGATGACGATGACAATAATTCACCAGGGCCTTCCAGAGGATCACAAGCACAACTAACTAACAGGACGACCAAAAAAAGCCATTTCAGGAGTGTTTTTCCCGCATAAGACGCTATAAGATAACAAGGGAGAAAGAAATAGGATTTAAATATGACTGCTGCAGAAAAACTAAATTCATTTATAAGTAGCCTACTAAAAGCCAAGACAAAGAACACACTGTCTCTTCATAAAGATGTGCTAGCTTGTTAGTTAGTAACAATAATTGGTTATTTTAATTTTTTGCTGTCACTTTTAACTGTACTTTTACATTTTTAAATTTAGTATGACTTATGTTCATAAAAAACAAGTATTTGATAAAAAAAATTAATAGGAAATACAATGTACTCATTTTATTTCTTTGAAAACGCTGTTAAAATATATAATATATGTTTAGTACATAAATATTACCATTATGCTAAAAGAACATTCAATAATAAACAATAATATTATGATAAAGTAGACATTAGATCACATATCTACTCAAAAAATAATATTTTCCGCCCGTCCATACAAAGCGTCCCACTGTGCGGCGTAGCCACTGTAGGTATAGTGAAAAACCTTCATACAAGTTTATACCCTACTTACATACAAGTTACTAATCAGTAACGTTACAATCTTTTAGCCTTTTGTATTGAGTTTTTTTAAAGCCAAAAGAGTGCATTTATAAATATTACATTTTGACATATCCTTAAGCTAAATACCGTTTTACCTTTTTTTTCTATTATTGTGAAACCTTTCGATATAATAATAAATAAAAATATAGACTGAATATTATCTGCATTATAAATGACGAAATGAGGTAGTTAATATAAGAAAGCCTATCATGCTTTTGGTAATATTATCATGGCTCACACCGATCTTAATTTTATTCTCATTGTTAATTTCGTTAAATTCTGAACTGCGATCATAATACGCAGCACTAAGAATATTAAATATAAAATTTAACCAAAGACGTTAGCAAAACTAAAAGCTTTATAGTAAATTAGATTTTAGGCGAGGGCAAAGAACGATAACAAAGTTAAGTTGAACGACGTTCAAGTAAGCGAAGTAAATTAAAATCCCAGACCAAGTTTCATTACTTATACAAAAATTTTGTTTAAAAATTCAGCTGACTGACCACTGTAATAGCTCGTGGCTTAATGATGACAGAATATAGTTGAGCCTGCTTGATGAACCAACGTTTAAAGATTTTTTACTCTTGGGCTCTAAGGAATATTTCCATTTTGGAGAAGCAAACTGCAATTAATTCTTCTCTTCTGCGTCATACAAGAATAGGAAAAAAATTATACAACCTTGTTTTGATTGGGTATAATGGTTGAGAAGCTATAACACCAGAGGTGGCGGTGCGGTGAAGTATAAATATTTACTAATAAAGATTTGTAAGTGATGTTTCTTTTTTATCTAGCACGCAGTTGTACTGCGTGGTGCTATGCCTTGGTAGGGACTAGATGGCGCTGTGTGAATAACGTCTACAGATATTTGTTTATTTACTAGCTACCCAAGTGAAAGCATGAAATATACAAAACCTTGTCCAGCCAATAACAAAAAACGGGCACATTATGGTCATTTTGTCGAACCAGTCGTTCTGTAGTTATGCGTGTACGCATCGGCGATTTATTTTTATTACTACAGCACACAAAATATCTGATAGTAAAATAGTTTACTAAAGAGTTCCACATGCATGCGATCAATAGTTTGAATCACAGCATGGTCTTAGGGATTTATCTACGTCCATATTTACCATTCGACGCTGATGGGAAATATCGTTAGTGACGTCGACAGTCAGATCACACTGGCTTCGAAACAATTGAATTGGTCTAGTTTCTCTGTCAAGGGTTACTGAAGTTCTGGCAACAGTCGCTATTGTAACAAGACTTGCTAAATCTCTGAGGTTCAATCGTAATTTGATCAGAATATCTGTTCAGAAAATTAAGAGACAACAGCGATCGATTTTAGTTCGTATTTACTGAAGATTATTGTACAGTTACTGAACCTCAACATTATTTTAACAACTTCAATTGTATAGATACTGAATTGGTTATCCTAACACTTACAGTTTTTGCTTTTTACTGCAATGCTCGAAGTAAACGCTTTTAAATAATCAGTCTGAGAACTAAGATATTGGCGTTGCATGAAATGTAGGTTATTCAGAACTGACGTGGCTGCCATTCACTTGGAAAACATGGTTGTTGCTAAATGTTAAAGTGACTTTTGATGTGTCTTGACAGGCATGCAACCCAACGTATAGTGGCCACTGCATTCTATTAAATTTCATTAAGGCACACTTAACCAGGAAGTATTTCGAGATTTTATACATATATGCATTGCAATCTATTTCTGCCGTGTTATAATCTACAACTTTTCAGTAATTCCCAAACATAATTACGCATCTATTTTTAATGGGTTAAAGTACCCTTTTTAGTTAAAGTAAGTTTAGGTCACCCGTCCTGATATTGACCAAGCAAAAAACTTGGTTTGCAATGAAAACAAGCCCTCTGGAACAATGACGAAGCGCGCTATACCTGGTTAACCAGCGGAATGGCAATTATGAAATCAAGTTGTACAATCACGTAGAAAATTCTTCAAAGTATATCCCGATAAAACTTTTACCGTAAAGTGTAAACGTGCAACCGCGTCGTGCGTGTCAACCGACTTTCGTGTTACATTTTGAATTAAAAATAATCCACGGTCGTTCTGTAGCTATGGGTTGCGCTGGTCCGAATGTTGCTCTACAACTGCAAATAAAATTGGCAGTTTTGTTCTTCTAAAAACACCTGAGCAAAATTTGCGTTTGGAAGTTTATTGAATAGATTATTAAATATAAATGTCAACCTCATCGATTGCTAAGATAAAGTTATGTGTTTACTTCAAAAAATATTTTATGCGACTCTCAAACAACTCGCGATCAACATTTCTCTCATTACAGATGCAGTCACGTAAATTAAAGCTGAATATACATAATCATAGAGTAATAAATACGCCTATACATAATTTAACTTCCATTCAAGTTCAAAGGAGATCTAATACCATCTTAAACATCCCATTCTGTCAAACCAAACACAATAATATGATAATGTAACATAGTTAAAGACTGGGATACATCTTTACGACGCGACGGATCCCGCAACAAATGCCTTTCGAATTGATGACCTAGAAAAGTCGAATCTTAATCCCTGATACGAGGGCTTCATAAATATTCAGTGTCGTTATTTCACCTCGACGGATGTCGATCGCGAGAGACGCGGGCGGGAGCCTGTGTTTATGTTTACAGGGGCGGGAGGGGGGTGCCCAGCTGAGAATCCCCTCCCCTCCACGCCGCCGTCGCTGCGGAAAATCGATAACGCTCCAAGCGCCGCAGAAACTCGCACAGATGCTCGCTGAGTGACGTCTCTAAATCACAACCCTTAAATAATCTGGACTCCACCATTACGTCACGACAACGCCGCACCTTAATCTGTGTGAACCTCACAAACGTCCCGTATAATTCAACTTTTTATACTTTAATTTCACGAACGAGTTATGGAAAATTGGATGCCTTGGGAAAGCCGCTTATGATGCTATTAAGATTTCGCGAGGACCCTTTGCATTAGAAATCTTGTAACACCTTAATAAAGTCATTTCCGATGTCGAACTCAGCCTGCACAAAGAAAGCCTTGGAGTTAATTTAATAAATTAATTTGTTAATTGGTTGAGAGCGTGACTCGGAATAGGGGACATGAAATAGTGTCGGGTCAAATGGAGTCGGTGTAACTAGGTCACGTGGATTCAACATTTTCCCTGGCAGACACCGCGGGCCGTTTGCTTCGCTCGTGAAGTATAAGGTTTTAGCGTTGGTAAGAATCAGCAAAATGTTCATTTGCGGCGGATATCTGAGCGTTTCTAATTACTCTGTGGTATGTACAGTATAATATATAGTTATTTGGAGACCCAATTGTATATAAAGGTGAAGAGCTGATATCAAAGCAGTGTTCTGCGAATGTTCGTTTATTTTGACGCTTTGTTGTGAATTCTGCAAGCTAGTACACCAGTAACTCTATATCTATTTCTTGCTTTATGCACCAGCTAGGGTTTGTTTTTACTAATTTTGCCCAAAATTAACGTGTACTTAGTCAACATTTGTGTTTATTCTGAGTCTGGTTGTTAATATATATTTATTCAGGGACGAACTTTGAACGAACTGAGTTCCTCATACAGCGGCAAGTTTTGCTACCGTAAGGTTATAATATGGTCCTGCACCATATTATAAGTGTTGTGCACGAGTTTATACTCATTCTCTACCAAGATCAAATTAGTCTGTTTTCCATTAAGGTTAAGTATATAAAACTTTAGGAAAAAACGCCCGCGATATAATAATCGTCATGCTTTTATATAAATGAATAAACATCAGAAAATATCCACCAATACTATGAGAACAAAATTAAAACTATGTAGGTGTTTCTGAAAACTTCTTGATGCTTAACTAAGTTAATATCTTAATTATTGAACATCCCACGAGCCCTACTGTAGAATTTATGACAGGTATTTTTTTTTTGTTCAACAATAATTAATCGTATGAAAGATGAAAGTCTGAAATTATTTAGTGTTTGAGTTTTACGTATTTTCTAAATAAATGACACTGTTGGCTCTTAATATTCTAGTAAAAGTACTACATATTTAACACGACTCGCGTGAACGAATAACACTGCATATTAAATTATATTTAGGTACTCATTAAATTAAACATCTTTAACAGATTAAAATCGTTGTTTAATGCTACACTTTTAAAACACCCCAACGTCGTGATTACGGAATGACTAAAATCCCTACTAATATAAACCAAAAGTAACTCTTTGTCAAGTTTCGCGCTTTAAATAGGTACTAAACCATTTATTATTAATTCTGAAACGACGTAGACCGGACAAGAGACAGAACAAAGGCTTCTTTTTAATCCTCAATTTTAATCCCATTCTCTGAAATCACAGAAATAAAAGTCGGTTGCTACCGCGAGTGGAGTTAGTCAGTTATAATAATGCATCATATTTTATATCCCATGACATTGGTTAACCACAAGGCCGACGCCCGGTTGGCCGCCCTAGATACCGTTGGATAGACGGAATCGAGTCAGATCTCCGTGAACTTCGGGCTGGGGACTGGCGCCAAACTGCTAAAGATCGGGAAAGGCGGCGTGCTCTCATTCTGGAGGCCAAGACACACTTCGGGTCGCTGAGCCATAGGAGTATTATTTAGATTTCTGTGGGAGTAAGTAAGTAAGTATGACATTGGTGCCCCACCCTTTTCTTATCTTAAGTACTCACACGCGGTTTCCTTACAAGTTACAAGCATCAAATTATTGCTTTGTTATGAATTCTGCATTAGGCTGCATTCTAGTCGACCTAAAGCTAAAATGGAGCTATAACGATTTTAATAGACCAGGGATCGCGAGCCTCATACGGCTCCTTGGATGTGCAGTGACTCCTTAGTCCCATAGCAAATATTATTTATTTTACAACAGAAGAAATATGAAAAACTCTGAATCGATAAGGATATAATATTATGTTATCTACGAGTAACTTGTTGTGGAAAACGCTTCTTAAAAATATAAATAAACAGTTAAGGGAGGGTATTAGTCCAAATTCAACCAAAAGAGGTATTTTTAAACGCTTACGTGTGGGGGTATAAAACATATTTATGAACTATAAAAAATATGGTAGGTAGAGAACAGTCTGTTGCAGTGGAGTATCGGAGCATAATTTGAAAAAACCATCTGGTTTCTTTCAAAAAAAATATTACAAAATGACGAATAAAAAAACTGCGTAAATTCAATTACTCTGAATTTTCAGCGACGACCCCAATTTTTTTTTTACAAAATAAATAGCCAATCTAATCCTCTAAAGAAGTATCGGATTAGATTTTTTATTTCATAATTATATTATAAGTAATTAAATGAAAACCCGCAAAAAATATAATCTTCGAACTCAAAGCCGCCATTTTCATTATGTGTGATATGCGATTTTCAACTCAAAACCCAAAGCGGTAGAATAAAAATAGACCGCGGTAACCCGTTTAGTTGTCGAGCAGCGCTCGAGGTGAAAGGTCGGCTCCGGACGCTCTGTGTCGCATGACAGCTGCTTTTTTGACAAGTTCACTAGAGATGCGGTGCTGTCGATTCCCGAACGAACACCGATTTTAGATCTAAAAATATTGTTTTTACCTGTCAATCAAATTTATGATTCAATAGTTTGTAAAATCAAGGATTAATACCTGCGGCGACATGTGTCACAGTGAAATAATATTTATCTAGAGACGTCGATTTATCTTAAACTAATAGTTAAAAATCGATTCGTAAGTATCTAATCGATTTTTTAACAACAAATACTGCAAGATTGAGTAACTACAAGGAAGTATTCTTATTTTCGTATCTGATTCACATTTAGATTTTTTATCCAAGGCGTTATACTTTTAATCAATTTGATTACATATTATTTTTATTATACGATTTTACGTATGAAGTTATTAACAAAACAATTTTTTTCGAAATTTAACTCGGTTACAATCGATAATAATTGTAAGCGAAAGATGACCACAATGGACATCTCTAAGTTGGCGGCGCCGGCAATCATGAACGCTTTTTCTCTGCATACATTTTGACAGTAAAAAATTGTGAAACGTTAATCATGTCAATCCGATGGCATTTTGACACAGAATATAGTAATAGTACTAACGTAATTTTCAGATGATTATAGGGTAGGTAGGTACTATTAAGAGTTTACTATTCTAAAATACATAGACTTTTTTTTGAAGGGAGTTGTAAAGTATGTGTACATAGAAAGAGAAAATAAGTTTTGGAAATCAAAAATGAAAAAAAAACCGTTGACTTTTATATGCACAGCATTTTCCCAGAAATAGTAGACCCGAGGAATACACGCGGGATGACCCTCGAGATATTATCATATCATCAATTGATTGACAGCAGGAAACTGCAAAGCAATTTGTTTGACAGTCTATTTTTTATAGGTTTTGGCTTTGTACGGTTTCTACTTTAGCCACTGACGATATTTAACACGCTCGCTGCGGGACCGAACCTGGCGTTTTTTTGTATGGTGCGTTATAAGGCCGATTGACCTGTTACTTAAACTCTCCACCACTGCGTTGTAAGGTTTATAGGCCCGGTAGGGTATTGTCGGAAATAAATGACTGTAACTATGCGAAAGCTTTAAATTTTGGATATCTACCTATCAATATCGCTAGTAGACGAGTTGATTGTCTTAGTGTTGGCCTCGCCCCGGGTTCCTTCTATTTACTTAAGAGGTATATGTAAAAATAAGTGTAAGGTCTTACAACCCGATGCCGCACTGAATAACAGGTTCAATTGGAGAATTATTAGTGATGTGCAATAAGTTATCGAGACATTATATTTTGTAATATCCTTCATTGAAAAATTAAGGGCTTCATAGAAATCATTATTTTTTTTTCGTTTTTTACAAAAACTTTTCTGCACTTCGGCTTTTCTACATCAGAATGTACACTTTCATTTTTTTGTTTTTCTTGTTGAAACGATAATTTCAGCATTTTTTGACATCGCCCATTAGGTCGAGGCATAATTAAAGGTTTTAAACCACACAAAAACGCACACAGACACTCTAAAGTCTTAAATTATGCCCTACCGTATTATGCGTCCGTTCTCGATAATTATGTAACAACACTAATCGGAAGAAACACCTACAACAGTGCGGGAGGGGGTGGAATAACCTTATAACCTATGACGGGCTCTTCGACCCGGTATCCGCAAGGAATCGAAAAAAATATCAACCAGTGCGTTATCGGGCCGAAAAACCTTATGCACAAGTTTAAGCTTTATTGAGTTGCCCATAAGGTCCTAAACTCAAATGTATACTTATCTCTTTTGTACATGCAGAAATCTCATAGTACCAGCCCCCGCACCAGGGAGAAATTCACGTTTTTCACCTCCGCACAGAGTGGTAGCACATGCATCGGGTCTTTCGGCCTTATATCGCAGCGAACGTGTTAAAAGGTCCAGTATTTTCAATAAATGTTTTCTTCTTCTTCTTTGTCGTCACACTCTTGGCAGAGTGATCGTGGTCGTCACATCAGGGGTGGTAGCAACCTTTACAATCCGCCGCCACTCATCTCGTACTGTAGCTCTTCTTGTGCATTCATGGAGTGGACCATTGAGTTGTCACGTTACGGAAGGTAACGGAGCAAATTTCGAAATTAAAGATGATATAATTGAAAGCCAGAAGTTTAATACCAAATGCCACGTCCTAAATCTTGCAGACTAAGATTATAAGACTAAGTAGGGCTAAGATTAATAAATACGAAAGCAATAGGTAGTAATAATGTAGGATCAGATAGGGCTTAGGGCGTAGGCAGGCACGCAGGGACGTCCAGGCAGCAAGAGAAGGGCACGCGCCCCAAGCGGCGCAGGTGACGGCGCAGATGCCGGCGTAGGTAGCGGCGCAGATGTCGGCGTAGGTGGCGGCGCACGGATGGCTCGTAACTATGCGCCCCGGCGATAAGTAGAGGCGTCGGAGAAGCAGGACGCACCGATGAGCACGTGGTACGCGCCGGCGGCGGAGTCAAGAGGTTCAAGGGATCTCGCGGTAGTGCCGAAGCCTCGGGAGAAGTTCCTTCTGGGAGAGCAGCCGCACGACGTCCGAGGGGTTTGTGGCGGATAGATGGATCCTGAGGACCGTGCCTCGCGTATGCGGTATTAGACTGTTCCTTCTTCATAAAGCTTCCTAAGAAGACCACCAGATGTTTAGGTGTTCCCATAGCCAGGAGAGTCTCCCAAAGTACTGGCCACTTCACTGAGTCGAACGCCTTTGAGAAGTCAACAAAGCAAATATAGGTCGGTTTGTTGAACTCTCCGGCTTTTTCAGTGATCTGGCGCACATTCAGAATCTGCTCACGAGTAACCCTCCCCTTCACAAAACCAGCCTGTTCAGGAGAAATTTCCTTAGATAAGTAAGACTTTAATCTCTCATAAATGTTTTAGTAGACTGTTTATTGTTACCCTGACTGCTTCTAAGATGACTATTATTAAAACATATTTTAATAATTACTGAAAGATGAAAATAAACAAGGATTTGTTTCATTACCAAAATAACCTCAAAGTACAAAAATACTTATAACTTTTTTTGCAATCACCGTTTGTTAAAATTCTTTTTGGAAATGTTTATGTAATACAATTGCTAGTGTATAAATAAGCATTTTTTAAATCATAGCCGCCCCAATTTTTATTCAGGTAAAACGTAGTATGGGACTTTCCATTGTTCTTTAAAAAAGTTCCCACTAACTACATTTTGTATGATGGTGCCACAGAACATAATACTAAAGTAAAGAAGCGACACCCAAGCATGGTGTGCTCGTAAAATCGCTCGGGGCTATGTGTGCGTGTCCTAGACGCGGCCGGGGGTGCTTGCGGCGCGCGGTGTGTGCAGCCGGCCGTCCTGGAATGCCTCGGCCAAGGGTTCGTACATATAAAGGTGGGTCTATGCTTACGAGCCGAGCACGAGCCGCGCACGAGCGGAGCACGAGCCGAGCCGCTCTGCTCGCGTGACAAGTGTGGACACACAACGAGCCTGCACTGCGAGCGGGATGCAAATCTCTTTGTGTTCGTCAAAAACCCGTCAATCGCGGAGCACAGTCGAACACGAGCCGAATGCTCGAAGCGCGCTCGTTCGAGGCTCGAAGTCGGTCCACAGTACACGAATTTTGGATCGGCTCGTGCTCCGCTCGTGCGCGGCTCGTGCTCGGCTCGTAAGCATAGACCCACCTTAACATATCTACTTTCGCTCACCGCTCGTCGGATTGATTGCACGGATTGACTAGGCGACGCAAAATCATGCCGGGCGGGCGTTATTGTTGTGTTTATGGCTGTTTGAATTTAAAATAAAATATAAATTTATCAACTACATATACATACAACGGACGCGCGGGTTCGAATCCAGCCTAAAAGCTGCATAAAGGGCTCGTGGTTTTTTACTATCACATGTTTCATGTATTATCCTTTTTTCAATTATTTTAGCTATTTTGCCAACGAAATTTAAGTTTCTCTAGAATTTATGAGTTAGCCTGCAAAGTAACCTAATTAACCTGCTTAAATCATAAAAAAATAAAAATAAAATAAAAACTGCCTTAAAACAAATATTGATATTTAAAATTTAGTATGATGTCCAGATCTCGTAAACAGTAGTAAAAGTTTTGATATTAGTGAGTAGGTACCTACTCAAAATATTAAAACTACCAGTTTTTGTTTGGAGGTGAATTGTCTGCTTGTTTTGCTTATACTGTGTTCACGCTGCGCTCTCTGATAGGCGGTTGCGCTCCGCCTACAACGAGACGCGCGGGTGAAAAACGAATTTGGAATCGTGCTACGTCCTCGTCTTAAATAAACAGTTTAAATATAATTAAAAATGGAGCACTTTCAAAACTTAGAATTTTTGTAAATTGTAATCTAACCGTTCCGTTTGAAAAGGTTGCCAACCCCTGAAATAGACTCGAGACATTTGAATACGAGTTTTAATACGTCCAGTTATCGCAAACAGCAGATGCGGTGACGATTTTCTGGAACGGGGATAATCCTGGTAATGGCCCGGACTCTCTCGAGTTAAGACTGGTTAGTTAAGGAGAATTGTAATAGACGTGTGTGGTTTAATAACGAAATAACATAAGTTTTTTGGGCTCATTGCCCTTTCTTGGCTCATTATGTGGATAAAGCGTATACGAGTTCTGGTACCAGTAATTACGAGGACACTTAAAAGACTAACCTTGTGTGTGATTTGGTGTAATAGTTGAGAAGTTTGCTATAACACTAGACATCACATACTCGCGCACCACACGGCACAAACATTATGTATTTGTGTGCAAAAACATGTTGACAAAATTGTCTGAGGTTTCGGATTTCGAATTTTCAATACATTCACATGTAAAAAACGCTGACTAGAAAATGCGTGGATCAAAAAGCTATATTTTTCGAACATTTCAACGAAATGTTATGAAACACCAAGCTCTTTGACTTTAATTTCTTCAATTGTATTTAGAAATGCTCAGGCAAAAAAAAACACTTTTGTCTTTTGGCCGGCCTCTTTTACATTTAAATCAAAATACATGTTTCCTTTTGAAGGTATAACACTATTGTGCACGCAAAACCAAGCAAAACAGTTGGCCCTGCTCTTGCCAAACGTCTTGTAAGGCTTAAGTTCGACTTAACCTGATCATAAGCACTGCGCAAGCCCTGTGTAATCACTTGATAACTAGATACCATTGAGTATTTATTTTCACATTATTGCTTCTTTGATGTGGTAACTCATGAATGAGTACTTGCGTTACGTGCGCAGTTATCGCTAGTAGTAAACACGAGCTCTCGCAGGGGCTCACACAGATTGGATCATTCCTGAGTAATGGACGCCGCTGTCTGCATTGGAATGTGAAAACAGAGCCTATAGCACTTGCCTGTACTTATTCGTGTGTGAGATTCGAGGAGCCCCTATTATTCTAGAATTTGATTGTACGTCTATCAATTTACGTACTTCAATTGCTTAGCAAGGCAACGGGCATTTCCAATATTATACATAAATATAGTACATAATCTAATATCCAATGCCACAACAATCGAATTAGTCGTCAACTCGCGGGCGCAAAACTCGCGGACGCCCGCGAGTTGGCACCTTTTAATTTTACCTACTTTTTTCGTCGTCAACTCGCGCGATCATGAAATCTGACGTATTAATGTATAGTCAGCTACAAAAACGTTACAACAAATGCCTTATTAAAATTAGGCCAACTAAATATGTCATATTATACTTTTTCTTAATAAAGTGTAATATTACTTAAGCATCCGTATTATCAATACGGATACTGGTATTATTGTACTAGTAACTAGGGCAACATAACCTTATTGGAGATGTATTTATTTGTCATGCATTTTTTTTCATCAAGGTTATACATACTGTAGCTTTAAATCTCTTTTTTCTTCTATACGCTTGGTTCGTCTTAATAATCAACTCGTAAAAAATCCTTCGATCTTTACAAAATGATGAAGTTTAACATCTTGCTACCATCATTTGTTTTCTTTTACTATTTTCAATAACGAAACATTAAACGTATCAAGTGTATAAACGGATTTTATCTAAATGACTCCGGTCTTATTTTATTGGGGTGGTCCTTGATGGTAAACGGTGGTCAATTTCTGCGTCTTTAAGATGTGCTCAAGCGGCAAATGAAGGGATGTAGGAGCCTTCCACTTGGGAGAGTTGAACAGAAATTTGCCAGGAATGATGAAGAAACATGCATAAAAGAATCTAGAAATTTGAAGATCAAAGATGGCGCGGTCTGTACGCAAATCGAGATAAAAAAAATATATTAAGAGTGGTCGTACTCTGAGACCTGGATTATGTTTAATAAGCTTATTTTATAATTATAAGTCTTGATCATATTTTATGAAATTGGCACTATTTTTGGTAGGAGTGTCTTTGTAATTTTAAGTGGCTCTACAATATAATGAGACACTCAAAATTATAGAGACAGTTACAGTTCATTTAATGTCAAAAAGAATATTTGGAAAATGTGTGCTTATACCGTAACAGAATAACATATCCCGCTTCATTATTTTTTAATATCTAGTCGTACTTTCATGTTATATTGGTTTGCTCGTTGAAGCGTGTAAAGGTAGAAACAGTTACTTTCGCATATATTATTATAATACGAGGTAACATCCATGTTGCCTAGAAACTAACAGTTAGCTTAACCCATGTTACGTCCCTGGTTATATCAGCGAGCATATGTGACATATTTGTAGGGATTGGATTATTCCTGTGTAATAGATTACGTATCCAACTCAGGAATTTGAGATTCAAGTCAATATTCTGACAGGGGATAAATCGCCACAAAGCGAGCACTGGCCCGTTTTTTTACGGGTTGGAAGGGAAACCGGGGGAGTTTAGTAGGTAGTGGTACGAACGTCTTTAGTCTTGAGTCCTTCACATGGTGACATGTCCTGGCTAACCTGCGGTTTCGGTGCTAAAAAGCATTCTCCTCCGAATAAAAATTTGTCCCCTAGCACACTGCACAGTCGGTCTAGCTCGAAAGATCTTCCATTTTTAAATAAAACGACATATTAACAAACTGAATATCCAAAACCATCTCGCATTCAGTACACGGTTTATCTGGCGCACATTAGAATCGATATCAATCATAGCCGATCCTTGCCCCTCATCTCGAGTGCTCGAGTGCACTACTGCACCCTCCCCGTCACGTATTAGGATTCACTCGCGATCGCGTTGCACTTGCAAAATATTGCAGCGTGCTCTGAGATACGCGTACCTATATGTTGCTACGTATAAACTCGTACTGTAGTATGATGCGATTTCGAAGTCCTGTCCAATCCTGAACCATAGAAAATAATCTCTATTCATAAAAATATTTTAAATGCAGAAGTAACCCTTGATGTCTATGTGTCCGTCTGTCTCTTCAACTTTAATCAGCTTAGACATAACTCATTTTTTTTAATTTCTGGTACAGACACATTTTGATTTGTAAAAGGACAAAGGTGACTCGTTATGACGAGATAACGCACAAAAAAAAATAGAAGTGCTTTTATTTGTCCGTT
The DNA here is from genome assembly GCA_949319885.1 of Mecyna flavalis. NCBI lineage: Eukaryota > Metazoa > Arthropoda > Insecta > Lepidoptera > Crambidae > Mecyna > Mecyna flavalis. Next base: position 6,771,720 of record OX439435.1, on the reverse strand, counting down.
CACGTTGCGAGCAGCGAATGGAAATGATTTTTGGTATGGAATAGTTTGATAGTTGAAGAGTGACAAAAGCTATTTATCGCCGCAAAAATACTACGACTAACTAACGTTGCATTGGCCACGCGGGAAAAGGCTAGTTAAGACATAAATAGAACTCAGAAACTTATAGAGACAAAATCTTAGTGTCACAAAATCAAGTAGGTACAAGACCGCACACTTATTACCTAACAAGACACACTGAGCTATACCAGTCCCCAATAGAATAAAGAATATACTCTGAAATTAGTTTTATACTACGTATAAAAGATGCGACTACAAAGTGGAACCGTCCATCTCAACCCAATCAATAGTCATTCGAAACGGACATAAATTCACCAGCTCGAGATGAGAAGCGCGTATTAGAATTCACTCCCGCTTCCCGCAATGCACTCACGAAAATATTGCACCGTGTTCAGAGAAATATATCGTTACATTTAGAGCGCACGCCGCAAACTCGAGATTTCACCCCGATATAAATCTTTCAAGTGAGATGAATCTCCCGGACTGCGAAATGATACATAAAATATTCATCCTGCTTATAAATGCAAGCATCTGTTTTTTCACTCGAGAGTTTTGGCACCTCCTTCGTAAGGGCTCGGACAGATAATTAAAAATTCTCCCTGGCAACTAATATAACGTGGAGTTAGACATTAAAGCTTACATTTTGTGTAATCTCTGGTGCTCCCAGTTCTTATGACTGTCCCTGTAGAGTGGTAACACCAAAAAACCTTTGATGATGGCGGCTTGTTTATTGTTTAGCTTACCCGTAATGCCGAATGCATGTACTACCACTTGCTCGCAGACAATAATGATCATTTTAAAGCTAGGCTAGTCACTAACTAAAATAGTTAAACCCTAATCAGTGCCTCAAGGGGCTATAATTTTAGAGCCAATTTAATACTCTGAAATTACACGGCCTGGAATTTGTGAAATCTACAATATGAATATAATTGAACTTTGCCACCCCGTCCCTTCGATCAAATGGGCTGGAACTTTCTATTTGAGGACTAGATTGGAATTAGTTTACTATGTCTAATACTTTAATTAGAAGTAAAATTCTAACTTAGCCCAAATTTCCCATTTTGTCAGACAACCTTACCTGCATTAATATAAAAAAAAAGCCAGCAAGTACCTAATATTTATGCGATGTCTGGTAATCGCTACGTTTTTGTTTTGTTTGTTTACGCTGATGTACGCAAGATTCCCAGCATTCCCAGAGTTCGTCATAGGGTTCCCTATTTTTCCGCATAAGTTTTTTTGTCCTAATATAACATGGCATACTTTTATTTATCCTAATAATAGTTACGCATAATATTCTTTTGGCATAACTTTATAGGCATAATTTTTTTAGGCATACTTTCTTTAAGCATAACAATTGTTAAGCATAATATTCCAAAGCCATAACTTTTGGATATACTTTTCCTATATAAATAAACATGTTGGCGGCTTAGGGGTGGCCCAAGGGCCACCCCCGCCGCACCTTAACCTACTGTTACACTATAATAACTTGTAGACAAATAAACAATACGTCCAAAAATTTTATGCGAATCAAAATTAGGGCAAAAAACATTAGTCTAAACGATATTTATGCTAAATGAAACAGTATGCGAAAGGACAATTATGGCAAAATATTATTATGCCAAAAAAATTATGCCGAACCCGTTATGCCAAATTAAATTAGGACAAAAAAAGTTATGCGAAAAAAAGGGTCCCTCGTCATAGAGCTACAGTTGAATCATTTTAATATGTAACATTTGACGTATATGTAATCGTAATTGAAAAAAGTTAAGCAATTGTGCAGTTCTAACTAAAAGAACAATTTATTATTTCATGCCCACCGTTACAAGGCTATCTACGTTGATGAATTTTGATGAATTGTCAAATGTTACCTTTTAAAATGACTCATCTTTAGTCAAACTATGGACTTTTATCCACAGAAGTCGATTCAATTCACGTCGCTCCCAATGCAGTAAAACAGCGGCACTGCATTGGTTTAAATGCAACAATGACGGTGCAGTCGAATTCTCTCATATACTGGCTACTAAATTCAGCCGGTCCCGTTACCGCCCCGATGTGGACCAAGCTTAATTCTGCCTTTTTCAATCGACGCTGCGATCTTAAATTTAAAACGAACCAATTTTCGGTCCGAGTCCATATTCGGATATTAAAACGGATAAATTAGTGAGGGAATTTGGCAGTTTGTCTCTGGGTAGATGGTATGTATAGCTTCGTCCTGGCCAAACTTATTCGTGTGTTTTGAATTACCTGTACCCATAACCTATTACTAACGTTTTTTATGGGATTATAGGCACGCGTTTTTTCGTCGTTAAAAAACACTGAAATCTTTCTGTAGACTTGTTACACGAACCTAAAAGTCACGAAGTAAGACGACTTATAATCGATTTTTAAACTTTGAGGCCGATAATGCTATAAAAACTACACTGATTATACTACTCTTCAAAGGCCTATTATAATAGTTATTATTTTTCCAATTAAGACATCATAATGATAAAAACACGATTAAATTATTACTTTACTAAAAGTAAAATAATTGTTAATACTAATTAAATTCTCTTGTAAATATTCTTACGCAGTTTAGGTAAATTTTTCACCAATAAATCCAAGAAGCAACACGTACCTGAAACAAATAAAATACAATTAATTCATTAGTTCAATACATACCACAAAATATACTATTCTAGTATATAATACACAGTACATACTCTATAACTACACATATTCAGAGTTGAATTAAATAAATACATTAACTCAGTAATTATTTCTAAAATAAATATTTGATCAAATATCTAAATATAATTAACTCAATGAATATTTCTAAAAGTAATGTATGGAATATCGAACGATAAAATATATATTTATATTGAATATAATATTTCTGACACATTATAAATGGAGAGCTGAATTTCTAGTACCACGCTTTTTGATGATATTATTATGTTATAACTACTTTCACAACTTTAACCATTCATATTTGAACCAATATTATTTGAAAGTGCTAATTTTCTAACAATTTTATACTGACAGATCACCACCAAAATTTAGAAAAAAGGGTCACCTAAATTAGAAATGTCAATCTCAGAATATTAAAGAGGCGTTCGAATCCGCTCAGCCACTTCTCTAACCCTGTTCACACTCAGTTAATTTAGTTATTTAACCGGCCTAAACCTATTTCTGCTTAGGCAGTGCCCATTTTCCAGCCCACTAGACCCGATTAGACTCAACACACCGCGCCGGGCGCTTTAAGAATTTAAACACTATTTAATGGCAAGGGTCACTCGGTGGGGCGGCGTCCGAAAAGTTTGAATTTTAAGGTGGCTGCACACGGGCCACACGTCATAGCTACGAACGCTATTATGTGAAGCTACAAACTTGCAGCGTGAAGCTGTAACCAGCGTCAATCGTGTCCGACGAGACCATATAAAATGTATGAAAACTGCAGGAAACATACCGCGCGGTGATGACGGGGCGTTTCGTAACTGTGGGCGTTGGCCTGTATGTGGCGTACCTTAGAGTATCTCAAATTCGGACGCGGGACGATTCGGTGCACGCTAGAAGTACGGTTGCTGACACCGTCAATAGTTTGATAAAGTTTGAATCACACTAAGAAGTAACGGTTCTATACACTGTCCTTAAAAAATAAGTGTAGGTATTCTATATATTTTACAACGGGGACACATCCACGTAGAAACTGAAATCACAAACAATAAGGATAGTAAAATCTTTCTCGATTTTAGACCAAAGAAAGAGGATACAAAAATATTTTGTTAATATTTAAAATTTCCTTTTTATATATTTATAAGTTTACAGAAAAACACAGCCTACGTCGTCTGATTTTTATGCCTTCAAATTCAAACTGTTTCTAAATGGTTCAAAAAATAACAAATTTTTAAACCATCAAAACTAAGACTGTTAGTAAACAAAGCGATCTCCAAGACGCTGTGAGTGCTGTGACTACACAAGACCTAATCAACAATCCATTGACACCAGCATTCTCACTCTAAGTTCCTTCACGTTTCAATAAACCCATTACCTAACAGTATATGGATCGGTGCAATCCACTATACAAAGTTCACTGGCTCGTTTACGGGTTCGCTGCAACGCGCAGCCAATCAAAATCGACCAGATTTTGATTTTAATAAACGTCTAGTTGGCACTGAAAGCTGTTATTTTATTCACAATCGTAAATACGGCCAAATAGATACAGAAAACAGATTAAAACGCGTCAGCTCGGCCGGCCCATTTTGCTCGTGATTTACGGCCAAGTGAGATATGGGTGCTCCTGACACATTCAGGAAGCTGCAGGAATACTATAAAACACGATTCGACTGATTTCGTTTAACGGTTGAGAAGTCGGCTACTACAGACAGACGGCGTTAAGATTCCTTTGTTAAATACTTGTGTGCACGAAGTTTTTTTTATTTATTTTTTTGTGTCTAGGTTTTTTATCATGTTTATTTAAACTTCATTACCCTATGTTGTGCACATAGGGTACAAAAGGCGGACTTAGGCTAAGAACTCACAGTGCGGTTTTAAATCGCGCCTGCAGCGATTGTGGGCTCGCAGCCTCTGTAGAATGTTGACTTATATGAAAAAAGTAAGTATTAGTTTTTAAGACAAATATTATATGCTTGTGATTAATATTCACGTCCATTTTATGTCTGTGTTTTGTATTTAAGAATACAATATTTGTGATATCTGAGAAAGCCTGATACCTTGCAATGTTATATAAATTAAAAAGTACTAAATTAGAATAGAAAACCAAAACAAAAACAAAGCGCCCACTCTCATAAAAAACCTTGGAAATATCAACAGCACGATAAGCAAATGACTACGAGTATAAAGCGAATTTCCAACAAAATTATCGCCATCTGTCCTAATACCAGAAAAAAATCGCAGCGTCGTCAAACAATATCAATAAATAATAATAACTAAAGCTGTCAACCCGTTCTCCGTATTTACGAGCCCTACACTCATAGTGGGTGCGGTATGGCGCCCTATGAGTAGCGGTAGCCCAGTGGCGCGACCCGTCATAAATCCCCATCGCATCCGAGGCGGCGCGAGGAAGGATGTGACGCCGGCGATCTGTCTTGCGCCGAGTAATTGTCGCCGAAGGATTTTTTCATAGGGATTATGCGAGAGAGCGAAGTATTGATCGAATAGGGAACCTTCTTAACGATAATCTCGTTAATAACCGACCTAAACAATTAAGTACAAGAACTTGAGAAAGTTTACAATATTTTATCAAAGATCGAAAAACATTAAAGTTCTGCACCACCTGTATGACTCATGGACAAACTGCTATATAAAAATATGTTAGATATTTATTCTTTGATCAAAACGAAACAACCCATTGTTTCGTTTTGATCAAAGAATCCCCATCCCCAGATGTCAGTCAATCTTTAAATCCTCAAAGATCAAACAAGAACAGAATGGTAGAACATTGAGCGGTGCTTGTTGGTGAGATGACATTCAATGGATTAGGACGTGATTGGTCAGGTGGGCGACAAGTCCATCTGTAAACAGACTTGTGTACCTAAGCGTTATAGCAACAGACTTGTAAAGTAAAAGGACCAATCAAATTTCAATTTTCGATTAAATCAATCGACGAAAACACGACAAACTAGGGCGTCGCGTCGGACGAACACAAGATCCATTTTCGCTCAATTAGAAATAATGAAACTAAAACTTTGCCAAGTAGCCGGCACCGGGGCCACAACTACTTATGCAATTATGAACTCATCTCGCTGCAGTCTCAAGAGTCAAACTTGTATTGTCTTTGTTTACGAGAAACTCGAATGAATAGTTCGCGACGTCCTTAATTAACAGAGGGAATTAAAATGCTCGCAGAATGTCGTGTGGAACACAATGTACTTTTGCGAATTGTTGTGGAATGTAAACTTTTGAGAGTCTTATTAGCAAGAATGTTATTTAACTAGAACGCGAGAGTTTGCATGAAATGATTATGGCGAGTGGAGAAAACCGTGAAAGCAATTTTTCATATGTAATGTCTCTCTAAAGGGAGAAAAATCTGGAGATTACCTTTTTTTTCGGAGGAGAATGCGTTTATGCACCATAACCGCAGGCTAGCTAAACCTGCGGCCGTGTGTGGGACTCGAGACTAAAGCGTCCACTACCCACTAAACTCCCCCGGTTCCCCTTCACACCCGATTGGGACGAGCCGGTTCCAGCGATAGCTATTGACCAGCCCATCTGGAGATTACCTACAAAAACTTGTCTTAAATTCTCAACCCGCTGAAATACAGACAAAAGTTAATAAATAAAAGGATACATATGATTTTTTGGTATTTTGGTTCAATTAGCGTAAATTAAAACACCACCTATATTTAAGTACGAAAGAAGGAAAGATTAAACAATAATATTTTCATAAACCTATTGCAATATTCATACAATACAAAACACGCAGCACATTGACAAATTGCCAAAGCGATTCGATGCCATTGAACTACAATTACTTGTAACTCAATGTTCGAGGCTGATGAATGAAAATTATCATGATCATAGATAACTTATAATTCCAGTAGCAGAAAAGCCTTTGGCAACAATTACTCGGTGTAAGATAGATCGCCGACATTACGGCATCCTTCCTCAGCACCGCCTCGGATCGGATTGGGATTTACGAGGGGTCTCTGCACGCTAGGCCATTGCCACTCGTTCAACAGAACAATTGGAGTATCGCAGTATTAATTTTCAATTTGCAGTAAGATACCTGGATGCTAAATTATTTGAGTTACGTTGTATTATTGTTTTAATTGTTATCTGTTGTCTGGCATTTATGGTACAAGATATCTTAGTTTGGGGCTGGACGGCACTGTGTAAAGTGCCCAGGAATATTTAATATATTTTATTTATTTATTACATTTTAAGTAGATGCAGGACATACTCATACATAATAATAATGCACAGTGAGTGCACATGTACATACTTACTCGCGTTCTTTATTTCTTTTTATTAAGTACATACTTGCTAATAATATCAAGTTATTGCTCTAATAAGAAATTCAAAATCCCTGTTAATAAAAGTAATGCGAAAACCAGTCTGTTACGCTGGCACGCCTAAGCTATAGAACGGATTTGGTACATTTGGTAGAGTTCGAAACAAAGTGACCTTGGGAAAGGCTACGTTACATCCCGGGATAATGCTCATTGCTCAGTTCCCATGGTGTACCGGCATGCACTAGGCCGGCGGCGAGATAATATGGCGACGTTGGTATATTGCATAAATAAAACTTGCAGATGCGGGAAAGTTAACTATATAATTATTTAAATAAACATAATTACATTTTTCACAAACAGCTTATTAAGCGTGCTTAGTGGCGACTTGGCGAGGAAAAATTTACACAAAAAAACAATAGACGCGCAAGTTTGAAAATGGAACGCACGACATTTCCCGCTGATTTTACTTTTTAAAAAGAGTCTTGATTGCGAGGAGATTTTACTCCTAAAAACATGGAATAACATAGGGCCTAGACAAAGTAACATTTTGACAACTATAGCGAAATTCGCTTACTTCAAATTGTATGGATTTGACAGGTACCTTAGAAAAGTCACGTGGTCAATCGATATTGAAGGAACAGGTTGACATTCGCTATCGCAAATTGGGCGATAACGAACGTCATAAGTGCCGCTTGTCTAGGACCTCAGGTAAAAGTCCACGCAAGCAAACCGTAACCTTCGTGTTTGTACTTAAGCCAATTCAGTATTTAGCAGGCGATTCGCTTTCTTTAGTTAGTTTATACTTAATGGAGCTACAAATAGTATAGTACCTAAGTCCAAAACAATTAACAAAATTAAAAACAAAACAGGCCTTAAATAACTTTACTTAAGTGAAAGTGCAAGGTGTCCAATAGAATCAAAAATAAAGCAGACACGAAAAGAACGTGAATTTGTATTTTCGAGAACATTGTTTGACAACTACAGCTGCATACAAAATACCTATTATTAGTTTACGTGAACTTTACACAAAAAAAACTTCACTTGTTTATTTTGGTGATTTGTATTTTTTGTCTTTTTTTTTGTTTTTTAATGTAAGTTTGCAAAGCTGTTGAATAAATAAAAAATCTAACAATTCATTGAACAGGTCTCGAAGTACCAAATATTTTAGCTCTTGCAAACAGAATCATTTAATATTTAGAAAAAATGTCATTGCCATTGACGAAACAAATACACAACATTTGTGTGCAAGCCTGCTTCTGTTGATCGGGTTGTTATTTCAAGTTAGCACCCAAAATACAAGTTTTTCTATATTGGCTTGAGGTTAGACGACGCTGTGTGGGATAAGTCCCCAGATTTTGTGCATTCTGTCATACAAAAATTTCGATTCTATTTTGCCCTATAAAAAAAATGAAATTAAAGATTACAACAGAGTCACTATCAATTTGTTCTATTGCACACATTATCATGTTAGCCAATCGCATCAGTTCGCAAGACGCATCGCGACGATCGAACTAATGCAAGTTTCCCCCCAAGGGTCATTGGCAACGGTAATGAACCAGAAATATCCGGTCTAACTTCCAACCGGAGTCGTTATGCAGCACAAAACAAAAGACAGTTCAGAATTTGTTTAAAAGCAATTTTGTGCAAACAAATTCTCTCGCAGACTCATTTTGTAGTATGTTTTAACAAATATTCGCTCTTGTTATGAGAAAATGTTATGAGAAAAAGAACGAAATGCTTACAAATTGAGTAAGTTTCATTTGTATTTAAAAATACTATGTATTCTTCACTGACGATAATTAGCTAGTTCTTGAAGTTCTAAGTTGGAAAGTTGTTGGTATTTATTAGTTTTATGTATAAAAATGTATTTTGATAATAATATTGACAAAATTTTGACAAGCGAGAGCTTTGGGCGTCAAAATACATTTAAGCTCAAGGGACTTGAGAGCTGAAAAGGCTTTTAGCCTCCTAGCCTTCACAATAAAGGGGTGAGTCATAAAAAACACTCAAAGACCGAAATATGTCTAACACTGAAAGGAAAAAGTAAAAAGGTGATCATAATACTAAAGACAAAAATCTTAAATAACTTGGCAAACCTACTGGAGCACTGGGACAACTTCAAATTATTCGAGAGCAGACTAGAAGAATGATGGCGTTAAGAATACAAAGGCAGCTTTAACAAACACTTCTCAATTCATATAAACAGTGCACGAAGTAACTACTTCAAGAACAGCAGAACTACAGACAAAAGTAAATAAAAACAATTTATAGCATCTGATAGTTGTAGAAGTTGTTAACTCGGCAGAAACTCTTGTAATCCATGCTCGGCTCGTTTCGCAAGGCGATATTTATTATACGAAGGCGTGACACTTTGCGATGGGAAAGTATAAGAAAGACGCATTTCTTTCGAAGACTATTTCTCATTATCCTTACACCAGAACTCATAAGGCCGTTCTCAATCCTTAGTTTTATGGTGTTAGTCTTACATAACGTATTTGCTAATGAAACACGATATTTTCCTTAGTTGCTAATTCTTTATGATGCTTTACTCTTCCTGGGAAATTTATAGCAATGAAGAATGTTAACTAATTTTGATTATTAGCACTCCATATTCTTTGTAAAAAATAAAAAATACTAGTGAAAGAATTACTTCGATACGTCAATTAGTTTCCGATTTAGAAGTAAAACAAGTTGTAACCGCACGCGCGGGCTGCCGGTGCCGGTGTGACGTCATTGTACAACTCGCTCAGTCTGGCGCACTCAGTCCGCTAGCGTTCGGCGCCTGTGCCGTCGAAATTAAACCTAAATACTTTTAAAAATGTCCAATCCAAATACTAGGAAATCATGTGGTGTGCCTAAATGTAAAAATACAACTACCAATTCGCAGGAAAAGTTGTTTTTTATAGTTCCAAAGGACGTTGAGGCTCCTCGCTTCGACGATGTAGCCACATTAAAAATCCTAGTATGTTTACAGCCACCTCTGCTGGCGGCACAATCTTCGCAGGTTACATTTAAAACTTCTTGATCCTTATCAGTTTAGAATGCAATGATAAGGTGTGGTACGTATGCGGTGTTCTGGCGTGATTCTACATTACATACATCACCTAGGTAGGTCTTTTTATTTGAACATGACTAATAGCATCATCGCCATAGCTGTCTCTTGCTGATCTGAAATAAGCTTCTTTTAAAAATAAATGGCTTTACGTATTTTGTAAGTAAAAAAAAATACAACACTATAATTACTTACATCCTAAGAGCGCTTACGCACGCACTACGTCCGATCCGAATCCGATCCGTCTCCGTGAAATCAAAATCACAAAGACATTCGGATGACGGATCTAGTTCGTAAATCACTAGAAATACTCCGGACCGTTATTTCACGGAGACGGATTGGATTCGCATCGGATTCGGATCGGATAGTGCGTTACCTTACCGCTCTTATTCCTAGGTACTATCCTAGTTCCTACTAATATTATAAACGCGAAAGTTTGTGAGTGTGTGTGTGTTTACTTGTTATCTTTCACGCAAAAACTACTGAATGGATCTGGACGAAGTCTGGAATAACATATAGGTAGGTAGGCTACTTTTAATCCTGGGAAAATGTACAGTTCCCGAGGGAAACGGGGGCGAAGCTGCTGGCGGAAGCTAGTTTGCAATATATATAATATCAATGTACCTATGTAGGTATGTATTTATTTAAATTTACTAAGAAGAGCGGTACCTATATGTACATACGTACCTACTTACCTATAGTTACAAAACTATAATACCTACATTTATTTGTTGTCTTTAACATAAACATTGAATGGTAGGTAGATACTTTTACTATTTGATATTCCTCGCATTTCGGCGGCAACGAAATCACTATTTGTTAAATAATGCGCAACCATTATTCCATCTATTTTAGGTAGATTATATTATCCGATTGCCCTTTTTCGTCCATATTATTAATTGAATAATATTTACTATTAAGTCTATTAACGAAAACACAACAAAATACTGCACAAGCCAAGCGCAAGCTATGCAACTTGTACTAAGCTGGGCTCGGCCCGCGCGGCGGGTTGTGATGTGACGTCACAAGCGGTCACGTGACTGTTAGCGGGACTCGATATTTTTCGAAACTTTGAATGCCTATAGAATCAAAACTACTAGGTATTTTTGACTACAACAAAAACTAGTGTATTTGTATACATACAGGCATTACTGTGACAAAATTTCAAGCGATTTGGCATACCTAGTAACATTCTCCATTGCGATCAGATCAATATTTGGTATCTATGATGTTGAAGGTCTAGTCTTATACGGCATTGTATGGTATTTATGAACCGTTTAAATGTTTACAGTTAACTTTCTGTTTCTCACAAACGACCCAACGTACTTAGATAATGCCGTAAGTCTTAAACCTAATTTTTTGTAAAAAAAAAAAGCCAGAATGTTGAATTTTTTTCGGCACTTTTTCTCAATAGGAAATGGACGTCGAATTGCTGATCCAAAAAAACATTTCTTTCAATTAATACTCTTTTGTTTTGGGAACGGTGTGTACAGTGTACCTACATATGTGAGTGTGAGTGAGACCTGTCACTTTATTTCAATACCTACGAGTCAATTAAATAAGAAGCAAAAGTCCTATTTCAATTTTAAAAGCTAATACAAAATAGCTTTTTTATTAATTATATCAGTCGCCCTCGTGGTTACACCCGCGCGTAATTTCCTTTTTTAACTATCCCCCCTTCCCCCATTCTATCCCCCCTTCCCTCTTTCCATCCCCTTTTCAACCATTCTATCCCCCCGTCCCCCATCAAAGTATCCTATGTCCGTCTTATGGTTCTAAGCTACCTCTCCACCAATTTTCGGCCAAATCGGTTCATCCGTTCTTGAGTTATAAATAGTGTTACACTAACACCACTTTCTTTTATATAGATATCCGTTGCTAGTGTGACGTTATCTTATTCTGAAGTCGTACGTTTCCTATTCCTGCTTCCTGACCCCCACTCACCGCCCACTCCTTTGCTCGGTATATCCAGAATATTATAGGTCCTCTAAAGTTAATAATATTACTTGTACCGAAGTCTTACGCAACTCAATCGGGGCTCGACTCAACCATAATCACACTTAGGAATCAATCTATTTTATACCCTCGTTGTAGAGTAATAATATCATCATTGTAATTACAAGAACAATAAACTATTCTCAAACTGCAAATATTTTTTCTAAAGGAGGAAAAGAAGTTGTTCATAAAAATAAGAAAAAAATAAACAGTACATTTTATAGCTTACAGAGTTGCGAAATGGGTAACTAGGCGCAAGCTCGTGTAATCCTCGCTCGGTCGATTATGTTAGGTAAAACGAGGCGGATTTCAATAGTAAAATTAGGAAAACGAATATTCTTTCCTATAAGAGCTGCCACCGAATGATTTCAAACGTGTGGAGTGGCCACACCATGTGGTCGATGCCCGATGATCCAAATCTCGACGTAGGTACACGTTAAATAACTCCTCATTGGTCTAGTGGTTGAAGTGCCTTGTCCGTGATTACGTCGTTATAATTTTCGTGTCTGGCTCATGTTTTTACTGTTTACAAAAAATCAATGACATTATAATATACGAACTAATATAGGTTGAGATTTTCCTCTTAACTCACTTTTGGAAAGCGTGGTGATTAAAGTATTTTGTAGTTTTTGAACATACAATGATCACCAATCTCCAAAAATAATGGAGACATTTTCACCGCAGCGTGACATAAATAAGCTGTCTCTATTTTTATACGTATATTTGTATTATATCTTTGTATTATATTCCTCGTCAGATCGTCATTTAAAGTTAAAAAATAATTAAACACCTTCAATGGGGCGGGATTCCAGTCTATAAATAAAAATATTTACTTACAGAATAATTAGAGATAAAAGGTGCTTTTTCATAATTTTTTGCTGTATAGATAAAATATAGGCACAGAGTTATTTTTATCAATTGTGGCCTGTAGGAGTACGTTGTTGGTAGAACATGTAAATATAATATTATTTTCAAATTAGATTACGTTATTTTATTAACAATGAAAAGTTTTTTTTTGTCATCCTCCTAACCGAGTGTCGGCCTCGGAGATTATTCTTTACGATCAACTAACTTATTAATTTAATAATTACTTATTAATTAACACAGGATTAAGTTATTAATTGCCACAAAGCAGGCAGGTGTGACGAGAAAACGGGGAGTTTAGTGGGTAGTGGGTCTCTAGAGTCCCACATACGGCCGCAGGTCTCGCTAGCCTTCCAGGATGGGCTGATAACGGCTTGTCCCAATCGGGTTTAAAGGAGAAACCAGTGTTTAGTGGGTAGGTAGTGTACGTAGTGTACGCTTTAGTCTCGAGTCCCACACACAGCCGCAAGTATAGCTTGCGGTTATGGTGCTTAAATGCATTCATCTTCATCAATCTTCGAAGTGATCTTGCCTAATAAAAATAAATTGATATGTATACTACGGCGAAGTAATAAAAGCATTCTTGCCGACATCTTTGCCAGATAGTGTAAAAATAATGTCAAAATAACTTAGCATTACAAACAAGACAGATATTATTATTCTGATAGTGTACTAGAAACGTGTCTTCTATTTTTACCTGTTAAGAAATTTCTCTCCAAAAACAGACAAAATCGTTCAACAGTTCTTTTTTACGTATTTTCTTTTATAACTATTACGAGTATAAACTAGTGATGTGCTGAATATACCCTTATTCAAAGTGCTCCTTTTTTGTCAAATTCTGTACGGATCTTTTACTTTATTAATGGTAGATACCATATAAATAAAACTCTATTTACGAGAAATATTTATAGGGTAGCAATGAAAAAGATTTAAATGCCATTCAGATTATTTTCAGCTCATTGCTATTGCAGTCTTTGCCTGTTACGAAAAGCGTCAAGTGGCGTCAACTATGTATTTCCAGGACTCGCGCACAGATACCAATTGAATATAAAGTTAAAATTCATCCATATCCGCGGATCTATTCACCGAATATCCGTATTCGCATCCGTATCCGCGCAGCACATCACTATTAACAAACATTAGGTACGAATGCTAACATTAGGTCGGGATAAAAGTTGCTTTATATTTATGAGCAGTAATGCAAAAGTGGTGTCACGGTCTCAATGTTTCATAATTATAAGGGCAGGTTGGTTTTAAGCAAATAACACTGCGGGCTTACGCCGGCTTTAATTTTTGACGGTCAAACAATGTCACACTTTAATTAGAAACAGACGACTGGATGACGGTCGAAGCCTGCCCCCAGGCGCAGAATATTAGGCTTATATATTAAGCTTCTAATACATATAATATGTATTGTACGTAGCCCTGCATAAAATATTATAAATGCGAAAGTCTGGATGTTTGGATGTTTAGATGTTTGGATGTTTGTAACTCAATCATGCCTAAACGGCTGAACGGATTTAGATAAAAATTGGCACACGTATAGTTTGTAATCCGGATTAGGACATAGGCTATAAAATTCCTACGGGAAACGTCTCATTCCCGCGGGAACAACAATTTCGAAACTACTGAACCGATTTAAATAATTCTTTCACTGTTGGAAAGCTACACTATCCCCGGTGAACATAAATTACCTTTGATCCCGGAAATGTGGGGGGAAGGGGGAGATATTAAAAAAAAAGAGATTACGCTTGGGTGAAACCGCGGGCGGAAGGCTAGTTGAGAATAAATTAATATTGTACAACCTCACATACATTGTATTGTGTCAGCCTATTCAATGACCCACCTCAGGGCAGGTCCTCCATCATACAAATAAAGACATCGTCACAATGGTGGATACTGGCTTAATCATCACGCTTGCCAAATTCAAATTGGTTTTCATAAACTCAAGCTATGCTCGAGAATAAATACTGGACTCCAAGATGACTGCCTAGACGGGTTCACTATTCCATTTCGAAAAACGTTTCGTCGAAATATGTACAATTCATCGATGACAACTAGTCGATTTTATTTCTTTGAACGATGCGTCATTTACCCCAAAGTTGTTACGTCGATGGTTCATTTCATCGAATACACTGAGCTCTATGATAATAAGCTCAGATCGAATATCTTTTTGTCGACGGTTTACTTTAAAATATGATCGGAATAATAAGGTCGACAAGACAGGTAGGGTACAGGTAGGAGACAAGTAAAATTATCAGGGATTTGTTAGTATAACAATTTTCTCTTAATATGTTATAATTTAACATGGCATACTTTTATTTATCCTAATAATAGTTACGCATAATATTCTTTTGGCATAACTTTATAGGCATAATTTTTTTAGGCATACCTTCTTTAAGCATAATAATTGTTAAGCATAATATTCTAAAGCCGTAACTTTTCGAAATACTTTTCCTATATAAATAAACATGTTGGCGGCTTAGGGGTGGCCCAAGGGCCACCCCCGCCGCACCTTAACCTACTGTTACACAATATTAACTTGTAGACAAAAAAAACAATGTCTAAAAATTTTATGCGAATCAAAATTAGGGCAAAAAACATTAGTCTAAACGATATTTATGCTTTAAATGAAACAGTATGCGAAAGGACAATTATGACAAAATATTATTATGACAAAAAAAATTATGCCAAACTCGTTATGCCAAATTAAATTATGACAAAAAAGTTTATGCGAAAAAAAGGGATCCCGTTATAAATAGTTCGTGTACAGCGTAATTTGCGTGAGAGAGAGGTTTAGTCCTGTTACTGTGAGTATTGTTATAACTAGGTAAAGCTTAGTTTTATACGTAATGAATTGAACATATCCTATCCATAACACCGATCGAATCGAAGTGTAACCAAGCTATTTTCATTTAACAATCTTAGCACGTACTTCGGTTTTCTATATTCCACTGAACCTTATATTCACAAGGTGAAAGGCTAGGTCGGGTTAACCACTGCTCTCTGGGGTAACTATTACCTACAATATGCGATTTGTTAAAAAATAAGCCTTAGTGTGTTGTTATTAAAGGTTATATTACATTTCATATGAGCTTAGTTAGAGCTAAAATGTTTCAAATATGGTTAAAATGCTAGTCACGCTATTTTAGACTATATTGTAAAGTATTCGTAGATTCAGATTTATTTTTTGTGAAGATATATTTTTGTGTAGTTAATGGATTAAGCTCGTATATCTCTTGACAGATTGTTATTATAGTTTTTATACGACTTTACTCCCACATGTTACAAGTAATAACTTTACTTATGGTTCATTAGTTTTTCATGCAAAAACTACGAGTTGAGATGAATTTAGCTATAATAAATAGCCGTATTGCGGCATGCTCGTCTGCCCGCTATACCATAAAAAATAGCTTATTTTAAGTAAAATTAAAAATTCAATATTTTCTGAAAGAGTAACAATCATATTCCACCTTTTCGCATTTTCGATGTAGTATATTATTAGTTGGAAATCAATTCCAAGCAATTCAAACCATATCACAGAAAAACAAACCTCAAGATTAATATTAAGTATACAGAAAATATTTATCCTCATATTGTTTCTGAATAAATAATACGGACGAAACGAATAAACATGTCCTCTGTTATTTATATTATTCATTTTGCAATATTTCCTTTAAACAGGATACGGATCAAAGGCAAGAAATGGGATGGACTTCGATTTAAATAAATATATTTTACAAACGCCGCGTGTATCCATTTTCCATTCAATGTTAGGGATGGTATTGTGAAGTTTTATTTTCTAGTATATCCTAGTTTCCGTTTTTGACTCTGCAAATATTCCATATTGCAAACATTCTGAACGAATTTTAACTTGTTAAAAAGGAAGAAAGTGTATGTCGGTTTAGATTTTTTTAATTATGCATATTAATAATAGTAATAACTTTTAAAAAAAATGGACTAATATTTAAAATAGTTAAATAATGGTTGCCTTTAAAATATGTAATATCATAAATATATTTTAGGTAATTTATTTTTTGACTAAGGAGGAGTTTTTTTTTTATAAACCAATCGCTATTTACGAATCCATAGATTGAAGCAAATCAATTGATTCAAACTACTTGATCTACACGAACTTTCCGATCTTCCTAAACTATCTTAACTAAGAGACAACAAGATAGCTGCTAAAATAAAGACTTAAGTTTTTCTCTAGGTATCGTTCACGGAATACACATAGTAAAAACTAGCTTCGTATTTAGGTCACGTACCATTTGCGACGGAAAGAAAGCGCACCGTGTGTACGGGCTCTTACTTCTATACAAACTTTGTTATTTGAATTGGAATAGGTTCCGATATACTCGAGTTCTACTCGTCAGTTCTGAACGAGAGAACCTAATGTACGTAAATTGAAAACTTTTTATGCCGACGAAAGGTATGGATTAATTTAATTGGTTTGCAACAGACCACACACTGGCCCGAAAAAAAAGAAAATTAGGATCCAATTTTATAAAATATTATTAGTAATGGCGGACCTGACTATTTTCGGAAATGTTACCAGCTTCATAAAATATTTGGGTACCATATTTTAATCTTGTTATCTTTTATCCAGATTTTAAGTGCCTTTTTTGCGTATTAGGCAGACACAATTTTTCGCTTAAATTTATTTATATGAATGAACTTATTCATATTTGAACACATAATATGACTGACTCTTGAAGAATCCATTAAGAATTGATTTATTTTTGTTTTAGGGAAACTTTAAGTAAGTACTTTTTTAATTTTTAAGATTTCTTTATATAACTTTAATTTTCTATCAGATCTTTATTCTATCAACAAACTGTAACAAAACAAGTGACATGATAATATTGTAATACTCGTAAAAGCCTAATATCTTTTTTAATGTTCTAAGCAAATAACACGTAGGTACCTTAAATAACTTAGAATCGATTCCATCTCTTTGGAAAATGTTGGATACTTTTATCTTTTATTGAATTAAACGTCAACTTGAAATCTTTATAGTTTTATCTTAATACATTTATACCATTGCCAACTTATATTTTGAAATCAATCATACTGTTGCGATAAAATTAAAAAAATTGTGGCAACATCAGTAACCACTTTGATTATTTAGTTCGTATCAGAAGTACTCTTTGTCTCACTACTCAGTTGCGTCACCAAGATTTCAAAGTTTAATTCTTATTATCTAGCGTTTATATGAACTAAGCACTCTCTGTCAAGCGTAACGCGAGTTCTATGGAATAGTTTATACCAAGCGCTTATCTCTAGGTGGAGCAAAGCGAGTTTCCATCTCCGAGTTACGATCGCGCTTTCGTATTCTAGAGTCACTTCTCGCTGTTGCGGGGTGGATGACCTCGCGCCCTGCCACGTCAGCGCTTCTAACTCTAGGGTTGCTACAGATCAACAATATCGAGATACAAGCTGAGCTCAAATTTTGTTCAAACAGTTCACACTTCGCACTCTGAAGTCTCATTTATTTATTATCTAGAAAGAACAATAGAAGAGGATTTACCGCTTGTTAAAATTAAAAATGTTGCTCAATCAAAGCAACGTGAACCATGACCCAAGATATATTGAAGCCATCGCCATACGACCCACATACGAGTATAATCTTTTTATATAAATAAAATGATGATGAAATCCCATTGCTAGAATTAATGTACTTTATACGCAAATAGAAAAATATATTCATATTATTTGGGTTGCAGTCTTGTTAAGTAAACATGCATTAATACGCATGTTTACTTAACAAAACTGACTGAGTATATAACTAACGCAGCTCATATCCATGTCATTTTTCTATAGATTATGGCAGACAAAAGTAGAGCTAAGACGGTCGTGACTGAACAGTGGTGAAAATCATCCCAGGTACAAGATGAGTGAAGAATTAGTATTGTGCTAACCCTATCTGGAGTGGTGTGTTTTACGAGGGAAAAACGGAATGTTTAGAAAACTGTTGTTCTATCTTCACAGTAATATTATACAATCGATTCCACTCGAAGATTTGTGGTTTATGTACCGAAGCGTCGTCTTAGTCCAGAGATGTGGTTTTGTTATATTTATATACGTGAAAACTCATATTGTGTCATCATGAAGCTGTATTCTTAAATATTATGTAGGAACCTACGTACTGTTTTTGCGATATAAAACTAACAGTCAATCTCAACTCCACGTTTCAGTCACCTTTTTTGTGTGAGGAGTGCATAAAACAGCTTCAACCGGGGGTATACCGATGGTTAAAGATGTGTTCACCCTTAAGGAACAGGAATACCCACTTAGCCTCACAGTGCCTTACAAAGGAACTAAAGGCAGGGTCACAGGATTTGCCTCTGCTTTTTTAATTTTTTTTTAATGTCAAAGGCGGCAAACGAGCCTGGCGGGTCGCCTGATGGTAAGCAATCACCGCCGCCCATGGACATCTGCATCACCAGAGGGATCACTGGTGAACTTTACTGGTCTAATTCTTTACCAACTTATTTGTAAATATCTTCATGGTCTTATAACAATGAAAATCCGAATAGGCAGTGTATGCGCAGAGTTACGTAATATGTTATTCATGAATCATAATTTTAGTAAATTATATGGCAACCGCACAACAAAAGCTTTTTAATTAAAGTTATAAGCCTTGTTAAAGCACTCCACTGATTGGAAATTTACATTCCAAAATAACTACGTACATATTAATGTTAAAAGTTTAACAAAACATCGTTTAGGTACTGCAAGCTTTGCAACTTTTGACGGCTCAGATGGGCGTGTAAGATTAAAACTTGAAAAGTAAATTGTGAACATTGAATTTATTTTAAAAATCAATTTTCAGCTTTTTGACCTTGACTTCAAAATGCAATTTTGTCACTTTGACAGTTCGTTAGAAACCATATCAACAGGCGACAGGCAGCGAACTTGTTCGCTGGAGACAGGTTCATTAAACTTGTGGCATTTTGTTTAGCCACGAAAGAATACTAAGTTTGATTGAAATTACCTTTCAAATTAAAGGGCAAACATTCGCATCGCGTGAGGTCTTTCAGTTTTCCACGGACAGAAAATGAAAATGATACTATGTACATAAAAATACAATTCTAATTTGGTGATGTGTACACGCAAATGATGATAATATATATTTAATTCTGAATATATTTATTTTATTTCAAAATCTTAATGACATGTGATGCTAAAGTTTTTAATGAAACCATTGTTTCGCATAATATTTTAAACGAGTTTATTTATAGTGATTTATAGCCAAATGCGAAAAAAACTGTCAATAATTATACTAAGGAACATTGTTTTAAACTTTAAACGATAAAATGTCACGTGGGAGCCGCTTTTATCATAACGTCATATAAATAAATTAATTGAAATATCGTATTCGAAGAACAAGTTGATGCAATAGAAACATTCAGAAACCCACAATATTTATAAAATTATTAACAAAAAACAATGTGGCTAACTTTTTTGGCCACGTGTCATACAGATATTATGTAGTAGGTTTTCTTTTTAAATATGATGTTTTAAAAAGAGTATGATGTTTTAGAATTTTTGTTTCATAAGGTTAATTCTAAATAAAAACATATTTTTATTGTTCAATTTTGATAGATACAACTCCCCTATTCTCGATTGTGAATCGTCTGACGAATACACCTACACAGCTTCGAATTGTATTGAGCGTTCTATAAAGGCCGAAATTGATCTTGTTTGCATTACGCATATCATTTCGCATTGTGCACGCAAACTGAATTTCACATCGTCTGTACGAAAATTTCACTGTCGCAGTTATTCTGCAACGTTATTTTTTTATCGTCTCTCGAGTTTAGTTTAACTTAAGAATTTTATATTGAATTTATCAAAATGTACATACCTACTACGTTCGTTTAAACTTATAAATTAAAGAAAATAAAAAATATATGTAATTTTTTATTTTCTTTAATTTATAAGTTTCACGAATATTTTTTTAACTACCTAGGTTTTCCCTTTCGACTAAGAGAAACGAGCGGGTAGTAAGACGAGTCCTACACACGGTTTCAATTCTCGCTAGCCAGTTACGTTTTTAAAAAGATTCTCCTCAGCCAATAAAAAAATAAGGTGCATTCACCATTGGATGTTCTGTGCCATTGGCCAACACATCGTCCGTTTTCATTGCCATTCTTACTTTATAATAAAAGTCCAATTGAATGTATAAATTGTCCGCATACAAGTGCACATTCAGAATTTTATGAATGCCAAAGAAAATCAAAACTGATTACACAAAATGCCGTCATGCATACAAATTCTGCATGTTTGTAGTTTGGGGTCGGACTGGGGTGCTATTACACCCCGAAAAGGGGAAATCTCATTTGACCCAACGAGCAATTTGGGAGATGATGTGTTTAGTAGTTTAATCGTGTTTTACACTTCCGAGTTGCGGACCGTCACGAGTAAATCTTGCTGTTGGCGCTAGAATGATAACAACGAACGGTAGTAATAAAATAAAATATATAATAATAAAGAATACTTATATGCCCGGGACACTTCAGCAGGAAGCGTCGCTCAATGTGCTGACAGACTGTAGGCTTATCTGATCTTCAAGCCTTTGATTTCCAGTGATAACTTATAACTAGATTTCTTAAGTACTTGATCATGGTGCATGCATACCCCAACTACTATTTATTCATTTTTTATGTCAGAGGCGGCAAAAGGGCCAACGGGTCGCATGATGGTAAGCAATCACCGCCGCCCATGGACATCTGCAACACCAGAGGGATCGTTGATGCGTTGCCGCCCTTTTAATAAGGGGGTTTGGGCCTCCGGCACTCTCACAAACCAGACGAAACACAATAGTATTCACTATTATTTCATGTATTATGAATACTAAGTTACAGAATAATAAATCAATGATACAGTCCGCTACCTTCTGAAATCCTTCCTTAATAATACTTGACTTCACTAGTTGAAATGAACGACATCCAACTTGTTCAGAATTCAAAACTTCGTGACGAACAAAATTAGAGTAGTATTAACTAATGGCTGTTAATATTTATTCCAGTACAAACTAGTTTATTTCGTTACTACTCCGCACGCAAAAGCTGTTATGAGGTATTGTGCAACGAGCATGTAATAGGGCTGTCAAATCAATTGGAAGTATCGTATGTTTCTATGATTGGAAAGGCGTTGGAATCCTGTCATATCTTATAAAATTTCTTGGAAAAGAACTTATAAGATGTTAGGTCTGGTTGTAGAACTCAGGACTAAAGACGTTTGTTTCCACTACCCACTAACTAAAATATATCGGTTTACTCTTCTTCGCAAGAAGCACAAGCCCATTTACAATTTCCCCAAATAATTGCTTGTATAAAACATGTGTTCCACTGAATTTAACTCCTGCTTCAATTCGGTTGGTAGCAGGAATGTCATGAGGCCACAAAAAAATCACTCACAGTTGAAATCTAGAGCCACATAGTTCAGGCAGTATTAGGAAACATTAATGGGGAAACCAGCACAATTAAAATGAAATGTTGAAAATGCATTACAAATTCAAGCACATTAAAAAGGAAATAAACGTCACATCCGAAGACTTTACGATTACCTTAAAATTTGCATTTTTCGATCTGACAACCCTATCGAGCCATAATAATTTCAGTAACAGTGTAACACTTAGCATTTTATTAGCATTACAGAGCGAGCAGCATTTAAATTGTGCCTGCAAAAACATATATTACACAAATGTTTAGTTGGGGTGAGTGCAAAAACGTCTCGACCGCCTTTTGTGGCGTATCCTCCCTTCCCGTGACCCCCTACATGTAGGCCACATCACACGATATTATTTACTTTTGAAGTCCGTAGCCACCCGTTCATTCTTTTTTTATAAAGATCTCGAAAGTTAAACAATTATGGGAATTCTGGTCGGATGGTCAAATTGATGCTAATAAATACTGAAAACTTAAAAATATCATCAATTTGGCTATCTCCAAACTTTAATAAGATATACGTTTTTAAATAGGTATAATGCAAAAAATTACTTCGGAAGTTATTTTGTAAATAACTTCGAAAAACCAAAAGTTGAGAGAATAATATTCCTAATAGTTTTAAAATTACCTAAACATTCAAACCGTAAACGCTCCACTATTTAAAATGTGCTATAATATTGTATACTTCTAATTTAACTTATATTTCGCAACAAATAGGGTCTATTTCAGTTTAGCTGGACGTGTACAAAACGTCTCATCCGTTCCATTACCAAACGTATCCCCCATTCTCCTCATTTACCATCTTTTATGCGTGCGCATTGAATACCTTTATCAATGTATTACGTGAAACGGGCCGCGGGGGAGCGAAAACCGTCGAAATGATATTTAACTTCGGAATTCAATAAATTGACAGGGAAAAATATCGAAGTTGGAAGGTGGAAAAGTAAAACAATAGACATAGAAAATGACGGCTAATACATGATACAAATAACAAGAGTAATTAAGGTTTTGTTTTACGGGTTAATGGTTATAGTTGGAGTGACTCTGAAGAAAAGTTAATTGTATTGAAGTATGTGAATATTAATCAGGATGTTTATAAACTTAACAATTCTAAATCTACCAGCGTAGGATTATACAATCTGCTCCCAAGACGTGATCTATGACCTCAGAATAAACTCAAAAGTCGACAAGTAGCTTTTATTTGGATTGAAACCAACTATAAGAGAAAGAGAGAAAATTTACCATGTCAAAATGTATACGTGACACGTTCACGACGTAACGATATATGGGACATGTAATGACTGTCGTCGTGTGTCGTGCCGACCGGCAACGCATCTTTTTTTTTAATAGAAAACGAATACATAACTGATCTCACAACACACCAATTCCCAAAGCACTCCCAACTGCTACTCTGGCGGAGCATCTGTCAGCAGTAACTTAGCATTATTATTTAAAATCTTATCAAACCACAGCTATTCAACTTTGACCTTTATCACATTTAAGATAAGAGCAACGGCGCACCTGGCTATGGGCAATGTGCACCTAAAGTAGAGTTATAGAGGTCACTTAATGGGGTATGTCCCTCCAACTTCTGGTTAGGTATAACAAGAATAAGATAAGGGCCCATAAAAGCGGTTATCGTTTTCTCACTTCGTTGAGTAAAGGATTTTAGAACTAAAGGAAAACTTAATGTCGATATAGAAGATTTACCCGCATTCCCCATAAATATTTCACAATGGGGCGTTGAAGGAAGGAAGCTATGAAAACATTGGCTTTTAGGCGGCGTAAGAAAATGGATAGCTTATTTTGAATCAGCCTTCGAAAGGTTTTTGCGTCATTTTCCCGGTAGAATCTATCTAGAAAATTCCGCGAATTTGGTGAAAGAAAGCGTAAATTATTCATGCACAGTTCTATGTAACAGTAAAATAACAATCTACATTATCTAAATAAATAAATCATCCCATTAATATTCAATTATGGACGGTGTCAAATCCTATTATCATGCCTGCATAAACAAACAGAAATGCAAAACGTCATACAAGCATCCCAAGCGTTCCTGCGCAATGGATGCAGTTATTAAGCCCGTATACATTGCTTGGTGAAAATTAATTAAAGATAAGGGAGATCATAAATTAGGTACACAGGCAACAAAAAAGATTGAAAATGGTAGGAACGAAAATAATTGCGCAATACAATGAAATGGTATGTTATAAGATTTTATTACTTAATGAGTTTGAGCGTGTAAAGTGACAGCTTAATGACATATTGTTTCAAAAAAACTCTTTAAAATAAATAATAAAAACGTGCTCGAATTCAAAATACTAGGCTTCCACTGTTAGCTTCGGCCGCGTAGGAATGTGAAATAGGTTTCATAGATAAAATTTCATATAATATAACTATAATATATAATACAGGCGTAACGCTTAACTGAGTACCTACTTACTTTCCTGAGATCCTGGTTTCCCCTTTCCTGCGAAAGCAGGGCGGTGCGGGTGACATGTCACGTGATAGAGCTGTCACACAAATGAAAAGTTCTGATGAAGACAGCCCGACCGAACTTTCGCAACATTTGACGTAGCAAAAAACACCCCTCACACCCACCCTGCTGCAATAACCGCAGGAACCTTCTCAGTTAAGTTGTCTGGCACCCATAGCACAAGCTCATGCTTAGTTTGGGGCTATATGGCGCTGTGTGAATAATGTCCAGGGATTATTTATTTATTTTATTTATTTTAAAATACGCCTGTGGATCATTGACGCTAGACATTAATGTTCTTCACAAGACAATACTTCTAGAGTTTTAGCCTTAACAGAACGCAGCTTCACAGTCGCACAGCCCGACGCAACACTTGCAATAATTAAGCACGTATACATTGCTTTGCGCAAATTAATTAAGGGAGGGGACATCATAAATTAGGTTCGTGGGCGACGGGGCGACGGCGACAAAAAACGTCGCCCGCTCTCACGTTCGGAAACCGGGTGAAATGAAAATAATTGCACGTCAAATGAGTTGAATGACGCCTATTTAAAATGTCGAGTGGGCGCACGATTAATGCGGACGTACCCCCTCCTCGCCTCTTCCACCCCCTCCAGTTGCGGCCCCGCACTTACCCTTATTTTTAAATTCGCTTTTGATATGCATCTACCTATTCGTCCAGGCGGAAATTAAAGAGACGATACAGACGGACATCTCTCGTATTGTTTGTTCGACGTTATTTGGTTTTGGCTTTGTCTCACTGAGTCTCTGTAGGCGCTCTGTAAGTAAACATTGGTGTTTCACTTTGAGTTGGTATTGAGAATAGACCGTCTTCACTTCCGACGCACTAAAAATGAAAATATAAAGTTGAACTACAAAAAGACGCGCTCTAGTTAAACCGAAATATATGTAGATTCTAGGTATGTTTAAGTGGTTAGACTTAATGACTTATTGCTAGCGTGACGATAATTAAATATTGAAAAGTTTTAAAGAATTCCATTATGTCTTGTTTTATTTATTCATAGTTTAGGTGTGAAACCATAACGAACAGTCAGAGTTACTTTCATTCATTATGTTATTTACTGGTTTATACTTTATAGCCTTCCGCCCGCGGTTTCACCCGCGCGTAATTTCTTTTTTAAATATCCCCCTTCCCCCACATTTCCGGGATCAAAAGTACCCTATGTTCACCGGGGATAGTGTAGCTATCCAACAGTGAAAGAATTATTCAAATCGGTTCAGTAGTTTCGGAGCCTATTCAATTCAAACAAACAAACAATCAAATCTTTCCTCTTTATAATATTAGTATAGAAAACAACAGTTTCCACGTAACTTCCCAACTGTACTAAGGAGTCAGGAGTACAATCATCGCAAGACAGTGCTGATGACAACCTTATATTCGTGTTTTTCTATGAAAAGTAAACAAAAACTGAGAAAAGTAGCCTACTCATCTGAATCCAAATTTTCGCAAAATCAATCCTATGGTTTGGGCGTGAATGCATAATGATTATACAGAGTTACTTCCGCATTGATCATACTAGTAAGGATACACAATTCAACTTATAAAAAAGCAGTTTTCACCTTACTACCGAGCTGTACTCAGGAGTACAATCATAGCAAGACAGCGCTCGTCAAACACAAAGTAAGCAGCGGGTACATCGTAACTGCACGACGCTGGTATAAACTTGATGGCACTCCGCGAGACACTTCCGTAACGATATGCCCTCGTTGTAAAACTGCCGGAATAGCACTCAATGCAATAGGCTGTATGGATTTACTGCGATTATATGAGCGGGTATTATTAATGTGGGATCCAGTAAGCGTTGCCAGACGTCCCGATTTTGGCGGGACGTCCCGATTTTTAAATCAAATTTAAATGTCCCGCGCGGGACAGGCTCAGTCCCGCTTTTCGGGGAGATCTCGATCGTACCTACGTGCAGAGTGCTGAGAAATAAAGGCGCGTAATGAAGAAGAACGTGGGAGAGAGAGGCTACTTGAGATGGCTACTTTTGCTATCTATTGTCACGTAAACGTAATCTTAAGACAAATAAAAAGATAAATATTTGAAAACTTAACTTGAAAACCTTTGATTTACTATGTCCCGCTTTTGACGGAAGAATCCCGCTATTTTCACTCAAAAAGTACCGAAGTCCCGACTTGGCAAAAATAAAAACTGGTAACGCTGCCAGTACACTTGAAATCAAATGCTCGAAGATCAGATGAGCCTAAAGTCTGGCAGCACAATATTGAGCGACGCTTCCTGGTGAAGTGTCCCTCAATGGAATAGGCTGCAGTGACCGCTTACCATCAAGTGGGCTGCGTGTCTGTCTGCCAACTGATATAGTATAAAAAAATATATATAAACTTCTTACTGTGTTCTTTCTAAGAGTAGTAGAAGAAATGTAATGAATGTTATTATATATCGACACGTCCTGCTAGTGACTAAGTAACTGCAAAAAGGGGGGCATGCTACATAGTATTACAAAAAATTCACAGGGTAGCCATTTTAAGATTGATTGATTGATACGAACCATTGTTATCCAAATAATAAATACAAAAGTTACAAATAAAGACTTTTTATGAGACATTATTATAACTAATGTAATAAATACTTGTATTTATAATTGGGTTTATCTGATCAAAAAATACTCGCTCCCAATGCAGACTTTGGTAGTGTAAAGTAACCCCAAAGTACCCGAAAAGCACATAAGGTCGTTGACCTGACCTGATCTCTTGTAGGTCGTGTCAGACTGCTGTCCTACCGTACTATAAGAATAAGATAATAGGGGGTAATACATACTGCGCAGTAGGTTATTCATTAAAATTAGCCGCTGTAGTCAAAACTCGGCTAGGAGAACATTATTATAACGTCGCAATACCGAAGTTGTATTGGACTGCACACTGTACCAAATCGCACTGTATTTTCTAGCATCTGTACACATTGTACTCTATACGCGAGTTAAAACTTTAAAAATTGCATAGTATAGTCATACGTAGCAACACACTGTGAACACTTTAGCCGCATAACGTGAAATAACAAAACAAGTCGAAACTTTTCAACTGCTTATGCAAGCAACAAAGTAGCTTAAAAACTTGCCGCTATGCCAGACGGTATCAACGTTGTAATGCAATTTTGAACTTTATTGCATCGTCATAACAGGAATCTAATATTGAAGATGAGATAGTACTATAAAAGCTCATTGTTTGGTTTATTAGTGCATTTTTCGATAGTTTAGTGCTCGGAAAACTATGCGGATTGAAGTACAGTGTTCTGTAGATGCGAGTTATATTAGGATGCCTGATTCATTTTAAATTTCAAGCACGATGTTTTCTCATTCACCACTTTTAATAATTTTTTTTTAAACAAAATTCGATAGAAAATCGGAGTATTCACTATAATAATATTATGATGAGATGAAATATTGGAATGTAATTTTAACGCCACCTACACCTTCTACAAACCTCCAAAAATTGGTATTAAAGGTCCTTATGTATAGGTTATTGGTCTTCAAAATAATTAAGGGTTTTGAGGAAGCCCATTGTAATAACATGCCAAACTAAGTTTTTGCGAAATCAAATCAAAAACAAAATTCCAATTTAGTTGTACCGAACTCTATCTTTTCCCAACTCAATGATTACACAAAACTATACTACCATTTATTTGCACGTCTAGATCATCACATACTAGTACTATTCTTATATCATTAACTCGCGAAGTTAATGCGATTCTCGATTAAATACTGTCAACCTACCACCTTAGCATCAACATCATGTTATAAAGCTCTTTGTTGCGGTATCGTCAACTAAAATCCCTTGGTAAATTCCGACGCGGTTAGTGAGGCATCACGGGATTACGTTTACACGCCAACACAACACCTTTACGTTAACCTGGTCTGGTCCCAACAACTCAGTGTGAACTTAGGGTCAGTATCAGCACTGTATATACGTTTTCGATCATTTATCTGAGAGTATTTATGTAGAGTGTATGTGAGAGTTATCTTGTCATTTTTTAAATTGTAGACAGGAGACTGACAAAGTCTTTCAGATATCAATATATCTGACCGAAAAATTGCCAGGAACTGGCTCCACACAATCTTCTAAGATATCTTAGATGCTGCCTAAAAAGACAGCTATGATACTGGCAGTTAATGTAGATACTTTCTTGTACTCTAAATCTCTACACCAAAACAGACCTATATGCAATTTTTCTGCCTATCGTGTATTAGTTACATTCCCATGGCATCTTTTAATGACGTCATACGCCCCTTTTCCAAACTATTTATAACTAAATTACTTAAAAAATTCATAGTGGCCGAGATCCGCATTACCCGATTCATGCATTAAGAAGAAATCACTCAACATCTTCATGCTCTGTGGCACCTCTGTTGTTATCCTATCTCCTGGTTGTCTAGCGAACCTGAAAGGTTTAATATTTTAGCTTTAAGTTGGACTAGTTCCAGCTGCTCTTTGGTTTAAGGATTAGTGCAAATCTCAACAACTTTAGATAGGTAAAGTTCGAGATATCACGCTCAAACTAAATTGAACTCGAAGATTAAACTGTCGTAGTTGTCTATAAATACTAGAAGCAATTAATATTTTCTGTGTATACAGGCATGACATAATCATACTTCTGTAAATAATCTGTTGCGATATTTTTTATTGTAAATCTATCAGTCATTTATTTATGTGAATAGTTAACATATCTCTATATGGTCAGTTAAAATGGAAATGCTTTGACAAAACCTAAAACTAAATAAAATGAAAATCATTACAAGAAATTATTCATTTTCCCTATAACCTTTAAAATAATTTTATAAAACCATACCATAATTATCCTACATTTTAATACGTGAAAAAATTGACACGAAAATGTAAACCTTCTTCTTTTGTATGAGAAGTTAAAAATATCAATGTTTTTGGTGAAAATTATGGCTCTTTTAGTTGACATTTATCTACACAGACATTCAGTGAATAATTACAAAACAGGCGTGGGATGAACAAGTTTGAATATTATAATCTAAATATGGTGCTGAAAAATACCTAGATGCATTCTTTACGTAGCGTGTGGGCGGCGAATAGGTGAGAATATAGGCTAATGTATGCTCTTATTTGCGGTGATAAACCGAGGGGCGGAGAGCTTTAGATGAGACCCCTACAAAGTACCGTAATGCTGATGGATAAACCTGGCTGCATATCGTATAAAGCCAGATTTTTTACTTCTCTTAAAAGAGAATAATATATCCTGTGTTCTATTTTTATTGTTTAAAATATATGTATATTATACAAATGCGTCTATTATACTGAAAGATAATAATTATTTTGTATTCTCATACTTTGTTTCTAATGTAAAAACAAAGTAGGTATAAATCAATAACTAAATGAGTTTTATACTGTTTTCTCGTTCAGTGAAACGAACGTTCACGTTTATAACAAAGGAAGTAACCCGATATAGTCACATATATAGGCTCCGACAGATCGGTTACTATTTCATTTACCAATAATGTTATTGGAACATTTTGTGGTCGGTGCAGTCTGTGTGTTGGAACGATTGTATCGTTACGTGTAAATGCCGCCCATTAGATGGCATCAACAATCCGTGTTTGCCACAGTACGGTAATCGCATCACTAGCTGATTGTCTCCAACAACACTGTCAGTACTACGAATCGTTGCAGTCTCCCAATCAACAGTCATCACATGTAATGTTCCTATCACATTAGATTTACCAATTTTCTAACAATCGGTTCTAGCTACTGCATCTATCTAATCTTAACATCGTTCGTCTTTCTATTATTTCCGAAATGCAGCTCCTTTTATTATAGAAGACATTTCGTCCCATTGTTCCTAATCGTCGCATTACATAGTATTATGATAAACCTTCCTACAATGTTCATCTTTCACATGAAAGTAACCGTTTCCTACTCCTTAGATCAGTTTTACACTGCTGTCTAGTGTACTTAGGATAGTTAACAATCACTTGGTGTCATTTCGTTCTACAAAGTACATAAACAGATAGCATCCATCACTAAGTGGTAAGTATGTTACCAGCCAGTTGTGTTTTACTGCTAAGCTTATGTCTTTGTATCAATGAAGCATTTCACATGGTGTTAAGCAACGTTTTACTCGGTTACTATATCTCAAATAAACCGATAATGACAGCAAAACATTACTCAATAATTCAAGTTTTATAGCAAAAGAAGTGTGTAAAGTAGTGTATGTGCATTATTTGAGTACCTAACTTATTTAACCTTGGTTACTCACTAAATTGGTCTTACACAACTATTACTATACCGAAATTGGTCATGAAAGCCTTAGCAACAGACGATAATTGGGTAACATCTGTCACATATTGGTAACCAAATCACTATCTAGTCATGTCCCAAGGAACTTTATAATCCGCTCAAGTTCAATACAAGAATTCTGTGTCTACGGTGACAGTTACTTCGTCTAATGCCATTGCTAACCATCTTAGTGGACAGCATCAGTCACCGAGAAGTAACCGTATTATTAGTAACTGTATTCTCGAAACTCGTGAAGCTTATATCGACCGACAAGCTCACTGCCTGTTGAAAGCATTTCAATAAAATATAACGACAGTTATAAATGTAATACCTGTTTGCAAACACCTTTAATGCGAAATTGCGGTACATTTATTCATATTCTAATATAACAATTCTTCTCACAAATTGTAATTGCTTGTAAATGGTTCTTTACAAACGACCAAGTGAACAGCTTCCGTCCCAAAACAAAAGGTATTTTATATCTTCTATTAGGTATAAATACCGATCGATTTACTCAATCTAGCGTGATAGTCGTTGCACTTAGGACATATACATCAGTCACGAAGCGGTCACCAAGGTCGAATATGTCACTGGAAAAAATAGCCTTCCGCAGGCAGATAATCAAACTACTCGCTAATTGTGTTCAGTGATGCTATCGTGCTAACAATCAAGGCAATCATTTAGTATCTACGTCAGTCGCCGCTGTAAACAAATCCCTGTAGACGGCATAAACAAGTGGGATCCATCACAGAGCAGTAACCAAGTTATTCCCTAGTTGTGTCTGTGAAGCTATCAGCGTTCCTTACGTCCAATGCAGCCGTTCATAGTTTAGGGCTACATTCGCCGCATGTAAATCCCACAGACGACAGACACACAGTGGTAACACTCCAGTTGTAGCCTGCGGAGTTATCTGTGTTCCTTGTGATTCATAAATAGTGTCTGAGATATCAAAAACATTTAATTATTTCGTGTACATCATAAGCATGCAGACTGCAGTCACTAAGCGGTTACTGCGTAACTAGCTAATTATATCTCGCAGAGCTATTGGGATTACTTGTGGTCAATGCAAATGATCTTCAAAGACAGCATCAGTCACTAACCGGTAACTGAAATTCTCACTAGTTATGATGCCCGAAATTATCTTGTATCAACATACTAATGATCAATACAATCCCAGTCACTGGGCGGTAATTCCAATACTAGCTAATTGCATTTTGCGGGGACATCGTCACTGTTTTTGGTCAACGCCAATGATGTTCATAAACAGCATCAGTCACTAACCGGTAACTAAAGTCCTTACTAGCTGTGTTGCCTTAAACTATCAACGTTTAATGTCATTAATACAATAATGCTGAATGTAAATGCCTCCACAGACTGCGTAAGCATGCGGTATAAGTCACTGGGCCAACTGCGTTACTGTTTAACTTTTTTTTTTCGGAGGAGAATGCGTTTATGCACCACAACCGCAGGCTAGCTAGACCCGAGGCCGTGTGTGGGACTCGAAACTAAAGCGTCCACTACCCACTAAACTCCCCCGGTTTCCCCTTCACACCCGATTGGGACGAGCCGGTGCCAGCTTTGCTATTGACCAGCCCAGTCTGAAACTATCAACATTAAATGTGTTCAACACAATCGCTGAATGTAAATGCCTCCGCAGACAGCGTAAGCATGCGGCATCAGTCACTGGGCGGTAACTGCGTTACTAGCTAATTGTATCTCGCGGAGCTATCGGTGTTCCTTGCGATCGATCGCATCCCGCTCTCCATCTCAGTATTTCTTCCTATCAAGCTGTCACACAGTGTAAAAAAGGTAAAAGTAAAGAAATGACGATCTCGTATCGTGATTAAAGTTATGGAAACGAAACAGACAAAATGTTTCTTCGCTTATCACATTAGCATATCCTTTACGTAAAAAAAAAAGTTGTTATACGGATGGACAAGGAATAACATACCTATTTTCGCGTCGTTGTAATTGAGATAGATTAGGATCAGATGCTTCAATATTAATAATATAAATGTTAACAGTTTTAAGCCCAAATCCATTAGAAGCTTTTAGTATCAAAACGGCTTAAAGTTTTGAATTTATACATTTCATCAGATAAATAAATAGTAAAAACTTTACGTAAATAAACAGACCTGTATCTAAGATAAATTAAGCTTTCATTAAAGATCCTCTCTTCTATTATCTCTACATTGCGTAGCTATTTTTTTTTGTACACCCAAATTTTTTTTTAATTGTCCAAAAAAACGAAAAACATTCTCTTATCGTTGATATTTCAAAATAAATTCAAAGTAAGTATTTTTATTCACATATGCCACACGTGGAATCTGCCACCATTATAAATTAGTTCTAGCTGTGTGTAGGCAATTTTAATGTGGGAGTATACAGAGTGTATACAATGTTTCAGCACATTGTAGGACTGTTCTATTCCCTTGGTATTAGGTTAAGCGTCCCTCAATGGAATTGGACGCAGTGGCCGCTTATTATAGACGAGCTATGTCCTTCTCTGCCAACCGAAATAGCACAAAAAGCACCACCCTCATTCCAATACAGGTCGAAGTCGTCTCGCTGTAATATATTCGATTGCGTCTTCGCTTTCCATCGAAGTGCGAACCCGCCGCTACGTAACTGAAGGTGGTATAAACGCGTCGATAGTACGGCCCGTACCCTCGGGTCGGTAAAGTAGGTCGCCCCTCCCCGTGTTGTCGCTTTCACTGCGACCGCTCGGGATAAAGCCTAATTTTATTGCGGATTCGATCGTGTCTTTCCTGAGCTCGGTAAAAATGAAACAAATAATTCCGCCCGGTTGCCGCTGCCTGTTGACTGATCCCCCTAATCGTCACTAATAAGATTACGTCGATTGGCGACCGTTTAAATTGTACCGTTAGTACCCTTACGTGCTTGAAATATTTCGGCTTTAATAGGACTTTTTCCCTTACCAACTTAAGCTGTTTAACGTTTATTACATTTACCGACTTCTAAGGGTCGTGGTGGAATAAAGTTGTTGTTTGTGGTGGACTATCGGCGGAGAAACTAATAGCCTAAGTGGGCCAAAATATTTTTTTTATTGATTTCTATAAATGGGTACGTTCTATTCTACGACAAAATGATTAAGCCGTAATGAAATTTCTCATAGGTCGGTCTCAAGTACAAAAAGGTTTGAGAATACCAAAAAATAGGTTTTGCTAATTTCAGTGGAAGAAATTCTTCCAAACAGGACAGGAGTGAAAATAATAACATGATAGAACATATTTCAAAAAATATAAATGACAAAAGAACGTTCTTTGTGATTTTGATTTTACGGAGACGGATCGGAATCGGATCGGACGTAGTGCGTAACCGCTCTTACTGTTATCAGCATAGGAAATAAAGCAGCTATTGACAATAGAAGTACCCTATCCGTTACCACTCAGCGACTTACGCTATATCAACCTTAGTAAAAAGAGTGACTACTCTAATTAGCTGCCATTAAGAAAAAATAATCACGGCCCCAAAATAGATCCCTGCGTAAACCGCTCCCACAAACCAATTTACTAGGAGACGTAACAGCAGCCCCAGACGTGTTCACATCCACAATTTTATACTTCGCAGACACACGCAGATTTTAGGACGGTCCACGTCAATCCCAAAGGCACTAGAATTCGAAAAATTTGTTACAACTTTCACCAAAGCCGACAATAATGAAAACCGTCCGGAGTTTTGGACAAACTTTTAGCAGAATAAATTAAACCTTTTTTTAATATCACTTCGACTTTGTTCAATGTCGCGAGTAAAGTTATTCAAATAAAACTCTTTTATCAACAGTATATAAATGCTAATAGAAAATGCTCATTAGAAGACTTTTAATAAGAACCCATCTTTAAATTAAGAAGCCAGTTCAAGTAAGCAAAAGTAAATATAGAAAAGTTGTATTTAATATAGCCTTCAATCAAACAGGCCCTTTTAAAGCAAGTAGTTACACGAACTTTGATCACCATCTAATTTCAATTATGTGTAGAAAACAGCTTGGAGAAGAGAAAAGCCTTGTGGAATAACACAGAATATGTCATTAATATCCATTTACTGCACAATTTGCCTTGTCTTGTCAATAGTTACAGTTATCTGACGGAATTTGCTCTAACTTGAAGAATGATATTTCATATTTACTACACAATTTTATAAATGCGTAAGCAACTCAGAGTTACAACTGAACTAATTTTAATGAAATTTGTTAGAGAAAGAAGGATGCAGGCGACTTTTTATCTTGGAATCAGTTGCCAGGGGATTATATCGAAGTTTTTCTGTTTATCCTTCCTCCGCTATGGAGTAACGCACTGACGTCAGTTCTGGTGTGAGGATAGTTTGAGAGCTGGAGAGTGACATAGACTTCTTTATCCCGGAAAAACATCACATTCCAGCAGGATAACAACTATTACGTAATACGATAGTCCACGCAGGCGAGGGTGCGAACGGAAGACTAGTGGTATAATGGACCTCGAATAAACTAAGACAAAAAGCATGGAAATTTGATTATTATGATCAAAATTTTATTTGAAAAGAAAAAAGGTATAGTTATTAATCCAGTAGCGATGCTTTTTTTAACATTAATTTCATAGCTTTTCAAATACTTTATTAATTTAAAAGAAAACACAAGATTCAACTGTTTATTCGAAAGCACAATTTTATCTTAGTTGTTTAGATACCGTGAGTTATAATAAGAATAACGAACTTACTATGATAAGAATCTGATAACAGACCGTCAAAACATCAAATTACTTACTTTAGCTTTTGGAATAAAGAAATAAACTTTTCAATGCTATAATTTTCATATAAATAATCTTTTTAAATTTACCAGGTGCCTTGATTCAAACGATCTTTTAAGAAAATGCTCAAAAACCCAACAATCAAAGTTCAACAATGACGTCACAAAATTTAGTTTAAACTTAAATCATTTCTATGAATATAAATCTTTGGTGAAGCGTCGGTGTAAAATCAACACTTTCAAAGAAAAACATGTTTGACTCCTTATTAAAATTCGTTACCTACTTAAAGCAAAACAAATTAACAAGCCCACTGAAACGAGAACGACATAATGACAAAATTCCAGAAAATTACATTTCAAATTCCAATGCCCAAATTCAGGCCACTGCTTAAGTCCAGTCCGCAAATAGTTATTCCAATTCCGAAAATCTGATTAGCGCGGCATCGCTCAGCTCCAAACATCGGAGGTAATAACTAAAGCGTAAATCAAAACAGTTCCGAATCCTAGCAAAGTTGACGCGGGCATAAACCGGCTGAGTATTATCACGAGTGACGGACAGAGTAAAGTGGACTTAACTTCACTGGGATGAAGGACCAAAGTTGCGTGAATCTGTTTAGATTGGCGATTGTGTGTGCTTAGGGCTGCCTCATTGAATTATTTTGATACAAACACGTTGATTGCGGTACGAAATATACCGAATTTATAGTAAGGACGCGTGACCTCGATGACTAGAAACCTAAACGTGTACGTCAGACACACTACAATATTCTCAGGCTTCGTGGTCG
Source organism: Mecyna flavalis (assembly GCA_949319885.1). Taxonomy (NCBI): domain Eukaryota; kingdom Metazoa; phylum Arthropoda; class Insecta; order Lepidoptera; family Crambidae; genus Mecyna; species Mecyna flavalis. The sequence continues at coordinate 6,735,063 of OX439435.1, read as the reverse complement.
ACACCTGGAGCGAACCTTTGTTATTACTAACTTGAATTTTAACTATTAAAGAAGTTGATAATTTCTTTGCCTTTGATAAGTAACTTTGGTAAGTACGTTTAACCATTTGTCCAGTACGGTCGACAGCACATCACGGTTAACACTTGCAGTTCGATAATAGCACTTATGCCCCCGACGTAAGAGCGGTACAAAGTCCAAAGTGTTACGTCTGACGTGCTTTTGACTGTACATTAACTGCTTTTGATTCCCATTACACAAGTGCTTAAGCGTAATAGCTAAAGAAGTCACTCCTTTAGAGTTACGTTTATGGGCAATTATAATTCTTAATTATTACGTGTTTCAGTTCTCCATGACCTTGTTACCAATTCTGTTGTGAACAAAGTCAGTGAGCCAAGTTAAAGAATGATAGCAACATTAGCAACCCTGCCAGTACGTGATCTAAAGTTGGCTGGTTGTAAGTAATACAGAAACTTCGCGCAGCTGTGTATAATCCTTGTCTTTTATTTTACTTCCCCTCTCGTACGGTCGGGCAAAAGGTTTCGGGCCCATTACACGTACATTTTGTAATGCACAAATTGCTCGCAATTAGTACAGAGGGCGCTGTTGGAACATGAAAGCACAATAACTTTTGACATGATAGGATGAACATTCCTTTGAGTAATTTATCTTACATAAAAATTTAGGACCCAAGAATTGAATTTACATAAAATTTTCTGAGTTAAGATTTGTTATGACAATATATTTTGACCGCTGGTCGTTATGTGCATAAAAGTAGATAATATCTTTGCTCATCATTCTAAAGCTTGACAAGCAAAGATAATAATTATAACACTGTATTTGTGTAATTTACTGGAACTAAATTGAATGAATCGATATTGTATTACCAGTCTAATTAAAATAATAGAAACACCATTACCAATTGCGTAGAAGGCAAATAGGCGTTTCTCGGGACAGCGATAATCAATCAACTTACGGGATGTTCTCGGTTGGGACCGATATTAATGACTCGGGATATTGCCGCACTTTCGCCCATACTCTAAGCCGACATTACAAAGGAGATGGCATATCTATATAATATATAAAACTCAAAGGTGACTGACTGACTGACATAGATAGATATCAACGCACAGCCCAAACCACTAGACGGATCGGGCTGAAATTTGGCATGCAGGTAGATGTTATGACGTAGGCATCCGCTAAGAAAGGATATCTCGATATTCCCACGGGAACGGGAACCACGTGGATGAAACCGCGGGCGCCCGCTAGTCTGTAATACAAATATAAAACTAGTTGCAGGTGCATTCCATTGCCAATTTGTCAGAGTTTTAAATATATCTAGCGAAAACTTGTGGGGCGACTTATTACTCCTTTTTTTTTTCAAATACTACTGAACTGATGTAGGTAGATATAACTTTTCAGTACCTAATATAGCTTATTAATAAATCTGAACAAACCAAATAGGCTATTTATTAAATTTATGTTCAGGCAATGCCAAGGGCAGACGCTAGTTATTCATAAATATTTGCTATTATGTCGTGCAGTTTAATGGATATTTAATGCAATAAACAAGCTTTGTCACAGGCTGTAATGGCCCCCTACCGTATAGGGTCGCGGCTGCATACTTGTCCGTTTACTGAACTGGTATTTAATAGATAAAAGACTTACACATTACATGAAAAGCAAATGGACGTCTTTCGGGAACGAGACAGCGACAATCAATCAACTCACGGGACGAACTTGGCCGCGAGTCGTCTCGCCGCGACCGATATTAATGACTCGGGATATTGCCGCGCTTTCGACAATGTCCTCCGCCGCCATTATGTAAAGGAGGCGGCAAATTACGAAATAATGGCGGATGTCTAGATCTCGATGGCGGGATGCTCGTATATTCTAGAATTAAAGTTATGATAATAACATTCTTAGACGGTTTTCGTACAAAAGTTTGAAAATAATAACAATTATTATAAAAAAACATATATTTAATTATATTTATACGGTATCTGACATGTATAGACTAGCTTTGCTTTATAGCGTGAAAGATAGTGCTAAGATAAAAAATATAATCTAAAGACATTTTGATCCCTTTTTATTTACTGAACGCTGTTAAGCCTCAAACTAAAGAAAGCTTTTCCGTAGAATCTTTAATGTCTTCCGATGACAACCTGACAGTTTTCCTCATTCATGATCATAATAACATCTGAAGTCAACCTTGCAAATATAATACGAGTGTACATAGCAAACATCTAAAACTTTCTACGACATCACGCAAAGTCTTTGATCCCGCAACCCAACGTCAACCCCAATACAACGAATGTACAAAGACACAAAACTGAGATACAAACTCAAACCATCCGGTTGAAAGCGATCGCGAGTGAACAACCGGCAACGTGCCGTCGCCACCCGTTACGTCTCCCTCGTTCTTGCTTAATCAAAACTCAATTTAGCCGTCTTTAGTTTGTCGGTTTGAAAACAAGCCCTTTTGGGGAGAAAACTTTATGTCTTCGTGATTAATTATATCAGTTGGAAACTGTAATGGCATGGACAGCCACGTGACGGCCCGATACTCGGTGTCAGCCCTAACTGGCTTGGCTAAATACGATAACTTGTTTAGGATTGTTTGAAGCGTCATGACTGACACAAGTGATATGTGTCTGAACAAGGGCAATCGAGTCATTGTGTCTCGCGTACTTCACGAGTCACGACTATTATCTATTCTCTGCCTACGGTCAAAGCGTACCTTTGTGTTCGTCGTAAATTCGTAATAGAATTTAAATCAGTACAGTTTAACGCTTTGATTTTCAATTGAGATCTTTGTACATCAGAACTGAAGAGTGATATGTTTCATCTGCGAAATGTGTCAATTATTGAGTCTGCATTGAAAAGGCATTGAACTGGAAGAGTAATGGTGCTTCGTCCGTTTGTATGAATAAAACTGACAAGGCAAACTGAAACTTAATCAACAAAGTTACTTTATACCGATAAAATCTTTTATAGTAAACAAATGGAACATTCTAGTTTCGGCTTATAGAAATATAAAGCTTTAATACCTCGTTTTAATCTCTATCGGCAATTAAAATCACAGTGACTACAATGTTTAACCTTTAATTATAATTACTTATAACATTTTACCTACAACAATGTGGTTTATTTTATTTATAAACGATGAAATTTTAATATTTCCACTGTATTTGACTATAGATTAGTATTAACAATGAAACTGATTATATTATACAAGCCGAAACTACCTTTTTATACACAAATACAACAACTACTGTGTAAACAAAAAAATACACAAAAAATTATATCTAATTCACTGGATAACGTATTCGCATGGTTCTTTCATTACTTGCCTTCGGTCTTATTCTTTATCTGATACCTACTTAAAATAATATCATCTGATATTATGATCTCAATTGAAAATCAAAGCGCTAAACTGTACTGATTTAAATTCTACTACGACTAACACAAAGGTACGCTTTGACCGTAGGCAGAGAATAGATAAATAATAATAGTCGTGACTCGTGAAGTACGCGAGACACAATGACTCGATTGCCCTTGTTCAGACACATATCACTTGTGTCAGTCATTACGCTTCTCTAAAGTTGATGTTTTGAACATGCGAGTATTCATGAGGTTTAGGGTTTAAGGGCGCTCCATTAGTGTATGATTAAATTAAGAATTATGTCGTTGATGACGACCTACGAAGTGAAACTTGACTTTAACTAATTGATAAACTTACGAGTATATAAATTACGATGAGATATCAGATCTCGTAAAGAACTTCAGACGGTGTCCATTCGTCATTTTTTCCATATGTACTTCTCTACTACTAATGTATTTTATAAGTGAAATCCTTAAGCCAAAATTCTTTGTCATAAATGAACTTCTATATAAGTAAATGAAACAATACCAAAAAAATAACTTTTGAACAAGGCTTAAATGGGCACTACAACATGCATCTCAAAATCTTTTCTTGAAAGGGTGCAAACACCCCCCACTTAAGTACCAAAGTTATCTTAGCGTAAAACTCACTTTACACTTAAATGTTTTCGCAAAACTATTTACTAAGCAATTACATCAACATTCGCAAGAGAAATTGCTCCTTTGAAACGGTACTAATTATTTTTTTACAAATGTTTTTGCGTTAGCCCAAATCATTTCTTTGAAGAGTCTGATTAATTTGTCGGTGCGAATAGAAAAACTACTACGGAGTTCATATTTTTTCAGTCTAGAACTTCACTCGACCTTTGGTTGAATGTATATTTGATAAATTTCGAATTTTGTCGGGCAAATAAAGGTTGGGAGAGCGATTATTCCAATTGAAAGTTTAAAAGTAAATGTTGAAATATATGGAAGGTCTTTAACATGTTTACGATGAATACATCTGTATCCACGGTCACACGTATTCACGTGTGACCGTTTTTTTTTATCCACATCTATATTTACAAAGCCATTTTAAAACTTCATTTTCAAATATAAATTACGAAATTATTTAGAGAATAAACGTTTTAATATTTTTCTATCACTGAATCAATAATATCAAATGGTGTAGAGGTCGCATTCACTTTGTAATCCCTCCTTCATACACTGATTTAGCGACTTTAATAGATCGTATAAATTTCCGCTTTAGGCATGATTAGTAGACACCACTAACTTGGTTGGTATCGAACCCGCGGCCTCCGGGAAATTTCAGTAGGGAAGATTTGAGCGGCTTAGCCACTTTTCACGTAGGCGGTCTGATTGTTCAACGAAAGAACACTTTGTAATACTTCTACCAAACAAATACTAACAGACGTATTCATTTTAAGAATCTTACTGTACATAGGTACGAGTACTGTGTTGCGTTCAAAAATAGATTCAATGTCTAAATGCTCACTTTCCTAGAATTACGTCTAAATTAATTTTATATTATTTTCGAATAAAAGAAACCTGCTTACACAAGATCACTGACTTTCAGTCTGCAAATAAAACTTTTCATTAAGCATATAAAATTACAAACTTCAATTTATTCAGTAATATTTAAGAAGTTCTTTAATAAGTATCAGTTACCTGTAATAATATTGGATAGAAAAGTATAATTTTAATAAGACGTAGCGCAATGTTTGAGAGTTTAGACCTACGCCAAAGATGTTATTGTGGTGTTAATATGTGCTTTCTGAACTTGGCCCCTGTACTTTTGAGTATAGCCAACCTTTCAAAACTGGTCTACTGGTATAACGTATGAATCAGCCATCAGCAACATGATTTCAACCATCAATCTAACACAACCAGACACACGTCAGATTTAGATTTTACCGGCAAAGTCCATTATAAACTTGAAAATATATTGTCGGAAGGTATAAGTTTAGAATATGACGCTGTACATAAAGTATGCAAATTAAATTCAAATGGGTCCAGCTTTTGTGACAAGACAAAGAGAAAAACGCAAAAGTCAAATTTTAGTAACCGTGTCCGAAAAATAATTTTGTTACCTATTTAATGCTTCCGTGTTGTAGGCCCTCGTTATGTAAGTAACTGTATATTTGATGTTTGTTTTTATACGACAGCCAATCAATGATGACCTATATAACAGACACTGTGTGGCACGCAACTGTTAGTTTAATGTCGCAGTTACGTCAGTGGCAATTTAATAAATAATGGCTCGACAAAATTCTTAAATATTTTTGTGACTTGACCGTAACCAAAGACATATAAAACTTGCATAATCAGACTGTCGTAAAAACTTGCTTGAATTATTATCAAACAATAAGTATTGCAAATGTAAATAAAAATTGGACTTTTGGTGCTTATATATCCCAATACAGAAAAAAAACCTCTAAATAAATTATCATTACAAAGGACCGGTCAATCGTCACAAGGCGGTGTAAAGGGAAAACCGTGGGGTTTTTGGGGAAAACGGTGCATTAGCATCTTTTTAATGAAATCCCGCAAAAAAATATACCAACCAACAAAAAGAACTATGTATTTACTTCTGAAAGTATACGTGTAAATTCCTTATAACCTCGAGATTTAAAAAGTACTAAACTGTTTTGCAAAGTTTGATAAGTGAGATAGGAAAAGCAGAGGATACATTTATTCCGGAAAACTCAGCTCCCTGTGGGATGCTATTAGAGTCCGTCTCTAACGGTCGTGTGGACGAAGTTACGACTGATGTGTAGAGTACCTACACGAAGTTATAACTTTAAACCACATATTCTGTACCTATATAAATCGGAACGACTTTTCGTTTTACTAATTCTTCGAAACTTTTTTGATTCACTATCGTCTTGTTTGACGTGGAAACAAATAACACAAGAATCTTGATCGGAATTGATTATTCGTCGACTAAACAGTTATGGCTTCTTATAACGTTGTAACATTCTCTGTAACAGAATTTTTATCATATGACTGATACGACATAATCTACATTTTCTCACATTCTACTTTATTTTAGTCTTCAATAGAATTTTATGTCCTTAGCGTTAACGCAGTTTAGTTTCTGATTCAACATGACGCAAAGCTTCAGAAAACGGCCGTTGAATTTGTTTTCATCACTTTTGCATGTAACATCCAAACCTCCTGTACCCCAATCACAACGCCCCATTATATTGAAAAGTTCAGTTATTAAACATTTTCTTTTATCGCTTCAAAGTTTCCTCAATCGGCGGTACAGACAAGAAATAATTTCCGATATTACAACAAAAAGCAGTGCTTATTACTTTTCCCAGATACCCGTATCTGGCGAGTCGGCGCAACGTCCCGCGTACGTTGCCAAGCGCTGCCCGCCAAGCGGCCAAACTTATGCCACAGTCGAATAAATTAGAGTAAATCAGCTCAGACAAACAAATAAAATTTAATCTTGGACCTGTGCCCATTATCCTGTTGTGTACCAACGCAGTCTTCAAAGAAGATTTGAATTTCGAAGATGGCAGAGATTTTAAAAAATAACACAATTACTCGTACAAAACTTAGACCTAAACTTAAGTATGAAAGTACAAGAAAGAAAAGAAGAACCTTAAATATGGGATGAGTGGTTTGAAAGAAGAACTGTTAAACTAAGTTTAATTTAAGTAAAAATATTGTATGATAATTTAGGTCTTTGTCTGAATAGCTCTTCCACTAGTAATAGATAGATAGATAGATAGATACTCTTTATTGCACAAAACATAGGAAAACTAGTAATGTGATATTTATATATTTCAAGAGAAAATGTATTTGTAAAAGTGTTTCCAAGGCAGATTATTCGTTCGTTCTTCGTTATTTTTAGAAGCACCAGAAATTATACAGAGCACCAATTGTAATATTTACAGTATAAGCAAATAGCATCCAAAAATAGACCATTTAAAATAATGATAACTGTTATCTTGCCGAATCGAAAACGAATACGCACTCTTTTACGTTTGGACAAGATGGCATTGTGTGGCTAATTTCAGAGGATAATTATTAAATTATTATCTTCTATAGATTTGAAAGTAAATACACTGGAAAGCTAGTGAAGATATCAACGACATTATTAAGAGTAAAGATCCGAAGTCTCCGCCTCCTCCAGTCTAGGAAAGATAGGAAACGTATGTAATCGCAACTGATCTTAAGTAAAGACATCGACTAGATTACTGTCCAGAGTTCTCTGCTTCGCTCGTTGTACATTACTTTACTGTTCCCCAGTAATCTGTGGTTGGGCGCTCGCCAAGCGCAGCCTGCTAAACGCGCACTATCGCGATTTGAAGAGATGCCGCCTCAGACACCCTTGAGTGATTTTAAATTAGCTAGCGTTTATCTGTGGATAGTTTTGCTAGACCACGTACTTTTAACAATATTAAAGAAATTGGGAAAACGACTTATGTATCGATAAACTTTACCCAATCACATTTGAAATTCATGAGCTAAATAGTCCGCGAGTTTAATTAGATCCGAGTATCACTTGTTATAATTGTAACTGAAATGTAGCATCTCTTTACTATAGATTCATTTCAGACTAGCGTTTGACCCAGGGCTTCCTCCGTTAAGACTAGCATATTTATGACGCATAATGCGAAAAAATCCTGGCAAAAATTGGTAACCGCTTCGTAATGCTAGAGTCTAGACCAATGAAGGAGTACCTATGCCGTAAACAGGTAAAATAACAGTGTAACATTTTTAATAAATTATGTATAAAAACTCGTCGTTCACACAAAATCGATTTCCTGGAAAGTAAATCCCTGTCAATATAATGTAAAAATGACTGATCGCGCTAAAAAAACCTTTATCAATATGCAAACCACCATACATCACTTAACAAAAATCTAACCAAAAACGAACAGGAAAATACGCCGCAATGATTTTCCAACTCGTTTCATTCCGCAGGTTCATTTCAATGTGCCGAACGTGGCATTCGGCGCATCCAAAACGTTGCAATAAAAAAAATACTCGTGCAAACTTTTTACAACACAAACAACAGTGTCATAGTTAAAAGAGTACACAGTACGTTATGTTCATACAAAGGCCCCGCGCGGCTTGAATGTGTGCGCCATTAGGCCTTTGCCACACTTGACGGAAATTACGTCGCGGATCTTTCGCGACGGAACGCCAATGCATGTAATTGCATATAAATATTGTCCGCAACGGAGCGACCGATCTTCAGTAGTGTGTCCGCTATTTGTAATTTAAATGCAATTACATGGTATTGACGTTCCGTCGTGAAAGATCCGCGACGTAATTACCGTCAAGTGTGGTAAAGGTCTTACTGTCTATGCGTCGCCGCAAGCACACTTAAGCTTAGGTATTTTACCTATCTTTGTTTGAACAAAAAAGGATCGTGATTTCGTTTGTGAGAGCGTGCAGCGACGCATAGATGCTATGGCACACACATACCGCGCGCGGTGTATGAAGATACCGTACTGTGTACTATTTCTACTATGACAGTGCGTACTGTACGAATGAAAATTGTTATCGCCGTGCAAACGCCATAAAATCCTCGTGTAAATAAACAAAACGTTCTCTCGCAGAAAAAACTTGAAAAGGCAAAAAAATATTGTTTTCTGACCTAATGTTACGAACTTTTGGCTCTGTTGCGCGGTGAAGATTGTCGAAGAAAAGCGAGAATGCTTACTGATACTACTATTATATTATCTGTGTTAATAGTTTTAAATTTTGGATAGTCGAAAACGTGGCATAAATAAAAATATCCTAGGACAATATTCACACAGCGCTTTCTAACCTTTAATTATAAATTGTATAAGTATATTTATATATAAGTTCGTTTCAATCAAAACTGATCAAACGTAAACAAACAAATTATAATTTAATAATTGCTACCTGTTAATTTTAATTAAAAACATCTCTCGTAACCAATTTTCAAACAGCCTGAATTTTTCAGGTTGTTTTGATATTTGTTTGAGTTAGAATATTATAAATTTTTAACGAAATTACATAGTGCTTTTACTGTGTAACATTCTTAAAACGGTATCCCTTTTTAGAATCATTCAGACATTCACTTATTAGGAGAGAAATTGATTTATGTAGGACCTGACCCGGGAATTGAATCAACGACCTCCAAGTTCTCATCCGATACATAAACCATAACGGTCACATTATCACCATAACATTAAAAAAAAAATACGTCACCACCAATATCATATCAATAGTAACTAATATCAGTCACCCGCATTGATTTCCACAGGCGCGGGTCATTGCAAAGAAATAACCAGTTAACTGCCACTAGGCTATAAAATTAAGGTTATAAGGTCACTGCAATTTCCCTAAACAACATAACACTGGTGTACAGGTCGGAAATAAATAAAATGCAACGTAAGCGTCAAATTATGTCGGTCACACGCGAATACGACACTTACCGCAATTTTATATGTTGGACTTTAAAAACGTTGTCAAAGAATTTTATGCCTAAAGCGGACGTGCTAGAGCTCTCGAATGTTGGTGACCGGCGAAATATGGGTTCTGTATAGTTGGTGTAGTGCTGTGACAGCGTATCGACGTTGCAGCGACAACTAGGTCGGCTGTAGGGTGTCTGTTCTGACATAATTCAGAGGAAATTTAGTAAATATTTGTGTGAGTCACTTGATGCGCAACTTTACCATTATTGACTGGTGTGGTAGTGCATTTTTAGAGCCTGGAGTTGTTAGCTTCGAGTTCAATCCAGGACAAAGATTTAATTCAGGTATATGTTCTGAATGTTAATTTGTATATAAGGATTGTTTCTAATACCTACGAGTAAAACACAAATGCTTAACCTACTTTCTGTGGAATGATGAATGAGAGATGTTGTCCGATTCTACTATTCTGCATGCAAAACATTATGTGATCAACATTTTTGAAATGAAGTAGATAAAAATTACCAGTATAGCTCTTCAAAATTATTATATCTACTTCATGATTTATAGATTCAATTGTCTAAGCACGATTATGTACTTTTTATACGGAAACGCTATATTTAGCTTAGGAGGACATTACGACATTATTTTTGCCTGGGCCATTTTTTTTCATATAACGAATAACAGACTAATAAATTAAGCCGTTATTTTAATAGATTAAACTGTAATCTGTTTTCAATAAGTTTTATTCATTTATTCCTGAACAGCACCTAGCTCTTGGTAACCCTATGCAGGACTCGACCTGGTCGCTCGCTGCAGCGCGTCAACGGATTCGGTTCAACCGTCTCAAACCTTCGCATTAGGGCGTCATTCAGATATAGGTCACACGCTTCTTGTAAACGACATTTCATGACCCTTGTATGAAAGTTACACTTTGCAGTTCCAAATTACTCTACAGGTACAAGGGAGCATTTTTAAGTACCCCTTTTTTGGTTACACAATATCAATGGTTATATTAGATAGTCGCCGGCCTTATCAGGGTGGAAGTCCCACATACCTATCGGCCACAGCTGATTGCCTCAACGTAAGTCAACGCATCCTCATCGTAAAAAAGGCACTTTAGATTCAGATGGAAGTCCAACAGTTACTATAAACAATATCTGAGCCTTACAGTATACAAGGTGTTGCTTTGAGTTTTAAATAAATTGTTTTTATATTTAGAGAAGTTTCAAGTTGTATCCGTAAGAAGTTGTTGCTTCAGTGGGCCTCAAGTGGCCTACGGCTAAGTTCATTGAAGAATACTCTAACAGAAAGCAACGCTAAATCTATCATACTTATAGTATTCTTTGATCTCTGATTGAACCTTTCATTTCAAGTATTCATGAGTATTTTAGATTAGTCCAGTGAATCGCATTTATCGGGTTGAATACGAGTAATATATTCTACGTAACCGTATCGATCTTCAAAAGAAAATAAAATGATGGAAAAACTTTACGAATCAAATTCTGAAATTGATTGAGAAGTTGGGTACTAAGCTGGAAGGTGCAAGCTCGACCATTTAAAAATGATTTGCTTTATTTTATTTGAGAATGGGTAGCAGGGATGAAAAGGAACGAAGTCCAATATTTGACTGCCTCTGTTCCACGAACAGTGGCTAAGCTGCTCGGGTATAAAACCTGGAGGTCGTGGCTTTTTCAGAGTACGACTGGCTAGCTACCACCCACAGGTGAAATCTGTCGCCATAACAGCTCTGGCTATGTTCCGGCAATTGTGGGAGCCAGTACACTTGAAATGCTCGAAGATCAGCCCACGTCAGACTTTTTGTAGGACCGATAATCGGTCACCGATTATTATCGGACGTGGGCGGGCAGCCTTAAGTATAATATGAACAAGCTTTATTACGTAATTTGAGATTACTCGTGAATTATGCCATATGGAAATGTCACAGTATTATTTAATTATATCTCAAGCCACGCTAAAACACATAAAAATGGAAAACCCCAAGAACAAAGGATACAACAGTAACTTAAACTAAATTGTAAAACACTTTAAAGTCCGGTGCAAATGCAAAGAATTCCTAAGTGAAGTCAACTTCGTGCATTACTTCTAGGCATCGCAGTGAATATTGAAACGAATTGCGGAACTTTCCAGATGAACTTAGAACACGAATAATAAGAACCTGGCCAGAATCGCTCTGCTCGGAACTTCGTACACTAAATATGAAACTGGGTGGCTCAGATGTTGGATATTGGGTGTACTTTTCGCATTGGGTAACTTAAAGCGCTTCATTTGTTTTATAATTTTAAAGAACCTTAATAATAATAATATAACTTTTATTTCACCTAACAAAATCACAACTAAATTGGCCAATTCGCAGTGAGGCATCAGTTAGTATCCATTCTTGAAATCGCAGATAGATTCCACCTCGGGGGCAGAAGTGAAAGTTTCAGGCGTTTCAGGTCTTTATTATTATCTTTATTATCTTAGGCGGGCAAAAGAGGCTTTGATATCCCTAACGTACAGATTAGCTATTTCACTAAATATCATGTATGTACTTATTATTGTTTTAAATGACGTAATCGTTATTCAAAACAATTATTTGTGATAAGCTTAAAATAAAAATTACTGGACCGGTTTTGACTTCCGCTGACAAAGCTGCTTTAAGGCGTAATTGAAGATATTTTTTATATTAGTAAAAATATAGGTATATATTTAGGGTTCTTGATGATACAAAATTCGTAGGCGAAACCACAGACGCCACTAGTTTACAAAACAAACTGTTTACTATTTACTATAAAACTAAAGGGACATGAAAAACGGCACGCCCCATACGAATCGATCTGCCGAAATTGGGAGAATACGCCAGACAGGTTTTCGTTTATGTAAATAAACAGGGCTAAATGGGATTTCCGTAGGTATATCGAGGGATTACTCAGTTACCTTATCTAGAATAGAAGTGCTTTGGCTCTTTCCCGAAGTGACTATCTATGTGCCTGAAGGTACAATGTTTGGGACCACACGATACTCTTGATAGCCGGTCGATAGTTCGATGTTGGGATAACTTGATCAAGTTTGGGTACTATGAGAAATATCTTGCTATTCTTGCTGGTGCAAACGGGAAGGGCGGTAAGTATATAGGAATAACCTGAATTCGTATGGTAAGTTTAGATGAAACACGAGGTACATATGCTCCTGTACTTTTTTGTTTTACTGGACAGTTTAAATCCCAACAATTGTGTCTAGTTTAACCCATATATAATAGTACTCGGCAATATTATACATATATGGGTTAAAATTTCTTTAAAAAATCAGAATATCTTATGTAAAACTCTAGCAGGTCGTTCTACCTCTACTGCAATACTGGCATTACAAGAACAATATTAATGTGTATTATTAACTACATAATTAACTAAAAAAATTGACAATCTTCACCTAACCAGCCCCACTAAGCTAGGTTGCACTATGGGTTACGTTAGTAACTATTTAATATAATCTGTGCTATGGGTTCCAGACAACAAGTAAACAATACTTTCATACATGCTTTTCTTGGAAATGCATACACATTATACATGGAAACACCCAAACCTATACAAACAAAATGCTGAAGCACACAAATGTTTCTAGCGTGCGGAGATTAAACCCGCGACCTCATAGTACACCAAGTAGTAACAAGGTCCCGTGTATTGTAGACAGCTTCCCCGAATTCCATTAATAAACACAGTTTTACGCAGAAATAATTAATGCCAACAGCGCCAACAGCCGGCTTAATCGTAAATAAAATTAGTTAAATATTCAGAAAATGCTGTGTTAACAAAAAAAGCTTTTGATACCTGCAATTTCCGAATGTTAATAAACTAGGCTTAAAAATAAATCGCCGCTCGAGATAACGAGATGCAAACATTTTAATTTGCGAGCCTATTTATTTGCTCGACGCTGCTTTAATAAAGTATCGCGTAGTAATTAATACAATCGTATCAACTCGACGATCAGAGTATAATAATACTTATAAGAGACAAATATTGCCGCATTGGGTCTGGTTGGTGGTAGGGCTTTTTCAGAGTTCGACTGGCTAGCTACCACCCTCACAGGTGAAATCTGCCGTCATATCAGCTCTGGCTATGTTTCGACAATATTCATGTGGGAGCCAGTACACTCGAAGATCAGATGAGCCTACAGTCTGGCAGCACGTTGAGCGACGCTTCCTGGTGAAGTGTCCCTCAATGGAATAGGCCGCAGTGACCACATACCATCAGGTGGGCTGCGTTCGCGTTTCCGTCTGCAAACTGATATTGTATAAAAAAAATATATTAAATACAAAATATATTTCGTTGGACATCTGATCCATTATCATCATCGGCCAATAGACGTCTACTGCTAGACTTGGGTCAAACTGGTCGGTACTGCGCCACCCGCAGTGGATACCCGTAATCCTTTTACTAGGTCATCGGTGACCTTCTTATACTTAGCTAAGGTCCCCCCTAAAGAAGAACGATGACCTAGAAAAGTTCGCGTTATACTTCATTTATTTTGACACGATTGTTTAAGCTACTTACTTTGGGGTCAGATAAATGTTAATGACGTTGAATAATTACAGTTTCTAGAACGCTGACAAAACACTAAGATCTCCCTTCCCAACGGAGTTCGCAGAAACAACAAAATACATATTCATAGATCCGAGAATCTGTTTTGACAAACCCACGCTGGTGTCAGATTTCAGGCTACCCATGGAAAAGAACAAGGAAAATTAGATGCAAAATACTTGAAAAAACGATCTTCGGAAAATAAGCAGATTTTGTTGACATCGGGAATATTATAATCGGGGCGATCATGTAGCAGTTCTTGTGACTTCACAAGAAGTAGCATGATCGCCCCGATTATAATATGGAAAATTATAACATATTCCAGAATTTTAGTAAAGGATTCTGAAATATAATAAGCCTTGCAGAGAAAATATCATTATTTTTTATTGCCCCAAATAAATCAGGAACAGGGCATTAAGAAGAAGAAAAAAAAGGTATTCTCCACAAAAATACTTAAGTAAATACAAACAAAAATAAGTTCATTAAGTGTATTAATAATTATATGTATAACAGGAACAAAACAAAAATAAGTATATACAGTATAACACAAAATAATGGGTGGGATTCGAATCCACCCATGTCGAAAAGAGCAATGTCACTAACAAATGAGCCAGCAGGCCTGTCAAACAGTAGATGGCCACCACTGATTGTTACGCAACCGGATAGGCATGTGATTTCTATGTTTAACTAAGTGATAGCTGTTTGTCGGTCGGATTGCTTGTCAGCAGAATGTCAAGCATGCCAGATACATCGGATTAGGCGGGGGCGATCAAAGAGAAGCCGGATCAGATTACCATGTAAATAGCAATAACGCGTTCGTTTGTACAGTAAGCAGCACTTCAACGTACCATAATCTGTCAAGACGACTCAATTGAAATAAGTGTCTGTGCGATGGACAGACAATATCCACCCTCGGCTGCATCATCTCTTTCCATCAGGTGATATGGCCAAATATATGGTTTAGATTACTGTTGGAAAATTCTTAACTATGTAATAACATTAACTTGTTTTACGATTTTACTGTATATTTGGGCATATTTTCTAACAGTTAAAAACGGTTATCCACTAAGCCCTTGGCCTGGTAGTGGTGTCGTGGGAGACAGGTGACCCTACTATGAGTTTGTTTCCAATTCAGAGAATTCAATAGTCGACAGGAATTGGCCAGCAGCCCTAAAATACTCGTTCAATCATTGACACCCAAATCAGTGAATTAAATTAAACCAATTTAAGCTGTAATTATATGACACTCGAATAAATACACGAACTAACCACAAATGAATGTCTGCGATAAAGTCAATACGTATGAAAAGACCGCAAAATTGAAATTCATTGATAACAAATTGAAATCCGATATTAACTCTTCAATTACGTGGAATCGAACTTGACCTCGTTTTGTTAAAAAAAAATGCGTTTTAAGCAAGTTCAATGTCATGCTAAACACATTTCGCCACAATGTTTTTCGCTGCAGTGTCATTCGCCCTGGTGGAATTCGCTTCAATGACTTTTCGCTCCAGCGTACCGCGCTAAAAGTTTTTCGCCACAACGACCATTCGCTACAACGTCATTCGAAACTACGTACGGGACCCCATTCATGTATACAGGCAAGGTTACTTTAGGCGCATATAAAGGCTAAGACCTCAACCTCGAATTTCGCGGGCAACGGAGGGGGGGCGGCAGCAGCGGCAAGATGTATTGTTTTGAACGGAATAAACGGAAGAATCTCCTAACCCATCCCGTTCTCGAACATAGCGGGGCGGCAGCGGGAGCGGTGGCGCACGCAGGCACACTACCGTGCGGTTTTCAGAACAAGTGTTCTGAGGTGCGGTTCACCACTTGACAGCATGCATCGTACCGATCCTGACAGCACGCGACAAGCGGTGACCGCAGTGCGCATGTGTGCGCTGCCGCTGCCGCCCTGCTGCCGCAAAATTCGACGCAGAAGCACAGAATATTATAATAGGCCAAGACCTATGTGGCGCCCGCGTTGAATAATAAAATCATATTATAGAATAGCAAATTAAAGTTTTAAATATCCTACGTAACGTTTGTTACCAAGACAATTTGGTATTTTGACGTTTTTTTATGTAAGAGGAAGGCAACGAGCAAGCGGATCACCTGATGGTAGGTAAGCAATCACCGCCGCCCATAAATACACCAGAGGAGGCACAAGTACGTTGCCGGCCTTTAAGAAAGAGATATGCTTGTTTCTTGAAGATTGCGATGTCATATCGGTCCGGAAATACCGCTGCAGGGAGCTGGTTCCACTGGGTTCCACAGTTTGGTCGTGGTATGAAGTTTCGAGTGAATCATGAAAAAAGAAATCATGTTAAAATATTATAATACTCAAACTTTGAATAGGTAAAACTAAATCTAATATACTTGTATGAATAGATGGTGCCACGAGAAATAAAAACTACATTTACTGGAAACATTTTTGCGTTTCTATTTTTCTACTCATTGCTTGAACACAAAGTCATCCATGTTGTAAATCAAGTTATCGATAATAAAGCATACTTAACTTATTCTCATGCAATATGTTTGCGTAATTTAGCTTATAAGAAATCAGTGAACACGAAATAAAAAATGCGAAATTTCAGCCTTACTTTTATATGAGTAGATGTTGTGTAATGACCTTTGAAAACGAGTTGTCACATGAGCAAACATCAAGCCAGTAAACTTATCTAAGTCGTTATTTTCAAGTCGCATAAACATCTTAACTATCCGAAAAAACAATACCTGCCTTTCAATCGCATTCAAAAACTATTTCACCACTGACAAATAAATTCGTGATAATTTACTGTCTATCTATCTATCTATATAAAAAAATGAATTGCTGTTCGTTATTCTCGCTAAAACTCGAGAACGGAACCGATTTGACTAATTTAGTCTTGAAATATTCGTGGAAGTTCAGGGAAGGTTTAAACGATGAGAAATTATTAGAAAAAAATAAGGTTAAAATTAATATGGTTTATATCAAAAGGTAAGTGATACGAAGTTCACCGGCTCAGCTAGTAAAAGATATAAATAAACTAATAACAGACATTATCTTTTGTCATTTTTCTAAAAAGAGGACAGCATCCGTTTTGCCTGATAGATTAATGATCTTGAATTGATCTCTAAGTGATGAAATTAGCCCATAAAGTAGTAAAAGCAATCACCAATGATATTAAATCCAATCAGATAGCGTAATAAAAAATAAAGCTACAAACATAGACAACGTAATGAAAACGGTTTGCCTCTCGATTCTCGAAACAATTTTAACAAAACATTTCCACTGCAAAGCTAAGTTTTCATAAATTCTTTTCAACCGCAGTGTTGATTCAGGGGCAAAAACAATAGATTGAAAAGACCGCAATTCCGCGGCGGCAGTGTCAAGCGAGTCTGAAATAATGAATGAGAGCAAAGATCCGTAGATAGGTACGATAGGTACGGATATTAATCATGACGGCCCACGATAAATCTTAAACAAGTTATGACGTCACCGTTCAGCCTCGATTGCCATCAAACATCGTAAAGTCAGATGAGCGAATCAACTGGTCACGGAATTGGATGCTTCGAGATTTCGCCCTGTTAATATTGACCTGGAATGGTTATATTTGTATGTAATTAATTTCTAAGATATGATGTACCTCGAGCTCGAACTTTCCAGGACTTTCCCAAACAAATTCATCCTTAAAATGTTTAACCGATATTACAAAAGGCAAGTCGTTTTATATTTTAATGAAATACATTATTATGTATGTATATATGTAAATACAAAAAAATACCTATGTATATTTAAAAAAACGTGCAGATTTCCACATGACAACTTTCTTACTGCTGAGTAAGTGGTATAAACAATGAAATATGTATCTGCTCACATTTAATTGAACGCAATGATATACAATACAAGTTTAGTTTTAGCCTATTCGAGAGTAGAAGTTGCATAAAAACGACAAAGATAAAATCCGCGGTCGAACGATTGAAAAGCTTGCCTTGATTTTCTAATTAAAACTGCATTCGTTCCTTCTGCGTCGCTTAAATACCATCCAAGTGATGTGGTTTAATGATGCCTGTAAAACAGATACTCCCAGATCCAACCAATTAAATCTGAAGAATAGAGGTCCTGTAACCCGATCAGATGCCCGCGAACAACTTTAATTGGGGTTTATCGTCGGCAGCCACTCAAATTAATTGCTCAGGGGTAAATTGAAACAATTCTTTTGTACCAGTACATCTTTAATTAAAATTTCAACACAGGTAAGACGTCCAGACACCCCGAGTCTTGGAGAAGTGGATTTCTTTTTTTGGTGATAGATTTATATTATTAGTACAATAAAAAGAATCCATTATTTATTTCTTACCTAGTTTCTGTCGTAATATTTTATTCATATTATTTAAAATCAAAAACCACTATCGTGGTCGATCGTTAAAAAACAATTGTAGCTCTCAATCCAAAATTTTAAATTACACGGATTTATTTTTATTCATCTTTTTTCTACACTGCCTACGTGGCGTGTGCCAGCATAATTAAAAATATATATAAAATTACACGTTCGGAATATAATATTAATTTCGCACGAAGGTCTCCGCAAGCGCCCCTTTTTAGATCGAAATGTTTCCATAATCGAAATACCTATAATGAAAAAAAAAACATCATTTTCTCCAAACCGCAGTAATTTAGGGGGATCTTGCTTTTCCGCTCTGAGTAAAACCAAACATCTTAAAAGTCGAGAGAGTGGGGCGACAGTAACTTCAATTTAAATACCTAATAATCTTGGTTAATGGTAATGAAATAATCAAAGTCCAGCCAAATGTCACATTTAAACGCTTCTACCCACCCGTAAACATTTAGGAAGCAAATTAGTTGTGCTCTAAAAGATTAATGCTCTGCCTTTGCAAATGAACGCTCATATGAAATGTGTTCTGACAACGTCGGTCGACAAGTTTTGAGGTTTAGGAGTTAACAAATCATCGATTTTGGTGTAAAGATAGGTCTAAAATTGATTGTAGTTTTGTCCTGTTTGATGAAAACATGACTTCAAAATTATCCTGCCTTTCTACTAAAATTTACAATGTGTTATGTGTGGTATAAAGTATAACAGGGTATACAGGTCCCTAAAGCAAAAAAAAAAAACGCCACAATCTGCAAGGCCTATTACAAAGTTCAGAGGCCGTATGATTGAAAGATTTGAATTCCCGCTCTCAATTAGAAACGTAAGTGCCACACCATTAGCTTTCATTCACTCGGAATAATTGTCATGTGAAGTCACATTAAATTCACAGATTATTACCTCGTTAATGTTAAATGGTTCATTCTTTTGTGTTTTAAGAATACGTTAAAGAAAATTACATGAAAAAAAATATTTAAAGACAATTTATTTAAGAATCGTTGAGTGAACTTAAAATTAATTTTACTCTACAATTTATTCCTACCTATTTTTGTGTATTACTCTCTTGTTCATTTTCTTTCTCAATTGCTCTTTCTAACCAATCTAGATAAATACTAGTACACGAAATAAACCTACATGGTCATGCTTACGTTCACAGCCGAACGAAAATCAAGATTAGCAATAGGATCGTTTTTAAAAATAGAATAAAGATTATACAAATAGCCTTATAAAAATATATTGGACGCCGAAATATATAAGACTAATAAACAATATTTACAATATCTTGACGTAAATATTTAATTAATCGGTTTTTTAAAAAGAGTTTTGGTACAAAATTGTATAAATAAGTCGCAATTATCCATTCACGCTATTACAATCAACGAATTTAAATAATCGTTGATTACAATAGAGAAAGTGAATCACCGAGTTGGTTGTTCTAAAAATTCTAAAGAGATGGCGCTATAATATGTCACTTAATATGCGGTAGCGTGGTTTTTCGAACATGTAAAAGCACATTAATTTGATCATAAACATTCGGTTCTATAATTGATTCAATTTAATAATAATATAGGTACAAAGTGGAAAATAAAGTTTTTTTCAGACGCAAGCGTTTTCTTCATGGTGGCACAGGGCGATGTTCTCCAAAATATACTAGATTCTTTTTTTTTCAAAGCAAAATGCCGTTATTTTATAACAAAGAGAATTTCAGACAAAAGTTCCTTTTAAAGGATACAAGGAACATTCTAAACTCATAAAGTGCCATATTTGAGTTGACAACAAAATAAATAAAAGAGGCAAATGTGGAAATTTTGACACAAAAAATGTTAAGTAGGTCACGTCTAAGTGTCTACGTGTTGATACGCGAACTAAGTAACTGTGTGTACTTAGTGAAAAGTTCAAACTCATGAAGCGAGGGCCTTCTCGTAAACGTTAAATGTGTTTGTTATGAATCGTGTGCTGCGGCCTTTTTTATTTAATTTTTAATGGCCGTGCCGACGACGACAGCACTTTGAAGTTACGTTGTCAGTACACTCGTGATAAGCTATTAGTGTTTGGCTTCAAAATTCCCTCTTCTTTATTACATCGAAAGCAAAATTTTGGTTTTTTTTTTAAATAAAATTTAGCAGTCATGAGTACGAGTAGTTTGAACCAGGTATTTTGTACTTTTTTTCTTAAAAAGTAGAACAAAATCTTTTAAGATTAACCCCTTTTATTTTATGAACGTATATAAAGTTTAAGATCTCAGTTTAACTCGACCACATGACAGCATTTTTATTGTCTTTAAAAGATTTCAAAGATTCAAGAAGATCTCCCTTACCATCAAAATTAATCACTATGTTAATCTGGTGTCAGATTTTCCCAAAACCACCGACTCTTCGAATGGCATCTTATAACTTTCTTGTTTTTTTTTACGCGCAGAAAATAA
This sequence comes from Mecyna flavalis, assembly GCA_949319885.1. Taxonomy (NCBI): domain Eukaryota; kingdom Metazoa; phylum Arthropoda; class Insecta; order Lepidoptera; family Crambidae; genus Mecyna; species Mecyna flavalis. The sequence goes on along the minus strand of OX439435.1, from coordinate 6,713,900 downwards.
TTTCACGGCTTTCGGTGACCTGCGGTAGGCATGCAGGGTATGTCTCTACCGGGTAAAACCTGCACGATGTCCGCACTCATCAGAATGGACGGGGCAGCAGATTCGACTGCCAAACCCGTCCAGGAGTTGGTCCAATACGGAAGAATAAACTGCCGTTGATCAGCATTTCATTCCTTTTTTTTTTCAAAAAGAAAATCCACCGTCTATGGAAACCTAAAGCACGTCTGTATGATAAAAGAAGTTCGTCACACTACCCATTAGGCCCCTCGGTTTCCCCTTTACATCCGAAAGGGACGAGCCGTTGCCCACCTTCTGCCAATTGACCGGCCCATCATTATCACATCTACTAACACCAAAATGAAAGTTACTTATCGCTAACCACCGAATTCAGCATATAAATAAACCTATTTAATAAAAATAATTAAAACATTCTCAGACACTTTTCAATGAATCCATTTAATTTAAAATCTTTATCTTTGTTTCGCCGGAGCCAGACAGGTCTTATTCAACCCTTCTTACCTGTCACTAGACTATACCTATTTTGTATTACGTCACCATCCCCGTCTGCTTCGCAAGAGTAGACCCAAATCACTAATGACTATTGAAACTACGTTGCTGAACAGAGTCAGATAATCAGGGAACAAGCGCCGCAGCGTGGGTCAATAAACCCTAAACATCGGTCGACATTTTCTCCTTGAGATTGGGTTTTTAGACAATGACCCATTCTTTCTCCTCATTAAGTTGTGGATACTCGTATTGTTAGTAAGCTAGAGAGTCACAAGGGAATGAAAGAATAGCACAAAAAATATTCGATCAGGATCCTTTTTTCTTCTTTTTTATTTTATGAAATGTAGAAGCTAGGATAGGTGGCTAAAATTCTCAATTGAAATAAAATGTATGAGATGGACATGAAACTGAATTGTTAACCTACGGGAACTAAGTATTATCCAGGGACAAAAAGAATTAGTGTAGGTATACTAATTTTTTTTATGCTAGTTCAGTTGGCAGACAGGCACGCAGCCCACCTGATGGAAAGCGGTCTCTACAGCCTATTCCAATGTGCTTCCAGACTGTTGACTCATCTGATCTTCGAGCCTCTGATTTCAAGTGTACTGGCTTCCACATTAATATTGCCGGAACACAGCCATAACTGTTGTGGCGGCAGATTTCACCTGTGGGGGTGGTAGCTAGCCAGACGGACTCTGAAAAAGCCCAACCACCAACCAGACCTAAGCAGGCGGGAATCGAACTCACACGACGTCCGCGTTTTTATACCCGAGCGGCTTAGCCAGTGTTCCACGGAGGCGGTCGAATTTCATTAAATCAGTTCGGTTTAGGCATGAAAGAGAGTAGCTGTCGAATTTATAATATATGTATGGATTATGTATTTCCCAGCGCTCGCTATAATTCAAAGAGAAGCCATGACAGATTCCCTTCCCAAAAAAAGGGGGACGTTGGTTTGATATTTGCGTAGGATGCGTGGGTGTATGGCAATACGAGAAGGTTATGCTTTGACAGTGACACGCGATCTTATAAGGGCTCAACTTTTGCCTTATAAGATAATATGAAAATAGTGTAAACACATCATATTATATAACTAGCGGGCGCCCGCGGTTTCACCCGCGTGGTTCCCGTTACCGTGGGAATTGATCAAAATCCTTTCTTAGCGGATGTCTACGTCATAAAATCTATTTCAGCCCGATCCGTCTAGTGGTTTGGGCTGTGCGTTGATAGATATCTATGTCAGTCAGTCAGTCAGTCACCTTTGAGTTTTATATATATAGATTTATATTTCGAACTTATTCTTAATGTCAGTAGAAAGAGGTGCAGTATTTTATAAGTGGAAAGTGTAAGTGCTTGAGAAACAATAGCGCTATCTTACTACAAACTACTATTATTAAACGAGTAAGCTTGTGCTTTGAAATCCAAATTCAACATCATTTTCACCACTGTCAGGTTTCTATTAATTTATCTGTCATATTTTTAAATGTTGTTTTATTTGTCAATTTAAAAACGGGTCATGCACACAAATTTATTTATTCTCACTACTAAAACATGTATTAAATACGTTATTGTTACGGCAAATACCTAACCTAAAAACCTACATGCCCCCACCCACGTGTAGGTCTGTGCGAGCCCACGTGATAAGCTTTTGAAGTAAACCGCGTGACATGGAGAGCTTTAGCGATCACGCCCCTTGCAGTTTATTAGCGATTCTAGGACCTGACAGAAAAAAGCGTTTCAACCAAATGCGGACCACGAGATCATATTCCCACAATTGTGTTTAAACCCCTTGACCATCAAGGAGTTAGGATCAATTTTGGGATCGTTAAAAATATTTTTTTTTTATACTAGATCAGTTGGCAGACAGACACGCAGCCCACCTGATGGTAAGCGGTCACTGCGGCCTATTCCACTGAGACGGCCTAGACACTTTGCCTTGAAGCGTCGCTCAATGTGCTGCCAGACTGTAGGCTCATCTGATCTTCGAGCCTCTGATTTCAGGTGTACTGCTTCCATATTAATATTGCCGAAACACAGCCAAAGCTGTTATGGCGGCAAATTTCACCTGTGGGGGTGGTAGCTAGCTAGTCGGACTCTGAAAAAGCCCTACCACCAACCAGGCCCAAGGCGGGAATCGAACCCACGATCTTATTGTTTTTATACCCGAGCGGCTAACTCATAAAATCAAATAAAAGGAAGAAGCTTTTCAAAAAGATCTTCTGCAAGACACATCTTTCAAGAGCAACGCATATACGACGAGCCATTTGGTGTAATGGTCGAGAAGTCGGCTATTACACCAAAGGTCGCGGGTTCGATCCCCGCACGGTACAAACATTTGTGTGCATGAACATGTCTGTTTGTATCGGTCTGGGTGTTTCTATGTATAATATGTATGTATTTACAGAAAAAAACTATAAGTAATGTTTATCCGTTGTCTAGCACCCATAGCACAAGCTCATGCTTAGTTTGGGGCTAGATGGCGCTGTGTGAATAATGTCCAGAGATATTTATATAAGCATATAATATATCCACATAATCCCCAATCAGTAAATGGTTAACAGCGGAACCATTGTGCTGGTCCCAAGCGGGCACAGGCGCGCTAAGTTTAGCAGCGGATTATGTTAAATGGACGGCGCATTAACAATGCATCGATATGCAGCTATGACGTCGTAATGCAATCACTGGTCGAGCGTGTAAGCTGAGATGCTAATTATATTCCCGAACTGAAATTACGGGCTTGCTCTTATACATATATTGAACTCAAACCAAAATAATATTTTTTCACGGGGTTCATCAAACATACGCTTGTGAATGGTCGAGCATCAATGATACAATATAGTGACACGGCTTCGAAATGTTGCTATCTATGGACAAGAACCGGCAAGAATCTCAAAAGTTACTCTTTTCAATCGCCAAATTTTTTAATATAATCAGTACAATCTGAAACATATTATCTCTGCCCTAACCTCATTTTAACAGAGCATTTTAAAATTACGACATTTTTCACACGACGCCTTATGGGCCCCTAGCAATTATTGTTCTAAGTAAGGTAAGTTCGCCAGGTTAGTTCCCATATCTCCGAAATACTTCTGTTGATTGTATTTAATTAGTGTGTTAGTTCACTCATTTACGTTGAATAAACGTTGAATGGACAGAAACTGGACTATATGGCGACAAACTACCGAACTTACCCTATTAAAGATATCATTATGATCAATATGATCACACGGGATAGCATCAAGGACTTTCTCTCTGTCTCAATTCCAAGCCAAATTACAAACTGTTTGTGCCAACGAGGACAGTGGAAAACTATGTAAGTTCCCTATCAATCTTCGTATATTTATCAAAACAAAGCTAAAGAATATGTAAATGGAACGCCTAGACATTTATTAACATTCCGCTGATGCTGTAAGTATATATTCCAAGAGTTTCGTTGGAGACAGGACGTCCCATTTATAGACGACGATAGATAAAGTAGATGAATTGTCAACACATGACATTATTTTGTATTACAACATAAGTCAAAAGCGAACAAAAAATCAAAGAAAATAAAAACACTAAAAAAAATACAAACGAATTAAACCACGCTGTGTGTGCGTTCGCGGTCATACAAAAAGTAAACAGCAGCTTAGCGATACTTTGAGGTTATATTAAAAACAGGGGGCTTAGACAAGATGACATCGCTTCATAGCTGGCGAAATTCGCTTACTTTAAATTGTATGGATTTGACAGATGCCATAGAAAAGTCACGTGGTGAAAGTATGGGTTTTGACATTCGCTATCGCAAATTGAGCTATAACGAACGTCATAAATGTCGCTTGTCTAGGGGGGCAGATATATCTATTACATAGTAACACAAATATAAATGTTCAAACTATTGTTTTACGTATGGGTCATAATAATATGACAAACTAAAGTAATTTAATTTATGTTTATCCATTACTTGTTGCCCAATTTCCTTTGTTTTACACTTAGGTTCCCGTAAATGCATTTCTGCTAGCAAAAAGCATTTTTTAAATTAAATTAAATTATTTTTCTTCTCAATAAAAATAAAAAACTGAATGCAACTTTTATTCTAGTAATATGTTAATTTGTTAATGTTGAAAAAACCTACTCTCAATGCCGTAATAATGAAAGAACTACCGTATAAAATAAGTGAACTTCAACAGTCCCGACAATTTGTGCATTATGATTGGCAAACCTAGTATCTGAAGCCCGCTTTAGCGCAAATGGCCTGTTCAAAACGAAAGTAATTCATTTATCTTCCTTATTCGGCTATTTTGCTTCTTCACTACTTTCCAGCCGGCTATCGATAAATCACCCACCTTCCTACTTTACTCAGGATAATTTCTTTTACCTCCACTGCCTCCCCTCTTTGTCCTAAAAGCCATTTGTATCTTTTTATGTACATAATATGTATTTAATTTATGCGAAAGTTTTTTAAAACGTTTGTAGTCGTGATAAATAACAGTTTAGTTTTATGCTTTGTCCCGCTAGTTGTATATTATTTAGTGCCACTGTTAGCTATAGCTGTATTGGGAGTATAGTTTACAAAGATGTTAAGTAAACAAAACTTAAGAATCTTTCTGCCGTTCAGAACTAGGATAGGTCAATCGCCACGAAGCGTTCCCCGTCCGTCTCTTTCGAGCGTTAAAACTAAGAAACTTTAGTGGATAGTGGGACGTACACATACGTACCTACGTCTTTGGTCACTGTAACCACACGCATGGCTACAGGTTTCGCTAAAATGCGGTTATGGCGCTAAAATGCATTCTCCCTGCCTCCCTCACCTGAATTTTTGGACACAGCGTAGGTTTGTGGCTGTGATCCCAATCCGCATTTGGCAAGCGTAGTAGCCAGTACCCAATAAGTGACAATGACTTTATTATAACAATATTGGAAACCTTAGCTGCTGCTGTACTGCACTGCAAGCATTGCGACATTAAGTAGGCCACAAACAGCCATAAAGTAGGCTGATACTAAGTGTATTTTTAATCTGATTAAACGAAACCTAAACTAAATACTCGAGTTATTTTACGAGAAATTCCTTCAATTACTTAAGGCTAAACTTATTTTATAAATATTAAATGACAACCCACGCAGCATGTTTGTACAATTACTGAGATGTACTCGTATTTAGAATGTTTAATATACTAAGATATAACATTTTAAGAAAAGGATAAGCAAAACCACTTACTTTTTTTCCATAACCTCAAAGAAACGTTTCTCGAATGCTCCTTTTTGCGATCCGTAAATGAATAGCACTAACGAATCACATTCATCACCACAAATAACACATTTTAGAGAAACCACGCATGAATAGACCAAATTATGAACGAGTATTACCGAAGGTATTTGATTACCAACACCGCCGTTCTAAAACATAACACAACTGTTTGTCATAGTAACTCGCCAATCTTATCAAATTACCGTGAAAAGATAAGAAACATGTCTTTGAATTTTTAGAAGTTCGAATATGAACTTTATCTATTGAAGAAAAAGATCGAATAAACGGGATCCAACTACAGGCTGACATTGCGGTTTGTACAAAATATACATAGATCTACCTAGATAAAGAAATGCCGTTCTAGGGCGCAATCTAGATATTAAGTTGTCGATCGAATCCTACAGTTACAATGACCTTGACATGCTTTGATTTTGCAAAAAACAATCAATTTTTTAAATCAAAACATTATTTATTCATGTAGTCTTAAGAGAAGCATTTACTTAAGTAAATACGCAGGCGTAAAATAGAGCTTCTCTAAAGTCTCAAATTGTTTAGTAGTACCCACTCATCGAGTACATCCCGGGGACACCGGTGGCCGGTGCCCTAGTAGGAACAAAACTCTAATACCACCAAAAGAATATCTGCGCAGGTATGCATGCGCTTTTCATGGTTTCTAAGCCACGGCGTGTCAATACTGGCAGCTTCCACTTGAAACTGTCCTAACGAAAATAAACAAAAAATAGTATTTGGTTATTCCGGGAATAGAACACAGGTAGTGAGGAGTATACATACATATAGTGACGACTAGAAAACTGCTTTTTTTATACTAAGTAAGTCTGTTGGCAGACAGGCACGCAGCCCACCTGATGGTAAGCGGTCACTGCGCGGCCTATTCCATTGAGGGACGCTTCACCTGGAAGCATCCCTCAATGTGCGGCCAGACTGTAGACTCATCAGATTTTCGAGTGAACTGGCTCCCATATTAATATTGCTGGAACACAGCCAAAGCTGTTATGGCTGCGGATTTCACCTGTAGGGGTGGTTGCTGGCCAGTCGGACTCTGATAAAGCACCAACCAGACCCAAGACGGGAATCGAACCCACGACCTGCGTGTTTTTATACCCGAGCAACTTAGCCAGTGTTCCAGGCAGCCAGAATACTTTATAAAAAAAAAATCTATTGCATAATATAAACCAGTAGATCACAATATTGAACAAATAGGAATATACTTTGATCTGATAGGAAGGGGACGCCCATGATTATTTTGGACCGCTCATTTCACGCACCGTGGCTATCGGAATGTTTTAGGACCTATATCTCTTTGATAACCTTAACTTACAGATGGAATTGCTGAATATAAATGGGACCGGGGAATGTCCGGGCAGGTTTATCAAAGTAGTTTAGCCTGCCTTCGATTAGAACCCTACCGATCTCGTTACTAAACTTCTCCTGTTCTTATTGGTACATCGTTTTATGTACCCATAAGAAAATTGGAACGAAACAAAAAATTACAATTTATTGTTTCTGGAACGGACTTTTAAAAAATAATGGTCTGTTATACTCTCGTAAATTGGTCGTCACTGTCAAATTATTATGATCCATTATATTATCCTTGGGCGATTTTTCAGAGCGTCGTCGTCGTCTAGCTCCAAATAAAATTAAGCCTGCATTGAGAAAACAAGACAATTGAAATTGTTTTCACAAATACTACTATGTACACATACTACTATGTACATGTATGTATAAGTACTACTATGTACATTTTCATTTAATAAAACACTACCTACCTGTTAAAAATACATTCGTTTACAACTATTTGTTATTACTTCAAAAACCATTTATACTTGAATGGAATTCTCAGAATAATATATTTAAAAAATACGAAATCCATCCAACTTAGTAGGTATATTTCAAAAGGAAAAGAAACAAAAATTGTTTTCCAGATTTCATTAAAAAGTTTCCGAGAGATAAGCGAGATTTCAGCAATGATATCATAAAAATACTGGCCAGAAAACATAAAAAAACAACTTCAATAAAAAACCTTCAGTGTGGGCGGTGCGTAGGCCAGACATTCACGATATATGTATATCATGTGTTTGTGACGTGGAAATTCAGCGATATAAATACGTTATATTTATATTCAAGTTAGTAATTTGGACTCCTACATTTTGAATATATGTAGCCCTTAAATATAGCCCTTAAAACCTTAAAAGTTAAAACCTTAGTTCCAATAATAGCACAAAATTGAGTTAAAGATCTTTAGTAAGGCACAGGCTTCACTAGAATGATTTTATATCCTCTGATTTGTTGTAGATTGCGATATTCCCTATTACACGAACCTTAATGCTAAACTAATTATATTCGAGCTAATTTTAAGCTCTCTTTGAAGGGTATATTTCCATATCTGCTAGTGCTGTTAGTGATCAAGGGTATTCATCTAGGTTGTTTATCCCCGGTTGAGTTTTTGTTGCCTTTAAATCATGTATTATTTAATAATACAGATTACTGAACAAGTCTTTGAGAACGTGATTAAGATAAGGTGTTCAAAATAGAATAAACCTTATCGTAGTTCATCGACCTTTTGTTGTTTACAAAAGATAACATAACATAAATATTCTTTATTGCACACAAAAAATAAAATAAAAAAGAACAATAATGCACAATATAGGCGGTTTTAACCCACAAGTAAAGGACTACCGAAAGAATGGGTTAATCAATGCAATTTGAATATATATAAAAAGATCTTTTCTGACAATATGAAACTCTTCTTCTGACTTTTGTCCCTTTTATTTGCTATATCAGTTCGCATACAGGCACGAATACCCTACCAGTCTCATATAATCTATTCTATAGTTTAAAACTAAACCGTGGCCATCTTCGAACTGTTTTTTTCTCCTATTTAATTTTTCAGTGTGTATTTTGTGTATTCCAATAAAAAAAAATCTACGAACCGAACCGATAGTTTCTTTTTTTTTTCATTTATTTGGGCCGACAAAAAAAAATCACAATTGATTCTAGTATTTTACAGTTATTAATAACACAAAAAGATAATTGAGAAAGGGATATTTTTAAGTGTACATCAATGACGTATTGAACGTCATTGGTGTACATCAAAAAAATACTGAAATGTACATAAAAATAACTGATTGCACACCAAAGGTTAGGTTGGGTTAGCAATTCAGTATTTTTTGATGCACAATCAGTATTTTTTGATGAGCAGTTAAATACAACCCATTGAGAAACCAACGTCGTCATCTACGGATTCAAATGCTAAATGTAGGATGAGAGTGGTCATTTACATACAGGTGTTATGCTATAGAAAACATCATTTAGAAATTGTATTTGTTAGTCCAAAAATCAACCTAGAAATCTTAGAATAAAATTGACAGTCAAATTTATAAATTAAACTAATAAAAAGCATATCATTTTAATTGGTAACCAAATCATTCATCTAGTTGACAGTACGTATTTGAATATTCATTTAGAATTGAATCTAGGTCACAGATTACGCCGTAAATTAGGCATTTTCAGTATTGCACTGTATTCCTGTAATATCTATGTATTACAGGAATACAGTTTAATTAGTCCTTGGTAATTCTTCAAACCTAAGATTATGTATGATAATTATTACAAAAAAGGCATATAATTAAAGTTCATCCGTTGTATGGCACCTATAATACATGCTATACTTAGCTTGTGGCTAGAGGGCGCTGTGTGAATGATGCCCAAGGATTATTAGTTATTATTAAAACCAATAGACCTCTTTATGAACGCAAATATGACGGTTAAAACTCATTCCTATTATCGCTAGAACGATTTTTAAAAGGCTTTTAGGGAAAATGTGTTGATTAGACCAAAAGAAGTTTTTAAAAAGCAAACATGGCTATTAACTGATTCAAACATTAACTAAAAGAGAAAATTAACGTAATTGAGGTATTTTATGCGATCAGTCCCAATAAAAAAAAATGTTAATGTAAAATAACACAGGCGCTTATCAAATTGCATTTACTTGTATTTATATTGTAAGCGTTTCCATTTGTACACCCTTTAAATGTTTATTTTCATTAATTAAATATAGGCCGCAATAACATTTTAATCACCAATGAATGTTTTGTAAAAGAGGAAGGCAAACGAGCTATTTAATTGTAACAACTGATGGTAACCACAAACATTTACAGAAACACAATCTACTCATCATCCAAGCGTATTCCCGATTGCATCCAGTATGGAGCTCAGGGTCCGCTTCGACTATGATCCTAGATTTGACAAGCCTGGTTATTACAATGGAGCGATTGCCATCTGACCTCCGGAACCCTACAAGGGAAACCAGACCTACTTGGAACATAGTCGGGACCAACGGCTTAACGTGCCTTCCGAAGCACGGAATCATCACTCTTTGCAGACATTCAGGTGATTCAAGCCTGCAGAAACACAATCTACTAAAATCCTTATATTCGTAAGTTCACCTAAAGCTTGTAGTAGAGTCATTCTGTAATATTGACCATTGACGATTCATAAGTGCATCTCTGAAGCCTACATGAATCTTCACTAATATTATAAAGAGGACAGAATTGTTTGTTTGTTTGTTGAATTGAATAGGCTCCGAAACGACTGAACCGATTTGAATAATTCTTTCACTGTTGGAAAGCTACACTATCCCCTGGCGACATAGGGTACTTTTGATCCTGGAAATGTGGGGGGGAAGGGGGGAGGATATTTCAAAAAAGAAATTACGCGCGGGTGAAACCGCGGGCGGAAGGCTAGTAAAGAATAATTTGATGTTGATTATAATATATCCTGAGTGGGATTCAATAAGACTATCTTATAAAAAAAAGATCAAAAGTTTGTAAACTGTGGGACCATTAAAATATACTCCGAATGGTTCCAATTTTAGTATAATGTACTGCCTACCGAAGTACAATATGACTGCATAAATAGTCGGACCGCACTCACATAGTTTGTTTTACGAGTAACGGATATCCGAATTCACAGAATTTACAACATAGATATGTTGCCAAATTCCTGGAATCCTGAATATTTCTATTAAGTCAACCTAAAGTTTAATGATATCGTGATAATAAGGTCAAAGATAGAACACGCTTCTATGCAAATACTCGACTCTCGGAAATCCCCGGGTTATAAGTTATAACCTACCCTCTAACCTGTTATAACAGGTTACAGGAATTTCGTCTGTGTTTCGACGAACCCGACCATTGATTCCACTACTACGCCCATTGCAAGTTAATACGATCAATGAAACAATATGCACCAGTAGGTACCTATATGAAACATAATTATTTTGACCGCCTCGTGTAACAGTGGCTAATCCGCTTGATAAAACCGGAGGTCGTGGGTTCGATTCCCGACGTGGGTCTGGGTGGAGATAGGACTTTTCAGTGTCCGACTGTGGGAACCAGTATACTTCAAATTCAAGGCTCCTCATAAGTTACAAGACTAATTATGTTTATTCACGATCGCGGACAGTGTAGGTATCGCTTAACACAAAAGTCTCCACTACTTTACAAAGTTACTAATTGCACTTTATACGTTAGATAAATGTGAATTGTTTTTACACAGAGAAAAGTAATTTACGAGTACTAGTATATTCTTATATACCTACCCAGTACAGTCACGTACAAAAAGAGTATACACATTGAGTCATACCAAATACTTGATGGCGATGGTGACAGGGTACTTAATTGATCGAGTCTATATACGTACCTACGTTTTGTACGTTGATAGATATAATAATTTTAACTACATAATTTATGTTAGACCCTCTTCTGCCTGTAACACAGGAAAATCCTAGTTCAGGCCAATTATATTTCCCTGAGCTAATAGTATAATATAGATTTTAAGATCAAATATTGTGAATTAAGTTTTTAATAAAGATTTTATTTTTATTTTATTTATTTTATTATATACAATACATGTATTTGTTAGTATACCATGCTGCTGAGAACATAAATACCAGATGTGCAAAAATCTTTGTCACAATGGTTGGGCATCTCTTCTTTTGTTTTATTTTAGACTAGCATTCCGCCCGCGGTCTTACCCGCGCGTATTTTCTTTCTTCAAATAGTAAGTACCCTATGTTCACCGGGAATAGTGTAGCTTTCCACCAGTGAAAGAATTATTAAAATCGGTTCAGTTGTTTCAGAGCCTATTCAATACAAACAAACAATCAAATCTTTCCTCTTTATATTATTAATAAAGAAAAAGATATTTAAAATTTAAATCTTTTTTTTTCGAAATGAAATATCGTCTCCATTTTATTTGGACGATCTGATAATAAACTTAAGTTAAGAACAACCCGCAACAAATCAATACTGGAGCCAAAGCTGGGACGACCAAAATTTAAGACGCAATAACGTGAGACAAAACAATCTAGATCACCCAACTTTTGGTACTTATCCAAAGTCTTAAAACAAGTGGAATGGTCTGGACAATGGCTTTTTTTATAAAAGAGATCACGTTAGATATAACTCCTCTGTTATTTTGGGTCAACATCTTGGTATATGTAGGAGTTTTATTCTTAGTCAAGAACTAGCGTTTTATCCTGGATTTCACCATTCCAATTTGCCTTGGTGCTTATACGAAAGATAAGTCAAAAATTAAAGGTGACATTTGAAATACCTTTTTTACAGGCATTACACACATTATACTATAAATAAACACATTCCTTAATGAAGGCAAGTATTTAGGAATCACTTTTCCTTTTAAAAAACCGTTTTATTATCCTATTTACATTTCAAATATAAATAAGTTAATTATAAGGATTATCACGTACAACAATAAAAACTTTGACGAATCATATTGAATTAGCAGCTATTTTCTTCTCTGAAAAAATAATCTGTGCAGAAAAAAAGAAAAGTCTACTTAGATCTTCTATTTTAAAGTCAATCAATTCTCACTGATATTCAAAAAGAAAATAAATATTTTAGCAGATATTCAAAAGAATAAAATAAATTATATTTTGATTGTAATTTGTACAAGATTTTCTAAAGGATAGGCCTTAGATTTTCTGAAAGTCGGCTTCGTTTTTTTTTAAACTATTGTCGAAAATTATTTTCGTACACGTTACCTCACTTTTCATCTTATCGATGTCAAACAATTGTGGACACTAAGTTGTAAAGATAATTTTCGTTTACAGCATTAAATCAACAAACGCGCCATCAAAAATATAGATTACATCGACAGGAATTTGTCCCGATATTTGTGCCGAGCTGAAAACTGATGTACATCGACATTTATCACTGCTGAGTTGAGCAAAAGATACGACACAACACACAAGAGAAAAAGATGGCCAAATTAATGATTGGGCAAATGTCATTTTCCTTATAATATGCGTTAGCAAAAGCCACTAAAAGATGTCGTTTCGAGTCTTAAAATAGACACACTCATAAGGGCGTATGTCATCACATGTCTGTAATGAAATATCTTTGCATGGCACTAAATTCGAAAGTTATGAAGTTTACAAACATAAATACGAGGCCTGAGTAGTATCACAAGTACACCTTTGATGATAAACAGTTTCTACTATGCCATACAAACGTGTTCAATATCTAGGATACATACAACCTCGCGAGGACCTTTTCATACCCTTTTATGCAACCCCATAGTGACTCCCACCTGAATAGCTAGTTCATTCCAGAATTTTGTACTCGTCGTGGCTAGAATCTCTCTCTCAAACGGACACTCCACGAACATATTTTGTAGTAGCGAAGTTTTAAACGTTTTTTTTTTATTCGACAGGATAAAATTGTCTCACAGGTACAGAGATCTTTCTAGAAAGATCCCGCAAAAACCTAACAAAAGCCTTGCTGACCCATAACCAAAATGGGCTTTTTACTTGATCATGTAATCTTGACAATGTAATCCACTCTCAGAGCGAGAGAAATGTTTAAATATTAAATTCACTTTTTAAACAATATCTTTTTGACACTTTTATAGAATCTATTGCACTGCATTATCAAAAAAAACTTATCACTTTTGTTACTTATACAGCCAGCCAGTACTTGACGTTATGTAGTTATTGTTTTGTTACATTTTAATTTGTTTATTACGACTATTACGTAAGTAAAACACTGACCTATTTCCTTGTCCCTAAAATAATACACACGTAAATTAATCCTAATCGCCGTAATCCCTCTGATTATTACCCGCCCAGAGAAAGAAAAACACAAAAGCGCCTTAGCTACCTCGAACATTTTGCCTAAATGATTACAGCGATTTCGTATATAAAGTATACAGGGTATACCCTGTTCGCGAAACGTTATCATTAATATTTATGCCGCAAATTTATGATAATGGTTACCTGGATCAATACGTTTTATTTTTAACGCGCAGACTTGGCTCCGACGACTAACTGTCGTTTCGGACACATTTTATTCGGACACAGTGTCCGAATTGACACTTTTTAATTTTAACATTTTTTCACTGTCGATTCGGACACCGCGATATAAATAGCTGTTTTGTACAGTCAGATAAAAAATCTTCCTAAGATTTCTTTACGTTATAAAAATAAAGTCTCAACGAAGCCTTCTACACGAAGCTATCGGTAGTGTTTCTAAAGATGACTGGGTCAAATGTGTGATGCATGCAGAGGAATTACAGGATCAGGATTTAGCCAAGGCAATTTTAAAAGATCAGAGAATACAGCCTCTGGTAATAAATTTACTCGAAGATGACAGCGCTCCTCACCCGTGGTACAACTGCGATGTCCAACTAGTTGTACCACGGGGAAGTAAAGTTACCCATGGTTCAACTGGTTGTTCTATGGGGAAAAATCTTTACCAATAGTTCAACTCGAGTGAGTTGTTCTTTCCTTGGTCCAAATAGTTGTACCTACTACTGGGAATCGCTCCCGACCCGTGGTCCAACTGCTGAAATAAAGTGACCCATGGTTCAACTGGTTGTTCTATGATTGTTGTGGTTGTCCCCCTTTTAATCCTTGATTCAGAATACTCAGCAAAGGGTACCAGGACAACATGACCTTAGTGGAGTTATAAAATGCGCTCCCGACCCGTGGTCCAACTGCGATGTTCAACTGGTTGTACTACGGGGAAGTAAAGTTACCCATGGTTAAACTGTTTGTTCTATGATTGTTGTGGTTGTCCCCCTTTAATCCTTGATTTAGAATTCTCCGCAAAGGGTACCAGGGCAACATGACCTTAGTGGAGTTATTTAAAAAGTTTACGTTATCCAAAAAGTTATGTTTGATGAAAGAAGATTGCATTTGTCCGCCATTCCTTAATAGATTTTCAGACACGCATTAGTTCAAAAAAATCCACTTTGCTGAGAATTCTGAATCAAGGGTGAGTTGTTTTTTCCTTGGTCCAACTCCCTGTAATACATATCATGTATATCAGGGAGATGGATCATGGGGACGCACAACAATCATAGAACAACCAGTTGAACCATGGGTAACTTTACTTCCCCGTGGTACAACCAATTGAACATCGCAGTTGTATCACGGGTCGGGAGCGGGTCCCCGTGGTCCAACCAGTTGGACATAATTCATCCGTTTTACCACGGGTCATAATCATAAATATCAATAGAAAGGGGTGAACCATGGGTAACTTTACTTCCCCGTGGTACAACCAGTTGGACATCGCAGTTGTACCACGGGTCAGGAGCGCTGTCATCTTCGTGTAAATTTATTACCAGAGACTGTATTCTCTTATCTTTTAAAATTGCCTTTGCTAGATCCTGATCCTGTAATTCCTCTGCATGCCTCACACATTTGACCCAGTCATCTTTAGAAACATTACCGATAGCTTCTTGTAGAAGGCTTCGTTGAGACTTTATTTTTATAATGAAAAGAAATCGTAGGAAGATTTTTTTATCTGACTGTACAAAACAGCTATTTATATCGCGGTGTCCGAATCGACAGTAAAAAAATATTAAAATTAAAAAGTGTCAATTCGGACACTGTGTCCGAATAAAATGTGTCCGAAACGACAGTTAGTCGCTCCGACGATGGGCTCCACCGCACTCATCAATCACACGTTATCAATATTAACCAATTACAGCCTCCGGCGTCATCGCGATTCGTTAAAACCCTTTCAGGCCTTACCCCTATCTATCTATACTACGCCTTGATTGCTCACCGGATCGATTCAGCTTTACCCTACGTTTATCTGATTTGTGAGATTGTTCTATTGCGAAATGAAACTCGTTTTCCATTTATCTCCAAGTCGACCAACCGAGGGTGAATTTTTAATGTTTCTGGTACGCCCGAGTTTGTCAACATTGAATACCTAGTCATCGATTGGGGAACATTAAGCTTTCGAACAAGTAGATAAGAGAGCGAAACGTACAGTTATATATAGGTAGGCCAAGACAGTACCAGATAGGTCGTTAGTGATGTAAATATTGACAGCTGTTTCGTGTTTGTACTTTGTATGCAGTGGGAGGAGTACTTACCAGTCATGCGGAGGCTGCGGTCTTCTGCGCGCTTGCACGCAACAAGGCGGCTCCTGAGGCTCGCAGGGTAGCTGGAGCGCTGGCGGCGGCGGCGGCGGCGGGGTGCAGGCGAGCCGGCGAGCGGCCGCGGCGCCCACGTACTCCACATAGCGCGTCGGCGGGGGCGAGCCCGCGATGTCCTCGCGGCACGCGGGCCCGCAGCACTTCCGAGGAGCCGGCGGCGGCGGGCGGCAGGCCAGGCCGCAGTACACCGGCGGCGGCGGGCGCAGCGGCGCCGGCGGCCGCGGCACATACCGCTCCACGGGCACGTGCGCCGCCGGCGGCACGTAGCGCGGCCGCCGCGCGCGCTCCGCCTCCGCGCACCGGCGCACCCGCCGCGGCGACGCCGAGAAGCGGTCCGGCAGCGGCGCGGGCGGCGGCGGGCTGAGCCGCTCCGGCGGCGCTACGCTGAACGCGCCCGCCGCCGGGAAGCGCTCGCAGGGGGAGCGCGCGTACTCCTCGCCCATGGCGCGCGGTCAGCAGGGCCCGCCGCCGCCCGCGCGCCCTCCCATCCACACCGACACTCTGTCTCACATGCCGCGCGACCACTAGCACTATCACAAACCCGGCGCTCCGCTAGGTCGCGAGGGCTGCAGCGCGGTCCCGATGTCCGCATTCACTTCACGAGCGCCATGACGCGATCGATAGCGGCGCGGTGCGGGCTCAGGGAGCGCCCGCGGAGCTTCGCCCGCGTCGCATCGCCCGTCCCCGTCGGTCTATGAGGTTTCGTTTCGGGCTCAGAAGCTGGGGCGAGGCGAAAGTGCGTCCTCGGCCAAGATGGCTGCTGTCGTCATGTCCGCGTGCGGCGCGCCTGCGCGTGTAACACTGTGCGCTGTTTGTTTTCACCAGGTCCGAGCAGCGCGGAGGGCCGAGGCTCCGAGCCCGGAGAAGGCTGGCAGCAGCGCTCGGGCGGGGCGGCCGGGCTGGCAGGGCTGGCGCAGCGCGTGGGGCGCGGGTCGCTCGAGAGGCGCGCGGTCCGCCGTCGGGCAGGAGTGGTGCGGAGTGCGGCCCGCGGCGACGTCAGGCCGGTGCGCGTATCGAGCGCCGCGCGCAGCCCGTCCGCGCCGCCCGCCCGCGCTCACTTCACACCGGACCGATAAAAACACTCGATTGCGAAACGGCTGTCGCAAAGCCTACTTTTATTTTCACTCTCCTGTGAGCACAACACCTTAATTTGATCCAGTTAAACGAATATATACAATTCGATACGACTTTTGCAGTCACGTAGACAATAACATTTCAGAACTATCTTCTCGATATTGCGCGTGGATCAACTTTTATTTTATGCTTAACATTTTTGCGTTTTAGGCTGGTTCTTGGGCTCTCGGGCGGAATATCATTGGCATGGCCTGAATATCATTGAAGTAGGTAATTATTAGGTCGCCCTATTGCGTTGACCTTCCGAAGGAAACGGTATTTTCAAGGTGAAGCTTGTGCTTTGGGCGGTTATAAGTATATTATTATTGTACAATTGAAATACTTTAACATGGTGTGGTTGTGTGTGTTTTATACCACAATTTTATGCCCTGAAAGAATTACAATTACAGTTTGGGTTGGCAATCTATCTTCTAAATTTAATTCAAGTCCGTATTTCTCACAAAATCGAGTCTCTAAGATACCTACCTAGCACTGTATTTTGTTTTATTCTGACAGATCTAAAAATCCAAACCCAGCTTTTATTTCGTAGCGGCTTGTAGCGGAGTGCTGGGGGAGCATTTTGCTTACAAAACAAAAGAACCCAATTTCAGCGATGGAACATAGCATACATCGTGCGTGCCTTTCTAACTTCATCTACTTTGCCTTTACCATAGAATAAAAGCAGACACGTTACTTCACTGTTGGATGGAGAAAAAAAAAGGTCAATCTAACCTCATTTCGATGGTAGAAGCCTTTGCTCTGAAGAGGGATATTAATAGACTAAGCTCTTATAGTCAAATAACCACCACCTGATGCAGTGGCTAGTAGGTGCACGGTCTTGGGTTCAAATCCCGATTTTTGCTAGGTTTTTCTGATCTAGACACACACAGTAACAAGTTCGGAAATACAATGAGAGTGATGGAGAAGAAAGAAAGAAAACAATTTTTGTTACTAAACTTACCTATACTTTGAGAAGTGTACGGAAATCTGAATCGAAGTAATAATTTTTTTACCAATTGTTTAATAAAACCTTTTAATTACATTATGTGCTAATTCATTACGCAAAGATTGTACAAAAAGTGGATACATTTGATATTTTTATTGTTTAAATCTCAAAGGATTACTTCTCCAAACCTTTTTTTTTCTCTGGGCCTTGCTTTAAAAGATTTATGTCTCTCTTTGCATAGATAATATAAATTAATTAAAGCACTTGGATACAAATTATTTTAAAGCTAAAATAAAAACTCGGGTAGGTACATTTTCAAGCTGAAATGTTAAAATTAAAATAAACCAACTGTTGAATGATATATAGCAAGCTTAAGGCGACTTTACAATTTTGTATTCAAAATGGTTGTAAATAACATAGATTAAGAATAAAAAAAATTCCATAACGCATTTTTCTTTCTATAATTTAGCTTTCGGTTAGTTTTTGGTATTTGCATAAAATTTACGTTAAAACGTTTCATTAACACACAAAGAGTTTTAAAATCGATTCACAAAAGCGCAATGTAGCTCTTAACAGGGAAACTAAACCAATAAAATCATGGCTACACACACAGTCAATGTAGGCTTGAGGTATTCTATTAGACTCCGACCTAAACCGGCCTTTGAATTTCACTACTTTACAACAAAATTAAGTGTACACTGTCTGGCACATTTATTTATATAATGTAAATATACTACCCACTTAATAACGCAGTAATACACCCCAAAGTGGGTAGCGCAGTTAGTTTATTGTGACTCGGAGTAGCAAGCACTTAGTGTACAAATTATAAGCGACTATGAGCTAGGCAAGCCTAGGGCGCTGTCGAGACCTGAAGCCAGTTACACGCGTTCATGCAAGATGCCCCGTGCCCTGAATAATATATACTAATTTGTAGGTACGCGCATCGCTACATTGTAGCGATTGTAGCGATGCGCGTAGGTACCCTAAGTATATATTTAGATACATATAAAGTTTATTATGTGCCTATTTATTATCACTTTGCAGAGCAAAGGCCTCCATTGGTGATTAATTGGTCACAAGAGGAATTTAGCTTCATGGTTCCTCAAAAGAATGAGTTGTGCCGAGTCGTTTGTCCTTTTTTCAAAGATGATTTTGACTGAAGCGTAAACAGGGCTATTTTTTTTTAATAAATAGGTATCCCGTTGTAATGTAAATATTACGGAGATCGGAGTTCAGACGACAGCTGTTCCGATGTAAACTGTACTTCTAGAATCTAAGATAACATTTCAGCGTTGTATAAAAAGTAAGCAAATATGTCCTAACTAAGACTAGTGCAGACTGTGTCAGTTACCTGGAAGCTGTCGTCTGACGCGGCCATGCGAGGCAGCGTTGCCAGAAGGTTACTTTTGTAACCTTTTAGGTGATTTTTGACTTCTTTAGGTTACTTTTAGGTTACACGACACAAAAGGTTACATTTAGGTGATTTTTTGGTATTTGCGTGAGGAAAGCATTTTTCAAATAACAACATACCGTCCGTCTCGCTCGCCTGGACAACGTGTGGGACTTTTTTTTTTGCTCTCCTGAAAAATGACGTGAGGCTTTTTTTTTGATCACCTAAAAATGTAAATGGTTAATTTTCCTACGAAAATGTACTTTTGTGTACATCTCAGGTGACTTTTGACAAGACCTCGCTGGCAACACTGATGCGAGATGCCCCGCGCTGAATAATAGATGCTGCCTCTGCGAGCGCCGGCAGTGCCGCGCACCCAGTAATGAATAAAGAGAAATCTTTGCCTCACCCACCTCTGTTTGTACTATTTGCGTATGACACTGTCTTGTGATAGTTCACATTTTCGTTATACGTGCTAAATTGTATTCCTCCTGTCTTGAAAATGGTAGAATTGTTGATGTTAGATATTTTACATTGGTGTAACTTTTTGAATTGTTGCAATCTAGGTCCTAAAGTGCGAAAACTAGCTTAGGCAGAATATGAAAAGGGAACCCTGTCGTGCTTTATTATTTCAGGACAGGAGCCCCACAAAACCCTCAGCCACCAACGATGGCTCGAGTATGCATTCCCCGTCGAAAAAAAGTTGCCAAAATATGTTACATTCGACCGTGACCTGCGTTGGTCGCATATTTTTGTTTGATTTGTTTCACGTTGAACTAAAATCAAAAATTCCAAACTTATGTTAAGTAAGTCCCAAATTAAGTCCCTTTAGACGCCTAGTCGGCGCCATTGATCCATTTTCATATTCATGATGGCGGTTTGACGTCTTATGTCAAAATATTCAGGGTATAATAATACGTTAGAATCATGCTCAATGTAGATAGATAGCATAATATAACGTATTTGATCAGAAATCGATCAACATGCTTGTTACAAATCAGTAAATTGGCTCTAAATTAAAACAAAAAAAATCAGTTCAATGATTTGTCTTTATTTTGAACATTGATAGATTGAGCTCCGTTCTCTGCCCGAATACGAGCAGCATATTCGACGTACATTGGCATGTGTGACGAAGACTAAGCGTGCTAAATCGCACTCCAGAGATTGATGTGAATAGCTCGGATACTTTACAGTCAAAAACGATAGGGTTAAAATGTTAACCTGTATCGTATACAAGAAGCGGAAATTTAGTTGGAAAATAAGGACCTGTTTGGTTGTGCATTTCCATGCAGTCTCCGATGCGTGACGAAGAAAACCGATTAAAATGCGTATATTAATTTATTTTCGCTTTCCTGTGTTAAAGGGTCTTGAGAACTCAGAGAAACAAGGAAGTCTTCTATCGCCTACCCTTTTTCCTTGCCTTTTTAAATTACTAATTTACTCATTACGAAAATAAAAAGTTCTAGATTAAGTGAACTCAAAATTTGAACTCAAGAAAGTTTGACTGTTTCGTTTTTTAATAATTGATTTTTGTGATACTTTATTATTCGGTGTTAAGCGTTCCATTTATGACGTCACTTTCTTTTTCAATGTTTCAAAATGGTTAATTAAACGTAAGACAGTACGTGACGTGACGCCAGACTGTCCGTTTGCGAACAGTTTCATTATCTTCCGTTCTTCGCATACCCAGGTCTATTTGTAGGTCTACCATTAAGTTAAATTTTAGACAGGACATTCCGATTGTTTATACACACTCTAGTTTCTTAGTAGTTCTTTGCAAGTTTAAGAAAATGTTTTGAGAAGGTAAAAATCGTGCCGCAAGGATAACGTTTTCATACGTTACGCTAGCTGCACTTTTGGGGCACATTTACAGCATATAGAGCACAAATGATTCTATATATTTTCATCTCGGTACGAGCCAGCATGCCGCCTGGGTAACGCTCATCATTACTACCGGACACCTGCAACTAGGGTCTGAAAAGAGTGATATGCCTTTGTGACAAGAATATTATATTATTATGGAAAGAGAAAGGGAAAATGACTATAGGATTGGGAAGAAAGGATTCTCCTTTCTCCTAATTATTGTTTCTTTGAAATCAATCGTCATAAAATGTATCCACTTCTGTCGCGTTTCGAATGCATTATTCTGCCATTTGTTTCCAGAGATAAGAGTATAGGAAAAAAGTCCATGAGACACTTCAAAGTATATTAAAAGGCAAGCTTGAATTTTTCTTAACCTTAGTTAGCGTATTTAAATATTAATAATGTGTTTTGTATTTAAGTTAAACGGTTTGTCAATATATCCGCATAATTCAGACCTTATACCTGCGTAACATCTCGGACAAAATGTGGGTACGCTTTAAAGCGAGACAGTCTCAATGACCCGTGAATCATGGCGTCCATAGCTCGAGGGTAGAGAGGGTGTAGCGTGATCGCCTCGCGTTAGCCGAGCCCATTGATTCCCTATCAATAATGCATTACCGTACATTACGTTTAACAAAACTTGGAGTCCCTTCAGTGCGCTCTGGATGTTAACTTTCTTAAATTTAACTATTCAAACTAGAGCTATTCTACAAAATTAGTACTAGGTAGGTATTTGAAATTATTCTAGCTATACTAATTTAATTATTGTAAAATAGAAATTAGAGACTCGTTAGTTAACTTTGTACCTTTACTCTTTACAACACTTTTTACTGTTAGGACAAGGTTTGTATTTCTCATTTTTCCATTATCTGTAGGCAGTTGAGATTTTATTTTTTAAATAAACCAATGTGTGGGTTAAGTCTGCCTAATAAAATTAGCACAAAATATCTGAAGTAATAATAATAACTTAAGTGAAAATGTGGCCCTGACTCTTAATATAGAGAAATTTTCAGAAGCAATTCCTTCCCCTTAATTAATGCATGCATCAAATCGTAACCTGCATACAAAACTATTTGTGTAAAGGTCACACAAATAACTAAGAACATTATATAAGTACGAGTATTATTTTACTTACGAAGCAAAGCTAGGGTTTTCATCAGCAGACGGCCCTCGATCATAAAGTCGTTTCTATAAAAACGAGGCGGTTGACAACCGTTGAGCTCCTTCGTGCGTTAACAATCGTGATTGGTTTATGCTTTCTGTGTACCGTTTCGTTCGCTGATAGTGATGTTTACTTGATGATAAATTAAAACGATAATTGAATTGAACCGAGAAATCTGAAATTGATTCTTGTATTCCTAAAAATAAATATTCAAAATGTACAGTATGACTATATTTATTGTTTATTTTAAACTAGCTTTCCGCCCGCGGTATCACCCGCGCGTAATCTCTTTTTTCAAATATCCCCCCTTTCCCCCCACATTTCCAGGATCAAAAGTACCCTATGTTCACCGGGGGTAGTGTAGCTTTCCAACAGTGAAATAATTCAAAATTTATTTTCCCGCGGGAATGAGACGTTTCCCGTAGGAATTTTATAACCTATGTCCTATTCCGGGTTATAAACTATACGTGTGCCAAATTTAATCTAAATCCGTTTAGCCGTTTAGGCGTGATTGAGGAACAAACATCCAAACATGCAGACTTTCGCATTTATAATATTAGTAGGATGTACGAGTATAAACAAGTAGTAAATTCGAAGTGAAAATGTTTTATTTATGAACAAAATACGCAGCATATTCCTGGGGGAAGTAGTTTAACGTATATCCATCCACAAACTCTCAAGTTATCCATAATATTACCTAGTAGAGAGGCAATAATCCACTCACAAATAGACGACGTTAATAAAACCCGTTGAAGAAAGGGCTTCAAGAAAAACAAACATACCTTTAAGTATACCAAATCGGACCTAATATCAATTTTCTTGTTCTAATATTGTAACCCGTACCGTTATCTCAGACTCAATAGAAACTCGATTGCCAGGTGACCTTTTATAGCGCGTGGGAAGTAGAGCGACGAAAGAAACGAAATTATATACTAGAGCAAACCCCTTTCCTTAAGGAATGGTTTTATAAATATGTCATAAGATTAGATATTATGTTATTTAATATAAAGGTAAACGAACAAACGGATCACCTGAAGCCCCTGAAGGCATGGACGGCTGACTCATTGACATTTGCGCTGACATAGTAAGCAATACGATATTTTCCCTAAGGTGCCTAGGTTGCAAATAAGAGAAATACTGCTCAAGGTAATTCATTTCAAATGCCAAATGAAAATGCCTTTACTAAACCATATTAAATCTCATTTGAACTGCCTCCGTGGTACAGTGGTTAGAGCGTTGGGCTCTAATACCCGGAGGTCGTGGGTTCGAATCCCGCGGGGAGCATCTGCACTTTGTGTGAATGTTTCCAGTTTGGTTAGGACATAGCAGGCTTGAATCACCTGAATGTCTGAAAAGAATGATGATTCCGTGCTTTGGAAGGCACGTTAAGCCGTTGGTCCTACGCCTGATCTCTCTTCGGTCGTGTCAGACTGCTGTGACTGTCCCACCGTGTTATGGGAGTGAGGGAATAGGGAGTGCACCTGTGCTTGCGCACTCACTTGTGCACTATAATATATTCTGCGTAGCTGGCTGATCTTAAAGATTGGCCGCCGTAGCCGAAAATTCGGCTAGGAGGACATTATTATATCTCATTTCTTTCCATTCTATTATGTAGTGGAAAAGCAATCTTACATCCTTTTAAAGAACTGTGAAGAACTGTCAAAGATAAATTTAAAAATTCTGCACTGTTTAGATTATTCTGCAATAGATGGTGTTGGACTGCATTATACGAGTAGGTCACAGTCATAGGTCACAATCTGGTTGTCCGAGTATCGTCATGCATTACCAGTTTTCTTTATCATTCAGATAATCGCTATCATACACGGACAGCGATACGATACAAGCTGCTACGCACCTGATGGCATGCCCAACACTGTGAACCTAAAACCGGCCACACATCAGACTTTAAAATGAGTTAGTAGTTATTGTGATCTTGTAACTACAGTACATCGTATGCAGATATAAAAAAAATTAAAAATTATCCATCAAGATCAAGAATTCAGTATGGGGGCACTCCCCATACTGATTCTTCACCGATAATCTTCAAGCATTACTTTGTTAACGCTCCCGGGCTATAAATGTTGCTGGCTTATTAATGTTTCCCAGAATTGTCGACGACTCTTGATTACTTTCTGAGCCCGATCTGTGGAACTTCGTGGAAGCCGGTAAAACGGCACTGGCCAAGTAATATAAATAATTTTATTACTTAATATCTCAGAATATTTATCTAATCTAGATTCAATCAAGTTCGAAATTAAGACAAGTACTACGATTAATACTGAATTAAAAAATAAAACAAAAAAAAAATGTTTTTTTGATTTTTCAAAGTAGCTTCAAAAATTTTAAGGACAATTGCTTATTCAGCTTTACATCACTAACAAGAAATAAAGAATTCTGTAAGTGATTTTTAAATAGCGTGTAAATAATTTATTAAACCATTATTTTAAACTCTAATGTTGTATCGTACCGTACTTATATTTCAATTATAAAACATCACCTACTAGTCCCGTTAGAAAAAAACCTTTTTAGCGCCTTAATTAACGTGCGGATCTAATAACATCTTTTAGCAATTACGACCGGTGAATAAGAACCCTACTTAAATCCCTCAGATAAGCCTATAATCTCGATATATTGATTTCCCCACAGCCCTGCACTGGCTAGCTTGTATGTATGTAGGCCACTTAGCCTCATTTATAGAGTTAATCTGGGCGAACGCCTGCAAAATTAGTCCAAAGCAAATTATGTCAGGTCAAAACAAGCAGCGCGAAATCACAAAATTTCTGTCGTTTACCGGTAACAAGTTTAACGTGATTCAGATTCAAGTGTAGATACAGAATAATGTTAATCTTATTATTTTAAAAAAATAACATCCAGACGCAGAACAAGCACAAATGTTGTGACAAACGTTTATTCGAGGTGGGAATTGAACAAGCGACATGGTGCATATGGCAGAGGACACCAAATGTGCCTTTGGGTCAGTTTAAACATCTTCATATTCAGCTTTAGTTGATAAACAAACCGCATAGAATCGATCACTAAGACTATACTAACGACCCTTACGAATGAGGGGCTTAAATAGGAAGTGCTCAATATACGTTTATTTCGAGTACCTATGTCTTGAACAATGGCACACTTTAGAAGTAAAGAACGGAAAACTCACAGTATAAATCTATACCTATAATTTAAGCATACACAGGGTGAACGACTGGTTTTGTCAGTTTATCGATCTGCACTATTTTCAAAACTTTTTAAAAATCGAGATTGGTGTTATATTTATACAGACATTTTTTGGCTTTTACTTAGATTTTTTGGAAATAGGTATTTCGAATAACCTTGTGAGCGGCGTACGGTACGTGTCTACCGACTGATATAACATACAATAATACATGCCAGCAATCTCGATCACTAGGTTCTGGTCTTTCTGTCATTCCGGTTCAGATGCTATTAGGATTTTGGCATGGAGGGAAAAATGACGTCAACTGCGCTTGTCCGTAACGTAACGTTAGCAACCAGAGAGAATATTCTTGTTCTGTGTTAGCAACGCAAAATAATATCTATGTATGTGTAAGTCATCAGACGGTTGACGTAATTTTTCAATTCCAAAAGGTATTATCCTAATAGCATTTGAATCTGATAGTATAGCAAATTCTAGAGTTCTAGACCCACTATGACTATTGTGGCATGAAAATTTAGTTCTGCGTGGGCAGTATCTAATGACAGAAGTAAGAATAAGCCCTAATTCTCTAATGCAGAACCCACACACCCACGGCCTTTAAGATTGACTGATGGTCAAATAACTATTACATGGAGAGTCCAAACGTCTTATCAATATAGAATTTATAAAGACCCCGCCAATGCCATTTAAGATAGTCATCGACCCCTACCTAATACATAAATCGAAAACGGTCTTAACTGTTTTCTTTAGGTTTAACGTTTACTTGATATTCGCATGAATATTCATGAAAAGCTAATGAATTTACGTGGCGCATAGTAGTCAAATTAAAGAAGCTTTCATTATTATACCGACTAATACTATCTTGGGCTTTGTACTTACCAAGAATTTTAATACAAGTGTTTTATGAATTTGAATATATAAAGTAAGGTATTAGCCTGTTTTCTCACTGCAAGCCACAAGCCCACCATCATTGTAATCTTCTTCGAATTAAAGTCACAATGGTGGCACTGTCATAATCACCATTTTTACTTAACCCATATCTAAATGTTTTCTGATAAAATACACAGAACAAACAGGCCTTTTGATTTTATTCATTAATTGATCTTAGAGGTTTAAGGGCCGGTATTTCAATGTAACCTTATCTTATTGCTTAAGTTAAGTATTACATTTAAGATAAGTATTACTTTTGACAGGTAAAAGTGTATTACTTTAGGTGCCGCTTAACTTTAATCTTAAAATGAAATACACTTATGTCATACTTATTATCAATCCCGGATTATTTCAAGATAAGTATATATTGAAATACCGGCCCTAAGTCTCACACAACACCAAAGCAGACCTTTAGGAGGCCAAGCAACATGTTATTTTTAACTTATTATTTCGACGAAGTAAGTGACCCTGTTTTATTTTTTCCGATGCAGAAGCCACGCAAAAGACATCGAACAATTTTATCAAGAACATCGCAATTCCATCGAAGTATAGTTTCACAGAAAGAATCTTGAGACAAAAGTAATAACAGTAAAGAACACCTACAGAAATGAACTAGGCACCGCTGCGAAGTTTTTATAAAACTTGTCTTATTTGCATCTGTGTCAAACGCAACCTGGAGCCGGCTGTTGTCCCATTTTAGCCGTAATCCGGATCTAGGGCACATCAAAGCGAGCTAGATATGTCCTACAAGATAAAAAGAAGTTACAGATAATCTGAGCGACTTGCGCAGTATGTGCCTTCTAATGTTTCAGTAAAAACGTAATCTAAGTACCGATCTATGTTCTGTAGGTCTAGGTTTTTTGTAAAGCTAGAATAGGGACGATATATTACTTCGCGATGGTCCTTTTGTCGTCTTAGAAGACCTCTGAAATGTTTAGTGACTTATAAAATTACACTCATCTACTGCTGATAAAAATATTTTTAGAACGCAAAGTAAGGTGTCTGTTATTTTGTGTTCGTAATCAAAATTATGAAACGCAAATTTTTACCTTAACTCCATTTATTTTACTAATGGATTACTTATGAATTTTAGCTTTCATTTTTAGTTGATATTTCCAAAATAATTATATTGACAATCTAATTATAATTGGAATGATGTTAAAACAACCTATGTCTAATTTCATATGTTAGAAGGGATTCTTACACTAAATATTCTGTAATGAGGATTACGTCTTTAAATATCGTCATAAATGTCGCCGATGTGCGATGCGATTACAAGTAAATTGAAAGCCAGAAAGCAAAGACGTTGCACACCACTAATCCGCCCTAAAGACTCAATAGAATCCGCATAACGATCTCTCTTTTATTGGATAAGACTATCTCACTCGGCAATAGTACAGTCCTTTACCTACCCAATTAGGTGTAATAGGGCGCAGCCTTTGTAACGAATGCAGACACCTGTCACCTAATCTCGTTACATGCCCTCTTTATCGGCGGCGCGACTAAGAAGTCCGACCCGCTGACTTGCGTAACATCGCAACGAGTGAAGACTTTTTCTGAGAATGCATTTTAGCATCATAAAAAGCTGACTAGCGAGAGCTGAGCGTGTGTAGGACTCGGAATTAAAGCGCTTACAACTAAACCCACCTAATTTCCCCTTCACAACCGAGAGGGAAGGGAATAGGGTGGTCGCCTTTTTGACCAGCCCACCGAGTGAAGCATGCCTTAAAAGTGATGCCTCTTTCGTTGAATGCTCCCATAGATGACGGTAACCGCTTACCATCATGCAAAAGTTCGTAGGCTTGAATTTTAAGTTCGTGGTACGAAAATAAATACCTATAAACAGAGAACACAGACTATTACAGCATTCGTATGTTTTTCAACCATATCGGTTTTCAATTCCTGCATGTTATGTTCCTTTCATCATAGAGTTTCGAATTTCTGTAAATGAATAAAAGCGTATTTTACGATTTGATAAGACCAATAAGTATCATTAGGCGTCACAATTCAGAGAAAGCTTTTACTGTAATATTAATCTTTAAAGTGTAATTTATAACGTCTATCTTACCATTAAGCTAATTGCCTACCTTAGACAAATCATATTTCATCCTAATCTGTACCTAAGATTCAAATGGTCTCGATTATTAATTAGGTCTTGTATCTACGAGTATTTCGGGCCTGAGCTAGGTTTCTCAGGCCAGCATATGCTGCGCTAAACAAACTGGGCCACGGTCACGTGTCTGCCATGACACCACCTGCAGGCAAGGAAGAGCACCCCGGTGTTTAGTGGGTAAACTCCGCTTTTTATTTTGACGAGGCATTTGGTGTAATGGTCGAGAAGTTGGCTATTACACCAGAGGGCGCGGGTTTGATACCCGCACGGTACTAACATTTGTGTGTATGAACATGTCTGTTAGTATCGGTCTGGGAGTTTCTATGTATAATATGTATGTATTGACAAAAAAAAGTACATAAGTAATGTTTATCCGTTGTCTGGTCCTCATAAGCTAATGCTTAGTTTGAGGTTAGATGGCGCTGTGTGAATAATTTAAAACGATTCTATGTAATAAGTAAGAAAGTACATATTACTAATGTAACAGTTGAATGTTGTATTTTGACAATTTTCGTTTCCATTATCTAAAGTCTATTGGGATTTTCTAAACTTAACATTTATGAATTTTGTAGAAACGTTAACAATGTCTATTACCTACAATCAAATTGAATTTATGAAAGACAATTCGTGTAATTTTGTAAGGCAAAGGCCCCAACCCTTTAATTCGTTTACATTGGCAATGTTTCAGAATAAATCATCATTTAGTTGGGATTACACAAAGACATTTTCATACATATTCGTAGGAATAATTTATTGAACGTATAAATTAAAGGTGTCTGAATTGTAAAACCGTAACAGACACAGAATCACTTTCGCATTTGTAGTTTTATTAAGGACTAGCGGCCTCTGCGGTTTCAACCGCGCGTAATTTCTTTTTTCAAATATCCCCCTCTTCCCCCCACATTTCCGGGATAAAAAGTACCCTATGTTACCCGGGAATATTGTTTTCCAATAGTAAAAGAATTTTTCAAATAGGTTCAGTAGTTTCGGAGCCTATTCAATATAAACAAACAAATATTTCCTCTTTGTATGTAATATTAGTATAGATATAGATAAGTACATATATAATAGATGTCTGTAAATTCCGTATTCACAGGTGTGCCGATTGATTGATTTCATAAAAATAAAAAGTAGGTGTACAGTCAAAAGCACGTCCGCGTCAGACGTAAGTAACACTTTGGACTTTGTACCGCTCTTGTGTCGGGGGCATAAGAGCTATTATCGAACTGCAAGTGTTAACCGTGATGTGCTGTTGACCGTACATAAAATTCATAGGTCTTTGGTTTTAATATTAAAATAATTAAGTAATAATACATAGTAGCAAAGGGACTGTATTGACCATCAGGCAACGTTGACGATTAAAAATGGAACTACCTTGTTCCTTGCCGGATCTTTTTGATATTATACTTTATTATAATTGACGATGATAGGTGCAAGCCTCCATTAATGAAAAATATTGTATTTTAATTGATTTTTGCAACGCAACCATGGCAAAGCCAAAAAATTCACAGATCTCGTGCCTTTCACGACCTTCTGGTACATTGGAAATGTACTTAGATAGGGCAAACTATAATGAAAACGTCTCTTTGCGCAAGAGATACACAAGGGTTATAATAGTAGCAGGTACCGTCGCCGCGTCGAGTAACGTTATTTTTTATAAGCGGACTACGCAGTTTTTTTCGCCTTTTGCACACACGCTTTCGTCCGCCAGATGTGGAATCATCAGCTGCATTACCCAAGCCACGCTATTCTTACGTTCGAGAAGACGAACTATGTAAAAAATGAACATAGTCTTTTACTTGAAGGAACTTTCTACTTCATGTGTCAAACAATTTATCTTGTAACAAATGAAAAAAAAACAGCCTATAGGTAAGTTTTCATTCTCCGTATAAGACAAAAAAATATATTTGCTTCATCAGTACATCACGCAATCGATAATGATATTTGGAATGGAAAATAAAACAAATAAGTTCTCATGGTTTACATCTGCTGCACTGTGAAGCTGCAATTTCCAAAAAAAAAAAGTGTAGTGTACAAAAACAAGTCAAACTAACAATGACACCGTTCTATAGGCTTTCTATAACTTAAGCACTTCGATGACACCACTTTATACGCTTAACTAAAGCTTTTACTCTCAAAGTCGCCTTTTTCGCCGTTATAAGGGTGTTAGAGGACTCTGTAACGCCTCTTTTACAGGTAATCTGAAGTATTTAATTCTCAACGAACACCTTTATACAACTCATGTGAGAGTCTTTTTAACGCTACGGTGCTAGTTGGGCCAACCGTTATCAATACTTTACGTGACTCACCAGTCCACGCGCCGGACAACTCCGATAAAAAGGGCGCTACTACCACCTAAACGGTTATAGATAGCGAGGTCCGGTTTTTTGTAAACTGTAGCCCAACTAATTACCCCGATACCTTTTTTTAATTTTGTCTCTATCGTTTTTCGTTTTTGAGAAATCGTTGATTCAAGTTGAGAAGACCGTAAAAAATCACAACATTTTTCGTCATTTTTGCACTTTTTCGAAAAAGTTTTTGACTTTTTCAAAAAAAAATTTCACCGTCTTATAGACCTTGTCAAGACGAGTCTTTTGACACCTTGTTTACCTACGTTACCCTAAAATTGACGACACCAGAGCGATGTCGCACTTTCGCTGAAATTGACCCCCTACCAACGCGATCGAAAAAACATTTCCAATGTTAAAAGTCCATCCGTTTTCTTTAATCATCATCATAATTTCAGTCAAGACATCCACTGCTGGACAAAAGTCTCCCCCAAGGCGTTAGTAACTAATATTTAATAATCTGTGCCCAAGCAAAGATTTAAATCTTTGTGCCCAAGGATCTCAAAACCGATCGGTCCTACGACACTCACATCCAGTTCGCGTTTCTTTCAATACCTTCCAACAATTATTGGAGAACCAATGATCCACATACATACATATAAGACATTTTCCTCCGCAAAGTCATTAGCCAATCTCGCCGATACACTCAGCGTACACGTGTCTTGCCAAGGACGGAGGGTTAATTGCTCTCACTCGGGATCAATCTGGTCGCGATGTCGACTCTTGCCCTCGGTGATCTGTGACTAAAATATACAGGTGAAGAAAAATCTCTAGATAGGTATTATTTACACGGCGCCGACTAGCTCGAAACAGCATAGCTTGTATAATTAGTGCCAAAAACGGATAAACAAAACTTGTGTATAAATACTTTTTTCTAAATAGTAAAAAAGTATTAGCTTCTGAATAATCAAAAATCAAGTTACAATGATGAGTACTTCATTAATCTCTACTTTTGCCAAAAGCGGATTGGTGATAACAAACTTGATCTGTCTCTGAAAAAACCGACACAAAGTTCGCTCGACCCGGGAATTGAACCCAGGACCCCGAGATCTTGGCCTGGTACTTAAACCAATAGACTATCGAGGCATTTTTATTTACATACATAGAAACGCCCAGTCGCATACAAACTGCAATGTTCAAAACATATAAATATTTGTAGCGTGCGGGGATCCAACCCGCTACCTCTTATCTGAGTCCTTAATTCGATTCCTGATTCAAGTAAAATTTCAAAGCAAGCATAGCTCGAATTTTTTGACAAACCGTTTGATAAGGTATTGTAAGGATAAAATTAATATTTCCAATGTTTACGGCTCCTGACCTGTAGAGGGACATGCTACTTTAATTATTTATATTCTAATTCCAATAAATTATTTACTTTTCGGCTGTAGAAGTGTTTAAGTAACTTACTTTGGGCTTGACTCAACCTATGTGATGTTATCTCCTTAACTTGGATGCAAGACTGATAAAAGACTGATTCTTAACCTTCACAACAAAACTGTATTTAACTATTGATTTTAAATTCAGTAAAATAACGTACTCACAATTATATGAATTTTATACGAAGTTGGTTTAATGTTACCTGAGTGGATACCAAATATTTAATTTACTTACTTTTTAACTCTGTGACCCAATTAAGAAACCACACTTTCGTTAATTGAATCGAAAGAGCGCTCGTGAAAAAAAAAATATTCCATTAGGTCTTTCCAATATCTACTTACCTACAATAATGGGCGAGATCGAATCTGGCTGACCAATAAAGATATATGCATAATGTTTAGTGTTTACGTATTACTTGCAAATATTTAAGAAATGATTTTTGTTCTAAAAGTGGTCAACAACAAATTCCAACTGGTCATACTAATCAATATTCAGACAGGTTATCAATATGCACTGAAATTATAAGAACCATTACATAAAAACTAAACAGGTTTTCATAACCTTTACTCTTAAATCAGGCCCTTAAGGTATAAAGAGAGTAACTTGGGGCTACATAAGCATAAAATGAAATAGTCCAAAATCAAACACACATTCAATACAAAATAATTTAATTAATTCACATCGTTTCAGTCTTAATTTACACTGTTATATAAAAAGAACTTATTACACGTAAAACTGGGATAAATAAATAAATAAACACTACGCATTTATCTGTACGAATAACCGTAAGAAGGCTTTGGATAAGAATAGGGTGGCGGCGCATGATGTTCTTGGTGCTCTGGACAATCTTCCCACAACCACCAAATAGTGACCAACACTTCCAAATTAATTAACAAAATAGATATTATTGGTATAGTCATTTTACTAATCAGAGTTTTGATACCACCTTTCGCCACTAAGAGAGGTTTAACTATCCCGTTTATAATAATATCCTTGAATCCTTTCAGCTCTAAGTCGTTCGGCCCGGAACCAGTGAGCAAGGCGAGCACTAAGCCGATTAAGCCGCTCACTTTACCAGCGACTTTGGTCGTCACAGGCTTCACTAGGTCGCCTAAGTCCGGCTTCAGTAGGGATATCTTTTTATCAGGGTGGTGAACAGCAGGTGGTCCGTAGCCTGAATCGTGATAATCGTACGAGCCGTAACCTTGTTGCTGGTAGCCGTAAGGAGGCGGTCGATATCCGTACGACTGAGGTGGGTAATCATAAGCAGACCTTGAAACCTCTGTCCGCTCGTTTAAATTGTTCGACACCTCCGGTTGTTCTTCCTTGTCTTCTAAATGGTTCAATGCACTAAGGAGCTCCGTGACTGTGAAGTTTTTTCCCTCTGACTTCTCTTTCTCCACACGCGGTGATGTACGAGGTGGCTGTACAGGTGCTGGGCTGGTATGCATTATTGGCTGCGGCTGCATCGCCGGCTGTGACTGCATCGGTGGCTGCCACTGCGAGCCGGGACTCCTGCTCCCAGGAAATGGATGATTAGGCGCGTATCCAGGTGGTCGACCATCTCTCAACGTTCGTACTTCGAAAGGAGGCAGATACATCACCGGATCACCGGAGTAACATGACGAAATTTTGAAGAAAACGCACAGTACGAATACTAAGACACAACTTAGACCCATGACGACCAAAATATGACTATCGAAAAATTCACATTCAGTTTATTAATTTGATAAATAAACGTACAAACTTGCAGTTTTAAATTGAGCACATTAAATTACTTAACCGAACGACTAAGCATTGTTCTACATAACCAACACACTTTTAAATGAAGGGCGTCAGCTAATATCGATACCAGAATTGCATTCCAATGACATACATTTAGCGACCTTGTCACCAGCCAATAGGCTTAACAAGGCTTTGGTGTAGGAGGTATCTTTGTCTACATCATCCACCAAGCTGAAGGTGATAGCAGCACCCAAGTT
The DNA here is from genome assembly GCA_949319885.1 of Mecyna flavalis. Taxonomy (NCBI): domain Eukaryota; kingdom Metazoa; phylum Arthropoda; class Insecta; order Lepidoptera; family Crambidae; genus Mecyna; species Mecyna flavalis. The sequence goes on along the minus strand of OX439435.1, from coordinate 6,679,279 downwards.
ACTACCCCAACTTTTTGAAGACCGTTGAACGACGCACGCAATTCTCTGGGAGCAATCCGTAATCATCCTGGACTTGAGACCTTTCCTTTTTTTCTTCTTAAAGTACATCATCAGTTTTGATATCATAGGCCAAAGCAAGAACGTCTTTAATCCCAGTTTACCAAGAAATACAAATAGAATTGGAAGTAGCAGTAGTTTTCCACCTATCACTTTTAAAAAAGCTATCACAGCAGCCGATAGCATTATTTTAGCAGCACTGCCTAGCAGGTTGGCGATTGATGACAGTGCATCAGGCTTTGGACAGGACACGTGGTATGAATCTGAATACGTCTTTCGTATAGGTTCGGCGTAGTAGGTTGATGCTCCCGTGAACAGATCCAGAAAGGGGAGTGGAGCCGAGTTCTGAGGTGACTCTGTGCTCATCATCTGGTGCTCTTGAGCAGCGACTGAAGCAACAAAAACCACAGCGATAATCACAAACATGGCTCACAGACTGTTCCGCCCCAGGGATCGTATTTCATTTAATACCTCGCCCGTGAAATTTTAATTTCGATACTTAATACGCAGGAACAAATCATTTACCTTTAATAAATTCGCAGAACGGTATCAGGGCCAGAGCGACACTTCTTTTTTAGGACAAAATTAATGAAAGTGTAATTGGAGAAATCATAAAATATTCATAACTATGCACTTTCAAATAAAATAAAAATTATGTAAATCGGTCCACAATTGACGGAGAAATCAACGGACATACATAAAAAAAAACATACATACAGTCGAACACAGAACCTCCTCCTTTTTGAAGTCGGTTAACAAATTTTTATATAAAATAGGTATTTACCGTAAATAAAGTTTTTCCACAATTCAAATAACACTTGATAATAATAAAATAAATAATTATTTAAAACTTTACAATACAACACTGAGTCATTAATTTCCATCCAGAACTCCTTAATTACATTCTCTTGCCTCCCATTCCGAAAAAAAATAGGCCGCAGTTGCGCGATAAGATTTCTTTTGCTTCTAAAAAAGTCAGAATAAACGCGAACATTTTTGGCGCGAAGCGAAAATAAAAAGTTTATCTGTCAAAATTTCGTCTGTGAATCTACATGGCTTTGTTGTTGGCTAATAAAACATTGCATATTAAATATTTTAAAAGACTAAATGGTGATGATAACACGTAGTGCATACAAAAAGGCTTGTGAAAGCTCTAATAACAGTGATGTATCGCAAAATAACATAATTCCGCCATGGTGTTCCTCAGGTTTGTACATAGATAAGTAGTTCTAGTGTACGATATTCTCGCACATAACTCAGAGTTCCATTACTGTAAGTGGAACAAAGTGATACCTATAAAACGTTCTGAATACCTAAGTAGCCACATCTAATGCAAGCACCTAAGGGCTAAGCATTGAATAGATAGAAATGTACGCGTTTGTGTGAATTCTCATATAAAACTTTATTCGTCTATTATTATTTTATCATTAAGTATGTATTTGTTTTCTCTTGGTAATTTGATATTTACCTACCTTGTGCAATTTGTCATGCTATGATATTCTTCAAAATAAACTAAAAAAAATAAACATTCTAAATTCATACTTCCATTAATATTATAAATACGGAAGTAGTTTTGCCTGTCTGCTAAACTTTCACACCTAAATCACTAAACCAATTTTGATGAAATTCAGTATTAAAGTACGCGTGGGTAACACAGAAACTGAGGCAAATTATATCATATCGGTCTGATTTTAGAACTTCGTTGAAGTAATGTGTTGGATATAGGTTTCTAAGAAAGAAATTGCGTTATTAGCCAGGGAATCAGAGGATTATTAGCTGTTGAAGATAAAGCCTTCGTGACCACTTTTCAAATCAATGAGGCCCACTCGAGGGGATTACTACAGCACCGGACAACTACTATCGAAAAGTGAAAAGTAATTCAAATCTCAAAGCGAGGTAGTATCGGAACTAATATGATTTCCATAAAAATTATTTGATTCGAATTACTTTTCACTTTTCAATAGTCGTCCAAACTTTTCTCATGAGACTATAAACATAGGGGTTCTTCGAGAAGGGCGTGTAAAGGTTTTTAAGGGGTCGGCACCGCGCGAGTGTGCATCAAGATGCAAGTGCAGACACAATGTCGCAAGCGTCAATAGGCGATAATAACAATTTAGTTTCAATTTAGTTCAATTTAGTTCCACCCCCGGGGGACAGTGCGATATATTTGCAAAAGTTGTATCACTGTCCACCGGCGGGGGCAGAGCTGGGGGTGGACAGCGGGAATGAACCACCGCCTACCATCAGGCAGGCCGTAGGCTATAACAATCCCTTTGTAATATAGAAAAAATAATGGCCTGGCATTACAAAAAGGACTCAATACTCCACCACCCAATCGAGATCGCTCATGCAAAAACAACAAGTCAGCGTTCATAAATTCCGAATCGGACTGCAACTCGAGTTGATAGCTAACGGCAAGTAAATAAATAAACTTGGCCAGTCGAACCGCTCGTGAAATATTCTTATCCAGTTGTTTATTTAATGAATTCACAAACAAGCCAGTCTGGGTCACGGGTGGAGCGCTGACCGCTGCAGCTTGCACCGTTGCAAATAACTCGCCTGGTGGATTTTAGTAACGTTCGGTTTTAAATATCAAATCATTGTTACGAAATTTTCGTCATGGTCGAGAATTTTTTAAATCACGTTAGTTGCCAGGCCTGGTTGATCGGATTTTCCGTCTTTTTTATACTAGATCACTGAAGCCTATTCCATATAAGTAAAGGCACTTTGACAAGAAGTGTACTCAATGTGCTTCCACACTGTAGGTACCTACATTGCCTAGGAGCCTTCCTATGATCTCGAGCACTTGATTTGAAGTGTACTGGATCCCAAATTAATTTTTCGGGAACACAGCCAGAGCTGTAAGGCCTGTAAGGCGGATTTCATCTGGGGTCCCTGTGGAGGTGGTAACTAGCCAGTGGGATTTTGAAAATGCCAACCTGACGCAAGGCGGACAAATCGAACCCTTTGTTAACACTAAACACAAACACTCAACAGTTTTTATATGATTTTGTTAGACCTTAACATAAAAAGGGACCATGCAACAAAAAACCAAACAAGAATGCCAAACAAGCGCCTAGTCAATTCATATTCAACAGTGGTTACACTAGCAAGAGCTTAATTAAGTCGTTGTATTTGCAGACTAGTCTCGTTTAATAAGATTTGTAGGGAAGATAAACATTGTTAATCTACAACTTAATTTGGAGCCAGTGCTAAATAAAGTCCCAATAGACAAAACAAGTCTTTACGGATGACCTATATCGGTATTTATCCTAAAATTAGATTTAGATTCTCACTGCCATGGTGGGTGTGGTTAAATAAATAATATATTTTAACTAGCGGCCGCCCGCGGTTTCACCCGCGTGGTTCCCGTTCCCGTGGGAATTGATCAAAATCCTTTCTTAGCGGATGCCTACGTCATAACATCTACCTACATGCCAAATTTCAGCCCGATCCGTCCAGTGGTTTGGGCTGTGCGTTGATATCTATCTACATATGTCAGTCAGTTAGTCAGTCAGTCACCTTTGAGTTTTATATATACAGGGTGGCCCTGAAAATCGTGGATCAAACGAAACAGGGAGATAAAGGGGGTTATTACCGACATAAACCCCTCAACAGTATGACCTCACATCGACTCTACAAAAAATTAAAGCTATTTTTTGTTTTGAAAAAAATAATGCCTTATTTTGTAATCAAATGGCAAAATAATGAAAACATATTGTTTTTTCTTTCTTTTTTTGTGTTAAATTATTGTCAAAGAAAGCATCTTTACATAAAAAGTATCTTTACCACTGTGGAGACACAAATTCGTGTGTAATGGCAACTTTCTTAAAAGAAATTAAGTTTTACGAAAAATCAATTCCAACTTCAAAACAGTACTGTGAAAAAAATGTATGACCGACAAGTGACCCTGTATCAAAAAAATTAGCCTGTTTTATCACCATTTAAATGAGGTATAACACTTGGCTATTTGTAGCTAACTTATTTTACAAAACTTGTTTATTGGCGCCAAACTTTCAATAAATTGAGCGATCAATAAAAATCGTTATTCGCGTTGATTATTTTCACTCTTAACAATCCTAGAGCTTTAACATTGGAATAAATACCCGGTATCTTTTGTCCTTTTCACACTCGGGTCGGGTACGTACCCGACTCGGGTCGTAGGTACATACGATCCATTGTTTTTGGCTCAGGTACCTAAGCTTGCGCGTACGTTTGGCCCACCGCTCCCGCCGCGGCGGCGAATCAGTGACTCGCTCGCTACCTGCTTGTTATTACGCACGTGTTCTGCCGGTTTGCTCTTCAACGTCTCCTGAACGGACTCGGATTTCTTGTCTAACTGTGATCTAAGCTTGCCATACGGACTGTGAGTCTTGCCAAACTGTGACCTAAGCTTGCCATGCGGACTCTGTGTGATTTCTTGCCAAACTGTGACCTAAGCCTTCCAATCGGACACTGATTCTTGAAGCCTTCCCTCGTCAGCGAGAGTATGCTGACATGCATTACATCTACGGCTTTTGTAATGGCCACTGTAAGAAGAGTGGAGTACAGTCAGCTGTACTCCACTCTTCTTACAGGGGCCATCTGGCGTAGCGTATGTCACAGTTAGGCAAGAATTAGTGTCCGATTGGAAAGCTTAGGTCAAAGTTTGGCAAGAAATCACACAGAGTCCGCATGGCAAGCTTAGGTCACAGTTTAGCAAGACTCACAGTTCGTATGGCAAGCTTAGATCACAGTTAGACAAGAAATCCGAGTCCGTTCAGGAGACGTTGAAGAGCAAACTGGCAGAACACGTGCGTAATAACAAGCAGGTAGCAAGTCACTGATTCGCCGCCGCGGCGGGAGCGGTGGGCCAAACGTACGCGCAACCTTAGGTACCTGAGCCAAAAAACAATGGATCGTATGTACGACCCGAGTCGGGTACGTACCCGACCCGAGTGTGAAAAGGACAAAAGATACCGGGTATTTATTCCAATGTTAAAGCTCTAGGATTGTTAAGAGTGAAAATAATCAACGCGAATAACGATTTTTATCGATCGCTCAATTTATTGAAAGTTAGACTTGGCGCCAATAAACAAGTTTTGTAAAATAAGTTAGCTACAAATAGCCAAGTGTTATACCTCATTTAAATGGTGATAAAACAGGCTAATTTTTTTGATACAGGGTCACTTGTCGGTCATACATTTTTTTTTCACAGTACTGTTTTGAAGTTGGAATTGATTTTTCGTAAAACTTAATTTCTTTTAAGAAAGTTGCCATTACACACGAATTTGTGTCCCCACAGTGGTAAAGATACTTTTTATGTAAAGATGCTTTCTTTGACAATAATTTAACACAAAAAAAGAAAGAAAAAACAATATGTTTTTATTATTTTGCCATTTGATTACAAATTAGGGCATTATTTTTTTCAAAACAAAAAATAGCTTTAATTTTTTGTAGAGTCGATGTGAGGTCATACTGTTGAGGGGTTTATGTCGGTAATAACCCCCTTTATCTCCCTGTTTCGTTTGATCCACGATTTTCAGGGCCACCCTGTATAGATGCTTCTTGATGAAGTGTCCCTCAATGAAATAGGCCGCAGTAGCGTCTTATCATATCAGGTGGACTGCGTGTCTGTCTGCCAACTGATCTGATGTCGTATAAAAAAAGGTCTAGTGGTTTTATCACCAAACAGTGATCACTGGGCCTATTCCCGGATCAGGAAAATTTGTGTCGGTTTTTTTGAGCACAGCTCAGGTTAGTGATCGCTAATCCCCATTTGGCAAGCGTGGTGATCACTATAATTGTGACGATGACTTTATTTCAATAATATAGGCCTTTGAAAGGCAGTAGGATATTAAATTTGCTGATTTTTTTATGAGTGAGACAAATGAGCAGTTAAAGCGCCTCGAACATTTAATAAGAATTTTATTGTGCTTGTAAAAACAATAGTTTAAATTTATTCCTCATAATAATAACAAGGCTGCAATGGCGACATGGAAGAACATTATTCTTAAATAGGCCATGAATAGGCCTATACTTTTCTTTTTTGAGAATTTGTAACAGTTATAAATTCTTATAATTAAAGAAAAGTATGGGTAAAAAAGAAGTATTACTACGAGCCGCAAAGAATACTAATACGTACTTAGAAAAACTGTATCTAAGTACGCAAGTACCGCTCGAAGACAAACAGAGCAAATAACTCATTAAGTTAGGAATGAAATCGATTAAACACTAAATCAATCGAGCTCGCTCTGGTTACTGCCTTCAACTTTGGCCAACATTAAGCAGGGGATAAGTAGGTTAAGACACGACACGACTGTAGGGCAGTTAGTAACTAAATACTTACCCATTTATTTCGTTTTCCTACTTATCGAGACGTTTAGAACGTCAAAACTATAAATTACCTTTTTATTTTTGGCTGAGCATTAAATGCTTTAAGTAGGTAGCCTAGTTTTTTTTTGTTATTTTAGTTGGCAGATAGGCACGCAGCCCACGTCCTCAGGTTTACCATCATGAACTACCACTGTGGCCTATTCTGTTGAGGAGAGACCACTGTGGCCTATTCGATTGAGGAGAGAAACGCATTACCAGTAAGAGTTAATCAATGCATTTCTACTCGTATGGATTCCTCTGAGTCCTTTATCATAGAGAATTCGATTTAAAGTGTACAGTCAAACTCAGACAAAGTCCCGTCGTTAACCAGACACAAGGCGGGAATCGAATCCACGACCACCGGGTTTTTCTTCACAGTTCTAGTGCAATATATTACTACTACTATGTATTATATAAATACTTAGTACAAAAATGCATACTATTGGAATGAAACAATCTAAATGCTAAAACGGAAGCATAGCATTCAGAAGCTATTTTCCTGTTGTATGCCAACTCAGCACAATTGTTAACGGAATTATAAGTATTCATGTTGCTCTAGAAATAACATTACAGACTTTATGATGTGAGTATAATTCAATACTGTTAAAATAATGAGTCAATCTCGAATACCTACTCGTACATAATTATGAAAAAGCACGTCATCAGTCAGCTAAGGTATCCAATAATTCCCCCAATTCATTTTAAACTTTCCGTGCCAGACAACGGATAAACATTACCGTTATATTATTTTATATAAATACATTATTATACATAGAAACACCTAATAGACAGATTCAGAGATGTTTATTCACAAAAATGTTTTTATCGTGCGGGGATCGACCCCAACACCAAATCGGTCGTCATATTAAAGCCTCTTATTATTTACCCGGAGCTGTATCGTATAATTATATTTCACAAAAAAAGCATAATTAATGTGTTGATACTACAGGTTCTTCTCATATGAGCCTTTTACCGCCCAAAGGTACCTTGGCCCTTTGGATCTTAGATACGTTACGTTTATGGGGACATTTCTCAAAGGTTATTAAAGAATTATTAAGGGGATGTTAAAGGGAGCCTTATTACTTTGACGTACAGGTTCCAATAGTATCAACAATACCTAGGTTTTATATTTTCCTAAATAACAATTTGTATAGTAAATTATCTTTAAGCTGTCCCAGCAACAGTACACGACAAAAATAAACGCTTGCAAACAGAATACTCAGCAAATAACCCAATCATGCCAAAACTAGGTTACCGAGTTAAGACATTAATCAAGTATTCTGCTAACCGAATTACCGTGCTCAGGTAACCAACTGATTCCGTGTCCACAGGAAAAGTTTTCGCGAGGAAACAGGATAAAGTTCCGCCGTCGACATGGGAAATACGATCCTCGTATCCTTTGCGAGAAAATATTTGGGAGTACCTTAGAGAGGGGAAGGTACAAAGAGTCATCAGCGACAAAAGGAGGCAGTGTAATTGCAAACAAAAAGCGAAGCGGAAGTCGAAAGGGAAAAACGTCGGGATATTGTTCGCGCTTGTAATTATCGCTGTGGGACTGATGGGTTAGTAATCATTAAATGCGACGGTTATGCAGTATACACTCGAGCATATAACATAACCAGTAATCAGTACCTACATGAGCATGCAAGAATATTTTATTTTTCATATTCATCTCGCATAATTTTATCTGGAATAGGTATATAGTATGAACCATGTTACAGGGTAAGCCCCACTGAAATAGTAGCCATGGAATTGGTTGTAGGTAGGTACATATTCGTATAGGCTGACGTCTTGCGAACAATGACATTGTATTGTTTATAATATTAATTACATACTGTTTTTATAATGCACTAATCCTATCCAATCGTTATTATAAATGTATCCAGATACTAATTGTTTCTCAAGGGAATCGCTACTGACACAGAATTATTTAGTTTCAGACCTTAATTCGAAACCTGATTATTTTCAGCCTCTGTTTGGATGAGTAATCCAAAGATAAATTTACTCACCAAAGTCGCATGTAGAGACAAATTAGTTTCTGTAGGTAAGTGCTGAGAACTAATCAAATTATATGAATTATGTAATTTGCAGCTAATCTATTGAGGAGTTAGGGCCCCATTCTGTACATGTGTCGATTTCAATATCGAATGGGGTTGCAGCGTTGTTTTGTTAATCATCCATCATTTATATTTGTAGAAAGATGGCTTTTCACTAAGAAGAATAAAAATACTTATCTACCTTAAAAAAAAAAGTTAAATCAATGTTACGAAATTAAAAACCACAAGTAATCTGAGCATCATCAAATAATATTATTTAATTATCACAATATGACATGACAATGTGTGTAAAGCCTTAACTCTTAAATCTTTTTGCTATTAATAGTTGGAGGAGAACAAAGGGAAATTTCTGAAGAATGCTGCTTCAAGATGAGATACTTAGCTTCGCAACTCTCAAAACTACAGCAAACTTTAAGGTAGGTACATACCTACCTATTGCCCAGATAGTTAAATATCTCTTATTCAAATAAACTATAATCAATACCAATTACGTACCGTTTTTTATACTAAGTCAGTTGGCAGACAGACCCGCAGTCCACCTGATGGTAAGCGGCCACTGCGGCCTATTCCATTGAGGGACACTTCGCCAGGAAGCGTCGTTCAATGTGCTGCCAGACTGTAGACTCATCTGATCTTCGAGCCTTTGATTTCAAGTGTACTGGCTCCCACATTAATACTGCTGGAACACAGCCAGAGCTATTATGGCGGCAGATTTCACCTGTGGGGGTGGTAGCTAGCCAGTCGGACTCTGAAACGGCCCTACCACCAACCAGACCCTAGGTGGGAATCGAACCCACAAGCTCCGGGTTTTATACCCGAGCGGCTTAGCCACTGTTCCACGGAGGCGGTCAAAAATGATGATGACCGTTCTCTGAATGATAAATATCTCTTATGCTAATTCTGCTTTTCAATGACTTGAATGGGATCTATTTTGAGAAAAACTTGGGGTTTTTTAAGGCCAGAATTAACGGGCTTTTCCTAAGCAAGCGCTCTCTATCGTAGTCCGCATAGTTGTTTAACATCAGGCCACTTTGTGGTCAAGTGCTAGCTTAGTCCAAATATAAAAAAAACATAGGGGAATAGTTGTGTACTTCTACATCGTTGTTCAAAAAGTTCGCAATAGACTTAGACTTTCTAAACCTATTGTACATAAAATTTATTCGTCACACGTTGCACGTTTTATTATAATCGCCTCTACAACACAAAATTAGTATTTCATCCCTAATTTCTGTGTTGGCAAGTAATTTTGTCGGTGGCACATTTTCGCTTATTCCCTAACTCCCTAAATGTTCCCTGCGTAGTTAAGCCCTAAATTTTGACATCCTGCCAACTCGCCGGCGCAAATGCGTCTGGCTCGATGACATACGTGCCCCTGCAGCAGTGCCGAGGATTTAGCACATTTTGGAAACTTTAGTAGATACCTACAAATTGAATGCAGCAATGCAAATACCTACGCATAACAATTTATAGGTACTTACTCAGAAATGTTTCTCTGGTGTTATGTTCAAAATAATTATGTGATTTGGATGCATATATTATGTATATCACGTTGTTGAATTAAATCTGCAGTTCTGTGTATTCTGTCTGCATGTTACACTTTCACGCTATTACAGAACCTATTTTGAGTAGATTTGATAAAGGCAATAATAGACATTAAACTAGACCTTGAGAAAGGACAGGATAGTAACTAAGAAGTGACATTGCCTACTTTAATCTAGTAAAAATATGACGTTTCTGTAGCATAGTATTTTATATTAAAAATATATTTTTTTATTCATTATTATTTAATAATACATACCTACATAGTAGCCTACGTTATCTTTTAGTGCCTACGTACATAGATGGCAAATGTCAGCATTTCATAAACTATTCTATTACCCATATTGTTTCAATTTGTTTCTAGTAATCTAATTAACCGCCCTCATACATAAACTTAACATATCACTCACACGAATTTACTTGGAAATACATAAATCGCTTTAACTCCCTGCTTAGAAAGTGGTTAACCAAATTATTAAACTTATAATTGCAGGCATACACAACGGGTACGTCGAACAATGATGATTAGCACGCAAATTGCAAGAACTGGTTAGTACATAAATGTTACAGGTATTTTTATTCGCAACATTTCCTTGGAACACTTCTCTTTATCCAAGATTTTGTTTATAGCCATGTTAAAAATTTTACTGCTTTGTGGAGTCAAGGACGTTTTTAACGCTTCGTCCCCGTGTACACCTACACCAAGGAAATGTTAAAAAAACAATACTATTTTTATTTGCATTAAAAAGGGTTTTCATTAGTGTTACAAAATGTCGAAAATGTTTTACCTACCAACTCGAGAACAAACGATCCCGACTTCGCTAAATAAATTACTTATGTTCTTAAATTTCCAAACCAAACCAGATTAATATTTATTGAATTTAAATCGAGGCTTTGTCGCATTCTTAATTAAATTGAAATTGCACGCAATTACTATGTACTTACCTCAGAAAATCCCTAGTTTTTAATTTATCGCGACAAGTTGTCAGGAATACTACTTATCATGCCCGACTCGATAGCATGACCTTAAATTAAGATAGATTCAGTTTTGTTCGAATTAATTATAACAAAATGCATCACTAAAGTTGACAGGAGATACATAGAAGGTGCAACCGTGACGAAAGGAAGTGACACTCAAGAATATGGCAGCCAAATAGCACTGTGGGGCGTAGTACCTCTGTGGAGGGCCACGCCGCCCCCGGACATTGTGTTGGCTCAGAGGAAACCCACGCCTTCTGACTGTTGGCCTTTTAGGTAATTAGTACATAGCCTATAAGTATAAAGAAATAAATAATTTACAACGTGGAAAAAGACTTCGCTAGCAACAACATAAAGGCACTGAACTGAAAGTAACTTTTTTAGAACACTAGTACTGGAATTTTATACGCCGCGCGCCGACAAAAAAAAATCTAAATATACCAATTGTAGGTAAATACCTAAATAAAATTATCCTTGGACATTATGCACTCGGCGCTATCTAGCCCTAAACTAAGCATGCTTATATTTTACGAGTTTAATAAATAAATTAATAATACCTAAATATCTCTGCTGGACATTATTTACACAGCGCCATCTAGCCCCAAATTAAGCATTAGCTTGTGCTATGGGTGCCAGACAACGGATGAACATTACTTATATACTTTTTTTTTGTAAATACATTTATGATACATAGAAACACCCAGACCGATACAAACAGACATGATCATGCACACAAATGTTTGTACCGTGCGGGGATCGAACCCGCGACCTCTGGTGTAATAGCCGACTTCTCGACCATTACACCAAATGGCTCGTCAAATGTATTTTATACTATGGGTGAAAACATCTAGAGCAAAACAAATTTATGTAATTACATAAACACAAAGTTATACCTTGTGGGAATCGAACCCGCGACTTTTGGTGAAGCCGACTTACAATATACTTACACCAAAACGGTCTTCCATAAGCCTTGATATTTTTTACAATAACATATTTTTTCTTACGTCAGTTTATCGAGTCTTGTGTAACAACAATTTTAAGCATGATCATGTAAAATGCAATTCAAACTAAATGTTACCCAGTGACCTGCATCGATTTATAATTGCTGTATGTAAATTTTATTTATGTCAGTTACCGCAACGAAATAATAAACATGAATCATGAGGTATGCGATATTTTCCGAACTTCTTATACTCAAGTACAATTATCGTTTTGAATTATAAAGGTGCGTACAGATCATTAACATAACATGTTATAAAACAATTTTATTTATCATGTTTCAGTACTAAATTTTATGTTGAAAAATAATGTCATATTTGGACGTGTTATTTATCATGTTACCTACCTACTTAATCTGTAGGTACGCACTGTAAGGTACTACAATAATAGAATATTTTTAAACTTTGCCATGGCAATAAATTGATTTTTTATACATTATCTGAAGCAAATTATTTATTTCGTTTATTTCTGTTGGTTTTTTTTTAAGTTTTATGTTAATTAGCACTAGGTACCTACTGCTCGGCCTAAAAAGGTTGACTGGGAGAGAATGTCATGAGACATTAAGTCCGCTTTTGTACTTGATTTGTGTAATGAAGCTTAAATAAATAAATAAATTTAAAACAAGTGCGCAATCCACTAAATTATCTCACTGGCAGGTACCTACACGCGCAGTTCTACACTAAATTAATGATTTATCTATGCCCACCAATATATTTTATTCAATTTATGACTTATTTTCTAGCGGATCAGTTGGTGAAATTGAGATTGACCTACCCGAGGCTCTTCTCGTGCGATACTTGAGCATTGAACACATACGACCAGACACCGCACAAAGTGCACCCAAAAGTTTCATTCTTTATGTTGGTATATTAGGATTATTAAATTATAATATTATTTTAGTAGTATTCATCTAGGTTTGTAAATACATTAATGTTTCACATATCATCTTCGGCTGAACGCATCCGTAAGTGAAATCGATAAATCTAAAGCGAATTCAACGAGATGTTATGAATGTAAAAAGTATAATATGCCCCCTCTCCATATCAATCCCCCTCCTGCCTTTTGTTCCTCGTTTTCTCAAAAGCTGGCTACACATTTTATATCCAAGATCCCAGCCACAGGTGTCCATGGGGTAAGCAATCACTTACCATGACGTGTCGTCACTCTTGCTCGTTTGCCTTCCGCCTCCATTAAAAAACATGTCATTCATACCTTGAACGATTTGAGTACGTACATACCCATAAATATCAAGATAGCTGATTACAAGAAAAACATTTATGGTGTGCAATTTTGGGGATGTATATTTTTTATGGACTGCAATATCTTAACTTCATACTAAATTATTTTCTAGGGCATACTTGGAAACGGCTCATGGATAAACGGTGTAGAAGGTGAATATCAACGCAAAGGTCCAGCCAAGCAGTATTACACTATCAGTTGGAATAAACCCTTGACAAGACTGGTTTTTAGAGTACTTTCAAATCAAGGAAACCAGAAGTATACATGTATTTATAGAGTTCACTTGTATAAGGACTGAACAATAAATATATTAATTTAAAAAATACAACTGTAGGTTATTTGAATCTAACTGTATTTTAGTAGCTATCCAAGCCAAGCCAAGTGAACGTAACAATTCAATGTTTTGATCACGCTAGGCGTAGGTTTTATTATATTCCACTGGAGACTTATATCTGCGGGAGCCTTTACGATTTAGCTCCCCTGGCATAACTTACCCCAAAAACAAAAGGGACACTTTTTCACGGCGGCGCGTGACCACGGTAATGATATATACAGTAGTCCAACTTCATACAAACGGGCGCGCGCGAGACACCCTGCGCGCCTCCGATCTCGGGGTGCGCTCCGGGTGCAACTAGTCGCGGATGTGCCGCACAGCCGCAGTGACAAACGGACAGCGTCTTGTTTTAAACAGCGAGCGTGCGATTCTTGTTATAAAAATAAGTACAAGTACTTATGTCCATGTTTCCAAAAACAATTTATGATTAAGTTTTATCTAAGAATGTTGATTTTTTATACTATTAAATTAAAACGTCTCAGTCGAGGCGCAAGTATTTTTCGGTCGCATAAAACTGATTTATTAGGTATAAAGACTTAAATCAAAACATATTCTTATAACCATGGTTTTTAATTAAATCTACTTATAGAAAACCTGCATTTTTATTGAACAATTCCCATTTTATTCACAATGTATTTTATTTGTTTAAATAAAAAATATTTACAATTACAAAAAACATCAAAACTAGATAGAAACTCAAAGCAAGCAGAAGTACCTAATTAAAATAATGTAGGTGGGCGCCCTATGCGTGTTTACGTTCCGCGCGGCAGTAGGCATTTATTTTTAAGGACAGAGAGAGTTATATTACTGGTTGATACTATTACCGTGGCGTGACGGTAACAATTTTCGACTACGAGTCCTATGGATGGCATTGTTCATCTGTGAATGAGTCACCGAATCTTTTGTAGCCTTTGAATTTCAAGACAAATCAAAAACCTCCAGTTGTTCTACTATTTCTAGGTAAAAGTTACATTAGGTAACTACTTCAAGCACTTGCATTAGAGGAAATGTATTAAAACAGTGAAATAGGTTTTATAGTATATTAACCAATGTAAACACGTTGTTTACGATGCGCTCCAGTCTTGGGCAGAGCCTCCCCACGACGGCGCGGGCGCGGCGGCGGGCGCCGGCGCAGGGGCGGCCGCGGTGCCCCACTCGTCTTGAACCTGGGCAAGAACGTTCCATTTAATAATATAATTATAATAGTTACCAGATGTTACATATAGTTGTCGAGATATAAGTTAGTCACTGTCAGTGCAGGAGGGGGAGGAGACGTCGACAGACCAGACGTCTCCCTCCTCTCCGAGGACGTGGCCGGCCGGTCGGTGGAGCGGGGGCTCCACCACCGGCATTGCACACGGCTCCTCCTCTGCCTGGTGGGGATGGCTCGGCTCTTCCGGCTATCCTCACTCCCCCTCTCGGTAACGGGAGGGGTGTAGCCGCGCCCCCTACGTAGGGGGCCCCGCGCGGAGAGGTTTTCCGGGACATAACTAGGTAGATTCCGGGATTCCTCTCCACTAATGCGGATGGGAGAGCCGCTGTGGTTTTAGTTGGTAGGCCCGCCAGGTTCGAATCCTGTAGTAGAAGATCCGAACTAAGGTCGATCTTCACCGAGTTGATAATAGAATGAAACTTATTTTATCATGAATTTAGCATATTAGAAAACATATTAAAAATGGGTTGCCTAAAAAAATCCTGGACCGACCAATTTTTCTTTTTTTTTTAATGATTTTAAACAAAATTTTGCAATAACAAGATAATAAGAAAATTATGTCCTGACTTAACGTACAAAACGTATAGAATGTGCAGCCGTTGGGTTTTCTATTATTTACGTAGGGGGACTACTGGGTTGTCAGGTATAAACACGTATGTGTCGATACCAGTTAATTTCACCTAATTGGATAATAGATTTTTTTAAATATCATCATAAGCGCTGTTTTATTATGAACACGTTGATATATGGTTGTCTGCAAAAAATTGGGATTTTGTTAAAAAAAAATTTTTAAAATACAATTAAACATACTCGGTCCAGGATTTTTTTAGGCAACCCATTTTTAATATGTTTTCTAATATGCTAAATTCATAATAAAATAAGTTTCATTCTATTATCAACTCGGTGAAGATCGACCTTAGTTCGGATCTTAGACTACTGGGGGAGAGCCCAACACTACCTTCCGAACCCCCGTCGGAAGGTGTGCTTTAGGGTACCGTGCAACTCGCGGTGAGGGCCGGTACGCGTCTTCATCAGAAACGACTGGTGAAGGCGGCATTTCCACAGCGTAACAAAAAAAAAAAAGTCACTGTCAGTGCCGTAAGAAATTTAACCACTCAATCCCGAACCGGCACTCGGGTGCCGCGTAACAATAGATTTTCTATTGTGTCTGGTGATCCGGGGCTCGAAAGATTAACTTGATTTACCGACATCTAGTAGGGGACTGTTTAGTAGCTTGTGCCAAGGATAGATGACACATGAGACTAATAAGCTTTATCAAATGTTAGCAATAGGAGTAACTACTTTCCTTTCATCTATATCATTATAAAAGGAAGAGGTAAACTTCATACATGCCAGTGTGCCAATGCTTTTTGAAGCCTTCACCTCTATCTACTACAACTTCAAAAACACTTTTATTCAATTTGACTGACAAAAGTGAAAAGGCAGGTCTGCTTTATCTTTGCACTGCCTAAAAACCCTTGACATGTCGGTATGAAACAGCTAATCAATGTACAAAGTGTTTACCTGTGCGGCCCAGTCTTCTTGCGCAGGAGGAGCGCCGAAAGCGGGTGCAGGCGCGGGCGGCGCACCTTCTTCAGCCCACGATGTGACGGGCTCCACGGTCTCGTTCCAGTCCTCATGTACTGGTGCGGGCACCTCAGGCTTGGGAGCCACGACGGCCTGCTAATGGATGGACAGCTCAAATTAGCCAAATGTATATAAATAAAACAAGTATCAGACAACTAAAATGTGAAACATAAAAGGCCCAAAATAAACTATGGTACCAACAAATATTTTCTTAAATATATTATGTAAATAACTAAGAACAAGCACATGTAATTCTCCAATGTGGGACCCATGACTTAGTGAATTGGGCAAGATAACACCAACTCAATGCATTCAACTGTACTGAACTTATAAACAAAGTTTGGTTACAATGTATATTGAAGATTGATAATACCAAGACGAGAAAGATGTCAAGTATGTTACAAATCAGGGACTGTTAAATAAAGCAATATCCCAAATTATATCCTAATTTGAGCTTCTATTATTAAATGCCTTAACCTTTAAAACTATTTTAACTTTCTTTGTGGGTAATCTCTTGGGTTGGAGGGTTATGTGGGTTTCCCTCAATCCCATAACCTCTTCTTCTGTGGCACTGCCAAACTGTTTTATTAAACTAACCTGTTCCTTAGCCTGCTGCTCTTCCTTCTCGCTCTCTTCAGGGTCGCGGTAGAAGAATAGATCGACCACGACGTCCCACCTCTGGTCGCGGGCGAGCACACCACGCAGGCGGAGAACCTCGCGGGCGAGCAACCACCACATCAGACCGATGGAATGTGAAGACTAAAATGATAATAAAAAAACATTTTTATCTATGGGCATAGTATACAAGTCTGTGGCACAAATGTTTCAAGTTATTGAATTTTTTTTTTACTACAAAAAGCTTTGATTGTCATAAAAAAACATAAGTGTTGCAATACATTCTTTTCACCAGTATAAACTTATGTATTTAAAGGCATTATGGACTGTCCCTGCAATCGTTGCAGTATTGCTATCAACAAACTTGTTGACCATCGGTTGACGGAGGGGGAAAGTTTGCGCATGTGCACGTGACCAATAGCGCGCGCGAAGCTCCGGAACGCCCGCGCGCGCTATTGTATGCTTCTGACTAATAGCGCGCAGGTGTGTCAAAATTCGTGTTCTGCGCAATCCCCACCTGATAGTCAAGAAGTTTGTCGGGGCCTGTAGTTATATCATCATCAATGGTTCCCAATGTACCTATACAACTATCATTGAAAAAATCATTTACCTTGGTGTTGCATGGGATAGCAATGTCCACAAATCTGAGGGGCGAGTCTGTGTTGCAGAAAGCAATGACTGGAATATTGACGTATGACGCCTCAGTGATGGGCTGGTGGTCCTGGGCAGGATCCAACACAATCAGAAGACGGGGCTCACGGAAAGCAGCTTGGATCTGTAAATAATTATACATATTACCATTGAATGAGAATGAAACACCACACAGATATTTGTTTTAGATTTTAAATATTTGAATAAATCAGATAAATGTTTAATCATATCTGCATAGCAGTCAGTGGTTCCTTAGTTAAGTTTGTCATCATTTAATGTTTCCTACATAAGGCCATTGTGCCTATTGATATTTTATTGAAACTAAGTTCTGAATATAAAATTTCTAATACCTATTGCAAAATGATAACTTTCATAAACAAGAGAAAAATACATTCGTTACGTATGAAATAGGTGGTGTAAAAATCAATTGGATTTATAAGTTTTACTACTCTTATAAATGAACTTATTTAATTACCCTTACTCTAAAAATTAATGAAAACAAGATCTGTTCAATGAATTTTCAACATCATAATTATGTCTTATATTCCCCAAAATAGACATAGGAGATTATTGGGAAGCTTTCATTGATCTTGCTTGTTTTACTAAGTTAAAGCTCCTGATGTGAATAAATCTCTACATAGCCTGGTTAGTAAAAGCACCAGGTGACGAATAAGGCACTAGGGCAAACTTCCCAGCATTACTTGCCTGGTTAGTGAAAGCACCAGGGGTGAACCGCCCGGCAATGGGCGTCGCGCCGGTGTGCGCCGCGAACTTCAGCACGGCACGTTGTCCGAATGGACGTGACGAGATGACGAACACGTCAGCGGGGTTCTCGATTGCCACCACAGCACGCGCAGCCAGCACCAGCTTCTCCCACGTGCGGCGGAGGTTGATCACGTGCGTGCCGTCCGCGCGACGCTTGTACACGTACGTCTCCATCTAACAACAGTCACTAATCTTACAAAACTACACCATACAAAAAAATGGCTTTAAAGTCTTATTAAATCATCAGTTGGGAGAATATAATCGTCATTATATTCAGACATAATATGGAACGGATTCTTATCTCATCATGCAAAAAATGTTCAAGCCCGAGTGGCCAATTCAGCTGTTCCAGCAATATCAATGTGGAAACCATAAAATCAATAGACCCAAGATCAGGAGGGCCTGCCGAGACAAGCACAACGCTTTCTGCTTGGTGTTCTTCTGATGGATTAGGCCGCAGTAGCCAGTCACCACGATATTTACGTATAAAACTTTTATGACATGACTTAGAATGTTAGGTTATGTTTTCACTAAATACATACCTGGAAGTTGACATTTTCCGACCCAAGATGGGTGGTCGCTGCCAGCATCTTGGTAACATCTTCCTCGTTTAGTGCCAAAACATCTAATCCTCCCGACATCGTTGCGTTTATTTGAGTTACGACTAAACCTGTAAGCAACACATACCAGCCGGCATAAATATAAGTCTGGAAATCACCTACAGCACAAATATGTATCAATATCACAATTATTAGGTAAGCTCTTGATAAAGTAACACAGGAATTGTGTTTTGATGAAAGATTCCCTAAATATTTTTTGATTTTTAACAAAACACTTACGCGTGTAATGCCACTGGGAGAGAAATGGACTTAAAAAAGAACTGTCAAAAGTGACAGGAAATAAGCAAATGACAGATGACAGCTGTCCGTAGTGATGTGCGTTTTGAAAATAATGGAATTTCCGTAAAAGCTGATTACTTAGGTACATACTTACACACAATAATTATATTTTATAGGTACGTTTAAAAATATACCTAAAGTATCTATGTATTTTAAATCTATTTTAAACATGGTATAAACCTAGACATAAAGGAACAAATAAATTAGGTAATATTTTCGGTTTTAAATTAACGTGAATCGCGGCATATTCCGCGACACCCCCACTCATAAAAGTTTATATATTATGTATTTAGTAGGTACCCCAGAAATCGTCTTTAAATCGGGCGGAGATACCGTAGAACGAATTTTGAGATGCGTGCGCGCAATTTTTCAGACAGAAGCATACTTACCCACTGGCCTCTGTTCTTCTGAGTCTTCTCTGACCAATAGCTTGCGCGGGCGACGGGAGATTTGCGCGCTATTGGTCATGCGCAGCGCATGTATGTATAGAATGATGGGTAGTAAGAAACAAAAGGAAAAATTGTAAGTCAGTGCTATTTTTGAAGATTTTAACATTTTTAACCTTTTAGATGATGATGGATGGCCGTTGGGCTTAATCCCAGCTGGGCAAAAAGGGTCAAAACTGGACAAATAGGGCAAAAACAAAAATACGTCCTTATAAATGCCCAAAAACATGGCGAAAACCATTAAGAAAAAGTTAATTTGAGTTTTTATTGTTTTTTTCTTCTTGAATGAGTATTTTTGATCATTGAAGTACTATATTTCTTTGTGTTTTTATTTTTATGTTTAAACATAGCAAACTACTAGAAAAATATTGGAAAAATTTAAAACTACTGGAAAATAATTTTTTTTCTTTTCTTTTCCGAACGAAATTTTTCATTACCCATCTATATGCGCAACGCAAGTGCACATGTGCGAACTTCCCCTTTTCAAAACCATTTAAATTTGCTCTAATTATGTACCGAAATACTTTAAATTTTTTTACTGGTTAAGTCTGAAAAAAAGAATGGCGCTGCGATTGTGCCTCAGTCAGTCACTCAGCCTTTAAAGTGTGACCATAGACAAACGTAAATTATTTTTGATTATAATCTGTATTTACCTTAGAGCATGGAATTAATATTATCTCCCTGTGTGTCTACCTACGTGAATAATCGTTTTTTAAGTTTAAGAGTATTATAAAATGAATCGATTGTATGCATATTCATCTATAACAGTAAATTATTAAATTTTTTTAATAGAAATTAAGTAAAACTAAAATTTTAATCAGGCAACAAACATTCTGATAAATAATGGTAGAATAACTTTTTTTCATTGAGCCACACCAAACTTTTTTTAGTAGTTATTTCTGTGAAGTGGTGATGTGACTGATGTGTGGCCTGAAATTGAACGAAAATTTTGTTTAATTTGAGTTTGAAACAATAATTTTTATAATATTCTGTAAGACAATACATGCATTATGATTATTTTAATGCCTTAATTATAAGCGCTACTGATAAGTTGCATACTTTGTGAGTTATTTTGGTAATCGGTGACATTACAGTGAAGTGCCTAATTTGATCATGGAGGCTATAGCAAAACACGATTTCACAGCAACTGCTGATGATGAGCTCAGTTTTAGGAAGAATCAGGTCCTAAAAGTAAGTTTTTAGGGGCGTTTTTTTAATTTTGATTTGTTACAAAGCCTTCGTGTGTGGATTTTTCTAGAATTTGTGATTTTGCAGATACTAAACATGGAGGACGATATGAATTGGTACAGAGCTGAATTAGATGGTAAAGAAGGACTTATACCTAGCAACTATATTCAAATGAAAAGCCACAAGTGAGTGCACGATTCCAGTACTTGTATAATTAATAATGGTTGCCTATTGTAACATTTTCCATAGTAACCCATAATGCCAGCAGTTTTTTGGTTCTAAAACTATGTTAATATTGGAGCTCATATAATTTATTCTGTTGCATTACATTCCTTAAACAGGAACATCTATCGCAAATAATCTATATAGAATTTGTAAACTAATTTTACCTACAAATTTCAAAGTTACAATTTCTGTAAGGTTATGTCCACTTAGATACAATTACTAAAAAATATATGGACTAATAATTATAAATGTTGTTGTTAAAGTATTCAAATGATTATTCACAAGATACATACAAACTGAACTGACTAAGAACTCCTTGCAATCATTCAGATTAGATGCTACAGTGTATCAGTGCAGATAAAGGTCTAATAGGAAAATTGTATTCCAGTTGGTATTACGGAAGAATCACAAGAGCAGATGCAGAGAAACTCTTAGCAAATAAACCAGAAGGTGGTTTTTTGATAAGAATCAGTGAATCAAGCCCTGGAGATTTCTCACTATCAGTCAAGTAAGCACATATATTTCCAAAATACAGATCTCATACAGCTAGTACAAAATTATTTTAATTAAAAATATATAATGTTGAAATAATATACGACTAAAGGTCTTTATTAATTGATGTTGTTGGGTATGTGTTCAAAAATGATATAGAATTGTGACGAATAATTACAGTTTTGAACTGGCTGTAAGATATGAAGTTTAAAGAGTTGTATCATCAGAGACATTTATTCATAGCCGGTTTAACTTGGGCAATTCAAAGGACTATGCAAAGGAGCGTCCCCACCCACCAACAGATTTCAAACGTATCTCTATTTATACCTCTTGCCATACTGATCTTTTTTTTGTATGACGACATCCGCCGTAGGAATGGGGATTTCACGCAAATCGAATTTGAATGTTGTATTTTTCAAGTATTTTTTTGACACAGTTAATTGTGAAAATAATGTGCAGGCGACCAAGAGTAACCCCCCTGGCCTAAATAAAAGTGTTCAATCAAAATATAATCTTAAAAAATATTTTACAGCCGAGTCTACTTAAAGCTAGACACTTACAGTGCAATTCTGAATCTTAGGCGTACGGCATAAGCACGGTTTTATTGTTTTTGAATACCCCGTCATTTTTTGGATTAAAAATGGTTATTTGTCTTTATATGGAATGTCATAATTATATTGAAACTAGTGCCAAGTCTGTTGGTGGGTGGGGACAGAGCCCATACAACTTCTTGCGTTGTCCTTTGATTATTATTAAATTGGTTTTTGGCAATCTTTCTGATATTATTAACAGCTATTTTCCATCAATTCTAAATGTGTACTATAGTTCTAATATTATGTTATGCTCACACTTAAGGCAGGGTATTAGTCCAAATTCAACCAAAAGAGGTATTTTTAAACGCTTACGTGTGGGGGTATAAAACATATTTATGAACTATAAAAAATATGGTAGGTAGAGAACAGTCTGTTGCAGTGGAGTATCGGAGCATAATTTGAAAAAACCATCTGGTTTCTTTCAAAAAAAATATTACAAAATGACGAATAAAAAAACTGCGTAAATTCAATTACTCTGAATTTTCAGCGACGACCCCAATTTTTTTTTACAAAATAAATAGCCAAGCTAATCCTCTAAAGAAGTATCGGATTAGATTTTTTATTTCATAATTATATTATAAGTAATTAAATGAAAACCCGCAAAAAATATAATCTTCGAACTCAAAGCCGCCCTTTTTTATTATGTGTGATATGCGATTTTCAACTCAAAACCCAAAGCGGTAGAATAAAAATAGACCGCGGTAACCCGTTTAGTTGTCGAGCAGCGCTCGAGGTGAAAGGTCGGCTCCGGACGCTCTGTGTCGCATGACAGCTGCTTTTTTGACAAGTTCACTAGAGATGCGGTGCTGTCGATTCCCGAACGAACACCGATTTTAGATCTAAAAATATTGTTTTTTACCTATGTCAATCTAATATGATTCAATAGTTTGTAAAATCAAGGATTAATACCTGCGGCGACATGTGTCACAGTGAAATAATATTTATCTAGAGAAGTCGATTTATCTTCAACTAATAGTTAAAAATCGATTCGTAAGTATCTAATCGATTTTTAACGACAAATACTGCAAGATTGAGTAACTACAAGGAAGTATTCTTATTTTCGAATCTGATTCACATTTAGATTTTTTATCCAAGGCGTTATACTTTTAATCAATTTGATTATTATTTTTATTATACGATTTTACGTATGAAGTTATTAACAAAACAATTTAATTGATAAAAAAATCGATTTAACTCTGTTACAATCGATAACAATTTGTACGCGAAAGATGACCACAATGGACATCTCTAAGTTGGCGGCGCCGGCAATCATGAACGCTTTTTCTCTGCATACATTTTGACAGTAAAAAATTGTGAAACGTTAATCATGTCAATCCGATGGCATTTTGACACAGAATATAGTAATAGTACTAACGTAATTTTCAGATGATTATAGGGTAGGTAGGTACTATTAAGAGTTTACTATTCTAAAATACATAGACTTTTTTTTGAAGGGAGTTGTAAAGTATGTGTACATAGAAAGAGAAAATAAGTTTTGGAAATCAAAAATGAAAAAAAAACCGTTGACTTTTATATGCACAGCATTTTCCCGGAAATAGTAGACCCGAGGAATACACGCGGGATGACACTCGAGATATTATCATCAATTGATTGACAGCAGGAAAGACAATTAAAAAAAATATTATACCTAAATCAAACCTTTCCTTTATTTACATGTTAAAGATTAAAAAACTAATTATAAATAAAAGTAAATATAGTTTATGAGTTGCAATTTATGATGTACCTACCTAATATAAGTAATTTAGAGATTACAAAAACTTATTATAAATAAAAATATTTCCTGGCATACTACTATGTAAGTCTAAATTACATTTCGGCTTAGATTATTGTAGGCATTTCGGTATCATCAACCCTAGCGTAACACGCTCTGGCTCAAGGTCGCTGGCGCTCGAACTCTCACGTACAGAGAGTGTCACAGCTGTGATGGTGCGGAACCCTTCACGTTCGAGTTCAACTCACACTTGGCTGGGTTTTTTTCTATTACTCCGGCCAGTTATTTATGCAATATTATGTATGTGTGAGGTTATGTTTATTGTACTAGTAGAAGATCCGAACTAAGGTCGATCTTCACCGAGTTGATAATAGAATGAAACTTATTATATCATGAATTTAGTATATTAGAAAACATATTAAAAATGGGTTGCCTTAAAAAATCCTGGACCGACCATTTTTTTTTTAATGATTTTAAACAAAATTTTGCAATAACAACATAATAAGAAAATTATGTCCTGACTTAACGTACAAAACGTATAGAATGTGCAGCCGTTGGGTTTTCTATTATTTACGTGGGGGGACTACTGGGTTGTCAGGTCTACACGTATGTGTCGATACCAGTTAATTTCACATAATTGGATAATAGTTTTTTTTTAATATCATCATAAGCGCTGTTTTATTATGAACACGTTGATATATGGTTGTCTGCAAAAAATTGGGATTTTGTTAAAAAAAAATTTTTAAAATACCATTAAACATTCTCGGTCCAGGATTTTTTTAGGCAACCCATTTTTAATATGTTTTCTAATATGCTAAATTCATAATAAAATAAGTTTCATTCTATTATCAACTCGGTGAAGATCGACCTTAGTTCGGATCTTAGACTAACGTTGATGTATTTGGTGTTGATCAATGACGTTCAATTAAAAAACTAGACTCACAATCACGCTGAAATATTGTCCGAAGCAAAAGTCTGCCCACCCGACTATTGGGCAGTGTTTTCGTTTAGTTGTATACAATTGACATTAAACACTAAATACTACGAGATAAGGTGTTAATTTGAACGAATGTGTTAATGTCATCAGTGTCAAAGCCACTCGGACGTTTTTTGAGGAATTTTTCTTAGAGATTGGGTGTCTAGTTGTATATTGAACGTCATTGGTGTTGATGTATAATAAATGTATATGTATAATATCCACGGACGCGAGGGTTCGAATCCAGCCTAAAAGCTGCATATAGGGCTCGTGGTTTTTTACTATCACATGTTTCATGTATTATCCTTTTTAGGGTTCCGTAGCCAAATGGCAAAAAACGGAACCCTTATGGATTCGTCATGTCTATCTGTCTGTCTGTCTGTCTGTCTGTCTGTCCGTCCGTATGTCACAGCCACTTTTTACCGAAACTATAAGAGCTATACTGTTGAAAATTAGTAAATAGATGTATTCTGTGAACCGCATTAAGATTTTCATACAAAAATAGAAAAATAATAATAAATTTTTGGGGCTCTCCATACTTAGAACTGAAACTCAAAAAAAATTTTTTCATCCAACCCTTACGTGTGGGGTATCTATGGATAGGTCTTTTAAAATGATAATAAGGTTTCATAAATAATTTTTTTCTAAACTAAATAGTTTGCGCGAGAGACACTTCCAAAGTGGTAAAATGTTGGTCCCCCCCCCTGTAACTTCTAAAATAAGATAACGATAAATCTAAAAAAAATACATGATGTACATTATTATGCAAACTTCCATTGAAAATTGGTTTGAACGAGATCAAGTGATTAGTTTATAAATTTTTGGGGCTTCCCATACTTAGAACTGAAACTCAAAAATTTTTTTTTCATCCAACCCTTACGTGTGGGGTATCTATAGATAGGTCTTTAAAAATGATAATAAGGTTTCTTATATCATTTTTTTCTAAACGGAATAGTTTGCGCGAGAGACACTTCCAAAGTGGTAAAATGTTGGTCCCCCCCCCTCTAACTTCTAAAATAAGAGAACGATAAAACTAAAAAAAATATATGATGTACATTACTATGCAAACTTCCATTGAAAATTAGTTTGAACGAGATCAAGTAATTAGTTTTTTTTTTAAACGTCTTATATCGTAAACCGCAATTTTCCTCTCATTCAATCAACTTAAATATAAAAACGTCGATCAAACTTACAAAGAACTACAAAAACTTTTATATTATGATGATACTTGCTGCTACGGAACCCTTCATGGGCGAGTCCGACTCGCACTTGGCCGGTTTTTTTCAATTATTTTAGCTATTTTGCCAACGAAATTTAAGTTTCTCTAGAATTTATGAGTTAGCCTGCAAAATAACCTAATTAACCTGCTTAAATCATAAATAAAAATAAAAATAAAAAAAAAACTGCCGTAAAACAAATATTGTTCATTAAAATTTAGTATGATGTCCAGACCTCGTAAACAGTAGTAAAAAGTTTTGATATTAGTGAGTAGGTAGAGGTACCTACTCAAAATATTAAAACTACCAGTTTTTGTTTGGAGGTGAATAATTGTCTGCTTGTTTTGCGTATACTGTGTTCACGCTGCGCTCTCTGATTGGCGGTTGCGCTCCGCCTACAACGAGACGCGCGGGTGAAAAACGAATTTGGAATCGTGCTAAGACATCGTCTTAACTATGCAGTAATCATCTTAGAAGTTTGTTACTGAAGTTAATTTATAGTTGGTATTGTAATTGTTAATACAAACATTAAACTTCATATCTATCTTAACAGCTACACATAAGTAATATTGTCTACCCATAATAATAATATAGTAAAGCCCTTTTATTCCGAAATTGTTACAACTTTGAGGATACAAATTTCCAGTGTTGGTTTAATTATAATATGTCTTGCAATTCGTGTGTCTCTTGGCATAGGCCTCCTCCAGCTCTGTCCACTGAACCCTATATTCTGCTACACTGGTCCAATAAGGTCCCAAGGTTAGGCGGATATCGTCATTGTACTGTTTGCTTATTACATGATATCGGCTCACTGCTCTGACGTCACTCGCACGTCCGTCCCGCTCCGTGTCCACCAATGAAGTGCCTCGGCGGGCGGGCCGTATGCCCTTTTATAGGGAGAGGCCCCCACTCGCCGCTACCCA
The DNA here is from genome assembly GCA_949319885.1 of Mecyna flavalis. Classification (NCBI taxonomy): domain Eukaryota; kingdom Metazoa; phylum Arthropoda; class Insecta; order Lepidoptera; family Crambidae; genus Mecyna; species Mecyna flavalis. The sequence goes on along the minus strand of OX439435.1, from coordinate 6,652,200 downwards.
GGTAAGCGGCGTGTGGGCATGAGACGATCGTTCTTTTACGTATCATATTCACATACACTACATCTCTTCCTTATTTTAATGAATTTGAATTAATTGCATGAGTTTGTGGTTTAAACAGGAGATCTCTCGTTCTAATTCCGTTTCAAAATGGAGATGAGCGTGATATCGCTGGATGTATTCACTCGTCGGTGATTGGAAATAGGATGTCCGCAAAATGGGTTATATTCTCAAAAAAAGAAACTAAACTGACTTCCGTTTAGATATGCAATAGTGTTGCCCCTCAAATTAAAATCAAAAATGAACGGACGTCCTCTTTCTTATTTTAATTAATTTTAACGACGTCCGGCAAGCCAATACTACCATTAAAAAGAATTTAAACTTTAGGTTAGTGACTACTAGTTAGTACTAGTGCTGCCACCATGAAGTTAAAAGGGAATTACACTGGCTTCCGGTTACTGTCAGTTAAAAAGAACTAAAAGTAACGATTATCACGCCATCTTTACAATCGAGTTGGAACTAAAATAAGAAATCAAATCGATTATAGGATTGAAATTTTAATGGTCTTGTAATCATCAAGGTGGACGTTCTCCGACACGGCCATTCTGACAGCGTCACGCGTCCTCGCGTTGGTGTTCAATCTGAATAAACCACAACCTCCCTGCCATGCAGCGACGGACTGCTGCGCTACCGCAGCTCGGGCAGCGGCCTTTCTCTTTGGCCTCGTCAGGAACGGGGCATAGGTGTCCTCCGAGGTCATCCCCCGCCTGCCGCGCTGCAGAGGTGGACGACAGCTCGCTGGCCGGACTGGCAGGAGCAGTCTCTCGTCCTTCTCCAGCACCTCGAACCGGACGTCGAGCATGGCCCCGATCTGGGACACAATGCTGGACTGCTCCGTGGGCGCCTCAGACACGCCGACATCCATGGGCATGTGCCCGGACGGAACCTCTGATCGGATGGCCTTAAAGGCCTCGACTTCGCGGCAAAACTTCTGATACTCCCTCTGGAGCCGCATTCAGCTTACGGACTTCGTTGTCCGTGGTACGAAGCCGCCACTCCTCTACGGAGGCCCACTGCACGATGGTGTTGGTGGCGGCTGTGACGTTCCGCACGATCTTGTAGTCTCTTAATCAGCGATTATTTTAAAAACTTCACTTGACCAGCGATACCACATAACCAGTAATAGGTTTGTATTGTTGGACTTATTTATTTATCAAACATCTTAAAGCTAACAGAATTAATTCCAAAATGCTTAAAGATAAATGACATTACAAATTAAATTAAATTGAATTAAATTAACAAATTAAATTAAATCAAATTAGAACGTATATTACAATTGAAATTAAAATAAATATAATAAGTACAACGTCAATCAAAATCATTTCAATTAATACAAATAAATATGTCAAAAGTATAAATTACATTACAATTGAAATTAAAATAGAATAAAATATAATACTTAGGCACAATGTCAATCTAAATCAATTTTCATGTCATACAAATAAATATGTCAAAAGTATATAATAGTCAATAATTGTCATTTAATATTTTCCAAAATTGATAAAAGAGATGTCCTAAACTATCTGCAAACAGATCGATTGCATAGTGGATGTGCGCCGCACACTCTTCGTTTGTACCGGAGCTACGACTACACACCAACATATGCAGCTAGAAGTTATGAAACCAGGTTGAAGAAAGGGACAAATAATTTTGACATTAGGCATTAAGCCCTTTACGCTCAGCAGCTTCAGGGGGTCACTAACCGGTACAGACACCCCTCGAAAATTCAGAGTTAAGTGTAAAGTACTCCGTTTACCAACACTGTTAACCATGGTCTCTCTCTCTCTGGGACTGGATCTCAGCCACGCTGGCTCAGGCAGTGGATAAATACTGCAGAAGAACAAAATCACCTACAGCAAAACGTTGAACTTTCGCCTTTGTGCTGTCAATATGAGACTTGTCATAGCTAGAGTTTTTATCCATGCTAGTAACAGCATCGGTGTCTACGATAGGCTCATCGTTAAGAAGTTCCAAAGGCCTAGCAACTTTTCCTATAAACAGTTCAAGGGGACTTGACTTAGTGACCCTGTTGATGGTACAACTAACTCCACGCAAGCTGAACATCAGGGAGAGTATCTTGCCATGACGCTCTTTGCTGGACTCGACAGCAAAGTTACCACTAGCAATGAAATGCAAGGTGATACCATAAGACTTACAAAACTCCTTGAAAACAGTACTCGCAAAACACCGGCCCTGATCGGCAATGATACGCTTAGGGGCACCAAATAAAAAAGGGTGATTTTTCCTAACGACTTCATGTACTTGTGGACTCCACTTATAAGGCATACGATACACGGTCTTATTTGTATCTACTAGTCGAATCTCTAACGGGTTCACGTAAGCATGACCATAAGGTGTTCCAGAGACGAATATTCCTGAAACTCCTTTAGTAGGTTCACAAGTTTAGGCTTGGACTCTATGGGAACACCCGTGCCTATCTTATTAAAATCAATTATACTAGAGCTAGAAGTAACACAAAAGTTAACTATCAATGATAGTAAAATGAAAATGTCAATAATCGAACATAATTTGTCGTAAGTATTTGTCCAGAAAAACGTGAAAAAGAACATCATCTTGGTCTTATCTCTCCACTACTGATAACGTATCCTAAGTATTCTACCTCCCGTTTTAAGAAGGAACACTTCCTCTCAGTAGGAATCGAAAGAACAGTTGAAAGACCCTCAAGAGCTTCTTCAGCGGTCGTGGCCAGCACTAACACAGTAGTGAAGTAGCCCACCATGCAAACGAGCTATCTGATCGGAAATTAAGGACAGCGGAAACCTATCGGGAACTGTGTTATCGTTGAGTTTTCGATAATCGACACAGAGTCTATCACTTCCATTATTTTCCTTTACAAGGAGAATGGGGCTCGCAACGGCGATAAACTGAGGCGAACTACACCGGCCTGCGGCATCAATACGTTCGCGTACCACACTCCGTTCTTCAGTCGACAAACGGTTTTATTTGGATCCCTTAATTCAATCTGCATAGGTTTAGTCTAGCCACGGTGATTAGGGATACCGGAAGCAAAGTGGTGTTAAATTTATCTGTAATAGCATCAAGTTGAGGTCTTACATCGGGGGAAACATCTGTGCCTATCAAAACTAAACCACTATCACAAAAGTCTTGAACTTGACAGGTATTTAACAACATTCACTTTCGCAAATGACCAAACGCCAAACGACGACCTCCGCCCAAGCCCGACGATCAACATCTATGTACATACATATATCAAATATTAGCTGGGACCAACAGCCCAACGTGTCCTCCGAAACACGGAGACACTCAAACAAATGTCACTAAATGCGGTCAGGATGGCCACCCATCCCTTCACTTTCCGCGGCGATACAGCTTGAATTTCGCTATCGCAAAACATCTAACCACAAAACGGGCACCTGTAAATAAAATATCAATGGTTAATCAACGGGCGTCACCCGGAACTTGCAGTCATAACCGGGTATTACCCGCGTTATGCCGCTTTAACGGTCGTCATTCGTGTTATGACACTTCAACGGGCGTCACCCGGAACTTGCAGTCATAACCGGGTATTACCCGCGTTATGCCGCTTTAACGGTCGTCATTCGTGTTATGACAATTCAACGGGCGTCACCCGGAACTTGCAGTCATAACCGGGTATTACCCGCGTTATGCCGCTTTAACGGTCGTCATTCGTGTTATGACACTTCAACGGGCGTCACCCGGAACTTGCAGTCATAACCGGGTATTACCCGCGTTATGCCGCTTTAACGGTCGTCATTCGTGTTATGACAATTCAACGGGCGTCACCCGGAACTTGCAGTCATAACCGGGTATTACCCGCGTTATGCCGCTTTAATGGTCGTCATTCGTGTTATGACACTTCAACGGGCGTCACCCGGAACTTGCAGTCATAACCGGGTATTACCCGCGTTATGCCGCTTTAACGGGCGTCATTCGTGTTATGACACTTCAACGGGCGTCACCCGGCAACATCAAATCACAACACGGGCATCATCCGTGTTATGACACTTCAACGGGCGTCACCCGACAACATCAAACCACAACACGGGCATCATCCGTGTTATGATACTTCAACGGGCGTCACCCGACAACATCTAGCCATAACACGGGCATCATCCATGCTATGACTGATGTATTTTTTTTTTTTTTTTTTTCAATTCCGTATTATTAAAAGTTGAACGAATCCGGGCCGTGCCCCAGAAATTAATATACTGGTTTACTTGTAGTAATAGTAATTTTACTGTTAAATTACAAAGCAATATTTACATTTTAATTTTAATAAATTCAGTGGTATAATTTTTCTTTACCCGCAATAAACACGGAATTTCGAACTATTTATTGTTCTAGTTCACATTATGTATTTTAGTCAATGGACAACCGACAGTTTGTTCCATATCATAGTAATTAGCAGGTTGGTGGCCTATTCGGGATAAGAGTTAGGTTCAGTTTAGATCAAAACGAAGTGAAAGTTGACAGGGGAAGCTTCAGCAACTTTTTGTTTACATGACTTTGATCTCTCCCGCAGTTTATGCTTACATAACTTTGTAATATTCCGTCTTTCAAACCGGCGCATTGAGACTGGAGTTGAACAGTAACTGTAACTTTCTTCGTTATTTAGTACTTCTTTATAATTGTACACCCAATTATTTTTACATACGTGAAGCCAATCTTAATCGATTACTCACAAACTACAAAATTGAAATTGTGTTCCAGTTTTTCATTACTTTTATACGTCATAATTATGCAACATAGAAATAACTACGTTTATGTTTTATACAACTTGCGCTTCCAATTCTATGTGATAATTAATTATTTATGCAACTTTGATACCGATATATTGTAAACGGAGAGTAATTACACGCCACACACAAATCGAGAGTGAATTCGCAACTTATTCCCTTGGTTTAAATACCGCTTATCGGGCGGGAAAGTATACAAAGCAAAATGTACTTCAGGTACGTTTTAGTTAATAAATTATTTTACAAAAAAAATATTATTATATAAATTGCATTATAATAGATTATATTCTGTATATTTATTAATTTTTTATCGAACATCTATTATAGTTTCAGATTACTCAAACATTGAAGAATATATTTACTCCGTACCGGAAATAGCCGCCATTACAAAAATATTTTAAGATCAGAAACATTAATCATATATTTTTCTATCAATTCTTGAGAATAATTAAATAATCATATTTACTTTAATATTTTATGACCTTATAACAAATAAAATACTAGCATTTGCTATGTAGTGATTTCTGATATTTACACGGTTACTACTCATATACGCGAGTTTTCATCCGTTTAAAGTTGTTTTTATTTAATGAGCATTCGCTATGACTTTTTTTTTTTTTTTTTTTCGGGTATTTCTGTTTTAATATTTTTCAGTAATAACATAAACACTGGGTACTCACGGACTCGTCGCCAAAATGTACTGTTTGCTTATTACATGATATCGGCTCACTGCTCTGACGTCACTCGCACGTCCGTCCCGCTCCGTGTCCACCAATGAAGTGCCTCGGCGGGCGGGCCGTATGCCCTTTTATAGGGAGAGGCCCCCACTCGCCGCTACCCAGGTAAGCGGCGTGTGGGCATGAGACGATCGTTCTTTTACGTATCATATTCACATACACTACAGTCATTCCATCTTGTTTTTGGACGCCCCTTTGTCTACCCATACTTTCAATTAATTTATGCTGATGGTTGTTGTGTACTAAAACAGTAATAATTAAAGCATTTTTGACATTATAGGAAACCTTAAAACATTTTAATTTTGAAAGATAGAAATAGATTAGACATCTATGCAAATTGCACAGGTCATCAGATCTAACTTATTGCAAAACACATGACTCCTGCAATATTTTAGGTGCATTAAAACAATAAATGTTACATGTTAAAGTTACGTTTTGTAGAAAAATTATTAATTGCTGCTCAATTAGTATGCTATGGAATTATTTGCCGACAAGTTTGTGTACTGCTATTGGTGTTGCAAATATTTATTGGAGACCCTGGAAACATTTTTTATGTCACTTCAGTTGGTTGATGTGCACACAGCCCCTCCCATGGTAAGCTGCCGCTGCAGCCTATTCCATGGCGACATTCTTGGTCAGGAATCATTTTAAGTACACTGACATACTATCAGGTGACCAGTTTGGTCATTTGGCACATTTATTATAAACAAAAAAAAAAGGTGCTCAGTAATGCAGGCATTTTACTGATGCATTCTGTGACTGCCTTCATTAAAATCAATGACAGTGGTTAGTACCTACTGGTGCCGCGGTTGATTGTCTGTCAAATATTTCCTTGCATAGTACTGATCCCTTCTTCATCTCTATCTATGTACTCTTACTACTACTATCTCTCTGTCGCGATAATTATTCTAGTCCTGTTCAATTTTATCTAGTAGACAGCATATTTTTATACTTTCCTAAATCCATAGGGCTATCTAGAATTCTGAATCTATCCTAGTGAAGTAGTAGTAAAATCTATACTACTGAAGTAGTCGTTCTTCATAAAAAAGACTGAGAATGTTTCCAATCCAATTTGGATGTTGGTTTACGCGACTGTATCCCAATGGCATATTTTCCTTGCTTATAAGCGATAGATTATGTAGGGAAGCAAATAGTAATAGTAAAATGGTAGGACCTATGGGCAAAACAGTTGTTATGAAAAGTTCTTATATGAATGGTAGCCAAGACAAACATAAAAGGCAGGTTTGTATGGCAGGAAAATAATGAAACGAATTTAGCACACTAACACAGTCACAGCCTGACAGGGATTCCGCAATCTACCATGAATCTTAAATTTTTTGGTATCACTTGTGTTGTGACTTGTGTGATGATAAGTAGTTAGTGGTACCACCTTTACGTTAATTTTGCAATGACTGTACATTTAACCCTTTAAAGTGCACGGGTAGATGAAATTTTTCATTGGTTTTCGCCGGTATCACAACTACATAAGGTTCAAATTATGGTGGCAAGTATTTTGCCTCTGCCCTATAAAGGAGATGTCTGCCCTGCATCCAACAAACAGATAATAATAATCAGAACCAGAAAGACTATATTGGTAACGTAAATTATAAGAATAGAAATGATTCAATAATATTGGAAAAAAATGAAATTAATTGCACAGCAACAGTACAGTAGGTTAATGACCTTCTTTTATCAGCTACTTCGTTAGGTTTGTGTACTATTTCTTTTCGGCTTATTTTCTTAACATACGCCAATCGAAAATAAACTTTCGATGAAATAGAGGTGAAAATTACTCGCACATTAAAAATAAGGTCGAGGATATGTTTCAGTGAATGAGGGTGATCGACCTACTCTCGCCAAAGATTCAAACTGCATTATTCCCATAGTAAATTTGTTTAGTTCATTAACACACAATACACACTTGTGTCCCCTTTGTTTCCTTATTACCTTGTGGCATAGTGTTGATTAAAACATGCAAGCGAGAGACAGCAAACAATTCTATTGGTTGTTAAATTGGTAGTTAATAAAAAAATGAGGTTTACGCAGCCAGTGTTGTGACTCACGCAACGTCCAACAGCTTATTTTATTTTGTTGGGAATGTCTCGATGTTGTATTAGTCACAATAAAGCGTGATGTTGAAGCACATTGATAAATCCATTACATATTTCGGTTTACGAAATCATCTATTACTCATGGACGATAATGATACTATTTTACGATTAGGATATAAAAACTGTTTCTCCGAAATAAAATATCAAAATAGCTTAATTTGAAGGATAAGTAGTGAACATTTCTTTAAACAACTAGGTACCTTATGATGATATAGATGAAAATTCGTCTTAAAACTGTTTTAGTAAGAGAATAGGATAATACCTATACACCAGCGGTTACGCGAAATAGTGCCCTAATAATTAAATACATATTAATATTTATTAATATGGTTGTGTGGCTGAATTTCATGTAATAACTTCGAATAGGGCACAAGTCAAGTGCGCGTAACCGCTTGTGTATTTCCTTATGCTCTTACACCCATAGCCCATTGGTATAGGTACCTTACTAATCCAACAGACTACGGTCATTACCACAAGGTGGACATCGGCTTGTACCTCTTCGGGTGTCAAGGTTTTTGGGTGACGCGATGACGCTTTGACGTGTGTGACGACAAACTGCCGCACAGGTCTTGTTAGGTAGCGGTTATGGTGCTACAACGAGTTTTCCTCTAGCAATAAAACACGACGGGTAAGAGATTACAGGCTAAGAACCGAATTACTTACATAATTACATGGTTTTCCCATGTACCTGACAAATATTTGTATTTTTGTATATTAGAATACATTTTCAAATATCATTGGATTGAATAAGTAATTAATGCGATCCCACAAATCTCATTATCGCTTCTTCCTTATGGCAAATTGGGTCTATTGGAGCAATTAACCCGGCGGGAGTGTGGTGAAATAATGTTACATCAAGTATGTGGCGGGGTATGACATGCCCCAAAACAAAACTGCCTGTATATTATTGTTATTTTTAAAATGATCTTAAATTTTTGTATTATTCATTTATTTAGGTACCCCTCAAGATGGTTTTAAATTAAAAAAGTATATATCGACATATTTTAATAATTTTCATTAACAATTATTAAAGCACTAATTTTTGGTTACAGAATTAAAGCACGGGCGCATGAAATTAAAAAAATTCTATTTAAACGAAAAAGCCTCTGAAATCTTAAAATATATGAAATAAATAAAAAAAATCTAGTTACAATATAGGAACACTTTTAAAACGCTGGAAATCAGCCATATTATATGGCTATGTCAGTCAGTAGATGTTCCCCACGTAAGTTTGTGCTCGTCTAACTCCAACGCCGGCTGACACAACACTAAAATCACGCCACTATCCTCCCCAGCACTTCCTCACTTCCAGCTACACGAAGCCTCAAAATCGTCGCATAAAACAATAAAATTATATATCGATACAAACGAACACTGGGGTATGTCACACCCCGCCACACTCTTGCCGGGTTAAGTTAGTAATTATTTACATAATTATGTAAATTTTGACGCGCAGTAATTGACTTCAAAAGGAGTACGCGTGCCCCCCTTGTGGAGCAATGATCCGGTGGTGTTTTCGATTTACTGTGTGTGAATAAAATCCCCCTTAATGAAACTAAATGTAAATTAAAGATCTAGCGATACGGTTCATCAATGTTAGTTTTGAAACGAATGTTAGATATTGATATCCGATATTAAATTTGTTTGTGGTATGGCATTAACAGTATGTTGTAACTAGCCTTCCGCCTTTGGCTTCTCTCGCTATGAGTATATGCCGTTATCGACAATAAAAGTATGTTTTCAGATTCCATTATATCACCATGTTAGTCAAAATTAGTTTAGTGGTTCATGAAACCGTAATTTCTTTCGCATTTTAGTATGTAGTTTGGATTGTATTCATTTGTTTTATTCATAAATTAAAACCAAAAGAAAAAAAAAACTCATGGAAACTTATTAATATATAAATAAATATTAGAAAATAGACATCTCGTTCTCACAGTCAACGATTCTTAGTGAGATTAACAACATCCGAATCGAATCGACACGCCCGAAAGTGTCAACCGTGTAATTTTTGATATCACCAAAATATGTAATGAATAAATTGCTAATTTATGAACTCAAGGCTGTCAAATGATTTTTTATTTAGTTTTCATACGAGGTTAAACCAGTTTACTGACCAAGTGTATGAATCAGCGACATGATGATTGTACTGGAACCTGTTTTAAGCTATCGGTCTATTTTTATAATTTGTTAGAACTGAGACAAGACCTCTTACCATTAGTTACTTTAAATATTAAATTCATAGTGTAATTCTTATTTGAACATCTGACAATGATTCAGAGATTTCAAGTACCAAACTTTTACAGAAAGTCACAGGGCAAAAATATCGTTAAGATTTATTAATATTAATATGTCTAGGTACGAGTGATTGTGACCGACTACTCAAGAATCGTATAAAAACAATTATATTTTATTTTGGTCTTAGTGATAAAAATATTTGTAAATAATCATGTTTCCTAAATGAGAAAACATATTCAAGACGTGCCTTATTAATGATCTAAGCGTATATAAACAAAATTAACTAATGTTTAACTAAACATGATCTCTGGATCTGTTTTGACGTTCTGATAAGTAATAATATTCATCCTTGTGGTATCAACTACAATACAAATTAGTCAAATTAACAACGTAGCTTAGGACTTTTTCCCGTACTTTAATACTGCTTAAATACATGATGTAGAGTCTACTATAATCTCGTCTCTTCTTACTTCTTAATCATATGCAAGAACTCTTATTTTTACCGTAGCATCAAAAAGTGAAAGTAGATTGCCGGCACATTCGTTTCCCTTTTTGATGTAACTTATTAGTATTACATACATTCGAAGCGTGCAGAAGCATTTTGCGGACTAGCGTTTTTTGTACAGACTTTTCTCTGTCCATTGCTACTTGGCTCCCATTTTACAGTTTAGAGTACTTGAATATAATAATTTTCTTAGTTTAATTGCAAATTGCATTATTTATGTGCGTAACGTAAACATTTACAACTATTTACTAATATGATATTTAAAAATGCGAACATTGCGAAACTGAGTTTCACGTACGATTTTCACCGTCTGAGGCTCTTAACTCTTCAACAATACTAGACAATGGACCAGACAATAACTGTGAGCTGGCGCTCTGGGAATCTGTTGCCTAAACTTTATTATGCGAACATCTGTTATTTTTCAACTAGGTAGATACGTGCGTACATATTTCTCACTGCACGCTCTCCGAAAGAACGCTATTTTCAGTTGCTTTCTGTTTAAAATAATTTGTACATTTTTGAGTGCCGTTTCATAAACATTCCATTTCTTAAAGCATGTATACTTACGTCATTCAGTACTTTTATAATTTCTGTTTGTACAATAGGCTTGTTTCTAATTGAACGAGTTAATTAAGTACGTAATTAAGTAGGTAACTGAGTGCTTCCATTACCAGCCCCCGCTGGCAATGACACCTCTTGCAAATGAAATTGTGACGCACGAATGTGCTATCAGTAACACACATACCCATAAGCGAATGACAACATAGAAAGTAGTGTTAGCTTATTAATGTCCCACTGCGGGGTATACAGTACATTACCACTTGCAGGTTACAGTAATGTATCTGATCAATCGACTGTGCATTTGCTCATTCTGGCGTAACTTGGGTTAGATTCCTAATTCAAAAAATCAAAATCAAAATCAGAACCTGATGTATAATGTCAAACAGGAATAAAAATGTTTTTTGACTGCCTGGTTGAAAGGGTTACAGTTTAAAAATCCTTCCAAAGTTACTGGCGTATTTGTGTAGGTTCGTACGGTAACAGAGTGGTAAGGGAAGGGTGACATGACATGTGACGTATTTTAAGTGTTGTTGTCAAACACGTGATAAACATAGCTGAAAACAGTCCGATTAAAGTTTCACGACGTTTGACGTAACAATAATAGTCGTCTTTCTCAGTGTTTAATGAGCGGGGATCAGCTCAGTAGGCTAGAGATGTGGCGTTCTCTACCTGCATTGTACCCACTGATGCTCTACCCGGACACGATCACGAAGGCCTAGTGCATTTGTCCTGTCTTCGTCTACAACAATCTTTCATACAAACTTCATTCTGTAATTAATCAACACACCAAAAAATCCGAAAATATAATATGTATCTAAAGCAACGAATTTGATATCGTTGATCTAAAGTTCTAAACCGTCTAGCGCCGTTTCCATGTGAGTTGTGACTCATACTTGTGGCAATTGATTTTTATTAATATTGGTTTACGAACTGTGTAAAATGTACCGGAATGTGGTATTTTATAGTTAGCACAAAGTACAAACAAGACTGGCAGTGAAGGATGAGTGATATTTTTTGTCTTTGCTGCTATGAATTCCCATACTGTCTACCACACTCCAAATAAAATCTATTAAACACATACCATAATTGTATTATAATTAAAATTTAATTATACTTATTTTTGTTATGGCGTATTTGTTCGTTTCCGTTGTCGTGTTCCGGGTTTGATTTCGTGGACAAGAACATATACAAATACCTATTACAACACTCATAGCGGATAAATTCGATTATTGCCCCTGATAATATGCGTCGCCATTGTTTTCATAATATGGAATCTATATCTGTGTAAAACACTCGTCGCTTGCGTTGTCATAAATCGTCGGTACTTAAGGGCAAGGCCGCAAGGTTTGCGTCACATATCGACTTTTTTTCTTTCGGAGGCGAGCAGAAGACGATATTGAAACCTGACTGCTTTTTATATTTTCCTGCGAAGGTTGTCGTTGTAGTTTTTTAAGGGTAAACCAGGGGAGTTTAGTAGATAGTGGGACGAACATCTTTAGCACCCAAAGCAGCAAAGCAGACCAACACGCCGAAAGTTTCGCTAGCAGCAGCCGTTATGCTGTAAGCATTCTTCTACGCCGTGAAATCAAAGACACTCAGAACAGAGAATAAGTGTGCTAAGTTATGGTGTTTCTTAAATGGAATAGGCCGCAGTGGCCGCTTACCATCAGGTGAGCTGGGTGCCTATCTTCCCACTGATGAATTTGTAGGAAGGGCTTAATATTAGTAAAATTCTTCGATTGGTCGATTCATAGTTGTATAACTCTACTGTAATCGACGGTAAATCAGCAATCAAATCCCATCTGAAGCCTGCTCAGTGCTCTGCCAAGGTCCCTCCGATTCTGAAAAGATGGTAATTAAAACTCTCAAGCGCGAGTCAAAAGCCTGGCGATATTGAGCTCATGCAAACCAAAACCGCAATTTGCGTCTTAATTAGTTTCCCATAGGAAATAAATTGACTTGCTTTGAAGCTCCTGTATGAAAGCAGATCAAAGCTAATGTTAATGTACCAAGTTTTATTCTGATTACAATTAACAATTGTTATTTAAAAGACGAAGAAGAGATTAATAATAAGGTTATATCTTTCTGACCTTAGAAAGACTATCTACATCTTTCGTCTAAAAAGTTTTGACTCGTTGATTGATCCAGTAATCTGTTTATTTTGACGTGACAACGTCTTATAAATTGGTTTGCCGGGTGACACTTCAAGAAACTGCGTTACGCTCCGCTCACGTTATGCGCTCACAATGAGAGTGAGTGAGAGGCACGCGTCCCGCCTAAGAGCGAGAGAGACAGACATAAAAAGTCGTTGTCACGTAAAACTTTCGCCCGTATACCGACTTTACAGGCAACCAATTTTTTTTGTTGAAAAACAGATCTATCTAAAGAGATCAGACAAAGGAACAACGGGTTTAATATTTATCGAAGCATGGGAGTTATAACTGCTAACTTTCATACTTTAGTGTCACTTTTGATCGAACGCCAGAACAAGTCAAAACAGTCAACAAACACCGCGAAATACAAATGTCATAGAAGGAACTTCAGACGGAAAGCCTTCAGCAACGCACAATGAGTCAGACTTATGCATAATGTGTATGTGCTGACTGTGCCTTTTCCTAATATTTGACAAGGTGGATATTTAATGGAGTGACGCAGCAGTTCGGCATTTGAGCCGGTTATTGACGATCGGCTGTCGTCTGACGTCATCCGAGATCTCATTTATATGGCCGTATAACCTGCCATCACGGTGCGCGCAAGTGCAATCACACAAGACCGCGACCCTCCGTCAATTGAATGTTATCCAATTTATACAAAACGTGTCCAACGAATGATAACGTGTGTATGACCTACGCAAACTGTGCGAATGGTAAATCGATAAACGCCTAGCTTTGTGTTCGAAGCCGAAGTTATTTTATTCGATTTGGGTTGAAGGACGCTTTTGAATAGTTTTTATAAATGCTATAAGAACGGCCAGGGAGTTAGCTAGAATTCTCGTCTATTGTTGCAGATTGTTAGATTTCTCGTGATTTCTGATTGTTAAGGAGAACGTGCTTTTACTTAACTTAACATGATAAAGATCAGTTAAACTTTCATTTACTGAAATAAAGGTCTTTATAAGATTAAGGCTTAGTAGTTTTACAAATACATACCATAAATTGAACTTTTTGTATTCGTAATATGGGCCTAAGAAAAGAAATGAAATAATCTTCAATAAATGGCTAGTTGAGCCCAAATAGAGACTGCTATAATGACAAGTACCTATACTTGTCTTTGCTCTTGTGATACCGCCGAAAATTAAAAAACAATTTCCTTCAGCACTTTTCGGATTAAGGGTTCAACCAAACCTTGACGGTGTAAGCTTGATCTCAGTGTATGTTCATTTGTGCTTTTTATATATGAAGAGTGTTTGGCCTCATTGTATGTACTATCACCAAGTCCAACAAACAGAAAACCAAAATTCATTAAGGGTTTTAAAAATCCAAAATGTCTGTTCACTTAAAAAGGGACTATCAACAGGACCATCAGTTTTACAATATTGTTGCCTGTTTCAAATATATTACTTTCGATACAGAAATAATTTTTAATATAAGTATATAATAGTTAAGTCAACGGTCAACCATGAAAGCACAATTAAAATGGTATTGTAAAAGCGCCATAAGCTGTCTAAAGATAGTAATTATGATTTGACAAGCAAAAAGACCTCAAAAAGCCTTTATCATCAGACCCACAACATACAAAATTGACTGTGAGTCAGCAAGTAAAACTTCCAGTGACCCTGTTAAGGTCGCGTGCGCCGCAGGGCAGTCGTGGTTTCTAACGCAGACTCCCGCAGCTTCCGTTCGGAAACTCGTTTGCTTCGTAAATGTTCGGATCTGCACATGAAGGCGATGTATTCGTTTGTTGATCTTATTGCATACATATTATATGTGTACTCGTTCTTGGTAGAAGGTGGAAAGTAATTATTTATTTGTAAAAGTATAAAGACAGACGTATTTTAATAAAATTGATTTCCATACCTAAGTTCACGTTTACTCTGCTCGAATTGCTATCGTCCTAATAATTCGATTTTGAGGTAGGTATTCTGTAGTATTAAATCCACTATTGCTACAAACTAAATTAATCCCAACCCATCGTATTATTAACCATTACGGTTAATCTGTTGTAACAGTACCCTAAGGGTGTTATCAGGTCTCTCGCACGGTTTATTTTACGAATCTTGTTATTTGAGACTAATGGCTTAACGTGTCTTAGGGAAGTAAATTGGTGTCTGATTTTACACAAAGCCAAAGTTACTTGGTTTGCACAAAATACAAGGACGCTGACTAATAAACACATCAAATAGGATGAGTTTATAATAAAGATCCAAGTTAAAATAGTACGTTTTTTGAAAAATAAATTAACTATCAGTTATGCTGCTTCAAAATGAATCTAATACTAAAAAGAATAATAATTTATTTACTTTCTATAACTACCTGTATGCTGCTAAAGCCTACGCATTTGCTTCATAATATAATCGATTCTCAAAAGGACGCTTTAATTTTAAGTTAGAATGACGTATGTATGTAATCTACAACTTACAACAATCAAAGAAAATAATCACTTTAATAAATAAGTATGGATTTTTTGAATTCGAGTCATCGGTTTGCAATATTCAAGCTCGGCCCTTTGAGGGGGAGTAAATTTTTAATTTTTTTAGAACTAAATCACAGATTATAATCCGTTGCAAAATGTTACGAGATATAGTATAGGTGCAAAAAAAAGAGGTTGGGTTGTACTTACAAAACAGCCAACAGGGGTTACTGCCGCATACCTTTAATGCATGCTTTTGAACGTGGTTTAGACGCGTGACGTCACGTACTCTAGCATCTGTTTGGTGCGGTTTAGACCTTCGTCGTCCCCTTCCATTTAATATGAAACAACTACGGAGTACCTTTTTGCTCTCAAAAGGAATCTAAAATGTATCTCGTTGCATTAAGAAAATTGTTACTAATTACTTGTTATAGGTACTTATATAACGCCTATAGGAGCTTTTAAAAACGCCACCCAGACTAGTTCTATTTACGATAGGTGAAAAATAAAAGCGATTAAAAAACAGTTTAATTGATTTTTCTAAATATATGAAGGCATAAATTTTATTATAGTACGGTATTCCTGCCTAGCCTACTTTGTAATGAGTTGATAATAACGCCAATAGTTTTGACACTGCCAAACATTAATATCGAACTATGGTGGTGCCTAACACGAGTCTGAAACGCCTCATCGATTTAAAAGATTAAGTACCGAGCCGTGACCTAGAGCTTTCAGCTTTATGACTTGGCTTTTACCGACCCATATTTTTATGAACCTACCTAGCTTTCCACTCTAGAAATTACCTTGTGTACCTACACAACGTTAACTACCCAAGGAAAATTCTACGTTGCATAATTTGGGACTGGACGGCGCTGTGAATAATGTCCAAAGATTTATTCAATTTTATTTATTATTCATTAGAGGAGATTGCAGAATATACTTTCGTCCTTTTTCATCGTAAACGGGCAGCATCTTAAGGTTTTTTTTTCTTTAATGGATAATGCTTTAAAATGATAGAGTAAATAGACCATAACACTTTCAAATTGGTGTCCCAGATGTGATCTATTTTGTTAATTTAAAAAAAAATATAATACAGAAATGTCAGATATTTTTTAAACCCTGTACTCTTTTCCCCAGATGTCCAGACGGCGTCCAACACTTCAAAGTTCTACGGGACGCGTCGAGCAAGTTCTTCTTGTGGGTGGTGAAGTTCAACTCGCTGAACGAGCTCGTGGACTACCACCGTACGGCTTCCGTCAGCCGTCTGCAAGATGTCAAGTTGAGAGACGTCGTGCCAGAGGAAGTAAGTGGAGTAACTGTTTTTGATACTTGTTGTGATTGATTGGACTGACGGTGGATTCGAATCTCACCGAGGACAAGCATTTGACTGGCCTGATGATGCATTTAGTAGGGTCCTGTCCTATGTATCAGGTCGTGGGTTCTAATTTCACACTGGACAAAAATCTGTGTGATAAAGACAATTGTCATATTCACTTAATGTTTGTCTTTTGTCTGGGTGCTTTTTGTATTTAAGAATATTTTTGTGGTACTTTTGTTGTTGCTGATAGCTACAAACAAGGACTTCTTGACACACTATTTTTGTAGCACTTCACTCTTTAAAAAAATCCGTAGATTACTTACTAGAAAGCGTTTAATATAGAACTTTTATTTAAAAATACAGGTAAGAGTAAATATTGACTTGTAATTATTTTTATAAGGCGGTTAAACCTACTATGTTAAAAAAAACTCGAGCGATTAACAGCAATCGCTCAAACCGTCCACAAAATGACTAGTACGAAATCATTTTATAACGTTTAACTCTTGTCTCATATCACCATAATAGTCGTTCTAAAGAATGCGATGTTCCCTGCTATTAATAAGAGTAAAACTCCACCTATTATTGTTTTCCAGGCAAATAACTCCTTAATTGTTCGTAATGGCGCCCGCGGCGACACTCGTGCGGCGATGCTCGCTTCTGTCTAATCTTGATCATTTAATCAATTAAGCGGTCAAATGCTATTATATCCGTGAAGAAAGCTATACAAAAACTGCACATATTATAGAAGCTTTATATTAGTATTGCTATATTTCCCTAAAACTGGCGAAATTACCACGAAATTCTGACAAAGATGGAACTTGAATTCCTCAATATGGATACACTTTTTTGCACAGCAAAGCAGTACGATGGGTTAGTGACCACCAATAGCCATCAAACTTGAATTTGTCAAAACGCCAATGTCCACCTTTTCAAATGTTTGTGTGCAATGATCCTTGCACACAAACATTTCGTACACACAATAATCGGCTTATCAACCGTTAAACCAATCGGTCGCCTATATCTTATTACTATACACATACTACACAATATAGAAACCACTAAGAACGTCCTAACAGATATGTTTATTTAAACAAATGTTTATATTGTACGGGTATTCAACCCCACGTAACAGCTTCTCAAATAAATCTGACGTCAATTTAAATAAATATAAACATTCTATTTTTATTGGTACATAATTGATTTCTGCGTTCCGCCGTAAACCATACGAGCAGATAACAATAAAGCAAACTGAAAAAAAAAATTGCATTCGCTCCGGGAAGCGTCGAACGATTACAACATTCCCCGTAATCGTTTGACCAAACGGGAATCAACGCTAAAGCACAGTATAGAGACAATGACAGTGTAGTATTTCTATAGCGTCTTAAACCAATATTTTGTCTGCTTTTTCAAGAGTTGTAAATGTATCTGGCAATTTAACTTGCACCTGACAAAAAATTTCTTTTTGGCAATTTTGAATGGTCTTCAATTTTCAGTCATGTTCATGGTTTCAGTCTTCACGCACAAAATAATCTCATATTACCGTACTTTTGTTTAACGGAAGACAGGCAGTTGCCTGTGAAGTAGTTACTTCCGATATACATCAATAAACGAAAGACAATAGGCCCTAGCCGCTGCTTTCAGAAGGGCTAAACAGCTGCCTTATCTGCTGAATTAGTATGAATAATTCACTTGCTGTGTAAGGCTGAAAGACGACTACAAGGAAGCATTACTTCCTTGTAGTCAATCATAGCCATTACTGTACCATACGTAATATGGCTAGCGCTTATATACCAGCCTACATATGTTGTATGAAATAAATCTATCGATGTTTAATACACAATTCAAAAAGCTTCACTGTGTATTTTCTATTGCTGTGCTGTGCGTAAACTCGACCGCGACTCGATCGTTGCGTGCTGTGTGTGTCGTAAACGTCACGAAACAAATCGCATTTACGTTCTTTTTATGTAATACCCACGTTCCACACCGTGCGTAAATAATACTCTACTTTTGTTCTAATTAAACATGTTTTTCATCCGTTATTTTTCTATGTAATGTAACTAACTGTTAATTTGTGTCATTTATATGTATACAGATAGAAATATTTTTTGTCAAATATCGACGCGACTCTGTAGGCTGGTATGCATAGAGAAAATATTGAGCCTTATTTAGTAGAGAATTATTTTAAGCATCATAAAGTCATAACTTACTAGGCTAGCAAGAACTGCGACCGTATGTGGCGCTCGGGACTAACGTTTGTTCCATTTACCACTTATTTCATACCCGACCATAGACGAAAAGCTTATAGCGGGTATTAACCGTAAAATATTTTTAAAGCCTACCAGCGAATTCGCACAAAAGACTCATGAAGCTAATGGATTAATACTTAGGGGAACTTTGAACTCGATAAAGAGCCTTATCACACGCAGACTAAGCCACGGACAGCTTTAATATATTTATTTTTATAAATAATACTTACAAGCGGTCGCCCTCGTGGTTTCACCCGCACGTAATTTCCTTTTTCAACTATTCCCCCTTTCCGGGATAAAAAGTATCCTATGTTAATCTCCTGGTTCTAAGCTACCTCTCTAACAATTTTCTAACACCACTTTCTTTTATATATAGATTTAAGAACGTCTCATACATTACTTTGATCCAAAATTAAGCACCTAAAATTGACTAACTGACGATTCGGACACTGTGGCCGAATTGACAATTGTTGTTCTTTAGTAAGTTTTAAATAACTCCTAATGTTTATCCCGGTGCAATTTGAATCCACGACGCCTGGTGCATAAAGCAGGGTCACTATTACCAAGTCATACAAAATAAACAATAATACACCTCGCACTGCCCATGACCACAAAAGCGGTGAATTTAAATTGATAAGTAACCCTGGAATTGACATTGTACTTAATATCTTGTGGTTAACGTTATGTGGATCTAGTTCGATGAAGCTATTGCCTCTATCATGCGGACCGCAAAAGAGTAGACTTCCTTACCTTGTCTGTTTCCTGAATTATTGTTATAATCCCGTAATATTATCTAGGCAATCCCGATTCGTCGTCGAATGCAACATAACTGACCATCTGACGGCGACCGATGTCAAAGTTATTTACCGGTTATTCTTAAAGTATGGTGACCAATGAATTTTTCGAAGATATTAGACCGCAGTGGTAGTGGTCCCTAAACCTATTTTGCTAGCATCATAGAGATAACAAAAGAGATCATCGATGGAAGCTTCCCCACAACTATGGGATTTGTTAAACTTTTAAATCATCTTATATTACATAGAACTGAATTAAAATAACAAATACCTACATATTTAGTTTATGGAATCGCATTAAAGTTTATTAGCTGAATGCTTCATTAAATAATGTTGTCAGCAACATGCCAAACAATCATTGAGTTGTATTATATTCATTAATTCTGTATGCGCTGCCATTTGCTAATAATATTTACACATAATTCTAAGAAAAAATCGTCCTAAAAAGATATAGTGTCTCGTTAGTTGAAAATGTGTTGGTGGAGAAACGTTTTCCTGTAAATAAAGTTTGAAATATACCACGACAATAAATTGTTATCTGTGCATTCGCGAGTTACTTACTATCGCCAAAAATAAGAATCATCAAAAGAAATTAATAAACTGCCGCTGCCTGAAATATAAATAGATACAGTTCTTTACATTACACATTTACAGAAATGTCAGTAGGGTATCTCAATTACGAGTACTCTCAATATTATCTGCGTATCCCATGCGAAATGTAAGTCGGATAATTTGAATAGTATTCCGTGACACAATCTTTCTGGTCTGTTTAAAATAGGGTCTGTTGTCTTGGAAATAGCAATAACTTTTATATCCGTGAAAAAGTGGTTCCACGTGGACTTTTTCAGTGGCTAGAGGACGGACGACCCCATCAGCTGAAATAAATACCGAACATCACATTACTGATCTGATCCAAAAGTTAGTTCTACTAACATACTTAGTAGCTTGGTATCAGCAAAAACGAAGGTATATACGACAAATGTATGACCCAGGACAAACACAAATGTTTTTGTTCTGGATGAGATATGATCCCCTCTGGCGCCTATGCCCTGTGTCAGTCACTTAATTCTTTTGTATACCGTTGTATGGTTTTACGAATGTCATAGAAAACCTTTGGCTAATATTTCTAACACATAACTAACACAAAAATGAGCTATCACTATTTTGTAGATCAATAATTCAGGATCCATACTTCCAAATCATGTCGTACTTTACTGATAAATTGAGTTTACTATTTTGTAAAGACCGCAATACTGTAGGTACGGTCAACAGCACATCACGGTAAACACTTGCAGTTCGATAATAGCACTTATGCCCCGACATAAGAGCGGTACAAAGTCCAAAGTGTTACGTCTGACGTGCTTTTGACTGTACCAACAGTGCATTTGCGTCACTAAACGCACATATTTTTCCAGCAGAGATAAAAATAGATTTGTATTAAACACTTTTGTTTAAACAATGATTACATAATACATTGACAACAACGATAATAAGATATAACAAAGTTATTTAACCTTTTTCAATTTTAAAAAGAATGAGGAAAAAATGGTTTTCCTTGTAAATTTTACGAAGTATTGTGTTATCAGGCGCATAAATGCATAGAAATGTTTTCTCAATTGAGATATGTGTCCCGTTTTCATTAGCACATATCACAAGAACCGAATAACGTATGGAAGAGTCGATGCGTTGTCTGTGTAAATAGTATGGCGTGACCCTGATAAAGCTACAAAAATAACCCGGTCAGGCCGTCTTGTATTCCTATAATCTATAATCTCTAGTTACTGTGCAAATAGTACCCTTTCGTAATAACGAATTTGTTTTGGACTGGTATTTAATTACGGCTGGCAGTGTTTGTATTATGCAAACATAATTGGAATACGTATTTGAAAGACAAATACTTATTTGGTATTTGAATTTCAATTACGTACAGTAAGCTGCACATCGACCTACCCTAATCTGTTCCATTTGAGGAATTAAACTCTGGGATTGTTGTGGGTATTTGATATTTTAGGAAAGGTTGATACGAATTATTGTTCATCACAAGATATGATTATGTAATAAGGACAGAGTCTTTGCCCTTTATGATTGAAATATAGTCACAATTGTATTACTACGGATCATTTTTAAGTGTACTTAAAATTATGTAATAATTCCAAGTACGCCTCAAATATTCAAAAAGATACACCTATTATTTATTGATGAAAGATGAAAAAAGAAAGCTTGATAACGTCTCTATCCAAACGGGGAACTTAATAATTTGTATAATGTTTTGTTCTAAATCCTCGTCATAAAACAAACAGAAAAACGATCCAAGTAACAGCCCTATTGAGAAAATACCTATGTCACAGATACGTGCTCGAGTGCAATTCACGGTTTTTGTTAGCCTATTAGGCCTCTCCTAGTTAATAAAGAGGCCGTCGACCAAACTTGACCCTGGCTAGGGCGTCGGGGAGTCGGTGGGTGTCCAAAATTTATGAGATCGCTCGTGCCAATGCCCGAGAAATGTATTTAGGTTCACGTGTAGTTGATAGACTTTTTGTGAATTTACAATCGTGATTATAGGATTTAAAGGTATAAATGTGTTATTGAAAACCTCGATTGCATTTGTCTTTGACCGTTCCGTGCTCCGGCAATGTTTATGTGAGAACCACTTGAGAAGGCTTGCTATCATCCCCTTGGGCGTCTTTTCATGAAGTCATTTATGAGTGGCAGCTTACCGTCAGGCGAACTACGTGCAACGTACGTGTACGTGTGTACGTACGTTCTAACTTAAATACAATTATCCTTTAATCCTCCTTTGGAATAGTATTATAATTCGTTTGTAATGCTTTGATATCAATGATAGAAGCTTTTATTGTGGTGGTATGATGAGTACAAGCTTACTCTACTTAATAAAAAAGCCCTGGGGTTTGCCTTTTGCAGTTTCCTGGGACACTGCTATCGCTTTTTTCAATAGTGGAACTGCCAAGGATTGACACATTAATGTGTTCTTCTTTACTGTCTTATTATTGAGTGATATAGATAATACATTTACCTTAACACCTTTTGTTATTGCCTTATCTGTTTGCAAGATAATTTATCTAAGTTCGCGCGAAGTGTCTTAATTTGTGGAACAAGTATAGAAGAAAGTTGTCCACTCGTCTTTAGATCTCATTCGACTCTTTGCTATTCACTCAAAACACGCAAGTGTCAGTTACTTTGAGGTCGAACTAACACGGTTCGATCCCTAGAGGCTAAAGGTAGCTATTCAGTTTGATCATGTTCCGTGACAAGCTGCTCGTGGCGCAGCTGTGACAGAGGTTCGTTAGCGATAAAGAAATTCAAGCTACCAACGCCGCGGTCGGTATGGATGGGTGACCATTCTGACCACATTTAGTGCTATTTATTTTGAGCATCTCCGTGCTTCGGAAGGCACGTTAAGCTGTTGGTTTCCGCTGATATTTGATATAATGTAGATATTAGTCGTCATGCCTAGTCAGGCCATTTGGCGGCTTGATAGCATCTGACATTTAGGTTAGTCACTTGCCTTACGCACTCCTCCACCAATCCTCACTGGGCCCGCGTAGGATAAGGCCTGTGTCCCAGCAGTGGGACGTATTTATTCGACTGATGGATGACATTCCGAGACTAATGAAGTATATTGTATGGTTACAGATGCTTGTGCAGGCGCTATACGACTTCACTCCACAAGAGGCGGGCGAGCTGGAGTTCAGGCGTGGTGACGTCATCACTGTCACCGATCGCTCTGATCAACACTGGTGGCAGGTTTGTCCTCCTTATCATATCTTTTCGAAAATCTACTGTCTTATTTACTCCCTGCGCCTGAAAATATGTAATGTGGGAGCCAGTTTTCTTGAAATAAAAGGTTACATGGAAATCAATTGATCTTACAGAGCAGAACATGAAACCATGTTCCTTACTGAAGAGACCCTCAATGAAGTATTCTGTGATGTATCTTACTCGTATGTTGGTAGTCCTATTAAATAAATAAGTGTCATAGGCATACTAGCGACTGCTTACTTTCGAGTGGGTTGCATGTTTGTCAACTGATATATAAATAAATATCTATTAGACATCCAGCGTGCTGATTATTGAAAGGGACAATCGTCACAGTCAAACAATAAGCTGGTTGGATAAATCAATATTTGTACTTATAAAAATGTATGGTTTAGTGTAGAGTCACGACCAAAAGACGGAGTCTGTAACGAAAGACGGAAATTTGTATTTTTGATAACTTATTAAGGCTTATAAGTATGAGTTCATAATTAATTAAGTGTTTGTTTCCTTCTTGGGACGTAGTATGACGCAATATTCGTAAGCCAAAAAGGAAACAACACTTTCGTATTGTCATACAGGAAATAGATTTTTGCATAGGGAAATCCTCATCCTAAAATACTCGTACATTCTATTCGGGTTTGAAAACTCCAAAGAGTTATTTAACACTACTAAGAAAGAAGTCTTCTTCAAAATTAATTTAATGAAATATAATAATTCCATAGGTACAGTCAACAGCACATCACGATATACACTTGCAGTTCGATAATAGCGCTTATGCCCCCGTCATAAGAGCGGTACAAAGTCCAAAGTGTTACGTCTGACGTGCTTTTGACTGTACATTATCTATATAATATTTTAGAGGATTGTTTTGATTGTTTGTTTGTATTGAATAGGCTCCGAAACTACTAAACCGATTTGGAAAATTCTTTCACTGTTGGAAAGCTACTACTATTCCCGGATGACATACCTATGGTACTTTTGATCCCGGAAATATGAGGGGAAGGGGGGGATAATTGTCAAAAGAAATTACGCGCGGGTGAAACCGCGTGCGGAAGGCTAGGTTTCCTGTTTTTGTCGAGAAAATGTGTACTCATAATTTTCTACAATCCTGTTGTGCGTGTATAAATAACCAAATAAACTCATTGATGCTTGTTTATTTAATGACTAATGCATTTAGTGGTTCATTCAGTGTTTCGCAGAAAATACGTCATTTGTAGAATCGCATTTCCCCAGTTAATTCTAAATAATAAAATTCAAACATTATTATTCAACTAATCTTGTGCCCAAAATTATTTCTATGAACAAATTACAGCAAAATTCGATAAGATGATTAAAATAATAAAAAGACAAAATACATAAAGAAAAGGCAAGGCAAGGCATTAATTAAAAATTGTATTAGAATTACCACACTAGTCGTTTGGAAATAAAACACTGCAATTACCTAATTGGCCTGGTAACTGGGCTTCACCAGTTGCGTTAATAATTCGGGAAAGTTATTAAGGAAAATGTCTGAAGTGACTACTGCTACTACAGGAAAACCTGACATAATAGTAAACATAATACCACCGGCACATGCTTACGTCAAAGGGAACATGTTATATTTCAAAACGAAATTAAAAAGGCCAAAGAAAATTTATATCTCAAGTACATATTTTACTGAAGTATTCTACCAATACTACCAGTATGATAAATGACAGTACAGTAAGTAAAACGTTTTTTAAGCACCTGAACACAAATTATGTAGTAGGTTCAATTACATTTGTTAAAGTAAAGTATCAGCCTATTCAATAACCCACTGCAGGGTAAAAGCCTCCATCCTTGAAATCAAGTTATCGTTACAATGATGGGTATTAGTTAAATCACCACGCTTAATAAATGCGGATTGGTGATCACAAACCCGAGCTGTGTCCGAAAAAACCGACACAATGTTAGCTTTACCCGGGAATTAAAATCAGGACCCCGAGATCACGGCCAGGTACTAAAACCTCTACCCTCTTATTACAAAAAGCATCGCTGAAACAGGTTTAGAACTGTACTAGTTAGTACAAACCTTCCTTTACAAAACAAATACCAACATAAGAATAATTTACTGGTACTAACTCGTTCAGTGAGTTTCAATTTTACAACTGTGTTTTATGACATGTTTAAAAATCTTTAAATAAAATAGTAAAAATGGTATTTATAAATGTGTTTTAGTAATGTAAGAAAAAGTAACATATATTTTTAATTTTCTATTCCCAAATTAAATTATGCTTTTCAAAAATTGTCTTGCTATACGTAGAACATAGCGAAATTTTAAGTGTTATAGTTTTGACGTTTGAAAGTTAAGACTGTTGTAAAACTAGGGGCATTGGCGGACTCACGTGGGTCTAACTTTAGTACTCGAAATGATGTAAAACTTCGTTTTGTAATAGCGTTTGCTTTAGTCTTAGGCGTAAGTGTAGTACCTACTAAGCCCGGTAACATTTTTAATCCATGTTTTGTAATAAGAGGGCTAGAGTCTAGCTAGACCATCGGGGCGTCACATTTGTTAAATAATATGTTTGTTTTTGTTCCAGGGTGAGATAGCGCACCGTCGCGGGTTGTTCCCAGCGTCGTACGTGACGGCCTACCACTCATAGTGGCCCGCGCCCCGCCCTTGCCTCTCTACCGCCGCTGAGCTGAGTTGTGTTGTGTGCCGCGCCTAGGGCCCGCCCGGGCCCGACAACTTCTGTATAAGTATGCTCATATCACTACATTACGGGACGCGCGCCGGTTGACGACTCTAGTCGACTTCACTTACGATTACAGGTCCCGGCAAACTTCTTGAAATCGGGTGGGGATTGCGGAGAACACGAATTTTGAGATGCCTGCGCGCTATTAGTCAGAAGCATACCTCCGACCAATAGCGCGCGCGGGCGTCGGGAAATTTGCGCGCGATATTGGTCATGCGCAAGTGCACATGCCACTGAGGTCAATTAAAATACGCGCGGCGTATTACGCTGGAGTGGCTATAGACATTGAAATGACAGCTATTTTTATGTCTATTTGAAGCGCCCCCCATTAGTGTACTGGGAACTAAAATGACTTCAATTTTCTCTGTCTACACTTCAAATGGACAGCCATTGACATTGACAATGACAGCATTATCAAAGTTTATCTGCCAAATTTAGTACTATTATTAGTTCCAAGTACACTAACTACTGCTCTCAGCGCCAACATGGCGATTTTCAAATCGGATCAAACATTTGGTGACAATCGCCCATCCAGTGTCATAGAGATCAGTGGCACATGCGCAAACTTTCCCCCATTCCTTCGACTGATGGTCAAGAAGTTTGCCGGCACGTATAGTTGAATATTTGCCTGCCACCACTGACGAATGTCATTATATCCTACTCCAGTGCTCCCAAAATGGAAAGCAAACGGCCGAACCAAAATATAGTGTGCTAAGACTTAAGAAGTATCCATCCATTTGTCATTTTACACGTTCCTATGGCAATAAAAATTAGTAATAATACAACATGTTTAAACGTTAATGTAAATGGCAGGCAAGCATTCGACGGCAGAGCAATAATGAGTCGGCCTCTCGGCGATGAACCGGCGCGCGTCTGATTACGACGCTTAGTACGTAACACTACATAAGGAAACGTTGTAGTTTTCTTAGTACCCGTTTGTGTTAGGAGGTGGCGGATCATCTCGCCCGCACCATCGTCACCGCGTCAATTTGGTACTAAGTATTCACGTATCGGTCCAATGTTTGTTTTCCGTGTAATGCTCTGATGTGTACCTACATGGTGCTTAATTTTCTACAAAGTTTTGATGACATTTGAATCTGTATTCCTTTTGTATCGCGAGAGATAGTGGCCGCTATGTTAGTCCGTATAGTCGTGAGTAAAAATGCCTTAATTTATGCAATAAAGGATGTTTTGGTAGTACAAAAATTTACTTCGTGCAGTGTTACGTTTTGGTGTTCTGTGACGAATTTATTGTCTTCTCAATTTTTAGTAATCGTGACAATTTGCAGGGCGTATCAGCAACATTGTCCTTAATTACGTGCCAGAATGTTATTTGTAGTTTTTTTGAAATATATGTTTAGTAATATAAAAGTAATAAAGGGATCAACTCAGTTATATTACTGAAATTCCCCCAGTATAGGTTTTTATTGATGTGATTTTTAAAGTATGACCATTATTTATCCTATTTTATTAGTCTATAATGCTCATTTTTAAAATATTTACCATTTACATGTTAGTTAAGTAATAGTGTTTAAGTTCATTTTATACATTTCAACCTTATTTTTTTATCATTGGTATACAAAAATATGTAATCTGGTACCATAGTCACGTAGGATATAAAATGTAGCGTCCTTAAAAGCTTAGCTCTCGATAGACTTTAGGCCCGGATGGTTTGTGTTACGCACAAGTCGAGTACCCGAAGTGAACATTGTTCTAGATACGGCCGGTCCAATAGGACGAATGTACAGCGAGGATTACATCAATAACAATAATTACATGTAACATCGTGCTTTTTATCGCTTTTGATGTGTTTATTTGATCATTTGTTACCGTTTTAGTGTTTTTACCAATTAATAAGAGTAACGAATGTAAACGAAATCGTCTAAAGTTTTAACGTAATGGATACAGTTTATCGTAAGTTCGACGACGGTAGCGCGTAGATGCTGAGATGTCTTATGTTCGAAGGATGCAACTCGTGGCACTCGATGCCTGTACTTAGTTAGAGTTAACATTTAGTCAAGACTTGAAATGAATTAAACTTTGAGTGCTCGTTGATCCAATGTAGATATTTATTTTTGTTATTGTATTGTACCCAAAATTACTATATTTATCGAATCGTACGTGAATAGAATTTTAATCGTAAAACGTTCGGGAAAGTATGTTTAAATGGTTAGCCGTAGGACGAGGTGTAAGGGTCGCAGTCCTCCCGATGAGTGTTAATTTGAATTTCCCCTTGAGCAAAGCATTTACTGTGTGTATTTATAGAGTAAGCATCGCAACTCGCACTGCAGGTTGCGATGGGCCAACCGGTGAGAAAGACGTTGTAATACAGATAATACACCAACAAATTAAAGTCCATGAATTCGTGCTTCTCGCTGTAGTGACAAATAAGTGCATGAAGGCAAGTTTTAAGAAATCGGAAGTGCTATAATCTATAATAATCAAATATTTAAATAATTAAGTTATGATTCTCCAATATTGTGGAAGATGTATAATATTTTTTACTAATAAATTTAATATTGTATTTTTGCGTTTTATTTCTTACTCAACTTGAAACGAATTAGGTACAGTTGAAACTTGCCATCAAAATATATTTCGTAAAATCTGCTTACCTTTCAGACCTTGGTTTGACAAAAAATTAATTTACTTTATGTGCTTCTTCAATAAAAAATTGGACTACATGAAAAAAAAAACAAATCTTTGTTATTTTATTTACAAAAACCAAAAAACACAATTTTGTTCAACATCATAAATAATTTATTAATATTAACAACATCACATTCAACATGTCTTATTGATTTTACTAATATACATTTGTTGTTCAAGACAATATTTTCCTAAAACTAGTCTACGATTCATTAAGTTTTGTGAAATACATACATCTACACTTATAGAGGAACGAATCACAGTTAATGTTTGTCAATATTATCATGTTGACTCAAATAATCTACTTAGGGTCAGTTTTATCACTTACCAATAAGTACCAGAGCGTTAACTGACATAACTTACCTACTAGTAAGTGGTTAAATAGACCGATGCACACCGTTCAGGCTCAAAATGTCCCTTTCCCATAATGCCCCTCGATTTCAAAAGGTCCCTTTCCCAAAATGTCCCTTTCCCGAAATGTCCCTTTCCCAAAATGTCCTTTTCCCAAAATGTCCCTTTCCCGAAATGTTCCTTTCCCACCTTTTGAAACCGAGGTACATTGTTGGAATGGTACATTTTGAGCCTGAACGATGCACACGTGAGCAGCTGCAATCTTTTGAATGGTGAGAACATAGTCATGTTGGTTGGTATTGTCTACAAATTCCATATTTCAATGAAAGTAACTAATGATAAAATGTAACAAATATTAAAAGTAGCACCTTTTTATATAGGTAGATATAATACCTATACAATAACTGATTTTTAATTACAACTAACTTTTGTTTAGAGGTCGAGTAATATTGGTTCTACTTAACACTTGGAACAATTGCACATTTTCAAAAATTACACTTAGATTCTGTAACTTTTTTGTAGAAGGGACTTATGTTATGACTACATAGACCATTCTATTCGAATTAATAGCGTGGCTATTTTTTAAATATCAACATAATCCACCACTCTTTAAGACCTGGCGTAAGGATATACCTGGAAAGCATAGTTTTTCAGTTCGGTTTTCATAAGATGAAGTGGTTATTGGCAATTTTGTTTCGTTGTCTCCAACATACTGCATGAACACAGTTTTTGTTTGCGAGATAAAATATGTCAGCAACCCTGTTAAAGGAAGTGCAGGAAGTGCTTTACCACCCTATTATTAAAAAGATTGGATTTATACTTTTAGTAAGGTCTTTCCACAAATTACATCACGAATTTGGGGCAGTGTTTGTTCCACGTTTGTTCTAATAAATAATAAAAAAAAAACATTGATGCATTTTGTAAAATGACTTAGAGCTATATCTGATAACGACATTGTATTAAATTAACGTGATAATGCATTAAACTAATTGAATAATTCTATAACTTTTTTAACAATTGCCCACCCAGACTAACATTTTTAGTCATTCATTATGTACAATAAAGATTAAAATTAAGTAAGTACCTAAACAAACGCAACCAAAACTTTCTAGAAATACTATTCGATTGTGCAACTCCTTTTTTGGTAGTAGTAGTTAAAGGTTGCCTTATAAAGGTGCATTGCATACAATACATCTTCCCTTCCTATCAGAATTAATAGAAAAGGCAAATTTATTTACCCATTCATTAAAATGTTGTACCGCTTGTTAGTCGGTGACTGCATCATTTATTCATCGATTTTAGTTTTCTTGTTCAATAATACTATACTAATCAAAGAGACCCACTATAAGTATGGTTTTGGTCTTCCAGTAACTGGATCTAATTTGAAATTGTATTTTATAAACATTAAATATTGGATAAGATGATGTGCGCAATTCTATCATGAGAAAAATGAAATCCCCTACAGTTTTGCTTCGAGACTAAAACATCGCTTACAGAAAGTAAGTAACTTCAAAGTGTCAGCCACATGAACTAGCTACATTCATTAGTAATTTGGTCAAAACGTGTGTCCTCCAATTGCCAGCATGATGTTCTCAAACGCCATCCAGTTGATGAGCGCCCAGGGGCCCAGGCGCATCCATAGTGGTATGAAGCCCCTGTATAAAGACATGATGCCTTCGTTCTTGATTGATTGCTGCAAGCAGTCTATCATCCCGCGGTATAGCGTGCCTCTGAAATTGAAAATAAAAAAGAAACATGTTAATGTTAGTGTCTATCAGGATAAGAAGAAGATATAAAAAGTCGTTATTGTGGCAACTGTGTAATAAAAGGATGTTCACAAATGTACAGTCAACAGCACATCACGGTATACACTTGCAGTTCGATAATAGCGCTTATGCCCTCGATATAAGAGCGGTACAAAGTCCAAAGTGTTACGTCTGACGGGCTGTTGACTGTACGTTAAAAAAATTCAAAACAAAAAATTTTTTGACCAACTTCGGTATAGCCGCAGTACATAATATTTCTATGTACAGCCGTTGAAGTTTTTATAAATCTATTATCTTATTGATTAAATTTAAAAATGAAATAAATTCAATGTAATTATATTTCATTTGGCTCTAAAAGAATTGGGTGTGGTTGGAGAAAGAAATTTTCCGGGGCCCTTATACTTAGCTATCAATCTCACAAGGATATGCCGATATGCAGTTTGACTTTATACCCGTCATCAGAGACATGAGAGCACTGAGCTCTATGATAATACGCTCAGCGTATGTGCATCAGAGAGAATTTTAAATAG
Organism: Mecyna flavalis; assembly: GCA_949319885.1. NCBI lineage: Eukaryota > Metazoa > Arthropoda > Insecta > Lepidoptera > Crambidae > Mecyna > Mecyna flavalis. The sequence continues at coordinate 6,620,541 of OX439435.1, read as the reverse complement.
GTCGTTGCGGTAACATGCTGCATGCTGTTGTAAGAAGAAAGGACGACGTTAGAACCATAGTGATCCAAGTGACATTTTTGTAGAAATCTATGTTTTGTTATAAACATCCCAAAAAAAGACATATTTGTCATGCCACACTGATCCAAGTGCTTATTATAGCAATTTTTATAAGCAAACTCATATCGGTCACTTTGGAATAGAACAATTTCAGGAACAAGTTCAAACGCGATTCCCTCATTTTCACAAAAAGTTGAAAATGTGACTTGGATCACTATGGTTCGAACGTCGCTGTATTCTTACAAAATATGTAATACCAATGATGTTTTATATAATATCATTGTGTAATACCATATTCATATCGTAAGTTACTACGTCGTGATATTATTACGCGCGCAGGCGTGACGTACAACAGGTAGTGTTCCCGAGGCCTATAGGCTTTTAGGCCTAAAATTAAGCCTATTAGTTCTTTTTTATGGCCATGATAGACTACTAGGCTTTTCAAAGGCTACTCATTTCAAGAAGCCTATAGGTTTAAAAAAAAACCTATAGGCCTAAGAAGCCTTTTAGGCTTTATTTCCGACTAAAGTCTTTTTCGAGTAGTAGGCTTATTATAAGGCTATAAGCCATTATTGATATCATGGGTTAGATTGAATTAATTAAGTTTTTTTGTATTGTATTTATTTTTAATTTAAATGTAAACGAATATTATTTGAAACTGGAAATAATAAGTACCTACTTTTTATACATTATTTCCAAAAAAAAATCGATTATTATACTTAACAATAAATAAAATAGACCTAGCCTAAAGGTCGAAAAATCTTCATAGGTTTTTAGCCTTCAAGTCTTTTAAATATGCGCCTAGCCTACAAAAAGGCTAAAAGCCTATAGTCATCGGGTGGACAAAAAAAGGCTATGAAAAAGGCCTAGCCTTAAGGCCTAAAAGACTATTTAGGCTTTTATCCCGCTGTAGCCCCTAATTCATAGGCTAGTCTTAAAAAACAAGCCTAAAAGCCTATAGGCCTCGGGAACACTAACAACAGGTACCCATAACGCAGGCTCCCGCGTCCACAATGACGTTACGCGTCTAGGAGCACTTCCTCATTAGGACGCCATGGCGACGTCGCCGGCTACCGTATCCAAGCAGCTATTATTACAATGTATGGGACCTTTAAACCGCCTCCGTGGAACAGTGGCTAAGCCGCACGGGTATAAAACCCGGAGGACTTGGGTTAGATTCCCGCCATGGGTCTGGTTGGTGGTAGGACTTTTTCAGAGTCAGACTGGCTAGCTACTACCCCCATAGGTGAAATCTGCTGCTATAACATTGGCTGTGTTCCGGCAATATTAATGTGGGAGCCAGTACACTTGAAATTAAAGGCTCGAAGATCAGATGAGCCTACAGTCCTGGCAGCAAATTGAGCGACGCTTCCTGATGAAGTGTTCCTCATTGGAATAGGCCGCAGTGACCGCTTACCATCAGGTGGGCTGCGTGTCTGTCTGCCAACTGATGTAATATTTGTAAAAGAACCTACCTCACTTGGCAACATGGTCAATTTTAACATTTCCATACTATCTGACAGGATACGGTAGCCGGCGACGTGGGGGTCCTAGTGTGGGAGGGCTCTAAATCGAAAGCAAAAGGACGCCCCGCGAGCCTGCGCGGCGACGACGACTTTGACCCCGTTCCTTTGACCTCGCGCGGACAGCTGTTCTATACGCCTCGCCGAAATACGCGCGTATTGCTGTTTATTGATTTTCAGACAATTATCTATGCAGCCTTGAGTCTGCACGCATGCGGGCGGGGATTCTGTTTACGTGCACTCGTCGATTTTAGAAGTTCAAAGGGATCGATTTTGAAACGTTACAGTATTGCGACGAGGACATGTTCTTTTTTATTTACCACGGAAATATTTATCTCAAAGCGTCCCCAGTTAATTATTTTTCTTTAATTAAATTAGTAAATTCTAGAGGGTTTTAACGTTTTATATGCATTTTATACATTTTGACTGCCGCTTCCACTTGTGACCGGAATATTATTCGTTTCGCCCTAAACCCATTTCTGGAATATATTATATTCAGATAGGTATTAATATATTTTAAATCTTATATCAGCAATCGTAAATCATGCATAGTATTCGAAATTAATTTATGTCCTTTCCTCTGTCTATATTTCGCTATTTGCTGGCTGGTTTTATATCAGGCCAAAACAAAACATTTGTTCGTTAAAAGAAAGTTTATTTGAAATTGTAATCGAAACGCCGCGCGTATTATAATGGACCTCAGTGATGGTGTTCTATTCTATTTAGTTTTAAATTTTGGGAGTGATCATTTTATTAATGGCTAGTTTAATAATAATTTTGAAGACGTAATTATCGTCAAGGCGTGCATTAGAATAACCGCTCTGTTTGTAGGCAAACTCTCGAGTCTCGACTGTAGGAAGCGCACTTGTTAGGAGGACCGAGAATATTATAATGTGTGATGACTGATGGCTTTCTCTTTTATTTATCGAGCATTTAGTCTCTTCGTGGTTTTAACCAGGAGTAACGGATGGTAAACAACATACCAATAAAAGGGACGCTCTGAAGTCACTGAAGTGAGACAAATCCCAAGGAAATTACACTGTCCGACGCGACGCCTCGCCATTGATTGAGAAGAGAAGCCAATTTAGATTGATAGAAATGAGCGACGCGAAGTTGTTTTGCTGTCGGAAATGCATGCAATGTAATGTAATATAACTAATGATGTGGAGACAAACCTTTATTAAGTTTAACAGCCCGACTGATTTAATAAACTCACATTTTCATTGTAACAAGTATTGTACCTAGTCAAATATGTACAAAGGTCTTTACGGATAACTGGGAGTAGCAAATAAAGTAAAAAATATAGACCTATTTAATTTAAAATCAAATAAATGTCCCTATTATAAATTTGAAATAAAAAACAATGTACATTTGCTTCGCCTTATTTATTTTGTTGGAATTGAACTCAGGGCCCCGAAGTCACTAAGCGTTCCAACCAACCAACTTATTGCATCAAAACAAATCAAACCCAAGGGCTACAAATGTACATAATTCTAATTCTTACCCATCTTTTGAATTTGTATTAATTGAATCGTAACTAATTAAAAAAAGTCTCGTAAAGATTTGTGCAAGCGAACCAGCGGCAGCGCCTTATTATAAAATGTTCCCGTATGTCATTCGAACTGTATAAAAAAGTATTACAACGATTTCTCCTTGTCAGCTGCCCTCATTGTCAAGATTAATACCGCCAAACAGGCTTGTAAAGGGGTGACTGAATTAAGTGTTGCTTCCGTCTCGTAGTATCGTAGTAGACTTGAGTCACACGCAATAAGGCCTAAAATCGTGTGTCATGATTAAAACCCCTCTAAAAACGATGACTAACCAGAATGTATATAATGCGGATTCTATTCTAGTCGCCGGAATTCTGATGCACGATACTGGAATCTCCCTGATTGTTGAATAATTCATGTTTTATATGCAAAATAGTATTTGTGGGACTTTAGAGTGGGAGGATGAAACATAAACAAGAGGGCTTCGCCCGTGTTGACTACACTTCTAAGGGGTTATCTCACCTCCCATCCGAACCGACTGGCTGGTTCATGAGCCTGGTCTTGAGCACATCAGCGGGCGTCCCGACGACGGCGGCGACCAAGCCGGCGGTGAACGCGGCCGCCGCGTGGACCAGCGCGTTGTCCGCCATGCCGAACTCGCGCATCAGCAACTGCTTGCTGTAGTCGTACGCGGCCAGGTCGCCCATGTTGACCAGAGCTGCGTAGTAGCTCAACCATTTCTAAGAAGTTTACCTCACCTCCCATCCGATCCGACTGGCTGGTTCAAGAGCCTGGTCTTGAGCACATCTGCTGGCGTCCCCACCACGGCGGCGACGAAGCGACCTACCCATTTTGACCAGAACTGCGTTGTAGCTCAACCACTTTTAAGAAGGTTATCTCACCTCCCATCCGGTCCCACGGGCTGGTTCATGAGCCTGGTCTTGAGCACATCAGCGGGAGTCCCGACGACGGCGGCGACCAAGCCGGCGGTGAACGCGGCCGCCGCGTGGACCAGCGCGTTGTCCGCCATGCCGAACTCGCGCATCAGCAACTGCTTGCTGTAGTCGTACGCGGCTAGGTCGCCCATGTTGACTAGAGCGGCTCGCTGTACGTTCGGTACCGCTCCTGGAATTTAACACAGGAATTATATAGAAACAGACGAATCTGGTGCCTGTGTAGATACTCGTATGTGTGCGTGTTGTGTTTATTTTTTTACATTTATTCTGAATTCTATGTATGTAGTCTTTAGGTCGTTAAATTGTTGTAGAACCATGCTGCAGAAGTGCAGACAGGTTCTGTTCTGTTCAGTTCATCTGTCAGTTAAAATGGGCAAGCTTGACCTGAAGGACGAGGTACACCACCCTCTCACAGAAGATCAACGTATGAGTAAAAGCTTTATTATAGAGCTTCGTGTGGTGAGTAAGTGCTAAAGGTCCGAAGTTCTGAACTACTCATCTTCTCTACCCAAGTCCCCATAGCACTTTACCTTTCCCCTTCTTCCTTAGTCTTAGAGGCGGGCAACCAACGCATCTTAGACCTAGCCTCAGGTGTACCTATACCTAGTTATCACTTACCATTATGCATCACACATCACGTTTGCCTCCCTCTTTTATAAAAAAGTATTGGCATCAGTTGGACTGCTGCGCAATCGAGACATAACTTTTTCGTCGTAGTAGACAAATCTTGTCAAGTGGAGCATATTACCTCTCCAAAACCCTTTGAGCCCGCTCTCCCTATACAGCACAGCGTACGTGTCCCTGCAGTTCTTGAACCTGGGCGGTTTTCCCTGCAGCACCCTGCGACCTTCGGCTTGCATCTGCACCTTGACCAGGTCGGTTGGAGACGCGATCAGCTGCGCTAGCGAGCCAGCCGCTAGTCCACCTGTGGGACTTCGGAATTCGTTACGTTTTTGCATTGTTACGTTCAGGACTGTGAATGGTAGAGAATGCCAATGGGAAGTTGGCTGTAGCTGGAAGAAAAGGTAAGAAGGGTTTGTCTAAGTATAAAGAATTAGGAGCTATGAAGAAAGCGAGCAATAAATATTAATATACGAGAGTAAGTAGGTAAGTAAACAAAAATAGTCCACCTGTGGGACTTCGGAATTCGTTACGTTTTTGCATATTGTTATTATTGACTTTGCGAATGGTAGAGAATTCCAATGAAAAGTTGGCTGTGACTGTGGCAGAAAAGGTAAGAAGGGTTTGTCAGTTGTCTAAGTATGAAGAATTAGAAGCTATGAAGAAAGCAAGCAATAAATATTAATATACGAGAGTAAGTAGGTAAGTAAATAGAAACACATGATAAAGAAAAATAGAAAAGAGTAATTATAATAAATTCAAGCACAATTTACAAGTTTTCCATGAACTTGAATTTCTTTTTTCTGATTTTTATTCAAATTCGATCCATCGTTTAGCAATTTTGTATTAGATGAGCGTGTTTCGCTAAAGATGTTCATTACTGTGATTGTCGAGCTTATTTGATTGGAATTTAATGACAATTAATGTTACCGAAGAAATGATTAATCACATTTAAATCGATCGATAAGCGATTATCGTGGATTATGGAAAAGCTATTAACCAATGTGGAAACGATTACAGTATTCTAGGAACTACCGTGGCATCGATTTGAATTCTCTTTGAACTGCGCGCCTGGCAATGTTTTTATGTTCTTAACAAGAAACACTCACCGAAAGAGGCACTTGCTAAAGACATCTTCCCGTTTTCATCCTTGAGCGAATCCTTGATGCGCTCGTAGAAGATGATTCTGCAGCCACTGTAGATGGCGTGTCTCTGGAACATGGGCATGAGGCCGGTCCAGAGCTTCAGAAAGCCCTCCTGCTTCGCAATGCCCACTGCTGTCTTTATCATGCCGAGATTTTCCACCTGGAGAAACAGAGACAAGAAATTCTAAGTACGGTCAACGGCACATCACGGTAAACACTTGCAGTTCAATAATAGCACTTATGCCCCCGACATAAGAATGGTACTACAAAGTCCACAGTGTATAAGTCTGAAGTGCTTTTGACGTACATCGTTTTCAATAAATATGCAAACGCAATGCCAGTTGGTAGCCATTTTGTTTTTAATGTTTTAAATACGACAAATCTATTTCCCAAAAATATTTTTATTACTATTTTAAAGAAAAGATTATCTAAAAGTAATAACACCTAATAGTAAAGTTTTATGAATAAACTAGTCTATCCATAAGCTGAGTTAAATTATTTTTTTAGCTAGATTAAATAGGCAACACACTTTTCTTTGTTTTGTTCTTGTTTGAGTTGGTTTTCTCCTTCAGTAAATTTGTTGTTATAACAACGAATAAGGTACTATTAAAAGGTTACCTTGTATCCATGTTTTGCAGCAGCTACTTCTGTTTGTATTTGGATTCTTGTTTTCGTCAGGTCAAATGGATACGTCGCTGTAAAAACAAAAGAATACATAAATAAGCATTCAAATCGACGAAAACAATACAATTTTTCCTTCGCAAGGAAAAATATAAATACAGTTTCAGTTTATCTTTTATCACATACTTAAATCATTGTATTTCGTAAACATGCCATAACGTGTCGTTTGTTTGACATATTGCATGGTTAAATCATATCCAACGTTTGAATAATGGGCAATAAAAACTAAGAAAATACTATTTTTTAGGTACCATCAATTTAAGCTACTGTAAACACTACTTTTTGACAAATGATCCATTAGTTTAGATAATATACTAAATCTATGGTTTAGATAGTTCTTTGACATAGCGCGATAAAATTCTACCGAGTAACGAAAGTCTAGAGACGAGTCAAATGAGTAAAAATACAAATAGGTTCAATTCCAAATTCTAGTTATTCTAGTCGGGTACCTACATGGAACTTTCACAGATCTGTAGAGGCTTCTTTCATCGATGAAGCCTGTACATACAAATGGCCCGTTTTATTGTGTGATTGATTTTACTAAGACGGTCCATTAAGTTCTTTGCCCAACTCTCCGAATGAATCAAGCAATGACTCAATCATCGTATTACTATACGGCGTCGCTTCAAACAAACTTCTGAAATAAAAATTATTAAGAATGACTCATCCAATTTGTTTTTACAGACTTCTGTGGAAGATATTTCTGTCCGCAGTCCGCCTTATGTCCGAATTCTTATTATTTTAGCACAGCCTAGTAGCGTTTCCAATTTACAAAATTCAATGTGCTATTGTTTCTTGAGTCACACTACGTCGATTATATTCATTTCTTTAAATATAATATAATTTAGGTCAATGGGAACCGTTCCCAAGGTTTAATTTATGTCTATAGGACAATCATCAGGCTAGTTAAGTACTTTTTTCCGTGATAACAGAAATGTGTTTTTTGTCCTCCTTTCACGTCGCAACGCAACAGAAGGAGTCTATATGATTTTTGGTACGGGGATGGATTTAGAGCTGGAAATTGATATGTATAAGTTACTTTTTACCTCGAAAAAATATCAAGGTTCTAAAATATTATATTAACGATAAAGATTTAGTATGGGTTATTACCGATACTCAATCTTTATCGTTAATATACAGGTTTTCGTTATCAATAAGAAATTTACAATACGGTAAGGCATAATTTACCTTCCGTGACTTCATACGGAGAGCTGCATCAGATTTCAGCGTTAAAAATTGCATTAGTCACAAAACTCACAAATGGAGAACGTGGTAATAGATTTGAAACCTTTCGAGCCGGCATTCGTTCGGCCAATTTGTTAAATTGACACCAAATTGGTTTAGACCACAAGCTTGTGCAGGTAATTGCTCGCAATCATTGTCGGTTGCGAAGGACGAACGTCACACACAACACCAATTGGAATAATGGGTAAGTATGTGTTTTCTAATGTATTTCCTGTGATAAAAATGTTTTTCTAAACTAAACTTGTACCAAATAACGACACTATTAGTCCTATGCGCTTTCTGTCCAGTTGAAATAAGGAGATTAAAGAGTTCAGTAGTGCAGTGGCCGTGTGTTCTATGCACCGATCGCAATTTTTTACTAAGCGTCTCTGCTGGATTAGGTATAAAAGTCTGTATCAAGGTACGATGTTTTTCAGGCTGTCTGTGTACCTGCTAACTGCTAGGTTCACTAAAGAAATTACTACCTATTCATTTACAACTTGATAAGTTTACGAGTTAAGAGTTAAAGTTTAATTTTTAGGGCGCACACTGACAACTTTCACAACTGTCATACTTTCCCGCGGTTCTAGCGCTCACCATAATGTGTAATTAGAGTGTGTACTTACTTTGGAACTAGACCAATATTGTATGTGATGTTGTTCTATGTTAAGATGCCTTGCTTGTACTGACCGGTCTCGGCGGCCCAAGCACCCACCACGGCGACGGCGTACCGCGCCGCGACGGAGTCGGTCGCGGCCACCGCGGGGTGGTCAGCGTTGCGTAGAACCGGCATTGTCCTTGGTCACCTTCCCGCTAAGTACGTTGTGCCCATAATATCTGTTAGAAAAACAAACATTATCAATAAGTAAAATGTACCGCTGCAGGGCAAAGGCCTCCTGAAAGCAAGTCGTCGAAATTATGGGTACCTACTGGACCTGGCATAATCATAATCTGCTGCATAAAGTATTATTTAATTGAGTATAACGTTAGGTCAATCAAAATATAAAAGAGAAATAAACTCTCTTAGGATCTCCATTGTAGGTAGGTAACTGTTTTGAATTAGAATAGGTAGAGATAAATTTCAATGGAGGCCATGTTATTTTGTTTTTCTAAACATGTTGTCTTCTCAGGCAACTTGGTGGTTATTTTAAATAAATAAAAGTAGGGATTTTTCTAGTCTCTACACGTATAAAATTCCTTTTGCGTTTATCAGTCTTCAGATCAACCCAATTATGTTTTCGACTCGATGTGCAAAAACTACGCTTTTAAAGAGGCTACTCCTTCTATTTTCATAGTCAGCTCGTTGGATACGGTAGTTATTTTAATACAAAAACTGAAATAAACCTATCCGTTAAAATTTTTCAATCACACTGCAAACAAATTGAACATGCATGGTATCTGGAATGTATCAATCAATTTAACTTTCCAATAAGTTTCTTTTGATTAAAATGATTAAATTCTGACTGAAAAGTTCTGTATTTAAATTGACGTAGGTATAGTATCAATTATACAATAGCGGGGTACTTGCGCTTGTTTTGACGGCCCCACATTTTGAAAATCATTAGGTATTATAACTTTGAGATTAATGAAAATTTTAGTTATACTGTTTAACAACTTAACAATTACAAATGTTAAGTTGTTGCCGCGCCCGCCCTTGCAGGTTAAATGTGTGTAGGTACTGTTTAATATTTAAAACACAATGTAACCAGATCAGAAAGGTTTGTCTTACTGCAGGGCAAAGACCTTAATTGCATCGTTGAAATCTTGTAAATTGATTAAAGTTATTTAATAGTTAATGTGAAGTCAAAATAACAACATTTGAAAAATTGTGCACAAGAATAATTGATATAGAAACTTTGCCAAGTTTATATCAGACACAGACGTTATTGACAAAAATAAAATTGTAATCCAAATAAATTTTACTATGGGACATAATACCAAGGGCACACGATCAACGTATGATGCTTAGTGATAGTGTGGTTTCTTGGCAGTATTGTTTAATATTGTATCGCATAACCATTGGACACAGTAATAATAAACTTAAGTTACGTAAAGGTCGATTTCAATGGCACTCGACACTACTTACTAATACTATTGTATATTTCGGAAGTAACAAGTTACTACGAGTAAATAGTATATCGAGTCTATTTTGAAAGCCCTTATCAATTGAAAATACTCTTGGAAATGTGGTATTATCTTCTTCGGCAATGCGTAGGAGGTAAGATTATTATCCTCTCACGGAAGACCAACAAGAGTTGTAAAAATTTGGCTATTGCGAGTGAGATCGTTTGATGAGTGAGAGTTCCGAATTCTCTTTTTCCCTTCCTCCTGCCCTTCCCCATCTCCCATATGCCTACACTAATATGTGCCACGGCACTTAATAGTCCCAATAACGCGACTAAAGAGGCATGCCCAGATTTCAGTGCGCCCTTTTTAAGGCGGGACTCCCAAACGAACCTCAGCTGCCCCAACGGCCCTAGAATAAGCAAGTAAGCCTTAATCATTTTCCCTTGACAAAGGTCGTACATATTCGAGGTAGGTCGATATTCACAAGCGACATCGTTCCTATCGGAAAGTTTAGTCTACGTGGACAATATACTGACGTAAGCGAACAAAAATATATCATAACATAATATACCTACCTATCCTTGAACGTCAATATGAAAAATATTGCTCTCGTTAACACAATGAGCTGCATATTTTAACCTTGTCCCTCGGTTGACGTTGGACTATGAACCGCCCGGTGAGTGGTTGATTAACAAACATCATACTGTTATATGACATATTTATAGGAGGACCCATCTCATCTAATGAGGTAAAATACATAATATTAGGCATAATAAATACCTAAGTAGGCTTACGAAGCTTTCGCGCAACATTACGGAACGTTTAACATTGAAAACAAAAACAAACTTTTAAAGAAAGTAAAATGTATTTTTAGCAGGTAAATTTAAATAAATACATTGAAAACAAAAACAAACTTTTATAGAAAGTAAAATGTATTTTTAGCAGGTTTTAAATAAATACCAATATGATATGTTTTGGCATATATATAGAAATAAAATAGAACTGACAAGATCAGTCTGTTTGTTTTAGTTTTTAAGGAATCTGGCCATACTAAACGTGGTCAAAATATCACATTGCGATAACATTACGGATTTTAATTTAGGGAGCCCTTTTTTAACTCGTCTCCGATTCCTTTGCTCTGAGACTCTACCAACCATTGTCTTTATTGAACCGTCCCACCAAAACGTGACAAAAGAACATAGAATATTAAAATGCTGCAGCCTCATGTAAAAGAATTAAACTACAGCTTCCCAACACCCTTAATTTAACGATTTTTACAATATAGATAGCCAAAATGTAGACTATCACGACCCGGGGTTTGCCAAGATGTCTTGCTTTGAAAGCATTTGTAAGATTATGCTTGGCTTTTTTGGAATACGGCCAGATATGCAATAGAAACGCCAATGTAACCAACCCCTCGGAGACGCTCCAAAAATTCTTGGAAATCATTGAAATATATTGTTCATGATATCTTTATTTTTACCATGAAGGGTCAATTCTTAGACCATCACATATGATTTACAATATAATATTTACTGAACTGAACCGTACTTAGTTTTAAAGTTAAAACATTATGCAGCTGTATCCGCTGTTCTGTCAGTCTTAAGATTTCTTTTTTATTTCAGAGGCGGCTAACGACCAAATAGTACGACACAATAGTACTCACTATTATTTCACGCTGGCTGGTGTTATGTGAGAGGGTGATACTTCCCCTATTCATACTGTAAAATAACATGACTCTACCACTTCTAAAATTCAGACGTCACAGAAAATATCTATAGTACATAATCCCTAAGAATGTTCACTGCGGTACTTTTCTAGTGGAATTTGAATCCTTGGTCTGCATTGAATTAGGCAGCAACACCCTGGGCTAAGCCCTGAGCCAGACTGGTGCAGTTATAATGCCCTAATTTCATCTAAATGATGACGCTAATATAGGCTTAACATTAGTTTGTTTTAGATTACGATTGATCGGAAAACTCGATTGGAATAAACTCTGAATCTAACCTTCCAAATCTTGCGGAAATATTACCTTCGTGGTAATCTCAAGATGCGTGGTCGGATAACTATCAAAGGACATATCAAACTTACATTTCGTAAGTTAATACCTACTATAAAGTGAATCATTTAATAACTGATATGCATCCTAATCACTTTTAAATAGTTATGAAAATTCTGATTAGACAATATTAATAATTAGGTAAACTGATATCAGGTTCTTCATGTAGCGGCTCTTGATAATATACCTATTGCAACACGAAAATGCCTCAGTTAAGAATCAAGTAGCTACGTAAACGTTAAATACCTACTTATTTATTTACAAAGGTTTTAACAAAAACCAATTATGTCGAAATTGTATTTTAACGATTTGGTATACCTACCTAATAATTAATGGTTCGATCAAAAAGTAACAAACATTTGAGTGCATGAACACGTCGCGGTTTGTATTGACCTGTGGGTTTTCCATGTAAAATCTTCTTACAAAAAATGAGTTAATATTATTTCATTGTATGGCATCATGACATAAAGTACAAACTTTTATAAACAGTTTTGGAGCTAAAGAGCGCTGTGTAGAAAATATCCCAGGATATTATTTATTTTAGTTATGAGAATTTTTGTTATAACCAACTGTACCTAACGCAAAAACCGAAATGGAAAACGTTAAATTGGTATGGAAACTTTGCTATCCATGTCATTGTGCTTACTAAAATATAAATTCGTTAAAACATAACATTTATGTACATTAAGTTTAAATATAGAATTTAAACATAGAGTGTAGGTAGTTTTACTCATTTTATTAAACTGAAGGTTGTTCAAAATATTTGTTTAATAGTAGCCATGAACTTCTTTCCCCGAGTTGATTCCCGACAATTTTGAGCGCTCAATAAAGTTTTTTTTTTCTATGTAACCGTGCTAATTGATAAATTTTATTGCACACAGCGAGTAGGTATATAAATTGCGGTTAATTCATCATAAGAGAAGGAAAGAGAAGAGATAATTTGCCAATTTTACAGTAACTAAAATGCAAGAACTTTTAAAAATTTCTGTGTGAAAGTAGATATGAATTCCGATTTTCATAAGTTACCTATTGTTTGCGCAGTAATTCTGTATTCTTTAGTGTCACCCGATTAAACGACAAAGTTTTAGTTTATTCAACAGACAAAATGCTAATTTTTAAACAGTTCACGTGATAGAGCTTTTAAAATAGATAAGTGTTTTAAATAAGGAAACACTGTAAAGCGTCACACTTCCATCTCAGTACAGGCATTACCGGTAAATCCGGTAATTATTTCCATACCTTTGCAACCTTTAAGGTTGTTCATCGCAGGAAATGAATATGTTGGAATCCCTAGAATACGGCTAATAAGATATTGGCAGTAAAGAAATAAACTAAATAAAAAAAAAGATATTTATGACCTCTAAGGTTCGCGACTGAGAGAACGAGGAAGATGCGAATGTCAAATAAACACAGTTAAAGTCAATACCTTATCGAGCGGGACCCCGTTTCAGGTGGCGGCAGTGGGAGAACTGACTGATAAACAGTGAATAATGTCACCGAGTTGTTTCACTCATTAATATACGTATTAACGCATGTATGTAGGTATATGAACTGCTGTGGACGTTGATTATATTGAGACAATGCGGGTGTAGAGCGACTAGAGCGTAGGCTAGACGCTATCGTCGAATAGACTTTTCCCATCAGCCTGTTTAAAATTATTCTGTAGATTTAATTAAGTAGGTCAGGTTATTTATAAAACATAATAAGCAATTAGGAAATATTTAAACATGAAGTATCAGATCAGACCCAAAATGTTTGGTCTTTCACAAGTTTTACATAAGGTGCTCTATATTTGAAATGAACTTTAATTTTATAGGTATTTTAATCATATTAAAGGCGAAAAAAGATGTTTTCTTTTAGTCTGTACAAATCTTAGAGTTTGAACTAGGTACTCATTTCTTACTTAATTGTTTTAGTCGAAGCAGGTACGCTAAATCGTAAATTTATTCCATTATAATTGATTATATTCAGAAGCATCTAAAGATCATCATGCTCGATGCTCCCACAAACATTTATTAATACATTCGTGACAAATACATATATGTTTGTATTATAACATTTTGTTTATAAATTAAAATGATAGTCGAAATATACCTACTGTGTATTCGGACTTTGGGCAGACGAGGAAACGTTACGAAACGATACGATTAGATAATTACATTTTAATTTATTCCGTACGCGTAATATCAAAGTGTTTTTATTTAATCTCATAAGTAGTTCATGCTTATTCTGTACAACAGACACAAAGTTATCAGTTAATTAATTTGTTACTTCACGTTTTCTCACAAAGAACTTCATTGGAATCAAAGCTTTCTTTCTCCGAGAGCGGTGTGTGCTGATCCAGGAGTTGGTAGATTGAGTTGTTACATTGAAGTGACTGCTATTCAGATAGCAATCACATCGAATAGCACTGTTCAGGGTTACGAAAGTCAGCTTCTGTAACCCTGAACGAGAACTATTCGATTGTGCAGGTTTCACGATGTTTTCCGTCACAGCGAGTTAATGTTAAGATCAAATCAATCAGAGACAGCTTTTATCAAGTCGAACTGAAAGACGAGGAATTAAGGATGTACCTAAGTACATGTACAGACGGCAGCAGCAGATCAACTTACCCTAATCTGTCAAAAATTCCAATTGAAAGAGAACTTTATTTAAAGTGAATAAAGCTGAAAATTGGTTGTAGAAATTTGTCAGATTAGAGTAGTCTGATGTGCTGTCGACTGTACAAACTGTACGAGGAAAATTGTGAGATAGGATGGGAAGAAAATCTATTTAAGTAGGTATCTTTTGAATTTATTTGTGTTTAGTTACGCATACTTTGCTGCTGGGTCCCGAGGATCATGTGAGACTCCCCCAACAGAAGAAACGGGGGGTTTAATGAGTAGATACTCATTAAACCCCCCGTTCCTTAGATATAGGTAGATACCTATATCTAAACCCCCCTCAAAAGCCTTATTGGCACAGGATTAGCATAGCCTGCTTCAGACACCGAAAAAAAAATAGTAATGGCTTACAAGAAATTTGGTAACGTACCTAGCCACTGGATAGTGGCGAACCTACTTGTACAAAGACTTAATTCAAGAGATTATTAGGTATATTATAATTAATCATTAGCCACCCTTTAAAATACAGCACTAATCCCACGATATTCGGTTATTGCGACGGTATTAAAATATATTATAGAATGACAAAGATAATCGTACAACGACCTTTACAACGTATCCTATTAATAACCACCTAGTTTTAAAATTAGCTGAACAACTTTCTGCATTTATTTTTACTCTTTTCATCTCGTTATTATTTTTAGTGTTGATACACAATAACTTTGGTTCCAAATACCTTTGAATCTATCGGGAAGATCTTGTCTTGACCCTGTTGACTCATTGGACCTTCATTGGAAATCAAGGTTTTATATTTAAATGTACTAAAATATAACAGTGCAAGTACTTGTTTCACCTTTACATAAGTTAGGTATGAGAAGTGTAACCTGAATAAATAAATTATAACATTATGTACATAATTTACATATCCCTATTTTATGATAAAAAATGTTATTAAAACTTCGACCAACATTTTTTTCTTTTATATTGATCCATAAATAAACAATATAAAAAAACTACTTACGTACAATACAACTAACTGCCAGCGAGGTGTACACAAGCGATTGTATCGAGAACAAAGTCAACAATAGTTAAAGGCTGTAACTGAACTGAAAGATGCGCCTGAGACGTCCGACCGTCGACAGTCGCGTTAGTCGCGTCGAGCCGATGTTCAGTTTAAATGAACATGTCACTTTAAAGTGCTTTTTTAAATCTGACTTTATACTGCATTATCTGACCGAATATTGAATGCTCAAACTAGTAGGTAATATCTGAAAATTCAATCTTATCAGTCGCTTCTTAACAATTGTATTTTAAGTGAAGTGAATTCACATGACTTTTGGGCAATTTCCGCTACTTTAACCTTCGAACTGTCCTCGTCTGTAGTTAATTAGATATTTGATGATAAATGGTTGGTCATCGAAGTGTGATAACTTATCACAACACTCGTTAGGTATCTCGCGCAGCTGTTTCCAAGGACCCATAAAATGATAAAATAAAAAATGTTCTAAGAATTTTTAGATAATTATTATACCTACTTAATATCAAAGGGATTGACACAAATGTCCCAAAGAAAGAATAAATAATAAATAGCATTCCTAGAATACAAAAAATAAACTGTAATTAAAATTTTATTAACATAAATAAGTAGGTAAGTACATATGACTACATAAATGTTATTTAATATTTGAGCATCAATTTTCATGTAACATAAAATTACTTACAGTTTTCTAAATTATAAATGAGGAAAAGGTTTTAACAAAATACCTATGTACTCGTAAAACCTCAGCCTTTCAATTTTTTTTATACTTTTATTACTGGCCATTACGTTACGAAACGATTAATAAAATTGGTTGTAGAAATCTAAAGAGGTTCAACTACGAACAGATCGATATTTTTTTTTGGTTGATAAGTATAGAATAAATCTACAAATTCTTTAACCCTTTCAACGCCAATGTCTGATACCTATATCAGACAAACCATTTTCGTGCCCACCACGCCAATGACTGATATATCAGACAAAAAAACAGGATCAAGAAACGTTGTATTTTTACTTGCCTGAATGAGTTGAGTATGTATAACTAATTATTTTTTGGAATTTTTTTTTAATGGTCGAGGCGTTTTAGGGGCACCATTTTCGGAAAAAAGCGTAGCGGGGAAAGGGTTAATTATCAATCATTTTAGGGTAAGTTATAGATCAATACCTAAATAAAGTTCTGATATTAGTATCCTTGGAAACAGCACGGTATACGGAGTAATAATAATGACTTGTCAAGATTAGTTTTCTCGGAGTTAATAGATAAAGGTGTTTATTTATCGGTTACGACTCATAATGGCGCTGATTAGAAATATAAAAAATTCATATATTTATCAATATAGGACCTATATTGAATAAATTTTAATAGGTAAAGTAGAACGTAACTCAATACAATAATGATATAAGCATTCGCCGTCGTAGTTTTCTTTAAACCATGATAATAAAAATGTTTTTTTATGTCCTTTTGAAAAAAACTTGGTGTCTTTGCAAGATGTCTACAGGATAACTCCTTAATTGACATGATAGCTCCAAAACAGTTTCATAAAAACATACGTATGAACATACTAACGGGGTCATGTAATAAAGTTTGTTCATGCAAATGTTTTTATACAACTGTAACTTCGCTTATTGGCGGACCAGATAAGTAATCCACCTGAAATAGAGTGGCCTGTTCAAGTGTTCAATTCAAGGGCACTTAAAGCTTTAAAAAGCTTCAATCGATGCGTCCTACGATCAAGTTCAAGAGGGATCGTAGGACGCATCGATCTTCACACCTACTTACCTATAATAGAACAATTTCAAGGCCCAGACTATTATATTTATGTAATTGTTTACTACTACTTACCTACATTCTAGTCGTATTTATTTTTAACTTTGGTAAATCATTACTTTTTTACATAAACTGTAGGCTAAATTAACACAAGACCTGTTTGACTTTATAGAAAACGAGTGAACGTCAAGATAGATTTAAGCAAAAACATAGGTATACGACCTGCAATTAATATCGAGTTTTCCTCTCTCGTAGGCGGGCGGCCTCGAATGACCCCTATCATGAACTTGCACGTGTAAGCCACGACCTGGGCTGTAGGTACCGGTAGTTCAAGATTCAATATCCAACCCCAATGTCAATAGAAGGAAAGTGAGGGAACAATATTGACCAAACATTTCCGCTGAAGCAATTGTTCGTTCCAGAATTTCCAGATACATTGCGTTTGTTATGATTTTTCCCTATTTATCAATCAATGTATTATGATTTTTCCCTGTTTATCAATCAATGTCTAGTTTTTCTTTATTACGTAGCTCGTAGGCTAAAATTCTACAGTTTTTTTATTATACATTAAATTTGATATAGCTGTGAATAATGAGTATATGGTAAATAATTAGGTAAATAGGTAGGCTGTTTTACCCACTTTCATATTAGTACGCATTCAAGAGTGGGTTAAGTAGGAGTGTTATATTATGTCAGTCTCCACGGAACTTTCTGTTCCGTGTCAGTGTCAACTGTCAATGTGAACGTTTAAACAAACATCGGCTGTTATATAAGCCAATACAGTAATTTTATTTTATCTTATTTATGAGATGCATGGCTTAATTGTAAACACACTGTAAGTTAAGATTTTAATACCATCACAGAGGTGCAATGCTGCTGTTTTCGCGCCGCTTATCAGTTGCTATCTGTGGCAACTGGCAAGGCACAATATACGTTGTTTCATCACCTGATCCGCACGTTGTAAACATTGAACTTATTACATAAATGACTGTAATAATACGGCTTGAGTGGATACGTGTGAGAGAGATGGGGATACTTGTGAATGGTGGGTTAGAGGAGGAGGACAGTATTTATGCTTGGCCCAAATTCGCGGTGGAGCAATCGCCCGCGGCGCGAAAGAGCGCGAGGAAAGAGGCGGCGGGCGAGCGGCGTCCGACTCACATCGCTACCGAGTTGTGACTACTTCTGTCTTCTTGTGACCTATTCTACTGAACCACCGTTGCACCAGGGCCATTCTCAAGACGTCATCCAAAAATACATATTATCTTTATACTGATAAACGTGACATCATTATGTAGACTAGTAACTAACATAGGTGTGATGATGTAGGTATCATGACGTACAGCCATCTATAGCGTCTGCATCATCAATCAGATTTAACCATAACTACATAGTTTTTGCTGTAAGTTAACGTAATTTACTATTTTTTCATAATATTTTCTATCCCCAACCTTGCTAGTAAGTAACCTAGGTACCTGGCACAGAAATCTAAATATTTAGATTTCTGTGGTACCTGGGCTACCTACCTACCAATTTTGACCTACACAGAGGTAAAAATTGGTAGGTAGGTAGCCCACTTGTCTTAAAGAAAACGTGATGGCTTTTTTAATTATCCTTCACGATTAAATTTACATTTTGTAAGCAATTAGGTAGTACTTAAGTAAGTAGTTAATGAGTTTTAATTCAATGGAATTCGCGAATGTGAACGGAAAAAGTCTCATTACCGCGGGATATTAGAAAAAAAAAATTACGCGGGTGTGAAACCGCGGGCGGAAAGCTAGTTAAAAAAAACTAGGTTTCTTCACAAAGCAATCTTTTAATTTCTCCTATTTATTTTTGGAAATGAACTATAAAACCACAACCACCACAAAAACATAACTTCTATGCGTGATGTCCCGAAAGAGAGATGACCGCAAGTAGGTACCTACTACTACTAGTACTTGGCTTGAATTAAACAACTTTCACTAAAAAAACTGACTTAGACCGTTACGCAACACTATCTAGTATGCACATTGCACTCTAATAATTATAAGCCTACCTAATTATTCTACAATTTAATTAAAAATACGACACGTCCGTCACTCATTAGCTCGCGCCACGGACGCGGATTTAAGATGGGCGTGTCTGTCGCGTGCTGAATTACCCTTCTACTGTGATCTGACGCACAAGAAAGAACCCAATAATCTATATACCTACCTATATTAAAAACAGCTGGCGTCCGTGTACTATGAAGTGACGTCACTTCATTCAAGAAACTCGCGAAACCTTTCGTTGAAAGTGATTCAGCGTTGTGTGACGTAAATTAATTGGCTGTAATTGGCGTGTAGTGTAGTAATATAGTTAGTATAATTTGATAAAATTGTAATGATCCAACAACTTATTCATTAGCAGATCTTCACGTTTCACCCGATCACACACTTTTTACAATGGATAATAATACCACAATAATACCGAACTTAAGTGCTTTTTCTTTTTACATGAAAATGATAAGTTTACAAATTCTTTTGATCTGCCGCCCGTGTCAATAAATAATTTGAAGCCAATAGTCAGAAACATTAAATAAAACTTGTATAAACCCAAAAATCAGTACTACGTAGTACGTACTTAAATTCAAAGACGCAAAACATACTTGTTTAAGTATCGTCATCACATCACGTATCAAAACATAGCCATCCACTATGTATACATCTTTTGATGAGTCGACATTCGCGGAAAAACGGCGAATCCAACTGCCAAAAAGATGACTATCCTGACAACATTTAAAGTAAATCTACGATTGAAAGTCAGAAGAAGAAGGATATCATATTTTTTAGAAATGTTTGGCTTAACAATATAGGTAGCTACGACTAGCTAGCTAACTTGTATTCTATACATTATCTATAGGAGATAGTAAGCCAGCTACCGCCACAATTCCATTGTGGGTTTTCCCTCCACACAATTTCACCGTCTGCAGGCTCTGCAGCACACAGACACATCTCGTTTGTAAGGTATAAAATTACATACCTACACGTATGGAACCTGAACCTCACAAACTCTCTGGTTTAAGACTTTCTTCAGTGCTGGCTGGTAGCCTGGTATGCATTTTGTATAAGGGAATTAAAGCTTATTAAGAAAATCCTCTCAAATACACGTATCAAAAACGTCGATATGCTTATTTAGACGGGGAGATTGGTAATAAAATACCTTTCTCCTTACAATAAAACTATGGCATAGCTAGTGTACACTTATTGCCGCAGGCACTCAAAAAAGTTACACCTAAGTACTTACTTTGCCGCGTATTCTAAACCTTTGTTTATCAACAACACTAATGAACTTACGTTCAGTACCTAGTTAGTTTCACAAATTAACAATGACACTAATTTTAATAAAAACGTTGGTATTGAACTAAATTAACAAACACACTACCAAATTACAATAAGAAAAACAATTTATTATGAGGAGTTAGAATAATCATTTCCATTTTCCTTGTTGGCGGGATTAAAGCCATGTTTGACATGAAGAAGATTGTGCTTCTGGCCAGCAACAGATGGCGCTAGCTGTAGGTTATTGCATCAGGTACAAAAATACCTCGAATCGTATCGCGGTCGAGCAGGCGCGCTGCGGTTATCACAAGTCACAACTCACCGACCTTGGGGCAAAAAGGAGAATTTTAATTCCCAACGCAGTGTTTTTCTTACTCAAGAATACTAATAAGGCGAGCGTTCTTAGAAGCGCCGTACAAATTGCTTCTTTACAAAGGGGCTTGTAAACGACTTGTAATGAGTTTTAGGCGTTTATCAGCCTAGTAGTTTTTGTAATCCATATTCTTGCCCTATCTAAGTTAAGCCCATTTACTATAACAACCCTACACGGCAAAATGCTTACCCTTTCCCCGCCACGCTTTTTTCCGAAAATGGTGCCCCTAAAACGCCACGACAATTAAAAAAAATTTACCAAAAAATTATTAAATTACCTATACTCAACTCATTCAGGCAAGTAAAAATACAACGTTTCTTGATCCTGTTTTTTTTTGTTTGTTATCAGTCATTGGCGTGGTGGGCACGAAAATGGTTTGTCTGATATATCAGACGTTGGCGTTGAAAGGGTTAACAACACCATAGTTACGGCTTTTTATAATTTTGTTCCTTTTAAAGTTAAAATTAAACTTAAACCTGTGAAATACCTAGTATAGCGGCTACCGCAGCCTTTGTGAATTTGAAATCGTGTAGTAGTCCAAATTCCTAATGACTAGACTATACGCCTTGTTTCCAAGTGTACTTACCGCGTAGAAACGGACTCAAAAGTAGGTAAAATCGGATGTTCAAGTAAAAAATTAATTAATTGTTTTTCTAATTGTTTACAGCTTTATACCACAAATCCCCATCTTATAACATATTTTCCTTTATTCCCCGTGGTCCCTGTGATAGTCCCTGGAAGGTACCACGGGGAATCATTTTGTATTGCACCTAAGCATAATATTAAGTAATTACGCATGACTCCGTGTAACTCCTAGGTAGGTTCGGATGGGCAGCAGGTGTTATATCAAGCACATTTCCTACTTCAAATCCAGTTCAGTTTAGCTTCACCAGTCGTTTGAGAACTCATCCCCCTCCCCGTCATTATAGGGCATCCAAAAGGGATAGGCAGGCAAGGCATTAGAGACCTTAAAGTTGTTTCAAATGTCCATGGGTGTGGTAAATTGGTAATAATTTACTATCAGGTGTTCCACTTGCCCGTTTGCCTCCCTCTTAGTTCGTTCTGCACCAGCTGACCTGCAAGATAACACTTCATAATCATAATGCTAATATGTATTTTATGTCCTAAATCGGTATTGGCGCCTTCCTAAATGTTTTAGTAATGAATATGGGCAGTATGGCGTCGAGCCAGACAAACCTCCCACAGACAACGATTTTGAAGTCACCAACTTGCCAGTAGGTATTTATTTTTACTTTTTTTAATTTTGTCAACCACTTTGTAGATGTGGATCGTAGATTTGGGGCTATTCTGTATACATAGATAGATAATATAAAACATAGCGTACATTCGACCGCAAAAGAAGCTACTCTTTTGGTACCTATCAGGTATGTCATGGTCGTAGAGCAGCTAAAACTGCAGTTTGCGGCGGACTGTACCGGGCTATCCAAAACAGATTAGTCAATATATTTTTTCATGTTATACAATACTATTCAGAATCGAATCGGCGCGCGGTCCGCCCCCGGGCGGCACTTTTTAGGGGGCGGCAAAATTTCACAATGAAGTTGAAGTGTCCCTTAATGGAATAGGCCGCAGTGACCACTATCATCATGTGGGCTGCTTTGCCAACTGGAGGAGCATACCATTTTTAAATCTTTCAATTTTGCTCAATAGACGACGACGACGAATTGTCAATGTATTAAAAAAAACTTATCCGTCAATGACAGCCAGTACACATCTTCTGAGTACAAACAAGAACAGTAAAAAAGATCTACCAGCTCGTGAGGGAATCGAACCCCCGACCACCTCTATTGATAAATCAAATGGGTGCTCTAACCGCTGAGCTAACGAGCCAATTATGTCAAACTACGAAATTAGAGTAAATATATTCTACAAACCTGTCGAAATCTCATTGCACGACGCAAGGTTATTAATTTAGGTACTTTTCTCATCCTACAGGGCAAAGGCCTCCATCATCATCGTCACCCCTTATAGATTCATCAGATCAGAAATCAAATTAAATCAAAACGTTAATTTTTTCATGTAGGCTTCATAGACACACTTATGAATCAGTTAGTCCAGTCATTTAAGCTTAAATTAGGCATGAATCTCGGAATTCGAGATACCCAGCTGTAAGTCTGTAAATACTTGTATATTGACACCCTAAAAGTTGTCTCAAAACCTACATATACCTAGCGTGTACGCAACTATTAAATTTCAAGGTCAAAGGGTCCAAAAATCGGTTCTTTGCGCTTTTTTTGTAAATATCTCATTTCCTATAGGTTTTTTGCTATTTGTGTTTATTATCAATATTTTAGAATATAAAATTCTCTACAAATTTTGTTAAAAAAATTTTTTTATATGGTGAACCGTTTTCGAGATAGAGGGCGGAGAGCGTGCGGTCACAGCATCACTTCAGGTCAACCGGTGCCTCCGGTCGAAAACGCGCCATAATAGTTAAAGAACTATCGATAAATTAATGATTATAAATATTTGTCAATTTTTGTCAAAAAACCCATAGGAAATGAGATATTTACAAAAAAAAAAGGGCAAAGAACCTGTTTTTGGGACCTTTAACCTTGAAATTAATAGTTGCGTACACCCTACCATATGTAGGTTTTGAAACAACTTTTAGGGTGTCAATATACAAGTATTTACAGACTTACAGCTGGGTATCTCGAATACCGAGGTGAACTTACTATAATGAATGGACTAAAAATTTCGAAATTTTGGGACTTTTTTTACTATTTGCTCTCCAGAGCCAAAACCATGCATTTTTTGTGAACGATGTTTTCTACATTCATAAACTGTATTAAAGAACCTACAATTGGAGGCCAATCGCAGCTATATTAACTTCATAGGAGCCAAGCTATGGCACTTCGAAAATGACCAATATTTCTCGAAAATAGAAAATTTCAGGATACTCCCACTTATTTCGTGAAATATTGGCAAAACCACTTGGCCTTTGAAGAAAGATTACTGAAAATATTTTTTAGTACATTTATTTAATTTTTATTTAAGCCTAAAAGCACCGCTATTGACTTCATAGGACCCAAGCTATGGCACTTTGAAGATGACCAATATTTGTCGAAATAAAAAAAAAATTCAGGATACTCCCACTTATTTCGTGAAATATTGGCAAACCCACTTGGCCTATGAAGAAAGGTCACTGAAAATATTTTGTAATACATTTATTTAACTTTTATTAGAGCACAAAACGAAGTCTGTGAGACTAGCTGTTCCCTCACTATCTCAAAAAAACGAAAAAAAGGTAAAATGGGTTATATAGACAAAAGACTATTATATTGGGTTATTGGAAATTAGACAGGAATGTTATAAATAGTAGTGGGTGGAGGTCATTTGCGTGCCCCTCTATATCCCTTTTTGCATTTACAGGCTATTATTTTTAGACAATCGCAGTTTTTTCGGTTAATCATAAAATCAATGATGATTTTATGTTTTGCCTAGAAATTAGATATCAAATCAAACTTCAAGCGAGCTTAAACGATCGCAAATGACCTCCAGCCACTACTATTTATAACATTCCCGTCTAATTTCCAATAACCCAATATTAAATAGTCTTTTGTCTCTTTAACCCATTTTATCTTCTTTTCGTTTTTTTCATATTGTGAAGGAACAGCTAGTCTCACAGACTTCGTTTTGTGCTCTAATAAAAGATAAATAAATTTACTACAGAATATTTTCAGTGACCTTTCTTCATAGGCCAAGTGGTTTTGCCAATATTTCACGAAATAAGTGGGAGTATCCTGAAAATTTCTTATTTCGACAAATATTGGTCATCTTCAAAGTACCATAGCTTGGCTCCTATGGAGTCAATAGCGCTGCTGTTAGGCTCAAATTGCAAGTAATTTAATACAGTTTATAAGTGGGGAAAACATAATTCGCAATAAAATCATAGTTTTGGCCCTGGAGAGCAAATAGTGAAAAAAGTCCCATTTTTGTGACCTTTGACCTTGAAATTTAATAGTTGCGTACACCCTACCATATGTAGGTTTTATGACAACTTTTAGGGTGTCAATATAAAAGTATTTACAGACTTACAGCTGGGTATCTCGAATTCCGAGGTGAAATCCTAAAATGACTGGACTAAGTATGAATCACTCATGAAAGTCAGTTAAACATACATTTATACACTATTTATTAGTCCATAAAAATATTAAAGGTACAATTCGCAGAAGGGAATCCTGCCTGGAGACTGGAGATATTCTTGATTTTTTACTCAAGCGATGTCGTGCTTTCGCATATGAACAACAACATGTTTACGAATAAATGCGAATTCAAAGAAAGTTGTTTCAACAGAGAAAGGACTGTCGGAAAAAAGCTGCGGATTCAAATATGTACGAACTACCTACTACGAACAGTAGTTTCCCTGCTTGCAGTTTGTTTTGATAAAAAACCAACAAATTATAGATGTTGTCTACATTTTCTATTTATTTTTATATCGTAAATTTTTATAATCATTGATTTTTTAAATAAAGTAATTTTAGTATTAAAGTTCCAATTGTGTTTACCCATAGGGAAGGTTTCAATAGAACAAAGCAGTTTAGTTTTATCACAACAAGTTTAACCTACTTTAGACTTGTCAAAGAAAACGTGATTTCACGGAGTGATTTAGTAATTCGTCGATGTCTACTCGCCTAGTCTAAGTGCAAAAGGTATAGATGTAATAGGGTAAAAAACTTTTAAAACGTCTTTAAAACTTTAGTAAAAATCACATTAAAAATAAGGTAGTATCTTCTTTTTAATATGATTTTTATTAAAGTTTTAAAGACGTTTTATATTGATAATATTGATCGATTTATGCAAATAGGATAATCCGGATCCGAAATGAGAAAGCATAAAAGAAAGAAAGACCAGCTCGTGAGGGATTTGAACCCCCGACCGCCTCTTTTGAAAGTTCAATTGGGTGCTCTAACCGCTGAGCTAACGAGCCTCGAATTCTATAGTGCGAACTAAGTCTAGAGTACGTTACATCGAACTTGTGGAAATACTAATATAACTAAAATTATCCTGTACTATTTGATAAAATAAATAATCGTAATGAAATCGTAAAGCTAGGTTTCAATACTTTCAATGCATGATTTCGCCTGAAAAATCAACAAAACAATATGTTAATTAAAAGCCTTTCTCCTCGAGTCTCGAGTCGACACACGCAAGGGTTAAAGGATAAATTGTGGCTTTTTTTTCCACGCAAAAAAACAAAGTTGGTAAAAAAGAAAATGTGCAGTCAAACAACAGTTTTATAATAAATGTTGACATCAGACTGCCTGCGATAAATTGAAAGATTTTCCTTTATCAATCCCAATGTTTGGGCGAAACCCGTCATGAATCATGATAATGTCAATAACATTAGAGAGTGATTCATCTGTATGGATTTTGTTTCACAATTCACAACCGATATTAAATACGTTTTTCAAAACAAGAAATTAAGTAAAAAAAATACATTTAAATCTCAGCTAATAAAACAATGACATAGGTATTCTGTTTTTGATTAATTATGTCAAACCATTATAGGTTTGACTTCTTCAGTAAAAAACATACCAATTAGTAATTTTACTGTTCTTGGTTCTTAAGTTGTTTTTATCAAGTAGCGGGTAGTTCAGTGTAAACATCATCGTTGTCATGACAACGGTTTTATGCGCGGGAAGAATAGCAAATCGGTTTCGGAACCGGAATGGGTAAATATTAACCGCCATAACAGCTATGACTGTGTTCCGGCAATATTAATGTGGGAGCCAGTACACTTGAAATCAGAGACTCGAAGATCAGATGAGTCTACAGTCTGGCAGCACATTGAGGGACGTTTCCAGGTGAAGCGTCCCTCAATGGAATAGGCCGCAGTGGCTGCTTTCCATCAGGTGGGCTGCGTGTCTGTCTGCCAACTGACATAGTATAAAAAAAATATATTATACACTGATTTCCTAATACGCTGAGCGTATAGTTAGAGCTCAGTGATAGGTATTATAATATTAAACCAAAGATTTAGTATATTTTTTGAGCAAGATACCTACGTCATATCAGTCTCTGACATAATTATACGTCTTTTTCAACGGTAGACAATAAATTCTTATATTATCTAGGCGTAAATAAATTGTTTCTGCTGACATCAACAATAGGTATCAAACGGCAAAAAGTGCATCTCCCGCAATAAACAATGACCAAACGTTCACCTACAGTCGAGTAATTTGGGAATTCCTCGCAAATTCCCAACGAACTCTGCACTGGCCCTTTTCGTTTAGGAGTCTCACTCAGCAGGCAGTCTGCCTGTTTATCGGACGCATGCGAGGTGTGGGCCGGGCGGGAGTCGTCCCTGGCAACATAAAAAATTAAACCGCGCCGAACCCCAAGCCATCAAAACAGCAGCATCCGAAACTCAACTCTATCACGTTGGGTTAAGAACCTTAGTATTCCACAGCCGGCGCGTGTACTTTTTGTTAGCCGAACCCTCGAACGCTTTCTTCTTTTAGGGCCCGCCATATAACCCTGCATTCACAGCACCCTATTTTGAAGTAACACTTTGTTCGCTATGGAAACGTTCGTTCAAAATCTCCGATTGTGAAGTATCGCTGTGCGTTATCGCGCTCGCCTCGTTTCCCTTTATCTACGAATGAATGTCGCATGGTATTTAATATTATGTTATATCGAGTGGGTATAATAAATATCGCAATGCACAGTTTTTCTTTAATTAATTTGTACTTATTGTTTTTTTATGCAATTAAAATGATTTGCACACAAAGATATTCAAACAGCATACCTACATATTTTATTAAAGCGAAAGGAATAATTTAGTCGTAGTTGTCATATAAATATCGTGTTGACATTAAAATGTTTCAATAAGTAACAATAAATATTTTACCCAATACACACACCTGATATCAATTAAAAATTATAGAATACCTATTAGGCTAATTGTTAAGGTCCTGTTTAAATTAAATAATTTTATTTGCCAACAAATCTTAATTCTTAGCCTTATTCATACATATTATGGTAAATTGGTATGATCATAACACACTTCTTTTTTTGCGACACCCTGTATAATATAGTGAAGCCTCCTTTTTCTAAACTCACTGCCCCGTCGTCGTCGTCATCCGGGTTCTGCACGGGGGCAATATCGTTCACAAAAAACAATTACTGTATCAAAATATTTACGATACTTCACCGATATTTTCATGATGAGAGAGATTATTATGTTCATAAGGATCCCGAGGAAAATACCTACTCTATCGGTAAGGTAGCAAGATAAAGGGGTTTTTATTAAAAAAGGGCTTTCTTTTATTGCTATTCTATTAGAAACGTTTCTTGCAACTTAATACCTCCCGAGTCCGAACTTACCTGAGCAAGGGTATCCAAGTTTGTCAGACAGTCGAAAAGATAGATATTATTTAAACTAAAATATGCAGTTTTGTACCTATAGTCAGCTAATCTTACGAAGTTTTACATAGTTGCCTACGCCTACAATAATAATATTTTTTACGATAGGTAGGTTCCATTTAAGTATTTTTTTTATATTTTGTTTATCATATTGAACTTGGAAATGGTTCTGATTAAAAAAGCGACTATGCGACGCGACCCACCCCCCTGATTGGGAAGGCCCGAGGCGGTCGTTGGTTCAAGCCATAGAATAACTTATATGGGGGGTTCAAGCGTTCCCTTTATTAAGAAGGTTGATTGGAAAATTATTTTGTATAAATACTTTGAATACAATTTCATCATTTTTTTATGTAAATCATTGTACAAACCACGGTACGTGACACGACGCGACGCGAATCTCTTTCTGCGTAGAGTGCGTGATCAGCTTATTTGCCCATTGTCGTCACATTCAACATATTATTATGTTTTTTTTGTATTGAGTACTTTTCATGAAATGGCAAAATATTCAAAAATAGAAACGTACGCGTACCAAATAAACATGTCTTATAAATAAGTATAACCTGATGGATAAAATAAATCTGCAACTTTTTGATTTCACGCAGACCCGTAGACGGGCAGACCATTTAATTGTTAATAAAAATATAATTCAGCCAATAACATCCCCGAAACTATTAGAACGCGCCTTAAATTTTGTAACGCGTTAAAAAGGATAAATTACGCCCGGAGTTAAATTTAATTAATAATATTATTATGTAGGTATGTTCACCCAAGAATTCTTTCAACGCGACGCTTAAAGTCATGCACTGTGGGAAATTTTAAAGAGTTTAACATTAACAAATTTTTGTAGACTGTTTAGATAGACTTCGAACTGACACATTTATTGAACAAAATTAATCCATCAAGCCCCGGAAAACCAGACACAATAGAAAATCTATTGTTTACGCGACACCCGGCTTTCGGTCGGGTGTTTAAGAGTTAAACACTCTTTATTAATGCATGACAGATATACATATTATTATAACAGATTTATTGATAAAAATAGGTCTAAAACTTATAAAAGGAAAAATCACGACGGATAGGTATCTTCAAACAAACCTATTATTATATACATGTATAGCAGGTCAAACTTAATGGTGACCAAAACTTGCTGTTTTCATAAAAGCTGAAACAAACTTTGCACAACCCGGGAATTGAACTCGGAACCCTGTGATTTGTCATGTAATGCACGACACAAGGCAGGGTAAGTGTAACATATACATATTTAAAAAATAAAGTGTTGGTTTAATCCATTACATTGGAGTAGGTAGACACGATAACTAATAGTGTAAGTAGTGTAACCTTTTCAAAATAGATTACCTTTGATAAAATGCCTATATTCCGTGGAAGCTCGTCCCATTATAGACCTTGACCTTTACTTTAGATCCCAATATTCTTGAGAAGGTTCATCGTAAATAATAGGTATACTAAGTACTTTTTATTTTACCTATAAAAAACTAATTTACCACATTATTATTTTTAGTATTTTATTTAAAATACGTTATTGTTTGAATAAATATTGCAACCATAATATTTTCCTAATATTTTGTAAAATATTGTATCTACTTAGAATATCTTAACTATGAATATTCTAAGTGTAATCTATAAGATTATGAAATGAAAAAAAAAGGAAAATCCAAAAGATTTAATTACCCAGGTATTTACATGACTTATTATTTACCTACTTCTAGTCATCTACTAGCTTTACGGCTTATTGTTAAAGCTGCCAATACTACAGCTATTGCCAGAGTAGGTGGATTAGCGCTAATTCAATAGCGAATAAATAACATCATGCAATTAGCGCGACCTGTTCAATAACTGATAAAACACCAAATTGTTAGAGGGAGCAGAGCACATGGCGATCTATCAAAACAACAAAGCCGATTGGTTTGGTGACGTTCCACCCCGGTGATATGTACGTCCTACTACCTAAATGCCTTATGTACACCGCTAGTTACTACTTCATGACTACTCCGAGCTCAGTGTGTACTGCAATGCAACGGAAAATATGCGTGTTTACCAAAGTCGTTTCAGTAGAACGGTGTCGTGTGTTGCGTCACGTTTTAAGGAAATTGATAATGTTCCGAGGTCGACGTGACTAACATTCAAGTGATTTTTGTGCTCATTTATGTTTCAATTCTATCTATAATATTGATTATCTCGTGTGGTGCGGTGAATTTGGAATAACATGGATTTATTTTTTTGTATCCTGTTATTCCCAGTGGGTGGAGGCCAGACAAATGTCCGACGCCACGACTCAATGTGCGACCGATATAACCTTGCGAGAGCGAGTGAGTATATTTTTTGTACTTATTCTAGTCCTAAAAACGTTCTAATCTCATTTTACTCTATTAAAACAGCCTAAGGGTTCCCTTTGTAACGAATTAATGCAAAATAAAACAAGAAAATGTGCAAAATCCGGGAGAAAATAACACATTTCGAATAGGTAATAATATTGAACGTCATTGCGAGGTTCAGTCAACAAGATGGCGGCGAGTGGGGAGAGTGCGCCCAGTTGGCCAGGTGCTGCCGCCGCGTCGAGTTCGGCGCTATAGCTAAACTAAATACGCAGTGTTGTACATTTAGAACGTTCACAATGGCTACCGCGAAAGACACGTCTACTTTCTTTCTGGAGGCAGATGCAAAAGAATTTGACAGTGTTTTAAAGTTATATCCACAGGCGATTAAACTAAAAGCTGAACAGAAAACAAAGAAACCAGAAGAGCTCATAAAATTGGACAATTGGTAAGTACGAACGTCTTTGAAAGGAGAAAATGCGGCCGTGGCGTGTCAATGAACTTGTATTGTGTGTGTATCCGTGCAAACTGATTTGATAGCTACCTCCCTCGCGGACTGCATCTCTAGTCCGCGGAGTGCTCATTAAAATCACTGCGTCACGTGGGATCGATGTCAAATTGACACGATCGTTTTTCCTAAAGCCAGTGTGGGGAAAATAATCGCGGCGCTCAGGCGTTATAAAATGGTGGCTGTCCTTTACGTATCATGACTTGTTTTAATGCTTTAAACGTTAATGTTTAATGATCTTCATAACGTAATGTTGTATATTCCCGAACTAAATAACATGCTTAATTATAGAAGCGACATGTTATTGTATTTTTAACTACTACACTCAATAATACAATGCTTTGTTGAGGCGACTCACATCCGCTCAAAATGGTGACTTGCCTTTCTGCTTTGGTAATAGTATTTCAACATTTTTAATTCAAATTAACATTTTTCTTGTATAAAAATGTTGTTACCTGTTTCGACACAAAGTAAAAAAATATATATTTTAATATAATAAAATAATTAAATAACCGCACAATGAGTCATCACGGAACCATGACATAGGATCGACAGCTTATTTTATTACTCATAAAATGTTTGAATGCTGTTTTAAAATTACTAAGTTATTTTCTATTACATTACATAACCAACCCCAATCATTAATTTATTTTTAGTTACCTATTGATAATTATTATTTGTTATGCAAGAATAAAATCTTTAATAATTCGAATTATTAAATATAAATATTTTTACACATTAATTAAATAATAATTTATTTTAAAACACAAACATTCACAATAATATATTAAATAATTTTACTAATATTTTTTATTATTATTTTGTTTGACGGTCACACTTCTCTTAAAAACATTTATGTATACTTAAATTACAAATAAGTAAAAATTTGTTATGATATGTTCTTACTTATATTTATATAACCAGTATTAAATATTATGCATAAAATCATCAGTAATGAAATAGGTACTTTAATAATTTAAGTAGGTAATCAAATAATGTCACACTTACTTTAATCAATTAAATAATGGCCAAAACAAAAAAGTTTCTGGCATATAAAATATACAGCGTGGAATTTTAGTCATTGTTTTTCCGCAGTAAAATGATTCTATCTTAGTAGTAAAATAGATTAATAAAGTTTTTTTTAGTTAAATCAAAAGTTTTACGATTATGATAGACGAAACTAGAACCAATAGTACTAGCTGCGTCGCGGACGGTCACCGGCCAGGGTCATTGCCCTTCGCGTTTATCAAAAAAATGAATATTTACTATTTACTTACATTTGGTTTCCATTTTCCCAACAAATTTTTAACAAAAATTAAAAAATAAGTAAAAAAAAATTAAAAATTAATTTAAAAAAAATTACTTGCATAAATCGATAGTACTACTGAAGGTGAAGCGTTCTGCTGCGGGAAAACAATGACTAAAAAAACACGCAGTATATGTACTTAATTAATTTTTAGGGTTCCGTAGCCAAATGGCAAAAAACGGAACCCTTATGGATTCGTCATGTCTGTCTGTCCGTCCGTATGTCACAGCCACTTTTTAACGAAACTATAAGAACTATACTGTTAAAACTTGGTTAGTAGATGTATTCTGTGAACCGCTTTAAGATTTTCATACAAAAATAGAAAAAAAAAACAATAAATTTTGGGGGCTCCCCATACTTAGAACTGAAACTCAAAAAATTTTTTTCATCCAACCCTTACGTGTGGGGTATTTATGGATAGGTCTTTAAAAATGATAATGAGGTTTCTAATATAATTTTTTTCTAAACTGAATAGTTTGCGCGTGAGACACTTCCAAAGTGGTAAAATGTGTGTAACCCCCCTGTAACTTCTAAAATAAGAGAATGATAAAACAAAAAACAATTTATGATGTACATTACCATGCAAACTACAATTAAAAATTTGTTTGAAAGAGATCAAGTAATTAGTTTTTTTTAATACGTCATAAATCGTAAAATTTTAAAAAATAATAATAGTTTGCTTTTTTATGTCATATCATTTTCTATAGTATGCTCATAAACAGTAGTTTCTACTAAAAGCTGAATCATTCACAGTTCTGAGTATAACAGTCTGCAGTTATTGTACTGAACTCGGTTGATGTACACAGCAGATGTTGTTATAAGAAACATGTGTTCATGCCTTCACTTTAGCAACTGGTCCTACTTATAGCCATGTTAACATAAATGATATTACATTTCTTTAAATACCTATTTTCTTTTAATGATGAATGATACTTTATTTACTGTAATCGGTAATTAATTAATTATGAATAATAGTCAATTGCAATAATTATGTAGGTGCATAAATAATGTAAGTATGTAACTTAGCTTAGTACTTATTTTATTTATTTAAAAGGAAAAACTTATTTCTTTATCCATATTCGTATTTTAATGGATGTACTGTACTTAATTATGTGAAATGAGATAAGTTAATAATTTATTTTTTGTTAGTATAAATAAAAAATTAACCTTCCTTTCTAAAACTGTTTTATTAAGACGAAACTAATTAATTCCGCCTGAATTCTAGTCCCATATTAACTGAGCATTAAGTTTCCTTAATTTTAGGCCGAGCTGATAAAATATTTTTTTATGTTTAATTAAAAAAAATTCACTATAAAATTTTATGCCTAGGCAATTTATGTGACATAATTTTGCGTTGCAAAGGGCCTACCTATAAGTACATATTAAATAAAATAATATTATTACATTTAGCATATCAAAAAAAAATATAATTGTTGGTTTTTTTTAATTTAATTATTATTATTTTTTTATTATTATTTTCCATATTTAATTAAATCTTAAAATAAGTGAAATAAAATACCATAAATAGAATCAGGCACCTTGCATATTTTTTATAACAGTATTTATTTGAAATGCATTATTGTACCATACACCCACATGACAACATAGTGTTAGAATGTCTATTAAAATTATGTTTCTTTATTCACAGGTACCAGAATGAATTACCAAAGAAGATCAAATCGCGGGGTAAAGATGCGCACATGGTACATGAAGAGCTAGTCCAGCTCATGAAATGGAAACAAGCGGTAAGTTTCACCATCAAAATATTATCACTACAACAAACAAACAAGTGTTCGTTTTGGTTTACAAACCCGAGCTGTGTCCAAAAAAACTGACACAAATATTGCTTGACCCGGGAATTGAACCTAGGCTCTCGATTTCACGGTCCGGTAGTTTAACCATTAGACCAAGGACGAGTCATTCTGATGTAGGTATAAATTATAATTAATTAAATAAAGTTCCATCTTAACCTTTTTGGTAGTTTTTGCGTGAACGTGTAACAAACATACATCAATTCATCATCAGAAACTTTCACATTTATAATAAAAGTAAGACAAGATGAACATTAATTTATTGATGACGTTGATGATGTTCATCAGCCTACCGCAAATTTTCAAGCCCCTCGAAATTCTTAAGGCATTTGCCTATAGTCACAGATTATTAAATAGTTACCTATAGTGCATTTAATGTTTTAACAAATTAAATGTCAAATAATGACAAATGAAAATGCAATTTACACTGCTTGTTTTATCAGTGACTTCCAACAAGTGTATTTATTACGATAATCGGCAACGAAATGCTCAAAACAACATTGATTCGCAGTGACTAAGATGTTTATACTTTTTTTATGTTCTTTTTTATTTTTCTACATCTGTAAATGAGTCCAGGAATCAAAAGCGTAGAAAAAGTTAAATGTTTCACTTTCGAATGCCACATTGTGGTCTTGTGGTTTAATTAAGTACCGGTCCACAACCTGCATTGGGATTCAACTCCCGGGTCAATGTTAGGTACGGGTTATTTTGACATGGATCATTTATAATTTTTTCCTCTATTCTCCAATGGGATCTTGATGAGAATATGCTTCAACTGGCTTCAACAAAGCGAAAATAATCAGTGCGCAGTTTATAAACTCGCTGCTAAAAACTTATAACAAGAACCTTAGTTCATTCAGAGCTATTTTAAATCTCGCTTATTAAATTACACAATATGAAATAATTCATAACATTATTGGCTCAAAATTAAATTTATGTACAGTGTAATGCTACATCGCGTTGTCTAAATGTCTAATAATCGTCTAATTTTATGTTATAAAACCCATAACAATATTGAAAAGCCATTAAACTTACTGTGTATAATTCGCCTTGTTATTAGTTTTACCAGCAACGCTATTGACAACGAACAGAACAATCAACCACTCTTCTAGCGACATAATGGACCATTATATTCGAACAATGACCAAACCTTTTCTCATTGCAGAGAGGGAAATTTTATCCGCAGTTATCATATCTTATAAAAGTGAACACGCCAAGGGCTGTGATGCAAGAAACGAAGAAAGCTTTCCGCAAACTGCCTAACATTGAGTCAGCTATGACTGCACTAAGTAACCTGAAGGGGGTGGGCACGGCTACCGCGTCTGCACTTCTCGCGGCGGCCAGCCCTGATATAGCGCCATTTATGGCCGACGAGTGCTTACAAGCCATCCCCGAGATGGAAGGAAGCGACTACACTGCCAAGGAATACCTCAATTTTGTAAACCATATAAAGACCGTCTGTGATAGGTTAAATAAGGTGAGCATACATTATTAATCAGTCGATGTTATTTCTTTAAGATTCTTAAAGTCTGTTGTAACTAGTTAAAATTCTCAAAAACAGTAATAATGGTAACCTTTAGATAAATATCAAGATAATTTGCAGTGGACATCACAAATTTTTATCATACGTACTTCGTAAAAAATGCTATAAGCTTCGGAAGTGTATCTTATTTTGACCAAAAAATGTGTGTTTGGTTGGAGTATTCAAATGTAACAATCCTTTTTATTTTAATTTAAAAAATACCATCAGTAAGTAGGTACTTTCCATACTTGTGTCCAATAAATTGTTTGAAATTAATATATGTAGTACTGGTTCAAGTCTGCAAATAATAATATAATCATTCGCGTCTTGGTTGACCTCAAAATTAACAACCTTCTTATTCCAGGAACAAAACGGCTGCGGTAAGAAATGGTCACCTCACATGGTCGAGCTCGCGTTATGGACACACAACATCGTATCTGACCTGCAGCCGGAGCTCTTGGGCCTGCCGAAGCACGAGCCCAACTCCACCGCCCCAACGAACGGCGGGTCTCCCCTCCCCAGCGACGAGAGCAATCTTGAACCCCCTTCCACAAATGGCAATGGTAAGCATCATCGTCATTATCTTTAATATGGAGGAGAATGTGCATCTTTGCGAGACCTGCGGCCGTGTGACTTGGGGCTAAAGTGTCCCAGTACCCACTAAACTCCCCCGGTATCCCCTTAACACCTGAAAGGGATGTCTACTTTCCACTTTTATTTTTTTGCGGAGGAGAATGCGCATCTATGTGAGACCTGCGGCCGTGGGACTAAAGTGTCCCAGTACCCACTAAACTACCCTGGATTCCCCTTAACATCCGAAAGGGAGGACTGCATCCTTGTAGCAATTAACTGGCACAGGTACTGTACAATTAATGTCTCTCGGAAAAAAATCTTGTTTTGTCTACCATCGGATTTCTGCCAGTTGCCTTTTGCAATTATTTCAATTAACATGTATTATTCAAATAAAATTATAATACATGACAAATGTAATAACTGATGGTCATGAAATTTAACATTCGTTTGTATTCGGAAAGGCGATGATTGCCAAGAGCTTTTAGGAAATTAGACTTTACTTCCTTTGAGTGAAGAAAATCACCTGTAGGCGAAGCAGAAGATGATTCCTTTATTCTCAGGGAAGGAAAATCTTGAATCTCTTAAAACATACATACCTCAAAGGTAAGCCTTATTGTTCCAAAAGAATAATGAGAACTCTGCCTTTGCCCACATACTGTGTATGTATTTAACTCCCGTGGAGTTAAATAATTACAATTTAAGTAAATACGCAATCGTTTAATTAACAAGGAAAACGCTGAAATTGATTAAAAACAAACATGACTTAACTTAAATTTTGGTAGCACTGGTTAACGTCATTGTAGGTGGCTTCGAATTAAACAAAACAGTAGCGTAAAAGTGGTGTGCATTATCAATTAGAAAAAGTCCTATCAATTGAATAAAAAATGCGTATAAAACGAACAAACTAATTCAGGGAAGTAGGTATTCATTCTTAAATAAACGAAGTCGGTCAATTTAATTATAAAAATAGAAACAAAAAAAATATCACATCAACCGTATCTATTTGAATTATAATGTGCTCATTACACAATTTAAATAATAATCTTCACGTAAATTAATTACTAAAAGTCCAGATAACGCAACATTTCCATTAATAGTTTATCCTTATAGTTTATCATCATAAAAATCGCGATCAAATCGGTGTCGGGTAAAAACCAATGAACTTGATTTATGTGTCCTAGAAAACGGGCGATGAAAACCTAACGGACGCGTCACTGTGGCAACCGGTGATTTTATTTATTTACATCATGATGCCGCTTACGGTTCCGGAGAAAACAAAAACACGTGTGCTGTGCACCACGTGGCCGAGGGGTGTCCCCCTCCCCACCGGGGTGTTTACATTCTCAATTCGACACGAAAGACATAGCGGACGAGTCGCTTATCACTAGCCGGTGTTATGCAAACTTCGTAGTGTTTTGACTGCCTTTTATAATCGACCGCTTTAACTTGCACACGAAATAAAAGAGAAACTTATGTTTAAGAATGTGATGCATTGATTTATTTTGTATGCCATTGTCTAGTAGATTTTGAAACAGTACTAATAGTGCAAGTATGTTAAGTATTAAATAAAAATAGTAATTAACATACTCTTTTACCAAATAGAATGATGTATTGGCAATAAATTGGTAAAATCATATTTTCTGCTGAAAAGTGACTACTGCTGGATATATGCCATTTTTTAACTAATTACTGTCCTTTAAAATGAAAAGTATGTTATACTGCAACAACAAAGGTATAAACAATAAAAATATTTTTCTTACGAAAAATTATAAGATACACAATAAATAAATTATTCATTTCATGTAAATTAAAAAATCAAAGTATGATAATGATAATCTAAACAAAACTATATTTTTCATTAGAAACAAACAACACCCATGTCTGAAATAAATAAAAATGAAAGTACACTTCAAGTAGTCTTTTTGTGTAAGTACACCTACACTGCCAATCGAACACAACACTTTGATTAGATATAACTTGTCACTTGTTTGATAATATGTACAGGAAAATAAAAACAATCGCATGTATGTACTCAATACTCTACAATCGTTATTAAAAAATAGAGAACACCAATTACATTTAATATTATTTATTATTTACAAACACAATTATTTTTTGATGAATAGCTAATGATATGTGATATTCTAGGGCATAAAACGAATTTAATTTTCTTGTAGGTATTTAATTTTAGTTATTATTTCATACAGCTGCAATTCATATTGGTTGATATTATGCATTATAGATTAGGTAATAACTTATAGTAGGTAATAAATTCAGTGTTCAATTTTGTTAATGGATTTGTTCAGTAAGGTCCACGTATAGTTAAAAATAAGTATATTGAAATAGCTTTCGTGAAACAGAAAAAGCGGTTTATCGGCAGACAAACTGCTTCGACCTGAATTTCGTACGGTAACTGTTCCTTTATTTTTATGATTTTTCCGCTAAACTTGACTTGACATTTGAATATCGATGTTTCATTTTGCAAAATATAATTTTTGACTTTTTTCCTGGACACTGTTTACACAGCGCCCCAAACGAAGCATAATTTATTGTAGGTACTATGGGTGCTCGAAAACGGGTAAACAACATTACGTATATCCTTCTTTTTGCAAATACATACAGGAACACCCAGACCTACACAAACAGATGCATATTTTGAATAGCCGATATTTCAATCATTATAAGTAATATTTGAAAAATCGGCTCGTCGAAACCAATGTCTCGTCCTAATTATACTATTGAATATATTTTGAATTCTATAACAGGAATATTCATTATTTATTTAGATCAGGTAGGATAGGATGGAACGAAAATACGCATTATAAAAAAAAGATTTTTTAATCAAAATGTTCCTTGTTCCAGGCAAACTTACAGTAGACTCGGTAAACGAGGACACGACAACGTCGTGCACAGAAGACTCGATGGACGCGAAGGCCGCGTCGCCCGCCACCCCCGCCACTCCCGCCACTCCCGCCTCACCCTCCGACAACTCAGACTCTGCATTGAGCACGCCTCGCGCGAAAAGGTAACAATCCTTCGTTTGTCCATACCATTTTTTTTTATTGTACTGCAACATAAGGTAATATGGCGGTTTTCACCTGCGGGGAACGTCGCTAGCTTGTGGCACTCTAATTTAATGACCGACAATCAGACCCAACGCACGCTGGCCAGTTCGAGACAAAAAAGTCCTAACAATCAACCATCTTTGGTGTGGAAAGAATCAACCCCACGACCTGCGTCTTCACGACCCAAGTGGCATTACCACTATTCCACAGAGGCAATCAATCTTTTTAATGAATTAGAATCATCTTTTAGAGGAATATTGATGTCAGAAATGGAGTATCAGAGTACGTGATTTGAAAACACGTTTAATAAAAAAAGTTATGGGATGTGTTCTTATAAATTATGTCACACAACACAACATTGTTCGACGACCGTATTCATGTACGGACCATAACGAATAGCCCTTTTATACTCATAGCACAACCTATAGTTCCAGCTATAATTAGTTGGGGTGTTTTTGTGAATAATTTCCAAAGATATTTATTTATTGCTAAGCCATTTCCGTGACTACTTTTGTCCTGAACAAGTAAAACTGTCCGAAATGTTGTAAAACAGACAAGATAAATGGACTTTGTGGGATAACTTAAGAGTTGAGCACTGTAAATTATGCTAAGTGGAACTCTGCGATAGTCTAATGTTTTGGTATAGTTCATTCTTAATAGTTCAATTTAATAATAGAAGTGTGTATTTCCTTCAACAGACAATTAGAGGAGGCGAGTTCAGCGGAAGAGAACTCTCTGGGCGACAGTTCGGACGCGCCGGCGCCGCCCGTCGCCAAGAAGCTGCGAGAAGCCACGCACTGACACGCGCACTCCCACCAAACATCCCTCGTGCGCCTATAAATAGCTTTCTAGACTAAAATATTGTACCTAGGTAATTTATTTTTCAATTCCGTTTAATTTTAACTTAGTATTAAGTTTAAGAGTACCGGTTTTGTAAGTTTTATAGGGTATTAATTAATGAATTTTTTGGATGCGTTTCGACGGACTTACCGGGCGTGCTCGTAGAGAGTATGAGATTGTACAATATTTCAATGTGAGTGTATTGTCGGAGTGGCCCGCGATAGGGCCTAGTGTTAGGTTTCGTTTGTAATGATTTTTAATGTTTGAAAGTTCGCATCCCGCGTGACATTCCAATAATTTGTAACAAATACGTACGGCGGCGAGGGAGGGGAGGGGGGCGGGAGGTCGGGGGGAAGGGGGAGTCGCCGCAAGGATCCGGACCAGATGCCTTGACGAGGCCGCATGGCCGTCACACTCACACCATTGCCTTATGACACAGTCTGCCCGCAGAGTTTATATTCAACAAGATAAATACAAAGGTCGTGTTACCCGGGCGCCGGGCACACGGGCCCACAATGTAGTTTTTATTGAACAAATATAAAATATTAATTTTATAATGTTGCATTTTTATTTTATTATATCCCCAAATGAAGATAACTAAAAAAAATCTAGTGTAACGATATCTATGGGTCAAATACTCAAATAATAAAACAAATCATGTTCTTTTTTCATTTATTTACAAAAAGACTTATAAGTACATACACTTTCACTATGTTAATTCATATTAACTTCCAAGTTATTATTTGCTGAATTATACAAATTACTGACAAAACATATTTTTATCTTATTAATACAGCTATACATAGTACTATCCAATGTCTGTTTAACCACTCAACGCCGAACCGGCACTCGGGTGCCGCATAACAATAGATTTTCTATTGTGTCTAGTAATCCGGGGCTAGAAGGATTAAATTTCTGATCAATTTCATATACACATTTATTGGCCAACATTTGCACTTACTCAGTCAAAGAGAAATACTTGAGTCTCAATCTCAATCAATAGTCCTTATTTCAACTAATGCTGCGCCTCAACATCTTGCTGCAAATGCGGGTAAAGGGTCGCAATCCTGTTGCCGGCCGACATTCGGCCTGCGAAATCAGGCCTCCTTGACGGCCTCGGCCCGCCCAACAGCGCGTCGAAAACGTTCCGCGGCGCCCACACGTCGCTCGCCGTCGACGCGCCGTTGCCCGCTCCGACTGGCGACAGAGGAGAATCTGTTGTCGCGCGAATCACGGTCGCTCGAGATTCGCCTGGAATGTGTAGCGTGTTAGTACCATGCGTAGATTTCGATTATTATCTAAACAGATACATCTACGACAATCACATTTTATTTTTTGATAATGTCTACACGCGCTCGGTGTTTACCGGTATTTACCGGTACCGGTCATCAAAACAGTTTTTTACTATTTTTATGCTAGTTTATTTTTCATGACAATGAAGAATCCAACGGAGTAGACTTTACGTCGGTCTACGGCACAAAGTCGGGTCTTAATTATGTTACATAGTCATAATATACAAGAACTTATTTACAGCTAATTGAACTCACGTACCTATTGTAACAAAACGTAGAATTTTATAGGTATCAAAATCTAAATCAAATTTAACTTGAAGTTGAACTTAAGATTCATATCAAATGGGTTATTCAATTAATTAGAATAATGAGCGTGTGTAGTCCAATTTAACATTTATAGCCCGACCAATAAAATAAAAGACCTCGTCATATTGCGGAAAAATATTGGAACTAATTTCTTCAAGTGGCAACAATCAAATAAAAAAAAACAATAACATATTATTCATAATTCATTATTGCTGTATGTCAAAGTGTGATGTCAATTGTCAACCGTGCCTTGTTATGATAAGATTTTGTGAGTTATTTGTGAGTATAACCATAGCAACCAAGTTTTGCTATAACCATAGCTAATGTGGCGCCTCTAGAGCGGGTTTTTTTTTCTTGGTCGGGCTATACCAGGCAGTATCTATGTATTTTTAAAGCCTTTGTTGATTCCGGCCAGTTCTAAACTATAATCAAAAACAGTGTGTAAAATACTAGCCTTAAACACTAAATACACAACCATTCATGTATGATAAGTTGAAAAAATTATAATTTTATTAGTAAAAGCTAAATGTGAACATGTATACACTGTGTTTTAGACAACACAACTAACACAGTGGGCTCGCATCACTTAAAGCCATACTATAAACAGGCTATATC
Organism: Mecyna flavalis; assembly: GCA_949319885.1. Classification (NCBI taxonomy): domain Eukaryota; kingdom Metazoa; phylum Arthropoda; class Insecta; order Lepidoptera; family Crambidae; genus Mecyna; species Mecyna flavalis. Next base: position 6,578,076 of record OX439435.1, on the reverse strand, counting down.
TGTTTAAAGAAAATTAGCAAAGGTTTGGATTTATAACTCTATGGGGTTATTAAGTGGTAAGGGAAATTAAATGGGGGATTGTGCAATCAGTCATAGAATGCAAGGCGTCCCGTTAGTTAGTCGCGGATATTAATTTGAACAAAACAAACACCAAATTTTTTACCACACACAAATTGCATGCTTCGATTTCCGTCAAAAACGTGCGTAACAAAATTTTATTAAATTATGTAGGTGCCTATGCTATGTCATGTCACACTCTTTCGTTTACTCACTGGGTCATTACCAGGTTTTTACTAGCTAACATTTTAACTCTAATTGTATTTCAAACAACAAAAAAGTTGTGAATACAGTACACTAAAACTTCACCAATACCTACCTACAAGATAAGAAAATATGTTGTTTAAAGAATAAAATCAAAATTAGACAATATGCCATTCTCTTGGTAGGGATAAGGATCATTTACTCACCTTTGTTAACTTCAAGCCCTGGATTAGTACAATATTAATCAAGCCTGCAACTGAGCAATACTTTATATTGAAGCTAAGATTGCCTGAGTCTATTTGCGTTGAATTTTAAAATTGTTAAAAAAATGCGGGTTTGACGTTGTTAAACAAACAATGTTCATAATATTATAATATTGATTTCAATTGAGGTGATGACAAAAAAATATAGAGTATTATAATTTTATTATTTTTACTCTAATTTAATTTATTACTTGTTGTTTATTTGTCAATCAAACCGAATTTATTAAAAGAATGTCAAATAAAACGAATATAAGCACATAAATATTATAAAGAACGTCAATGAATGTAAATAACGACTAAGCGATTGATTTATTAAGTGTAACAACACTTTATAACAACGAACTTATGACACATTCATACTATGTCAATCAAAAGATATAGACAAACTAAAAATTACATTGTTTTAAATGTAGATACAAATTATTATTATTTTTTTCAAAATATTCGTGCTCTCTTTTTAGTTTTTTGTCATAATAAGGAAAACTTTTTCAATTTGATTTTGTAAAGACGGAATTATTGTTAACCTCTGATATAAAACATCAGTTTGATCCAGAATTCCATGAAGTGTACGAGAACGACCACAGGCAATGTTAGTAGGCCCCAAAGCGGTGCGACAATCTATTTCTCTATATATGACGAGTACTCACTGTCTGACGAGTGGTTGTTATGCGCGCGGCAGTCGAGCAGCACCCGTAGTAACGCGCGGTGAGCTGGAGAAGCAGAGTGCGCACGGACTAATGCTTCTAGCTCGCTCCACACCTGCCGCCATTGTTCCTCGCGACGCCCTGAAGACTTCCCCCTACAAAAATCAATTTCAATTAAGCCTACCAAGTGTCAAGCCAAGTACACTTGAAGTCAAAGGCTCGTACATCAGAGAAGCCTACAGTCTGGCAGCACATTCAGCGACGCCTCTTTTGGCTGCTTACTATCAGATGGGCTGCGCGTCTGTATGCCAACTGACTTAGTATAAAAATAAAATCTCAAGTACTCAGTCTTCGTTCGGAGTCTGGAAGTAGGCGGTGTAAAATATCCTCGTGCTTTGGAAAGCACATGAAGCCGTGGATCTATCTTCGGTCGTGTCAGACTGCGGCCTCACCGTGTTGAGAGATTGATGGAATAGAAAGTGCACTTGTGCTTGCGTACTCACTATTTGTAGTGTATGTGAATATAATACTTAAAAGAACGGTCGTCTCATGCCCACACGCCGCTTACCTGGGTAGCGGCGAGTGGGGGCCTCTCCCTATAAAAGGGCATACAGCCCCCGCCCGCCGAGAGACTTCGTTGGTGGAGCAGGACGGACGTGCGGGTGACGTCAGAGCAGTGAGCCGATATCAAGTGATAAGTAAACAGTAGGTACACTATTGAACTATAAATATCCTGCGTAGTTGGTTGATCATAAAGACTGGCCGCCGTAGTTAAAAACTCGTCTAGAAGACATTATAATTATTTATTATTACACACCTCAAGTTAGAAGGCAGCTGAGCGGAAGGGAACTCATGCCGCGACTCCATTCCGAGCAAATTCAGCAACACACCCCTGCATGTGTCCACTTCATCATCTGTCAGAGATTCTTGCACCACTAGCCTGGTCAGCGGTTCCATTACCTAGAATAAATAATGTATATGCTAATTATGGCTTTTATCACAAGATGTAACCAATATTAAGTCTCTTGTCGCCTTTAGCTTATGGGTAAAGAAAAGGTTCTCACATGGTCCACACAATTCTTCCGGTCATACGGACCTGAAGTATAAGTGATGTAAAAATCCTGGATGCACTGGAAGGAGGCTTTTCACCGTTGTAAAGGCTCATAATAAAATAAAAAATAATAATACGCCTCTATGGTCTGGTGATTTAAGTACCTAGTTAAGGACATGAAAAAATAAGTGTTCGAAAAACATGACACAAAGTTCTAGTTTGTTCCTGATTGATTGCTTACCGATCCCAGGTTGAATATGAGAGTAGAGGAGATGGTGAGCGGCCAGTAGGTGGTGTGTCGATGCAGGCGCGCTCGCGACCGCCCGTTGGCCCCCCTCGCAGCGGGCCCAGAATATCTGCTGCATATTAGGCGATCGCCTGTCTCCCTACTTTTGGAGTAAAGCTACACCAGTGCGCCACTCACCGATCCCAGATTGAATATGAGAGTAGAGGAGATGGTGAGCGGCCAGTAGGTGGTGTGTCGCTGCAGGCGCGCTCGCGACCGCCCGTTGGCCCCCCTCGCAGCGGGCCCAGAATATCTGCTGCATATTAGGCGATCGCCTGTCTCCCTACTTTTGGAGTAAAGCTACACCAGTGCGCCACTCACCGCTCCCAGATTGAATATGAGAGTAGAGGAGATGGTGAGCGGCCAGTAGGTGGTGTGTCGATGCAGGCGCGCTCGCGACCGCCCGTTGGCCCCCCTCGCAGCGGGCCCAGAATATCTGCTGCATATTAGGCGATCGCCTGTCTCCCTACTTTTGGAGTAAAGCTACACCAGTGCGCCACTCACCGATCCCAGATTGAATATGAGAGTAGAGGAGATGGTGAGCGGCCAGTAGGTGGTGTGTCGCTGCAGGCGCGCTCGCGACCGCCCGTTGGCCCCCCTCGCAGCGGGCCCAGAATATCTGCTGCATATTAGGCGATCGCCTGTCTCCCTACTTTTGGAGTAAAGCTACACCAGTGCGCCACTCACCGATCCCAGATTGAATATGAGAGTAGAGGAGATGGTGAGCGGCCAGTAGGTGGTGTGTCGCTGCAGGCGCGCTCGCGACCGCCCGTTGGCCCCCCTCGCAGCGGGCCCAGAATATCTGCTGCATATTAGGCGATCGCCCGTCTCCCTACTTTTGGAGTAAAGCTACACCAGTGCGCCACTCACCGATCCCAGATTGAATATGAGAGTAGAGGAGATGGTGAGCGGCCAGTAGGTGGTGTGTCGCTGCAGGCGCGCTCGCGACCGCCCGTTGGCCCCGCCCCTCGCAGCGGGCCCAGACGATCTGCTGCATATTAGGCGATCGCCTGTCTCCTACTCTTGGAGTAAAGCTACACCAGTGCGCCACTCACCGATCCCAGATTGAATATGAGAGTAGAGGAGATGGTGAGCGGCCAGTAGGTGGTGTGTCGCTGCAGGCGCGCTCGCGACCGCCCGTTGGCCCCCGCCCCCCGCAGCGGGCCCAGACGATTCTGCTGCATTAGCGCTCCGAATTCCTTTATTCTGAAAACATTACACTGTTTATTTAAATATGAGCTGCACAATAAGATAAATCGACTTCAGGCGACCCCTTGGTTTAGAAAGACCTGTAGGGCGCGGTTACATTATATATGTCTAGGTTCTAGTAAGTAGCATAGGTAAAACCTTTACCACAGATACAAACTGCCGACATTATACTTTTGGCTAAACTAAACCTTAACCTATTGTTGACTATATTTTCCGAAGTTATTTTTAAAATCTGTTTGCCCTTTGGCAAAGGCCTCTCCCAACTACCTCCATAGGCATCTGTTTTCCGCTGTTCGGGTCCATGTGCTGCCTGCTGTTGCCCTAATTTCGTCTGCCCAGCGTTTAGATGGTCTTCCTTGTTTTCTCGTTTTCTCAATAGGGTACCAGTAATTGATTAACCTGCTTCATTTATCTTTCCCTCTCATTATGTCGACCGCTGACTTAAGCTCTATAAAAAATGTATATTAAAAGGTAACCTATAATCAGTGACCCTTCCCCCAGCGCCCTCTGACAGTGCAGGGGGATCATCGTAGGGCGTCCGGCCGCCCAGCGCGCCGATCCATAACTCCCCGCCTTGTGCTGCTAGCACGTGGGACGCTGACCTGCCACCGCCTTTCCTACTGTAGGACAAAGAGGACAAAGATATATAAATTACTGGCTGGTCTTTGCTAACTTAGTGTTCTCCAGCAATATTAATGAAGTAGACAGTACACTTGAAAACTGGTCTAAAGAGCTTTTAGTGTAGCGCTACATTGAGTAACGCTTTCCGATTAAGATTTTATCAGGTGAGCCGCGTACAGCGTGCGCACATCCCCCGCCTTTTTTTTACACTAGGAGAATGCTTTTACACATTGCATTTTTTTTATTCCAAGTCCGTTCCAGTTGGCAGACAGACACGCAGCCCACCTGATGGTTAGCGGTCACTGCGGCCTATGCCATTGAGGGACACTTCATCTGGAAGCGTCACTCAATGTGCTGCCAGACTGTAGGCTCATCTGATCTTCGAGCCTTTTATTTTAAGTGTACTGGCTCCCACATTAATATTGCCGGAACACAGCCTGAGCTGTTATGGCGGCAGATTTCACCTGTGGGGGTGGTAGCTAGCCAGTCCAACTGAAAAATTCCTACCACCAACCAGACCCAAGGCGGGAATCGAACCCACGACCTCCGGGTTTTTAAACCCGAGCGGCTTAGCCACTGTTCCACGGAGGCGGTCAAATCTATCTAAAATACTATCTACCCCGTTGGATGATAGGGTGAGGATTTGTGACACTGTCTATCACTCCTTTTTTTTTCGGAGGAGAATGCGTTTATGCGCCATAACCGCAGGCTAGCTAGACCCGCGGCCGTGTGTGGGACTCAAGACTTAAACGTCCACTACCCACTAAACTCCCCCGGTTTCTCCTTCACACCCGATTAGGACGAGCCGGTGCTAGCCTTATGGCTATTGACCAACTGTCTATCACTCCTGCTGCTCTACCTCCCTTACCTGGGCACCTCGAGCGTGACGGAGCGTCCGTTGAGCAGGAAGTTGACGAGGCAGGCGGAGGGCCGCGAGGCGACGTCGGCCGGCGTGACGCGCCACAGCGGCCCGCTGCAGCCGCCCGCGCCGCCCTCCGCTCCGCGGGGCGTCCACCACCGGAGCACCACCTACCATTATACAATAGACTGGTAAGGTAACCAACGTACTATCAGATTCAAATGCTATTAGGATAATACCTTTTGGAATCACGTCAACTGCGTGATGACTTACACACACACAGATATTATTTTGCGTTGCTAACGCTACGGACAAGCGCAGTTGACTTCATTTTTAGCTCCATTCCAAAAGGTATTATCCTAATAGCATCTGAACCGGAAAGTACTTGGAAATTGAGGATTATTATAATAAAAAATCCGCTAGATGGCGCTACATAGCCACAAGGTCCAATAAAACGTAATTGGTTCATTTGGCATAATTCATTCATTTGATCATTCATTCATGGCGGTTTGGCTGGTAGAGGAAACATTGCCACTCCGCTTTAAAAACACTTGAAATCCGCCAGCGAGGCAACGGCCTAAGCGAAAGCGCAAATTACAATGATGATTTATGTTTTGAATAAACTATACATTCAAGACATAAACCCGTTGTAGTCACGTAAAAAAAAATAATGTTTGTATAAACGATTATGAAGAAATTATTGATTTTCTGCGTGTTTGTCTTTTTCTTCTTCTTCTTCGTCCTAGCGATTTCCCAGCCTAGTGCCGGGGTCCGCTTTCCTGCTTTGTAATAAAAAATAAATAAAAAATAATGAAATATCGAAAAAGTGAATAATTTCTTACAGACTCTTCGGCTTCGGCGGCGGTTTGTGATGCTCGCAATCCCGTGTGAGCTTCAGAAGAGTGGATAATCTCCACATCGTAATTGGCACTAGAGCTAGCGTTTTGTTCTTCCTAAAACAAAACAAATATTAACATTGTTGATTTAACCACTCAACGCCGAACCGGCACTCGGGTGCCGCATAACAATAGATTTTCTATTGTGTCTAGTAATCCGGGGCTAGAAGGATTAAATACTATTTATTGTACACAGAACCATTTTTTTTATGTTAGCCTCGTCTTGATGTCAAAGAGTATGAATTATTATTTGTTATTGTTTCACTCAAAACTCAAAAATAATGCAATGACGAAGACGTGGGCAAAAGCTACACTCGAGTACAAAAGTAGCTGCACAATTTGACCTACTGAACCTTTTTACCATGAAAATGTACTGTAGCAAATGCTAAGCTACTTTTGTGACCAAGCGTACATGTAATTATGGGAAATAGGAGTAGTGAGTAATAATAATACTATAAATATAGTTTAGACTAATGTTTTACCTTCATAGGAATTCCTGTGACTGTGGTGGTAGCTAGCCTGTAGTGTGGTAATACTAATCTGCCTAGGAGATCGGCCAGTTTACTAGCTCTCGACACAATAACTTCCACACCCATCAGACCACCGCCCATCTGTGACAAAAATACTTATGATAAGTAGATGTAATACAGTTCATTTTCGTCTAGGCTTGGACGCAATTTTTTTTTTGTGAAAATCCTCTCTGTTTCGCTTTCACTCCTAAGTCCTAAACCACTGAACTAATTTTAATGAAATTTAGTAGAGACATTGACTTCACCTTGGGAAAGGACTTAAGCTAGTTTTTAAATCAGGCAAATGATCAGTTTCCATGCAATAACAGAGATGGAAGTGTTTTTGTTTGTCCTTCTTCCACGTCGCAACAGGGCAACATAACGCCGCCGGGGATGGGCTGGTCAATAGCCACAAGGCTGACACCGGCTCTTCCCAATCGGGTGTGAAGGGGAAACCGGGGGAGTTTAGTAGGTAGTGGACGCTTTAGTCTCGAGCCCCACACACGGCCGCAGGTCTAGCTAGCCTGTGTGTATTCTCATCAGAAAAAAAAAGAGCAACATAACGCCGTGCTTTTTGATGTAGGGTTAGTTTCCGAGCTAAAGAGTGACTTAGGCTCCTTTTTAATCCCGGAAAAAATCACATTCTTGCTGGGTAAAGCCACACACGTACAGTCCACGCGGGCGTAAGGCTAATATAGGATAATAAAATATTTTAAATCATGCTCACCTCAGTCAGTGATTGGTTATTAACCCTCGTGTCAGCCTTTTCTGGCGTGACATTTATAATTACTAGATGGCAATAATGAACTACTAGAGACCTGAAACATAAATATATTTGATTACAATAAAAATCCTATTACTTTATGCATCACATGACATTTCTGTCTGTTACTTAAGATTGACTTATTTGTATAAAAAAAATAGTTCTATTTAGTACGCATTTTATCAAAAGAATATACTTGTAAAATCTGTTTGTAATCTGATTTATTACATTACTGAATAATTTTACTGTAATACAATTTTGCTCTAACTTAATTGTGTATTGTAATTTTAACAGATTACATTACAAATAATTTTTCTGAAATACAAGAAAGTATTTTGCTGTAACTTAATTGTGTATTGTAGCTTCCGGTTATTGGTTAAATTTTTTAGTACTTACTGAGCGGGAGGCGTAGATTCTGGACTTGTAGATGGTTGAGGCATACTAGCCTTTTTATTCTGTTGTATTAGGGTGTTGAGAGCTATTTCTGCTAAGCTTCTAATAGAATTGTCATCTCTGGCACTAGTTATACATATAATTCGTCCCCTAAAATTAAAATAAAACATGTAGTATGTGTTACAAACATAATATATCCTATGAATAGTTCACAGGTAGCCAAAAATCTGTTAAAGCACTTGACCCAGAGAAAAATCTTTAATGCTTAAAGTTGAATAAGTACAGAACCAATTTGATGTACATTCCGCAAGCAATATGTAGTGTCTTTATTATATGAGCCTATAAATAAGTTGCTTTAAGTTTCAATGTTAGTGGTGACTTTCTCCCTTTTAAGTCTATAAAATTAATTACTATCTACAAAATATGCTTTTTGTAGGTCAACTTTGCCTAAATATAGGTACTATTAGACATTTCATAAGTGCTACTTATGTGGCTAAATTGTACAAAATGAAATTAATAATTGAATGAGAAGTAAATGCAACTTACCTATTTTGTACCAATCTGTCAGTAGAAGGTTGGGCAGATTGTGTGGGTGAGGGTTCCGACAAAGCCTCGATAGCGGCACATAAGCCAACCACATCGCCACCAGCCCCACGACGCACAGGACCCACAAGGCACAAACCATTTAATACCTGCAATTACATGTGTTTCCAATGAAAAATATTTTTTTTAAGTAGACAAAATGTTGTGGAACATTTATTCATAAATGCAACAAATAATGTTTTTATTTTAATTCATTATTTTGTGCATTCATTGTATTTTCTATTTATACTTCTAATTTCAACATCAATGTTAAATTGGGCCTGGTACAATGTCCAATATATATTTGAGTATATATGTAAGTTTCTTATCATGTCAGCCATAGGATGTCCGCATTATTATAGGCCTCCCCTAGTGACTTGCACTATGCAGTGTCCAATTCAAATTAACTTGCATCCAGTGTATCCCAGCTATGTTTTCTAGGTTGTCTGTTGATTTCAGAGTGCAACTTACATGAGTTAAATTTTGCTGTGTTGTAGCCCAAGTATTTAGTATGTGTGCCGCAGAATCACTCACAACAAATCTTACCTGAAAACAAAATTATCTGCATAAATAAAAATTATTTGCAATTGTAGAACATCTTTACGTAATCAGTTTTTTTTTGGGTTTGTTATAATCATTCATTTTTACCCCGGCAAAGCCATGAAGGCTAAGTAGTTTCAGTAAAGCACTTGAAAATAATTTTAATATATTATACTAAAGGTCAAGGTGTTCTCTGACACTATTTGGGTCAAATTATTTAAGTAAGTGTTAATACAAATGTTATTAATTGAAACTATCCTTTACTTTAGAATATTATTAAGATTTCTCGAAAGTGGTAACAGATGCATTTAATATTGAGATGCATATAATATTGTGCCGCAAAAATAGTATACATTAATTTCATAGTAATTTTTTAATCTTTAATGTAACTTTATTGTCAAAATTATTATTTTTTACTTTAAACTGAACAACAAGTTCTTTATAGGCAATATACCAAGCGCTTGTTCCTATATCATAGTAATCTATGTTGTTCTGGTACACTAAAACAATGTTATAAAACTTAGAGAAAAATTATTATACTTACTAGTTTTCCTTCAGGAAACAAATCCCATACTATTCGACAGTATTCGACGGCCGCTTCCACGCTGCACGTCCAAAGTGATTTGCAAACGGGCGGTAGGGGTACATAGCCAGGGCCCCGATTTTTTGAACCGGTGTCGAAGTCGATGGGAAAATCCGAAGAAATACCAAAATAAGGCGTGTGGTCCAAAACAAATATTGTTTTATGATTTGTGGGGAACATTTTCGCTGCCTCTATTAGCAATTACCACGGCAAACTTTGATATAATGTTGAATTGAACTCACATTAACATCTTCGTAACTCACTAAACCTAAACCACAGAAACCTAAATTATGTAGGTACTCAAAAGTATTTTCAACATTATCGTTTCCTTAGACTTAAAGAAAAAGAAATTTAAGTCTGCAAACAACAAACACAATATTATAAAAGTTAAGTTACGATAATACTGGATAAAACCTTGGATAAAAAACCAATAAGATAAAACTGAAGAAACGAACGAAAAGTCGAACTCGAAACGAAAACTCTCCTTATTAGTCCTTGACTTGACGTTTATCAGCACGCGCGGTTGTCAATAATGTCAATGTCAATGTCACCAAATTATTTCTTTATTTACACGTCTGAATAAAATAATATATAAAAACTACCATGTTCTTTTCTTTTTTGTTACTTAGCAACACTTTATCAATAACGAATTCTTTTTTTTAAACCATAGACAATAAATAATAGTGCTTCCCAATCTTACTAAATCGATGATTTAAAAATTTTTTTTTTATTTTATTTAAGCAGTAATTTGCAGTAAAGTGTATGTATGTAAAAAAAAACTTGTATAAAAAGTTAGGTTATATTGTTGATTTACTGTAATGGTTGAAAATGCGGCACCAAGAGCCAAGACGTTGCGGATTCGTTCCCCCCCCGCACAGCACTGAGCAGTACAAAGATTTGTCTAGGGCGACTCGGGCGGGTCTCGACTCTCGAAAATAATTTCAGCTGCACCCGAGCGGCTAAAGGTTCATAACTAACATTAGATTGTCTTTACTTTAAAAAAAATGTAATGTAAAAACGTAGGTACTTGCTTGATACTTGAATTTGAATTTGTAAATGTTTTTTGTATTGAATCAGAATATTTTGAAGATAAGATTTGTTATATTCTCAGTTTTTACTATACATACCAATACAAAACATACTTTGTAAAATAATTTATTAAATCTCTATTACTAAAAAGTGTATGTATGACAAATTTCTTTCGATTTAGCACTGTTATGGACATCACTATGGTGAATGTGAGAGAATGAAAATGGTGCACTCGTCGATCAAACCGGGCCACACATCCGAAGCCAGAAATTAAATTATCATCCACCATTTTGTTTATTTTCGCGAAAATAACTTTCTACCCGGATACGTTAGTGAATTTTTGTAGTACCCTGCTGCAAAGCGAAGTGCTCAAGTACACCAGACAGTGGTTAAATTATAGGAATGTGCTATTAGCGTACCTATCTACTGTTGAGCCCTTGTGTTGAAATCTGCAGACATCGGCCGCGCCGCTAGTAAACACTCTTTGAAAATTAACACCCTATCGTCGAAGAAAAATAAAAACCCCGGTGCGCAGGGAGTCCGAGTCGATGAGAAAAGTTCGTTGAAATTCGTTCAACGAATTTTTAGCAGGTCTAGAGGGAGCAATCCCCTGGCGTTAAAGGTAGGTGAAGTGTTGTCTTACGACGTCAGATGTGGTATTGTGGGCAATGAACTTTTTTCTCAAAAGCGGAACTGCTTGTTCAGGAAATTTCAAAGAGTTGCGGGCGAGAGTCCCCCGTGGCGCGCCCGGCAAACATGAACCACACGCCTGCCCCGGACAGGCAACAACACGACTCCAATGTGAACCAGGTCGAGGAGATGGAGACTCAAGACGGTCAGTGTTTAGATTGATTTTCTATTAGATCGCATTGCTTAATAAAAAAAAAACGGTACACATAGCTGTGTTGGACATGTTTACTGACGTAGCAATGTCGTAGTTACTCAAATTCGCATACATTTCTGAAGTGTTTATTCTCATCACAAATAACTGACTTGCTCAAATGAGATTAGGTGGTAAAATATTTATATTCCATTACACTTTAATCTTAACCTCAAACAAATTGATGTGTAACAACATACATGTACACTTATATATTCAATTTCTTTAATTACATTTACAACATAGCTTACAAAATGTTGTAAATAAGTAAACATTATCATTCAAGCATAAAGGTATGTTAAAATGGTTAATGATAGAATTTCTTTGTTCTAAAAGTGCAAGTCGTTGTCAGATGTTCGAAATCTAAATTTAGATTCCATTGTTTTATTCACAAATAACCATTATCTATAATGTCCAAATTTAATTTTTATTGTTGTATATGATATTGTTTGAGGTTAATGTGCATTATCTAATTGTTATGTGAATGATATGTACAGAACTTAATCCTACATACTCTGTATTCTTATCGGGAAGTTTCATTATGTGAAATATGATTACGTTTTTAAAGATTTCTATTTAGAAGAGATAATAGAAATGTAAAATCAATTCTATTTCAATTATATTCTAAATCAATTCTGTGTGGGCTTTTGTCACAAGTTTACACACACACACACAGTGTTTTCAATGTTATTTGTACTCGGGATAGGGTTGTTTTTCTTGTTCATGACTTATGTCAATAAAAACATGAATAAGTCTGGTAATAGCAAGTGCTTTCAATTTAAATTGGAGTTATTTTGTCAGTTGTTTTTTTTTAACAATTTTGATCATTAACAAGTTTTATTTAGATCTAAAAATATTCATTATAATTTATATTGAAGGCCATTAATTTATTAAGCCATCAGTAGTCATAGTAGGTAATTGTTATCAATATAACACAAACCTGTTATTTAGGTATTATGATTTTTTGTTATACTTGTTTTATGCTGGTGCATTCAAATAAAGTTTTAAATTATAATAGTGATTATGAATAAATTAAACTTTGCCTTTATTATTGAAAGTCATATTATGCCATTATTGAGTTAAAAATTGTTGTGTAGTGAATGTTATATTGATTGTTATTTTGTTTCGACACTTCACAGCCCTTTCACACGGCATCCAGTTTTGCAGGACCGGCTTTTTACGGTATCCTGCAAAACTGGACGGTGTGTTCACACGGCAGTTCAGTTTTGCGGGATCCAGTAAAATTCGAAATTCAAAGTAAAAAGCCGGTCCTGCAAAACTGGACTGCCGTGTGAACACTGCTATATAAATATTTGTGCGACTAAACGGGATCCCGCTTTTTACTGGACAACGGATCCAGTTTCTAGTGACAAAACCGAATGCCGGATCGGGTTTTTGCAGTATCCCGCATGCGGGATGCTCGTGTGAACGCTATCATATAAACACATTCGCCATCAAACGGGATCCTGCAAAAAACGGGATCCTGCAAAAAACTGGACTGCCCGTGTGAAAGCTCTGTCACTGTCTTCTATTGCTTAGATCTCATTTTGATCTGATGGTAACATTGCTACATTACTATTAGTGAAATGGTGCTTTAATATGACTAGGAAAAATAGAAAATTGCCTGCTATTTATTTTCCATTACATTTTTTAATTTTTGATATAAATAAAAAAGCAAATTGTCATTGAAGTGTTTCTGATGTATTTTATCTAGGCTATTTATAAAGTTACACAGGGAAAAACCGGCCAAGTGCGAGTCGGACTCGCCCATGAAGGGTTCCATAGAAGCAAGTATCATCATAATATAAAAGTTCTTGTAGTTCTTTGTAAGTTTGATCGACGTTTTTATATTTGAGTTGATTGAATGAGAGGAAAATTGCGGTTTACGATTTATGACTAATTACTTGATCTCGTTCAAACCAATTTTCAATGGAAGTTTGCATGGTAATGTACATCTTATAAATTTTTTAGTTTTATCGTTCTCTTATTTTAGAAGTTAGAGGGGGGGTGACCAACATTTTACCACTTTGGAAGTGTCTCTCGCGCAAACTATTCAGTTTAGAAAAAAATTATATAAGAAACCTTAATATCATTTTAAAAGACCTATCCATAGATACCCTACACGTAAGGATTGGATGAAAAAAAAAATTTTGAGTTTCAGTTCTAAGTATGGAGAGCCCCCAAAATTTATTATTATTTTTCTATTTTTGTATGAAAATCTTAATGCGGTTTACAGAATACATCTACTTACTAATTTTCAACAGTATAGCTCTTATAGTTTCGGTAAAAAGTGGCTGTGACATACGGACGGACAGACAGACAGACAGACAGACAGACATGACGAATCCATAAGGGTTCCGTTTTTTGCCATTTGGCTACGGAACCCTAAAAATGGCTTTTTTCAATAGACAAACTAAATGAAATAAGCCTCTTCATTCATCAATTAGTATTGTTTACATAAAAGCTTCCCATAACCTTAACAGGTATAGCTTGTAGAAGAATGAGTTAAAATTGATTGACTGTTCTGCTAGGTAATTATAAAATCTTAACCATTAGTTATAACCTTTTTTTTGTTCTGCCAATTTTTACTACACTTCCCACATCTGATAGAGTAAGTAGGTATAAGATTTGTAAGATAATCTTATCAGATTTTAAGGTTGTAGTCATACATGAAAAAAAATGTTGTCATTTTCGTGAAATACGACGCGAGTCAGTTCCAGTGAGCCAGTTTTTTTTACGCTCGAGTGGGCGTGACACGTGCGGTCAACTTAGGGAGCACGAAGATGGCGCATACTCGTGCTTTGCACGTGATAGGAGAAATATATCATTGAAAATATTCATTTATTTAGTTGCAGTTTCTTAAAATTGTGTATCGTTTTAATTTAAATCGATTTTAGTGGTCGATTTATACAAAGTCGCCTTGATGACATTAGTAAACCTTGTGACTTTGAATGATCAAAATAGCTTAAATTGTTTATTTTTGTAATTGAAGTTGACTTTTATTCCCACGTAAAAATGTAAATAATATCGATCACATAGTATATACGGTGTTACTCGTGGTGTGTCGCTTTTCTGTCATGAACTCATGAAACGAACTTCCGTGGGATTTTCTAAAGTCAATAGCGTGAGTAATTCACAACTATCACAAGAAGCGATTGCTGATGGTGATTAGATATTAGTGATGCAACGAATACGAATATTCGTATTCGCCGAATAGAAGACACACTAACACGAATATTTAAAAACTAACACCAGCGAAGAAAGAAGCGTTCTTCTTAAAGGAAACATGAAAAAAACGTACAACGTATAAAATTGTTATCCTAAATATTTAATTGCTGAATAAGTTTGTCCAGACATGGAGCCCCTGAGTTTGGTAAATAAAAAGGGATATCGTCGTTTGCTCACTGAACTAGCTCCAAGGTTTGTTTTTGTTGCGTATAGTTTAGTAAAAGTAAAATTTAATTTCAAAATGTTTTTTACAGGGGATTCGCAATCTAAAAACGAGATACCTATATGCGTATCTAAAGCTCCCAAATTTATCGCCGACTGCTGATCCACTGGCCCTTTGGCGAGAAGATGTCCATTTTCTGTCTTTTAGTCTGAAAAAACTCGCCGAAAAATATTTTTCACTGAAGCCATGTACAGTCGCCTCGGAAAGACTTTTCAACGGCTGGGAACATCCAGACAAAAAAATTGCCTAAAACTAGAAAATCTACGAATTTTATGTTTTTTAAATAAAAAATTTCCTGTTGTAGATTTTAACTATTACAAGAGAATACATTCACCAAATAAATAAGCCTTTTATGACTACGGCGAGATATTCGTATTCGTATTCGCCGAATAGTAGGTTTGATATTCGTATTCGTAAAAGTAGTACATATTCATTGCATCACTATTAGATATTTATTGATATTAGGGCTTATGTCAGTATCTCGCAAATGCTGAGTGAATGTTTTTTGCTGCAAGATTGAACTCCTTAACCGCCACTATGTATTACAGCTGACGTTACGTTTATACTTAGTGACGTCAGACACAACAGAATGACGGAGCACGCGTGTACGAAAGTAATTGTGACAAAAAATTCATTATCGCCGGCCTAATCTGAATTGAATTGTAAATACTGTAACATACTACCTACTCTACCTAGATATACAGTTTGCGTAGTTAGTAAAGTTTAATCACCACGCATGCCAAATGCGTATTGGTGATAATCACAAACCCGAGCCGTGTTTGAAAATTCCGACATGAATGCTCGATCAATAGACCCCGAGATCACGAGTCACGCACGACCCGTTATCCTTAAACCACAAGACCATCGAAACCTACAGAACACTGATGGAACTAATGTGTCTGGCCATAATTATAAATGCTGTTTAAAATGGTTTAGGCCACAGAAGAAGTGACTAAGGAACAGGTCTCAATTTTTTTTTTCGGAAATATGTACCGTTTTTACAAATTTATTAGATTTTCCTATTTTGGTTCTCATCTATTGACTACGAATTCTTAATTTAATTAATTACCCTATTATGTTAACCGTGCGATATTGCGCTGTTATTATGGCATCGTCTCGTTTAGTCTTTCTTTTCGTGTACATTTTTAAAAAAGTTATGTTGTATTTAAAACCAGAAATAGACACTTTTCCAACGAAGCCGTATAGGCACATGCCGCTTAACACCCGCGATTTGATAAACGTCTATGAAACTAGTAACTTGAGCTCATGGTAACAGAATGATGCTAACATAATCCCCAATTTTTTTTGAATACCCAGAATACAAAATGTTATACAGGAGAAACAAATAATGTATATTTAAAAGGATAGGAGCTAAGGAAATCTATGTGATTCATAGTGTGCTATTATCTCTACATACATATTATATTACTAGGCCTTTGAAAAAGAAAAGAAAAAAAAAGGCCTTTGCCGGAGTGTGAATTACTAATGAGTACGGATTCATTGAGCTAAAGAAGGGAATTCCCCGAAACCATAGAGTAACTACAGGCTACTGAGAAGTGTCAAATTTAATAAATAAATTATAATTACATATTGCCTTTCGAAAAGTTAAAAAAAGATTGTGGAAATTAAACAATATGTAGGTTGCTAATGGTAGCTTGATTTGTTTTATTAAATTACGTAAAGAGAAATTATATTTGTTAACAGCATAATTTGCATTGTAATTTTTCAACTCGCCTGTATTTGGGATTCGACCGACCCCATCGCTAAAATATATTTATTTTCCTATCGATTTTTAATAATAGCGCGCGCGAATCTCCCGAACGCCCGCGCGCGCTATTGGTCAGAGGTATGTTTCTGGCTATTGTAAATAGCGCGCAGTGTCAAAATTCGTGTTCTGACATTTTTCTTGACATTTGTCACAAATCATTTTACCAGAAGCATTTATTACGTGTTAAATATTGCACTCGGCAAATAGGTGTGAAGTATTAGACTAAATATTAGTTGTTATCTGAAGAGTTATACGATAGCAACCGTCAGTCAAACATTTGTTCCCTAGTACTCGTAATACAAATAATATATTTGAACGGATTCTCCTTCATTTCATTATTAGCTTGTCGAAGTCTGTGTCAGCAGAATATTTAAGTAGGTTGAGGATAGGATATTCAGCAGCTGTCAAAATTTCAGCTGAAAATATTTTTAACCGAAGATTATAAGCAATTAAACAAAAGCACGACACATTTAGCCAGCCACCTGAAATCAAAGGTTTGATGAACGGAGGCGCGTAAAGAGTGGTAGCACTTTAAGTAAAGCTTCCTGGGGTAGGTGACTAGGTGTCTCTCGCTGTGGCCGCTTTCCATCAGGTGGGCTGCGTTACTGACTGCAAGAGTTACTTTTCTTTAATATTCTGAATTCTATTTACCGTTATTCAAATGAGTTACATATAAAAAATATTTAGGAAAGTTAAATCGAATGAAAACACAATAACAATGTCTTCTTTTTTTTGTGCCGGTAATTTCTGAAGAAAGGTCTTTCCTATGACTTAGACAGCTCCCCTACATACGCACACTACCAGTCTCTGCTTCCCGATCTACGAGATCATTGCCCCCTTATAGCCACAGGACGTCCCACACTATGTTTGTTTAAGCACAGACTATTGCAACAGCCCCATCTGCTTTTATTGATCTCATTTTTTCAGCTCATAAGTACGTTATATTTGCTATGATACCGTAAAGTCGCATATTGTCTTATATTATTATGGTGGATTTGAAGTTTGAGGTTTTGTTTTCAACTACAAGTGCTTTAATAAATCGAAAAACATATCCACCATGGAAGCGATAACTTGATAAGAGCGAGCGTTAAATTCATAACCATTAACCATATTAAATTCGTGGAATAAATCAATAATTTATTCCACGAATTTAATATGGTTTATAACAGTTCTCTTCAATGTACGCGGGTATTCAATTCAGAAATTTAACAATCAGATCATGTAATTTGTTCGCTTTGAACTGACGGTTCTGGGTTAACTTATCTACAAAATGCGAAAACGCAATTATTGTCTTATTCGATTTGATATTGATTCTTTCTGTAATTCAGGTAGATATCTCGAGGTCCTCTTGATTCCTTGACAATCCTCTGTGTTTATCTAGTAATAGTGGGTAAACTTTGTCCCTCTTATTACAAAAAACATCGCTAAAACAGGTTTAAAACTGTACTTGTTAGTACAGGTTTAGGTCCGGACTATTTTTTAAAACTTTCCTTATTACAAAACAAATACCAACATAAGAATAATTTACTGGAACTAACTCGTTCAGTGCGTTTCATTTTACAAGACTTTGTTTTATGTCATGTTTTAAAATCTTTAAATAAGGCAGTAAAAATAATAATTCTTTATTTATAAATATGTTTTAGTAATGTAAGAAAAAGTAACATATATTTTTAATTTTCTGTTCACAAATTTATGTGATTCTTTTCAAAAATTGTCTTTCTATACGTAGAACGGAGCGAAATTTTAAAAGTGTTATCTTTTGACGTTTGAAAGTTAGTCCATAGTAAAACTAGGGGTATCGGCGGACTTTCTTGGGTCTAACTTTAGTACTCGAAATGAAGTAAAACTTCGTTTTGTAATAGCGTTTGACTTTAGTCAGGAGTTAAGTCAGGACTAAGCTCGGTTTAATTTTTAAACCACGTTCTGTAATAAGAGGGTGTTAGTTCTTGGAAGTTCATCTATGTTGTACCTACCTTGCTGTAATAATTCAGTACATATTGCTTTGAAGCTTTGTGGCCTCGTAATGGCTTCCACTGTCCAATATAAGTCGGGAACTTTCATAATTTATGAAAGAACATTTTCTTACTTCAGATGAGGTTTAGATTTTCGTAATTCTATTAGCTTTTTGCTAACTTTTCGCTTTGGAGTGTAAATGGAACCTGTGTGGTTGTGGTTAGAGATTGTGTTTTCTTACAAATTCTTCTTTAATTAAATATGTCGTATCCGCCAATATCAATATTTTCTTTTTAATAATAATGGAATTATTAGTTTTTAAGTATCTGTTTATGTGAACACGGAACTCTGGCATGATGTTTGGAGGGAATTTCTTTAGACAATGGAGTATAGTTAAAGTATTTATAATGGGCGTAAAAATTGCCATTACTAAATGTCGTGAATTCAGGTATAAACCTATTATTGACTTTAGCAGCCTCTTTAATGTGTCAAACACGTCCCTGATATTATATTACCCGTAAATACCAAGTCAGTTGCCACCTTTGGTTTAGTTTTCATACACTCCCAGTTTGTATGTTGTTACATGATTGATATTTATGATGTGAATAATATTCATAATCTCTTGAACTATTTTTAGAGTTGACGATTGCTTAAAGAGGTTTATTTACGATCGTAGAAAAATATTGGCTACTGGATGACTTATTTTCCTTTATTCCGATGTCAAACTGGCATGCTTGTCAAAATTACTATCAGTAAAACAATGGATAGATTGTTTTTCCAAGTTTTTTCTGAATAATTAATTTATATTTTAGATAAAAGTGACGAAATTGCAAACAAAGGTAATTTGAATCATAATTAAAATAAAAATCGATACTTTTTAGTAAATTATTTATGAGACAACATTATTATTGTGTTATGGTATTGGTTGGTGACTTGTTGTTTTGTATAAATAGGTTATACCATCATAAACTTTTATTGGTCAGGTGTAATCTTTTGTCAACTTTATCTATAATTAAAATAAAAAGAAAAATAATAAGATGCTTACTAATGCTTGTCAGACTTGCAGGCTCTTTTTAGTCTTTAATCAAAAGTATTTATAGTACAAGCTATTTAGGCTAAGATAAATGCTAAATATTTTGCTCTGTGGGTAATGTTGAGCTTTTTATTATTATTTATTACTGTTATTCCTAATTAATATATTTGTTTGCAGTGGAGACTGTAGACACAGCGACAGACAAGATTTGGGACGACGATCTTATGAAAGGTGCCAACGGTGAAGTAGTAATGGGTGAAGTCATGAAGAATCAAGAGACAACGTCTTCAGATATGCCGGTGAGTTGAATAATTTGCTACCAAACCCATAACAGAAACACTACAATAATACAAAGACAAATCACACACGGCCGCAGGACTCCATATCTCTCAATGCCTCTAGTAGTTTTAAGTATGTAGGTACAAGCTTGTGTTGTATACTGGCAATACGCAAAGTAAATATAACAGAATAACACCAAAAAACTTTAATAACGACTGTAATAATGCCATGACCTAATATGGCGCCCGTATACAAAACAATAGTTAAGTGCCTCTCAATTGAACAGTCCGTAGTTGCTAACTTGAAGGTGGGCTAATTCCTACGGATGTGACTAAAACTAGTTTAACCCTTGGCATGCCTGGTGGTAAAAAGTTACGAGTTATGCCTGGTGGGTCTCTCAGACCCGGATTTACAATTCGTTTTTTTTAAACTTTTTCTATATATTTTAGTTTTTTTGGCATCCTAATGCCTTCTAAGGGGATTAAAAATATAAAATAGTGCTAAAGACATGTAATTTGAATAATATTTATTGAAATAATTGTAATTCAACTACAGTCATTTTATTTTAACAAAAAATAGTCACTTATTCTTTGTAAACATATTATTATTATCAAACTTAAAAAAATCTGAAATCAGGTTTTATTTCTCATAAGGCACTACCATATGCTTATACAAAATAATACAATTTTCAGTCTCCTTCACCTGGATCAACATTTTCTTGGGATTTGAAAGATTTCAGGAAATAAATGAGTGTAGCTTTTGCATACATAAAAATATCTTACAATATACTGTGTATTGCGGTCTTTATTGACTTGACAAACATGACATATTCGTTTTATTCCAGGAAAAATATAATATTATCCTCCTAGTTGCAGCAGTTTCGATCCCACGTTGAATCTAGAAAATCTACAATAAATTATCAACATATCGTCAATATATACCATTTTGCCCAAAACTATCAATTAGTGAAGGAAACTAAATAAAATTTACTTACGTAATTAAGTTTAACGTAAAAATATACATTAAAAAATAACTTTTAGCACACAAATATCAATAATCCCACAAAAAATAATATAAAATACTTACGTAAAAAAGTCACGCCGCATGCCTGGTTGGGTCTGAGAGACCCGCGCGCACTTTACACTCCTTTTTCTACCTTGAAAAGTTGCTGCAGACTGAGGAAAATGGTGGAGAATATACAGAAGTTCATAATAACCAGCTACTGAGAGCGGTAGCGCACGAAATTCAAATTTAAGTGCACAACAATGATTTTCATGTCACCCTGGGTCTGACAGACCCATCCAGGCATGCCGAGGGTTAAATAATAATAATAATAATAATATAATAATAATAATAATAATTCATTTATTTATCAGTCTACAATGGACCATTTACACAGCTTTTACATAATTAAAATAATTAAAAGATGTTAAATTTGGAATAATAGCATCAGATAGTAATTAATTAATTAATAAAAAAAAAAAAAAAAAAAAAAAAAAAAAAAAAAATAATTAAATAAAATAAAACTAAAATTACAAATATTTTTCAAAATACAATAGAAATCAAATATAAATTAGAAATTAAATAATCAGTACACAATGAAATTAAAATAATATGTTACGATTAGTCTGCACATGCACCATGTCACAGTGGTACATGTACAAACAGTCAAACCGTTCTGCGAATACGCGCAAGATGCCGTTCGAGCTGGCCCGCACCCTGCGCACCAGGGATGTGCACCGCTTGCGCATGGTTGTGTAGAAACAATCCACTTGCGCCTCGGCGAACATCCCGGATGCACTACAGAAGCGAGGCAGCCCCAACAGCACCCTGAACGCATTGTTGTACTGGACACGCAGAGCGCCATACTGTTTTTGCGTATAGTCCACCCACAGACTGCTCGTGTAAAAGGACGTACAAAATGCCCTGAATAAGGTGATTTTGACGCCCCTCGAACATCGAGCAAATCGGCGGGCTATCATATTCGCGCGAACAGACAGCGCCCTGCGCTCCCTCTCGATGTCTGCATCATCTTTCAGGTCCGAGGTAACAACATGTCCGAGATATTTGAAACTTGTGACTCTATTTAATGGACACCCGTAGAGTTTAATATCCGGTATTTTATCTGTACAGCGTCCTCGGGCCTGAAATACCATGCACTCAGATTTCTTTACATTATACACTAACCCATGTTTGCCAGCATAATTTTCACATATTCGAAGCAGCCTCGCAAGACCGCAGACAGAGGCACTCAGCAGCACCATGTCATCAGCATAACTGATATTATTAAGACACACCCCTCCAATATGGCAACCGACATGTGTGCTGCTGAGCTCCTCTATCAGCTTATTTACATACAAATTAAAGAGCTTTGGCGAGGTCAGCCCCCCCTGTCTCATGCCGCACTCCAACCTGTACGGAGACGAATATGCCCCCGCCCATCTAACAACATTGACCTGGTTAAGGTACCAGTATTTAAAAATCTGAATGAGCTCTGCCGGCATCGAGGTTTGGTGAAGTTTCTGCCATAGAGTATCATAGGAAACCAGGTCAAATGCCTTCGACAAGTCAAGGAAGCAAGCAAAGACAGGCGTACTCCTGTCCGTGTAGTACTTGACAGTCTGCTTTAAACACAACACGGCTGTTTCAGTGGATAGTCCCGCTTTGAAACCGAATTGGTTGTCGTGGATGTTCAGATATTTATCCAACTGCGTGCCAAGCAAACCGTCAAGCACCTTCGACACAACAGTAGCCAAAGAAATAGGTCTATAATTGCTCTTGTCACTGATATCACCGGTTTTGTTCTTAACAATTGGCACCACCACTGTCCTCATCATCTGCGCAGGTAGGTATGAATGCCCTACACACAAGGAAAAGAACATCGCAAGCACTCTGGGCAGATGGCCGCCAGCATATTTAAGGTGCTCGATACTCAGGTCGTCGTGGCCGGGAGACTTGCCCCCCGACATTGAAGCAATTACTTGCCCTACTTGCTCTGCCGTAAACCGGGCACTAATCTCCCGTCCACTACACCCAGCACCGCACTCGGACTGTGATGGGCCCAGCGGCGACGATACAGTGAAGTGTTCCCTAAACAGTTCCGCAATGCCTGTTGTGTCGCAGGTGCCGTTCACACTCACAGGCAAGCCCGGCCTACTATTTAGCCCATTTGTCGACATTAAAGACATAGATAATTTAGGAATATTGCTGTCGCTGAACTAATAATTGACGGACAACGTATTTGCATAACAATTCGTAATAATATGACAGTTAAGTTGAAAGTTACAACAATACGGAGCTGATTCATAGTGCTAACAAAAAAAGACAATTACACGAAGCCTCTGTAATAGCTAGTACAGAAAAAACAAATGTGTTAAAATTCTTCTTTATTATTTCTCTCTTGCTACGTCGTATTTCATCAATGCTTGTACTATAGCTTGATATATACAGTGTAACCATAGAATTACATGTATTTAACAGCATACAATTCATAAGAAGTTTTATCATATGCATCTGATTACGAATATTACGATTTCTGCCTAATCTGGCAGCACATTGAGCGACGCTTCCTGGTAAAGTTCCTCAATGGAATAGGCCGCAGTGACTGCTTACCATCAGGTGGGCTGCGTGTCTGACTGCCAACTGATGTAGCATAAATTTGCTAAACAAAACACTGGTTTTCACAGCTGGCCTGCCTGGACGCCGAAATGGAAGACGACGAAGCGAGATCAGAAGCGACGTTCCGCTTCACGGTGCAGAACTTCAGAAACCTGAAAGACTCCGTGCTGTCCCCTCCTTGCTATGTACGCAACCTCCCGTGGAAGATAATGGTGATGCCTCGACAGGCTCCGTCGCCGGACAGGCAGCAACAGAAGTCTCTTGGCTTCTTTCTACAGTGCAATGGGGAGAGCGAATCTTCGAGCTGGTCCTGCTATGCCATGGCCGAGCTAAGGCTCATCTCTCACAAGCCAGAGCAAGAGCCGTTCTTTAGAAAGATTCAACATTTGTTCTACAGGTTTGTGGATTCATGAGTAGCGCTAAATATAGATCGGTAGTATGTCACTGACAATATGTTATACAAATTCCAACTTAACCTAATTGATTCTATAATATTGTAGAGATTGAATTTTAGTCTAATGTCAGTAAAGTCGTAAAACACATGCATAGTTAATGTGTGTGAAATGTGAATAAAAAGTTAAGATAATAAGTATACAAGATCATACCTTTTATCAGGATTTTGTGATAAAACATCATGAATCAGTCTTATCAGATGACGTATTTTTTACTAAGAGTACAATATTTATTAGATTACGGTTTATAGTAACGTTTACCCGCTTCCTTAAGTTCAATATGAACAAAATACGTATATTATTATTACATTAATAAATTTGCGGTCTTTTAGACGCCATTGAACTCTTTATGTGATGTAATCTGTCCCATTAGGCTCCTGGGCTTTCAAATAATTCGGTAAAAACTTAGCAAAGTCCGCTTTCGGAGGAGTCAGCTAGGAGTTTCAAAGAATACCAACGTGTACAACATTTAACAACAATAAAAAAAACACAAGCCTTGGTACTGTAGGTAGTTTCAATATAAAATACATACCTGAGGTAAGGTTTTAAGGTTTCTTTACTAGGGATTTTCGGGACTAAGCCTCTAAAGTCGGATATTGTGCATGAGAACATTACATGTATACTGTCACTCAAACAGTTCTTCCTGAGTGCAACGTAGGTTCCCGAGTTTAGGTAGCAAGCATGCTTCTTAATGGTTCACACTAATAGCATTGGGGTGTACGTGGCTTATCATCTATTCTCTGCATAGTCGGCTATCTGTACTGTTGCATAAGTGTATAATCGTGCTATTTACTCAACAGTAAGGAGAATGATTGGGGATTCTCCCACTTCATGGCCTGGAATGATGTGTTGGATCCTGAGAAGGGATACATAAAGGACGACTCCATCACACTCGAGGTCCATGTTACTGCTGAGGCACCCCATGGAGTCTCTTGGGACTCCAAGAAACATACTGGATATGTTGGTAAGTGGATGCTACTAGCTTTAGTTTATTGTAACTGACAACTTCGTCAACTACCAAGTCTACGCACGTTTATCGTCAAGGCTCTTATAGTTGCTAAATGATACGATGATATGATACGATTTTTAATCAATGAGAACGCCACTTAACAGCTTCAAGCGCGTTCAAGAGAAAGATTAACAATGAATGAATGAAATGAATTATGGTTCAGATAACTTTCGCGTTGAAACACCATCAACATGAACCTGCCACCAACAACAGGCTAGCAGACTGGACTATTTTGTCCCATTACCCACTTAACTCCCCTATTTTTCCACATCTAAAGGACGACCAAGAAAAGACGAAGGAAAAAGAGTTACTTGAGTAGTTGCGCTACTGTATATTTAGTTTTACCATGTATAATAATTGACAAATACATTGTTTTAGGTCTGAAGAATCAGGGGGCGACTTGTTACATGAATTCATTGTTACAAACACTATATTTTACGAATCAACTACGGAAGGCTGTATATAAGATGCCCACAGAATCTGATGATAGTACCAGGTAAATTTATATTTATGCATCTCATTAGATTTACAGATTCAAATCGCATACACCATTTGTATGCGATTTGAATCTGTAAAAAATACTACTTATTTTTCTTCTAGACCATATTAAAATTCATCCAACCAGTTTATTTATTTAGAATTCATCGTACTTCTAATAAATGTTCGCATTTCAGGTCAGTTGCATTGGCTCTTCAAAGAGTTTTCTATGAACTACAGTTCTCAGATAAACCAGTTGGCACTAAGAAACTAACCAAGAGCTTCGGATGGGAAACCCTGGATTCATTTATGCAACATGACGTTCAAGAGTTCTTGAGGGTAATTATTATCTGATTATTATCTTGTTCACCATGAAGTAACAAATAGCAGGAAGTTTATCCAACATTGTGGTCAAGCTGGCTGGAATATTTTTTTTAACTATTGTGTTAATTCTGCAGAATTATTTACAATGACTAAGAAGGATATTACCTGGTGGTACACCAGATAAGACTTTGCAGATCTAATTCCATTGATAAATACTTTATTAAAATTTTACAGGTTTTGTTGGACAAATTGGAAAGTAAAATGAAGGGCACCTGTGTAGAAGGTACGGTACCACGTCTCTTCGAGGGGAAGATGACGTCATATATCAAATGTAAGAACGTCAACGTGTCGAGCACACGAGTAGAAACATTCTACGACATTCAGCTCAATATCAAGGGGAAGAAAAACAGTAAGTACTACTAATTTATACCAACGGATTTTCGCATTGTTGATTAATTACGTCATTTTTTTCATATGCGTGTTAAAAACACTGTTTCATATATACAGCATACACATAATCTTTGATTTTTTCTGTTTTCATTAGCATATATCTTAATAGTAAAGGCTTAATAAATTCGACAAAATAAATAAACTAAATTAATTTGTATAATAATTAGACTTAACTGCCAATGTGAAAGGAACTCACTATACAGGCCTCTGCCTCG
Source organism: Mecyna flavalis (assembly GCA_949319885.1). Taxonomy (NCBI): domain Eukaryota; kingdom Metazoa; phylum Arthropoda; class Insecta; order Lepidoptera; family Crambidae; genus Mecyna; species Mecyna flavalis. Next base: position 6,551,678 of record OX439435.1, on the reverse strand, counting down.
AATTTCGCGGAAGGGGGAGCGGGGCGGGTGACACCCGCACGCATGCGCACGGGCGGTCACCACTTGACAGGAGCGCACCGATAGTGACAGCCTGCGTCAAGTGGTGACCGCCCTGCATCCTACTCCCGCCTGCCGCGAAATTCGAGGCAGAGGCCTTAGTTTTTTTTTTATACTAGGTCAGTTGGCAAACATGCACGCAGCCCACCTGATGCTATTAAGCGGTAACTGCGGCCTATTCCGTTGAGGGACGCTTCACCAGGAAACGTCCCTCAGTGTGCTGCTAGACTGTAGACTCATCTGATCTTCGAGCCTCTGATTGCTAATTTGTTTCACATAACGCTAATATCAATATAACTTTTTCAGTCGATGAGTCGTTCAAAGACTACATCAGCACAGAGACACTGGACGGTGAAAACAAGTACGACGCCGGAGAGCATGGTTTGCAAGAGGCGGAGAAGGGCGTGATATTCGCGTCGTTCCCGCCCGTGCTGCACTTGCATCTGATGCGGTTCCAGTACGACCCTATCACTGATAGTTCGGTCAAGTTCAATGACAGGTTAGTATGGAGATACAGCGAGGAACTGGTAACCATAATTATCGATATTCTACAATCGATCTTTAATAAGCATAGACAAAAAGTAATGCCAGCTGTATCTTGGTAGCACAACCTTAATTTACATATAACTGTTGATCTCATCATGTCAACTATACCCCGTTTTATTTAGCATTAGAAATTTGGTCACCTAAGAAGCAGTGGTCGTAAACATTTTCTACAAGCAAATATTGATCAAATATTGATCAACTATTGATCATATGGTTAAGAGGATTCAAACGATTTATGATACTCTGGATCTAGATATTGATTGTTTGTGACAACATCACCACATCAAACGTCACTAAGGTTCCGTATAGACGGTCTCAGTATTTAAAAAAATATCTAACGAAGAGGATGATGTTGAGTTGAGAGCAAATTTAAGCTATTTGAAATATGTAGTGCATCAGATAAGTAAAACAAACTAGATTTAATTTGAAAACTTTATTCATCTTCAGAGGAATCTGAAGAATCAGATTACCCCTACAACGATAGCAAACTTTTCCACAGTATATATTAAATAAAGTAAAGTAAGTAAAATATATAAAGTAAATTTAAAGTTAGCGAATTTCACTATCGCTGTCAAAATGTTACTTTGTCTAGGCCCACAGAGTAGATGTTGATGGGTTCAACTCCGACTTATTTGAAATAAATGCTGGCTTTCCTCAGGAATCTGTGCTCTTGGCTACATTTTTTCTGCTGCACGTTAATGATCAGTTGGCTACTCCCGAAATTCTGGGGTACCTATGAATTTAATGTTATGAATTTATTTTTGGTTTTACTTTTACGGCCCTGGATTCTGGTCATTTTGAGACATTCGTATAAAAACTGTTTAGTAACATAACATAAGAAAACCATGATTTTAATATCTACTAAATAGTATATTGCCTTTGATTCTGTCGAGACATGGGCCGTGCTTCGATCACTCCAAAGGTGCCAAATAGACTACCGATACATACAAGTGTTGCAGTCGCTGCACGAAAACGCCACCATGTCAGTTCGCCTCCAAGACCAGAAGACAAAACCCGTTCGGCTCCAGCGTAGTGTGAGACAGGGCGATGTTATATCGCCGAAACTGTTCACTACACTGTTGGAGGACGTGTTTAAGCTTCTGGACTGGAGAGAACTTGGCATCATCATAAACGGTGAATACATGACGCACCTTCGGTTCGCCGATGATCGGTAGTCATGGCTGAGACCTTGGAAGACCTAGGCACAATGCTAAACGATCTCAGTAGAGTGTCTCAACAAGTGGGTCTTAAAATGAATATGGAAAAGACGAAAATTATGTCGAACTCCCATGTCGTACCCACTCCTGTAAAAGTTGGGAACTCAACACTGGAAGTTGTAGACGAGTACATTTACCTGGGCCAAAAAGTCCAACTTGGTAAATCCAACTTCCAGAAAGAGATCGATTGACGAATCCGACTCGGCTGGTCAGCATTCGGGAAGCTTCGCAATGTATTCTCGGCCCGTTTACCACAGTATCTCAAGACAAAATTCTTTAATACGTGTGAGTTGCCAGCGAGTCCAATGACGAATCGGCCGTAGGAGAATGGTTGCGGAATCCACTTTTACGTGCCTTAGCCGCAGGCTAGCGAAACCTGCGGCCGTGTGTGGGGCTCGGGACTAAAGACGTTCGTCCCAATACCCACTAAACTCCCCCGGTTTCCCCTTTTCACCCGATGAGGACGAGCCGGTGCCAACCTTGTGGTTATTGACCAGCCCGTCCACGGGTACCCCGGCCTGATGCGTAGGCCGGGGTGGCGCCTAGGGAGGGCCACCCGAGAAACTAGGTGACCCCCAGACTTGGCTCGGAAGACCTGTGCAATGCGGGCGTTAGGGTGCTACCCTCGCCCGCAGGTCAACCCTCAGGCCGGAAGAGGGCGCACGTGAGCGCGCCCTCTCCGGCCCGGCCGTCTACGCCGGAGGGGAGCGGAAAGAGGATCTTCCTCCCGCTCCCTCTCCTTTGCCTCCTTCTGCGAGATTTGCCAGCGATGACCTATGGAATTGAAACGTGGCCACTTACAATGTGCCACAGGCAAACTCAAAAACTTAAAATCGCGCAGAGGGTAATGAAGAGGGCTATGCTTGGAGTCTCCCTGCGTGATCGCATCACAAATGGTGAGATCCGCAGAAGGACCAAGGTCACCGAAATTGCCCTAAGAATTGCGAGCCTTAATTGGCAGTGGGCAGGCCACATTGCAAGAAGGACTGTCCTCGAGTGGTGGCCACGTAGTGGAAAACGCAGCCGTGGTAGGCCTCCCACAAGGTGGACCGATGATCTTATTAAGGTCGCCGGAATCCACTGGATGTGGGTGGCGCAGGACCGATCGGTTTGGAGATCCTTGGGGGAGGCCTATGTCCAACAGTGGACGTCTTTCGGCTGAAATGATGACTTAAAAGTTAAACCGATGATGGAAACGATTTATAATCACTTTCACCGAGTAAGTTTTTCGTATGATTGAATGAACCTTAAGAGGCAAGAAGAGACAAATAGAGCGTAAATAAATTTAATTACAACCGAATTGCTTATTAATATACATTTAAAAAGGATTGATAAACAAGCACTTTTACAACTTTCTTAGACAACTTCTAAATCTCGCCGCTAGGGGCGCGCGGGTCTTCTTCGTCAATCTTTGCGTTTCATGTTTACAATCGCTGCTTCTTGAGGTCTTTTAAAGTGCAAACTTTTTACGATGATTAGTTTATTTCTGTTAAATTATTCGTTTTGTTGTACAAATCGAAAATTAAGTATTTAAATATTGAAAATAATAATCAACGATCACAATAATGGCTATAATTAGAATCGGAAGTGTGTGAATAAAATAATTTGACATTTTAAAGTTATATTTTCGCTTGACACAAATTGGTGCATATAATAAAATACCTAAATTTCGTTCTTTCTAATGCTAAATAAAATGAAGTATAGTGTAGAATAGATGGTAATGACCGCTAGCTTGACTTTACATAATGGAAAACAATGTAAGGGAACTTTTAACGCAACGTTCGTGGCCCGCGACTTTTATAGTCACCCTAAGGGATATTGCGGTCAGACGATCGGCGCTGCTAAATTTTAACTGGATTTGCCAAATTACTTGTACTGTTTGTAACTTCTTTTTTATTAAACTTTCCATTTTCCTTCGTCGTCAATTTGACTCCCTTGAGCCAAAACTAGATTATGATAGTATTCTCCCCCAGGTTTGAGTTCTACGAGCACATCAACCTGGACGCGTACTTGCAAGAGAAGCCCGAGACGCCGGCCGATTACACGCTGCACGCAGTACTGGTCCACTCCGGGGACAATCACGGAGGGCACTACGTGGTCTTCATTAACCCTAAGGGCGATGGGAAGGTACGTCTTACTTTTGACCCAAGCCGAGCAGTTAAACAGACACTACTGAAAGATGTGTTACTTGCCACGACCATGCTTGCAAAACCTGAGCAAGCATAATGTGTGTGTCTTTTAGATACAATGTTTATTTATAATTGGTTTAAAATCCCCAATAAAGTAATTAATTGGTTTTGCAATTTAAAATAAGAGTTTTGTGTATTCTTTATTAAGCTGCCCGAAACTGCAGACAGTTCTTGTCTGTTACTCGAAATGGGCCAGCTAGCCTGGAAAAATAGTAAGACGTATGAGTGGTTTGCTATTGCGCTCCGTTTAGTGAGTGAAAGTTCCTGAGGCCCGAACTTCCCATCCCCATCTCACATAGCTGATCCCCGTCCCGCTCCCTTCATAATATTCTAAACTCGAAGGACATCATGTCACAAGTGTCCACGGATGGTAGTGATTCATCAAGTGTTGGTTTTGGTACATTGACTGTAAGATGATTTCCGAGATTGGCCGAAAAAAAGTGATTTTTGCCACTGTTTCAAGTAGAACTCCTTGTTGACAGTGGTGCAAGTTCGACGACGACGTTGTCTCTCGCTGCACCAAGCAGGAGGCCATCGAGTACAACTACGGCGGCCACGACGAGGACATGGCGTTGACCGTGCGCCATTGCACCAACGCTTACATGTTGGTTTATATTAGGTGAGCTGTTTTGTCGTATTGTTTTGTATTTTAAAAACATATAACACCACTATAGCGATATGCTTAAGTCTGAAGAGATACTGACATGTTTCATTACTAAGTTGGTCGAAAGATACGTTATATCACCCAAGCAAAAAAGAGCCATCATCGGTATAGGATGACATTGTAAAACCAACTTAAGTTTCAAAATAGGCGCATTGAAAATCTGTTATAAATATCATTGCTCATTGACTACCAATTGGTCCATGTTTTCTTCGTCAAAATTGTCGAATCCAGTTTGCCAGCCCCTTATCATCCGAAGCTATGTATATTCCTTCACTACGCCTAACATAAACAAATAATAAATATTGTTGACTGATATCGGTAGTAAGTAAATACTATTCAAGATTAGAAGATATTTGACTTACAATTTTAAATGTGGTTTCAGGGATTCACAGTTGAAGAATGTATTACAAGAGGTTACGCAAGCCGACATACCTACAGAACTGAGCGAGAGATTAGCTGAAGAGAAACGGATTGAAACTGTAAGTACTTTCAATAGCTGCGATAATATATTGCTGCTGCGTCGAATATGAAATGCCCGGTTTCAACAACGCAAAAAACTGTGATACAGCTTTTTTTCTTTCCTATGCGTAACTTACCGGCTGTAATCGCCTTAAATCCTAGGTTCTCAAATAAGTTACTTTGAGGAACCTACAGGCAATAATAGCCGCCCGTGACCGCCGCCGTCTATGCGTCACTGCTATATAGGTTTTTTTATTACTACAAGAGCCTTAAACCATTAGACATTGGAGGCGTTTTTCTGAATTTAAATTATTTGTTCGATCAGATCCGGCGCAAGGAGCGCAACGAGGCGCACCTGTACATGAACGTGAACGTGGTCCTGGAGGAGGCGTTCGACGGGCACCAGGGCAACGACCTGTACGACCCCGAGCGCGCGCACTACCGCGTGTTCCGCGTGCGCAAGCAGGCCACCGTCGCCGACCTCATGGAGATGCTCGCCGAGAACTTCCGCTACCCGCTCAAGCAGCTGCGCCCGTGGCCGTTCAGCGCGCGCTCTAACCAGGTAAGGCTGAAGCCCTATTTGTCAAACGCATCGTATGTCACACATGGCTGGAACGTAACGCATACCCTTCCCCCCCGCTTCGTGTCCCGTCCGATAATCCGTTGAACGCGGGACGACGCATCGGTGTAATGGGGTAGTTCCAAAAAAATATATGGAAAACGAAACAGCGTCGATACTGCGACGACGCATCGCAGCCCAACGCTCTAATAGAGCATCACTCTAATGTTAGCTTACGTCAGACCTGGACGACCCCGAGTGTGAGTAGTTAAGCTTGGGGCCCTTGAACCTAATTTTTTGTTGACGCTAAAAGTTTTACGTACTGTCACCCTACCGGAGACGTGTAGGACTCCTGAAGGTGCTGCTCCGCCCCCAGGCAGAAAGGGGGCGGGGTTTACTCACTAAAACGCTCTGCGATACTTCCTCGCTGCTATATCTGGTGGTGCCGTGGGGCTTCAAAACCCACAGACAGCCATAACCTTTACAAAACGTGCGTCTGTGTGTGGGAATCAGGACTAAATATATTCGACCCACTACTTAATAATACCGGTATTAGAGGGTAACAACGGTTTACCCTTCACACCCGAGACTTAACAGAGGTATTTACATTGAAGATGAACTTTTAAACTAACAAAAACCACTTACTTCCAGACATGTCGCCCAACCTGCTTGGACATCGTCAACGACCAACACAAGACAGTAGCCGACGTGTCCGAGAACATGAACCCGTGGAACATCTTCCTCGAGATGCTGCCCCCAGACTCGGGCCTCACCGCGCTCCCGAACTTCGACAAGGAGAACGATGTGGTCCTGTTCTTCAAGTATTACGACCCGAAGCAGAAGCGCATTCATTACTGCGGACACCATTACTTGCCTATCGCGAGCAAGCCGGCCGATCTCATACCGATACTCAATAAGAGAGCAGGTGAGATGTCTTTGAGTGTATTATACGCTTTACTTTCAGTTGACTCTAGTCGACAACATAATTATTTTGGTTATTATAATAATAACCAACTGGGTAGATTAAGTTTTGCTGTAACCTATTGTCTAGATGCCATTTTATTTGTTATAGAATTGTCAAAACGCTTATTGTTAGAGGCAGAATAGTGGCCATAATAAATTGAACTTTATGCCATGGAATACAGATGAGGCATAGGATTACTTCGTAACAAGCACGAACACCTTTTCCAAGAAACAAGGACTATAAGTTATAACAAATGACGATAGTTTGGTCAACTCCAGAGCTAAAATTTTACTGTATTTGATGATTGATAATGAATACCATAATTTTTTTTTTGCTCTTCAGGTTTTCCGCCAGACACGCCTCTAGTGTTATATGAAGAAATAAAGCCAGACTTTGTAGAGAAGATCAACAATTACAATGATCCCCTCGAAAAGGTATTATTTATCAGTTTTACTCCATCAAATCATGTCTTAAGTATATTTAAGATAGTTTAAATTTAATAATAATATAGAGACTTTAACTTTATAAATCTCAATGAATACTGTTGAAGAATTTTACTAAACGAGATTGAAAAAGCAACGAAGTTATACAGTATGTATTTTATGTATGTTTACTATTAAACGACTAATAATATAGTTTTAGAAACATATGTAGTCAAGTCATACATGTTTACCTGTGAAGGTATGGTATTTATTCTGTAATCAACCGAATTTGTAGCTCATGTTAATGTTTTTACATTTAAATTAAATTGCTTGCACACCCATTATTCGTCTATATCACCAATCACTTGCCATCGCCATAACATAGAATACGGAGTGGTTTTAAAATTAACAAGTATTTTTATTACTAGCTATTATAAATATATTTGTTTGCACTATGTAATACTTCCTTATTTGCAATTAAAGAAGTGCTCGATCTGTAGAATACAGTGTAAATTTTAAATATAAATATTCAGTTCCTGATTTAATCTTACGAGAAGTAATAACGGGCCTGTTTTTGTTTTTTTGTTCACTTAAACACCGAAGAAAATGAAATAGAAATAATTTTACATACTATATAATTATTTTATATTAGCAACCGAAAAATAAAAGTTAATTAATAAGGATGAAAATATGTAATGATTGTGACAAATTTTAAAAGCATTGCTATTGATACTTAAAAGTGGGCCTAAGGATTATAATATCTGTAAACTTCTCTAGATTAATCGGAAACTGGAAATGATAGCTGCCATAACTTCATACTTTTTCAAGCTATGCACCATAACAGCCTTTTCAATGCTTTCTAAAGCTACATTCATCATAATTATAACTATCTTATTATATACGTGTTGGTCTTGTTCAGTGATTGTGTATTGTAAAACTTGGATAAGTCTTGCCAAATCATCCCAAGTGATGATAAAACATTATGTGGAACGTATATAAATTAAGAAAACACAGATAAATGATTAACACACTTATCTTTGTGAACTTTTGTAAAGTAAATTCAGGTAAAAATAAAGTTGATTTTTTAATAGAGCCGGTTTAGCTTTATTTTGCAAATATCAAGTTTACCTACACGGCTTAAAGTTAGGCCGTTTTCTCACTACGCGAAACAACACGACATCAGCACAACATAATGTTGTGACAACTCCAACCGCCATACTAATGTATGTTGTGTTGTCCTAGTGTGTGAGAAAAAGGCGCATACATTAGTATGGCAGCTGGAGTTGTCACAACATTATGTTGTGTTGATGTCGTGTTGGCTTTGCGTAGTGAGAAAACGGCCTTAGTTTGTCAAAGCAACATGATCCAAGTAAATACACAACCACTGGCCAAGACGTCTGTGTCTGTTTGACCGCGTCACGCTGTCGCCCCTTGGATTGAGTCGTGTGCACGTGGCCAGGTATTGGACGAGCTGATGGACGGCGACATCATCGTGTTCGAGCGCGCCGACCACCGGCACGAGGACCTCGAGCTGCCCACCTGCCAGGACTACTTCAAGTACATATTCTACAAGGTTGAGGTGCAGTTCGTCGATAAGACTCTTCCCAATGACCCCGGGTGAGGATAATATCGCTTGTGATAAGTCTCGTTTGTTTCAGAGTAATTGTATCAGGGCCGTAAGGTGGGCACCGGCTTTGCCTCTTTCGGGTGTGAAAGGACAAGTCTTACACACGGCCTCAGATCTCGCTAGCCTGGGGTTGTGGCGCTTAAATGCACTCTCGCTGTAAGAGTTGTGGAGGTGGGGGGCATTTATTATAAGGAAGTGCCCGTCAACCCTGTCTGACAAGTTGATGTCAGTGACCAATGGGGTCGATTTAAACTTCCGTAACGATAATTCTATTGGGTAATAGTACTCCTAGCTTCGCTCAAGTTTTATGTGTAAAATAAGTCGTATTGCATTACAGTAAATAATATGCAAGCCAGTTCAGTTGATACCTAATCTGTCACAAAACCTCAAAGTCCAGACTTGGTTTGAGAACAATAAGAAAATAATCCTTATTGTCTGAGATAATTATTAGTAGTTTCATTGTAATCATTTCCAATCAATCTGTAGTCTCGAACTTGAACTTGCGTTCAAGATTCCATAGCCACAAGGGAATCTGAGCATGGTGTCAGTGGTAGGTTTTCTTTCTGTCTACATTACTGAGTAGGATAAAGAAAGTAATAATAAAAATAAATAATATATGAACTTTTTACTACAGTTCACACCATGTTATAAAGATGCTAATAATAAATTTATTGTTCAGTTTCACGATGGAGTTGTCGATGCAGATGCGCTACGACCAGATGGCGCGGGCGGTGGGTCAGCACCTCAACGTCGACCCTTACTTAATACAGTTCTTCAAGTGTCAAAAGTAAGTTTTTATTCTGATCTAGAACGAAGAGTTTGGCATTCTTTATTGGTTCGTTGTTTGACTGATGCCTGCCTTTATGTTAGGGTACGAAAAATGTTTCTTATATTAAAAGATATAAGAGGTAGTTATGTTAAACTTATGTACGTGTTGCCTTCAAAAGATGCCTGATTATTTTGATAATGGATTGCCCGACATAGTAACGTTTTGTGAGTTTATTATATGCAATGTGCTGAAACAGAATTGTAATTTCTACTTTTTATTGTTGTAGTTACAAGGACACACCAGGAATGGCTTTGAGATACTCATACGATGGAATACTTAAGGATTTGTTAGTGTACTGTAAACCAAAGTGCCCTAAGAAATTGTTCTACCAGATATTATCAATTAAAGTTAATGAATTGGACAACAAGAAACAGTTTAAATGCTTATGGGTAAGTTTTGACAACTAGGAAAATTGTTCATCTTTGGTATTGAGATTGTAATAAACTTCATAATAATCATTCGCATTCATTCGGTTAAGTAAGGTACTGCCCAATAATATTGAAATAAATGTTTGTTCTCGAAATTTACCTTTGTATTTCAGGTTGGTCCAAATTACAAAGAAGATAAAGAATTAATTTTATATCCAAACAAAGGTGGTAAAGTGGCCGATATTTTAGAAGAGGCAGCTAAAGTAGTTGAAATGTCCCCCGACGGGTCGCGGAGGTTAGTTTTGTTGCCGTTTATCACGTTACTTTTAATATTTGTTTATAAAAGCCAACATATTAATGTAGTCGTAGTTAACTGTTAAAGTGTGTTTATATTTCTAGGATCCTAATCATTGCTTTGTAACTTACATCGAGATGCTTTAAAATGTAATGCTTGGGTCGGCCTATTCTAAATGATTCTTGGGGCTTGCGCTGCGGCCGACGGGAGCCGCGCGCGTATTGTAACACATTGCGGATTTAGTACACCGGGCGTGCGCGAGTTAAGGTTTTAAATGCCAGCAATGGATTACTATCCGCGCGCGTGTCCCGCTTCACGCAACGCAAGGCTTAAAAATGGATTCCAAACCCTGCCGTTGAGGTTAATAAGTTTAACATAAATCGATAAGTTATTGAATTGGTTGTTTTCAGGTTAAGGATCGTTGAGGTTTCGTGTCACAAAGTGTTACCGGGCCCCGACCCTGAGCTCACGCTGGACCAGGTCACCATCACTCCCCCTAGATTGTACAGAATAGAAGAGATACCCAAAGATGAGGTCCAGTTGCAGGTAAATATATTTTTTAACTTTTTTTTTCTGGAGGAAAATTATTTCAGGCACCATAATTACAGGCTAGCTAGACCTGCAGCCGTGTGTGGGATTCGAGACTAAAGCATCTCACTAAACTTCATCGGTTCCCCCTTTCCACTCCACTGTTTCCAGCCTAGTGGATATTAACCAGCCATTTCATTTCAAGTCGCTTATATTAGTAAAATCCCACAAAAATATAAATATTGCTAGAACAAAGCGAAAGCTTGTAAGACTTATTATTTGGCTTGTACGTTAATGTTTCTAGAACATAGCCAAAGCTATTATACTGTTCTGGTCTAGCTGTCAAATCAATTATTTATCTATATTATATTTATGTTAACAATAACGTTACAGGAGGATGAAGTTCTGGTGCCTTGCGCGCACTTCCACAAGCAGGTGTACGCGACGTTCGGCATCCCGTTCTACACGCGCGTCAAACACAACGAGCCCTTCCAGGCGGTCAAGGACCGTCTACAGAAGAAGCTCGACATACCCGATAAGGAGTGGGAAAAGGTGAGATATATCTTATTTAGTGGATAGCCCTAACCATGATGACGATGGGGAACAGGAAAAGAAGGAGGACCTTCACCTTCCTACATATTATATTTTCAAAGGCCGACAACGCACCTGAGACCTTGTGTTTTAGGTGTTCACGTGCGGTAGTGGTTACTTACCATCAGTTGTCATTCTAGTTCATTCTCTCTTACTTAAATAAAAAAAAAATAGGATCATTGCAAATGAGGATTTAAAACTATTTGTCATAAAAAATCTAACTTTTTCGAAGAGCTTTTAGTCTTGAATCAGTAATGGGTATGCTTGCACCATAACCTAAGATTTGGCAAGTCCAGTTATTATTTTCCATTAAAGCTTTTGCCATCTGCCTTCGTCACTCTATTGGCGATTTCTGGCGATTTCTATGTTATACTAGCCTTCCGCCCGCGGCTTCACCCGCGCGTAATCTCTTTTTTCAAATATCCCCCCTTCCCCCCACATTTCCAGAATCAAAAGTACCCTATTTTTTCACCGGGGATAGGGTAGCATTCCAACAGTGAAAGAATTATTCAAATCGGTTCAGTAGTTTCAAAATTGGTATTCCCGCGGGAATGAGACGTTTCCCGTTGGAATTTTATAGCCTATGTCCTATTCCGGGTTATAAACTATACGTGTGCCAAATTTCATCTCAATCCGTTCAGCCGTTTAGGCGTGCGTGATTGAGTAACAAACATTCAAACATCCAGACTTTCGCATTTTTAATATTAGTAGGATATTAGTAGGATTGAGGTAAATTACGTCATATTATAACAACATCTTTAAACCTTCGAATCGGTGTTTGATTAAATGCTCCGGAAGTATTGATGGGATATTTCAGAACGCAATATTTTCTTTATTTTTCAGTACAATTTTGCTATAGTGACAAATGGCAGACCTAATTACATAAGTGAAGGAGCGACAATAAACATATTCGACTTCAGGCCAAGCAGTAACGCGAGTGAGTATTTATTTCTAATATGTTTGCATCCCTGTTTCCTCTCTCCTATTTCAATTATTAAAGAAAATCATATTTATTTTAATAAATAGAATTCTGATTTTGACTTAAGTTTGTTGTAGAAATCAATTAAGTATTTTATTATAAACTAGTGAATAAACAAGTGAATTAGCAAGCATGATGATAAAACTTTGTCAAATAGACTCATTTCTGTTTTTTTTTTATACTTAGCATAGAATCTGTTGAATGCTTATTATTGTTTTAAATTCTAGCAATTGTTTGTGTAATACTTTTTTCCATCCCTCATATCTTTATAATGTTTTAAAGTGGTGGTGGGATATGTCGTTTTGTTCAATTGCATGTGCATGTTGACATGTGTAAACAGTTCAAAGAAGCGTGTGCAATAATCTCGTGTTTTATCCTAGAACATCCGATGCCAATAAATCAGAACGGTTCATCGATGAATGTGTACTAAAATTTAATATAGATAATTTCGTTCCAGACGCGACCGGCGGGCGGCCGTGGCTCGGCCTCGAGCACATCAACAAGACGCCGAAGCGGTCCCGCGTCAACTACCTCGAGAAGGCCATCAAGATATACAACTGAGCCGCGAGCAGGGCGCCCTGGGCCTGCGCCTGACCGCCCCCCACCCCGCCACCCGCCCCGCGACACCCCCCACCTCATACCCGAGTGTAACGAACGTGCCCGTATTGCCGCCTCTGCCCTACTCGCAAAGTTCCTTGGCGAAGTAATCTAGAAAGTTGACAGTCCGAAGTGACACGCTCCACACTCGTTTAACTTCGCGAGGAGTTCATTCAGCCCTTTGACTCGGGCGCAAAAACCGAGAACAAACGGAAGTCGCCCGAGGCAAAATAAAGTTCGACGGAGTGAGCCGAAGCGCCTCTCTACACTATTGTATTCGTCTAACCTCGTTCAACTTTGCGAGAAGTGTAGAGGAGGTATATGTATACCGTGGATTTCATACTTTCTACATCTCTGTAGTTCTTTACCTCCGACGGCCGGTCTTGTTAAGCGTGTTATATTTTCAAACACACGCTCCGCCCCGCGCGCATTCGGGCATTCGGTACATTTCTGGGTGAAGGATCTCTACGATCGCCCGCGTAGAACAGGTGAAAATCAGTGTTGATGTTTTATGAAAATCAAATGAAAGATATTTTTGCACCGCTTCTTGTTAGATAGATAAGCTTTTCTCTGTATTATACGACGTTTCTTCTCCTCGAGTTGTCTAATGTGAATTATGTAATCCATGGTATCCGTAAATGAAGTTAGTTTGAATCGTCCACTGGACTTACGATGGTTATATGATGCTGTGTTATCTGCGTGGAATCTTAATAAATAGCCTTATCTAAAAGTTATTTACACGAACACCAATTATTGACTTGTTTACCTGCTTTATCATGTAGTGGACGGAACCCCCGATCGGGCTGATGCCACGTGTTCGCTAGGGGACAAGGATGGTGACCCAGTTATTGTTAAATGTTGAGTAGCGACCCTCGTCGTCAAGCATAGACCGTTATGTTCGTATCATCTCATTTGTTCCTTAGAGAAGATGTGGCGTTAGTATAAATTTGGCCACATAGTAGTCCTGCTAGTGAAACGTTCGATATGTTGTTTTAATATAATTTGTAACGATAGCTTATATTATATGCCCATAGTGTGAGCATTTATATCGGGATTGTCGCTAAAGGCGAAATTTAAACGACTCATATTTGTGAAAGTTGAATGTTATCGACATAACTATTAGAGTATTATCCTCCGTGATTCATCTCGTGTAGCATTTTTTAATATATAAAGCTAGTAAATTTTGATGGTCGGTTATGTTGAGGATGCGTCAATTTGTTGTTTATATCGCCTTTTAGCATATCCAGTGTTAAATAATTGTGGCCTCTCAACGTGTAGGGACATCAGATATTAAATTGCTGTCATATTTACATATATTTAGAAGCTGGACTGATCGGCTTGGGTGTTCTTTCTTCCACGGCGGTGCGTCCTAATGTTTTTGGTGATTCGGCAAAATAATACATTACTACAGAGTACATCATTATTTAGATACGGCATTTGTACTATGAGAAATATGATATTGTAATAACTGTGTTTATTAAGAGTATTTTATATAGTCAAATGTGCCTGTGTCGTTGCTTGCTGTGGTGGATGTGGCCTATACGATATATAGCTGACGCAATAAACCCAGCGAGGGTATAATAAAACAAATATAGATTTAATTGATATCAAATCAAATGCAAATCTTAAAGTGATATTTTAAACGTATTCGTTTCATGGAGATCTTGTTATATTATGTGGATCGTTTGTTATGAGGTAATAAGAGATTTTCCGGTCATGTTTTAAGACTTAAAGACCATATTAGCCTACAGAGGGAAAGCTTCAAGGATGAAACTAGGTTGATTTGCATTTGACGGGGGTTTCGAATCAAAACAAAAGTTTGACGTGACGCCCGTAAAATGTCGGTATAATGTACGTCAAATATAAATGTGCCTTTTAAATTCGTGGGTTCAGTTGCGGAGAAATTAAAAAATAGAATGCGATGATATTTAAAAAATAGTCTAGCAAATAAGTGAATTCAATAGTACGAATTTTAGTTTGATACGTCATGTACTCGTCATATGAAGTTTTTCCTTTGTGCTAACACGTACAGTCTGTTCCACATAAGTTGTCCATTAGCCGCTATATTGGCAGCATTGCCTACGCTTTGTAAATCTGTCAAAAAACAGATTGAATGTATTGAAAATCAATACTACCAATATAGCGGCTAAAGGACAACTTATGTGGAACGGGCTGTAGATTCGCTTATATTGTCATTTCTTCAGTATGACGATATCACAGCAAGTAGTTCCTTTGCACTGTTTTATTGTACCGATATACAATGTCTTAAAATGTTCATTTTTTTTTTTAATTTTGAACGTCCGCATTTTACACATTAGGTAGAAGTATGTGAGACTTGGTCTAAGAAAAGGATCTTATGAACGACAAATTTAATTTTTTCACGAATTGCCGAATTATATCGGCGTTAATAATGGAAGATTTGATTTTAGCAAGTAATTGAAGGTACTCTTGAGAAATAAAGAGTGCCATATTTGTAAACAACATAACGACAGAGAGACAAGGTTTCACATACTGCAATAGTATTTTTTTGACATACTTTTTGATGTTGTCTCGCGCTCATCGTTGAATGTTCCCAAGTATATTGTCGTCTGTAACGTTTTAAAGGCATTAAATTCGTTAAATTTGTCAATGATTGTATTGTGATAGTAAATATTAGTAATGCTTGTATATAGCTCTGCACTTAACATTCGTATTGTTAGGTGACTACAAATCATGTAGGTTTGCGCTTTTCTATAAACTATTACCGATGCGTACGTCGGCGGGTCATCGCGTCACTGGTGCGCCCAAACAGGCTTGGCGTAACTCAATTTTATTGTTTGTTATTATTACCTAATTTTGATTATAATAAACTTAACAATAAAATAATTATCTGATTCACTACAGTTATGCGGGCACATGAATTTCAGCGATTAATTTTTATTTTATTTAGACGTACTCGTGGGAATGTGTGCGATATCTTAGCAAAATATTTATTCCAAGTATGCATCTATTCAAACTCAACGTATGGACTTTTTTCTGGTAACTTCAAAACGTGCGTTATCTAGTATACATATGTATATGATGCTGGTTTTACGGTGTACTTACTGAGTATCTACTGGGGCGAGATGACCCATCGAACTAGACACTATTCAAAGCAATAAATGCCGCGGGACCGACGTCTCGCGCTCTCGCCTTTCATAACAAATATTCTAAATACAAATCTCGTGTAATCAATCTTATAAAATATATAAATTATAATTGGAGTATAGTTATAGATTTATAATGTGTTAATGATTGTCGAATTACCAAAACAAGTGTATATTTGAGGCGATAAAATGAAATGCCACAATAAAGTTGTAGTGATTTTAATGCCGGTTGATCATAAATCTGGTTAGTATTTTTGTCAATAAATTGTGAGCGATAGATTGGAGTAGTTCGGTGCGAGAAGTCGCGGGCGGGGCGCGTGGCGGCCGCCTCGAGTGTACACTGCGCTAAATGCACAGAATAGTTATGTAACTCTAGCACCGTATTGTTAATTCTGGCTGAGAGCCCTATCAACATCCAAACATGTATATGTTACTATTTAATTTTTTACTTGACCTGCCACATAAATGTTACTTTATTAATAAATGATTATGTCGAAATTATGTATATATATGATGTAATAAATTAAGAAAAAAATACAATAAGTTTTCGTAAAGATGCCTTAGACGTTTTAAGACATTTTAGTAATCTGAAATGGTAATACTTAATTTAATTTATACCCTTTTTAGTTTTGATTTCGCTCTTAGATGGTAACTCATTCACATTGTGCATGGGCCGGTGCGCCGGCTCTCGCGTGTCGCTTGTCCGAGACTGTAGACTCACCGCTCGTTTATTTACTTTAACAATGTGTGTTGGTTGCGATATTTTTATTAACATGGTTTGAGGTATTTTGAGACGATCATAGAAACATAGTGGCTTAGATTACATGCCGAGTAATAATTATGGCAAATGGGATTATAAGTAGTCTATTAGAGTTGAAGAGCTCGCGGGAACGCGGCGCTGCGCCCGCGGCGACTGTACACAGCTTGTACAAACTATTGGAATGTACTCCAATGTTTGTATTGTTGGATTTGAATGTTTCACTGAATATAATCCTATATTTGTTTAATTTGGTTTATTTTGCGCAATGGTACCCTCTTGGACGATCAAAAATTGCTTTATTTTTAATCTTGGAACTGCATCTCCTCTGAAACCGATCTTATTGGATTTTTGATGTACAATAACTGCTCAATATTACATAATTATTATGATATGAAAATTGCCGACAAATGCCGCCGTTAGTAGTATAGGTTTAAAGAGTTGGCTGGTCTCAGGTCTTCGGGTTCGATCCCCTGGTTGGCTTGAACAAAAAAATACGTTTTCTGCCCCCTTATCGTGGAAACCATTGTTATCATATCATTAAGTAAATTGGAAAGGAGTAATTAGTTTTACAATCAGCGTCAAAATGATCTAAGCGTTCAACAAACCACCAAAAATATCTGAACATTTGACAAAAATCAACCTTACCTCAAGACAGGTGACAACAAACGATATTTACACCTAAATGTTCAGATATTTTTGGTAGGCTTGAACGCTCAGATCATTTTGGCTCTGACTATACAAGAATAAAATTGAACAAAATATTTTTTCCAAACTTGTGATTGCTGTATTGCTTTTACTTCTTTAGTAGGTAAATAATATATTAAACAATTGATGGGTCTATTCCACTTTGATCACCTGGGTGATATGACCCAGGTGACCATCGCCGATGATGAGTATCCTCTGGTCACCCGCGAAAATGATCACCTAGGTGATCATAGACGACTCCAATTCAAATTATTATTTCGGTATCTGTAAATCACCTGGGTGATATCACCTCGGTGATCAAAGTGGAATAGACCAATTGATGGTGGTTCTGGTAATACAGCAGATAGTAAAATTATGGAATCAAAACTGTCTTGTATTGTTTTTTACCAGAAAATAAATTTGAGTAAATATTGGTATCGTTGGATAACCCTTTGGTTTTTAATGATACCAATTTCAGGACTCTCTTGGTCGTTGGCCGATAGACACGGCCACCATAAAATTGTTGTCAGTTTTGAAAAATAAATGAAAATTCTATGTCGGTGTCCCTGTTACGG
Organism: Mecyna flavalis; assembly: GCA_949319885.1. Lineage (NCBI taxonomy): Eukaryota > Metazoa > Arthropoda > Insecta > Lepidoptera > Crambidae > Mecyna > Mecyna flavalis. Next base: position 6,533,643 of record OX439435.1, on the reverse strand, counting down.
GATTTCTCTATTCACTTTATCCCCACAAGGTGGCTTGACATGGCAAAATGGAATATTTCATGTCTGACATATTGTCACGAGGATCACGGTAATCACGACTACAAAGGGAGTACACGACTACAATCACAATGCTGATGCAGGTGCTGATATGAAGCTGCTGAGGACACGGGATGGATACCGTTGGGCTTGCGAACGTAAGTGGCGGACACCAGCTGACACCGTTACAGAGTGTTTTTTGTCGTCGTCCACCTGCTTAGTTCACCTGGGTAAACTACGGCCACTTGGTCCACCTGGGTAAACTAAGCAGGTGAACCATGACCCATTCCACTTATCCCACCTAGCCATCCCACCTGGGTGGGAAAAGAGGAATTTATTTTCCACTCTTCCCACAGGTGGGATAAGATAAATAAGTTCATGCGGTTTTTCCACTTATCCCACCCGGGTAGGAAAAGTGGATTTTTGTGTTTCCACTCTTCTCACCCAGGAGGGATAAGTGGAACATAAAGGGCTATGAAGTTTTTGTATGGAGACTGGCTTACCTACCATTTGAGGAAAACAAATGAATGTCTGGGAAGCAAGTGAATATTGGAAACCTTGTAAATAGACACGCCAGGTGGTGGCCATAGGGAATGTTTAAAAATTCGTGCTACTGTGGTGGCTAACGGGAATTACTTAGAAAGGGGAACTATTTAACCTTTTCCACGCCAATGTCTGATATATCAGACAAACCATTTTCGTGCCCACCACGCCAATGTCTGATATATCAGACAAAAAAACATGATCGAGAAACGTTGTATTTTTACTTGCCTGAATGAGTTGAGTATAACCTAATAATTTTGTGAAATTTTTTTTTTAATGGTCGTGGCGTGTGGGGCACCATTTTCAGAAAAAAGCGTGGCGGGGAAAGGCTTAAGTGTATACCCAAAAAAGGTTGTGCACCGAGTGGAACAACGTGCACCAAAATAAACCAAAGGCACTAGGTTAGCAATTCAACCTTTTTGGTGCACGTTCAACCTTTTTTTGGTGTACATTCAACCTTTTTTCGTGTAAGGTTAAATAATGGTTAAATACAAGCCCTTAGAAAGTTGTGCCGCTATTCATTAGTAGACAACGGCAACAATTTATAAAAGTTGTTTCGCTGTCCACCAGTGGTGGACACCGGAAATAATCGAAAAAAAATTCATAGTAGGCCGTCTGAAATAGACAAAATAAGGGGCTAAATTCGAAAAGCGTGATGTAGTTCTGCATTTTTGGTATGTTGTATGGGTCCGTTAGAGTAATGTGATTTCCAATTTGCAACTTCGAAAAACTTGTGGAAACTGAGAAAATCGAGAAAATCTTCGAAATTTTGGGACTTTTTTATCTATTTGCTCTCCAGGGCCAAAACTATGCATTTTTTGTAAACGATGTTTTCTACACTCATAAACTGTATTAAAGTACCTACAACTGGAGGCCAATCGCAGCTCTATTGACTTCATAGGAGCCAAGCTATGGCACTTCGAAGATGACCAATATTTCTTGAAAATAGAAAATTTCAGGTTTTATTTACTTATTTCGCGAAAAATTGGCAAAACCACTAGGCCCACGAAGAAAGGTCACTGAAAATATTTTATAGTACATTTATTTAACTTTTATTAACGCCCAAAACGAAGTCTGTGAGACTAGTAGTTCACTCACAATCTCAAAAAATCGAATAAAAGGAAAAATGGGTTATAGAGGCAAAACACTCAGGTTATTGGAATCCTATAAAGACCGATGGGGGAGGTCATTTGCAACAATATTGACCCCAAAAGTAATATAACCTCTCCGTTAATAGCAAAAATTCTTAGTTCTTTCTTTTGTCTTTGTTGTGTGTGGATTTAGATTAATGGCGTTAAGTTCATCAATGTACGATTGAAGTTTACTAAATGGTTAAATTTTTTTTAATTTTAAATGGTTTTTACAGGAAAACGTTACATTTGTCTCGATTATTCCATTTCAAATATCAATAACATAAGCTGGGAGTACCTCCACGCGGTGAAGGCGGTAACAGTGTAATCTGGCTAAAACTCCCATTTTCTATCCAATAATGCCTTCGGGCTTATGTTTATTGTATGTTAAGTACGCACAGGAGCGAAATTGGAAGTAGCCTACCCGATAATGCAGGGGAGCAGCCAACTAGCAATCACAAATACTAGAAAAAGTCAATTCCCGCAGGAGTATGTTTTGTTTGTAGGCTGGTGCTGGAGGAAGGTACCAGCACTACAGTCAAGAAACGTGGAATCAAATCGCTAATTACAGCGAGCGTCAAACGTGGTGATAAAGAAAATGGAAACTTTTTAAAAGGGTTTGGACGAAGTTATGGTTCACGATATTTGCAGAAAGCGGTACACAGCGAGACATAATGTTAATGCATGTGCTCGTCGTGGAGGTGACAAGACTCAAAACCCCTGATTCAGAGGAAGAAAGGACTTCTTCATCAGAATGATGAAGAAAGACCTGAAGAAGAAGAAGAACACGAGCGCCTCCTTTTTCATCTTCCTCAAAATGAAAATCGTTCTGATGAAAGGGAATCTCAACCAAAGAAAAAACGACGATTGACTAAGAACAGTTCTTAGACGAGTTTTTTAACCGACTTCAAAAAAGGAGGAGGTTATAAATATGTTCGACTGTATGTATTTTTTTTTTTTATGTATGTCCGTCGATTTCTCCGTCAATTGTGGACCGATTTAAATAATTCTTTTTTTATTTGAAAGTGCATAGTTCCGAGGTGGTCCCATTGTCACCATGTCAGGATCTGATGATGGGATCCCGGAAAAATCAAGGGAAAACCTCAAATTTTATTGGCTGCGCCTACGCGTTACTTGTTTTTTCTGAAGCCATTCAAGTTTTTGCGTCCGATAGACATCATTTTATGTTGATGAGCTGATGATGGAAGGTACAACTCCTTAACGGTTAGGAGTTAGGGGATAATTCTTTCAGTATTGTAGGAATATGTGGACCGTTAGTTGTATTTCATGTACTTTTGCAGCTAAGGTGATGATGGAAAGTACAACTCCTTAACGGTTAGGAGTTAGGGGATAATTCTTTCAGTGTTGTAGGAATATGTGGAACGTTAGTTGTATTTCATGTACTTTTGCAGCTAAGCTGATGATTACCCGGGGATGGGCTGGTCACTAGCCAATAAGGTTATCACCGGCTTGTCCTAATCGGGTGTGAAGGAGAAACCGGGGGAGTGTAGTGGGTAGCGGACGCTTCGGTCTCGAGTCCCACACACGGCCGCGGGTCTAGCTAGCCTGCGGTTATGGTGCATAAACGCATTCTCCTCCTACCCATGGTGCTGAACACTTAATGAATACCTAATATTATTATCAAATAATACAATTCTACTCGTATTTTCGCTATCATTATTATGAAAGAGTTTTACTCACTACCTACGTGTTATTCACACTAAAAATAGAAAAATAAACAAACTTTTTTTTTAAAAAATTAAACCGACTTCAAAAAAAAAAGAAACAAAAAAAACTACCTAAAAAACTGAAAAGCAAAAAATAATTTTAATAAGACATTCATCAAATGCGCTTATTGTCTAAGCCTATTAATTAAATTGTATTTTACGTGCTAGGTAGGTACCTACTAATCTGTTTGAAGTCGGTGCCAAGCCAAAGGTAATAAAAAATGATATATAATAATATTATGTACATATTATAAAGGGTTACTTATTAATCCGCGGACGTAGGTACGTAATCTGGGTACCTACTATTTGGCTTGGCACCGACGTCAAACAGATTAGTAGGTACCTACCTAGCACGTAAAATACAATTTAATTAATAGGCTTAGACAATAAGCGCATTTGATGAATGTCTTATTAAAATTATTTTTTGCTTTTCAGTTTTTCTTTAGTTTTTTCGGTTAATCTTAATAGATTTTTTATGTTTTGCAAATCAAATGAGCGACTTCAAGCGAGCCTAAACGATCGCAAATGACCTCAACCCACTACTATTTATAACATTCCTGTCTAATTTCCAATAACCCAATATAGTCTTTTGTTTCTATAACCTATTTTACCTTCTTTTCGTGTTTTTGAGATTGTGAGGGAACAGTTAGTCTCACAGACTTCGTTTTGTGCTCTAATAAAAGTTAAATAAATGTACTACAAAATATTTTAAGTGACCTTTCTTCATAGGCCAAGTGGTTTTGCCAATATTTCGCGAAATAAGTGGGAGTATCCTGCAAATTTCTTATTTGGACAAATATTGGTCATCTTCAAAGTGCCATAGCTTGGCTCCTAAGGAGTCAATAGCGCTACTATTAGGCTCAAATTGCAAGTAATTTAATACAGTTTATAAGTGTAGAAAACATCATTCGCAATAAAAGCATAGTTTTGGCCCTGGAGAGCAAATAGTGAAAAAAGTCCCAAAATTTGTCGAAGATTTTCTTGATTTTCTCAGTTTCCACAGGTTTTCCTAAGTTGCAAATTGGAATTCACACTACCCTAATAGACCCTTACAATATACAAAAAAATATTTTCAGTGACTTTTCTTCATAGGCCAAGTGGTTTTGCCAATATTTCACGAGATAAGTGGGAGTATCTTGAAAATTTCTTATTTCGACAAATATTAGTCATGTTCAAAGTGCCATAGCTTGGTTCCTATGGAGTCAATAGCGCTACTTTTAGACTCAAATTGCAAGTGATTTCATACAGTTTATAAGTGTAAAAACATCATTCGCAATAAAAGCATAGTTTTGGCTCTGGAGAGCAAATAGTGAAAAAATGTCCAAAATTTCGAAGATTTTCTCGATTTTCTCAGTTTGCACAGGTTTCCCGAAGTTGCAAATTGGAATTCACACTATCCTAAAAGACCCTTACAACATACCAAAAATGCAGAACTACATCACGCTTTGCGAATTTAATGTCTTTATCCGACTGCCTATAACCCATTTTTCCTTCTATTCGATTTTTTGAGATTGTGAGTAAACTACTAATCCCTCAGACTTCGTTTTGGGCGTTAATAAAAGTTAAATAAATGTACTACAAAATATTTTTAATGACCTTTCTTCGTGGGGCTAGTGGTTTTGCCAATTTTTCGCGAAATAAGTAAGAAAAACCTGTAATTTTCTATTTTCGAGAAATATTGGTCATCTTCGAAGTGCCATAGCTTGGCTCCTATAAGGTCAATAAACCTGCGATTGGCCTCCAGTTATAGGTAATTTAATACAGTTTATGAGTGTAGAGAACATCGTTCACAAAAAATGCATAGTTTAGGCCCTGGAGAGCAAATAGTAAAAAAAGTCCCAAAATTTCGAAGTTTTTCTCGGTTTTCTCAGTTTCCACAGGTTTTCCGAAGTTGCAAATTGGAATTCACACTACCCTAATAGACCCATACATTATATCAAAAATGTAGAACTACATCACACTTTTCGAATTAAATGTCTATTTCCGACGGCCTATAGCTCTTTATGTTCCACTTATCTCTTCTGGGTGGGGAGTGGAAACACAAAAATCCACTTTTCCCACCCGCGTGGGATAAATGGAAAAGCCGTTTGAACTACCTATTAGTCGGGCTATTCCACTTATTTATTCTCCAGTTGTCCCACCTGGGTGGAAATAGTAGAAAAAAAATTAAATTTTCCCACCTAGGTGGGATGGCTAGGAGGTGGGTAAGAGGAATAGCCGGAATAATCCGTATTCCATAGCAAAACTCTCGCACTCTTATATTCTACATGTACATATATATCAAATCGCAAGAGTTACTCTGGTACCAAAAAAAAGTAAGGACTTGGGCTAGATGGCGCATTAATTATATCTATGAGAGACATCCGGTGAGGGAATTTCCCATAAATCTTATAAAACCTTTTGCATCTTTACTTTAGACCTAGGACATAATGCATTTTTTCTTTGAAATATGACATTGGACAAAATAAGACTTTCTTCCTTTTTTGTTTTAAGAACTTCTACACACTAGCTTATCGCCCGACCCTAGTCTACTACCCCGCCATAGAACAAAATGGGAATCGATTAGTACTAAGTCGTTTTTTTAATTCGCTTGCGTAAATAAATAATCATACAAAAGCAGAAATAATGGATATTAGTGACAAGAAGGAGTACTCTCCAGATTTAGACGATTTTAAGTCTCAGAGCCAACGAATTTAAATATCGTTGCTCAGAGCATTCTGGTTTTGTGCATTTAAGCAAGTCAAGAAACTGTTCTGAAACTAGACAAAAAAACCATTTCCCGCCCCTCAGTGGCGGATGCACAAATTTTCTAGTATGATCAGCGATTAAAGATTAATTTTCTAGTTCCACAGAACAATTTGAGAAATAAACTCACCGGCAATAAAACCTGGCCACTGGGCTTTTTTTCATACAAACGTGGTCACTCACTTTAACGTCTCATAGATAGAAAACTATTTGCAGCAGTGCAATGATTATTACATCAATGGAGAGGCCAAACGCCCAATTATCGAATCACAGTTTCAAAAATTGCCAAAAACCGCTCAATTTTCTCAAAAAGGAAAAACAATAAACCGAACTCGACGCTCCATACATGTTTGAAAAAAGCCCAGTTGCCGGTGAGTGTATTATAAATAAATAGCGACGTCAGAACCATAGTGATCCAAGTCACATTTTCAACTTTTTGAGAAAACGAGAGAAACTTGTTCCTGAACTCGTCCTATTCCAAAGTGACCGATATGAGTTTGCTTATGAAAATTGCTATAATAAGCACTTGGATCAGTGTGGCATGAAAAATATGTCTTTTTTTGGGATGTTTATAACAAAATATCGATTTTGACAAACATGTCACTTGGATCACTATGGTTCTAACGTCGTCTTATAATACATAATACTATAGTCAAAAATAGGAAAAACACGTCTTATTTTGACCAATGACGTGATGATCCATGGAACAAAATATGTGAACTACCGCGATATGCGGACACCGAAGTAAGTAGGTACCTACCTACGCAATGATTGCGTTTATTCCCGATGTTCCCCATTATTTATCCACCACTGGTGGACATCGGGAAAAAATGTTGCTATGGCCATCAGTGACCCACCACCGAACTAATTCCGTAATGAAGATCGTTAATATTGAGTTAAATAAAAATAAACAATAATATTGATCGAACGAATAATGTTTAATTATTCAGAACGCTCCAACTTTGACAATATTAATCCATTGCTTCAAAGAATTACTCCACAATTTTATACTGTGTTTCAAACGGTCGGAGCGGCGGTAACAATGCCGTAATTTCATTTGAATCGTTTCGTCCTACAAAGGCACAAATCTGCCAAGCTTTCCAAATGATTGAATTTTTATGCTGCCAGATGAGTTACGCGCACTTAGGTACCTTAGTTTCATTATTCTGTCTGTTTTTGGCGGGATTTTGCTAAAAATAGGTTATTTGGTTTCTGATGCTTAATCTCTTGTTCCGACTTACAGATTTGTGTATCTAACATCTTCTCTCTATTACTATAGAGATCTTTGCCACATCAAAGCTTTCGTGCCGCTTGGATATTGAAGTCGTTATTGGTTAAAGTAACCCATTAATAGAGTACCTACCTATGTTTCCTAAGTAAACCATGAGCTAGTACTTTTTTTTATACTATGTCAGTTGGCAGACAGACACGCAGCACACCTGATGGAAAGCAGCCACTGCGGCCTATTCCATTGAGGGACAATTCCCCAGGAAGCGTCGCTCAATGTGCTGCCAGACTGTAGAGTAGACTCATCTGATCTTCGAGCCTTTGATTTCAAGTGTACTGGCTCCCGCATTAATACTGCCGGAACACAGCCAGAGCTATTATGGCGGCAGATTTGACCTGTGGGGGTGGTAGCTAGCCAGTCGGACTCTGAAAAAGCCCTACCAACAACCAGACCCTAGGTTCCCACCTTCGACCTCCAGGTTTTATACCCGAGCGGCTTAGCCACCGTTCCATGGAGGCGGTCAAAACTTGTGCACTTGATGTAGCAAAAAATCTCAATACGAAACTAAAACTCCATAATACTTCGAGCCCTATTAGATAACAAGAGAGACCGAGCACTCAAATAATAAAGACAGTTAACAGACAAAGCTTCCTTTAGCTTGTACTTACTTGAATCGAGCGAAAGCAGCAATTGCCTTTGTAGCCATAACCATAATGACAATCAATTATTAACGTCGCCGACGGATCCGCTGGTAATCCCTCCCCCTCGCTCAGAGTCCGGACGGGATGAAAAACTATGCCAATTAATCCTCGTAGACTGCAATCGTACCTAAGCTAAAGCTTTGAAGAATCTTACCGCGCGGGATTATTTCTCGTTTAAATCTTTGTCTAAACTTTGAGTACAGAACCCAGCATTTTTTGTGTCGCTAAGAGCTGCACTTCGGTAATTAGAATTGTAAGTAAGTAGTAGGTATTACTTATACTTTTCTCCAGTCTAGGTTTTCATTTTCTATTTGCTTTATAGAACAAGGTTGCACTACACGCAATCCACCTGATGGTGAGTACTAATAGGTTAAATTGGGTAAAACTACATAGGTAACAGGACCAAGCGCGCGGTAGCTGGCGGACCAGTGTTTCCACTATAACGATTTCCTTCCCCCACGGCTCAATCCAGATTTCCCCTTCTCAGGACTTTTTTCGGCTTATTCCTCGTCGTGCCACCAACTTGTTCCACCAGTGGCACGACAAGGAATTGTCATTCCTCGTCGTACCACTGAGTGCAGGTACATGCAGGGATGGTAGCTCTACTTAATTTCCCTTCAGATATCTATTATTTTGCTGTAGTTTTTAGTTCTGACACCACACACCACATAGAGACATAGAGTCCTTTTCACGAAAGACGGCAAAAAATTCACCAATCACGTAGCAGTTAGAGCCATCATTTCACATACGCGAAAATCCTCATTACTTCCAAAATTTCTGCAATGTCTTTCCCCTTTTTCTTCCCCTCATGACCCTAATTTCCCCTTAAAAGGGGGATTTCCCCTCAATGTGGAAACACTGTGGCGGACTGCTCCTCGTCCGGGTCGACGCGTCGCTGTTGTCAAATTAAGTGAGTATCTACGACCTTCAAAAAATGACCAACAAGGCATCGAGAGAGGAAGTGTGGGAGTTTTTAGTACTAGGCATGCCTTTTAAGTTCTGTCGTTTCCATATTTCCCGGCAATTTTGAATTTAGAACTGTTCTATATTCGAATGCGTTTAAATTTTGAATCTCAAAACAGTTGAAAGTATTAGGATTAATGCTATTGTTTAGTCACAGCGTCGATTGGAATCTGTCAGGTTACGTACGAAAATGAATCTTTCTAAGGAAAATGTTCGAGCAATAATTTTCTACAACTTTAAACGAGGCCTGACACGGCTTCAGTGTTTTGAAGAGATAACATCTGTGTTTAGTGATGAAGCCCCATGCCTGCGGACTGTCGAACGCTGGTATTTAGAATTCCAGCGTGGACATACTAGTGTTAGTGACAAATCTCGCGAAGGACGCCCAAAATCCGCCTTTACTGATGATAACATCATCGCTGTGAGACAACTAATTCTCGAAGATCGTCATGTGACGTATCGAGAGATAGAGGCTCTATTAGGCATCTCAGGGACAACAATTCAAAAGATATTACATGAAGCGCTTGGTGTTAGAAAGCTAGTTTGCCGTTGGATACCGCATCTGCTTTCCGACCATCACAAGGCGGCCCGCGTCAGATGGTGTATGAAAACTCTGCAAAGGTTCAACCGAGGAGAGTCAAATCACGTCTACGACATCATCAGTGGTGACGAATCTTGGATCTATGCCTACGATCCAGATTCCAAACAACAATCTACAATCTGGGTCTTTCAAGGCGAACCAAAGCCGACTAAAGTTTTTCGTTCTCGAAGCACTTCAAAGAAGATGGTGGCCACGTTCGTTGGAAAAACCGGCCATGTTGCAACAATTGCACTTGAAGATCGTAGAACGGTTAACGCAGAGTGGTGTATCACACTTTGTTTACCACAAGTCATCGCCGAACTTCGAAAATCTAACTCAAAGCGACGCATCATCCTGCACCACGACAACGCAAGCTCACACAGCGCTCGTCAAACTATTGAGTATTTGAAGCAGGAAAAAGTAGAAATTCTTGACCATCCTCCATACAGTCCTGACCTAAGCCCTAACGATTTCTTTACATTTCCTAAAATTAAGAAAAGTCTTCGTGGTCAAAGGTTCCAGTCCGGTGAAGAAGCAGTCGACGCTTTCAAATCAGCCATTTTGAACACCCCCACTTTAGAGTGGAATAAATGTTATAATAACTGGTTCGAGCCAATGGAAAAGTGTATTAAGCTACGTGGTGAATACTTTGAAAAACAATAAAAAGTACTATAAGGTTCTAGTTGTGTTTTTTTCTTCAAACGACAAAACTTAAAAGGCATGCCTCGTAGTTATATGCTTCCCGTTTTTCGATCCGCTTCTTAGAGTGGAAACGGGAGGACTAGGACATAGCCTCCCATATTATGGGAGGCTATGTCTTTAAGGTTATTAACCTCTGCCTGCATTTTGTCCCACTATAAAGAAAATAAGGGTTTAACCAACGAGCAAAATGGAATAGCAATCTTTTCTACGCTATATCATTTTCTATCACTCAGAACCACTGAGCCATAGATTTAGGTGCGACCGGAGTGATGTGTACGAGATTTTCCAATAGAAATCGAATCGCGAAGGAAATTTCATAGAATATAATTTTTCACACAAAACGATACTAAATAATTTTTGTAACTATTTTAGGCATCTATTTGATCAAGCAGCCATGTAATTGCACCAAAAATTCGAGTGGACAGTTTCTCGGCGTGTCAGTCGATCAGTGGAACTAGAACGCCTACGCTAGATATCAGGCGCTGGAATGGACCGAGAGAGCAGAATGGTGCGTCGTTAGCGGTAATCCGATTCGGACCGCCCGGGCATGCTGTCAGCAATGCGCCCTGGAATTTGTATGCAAATTGGAAATGCCATTGGTTCAGCAAAACAGTCGCAGCGATCATGATTATTCACGAATGTATTGTGTTGTATTCGACAGCTCCAAATGTGTAATCTTGGTAGATATTAACATAAATATTTTTTCATGAATAAGTAGGTAAGGTCGATTTTAGACACTTAATTTCACTGAAAAAATACATGATCGTGTAGGTACCTATTTCTTCAGAGGAATAAAATACAAATATACCTACCTACATACAGTACTCGCACGTATCATCTTTTAATCGTTAATTTTGTTTAATCGTCAATCGCATCTATCATCTTGAATATAAATACTGGTGAGATTTGCATCAAAAATGATCAAAAACATTTATTTCACAAAAAATTTGAACGGATGATCAAATTTGATTCCATTTTGAGTAAGATTAGATTTCATTTTGAAAAAACTGCAAATTAGATTAATTAGATACTCCCGATTTTTTGGTAAAACTGCCCCAGGAGGCAAAATTTAAACTTTTTGGTTATACCAGGTTATACTTAATGGTGAAAAGAAATGACACATTCCTGAACGAGTGAATTTAGAGGAATGTTTCCTCCAATTTCGAGTAAGTTGAGCTCAGATTCTGTCAAAGCTGCAAATTACTCGGTTTCGTTGAACAAGAACTCCGCAGCGTCTGTTAATCAGAGCTGGTGCACAATACAGTGCATACAAGTGTCATGCCGAGCATGGGCGAGGAACGCAGAATGGTGCGTCGCGTCGTTAGCGGTAATCCGATTCGGGCCGGAGCCGGCATGCAGTCGGCAATGCGCCCAGGAATTTGTATGCAAATTGGAAATGCCATTAGATCAGCAAACATCTGCGATCACGGAGCATTGTGCGGAATCATTAACGCATTTCGCTATGCCGTAATCGCTCCCGCTAAAACTGTTTCGAAGTTGAATTTGATGTGGACGGATGCGTCGTCGTGATTTTGTTCTTGGAATGAAATTACTTAAATGTGCCGATTCTGTGTTTATTTGGACTTGTTGGCAATTTTTACCAAAGAAATGAAGAAAACACTGTAGGTACAAACGGTACACAACCAGCGGGTATGATGCTTCATTCAACGCATTTTCCTCCCCAAAGAAAGCTTCTAAGACTACTCAGCCAGCTTGTAAGTTTTCGTGCTCTACCTATACAAAGATTGAAAATCGACATAAGTACTTAAATATTATTAAGGAGAGGATGTGATGGACATCGAACTCGAGTAGTAATTTCAGCCACCGCTTTCCTTTCTCTTTAATAAACTAGTTCCTAAAATAAGCTTTGTTCACTAAATAAATATTTCCGCGAAAGACAGAATTCATGACAAGCTGTATGCGCCGTAATAATCAGTTTCCGGGCCACGTGGCGAAACAATGTTGGGATAATTTGACAGAACCACAAGGAAATCGGGACAGCCTGCAATTAACGTAACGAGCAGTTACAAAATAGAGTAACTATAGATACGCAAGGCCATTAGATCAGTGGAGCAAACATCGTCCGGGCTTCGGTTTCTGAATCAGGGGTGGGTTAATTAGTGGTTTTTGCCGGTACACTGGACACAACTGATAACCTACAATTCGGAAGTTGCATTCGCAAAATAAGTAAATCCGGGTACTCCCGAAATGTAGGATTACGAAAATATTTACTTATTTATATTACACTAGCTTCCCGTCCAGCCTTGAGCAGTAGAAAATTTTGTTTTACAAATCGTGTTCTTACAGTAGGTACCTAAGTTTTTCAAAGCGTCGCGTGAAATACTCGATTGTGCGACCCCTTATTGAATATAGCCAAATAAATGGTCGAATAAATGTTTATTCTGGAGTCAGCCCGACAAAGTATTTCAGAGTTGTGAAAAGGTAAATAGAAGAATAAAGCCCCCTTATTAATGACAGCCTAAGGCGCCTTGGTAACAGAACACGAGAATCCTACTAGTGTAATCTGTCAGAGTTACGAAGCATGGGCGCCTCAACTGGAACGTTGCGAATATTTCGACAACTCCCAATTCTCAGTATTTAATTTAGTATTGCTATTAACATTATTCCCTTGCGTGATGTCTTGTAGCTTTCGTTCTTATCATCAGCGAAACATCAAAAATGTGTTTCTTTAAACTCGGAGCAGGCAGGTTTGACCCCCTCCGAGGAACAGTGTTTAAGCCACTCCGGTCATTAAACTTGGAGGTCGTGGGTTCGATTTCGGCTTTAGGTCTGGTTAGTGGTACGACTTTTTCAGACTTTGACTGGCTAGCTGCCACCGCCACATGTGAATTGCGGTCATAATATCTTTATTATGACAATATTATTGTGGTAGTTAGTACCAGTGTAAGATCAGACGAACATACAGTGTTTCCGAATAATGGAGTGATGCTTTCTGGTTAAGTGTTCCTCAAAGGAGTAGGCCGCAGTGTTTGCTTACTTATAGCAATGTTCTGTGCCTATAGTAAGGCTGCATGCCTATCTACTAACTAAAGTGACTATAAAAACACACAAAATACTAAGGACGTATATTATTTATTGATTTGAATATCGTTGCTGTGCGAGTGGCAATTAGTATGGATCGACTATGTCGTCGTGTTCTGGATGGCAGCGACCCATACACTCGTGGAGGGAGCCAAATCGGTTCTGGTTGCCGCCGCAACCGCCGTACATGAAGCTCTTGCAGCGCGCCTCGTTCAGGTCATAGTAGTACCTGCCAGAAAGAAGGACTCTTACAGAATTGATTACCTACCGATCCCCATAGCTTTTCAACTTTCTTCTCTTAACAAATTCCTGTAAAGCCACACAGCACATCTTATATAGACCTAGTCGCAGGTGTCAATGGGCCTGCGGGTCTAGCTAGCCTGCGGTTATGGTGCATAAACGCATTCTCCTCCGAGGAAAAAAAAAAGAAAAAAAAAAAAAGGTGTCAATGGGCCTAATACCATCAGGTATAGCACTTGCCGTTTGCTTTTTCATAAAAATAAAAATGAAACATTAATTTATCTGATCCCAAAGTAGCTTTACAATTATCATTATTCACACAATAAATGTACTTATTTAAACAACTATTTTAACAGTCGACCATAATTCTTTCTCATAGCTTATCCATACCATGCCAGTTTTATGAAAAAATTTCAGACTTCAACTCAACGTAAATAATCAGACAGGTACCTACGCTGTTTATCTTTGATAATTTCATTTTTTTAATTATTTATACTATGTAGTATAATTGAATAAATCATGAACCCTTTAATTTGTAAGTTTTAGTAGGTGTATCAAATGTTCCACACATCGACACCCGAAATCCATTAGGGTTAACCGCGAGGGTTAACTGGGCCCCGACCACCTTACGACGATCGATTAGAGCACAGGGCCATTTTGCGGTATGGTCACTGTACTATTTAGTTAATTGATTGGGAGCTTAGTCGTGGGAAGCGTAGGATTGCGTTACCAATTTACGCGTTGGATCTAAGAAATAGGCATTCGGTATGTGTTTATTTAAGGGTATGAGAAAGTACAGCCAACGGCTTAGTAATAGATTGCTACAAAGTATCTTAACATGGAACTGTTTTCCGTATAATACGATACGACACCATTCAGATCTATTATGTTGTATATTATATTCACATCTACAATAGCGATTGATTGGATAGATTGTGTCTAGTTTTAGATACAGTAGGTGGTTTGGTAGTTCCTTTTTGAAAAAGTCCTAACACCAACTTACTTATTATATCGAGAATTCAACATAGCACCTTCTAACTTAAACTCAATTGGACGGACCACTGTCGTAGTGACTTACTTGTGAAACATTGCCATACACTGTCCGGCGTGTGGTTGCAGTGAACAAAAGCTTGAACGCGATGTTGCCTTTATGGACATGTAAGCGGCTCCTGCGACACAGACACAATTTGTTATCAAATAATAATTAAATTATTATCTAGCAAACATATTACCTTGTGCAAATGGGTAGCCGATAGCCGGATAGGCCGGTTTGGCACCTACTCGTAAGGTAAGACCACCCGTGAAACTGAGTGATCCCTAGACATGGCCTGGACAATGAATATCCTTGGACAATTGTTGTCGAGCAGAACCAAGAGTCACCGTTATTTAAGGTGAGCATTTTCTTTTAAGTTTACACTGTAGTTCAGTGGTTCCTTCCCCCAATACGTATGCATGACCTACAACATAAATGTAAGTTTTGGTGCTACGACTTGGCCTCGTGCCGTGAGGAAACCTACACAATCCACATGTAAATTAAAGATAAATTATTTTCATTTCACCTTTGCAATATCGCTCGCAGTCTCCCACTGTGTCAAATTTATTTTTATTTCCGTTGCTTCCTGAATATATGAATGTTAGACACTGATCTATTTGTGTATTATAATAATATCTGTAAAAAAAAGAAATATTAACGTGAAAACGCTTTTTTAAAACAAAGTGTGGATTTGATATTTTTTCTCAGTTTTGACTTTAATTGTCCCAATATTTTGTACCTATTTAATTTTTTAGTTCCATTTCCCGTCTTCGGTTGAAGTTGGCACCAAAAATCCCAGTTCCAAACATTAGAATGAGCTGGAAATAGATTATTATATTTTCATCAGAAAAATAGATGACCAATTTGTTGTAATGGTTGAGTCGCCTATTACACCAGTAGTCGCAAGTTTAACCCACGCTCTATTCAGACTATTTGGCTACCACTTACAGTACAATAGGCTAGTTGACAAAATTTGGAAATTCGGTTAAAACTATAGTTTAGTAGGGTAAGGCGGGGGAATGGCGTTCACTTAAGGAAAACATGGTATATTTTTTTAATTATTTATTATAAATCAAAATTAAAAAAAGTAACAGAGTCTTTAATTATAGAGTAATCAACATTTCAACAACAAAAGCATATATCTTTGACCTACTAGTAGTAGGAAAACATTTAAAAAAAAACACGTTTGAGCGGCATTGCCCCTGACGTTGGGTAATGCCGCTCAAACATGTTTTTACAAATAAGATACATTTTAATCATAGAAATATTATTGAGATCAACCTTATCCGATAAAAGTAAAGTCTACAATCACAAATAAGTATTAATTATCGCCATTTGTATGTAAGATTATCCTTTTTCAATTTAACAATAAGATGGTGCAGCAATATGTACCACCAACTCGTTATTTTTTCCAAATTCTTCACTCCAAGCCGCTTTAGCGGAGATCCTTTGAAGATTTCTTGGCATATCTACAACAATAAGAAAATAAGTCACCAAGCAAGAGGATGGCGCTCAGATGAGCGGTATAACCCCAGGCGGTCTTTTTGTAATTAATTTGAGATTTAAAAAAAGTCATACACAGTTGTTGAGTATTTATTGCATTATCACAAAATATAATAGTTTTACTATCAGAAAAGTAAAATGAATAATCAAATAAACATTAAGGTATTGGACTTACCGGCAAAAACACGTAACCAAAAATTAGATCAGCGCGGCCGCAAACGAAGAAACGCACTTCACGGTCACATGACGCGAGCTGATTGCCCGTTTGCATCGCTGTCTGTTAGAGGTCCCATCCCCTCGCGCTTCACGCGACGTGGTTTGTTGCTACGTTCCATTTTGACAGAGTTATAGAGGTGAGCGCCATTACCCAGTGAGCGCTATTCCCCCTCCCTCCTCTATCTATTTTACCCCAAATATATATTATTTTTAGAAAAATAGGCCTTTTTCATAAGTATTTTGCTTTTTTAGAAATAAACTTAAAATTAACTTTGGAAAGGCCAAGACTGTCATGGCGTCTTGAATGACGTCTATCCTCACGAAACAATCGAGTTTGTTGATGTCAGTCGACGAGATCATTAAACAGCTGCAACCGGTGTTTTGTGAGGACTGACGTCACGTCCTCTGATTGTTGTTTAATGTCACGTGATTAAATAAGTAATTTTGCCGATTTTAATTTCCAAAAATATTTGTCATCTTATATTATTTTAGTAAAAAAGTTGTTTTTTTGTTTACTAAATATCATGATTAATCATTAGAAACTCTAAGCCATCCGATTCATTCTTAGTGGAAACAAGCCTATTGAGTACAAGCTATCACTTAGTTTTGAGTTGGATGGGGATGAATGTGTGAATAATGTCAAAGGATTTCTAGACCCTGTTTTCCAGGAAGCTATGAGGGGACTGACTTCTATTATAGCCTGTTCTCTAAAGGATCTTGCGTTAACACTAGAGGAAATATCAATAAAATTGCTTCTACACTTGGATGCAGTATACAGCGCACTTTACTAAGTAACTCGCATTCGACAGAAAACCTAGGTGGAGTTAAAGTCAAAACAACCATTTTTAAAATGATAATATCAGTTTATACCAACTAAACTAGTTGCTTCTACGGTTTTGGTTCGGTATTAATCTAAAGCTTTCGTCAAACTAGTAGAAACTCTTACTTCTTCTCAGTTCATGAGCTCTAAAACTAAAGAGGTCTAGAGGCGAGCGACTTGTTTCTTGTACATGTGGGTCTACATTGATTCTTCTGAAAATAGTTGTGGGTTTCGGACTAGTCTCGTCTCTGTACACAGCTGTTGTCAACGTGTGGTCGTCATCACCTCGCGAATCGCGCACTCCGAAAATGATCACGAGGAGCAAACGACAATCCAACCCCTTTTTCATTTCAACAATATAAAATGTCCCGTAAATATTCGCGGCCGTTATACTGCCCGCAATAAACGATAAAAACAAAGGTGAAACGAAATTTATATTGCCATAAAAAATATTATCGCGCATGCAAACATGTCCGAGGATTGTAAGGGCGTCGCTGTGGAAAGCGAAACGCAGATTTGTTGGCCTTTACTCGTATTATGTAAGAACGGAGTTATCCGTGTTAAAGTAAATTTATTTAAAAAATACTAACGTGAGTTTGCCCGCCTCCTTAAAAGAGTGGTTGGGCAGTTCGGCATAATTTACTACAAACAAGAAATCCACTGGGCAAAAGTCTGTCCCAAAACTTTTGTCGCCCCGTGCACAGACTGGAAAAACAGTCACTGTTTTTACAGTTCTAAGAACATTAAACCAAACCGAAGCTGTACTGAATTATAACAGATATTAATTTGATTTTCGAGCACATTAATTTGACCGGAACACAAGCTTTAAGTAAATTATGACAATAGACTCAGGGCCATAACAACTAATAGGATAAATTACGGCGAGACTAGTTTATTTCAGTTACTTCCACAGTATTATGTCATATGGGCTGCTCTTATGGGGATCTGCCGCTGACATAAACAATATATTTATTTTGCAAAAGAGAGCCATCCGCGCTATCTATGGCCTCAAAACCCGTGACTCGTTAAGAGAATTATTCCGGGAAATAAATATATTAACTGTGCCATCACAATATATACTGGATTGTGTTATGTATGTACAAAAGAACATACAAAATTATTCAAAGAAATCAGATTGTCATCAATTTAACACAAGAAATAAACATAGGCTTGCTATTCCAAATATTAGGCTTCAAAAGATTGGAAATTCTTTTAAAGGATTAAGTATTACAATGTATAATAAATTGCCAATGGATGTTGTTAGCTTACCCATAAATCAATTTAAGTCGTGGATCAAGACCCGTCTGATGAAAAAAGGTTACTATAAAATTGAAGATTTTCTTAATGATGGAGATCTGTAGATACTGGTAGTAGGAATGCTTCGCTCCCTGTCAGCGCAAACATATACTAAATCTATGGCGCAAACTGTATTTTAATCTGTTGTCATTGTTGTTCATGTTGTTGTTATATCTACACTACGTCCTACAGTTATAATTTTTTTCTTTATTATTATTATTATATCTACATTCACACGAAAAACTGTATGGCTTAGTATAGATAGATTTATTATCATTGTTGTATAAATTTCTTTGGCGATTAAAAAGAGTAACTGTCGAGTTTCTTGCCGGTTCTTCTCGACAGATGACTGCATTCCGATACCGGTGGTAGAGTCACTCTGTAATTGACGATTCATAAATACTTGATACAAGTTTACATGAATAAAGAATATTTTGATTTTGATTTTGATTTTGAATTGTTTTATTTATATTTTGCAACAATTAGTGGATGTTAAGCTATTATGTCGAGGTACACCTAATGTAAATGTTCAAACTTATTTTACAGAGAAGCGAATCGAGCTTAACTCGAAACTTATATGCAATTCGGGGATACCTTAGACGGCTTAGTAGCCATACTTAGAATCTTGAATCCATCAAGTCCTTTGCAACCGGCCGTACCTACTTACCTCCGAGTTTCAGGTGAAATGGAATGTTTACCAACTGCAGTGGAGATACAGTGGAAGTGTATCTACAATTCTCCACAATCGATACACATTCTACAACTTGTATACCTATTATATTTACCTAGGGGTGGGGCGAAAGTAAGGAAACCCGGTATAAAATAGGCATGTGCGTGAAATGCTTTTTGACGATAACCGTATCTACACAATAAAAACATACCTACTAGTGTTCTGGCAAAACCATTAAATTTGGTTTTAAAAAAGTGATTTAGTTCAGTATTTTTGCGTGAAGAGTAACAAATCTCAATCCATCAATGCGATGCAATGTGTATTCACCATTCATATGATTATGATACATTATGCATTCACGAACGTCACATTAATATTATTAGTAAGATTAAAATGAACTAATATAAGATCGATTACCTTTGTTATTTATTCATATCTTTCAAGCTAGGGCAGAGGATGGCCCAAGACAAGACCTTCCATGTACCACCATGTAGCTGTAAGCTTTTGTCTACGATCGACCAACTTTTTAAATTCCCAAGCAAGCTCAAGCCATGTCTAAATGAACAGTTAAGCTCGAGGCGCGCAATTACCGCGTCTCGTCAAGCTTAATCCGCCCGACTAAGAAAAACCTCCCTAATTAATAGTGGAGCTGGATTAATTAACGGAGATGAGATCTGCGCGGCCTTCCGACGCTCTTATTATTTGAATTCCATCAGTTACTATTAGCTGTGACAACTGTGATATTTTTCAGAGTTGTCAGAATCGTTTAATGATTAAGTGGTACCTAAATTGGCTGTTGGAGAAGCGGCGGCAATTATAGGGGTAATTGAAGCATGGGATAGTATGTAGGATCTTTTAGACTATAATTGACGACGTTAGAACCATAGTGATCCAAGTGTCATTTTTATCAAAATCGATATTTTGTTATAAACATCCCAAAAAAACTTATTATTCATTCATGCCACACTGATCCAAGTGCATTATCATAGCAATTTTATAAGCAAACTCATATCGGTCACTTTGGAATAGGACAATTTCAGGAACAAGTTCAAACGCGTTTCCCTCATTTTCTCAAAAAGTTGAAAATGCGATGGATCACTATGGTTCTAACGTCGCTAATTACCTTTGATGCAATTCAGATGGTAACTTGAAGCCAATTTTTTTTATTTATAAGCATGTGCAATTTTTATCTTTTATGTCTGTTTTATGGAATTAGGGTTACGTCTTGTAATATTTAATGCAATCGAGCATCGTCTAGTGGTTTTCCCCTTTATATTGGCTTTCAGATTATCGACATAACTATACAATATTATATAGATATCGATAACTAGACAATCTGTCTCTGAATAAGGCACTAACTAGTAATGAGAACAGCTTCCGCGACTTTTGATGGTATAATTAAGGCCACTGAGAACCTTTTCCAGGATTAAAGCGACGTCTTCCGCAAGAGCTAGCTCGACTGTTCAGACCAATATACCAAACTTGTACTATCTGACTGAGCCATCGCCGAACTTCCACGGAGGCCGTCAACCCTTATCTAATTTAATATATTCCGAAGCACTTCTTAGAAGGCCCCGTTGAAAATTCTACGGATATTCGGATATTGATTACTTTTCATTAATAGTAAACGAAAGTGGACTTTAATATTAATTTATATTGCCTCCGGCATTTATTTAATCATTTGCGATGTCCGTCACTGGTTGGCAGGCTTGATTGATGCCCTGGAAACTGCTCGTTACTGGAAATAAAGCCGATCGTGAAATATATTCCGTTCTTGTGCTTTGATTGCAGAGACAATTCTGTTATTTACGACTGTAATTTATTTACCCCCCCCATTTGGTTGATTAAGCCCGGTTGTTCGCTTGGTCTACGCGGATTTTGTTTATGCGAGCAACACTAAAAAATTAAGTGTCGCTTTAGGTTTTATTGGGAATATGGTGATTAATGTCTTGCTGACTATGCTGGGCCGATGATGAGGTGGGTTTGGGATTGGAATAAGACGTCTCAGTTTTCTATGTGTTCATTATATTCCCTCGGATTTTGTTGCGACGCCCGTATGTACCTTCTGTGTCAGGATTTCGTTGATTTAACTTTAAAAAACAAAAAAAAAATATATAAAAATATTTTGAGCAACTGTTTTGCAGCGCTGCTGACGCCGCACGCACTGTGTCAAAAGACTTTTAGTAAGAACATAAATTGATAGTGATTTGATTGCGGCGTTTTGTGGTTGTGGCCAGTGGCCCATAGTAAGCAGAACTAGCAACCATTAATATTTTTTTAATAAGTAAACAGAGGAAGTTGAAGCGTTGTTACTCTATAGTAGCGTAGCGCTAGTGTCGCCGCGTGTCGCTGCGAGGCGGAGCGACGTCGCGCGACTTTAATTTATCGCCGTGGCCTGGATTTATTGCGCCGGCTCCGGCGACCGGCCATTTTTTCAACACTCAAATAACTAACAGGAATGGAGCTTGAAAATAAAAGACACGGTCTAGTTTATAATTGAACGTTAACTGACTGCAAGCACGAGAGTTAATTTATGCTGAATCGAAATAGTATGTAAAATAGCTACTTTTTATGTTTTGCCTTTCCTACCGTTGGCAACACTGGTAATAATAAAAAAGTTGTTGTAAACTCAAAACTTTTTCATGCGAGTCATAGTAGGTAAGCAGCACATCAACCTACACTAATTTGTCAAATAGCTTCAAAGATCCTCAGTGGGAGTGAGAGGATCAGAATGTTTTAGTAATTCTAGTAATGTAACAAAGTATGTCGGAGCAGGAACGGTATCTTTATCTACGTATCCTTATTATCCAGAAGCTTAGGACTATTCTGATCTCTCCTATCGTCTGGCTCAGTAAGAGGCGAGTTTGTTGGTTCTTAACGATTTTACCTATTTCCCTCTTATTTATTTCCCATAGTCTAGTCCTGATATTACAAAATAATCCAAGAAGAAAGCTTTCAGATAATAACGAGCATTACTCCAAGCATCGATTCTTTGTTGCGCTTGTACACAATTTCTTAGTTTGCTCGTTAGGATAGGATATTCTTTACTAAGTCTTCGTTAATGAGGGCTTTTATAGATTGTAAGTGTTAAAACCAATCTCAAGATATCGACATACATTTTTCTCAAATTGGTGTAGTTTCTGTTAGTAAGTAAATAGCGAGCATCGGCATCCATTCGTTCGGGTCATTAAAAATAAGTCAACTTTCCTGAATGGCCTAAAGTTTTACTGTTTTGGGCAAGTTTTGGGAGATTTCTGAATTGGCTTTTCTTAATTTGTTTGAACAAAAAATAGACCGTAGTCACCTTGTGATATGTAATCCGTCATTGTATACAATTCCTAGAAAATGTATGAAATTCCTTAAATCGCCCGGAACTGTGTGTAAAATAATTTATTTTACAGATTTCCGGGCGATTTTAGGAAATTTATACATTTCCTAGGAATTGTATACAATGACGGATAACATACATTTCCGTTAATATTGATACAAATAAGTTGCGATTTCAAAGAATAAATAAAACCACCCAGTTTATAATAATTCGCAACAAATTTTATTACGGTACATAAATAATTAACAACAAAATATACACAAAGCAATATTATAATGAAGATATGAAGCTTAAATAGCCTACCTGACGAATTTGTTAGCGCCATCGGCAAAAACTATTTCAAAATATTTTTATATAAGTAGTATAATTTGTATAAAAACTGCGTATTGCCCTCGTATTGTTATCTTCCTTTATATTTAGAGCCTGCTAGCGCCTGCAAAGTGAAGAACTGTTTTAGTGCGCTGAATATTCTTGAGTAGTACTTCGATGATGTGACTGATGTGTCAGATTTATATTTCCTGCATCTTATTTTTCTGCCGCCTGAAAGCGTAACATCGCGTTGGGTAACGGAACAAAAGTATAAATAAAGCGTACAAGCGGTGAGGGTTCGATATTTACATGTCCTTACCATCTCGTACCGCATTTCCTCGTTGATCCGCTCGCAGAGGTCGCTCGGGATGTCGCTCTCCGTCACGTCCTGAAGTACGTACTTCAGCTGTGATGTCCTGTCGAGATAAACGTATTTCAATTCCAATGTCTCGTTAGGCATTGGAAAATTCTAAAGGTTTCACGCTGACAAGCAAGACGTCAGCGCGCGTATCAGCAAGTATCGCTGTTCTTTTAAGATAGCGACACGATTTGAAGTGCAAAGAAAACCGGCAGTGTACAACGCTATGCGCGCGCATCAGCGTGACTCTAAGTGCTCCCGCGCATTAGGCGGCCAGGTCGCGCGGCCAGGACGCTGCGGTCAACTAATTCTTCCGTGACATAATATGCAAGTGCGCGCACTAGGCGACCAGCGGCCAGCGACCACGTATTGGCCGCCTAATGCGCAGGGCTCTTAAGAGGCCTATTACAAATTTCCACTCTGCGAGAATAGGCATTTGACATGTTTTGACAACTCATTGGTCACGTGACCACAATACTGTGTTGAAATAACGACCAAACCATTATGATACTTTTCCCAAGTTTTGTTGTTTTGTTTCTATGGAATAATCGTTATCGCTATACCCGCACATTTGTGCCATGGATCTAGTAGGTAAAGAGACAGATTATAATATGAAGATGATATCATAAATGAGACAGATAATATTTGTTAAAAATTAAATTTATTTTATTACCTTGTCATTTATCTAGCAAAGGACGTTTTTCGTTTTAGATAAAAGTTATAGCTTAGATTAGAATAAAACTTATGACAATTTACATGGTTAGTATAAAACACCATAAAGTAACTAGGTAGGTATTTAGGTGTGAAAAAGCATTAAAAAGACAGTGTTTTTATTACAGAGTCAAACGAGGCCAAACATTTGTTTAGATTAGAATACTATATGCCTAAATGGCATCGATTTTCGAGAGTTGACTATTTCTGGGAGCAGACACTCGTAGTAAAAGCGTGTCAATTTGGGTAACATCTCGATGTTACAAAAGTTATCGTTCCGTGGAACTCTAACTACTTTCATTAATAGTCCGGACCAGTCCAAACTGCAAAAATGCAGAACTACGTAATCTGTCACCTGAAACAATTATATTTATTAATAAAATATGAAAATAGAATAACAGCTTCAAAATTCTTGGGTTCATTCATACTTACATTCTCAGATTCTGTTTCTATCGTCCTAGCATTAATTATCTCCTCAAGTTCTGCTATTGGCGGTTCGTCTACATTAATTGAATTTTTTTTGTGTTTTGTGTTTTTCGACCCATGCTGAAAATAACGAAATGAATATAAAGAATAATTTAACAACATAAAAAGCTTTGTAAACTCAAATAATTTTGACAAAACAACCGACCTCAAATTGCACATCTGGCACAAAAAAAAACTTTTGGACTTCCACTACAATAATAATATTAACTGGTATGTAAATGCTTGAATAGTTATTAAAATTACCGAAAGCGGTATTTGTTTTTCCAAATCAGTCATCAAATAATATCTGCCTATATTGCCGAATATGTTCGGATGGCCATCTGCGGTCTTCTTATTTAGTTCTACCACACCAAATGATACTTTCTGAATGCAAATGCTTGATTTGTAGCTAAAAATATTAAAATCTTTGTAGGTATGTGCCCCTATAATGTTTGAGAAGTTCCCTTAGTTCCTCGGGGATCCCGTCATCATAACTGGATTGTAATGACAACGGGACCAATATGGACTTAAATGTTTCTAAATGAAAAAAAAAGAAAACGGTTTATAATTACAGAGTTCTGAGGTAACAACAGACGCGACCAGACGCGACGACGCGACGTGACGATTTGAAGAGTAGCTGTCCAATTATTATTATTTTCAGAGATCAACTCTTTCTTATTATTATTTCAAAAAAGAGCAATCCATTTAATACAATGTGTGAAAATTTCGGAAAACAAATGAATGTCGGGAAAACATTGTTTATTGATCTGAAGTAAGAAAAAACAGGTGCAAGCGATTTTCGACCTTATCGTCATTTACCAAAATAACGGATTTTAATGAACCAGCAAAGATAGTCAACAAGCGGTTGCGAAAAAGCAACAAAATTTTAAATGTCAATAAGGTTGAAAATCGCTTGCACCTGTTTTTTTTACTTCAAATAAATAGACAAACAAGAAAAACAGATGCAAGCGATTTTCAACCTTATTGACATTTAAAATTTTGTTGCTTTTTCGCAACCGCCTGTTGACTACCTTTGCTGGTTCATTAAAATCCATTATTTTGGTAAATGTCGATAAGGTCGAAAATCGCTTGCACCTGTTTTTCTTACTTCAGATCAATAAACAATGTTTTCCCGACATTCATTTGTTTTCTCGACATGCATTTGTTTTCCGAAATTTTTGAAATAATAATGATAATATAATTGGACAGCTACTCTTCAAATCGTCGCGTCGTCGCGTCTTGTCGCGCAAAAAAAATACTCTCAAAAACAAGTCCGCATTCGTACGGTACATAATATAGGCATCTACTGGGGTAGCCCTTCCTACCTATCTAAATAACCAGTAGGGGCAGTCGAAACTTTGCCCCTACTAGGGGCAGACGGAACTAAAAAGTTTCGACTGCCCCTACTGGTGGCAGACTTAGTAGAGGCAGTCCGGAATAATCCCTACTAAGTGATAGTGGGTACTTTATTTTGTCAGTGATCAACTTACGAGTTGTTTATAAATCAACATTTGAGAAAAACTTTATGGAGGCCCTTATTTTGTTTTGAGTAGGAGATTCAATATAAAACAAACACTAAAAATAATTATACTTACGTGATGAAAACTTGGTGGTCGCACTATACACTGACGCTCGCTCGATCGTACTGGCGCGAAAAAATTCGACATAGGTCCAACGCCGAGAGCGCTCCGCGCAGTACTGAGTTCGGACGGCCAGCGCATCGCATTTTGTAGTAATTTTGCAGTTATATTAATGTTATTATCAAAATAGGATAATAAATGAATGGTTTAAAATTATAAAATCTTCATTCCTCATGATGTAACAATTATTTTGGTATATATTTTGCCTAATTGTGTTGTCGTAGAAAGGAGAAATTCACAGTTAACTTAAAGCGATTTTCGAAGATTTTTGCTTTAGGACTAGATGTTTTTTTATATATAAAACCAAAGATATTTAAAAATCCGAGGCCGCTAAGAACTATACGACTATATAAGAGATAACATTCTATTTTTTTTATTTAATTTGCTCAGAACAGTAGTTCAATCCAGGAGCTTAAAAATGTGCCTTCGCGCATTTTATGAAAATCTTTCTCTGCAATTTTGGGTTAAATTAAAAAGTTAAGCAAAATTTCGAAAAAGCAAGGCCGCTACAAACTATTCCAATAGATACTCTACACTATTTAATAAGTCATTATTGTTAATGTATTTTTGTTTCTGAGATCGATAACGCCAAAGTTGGCCATTTTATGCAAAAATCACAGTCGAGATGTGATAGGTCTCTTAAACCAGCCTTAGTTATAAAGCTGTCTTACTGTATGTATATGAGCATGTAGGCGCTGGTGGCGCGGCGCGCGAGGTGCGGCGCGTCCTCCTTGCCGCCGTAGTTGTATTCGATCGCCTCTTGCTTACTGCATCGCGACACCACGTCGTCGTCGAACTTGCACCACTATTCAACAATGTATTATTTAATTGAATCTTTATAAATAACAACTACTCTCCAATATGTGCACCACCTGTTTGGAGTCGCGATAGGCAGACAGTTTTCCCACAAATTTTCCACACATCGCCATCCAGCCACATAACGAGCATTACTATGGGTGCCAGACAAATACATATAATAAACATTTTATTCTTTTACTTTTTATTCTGTAAATACTTAAAGACTTACACTCAGTTGCAGAAACGTCCATTAAAGTTAATGTGTCATTAAAGCTATTGCTGTCACTTTTTATTTCATGACAACGAAAAGTGACAGCATTAGATTTAATGAAG
Source organism: Mecyna flavalis (assembly GCA_949319885.1). Lineage (NCBI taxonomy): Eukaryota > Metazoa > Arthropoda > Insecta > Lepidoptera > Crambidae > Mecyna > Mecyna flavalis. Next base: position 6,506,526 of record OX439435.1, on the reverse strand, counting down.
CATTAACTTTAATGGAGCTTTCTGCAACAGGGTGTTAGGTACATAAAATAAAGTATACATAGAAAACATCCAACCAATACCAACAGACATGTTCATGAATACAAAATATGTTGATGATGATTTTAACTTTGGAAGTGTTTTTATTATAATACTAGATTTCCGCCCGCGGTTTCACCCGCGCGTAATTTCTTTTTTCAAAGATCCCGCGGGAATGAGACGTTTTTTGTAGGAATTTTATAGCCTCTGTCCTAATCCGGGTTATCTAGACACGCGGCAGCGTGTCAAGCCAAGTTCAAGCAAAGGAACGGGCTAGCCAGCGCCAAGGTATATTTACACGAACCATTTGGTGTCACTTTTGACCCTTCTATAACTTAAAACCTATTGAACCGAAACACATGAAACTACGTGAGTTTAATCAGATCCATAAGGACACCTAGAAGCCCAAATTTCATGAAGCTAGCTCAAACGGTTATAAAGATATGAAGGTCAAAAAGTCGTAAAAATTAGTACTGACTGACTGACTTATAGTAGCAAAACCTAACCTACTTCCAGACGACCTAGAAAAATGAAATTTGGAATCTAGCTTGGTAATTGTGTGTAACCGTAGGAAAAAGTCCAAAAATAGAAAAAAGTTAAAAAATAGGGGGGAGGGGGGGACGTTCCCCCCCTATATTTTAACTTTTTTCTGTTTTTAGATTTTTTCCTACGGTTAGACACAATAACCAAGCTGGATTCCAAATTTCATCCTTCTAGGTCATATGGAAGTAGGTTAGGTTTTATCTGACTTATAGTAGCAAAACCTAACCTACTTCCAGATGACCAAGAAAAATGAAATTTGGAATCCAGCTCGGTAATTGTGTGTAACCGTAGGGAAAAATCTGAAAAAAGAAAAAAGTTTAAAATTAGGGGGGGAGACCCCCCCTCCTCCCCCTATTTTGTAACTTTTTTCTATTTTTAGATTTTTCCCTACGGTTTCACACAATTACCGAGCTGGATTCCAAATTTTATCCTTCTAGGTCATCTGGAAGTAGGTTAGGTTTTGCTACTATAAATCAGTCAATCAGTACTAAAACCTAACCTACTTCCAGATGACCTAGAAGGATGAAATTTGGAATCCAGCTCGGTAATTGTGTGTAACCGCAGGAAAAATTCTGAAAATAGAAAAAAGTAAAAAATTAGGGGGGGAAACCCCCCCTCCTCCCCCTATTTTTTAATTTTTTTCTATTTTTAGGTTTTTCCCTACGGTTATACACAATTACCGAGCTGGATTCCAAATTTCATCTTTCTAGGTCATCTGGAAGTAGGTTAGGTTTTGCTGCTATAAATCAGTCGGTCAATACTGGGGGCCCATACATTTTTTTTATTGTAGCGTTGAAAGTTTTCTTTACAAAAAGTAATGATATCCCACCAAAAACATAAATGTAAAAAAGGAAAGCCAAGTTCAATACAAAAATTATGTTTGGCTGTGGGCTTCGCCGCAAAAAGAATGGAGATCTTTATGAGTGCCAAGTTCTATGATCTTAAAGTAGGTAAGATTTGACTTGGCCAGTTTTTATTAGAATTAATATATTATAATTATTTTGAATAACTTTATAAAATGACTGATATAATGAAAACTGGCCAAGTCAAATCTAACCTACTTTAAGATCATAGAACTTGGCACTCATAAAGATCTCCATTCTTTTTGCGGCGAAGCCCACAGCCAAACATAATTTTTGTATTGAACTTGGCTTTCCTTTTTTACATTTATGTTTTTGGTGGGATAAACTATACGTGTGCCTTTCATCTTAATCCGTTCGGACGTTTAGGCGTGATTGAGTAACAAACATCCAAACATCCAGACTTTCGCATTTATAATATTAGTAGGAAGTCAGTTGGCACCAATTGACGAGCCATTTGGTGTAATGGTCGAGAAGTCGGCTATTACACCAGAGGTCGCGGGTTCGATCCCCGAACGGTACAAACATTGTGTGCATGAACATGTCTGTTTGTATCGGTCTGGGTGTTTCTATGTATAATATGTATGTAAACTACTCAAAACAAAATAGGGCCCACCTCGTATTTGGCTCCTACTTTAGTGGCATACAAATTAATATGGTTTTTGCCAATAGGTTATGTTAATTTAGGGTTTCAGTGGTTATGTAAACACAAAATAAGGTTCAAACAGTTTATTTTGATGCCATTACGCACAAAAACACGTTTATTGGGAAATTAACACTAAATGTACAGTCAATATAAACCTCCATTATTCCTGTTTTTTTTTTTAAATCACCGTGCCTGAAGTTCTTTTTTGTAACGTGTAGGGCCTTTTCTGATTTGTAAACACTCTCTAAGCCTATCTGAAACACTCTTGATGAGATGAGTGACATTTTGGTCAGGTAATCGTTCCATGTAGAGTTTAAGTGCGTTTATGAGCTCTTGTTGACTGTAGCCGTGACTATACGTCTCCTTATGACTTATTTTTAATTGATTTCATAGATGTTCAATCGGATTGAGATCGAGACTCATCGCTAGCCCAGGTAATACCGAAATATTGGCATCAGAAAGTGCTCTCTGAGTGACACCAACTGTACGCGCACGACCATTGTCTTGCATGAGAACAAAATTACCGCCAACTCTTTGTGAAAATGGGATTACTTAAGGTCAGATTACGTGTTCGACGTAACTGGCAGCAGCTTCGGCCCCTTCGATTAAGATTACCAGCTCCGTTTTGCCTAACAAGCCAATACTACCCCAAATCATTACACATGGACCGCCAAAACGATAAGTACCATGCATACATGGTTCAGTTAAACGTTCTCCTTCTCTTCTCCATACACGCACTCTTCGATCATGGCTAAAAAACTGGACCTTAAACTCACCTGTAAAGAGTACTGTTCTCCAATGTCCATGGCCCAATCCAAAGGGTAACGAACGAACGTCAAACGTGCTGCCGGATGAGCCCTTATCAACTTATGGCGGATAGCACGCATTATGGATCGTTGTCTATCTTTCTGAAGTTGATTCCGAATGGTTTGATCACCAACGCGTGTGCCAGTTGATTGCCTTAGCTGAGTTTGTAAGGTTCGGGCGGTTACGGTGCGGCCCCGGCGCGCGGTCAATTGGATGTACCGGTCGTCTTGTGCAGTCATTACTCGAATTCTGCCTGAACCATCCCTTCTAGCCACACTACCTGTCTCCCGAAACCGTTCCCACACGTTTCCAATAGAACGCAGTGACACACCAAGCTGTCTTGCAACGAATCTTTGCGAGTTTCCTTCTTGGAGCAAAACAACTGCACTGGTTGCGGTTTCCACATCCATATGACGACGAAAATCGGAAATTGTAATCAGGAGTAAAGTCGCAATCAAAGATTATCGATAAACAAAGTGTACTCAAAGTCCAGCGCTTTAAACAAGACTGAAAACTTAAACAAATAAACATTTGTTAAAAGGATATTTTTTAACACTTTACTTTTTCTGTGTCCCCACTTGAGATAAACATAAAAAATAACCCGCAAAACATTCTTATGAACTCATAAACATGTATTCTATACGTGGTATTACTTCTTTTTATCAATGATTACTTTTTAAATTATAAATAAACACAATTTGAAACAAAGTTGTGGTGGGCCCTATTTTGTTTTGAGTAGTTTATTTACAAAAAAAAAAGTATATAAGTAATGTTTATCCGTAGTCTGGCACCCATAGCACAAGCTAATGCTTAGTTTGGGGCTAGATGGCGCTGTGTGATTAACGTCCAGAGACATTATTTATTGCCAATGCTCCAAGATTTTTTGACCCGAGTAGCATGAACACTGATAATTATGAGGTGATGTCTAAGTTTTGTACTTACTTCAACTTTCGTTTGTTAAATGGTTGGCCATACCTTCCCATCGCCTTTAGGGTTAATGAAGACGACGTAGTGTCCGCCGTGGTTGTCCCCCGAGTGCACGAGCACCGCATGCAGCGTGTAGTGCGCCGGCGTCGTCGGGATCTCCTGCAGGTACGGGTCCAGGTTGATCTCCTCGTAGAACTCGAACCTGGCGACATCAAAACATTTGGAGGCAATCCAAGAATACTCGAGTGGCCCGATGGCGCGTTTAGTAACGACTGTTTTTTATTAAAGTAAAGTAAAGTATCAGCCTATTACGAGTAATGTCCCATTGCAGGGAAAAGGCCTTCATCCTTGAAAACATGTTATCGTTACAATGATGGGTACTAGCTTAATCACTACGCTTGCCAAATGCGAATTGGTGACCACAAACCCGAGCTGGGTCCGAAAAAACCGACACAAAGTTAGCTCGACCCGGAAGTTGAACCCAGGACCCCGAGATCTCGGCCCGGTACTTAAATTACTAGACCCCATCGAGGTCTTTTTAATTAGCGGAGGAGAAATCTTTTACGCTCCATAGCCGAAGGTAGCGCCCTTGTCTGGACTAAGTTCGTCCACTCGACGAGTGGGTAGTGGGCCACTTAACTCTCCTAGTTTCCCATTTCCACCGAAGGAACGAGGATTGAGGGTCAGCGTCAGACGTCTATTGCCCTGCCTCTTTGGTAGTTGTGCTCCTGTTCGTCCCATTTCTGGTGTGAAGGGGAAACCAGAGGAGTTTAGTGTGTAGAAAGACCAACTTCTTTAGTACCGAGTCTCACACACGCCCGTAGGTATCGGTAGTCTGTTGTTATCGGTGTATCCCAGTAGTCTTAAAAACTTTTAATATAAAATAAGGAAGAAATACTTCTTCTATTTATAAACGAATGACATTATAATTTATTCTAAAAGAGAAAATGTTTTTGTATTTTTGCTTTTGGAAATTAATAGGTTTTTTTTTTTGTGATGACGTTTTTGTAATTTTCCTGTTTTTTGTTTTCCCTACTCACGAATTCGTTTCCTCATAATTATAAGTCTAAAAATAACACCTCCCTCGGGATTGCTTTATCATTATAATTAATTTCCAAGCATTAATATTATATCAATCATTATTTTCAATATCAAAGCAGAATATCAGTGACAGAGAAAATAAATTAATAATGAAACATTATAGTAGAAGATCCGAACTAAGGTCGATCTTCACCGAGTTGATAATAGAATGAAACTTATTTTATCATGAATTTAGCATATTAGAAAACATATTAAAAATGGGTTGCCTAAAAAAATCCTGGACCGACCAATTTTTCTTTTTTTTTTAATGATTTTAAACAAAATTTTGCAATAACAAGATAATAAGAAAATTATGTCCTGACTTAACGTACAAAACGTACAGAATGTGCAGCCGTTGGGTTTTCTATTATTTACGTGGGGGGACTACTGGGTTGTCAGGTATAAACACGTATGTGTCGATACCAGTTAATTTCACCTAATTGGATAATAGATTTTTTTTAATATCATCATAAGCGCTGTTTTATTATGTACACGTTGATATACGGTTGTCTGCAAAAAATTGGGATTTTGTTAAAAAAAAATTTTAAAATACAATTAAACATACTCGGTCCAGGATTTTTTTAGGCAACCCATTTTTAATATGTTTTCTAATATGCTAAATTCATAATAAAATAAGTTTCATTCTATTATCAACTCGGTGAAGATCTACCTTAGTTCGGATCTTAGACTATTAATTTATGGCAATTAATTCATACGATTGGCTTTAATATTACAACATGCTAAGTAGGAGGAGGAAAATGATGGAGAACAACAATGATTTTAACGCGGATAGAGACGCTAGGTGACTGACAACCACATTGAATGAAAAATCATACAACATAAAATATATTTATTTTCAAAAGGGCATTCATTAAAAAAAAAAAAATTTTAGGTATCAACAACATCAAAAATATTAGACGAAACCCGTGAAGTCGTACGTTTTAGGGTAGTAAGTCAGAAGAGTTGCATAATGTGGTGCCACACAGGGCTCTCCTGATCTTCGAGCGTTTGGTTGACATGCAGCTCTAACCTAAACAACGACATTATGTAAGTCAATTCAAATTGCCCGTGTACGAAGCAAGTTGATTTGTTGCCCAAGATGTTCAAACAGACACTTCGCGCAGACGCTAATTGCAGCGGGATCCGACCCATGGAATAATAATCAACTTAGCCTGTCTGCTGTTGTATTAGGTTCACTGTGCACGTAATCTAGACTTAGTTACTCACTGTCGTCGCCGCTAGCGTTGCCCTGTTGAAAACTATACCTCAACTTTTGCCCTCATTATGAAAGAAATAATTTCATTTGTTGTGGGGAAGAATTAGCTTAGTTTAGCTTATTAACCATTTTTTCTCTAGAAAAATGACAATTAGATTTAGCCCTTTCTTTACTTTTCTTTCTACGTAAATGAGTTTTAGAGAAGTCTGTTCGCGTTTATACAACGTATTGTAATATGGCGAGTTGGTGATTTTACATAACTCAAAAAGCCTCGTTAACTGTTGTATTTTAATCAAAAATTATCTTTGTTTATCCACTACCTATTGATAGGTACCTACTCGCTTTAACAGAACTTTCGTTGGACCGGATTTGGATGTATTCCACTTCAGTTCAATATGTTATCAATTTTAAAATATTCATTAGTGGTCCCGAGACACCGATCATGCCTAACTTTAAAAAAGAAAAGTTTACGTCGCCACAGTGCTCTTCAACGATATTGAGCAAAAAGGAGCCTTGTAATTTTGAACATTCAAACGGGCTATTACGAAAATTTGGTCTAGCTTTTTAATAAGTTAGCCTGGATTACAACAGCTGGTATAACACTGTGATGCGTTTTCAAAGTACGCCTAGACATTCCGCGTCTCGGGACACTAATTGCAGGCAGATCCGGCTCATGGAATAATATTAACCCGGCTCGACTGCAGTGTCAGGTTTTCTGTTCATGGCAACACTTGGATATTCCCTGTTGCCAGATTTGTGCAGTTCAAAACTAAATTTAAATCCGTAAGGCATTGTGGTTTAAAAGAATATGCAGAGACTAAAAGTGAGTACGTTGTGCTTAGATGGTATGGTCAAATCGAGAAGGTAATTGAATGTAGGGTAATGAAATAAGACGCGTGTGTTTTATATTCAACTGCAATTACAGAACAAAGAATTCATCTTTAATGCAAGATAATAGGTGAGGAAATAAAAAATTGCAATAAAATTATTATATTTTAAAGATGGACAGACTTCTTAATCTTTGATCCTAATTTGTTCCTAATGGGTTTGCCAGCTGTCGAATCGGTAAGACTCGGTAGTTTTTTTTTTTCGCGGAGTGAAAATCTAACTACGATGCACCCTTGCTACTGTATGTGCATGCCGTAGGGCTCCAAAAGTCTATAGACAGCCACGAAACAGAGTATATCCTACTATAACTAAAAGTTTACAACATCATGACGTATTCTGTGGAGTCTAACCTGTCGTTGAACTTGACGGAGGCGTCGCTCTGCGGGTCGTACTGGAAGCGCATCAGGTGCAGGTGCAGCACGGGGGGGAACTCGTCGAACCTCACGCCCTTCTCTGCTTCCTGCAGGCCGTGCTCGCCCGCGTCGTACTTGTTCTCGCCGTCGAGAAGCTCTGTGCTTATGTAGTCTTTGAATGACTCGTATACTGTGGAGTTCGAAAGATGTGATTTTATCAATAAAAGAAGTGGATTTTTTTTTCTATGTGTAACAAGACGAGCAGATCGCACACCCGATGGTAAGCGCCACGTCTGCCCTTAGAGAGTTCAGTGCCAAACAGTAACTAAGCAGATACTGCCTGGCCCGCCCTGCGCCTGCTACACCGAGACGACAGTTATTAGGTCTCATATACCCAGTAATTTCACTAGCTACAGTGCCCTTTCCCCGAAACACAGAAGTGCTTGACACACTTCTATTTCACGGGAAAATAAATCTGGCAATTTAAAAGTAATCCTAGGTTCAAAATAAAAATGTCAAATAGTTGATAGTGACAGTGTTTCAAAAATACATATATTTTAAATCGGCAGGTTTTCGAGTCCATTACTATTGTTCTAGTTGACGCAATATATTCCGGTATTCCAGATGCAGCTCACAGCTGGTGTAAATAGAAAATCTGTGTTTGTTTGATGTGAAATCCGTAATTCTGAACTATGTATAAAATGAGCATTAAGTAGCAAAACACTTGCAGAAACAAAAGAACGTAAGTAAAATTGAGAAGCAATCTTATACATAAAAGATCTTCATTTTAATCGAATTTTCTGTTAATATATTTAACAGATTAAGGGCGCGTAAGATATAATATAGGCGATGTTTTTTATGTCTAACTAAAAACGTCTCGTAGTGTCACAAATTAATAATAGCGACCTAACCTAATTCAAATCAAACGTCCTGAGATATTGGTCTAGCGGAGCTGGGACTTGTTCAGCAAAAAATAGATTTTTCCTTAATTTACCGTCCAATCCGACCGCCCTGCCAATTTCGGTCCGGGACGTTGATTGGTTGAGACGGGTGACGCGATGACGTAACTTTGCCTCGATTGAAGGATATTTTGTTACACTAAATTGATCACAGAATCTTTGAAATGTGAATGCTAAGTTGAGATTGATAGCGGGTCATTTCCATTCAGACGAAGGTAGTTTAGAAAGAAAATATGACTGTTCATTCAATGATATTAAAATATTGTGCCTCATATATAAATATTTTCTATCTGTGCTTTTTGCTTTGAGTTTTCTGTGTAATCTCCCCTTGAATCTGTCATACTTTGTCTTTAGACCCAAAACCTACATTTTTGAGTCTATTTACACACTTTTTTTTTGTTTTCAGTTTATCTTCATACACAATTTCATTTAAATTGCTTCACCACGGGAAAGAGAGAAGCTGATACAACAAAGCGAGAAAAGCACACACAGCTAATTTCGCATTTATAAAATTAGTACAGAACGATGACGTATCTTAGTATACGTTATTATTACTAGAACAGTTTCAGTTTTATTAAGAATTTTATGAGTTCACCAACGGAAAGAATCAATTATCAAAACTATTGTACAAATGTCGACGAAAATACTCAATTAAACCTCCGGTGCACCAAACTCGTTTCCGACGAGACCTCAGGAGACTTCCTAAAATTAATGCAGCTGTGAATAAAACCTTCCAACTTCGTGTGTAATCCTTTAATTACGGCCCCATTTACGTACTTTACGGTTATAAAGTTTGGAAATTCGACTTCGTAAATAAGGACATACAAAATGTAAAAATAGTTAGGTGGCTGTGCTGGATGAAAATTGAGGCTTGGCTTGGAAAATTGTGGTTGACTTGATAAACAAAACGAAATGAATAATAAAAAAAATTTTTAAACTTTTTTCACGTGCGTCGAAGCTTACAGAAAATAAATCAAATACCTGGTCTATTTAATTTTTATAATCTGTCGATAAATTATGATTCGTACAATAAAGTTCACAATTTAACATATTGTTTTCTGTTAGATTCAAAACGAAATTTATGATTACAATCTTTTGCTTTGCTTGTTATATACTCGTAGTTAGCTGTCTTAAAACAATTCCTCATTATCCCTCATTTTGGTGTAATTAATCTAATAAATCAATTATCAAAACTATTGTCCATTCATAAACAAATTAGTTAACATTATTTCGAGTTTCGACACCTAATTCTTTCTCATCCCGAAGCGATATCCGGCGCCCTATCGCCAAGAAAGCGTGCAATGCGAAACTTATCAAAGTTACGAACCTGTAACTTGGCCTAGCCGCAACTATCGGGAGTTGGCGATAAATTAACTTACTGTTATTTGTTCCGGCTACACTCAGATCAATGACGGAGAAATTCTTACCGTTCGGAGATCCGGATCCTAAGGCAAATCCTTTATATCTAGACTGGGCTTTGATTGCGATTGTTTACGAGTCGGATTACAAATTCTTAAATTGTTTGCTACAAATGTTATCTTGCTTTGTAATTTTTAATTTTATTTGACAAAATATAATGAAATCCAATATATTCGCAAACATTTGCAGATATTTATACAATTATACTATTATGTACATGTCTAGAAACTTAAAAAGGATTTTGTTTTAAATTAACTGCATCAAATAATAAACAGCGAAAAAAACTGTCTTTCTTTTCATACTTAAAACCAATTTATATTTCTTATTTTATTTTGGTACCAATTGAAACTGTTATTTGTGGCAATATGTTGGCTGTCCTTGGCAACTTACAGAACAATCTCCTCAAACCTAGGATCCTAACCTCAGTACCAATCTAGTAATAACTATAGCAATATCAAACAATCCTTTTGATACAATTGTAGAACATTTCCTTCATAACTTACTTGATAAATGAACTTACTGTTATTCTTTCCCTTAACGCTGAGCTGAACGTCGTAGAAAGTTTCCAGGCGGGTACTTGTGCAATTAACATTCTTGCACTTGATGAATGACGTCATTTTGCCTTCGAATAATTTCGGCACGGTGCCTTCTACTACGGTCCCCTTCATCTTATTCTCTAGTTTGTCGAGGAGTACCTGTGAATTACGTCACATTGCAGGTGGGTAACAATTAACACTGATGTTTTGAAAAGTCACATTATTTAGTGTTTAATCCTCTAGTATTTACGCATAATGGTACACTTGTGTCAAAGAATGTAACTTATAGTTACCGTAATGGTGAACGCAGATGTTTAAAGTTGAATGTATGTTTTCGGTACTAAAGTCGCACTAACATTTGGGCTTGAATTATAGAACAAACCACAATGTGTGACTGTAAATGTTGAATCAACATAATTAGGCACATATTGACTACAGACAATCCCTATCGACGATAAATCTAGCTGGGGTTGTATTTACGACAGGTAAATACAATCTAGTATAAGCTTAGTACAAATTGCCTTATTCTCAATTTTATAGATATATAGGGTTAATATTACACGGACGTATTTGAGTGGAGGCCAGTACGAACGAGAGGCAGACAATCTAGCCCAATGGTCGGATCATCGGATGATATCGCAAGTGTCAGTTTGAGTTAAAATCCACACAGGCTTCAATCTACACAGCAAACCAGTCAAACTAACTTTCATTGATTAGTTCACGAATTTTATTACTACGAGTTTATGCCTGCTACGATACATTGCAGTGCTACGAATTTATTTTTGTAGCACTGTTGCCGTAAACTAAAAGCGTCACATTTGGCGCGATATAGAGGTGGCCTTAACTTTACAATAGGTTGATTCTGGCCGATTTTAGTAGTATAAGTAGGGTGGATTATAAAATTACCCTCAAGAACTCCTGGACGTCATGCTGCATGAAAGAATCCAACGTTTCCCAGCCGAAGCTCTTCGTAAGTTTCTTGGTAGCGACAGGCTTGTCTGAGAACTGCAGGTCGTAGAAGACGCGCTGGAGAGCGAACGCGACGGACCGCGAGCTGTCATCGCCCACTGTTGGGATCTTGTACACTGCTTTGCGGAGAACGTTGGTGAAGAATAGAGTCTGTAGCAGCGAGTTCATGTAGCACGTCGCGCCTTGGTTCTTGAGCCCTGGAGCAAATATGACTGTTATAGTTTTGAGAACAAGAACGTACTGTTGGCAATACTTATGTGGAAATCAGTCCCTTGTAATAAAAAGTTCGAAGAGTAGAAGAGGAGTTGCGTTTACGTGTTTTTTTCTCGGCCATAGTTTTAAATTAAATATGTCCCATTGCGTTTTAAAATGCATGCGTATTGGTAATAGGATTTCGGCTCTTAGTAGTGAGTAGTTGTTGTTGCTGTTTGTGACTAGGTATCACCTCCTCAGATGTAGCCCAAACCCAAACAAATAAATTATGTATCCTTTATAGGTAGTCAAAATGAAAACGTAAGGTTGTTTCATAGTGTCATACCCGGATACCAAGATCTAAGACGGATACTTTGGCAATCATATTCTAAGGTAAAACATTTTACATGTAAAATTGACATAAACCTTACCAACAAATCCAGTATGCTTCTTAGAATCCCAAGAGATGCCGTGAGGAGCCTCGGCCACCACGTGGGCTTCAACCGTTATGGAGTCGTCTTTTACGAACCCGTTCTCAGGGTCCATCAGATCGTCCCAGGATACAAAGTGCGCGAATCCCCAGTCATCTTCTTTGCTAGAAAATATATTTAAAATTTTGATAATGGCAACCAGAAAAAAATAGTTATTATTAAATTAAACAACTTAAAACAGATAAAACTCGCGATATATTTCTACATTTTAAATTAAAACCCGACGTTTCGACTACTCTTCAGCAGTCGTGATCACGGAATGACTCAGGATTTAATTTTTACTTTGTCAAACGAGATTCTACATAAGACATTAATAGGTACTTTAGTTTTAAAAAACTTCTGTCGTCGCACAGGAACTAAGCAGTATCCCGGTAAAAAGGAGACTGTCCTTGTCTATGTCTGTACTAAGTTAATCAAAATCGGTTCAGTGGTTTAGGTGCGAAAGCATTACAGAGAGTTTTGGGATTTCTTATATGGACTAGAATACTTCAAATCAGTCTTTTACACTTTTAGCACTTTTTAGTCGAAAAATTAATACTAATCGAAACGTTATTTCCATTAAAGAACCACATCCTCTTTATGATGGACTAATAGAAATCTTTTCATTCAGTCGAAAGGTTAATTCGATTCTGAATTAATTCAAACAAGTTTGTGAAATCTTTAAAGAACCGCCCGGTTCTATAAATTTTCATTTCACATAATTTATCGTATTTGAAAACTTAGCAAGCGAAGAAATTTTCTTAGTAGAAAAAGTCACAGGTTACTAGGTACCTATTTGAGAGAGGCTGTTAGATACATTTTGAAAAAATATTCAATATTTTTTGTAACTAAAGCAAAATAGTTATTGATGCTACTATTTTGTATCAAAGAATCACAAAATGTGCTTTGTTTCTTGTTGAGATGGCATTCAATTGAATACCAATGGCTTGTCTGAATAATGGAGTTATAAAATGTCAAAGATGGTAGTCGTATTTACACGTTTCGTGAAACGGCTTCAAAAAGGTTTATCGGGTGGAGTATAATAATGAAATTCTAGAACTAAAATGGTGAGACGAGTATGTACTTCAAACAGAATGAATTTAAATTGAAAAAGTTTGTGCTAATTGCACCTATTGTATTTTACGGCATATTTAGGAATTCCTGACAAATTCGGCCTACTGTTCAAAGAAAATTATACTTAGCTGATTTGATTCTCATTATAATCATGCCAGGTTACAAATTGGTTCAGGTTCTATTTTTAAACATTCATATAAAAAAATCGATCCATGCTAAAAAAAGTATATACGACGACACATTAAAATGGTAGTACATTGGACAATTATGGTCGAATCTACATTAGATCTCTGTACAGTCTACACGGACATACTACTATTCTACATTATAATAATATTATAAACATTTTTAGTACTAATAAACATAAATAATTTGCCAACATCACGGCGTTTGGGAATTGCCGAGCTTACAATTTTTTGTAAATCTTGTTATTAACTTCGTATTTTAATATATTTTATTATAACCGTTCATTTCATTGTTGTACGAGTACAAGCGTTTAACTTTACTCACCAATGGTACATATGGTGGAGTTTCCTACACAGATGGGATCCATCTGACTTGTGAGACATGAGCTTGAGCTCGCCCAGCCCGTAGCACGACCATCCCGGAGTGTCATAGTCCCCATTGCACTGCAGGAAAACGCCTAGCGCCTTCTGCTGCTGTTTTTCTGGTGTGGACGTATGCCTGAAGTGGCGAAAAGCAGATTAAGATAGTAACTTGGAGCAATGGAGTGTGTGGCTCTCGTATCTAGGATGGCCACGCCTTTGCGTCTTTCAACTTGGACCTTCACCATAGGGCGCGGATCGTCGCTATCAATTACGAACGCGGTGCAAAAATCTGAAGAGACCAAGTTTAGAGCGGTCAGATTAGCGCAATATCATAGTGGCATGTGTCATCATATTGTTGTTATTTTTTTTTGTGCCTGCAGTTTTTTAACAACCGTTTTTGAGAGAGGTATGGCAATGAGCCGCTTGTCTGAAAAAGCGCCTTCTACATCTTCCGAAGACCACATTAAAGTAGTAGTAGTCTACATAACTGTTGTGTTATATTATTGTCGGTAAGTATTAGTATCCAGATCTCAATTCGGGAGGGCACGGCAGCCAACGTTATGTTCCCTTCAAATTACAGAGTCGGCGACGTGCGAGTGACTCTTTTGGTGATACAAGGCGACGGTAATCGCTCACCATAAGGCAAGTCCTAGGCTTAAGCGTCACGCTCGTGGTATAAAAAAACCTTCGTCAATATTAAGAAGTTGACTTGGCTCTCTTCCAAGGTCCCGATGATAGGCTGGTAAATAGCCACAAGGTTGGCACTGGCTCGTCCCAATCGGGTGGAAAGGGTAAACTGGGGGAGTTTGGTGGGTAGCGGAATGAAAGTTTTTAGTCACGAGCCCCACACACGGCCGCAGGCGACGCTAGCCTGTGGTTATGCGCGCAAATGTGTTCTCCCCCGCTAAAAAAGCTCTCTTCTAAAATAAGAAATTTAGAAGTGCAATATCATCAACCTGATAAGGATAAGTATTTTCCACGGCAGACAACGCACGTAGCAGGGCGGAGACAGGACTTGTTCCTTCAACTGGCTTATGTTCTGGACTGTGTAGCGGAACGTGGCTTCTGAGCGGGCGACGTCGTCGTCCTCTTTTGGAATATCCTGTAACAGTAAATACCAACTTCAGGATATTTTTCTACGAGAGCGGAGAAGTTAGTGGTACGAGGACTCGTAAACATAACCTATTCCGGTACGAGCCTAAGAGGATTTGTGCTTGTCAAAACATAGGCACGTAAAATATAACCTGAAAATATGCATACTATTTTTTTTGACATCGTCAATTTAAAAATCATATTGTTTTGAGTAGGATATTCATATTCTTAATTTTATTACAAGTGTATTAAGTTTATTATACTGCTTAAATTGATGGTGCATACAGCGCGCAGTTTCATTAACATCCTTGGTTGATGCAATTCTTATGTGATCTTGACCTGAATATTACTTAAACTTAACTGATAAAAGGTAGAATGTTCCAGCCCCATTTCAAACTCGGGTGATGAAGGGAAAGTAACGTGTGACGTGAGAGAAAGAGAGATCCGTCAGGTAGGCGGCCGGCTGTAAAATTTAAAGCCATACCTACCTGTAGTATGCTTAACAAATTACGCTCCGGAACAGATAAAATAAATACATTTGACTGATAAATGAGACCAAAGAATCTCCGGTACAAGTCTATGATTTGCTATTGAAATTCATAAATTCCATGCCGCACAAATAATTCCTATCCGAATTTTGCCTAAAGCGGTTTGGAAAGTACAACTGAGGGCGTAAACAAACACATGAGCATTCTTTGTATTCCTTCTTTCACGGTCCGGCGGGTCAGAAATAGGTTCAGGCCCAATGGCTTTTCTTGCTTCCCGTCATACACACGTATGACGGGAATCACTCCACCGATTTCCAGATTCCGAAAGTTAATGAACATTTTCAAGCATAAAAATTCATGTGAATTCTGGTTTATGCCGTCGAGGGGCAAAAACTACACTTATGAGCAAAAAAAATATGGAATCACACGATGAATTTTTCTTTTATGGTTAGTTTCAGCAATGACAGAGAAGTGAGTGTTTATTTACGAGTATCATAGGTATTTGCCAGATAAATTACAAGAAACTTACCTAACGATTGTGAAACTGGCCCTTAACCTAAAAAAAATACTTCAGGGACTTTCCCGTTGGAATTTTAACTCAGTGTTATTTTAAATTTATATACGTTTAGTCCCGCTAATAGTATATCGATAAACGGGGTTTTCTACATTTTTGCCCTTAAGTATATTAATTAAAATTACTTAATTTATATTGAAACTAACCGGACTAGGCGGTGGTGTGGTAACTGTAGCATTATCCGCGCTGCTTGCTTCTATCATTGTTCAGCAGCGATCTTGTAAAACTACAAACAAATATAGTTTTAATATTCCTTCCTCTAATACTGAAATAATTTTGTAACAAACAAACACTTGCAATTTTTTTAATGTCAACCTGCAATGGTCTGTTGAGAAGAAGATGCAAAAAGTCAATGAACTTCGTCCAATTATATAAAATCATAAATGATTATGATGTACATAATGGGTCGCTAGGATAAAGTAATTAAATCACCAGCATCTAATCAAAATCCCGTGACAAAACGTACCGTCTTCTGTTAGCCATTGTATTATATTTAACAGAACTCCACCACACAAACTAGGTATTTTATTTAATGGGCAACTTAACGACAATGAACTGTTTAATGTCAATCAACTATTTAGCTGATGTCAAGCTACAGTTCTGGAAAAACATAACTACCCACTTATCAAGACATTGATTTCGTATATTTTATGAGTGGATCGGAAGCCATTGGAATGCTAGTTTTTGAGTCGTCAATATTATAACATCAAAATTACACAAAGCTTTCCGCTATTACTAGAAGCAATACAAATAAACGAAAATATACATGGAACTTACCTTATTTCAAAATATAATACATAATGGTGGATAACAAATTATAAAAATTAATTTTGTATTTTTGTGCCGATGACATGCGTCACTTTTTGATTTTAATTGACATTTTTTGTTCTAAATTCAAATGAAGCCAGTATCGTACGCCAAATAAATGGCGAAAAAGGTTTTGCTCATCGGCAAATGGACCAGAGATTGCTTTTAATGGTTTTTAAATAAATAATAAATTGAATTACTGAAACTAAGCGTGTTTCGTTTTTTAAAATGTTCGACATAGTTATATGAATATGTAGATATGAAAGATGCGGTAGATGAAATTTTGTAAAAAATTATAACAACTGTTATGTTAAAAATAATATAATTGATTAAATAGTAGATAAAATTTGATAATTATGGAGTCGTCCGACGAAGAATATTCAATGACTTATTGTTGCATTTTTAAAAATTCGTTGACAACAATCTGATAATGAATAAACACTAAAAATTCTGTTTGAGCTTGTTTGTGTATCTTCTATGCAGGCATGTAGGCCGCTTGATCACTTACCATTAGTTGAAATGGCGATCAAATACAAGCCATTATATTTTTTAAAATTATAGTGCCGAAATATATCCCGAGAACTTGATCTAAAACTATAACAGAGTCAGAAACATTGTGGAGCCAGTTTGAATCTCAGATTATCTTATCAAACAGACCCAACGTGGCAATTGAAAGAAAGAAAGAAAAGAAAGAAAGAAAGACAAATTATTGGCCTTTAAATAGACAAATACAAAAAATTGCACAAAAAACAAACAATAATAACTAAAAAAAAAAAATTGATCCCACAAAATTCTCAAGTATCTCAAGATGTTATAATCCAAAGATACGTACATAATAATTATATAATAGACCCTTGTACATTTAAATGGCATCTCAAGCATTCCGTAGTTCCCCCTGGGTCGCGCGATGGCCGCCAGTGGGCACGGACGTTAATTAAGCGCCAGTCATCTTGCGACGACATTATTCCCTCTATCCCGGATTGACAGCAGCGATCATTTTAATTAACAGCTACTGACTTTGAACGGTGGAATATTATGTAATTTATCACTTAATAGATGTTTAATGAGCATAGTGAGATTGTTATAATTAAGAGGACATGGCGCGTATAGTTGGTATGGTAGGATAAAATTATTTGGATATTAGGTACTCGGAGAGACAAAAAGAGAAATAGCTGTTCGAAATAAAGACATCTATTTTAATTATGTTGACACATGTGCGTCATCATTCTTACTGTGAGATATTTGTAACACTAATTATACCTATGAGTAGTATGTATTTAACTGCAAATTCAAGTGCCGCAAAAAATTAAGAATTCCTAAAACTTACCTAATATTTGCTGTGCAATAAGTATTTTTGACGAACATAATAATATAAGTATTTTTATTTATTCGAAGTATTTCTACACAATTTTATAATCTAACTTATATTTTTATTATTATATTAAAGTTAACAATAACTAATAAAGCACTGCCCCGCAAATCTGTAAACCTTTACAGAATGTTTGTATGCGGAATTAATTAAACATGAATGTGTAAATTGGTTGTGTTAAAATGTAGAACGTGATATCTTTCAGGTGGATCTAGGAATAAAGACCATTACTGTAAACTATTGGAGCGGCATCAGAAGGAAAACTAGATAAAAGTCTCGTTCCAGATACCGGCTGGTGCAAAGTCTATATTTCTTTGTTAGTTTAGCTTCTCATCGATTTACTTTCGTTAAGTTCTTTCACAACATTTGTTACAGGTTGCCAATGGAAGAGAAAATAATGTATTTTTAAGTGCTTTAAGGAGTGGTTTCGGTCCTATGGTTGTAGTATTACTCAGGGATGTAACGGAGGTAAATTTATGGGATTTTTCAGAATCGGAATCGGAATCGGAGAGATGCAGAGGCAGAAGTAGTAGCAATTTTTATTGACGGACAAATAAAAACAACATTCAGTAATTTTTTTTTCATTTTAATACCAGGAACATTTAACACAGACAATGAAAAAATCAACATGTTTCTAACTAAACAACAAATTAAATCAAAAACATTGACTCCAAAAGTAGTGTATTCCTAACCCTCTTCCGATTAAACCCTCCGATTTAAAAGTTTCGGAGCTGAAATTGTCCTGGAACCAAAAGTGTAATAATAATCGGAAGTTCTGACTTAGCGAAATCGGAATCGAAGCCCCGTAACATCCCTCGTATACATATAACATATCGGTAGGTTGACATAGCTCAGAAAAATCGGAGAAATTCGTCAAGCGGTTTTTTTATACGGTAGAATCGGAATCGGAAATATTTTCTTACTTGTACAAAAGTTTTTTATTCACATAGTTACTTTGATTGCTATAAGACTTCTAGTACTGTTTGAAGGTTATTTTTAACATTCAGATTGGAGAGTCGTTATCGTCATAACTTAGATCTTATCACAAACGTTCAAAGTCAAGTACTGACAGGATACGGGACGTTCAGTCACTCGTTCCCCACTCAACCAGGAGACGTCCATTATAATGGTTGTCGGTTAAGTTATCGAAAGGTAAAGGACATCGTTATCCCTCCATCTCAGGTATTCTGCCCTCTGACACAAAGCTACATAGAATGGTTTATGTTGCCTGTTTTTGCTTCCTAAGCAAATGGACCGGCGACTCTGGAAAAGTTTTTAAATTGAAAGCCCATTAGGGAACCTTACCTGGTAAGTTGTCGATGTTATGCGCTAACGGCTCCGAGTTAGGGAATCTTTGCCCCTTAAATTACGATTATAAATGAATCTTTTGTAGGTGTTTAACTTTGAAGTGGAGAGACTTTGTTTTTCTCCAATGGAATCGTTTTTGCAACTTACTTATACCTACTCAAGTTTTTAGCTAAATTGGAAAGAGAAGTGTGTTAACCCCAATTTAAAAAAAGTAAGACTCAATCAATTCGGCTTATAACTACTAATGTAAGTGAATGAAATCATTTTACTTTAACAGACTAACCTATACAGTCGTTTAACTTCTAGTTTGCTCCCCCATTATATTAACCCAAAGGAAGTCGGGACTAGGCTAGGTGTACAATAAAGATTAAATTCAAAATATTATTCATGTCTTGGAAATGTGACAAAATGTCTACCAATTTGTGTTCAAACATGATGGGGGAGTATGTCTTTGATCCCTTGTTTCGCCGATTCTATTTACCTACTTCACATATCAATATCTACATAACAATGCCTTTGTGCTTACTCACAGACAAATAAAAACATATTACCTATTTGTACCGGAAATCGGAATTGACAGAATACTTACTATACTAAATACTTACTGGTAGGATAAAAAGTTTATGACGTGCAAAAGAATTTCTTGGTAAATCAAATTGCAAAATAAATACTTTGACTTTGACTAAAGTATCTTGACAATTTCGGAACAACTATCAAAGATTCATCTATTCTAGGTACAGTAATAACAGCTGTAGATGGATTTTCGAGTACTTTGATAATAATCTGGCAGATAATTTGAAAAAAATCAGCAACTCTTGAATCTAGACTCCCGAATGTAGGAACACCGGCAATTTTACAAGTTGCCGAAAAATTATTATTTTTTATGTTAGATCAATTTCAGTTAGGCTTCCGGCGACTGGGACTGCAATTAAATCGGAACGCGGTCCCATTTTTTTTATTTTGTTTAATTCAAGTGCACTTCTTCAGAACAGTTTCGACTAGATTTCAATGATGGAGAACTTTGCTCTGCAGTGGGGCATTAATTGGTTCAAATTAATAACTTTACTTTTTATGTATTTCATGCGTTATCAGTATCGACCACTGATTTTCTAGGATGTAAAAACACTAGTCAAGAAAGAAATGGATAGAGCATGCAACAAGGGTTATTCCACGTAAATAATTTGTATGACGGTTGGGGCGGAGCGCGCCCATTCGACCATTAAACGCGTGGTGATTATTTCCATTAACCTTAATGGAACCTCCCGATCCCGCGAATCATTAGTGGAGTAATAGTGACAGGAACAGTGTGGTTACTGGGAACACAGGAACAATATACACGGATAGTAATTAAAAATGGAAGCTGATATCTTTTTTCTAATAAAAAGTATCAAAGTATCAGCCTATTTATGTCCCACTGCAGGGCAAAGGCCTCCATCTTTGAAATCCAGTTATCGCTACAATGATGGGTATTGGCTTAATCACCACGCTTGCCAAATGCGGATTGGTGATCACAAACCTGAGCTGTGTCCGAAAAAACCGACACAAAGTTAGCTCGACCCGGGAATTAAACCCAGGACCTCGCGGTCTTGGCCCGGTATATAAACCACTAGACCATCGAGTAGGCGTTAAAAAACATTTTTCTAATATTTTGGGTAAATCAAAATCAGGTAATTATTCTTTATTTATGTTTTCTTTTTCGCTAAAACAGTTGGCAGACTGGCACGCAGCACGCAGGTGGGAATCGAACCCCCGAATCGTAGATTTATCTAATTACATAAACTAGTTAGTCGTAGATGTCTTCGGCTTCGTAGATAATTATTACCTAAATTTTAGCACAAAATTCGTTTTTATACTAGCTGCACCTAGCTGTGAATAATAAAAAATATTCTTTTTCTCGTATAAAACTAGCTAAAGTTTGCACGGCATCGCACAAGTGGAGTACGTAATGCAAAATGTTTAATTTTTTTCTCGAATTTTTTCGAAGTTTTTTAGTCAAGTAGAAATGGAATTTTACACCTTAAAACATAAGCTGTTGACCAGTGTCAATCGCAAGACCGGTGTAGTCGTTTTGAAAGGAAACCCGAATAAGTCAAACAAACATAACAGTTATTATGTTATTGGTTTAATAAATATAAATATTCACATATTTAGACCCACACTAATTTTTTTGGCGCAACCTACGTAGTAAAAAGTTGTTATCCTTTCTAGGGCACAGGCGGTAAATTTTTTTTTGGTTTTCGCCGGTATAACAATTACATAAAGTTCATTATAGTGGCCACTATTTGGCCACTGCCTTATGGTTTATTTCACATAACAAATAGCCACTGCAATTCTATTTTCAACAACCATTGTAACACAATAAATGATTCTTATTGTTATTTACTTATCTCTATAAACAGGAGGCACAGTAAATACATAGATTACGTATACATAAAGCCAAATATGACACTAAGATTAAGGGCCCTTGTCTGTAAGACCGCCAGCAATTACAATAATCTCTTTGTAATAATTAGACAATGAGCGACATCCGTCGAAGGCATTGTGGAGGGAATTAAGGCATGGATTCTATAATTAATGGCAGTTAAACAAGACTCGAGTGTGCTGAGATTCAATTAACAGTATCGATTCCTCCTGACCTCCATTATGGAGTTTGATGAAAGTGAGTGTTTTGAATAAAATTGTAGCCAGTTTCACCATTGATTGAAAAGTTCCTGATAATTCACCTGTGAGATACTGCTTGCGTCAACTTAATTGTCTTGTCTGAAGTTATCTGCGAGGGTCGTTTGCGCAGGTGCGAGATGCGGGTGCGCCCTTCTGACACAACCTACATTTGACGACGTTAGAACCATAGTGATCCAAGTGTCATTTTTGTCAAAATGGATATTTTGTTATTAACATCCAATGACGTTCAATTAAAAAACATTGAACGTCATTGTTAACATCCCAAAAAAAGACATATCTTTCATGCCACATTGATCCAAGTGCATAATATAGCAATTTTCATAAGGAAACTCATATCGGTCACTTTGGAATAGAACAATTTCAGGAACAAATCCAAACGCGTTTCCCTCATTTTCTCAAAAAGTTGAAAATGTGACTTGGATCACTATGGTTCTAACGTCGCTATTTGTGTTCTGCGCAGGTTCGCGCACGATTTCCAGACAAGCCAATTAAATTGACGCGTAATATTTCTTAGATGCTTTCCTTTGTCAACATAAAATCTTTTTTTATACAGTTTGTGTGGCGCTTGGGCCGTCGGCCCGCCTGATTGCAAGTGGTTACCGTCGCCATAGACGCTTCTTACACCAGAGACGAAGGTGATTGTAAGTCACCGACATAGCTCGCTGGATTAGCCAGCTGAAGTGGCAGTGTGCTGGCCATATCAGCCGTAGAACCGATAACCGTTTGGGTAAACGGGTTCTAGAGTGGAAACAGCGTCTCGGTAAACGTAGTGTAGGACGCCCTCAGGCCAGGTGGAGCGATGATCTGCGCAAGATGGCTGGCAGGAGCTGGATTCGAGTGGCCGAGGATCGATCAGCGTGGCGAGCATTTGGAGAGGCATATGTCCAACAGTGGACTGTTACGGGCTGATGGTGATGATGAACACCAGAGACATTACTCGTGTGTCGCTGATGTAATTTGAAGGGAAAACAAAACAACAAAATAACAACAACAACAACATTGTGCAACCTCAATGTGGTCTTATGCAAAGATACATTGCATATCCAAATGTTTATCTTATTACCTTTTTATCACACCACTAATGCTTATCTTCATGACAACACATTGCCACAAATTGCATTTTATCGCATCACAACTGAAAAAAACCAATCCGCAGTTGGCAAAATTGCTTCGTATCTCTGAAAAAATCTTGTTCCGTCAGCCAATTGCGATAAATGAGCGAGTCTGATTGGAATCCGATGGGATGAGATTTTTTTTCCTTCCCGGGACGTCAATCGGGAGATACCGCGAGGGCAATTTTCCGATCCTGCCGTCGTTTATCGCGAAACGTTATTGTGTTTAAGTATTAGCTATTTATCTATTATTGGATATGGGTCCGTTGCATTGTCATATTTATTGGTTACAGAAGAAAATATGTTCTTCTTTCGACTGGCCCGATGGCGCTATTGCACTAACATTTATTTGATGATCGTTGTGTTTTTTGTGCCTGGATATTTATATGTATTTAAGTATAATGATTGTGGTACATTCGTTATTTCTGATACCCATAACACAAGTGTTCAAACTACTTACTTTAGGGTCAGATCAATGTATGTATTGACGATGATTTGCTCCGTTGCGATGTGAAGGAAAGACAATCAAAAACAGGTCTATTTGTGTTATTCCATGGGCATCAGGTCTAGTGGTTTAAGTACCGGGCCAAGATCTAGGGGTCCTGGGTTCAATTCCCGGGTCGACCTTACTTTGTGTCGGTTTTTTCTCGGACACAGTTCGGGTTTGTGATCACCAATCCGCATTTGGCAATGGCAATCGTGAAGATTAAGCAAGTTCCCATCATTCTAACGATAACTTGATTTCAAGGAGATCTTTGCCCTGCAGTGGGAATAAGCTGTTATTTTACTTTCTTTATTTTATAGGCACTATCCTAAGATAAGATTCCTATGACCCTATGGATATGGATCCCATGATGTCATTTCTAAAGGTCTAGTCTATATCAGTAATTTTGGACTGAATTTCATAAAAGGCGAATAAGGCGAGAAGCGTAATAGATAAATAAATTACGTGACGCTTTGTTAATAGATTTTTGATGCGGATAGCTAAGGAATGAAACTCCCTGTCGGCAGTGGTATTTCCAGACCACTTTACTCGTAACTTAGGAATGTTTAAGTTCAGAGTGAAAAGGCTCTATTTGGGAATGCATGTACCACCCTAGGCCGCATCACATATCTGTGATATACTCGTAGTATGGACTCAAAGATTAACCCACAGCTTTCTGTGCCTACGCATAATTTTACCAGAAAGGGGACTATCCTCTAGAGTTGTAGACGCTACGGAGTGTGTTAGCAAACTCGTTTGTATTAGATCATTTTAATTACCACGCTACATAAGTTTTGTTGATTACCTTTACGCGTATGCCCAGCTTAATATAAACACGGTGCCCTAGAGATTATACAACCCCACTCCACTAGAATATTAGCTCGAACTAATCTGAGAACAAAGTCACAAGCCATTAAGCGTCGAAAGCTGAACATTCGTATGGCAAAACCAGGGGCGGATTTAGGAGTTCTTGACAAAGTATGATGTTAGGGTTTCTATGAAATATAGTCTAACCTTCCGATGACGTTTTGTTACATTTTTTGAATTGAATAAAAATTATTATAGCGCGAAGTTACAAATCTTAGTTCGTTCATATTTATGCTTCATTAAACAAAATATACATAAGTACCTAAGTAACGCCTCGATGGTCTAGAGGTTTAAGTACCAGGCCTAGATCACAGGGTCCTGGGTTACATTCCCGGGTCGAGCTAACTTTGTGTCGGTTTTTTCAGCCACAACTCGGGTTTGTGATTACCAATTTGCATTAATTTGGCAAGCTGGTGATTAAGCCAGTGCACATCATTGTCACGATAATTTGATTTTAAGGATGGAGGCGTTTGCCCTGCAGTGGGACATTAATAGGCTGATACTTAACTTTATAAATTAGGTTTAGGTTAGGCCAGATGCTGCCTTTTCCGTCAATTAAAAAAAAATAGCATCATTCTTATCTGACAGATTAATTATCATGAATTTATCTGTCAGTGGCGAAACTGACCCTTAAGAAATTTATATTTTGTAAAACTGTAATATATCCCTTTTGACGATTGGTGCCTCTTGTATGAACAATACTTCTTTTAATTTTGTAACTTATAGCAAGCTAAGTCCGCCCCTGTCCGGAGCTGAGCCAATTAACGATTTAGTCGAACTTCATTAGCTGTGAGCATGCCATCATTACATACATGTGGTGAGACGCGGAGTAAAGAAGTTTACGTGATGCGCACTGTGTGAATTAAGTCATTTCACACTATTTCTTTAACTGTGCTTTTGAAAGCTTCTGGTACAACAGTTGCTATCCTACTCGGGTGTAGCCAAGGGTATTATTAAAAAATTTAACTGACTTTTTAGACTGGCCCGATGGCGCATTTGGTAGTGACCCTGCCCTATGTGTCAATGGTCGTGGGTTCGGATCCCACCCAGGAAAAACACATGTGTTGAACATTTGTGTTTGTTCTGTCTGGATGTTTATCTGTATTTAAGTACAATGGTACCTTCGTTGTTTCTGATACCCATAACACAAGTGCTTACGCTATTTACTTTGGGGTCGGATCAATGTTTGTGATGTTGTCCGTTTAAAAATTATGTCAATAACTATAACTAAACCTTAAACCAGGTTTTTGACCGCCACCGTGAAACAGTGGCTAAGCCGCTCGGGTCTAAAAACACGGAGGTCAATGGGTTCGATTCCCGCCTGAGGTCTGGTTAATGGTAGGGGTTCTTTAGAGTCCGAATGGCTAGCTACCCCCACAGGTGAAATCTGCCGCCATAACAGCTTTGGCTATGTTCCGGCAGTGTTTATGTGGGAGCCAGTACATTTGCAATCAAAGGTTTGAACTTTTGAAGATCAGAAGAGCCTACAGTCTGGCAGCACATTGAGCGACGCTTCCTGGTGAAGTGTCCCTCAATGGAATAGGCCGCAGTGACCGCTTACCATCAGGTGGGCTGCGTGCCTGTCTGCCAACTATGAATGTATGTAACAGTATGTATGCATGTTTTGTAAATTTTTTTTTTAAAGTTACTTATTAGCTATATTACTGAATCAGTATAACTTGCCCTTAGCAATATTATACACATTATCTACTGATGGCGATGTATAAATGTTTAAATGTATCTATGTATAAACGAATTTTATACATTTTTAACCGTTTTTTATGTGAGTTAGCTACTTCAATAATATAATTTTTTAAGGTGTAAATATGACTAAAATGACTGATTTTTTTTTTTTCGAAAGCAGTTCTGTGTAATTATTGTTTAGATTATATTATGTACCAAACAATTCAATAATTTACTCTTAAACCACAGAATGCGTAGTGAAGTGCTTTTTTTGTAAATAACTACCATTTTTGCATAAAGTAAAATTAATTAATAACCATTACAATAATTTAGGTTACTTATGGTATCATATTTTTAAAAAAGTCATTTGTTTCTATTAATTACAAGTACCTATTACAACACATTATGTTTATTAATATATATCATGATAGATATAAGGTGTCACCTTATGAGGTGTTTATTCTAAGGTGTACTTATAATAAAATTATCAATGATGACTTAAGTAAGTTTATAGAGAAACACTTAGTATTTATTACAAAATTTGTTTATTAGATAAAATAGCCGAGGTTTAACGACACATTTATAATCACAAAATACAATTATCGGTTCTTTTAAACATCTTCTATTTCACTTTTTGCTTCATTGTGATGTCATCCCAATATTTCTTCCACCGGTTCCGTGTGAAACAACTCTTTGTACGGCGAACTATTACTCGTAGCGCTGACTGTGTTATTAATTTGCCATTGAACAATTTGACATCCTAAAGAATAGTCATAACAGTCGTTCATTTCGGTCCACTCGCTCAAATGCCAATGCACTAATTCCAACCAGGGCTGGACAGATACCGGGTTGATAGCCACCACAGATATTTTCATTTCTTTCGAGAACTTGCCCATCATAGAAGACACTTTTTCACCAAATATAACGTTTTCTGTTTCTATCAGCTCCGGTACTCCAAAATCAGTAATAACTTTCATTAATTCTAAAGCTACTGTTTCCACCATTATATTAGGTAATGGTCTTAATTGCACGAAATTACTTAATTTATTTATAACTATCATGATCATATAAAAGGGACCACTGTATTTGCAAACTTCCTTAAATAATACTTGGTAAATTTTATAATATTTCTTTGTGATTGGCGCAGGAATAATGTGGATTTTGGACTGGCACATATTGCACGCTCTTAGTAATAATTTTATCCAAATCTTATCAATTACATATTTCCTTAGAACCTGCTTGTAGAGTTTTGTACACGAAGGACCCCTGTGGCCGACAATTCTGTGCATTTTTAGGATTACGTCAAAACATTCCTCCAAGGGAATTACTTCCAAGGGTACATCGCATTCGCAACGTTCCTCTAATTTTAACACTAGTTTGTTTTTATTTGGGTGCGTGTCTGATGGTATTACTGTATAACGTGCTTCTAATTCAGAAATGGGTTTGACATTATATTCATATGTTTCTTGATTTTGACATTTATTATCTTTGTAATCAAGTAACAACTCTATGTAAGCGTCCACTTTCTCGCGAGTCCACAATTGAATTGTACCTTGGGCTAATTCTTCTCTTTTCCTCCATATGTAATTCGTTTGCTTCTGTTCGAATGCTTCTTTGGTCTTTTCGTAGGAGAAATTCTCCAATCCCTCGTTTGTTTGGTTGGCGGCCATTTTGTCGTATTCACTCACTTCACTCGCGTACGTCCATCCAACTGACGCGATCTCGGTCGCGCGCGGTAAGCGGCCGCGCGGCCGGGGTGCCCCGCCCCGCTCCTCGCCCGCGCCCCACCGCGCCTCAAGCTGCAAGGTCGCGCGCGGCTCGCGCGAATTACAAGCATAATAATTTTATTGTCCGTACAAGCCAAGATTATAGTCTGATAGTATTTTTTTGTTTAGGTTTGTTTATTTATTTAGATTTAAGTCGCTTCAATATATTAATCTACAAACACTATAGAATAACTATATTATTCGGTATTATTCTGTGATATTTATAAACTACTAATAGGTAAGTATGTGACTTCTTTTGCAACTACAACACTTCAATTATGTAAACAATTTAAGAACTTAAAAATAATTATTACTTATTTTTGGTTTTATTTCTATAATATAATGGCCATGTCAACAATAACTTTAAATATTGTAAATGTTGAGAGGTCGTCTTTTCTACCATGTCGTGGGTTTGATTCCCGCAAAGTACTTTTTTTTGCATGTACAGACAGACATCTCTTGGTAATAAACACAAAAAGCTCAGGGTCAGATTCACTACGGAGTACAGATAGATAACTTTGTTACGACTTGCTGTCTATTACATAAACTTGTAAATATATAAAATTTCCAGGGATAGGTTACATCAAGTTTTTCTTGCAGCTATTATTTAGAAGTCTAAGAACAGGTTTATTTATGACAACAAAAATATAAACCCCAAAGTCATTCATTCATTATGTTCTATTTTATTTTAAAGAACGATGCCTGACAATTGGAAAAGTTAAAATAAAATTCTATTTTCATAAAAATAAAAGTAAAATTGATGCTGACGGTGAGGTATCAATCAAATCAAAAACTTCCTAACTACCATTTTGGCGATTTCAAAGAACAATGCAATTTGGCAGTTAAAGAACAATGCAAGTTCCGGATTGGGTTAGTAGCTAATAATTTTAAATAGGAATAGAAGAACTCATATTTTTTAATAATAATTTTTTTGAACTTATTATCCTTACTTAAGGGGAAATATCGGCTAGTTTTTTTACATTCTTTTTTTTTACAATCTTATTATTACACACCTTATTTAGGTACAATGCCATAATTATATAATTTAATTGAAAATTAGTAGATCGTTTAAAGAAAGAGAACCATAATATCCTTTTTTTTAAACCATAATATCAATACTTACTTATTTACTTTTTTAGTAAACACCTTGACTGATAAAACTAAATGTTTGCGCTGCGCAGGCACTGAACCCACGATTTGTGGTGTAATAGCCGACTTCTCAGCCCTTACATGAATGAAATTAGCTGATAAGTCCGCTGTCGGAAGAGTATCGACCGCGGTGACCACTTTCTATCAGGTGGGACGGGCGCTTTCTTTGTGCACCGTCGTGATATAAAGCAGGCTTATGGTGCGAAATATAAGGGACACGCCGGGAATGAAAATCAAACAACGGTTTTTTTTTATACCACGACGACCGCGTCTTATAATTATGTTAATTTCGTTTCCTGTAAAGTTGCTATTTTGTGGTTATGAGATATTTATTCTTCGCCGTCGTTATCGAGAACAAAAGGAGTCACAATCCGTGTCGCCACACGCACAAAGGAGATGTAACGATGTGATCTTTTGTGGCGAAATTATTGCGAGACCTGGCGCACTCACAATTTATTTGTCTTAAATCTATATGTATAAAACTCATAGGTGACTGACTGACTGGCATAGATAGCTATCAACGCACAGCCCAAACTACTGGACGGATCGGGCTGAAATTTGGCATGCAGGTAGATGTTATGACGTAGGCATCCGCTAAGAAAGGATTTTGATCAATTCCCACGGGAACTGGAACCACGCGGGTGAAACCGCGGGCGGCCGCTAGTAATATACATATAAAGCTTAGTACAGAAAAAAATATAATTTATCCTAGCATATCCTAGCTTCTGCCCACGGCATTGCTGGCGGGGAATGTTTATAAAACCTAGCCTTCGTTTAAGTGCGTTGTTATTCTAATGATTTAGAATTTTCTAACTTACCTATAGAATAATGTTATTCTATATATAGGTAAGTTAAGTTTATAAGTTTAAATATAAAAAATCATTCAGTAGTACTATTAAAAAAGTATTTATTAGTCATTAACTACAAATTACCTATGCATAATTTGTATGTTTGGATACCCTCTAATAACCCTCCTATGTGATACAAAAATATTTTTATTTGATTGATGAACTTACATAATATGGACCAAAGTTAAGCAAATAATGGGTTCTTGACGTTAGCGAAGCTAGTATGAAATGATACCTCTAATTAATAACTGATACGGACAAATACGATGTAATTTTGGGCCTGCAAAAAGGTCCTCTCGGTAACAGTATTTGCATATTCCCTAACCATAAATAATTGGACCTCGTGATCGGTTAAAATTCGTAAAAGCTTCGTGGCTAGTTATTTTGGCCGGCGACACCTTATCTTGAACGCACTCGTCGTTCAAATGGAACGTCAGATGCAAAGGCAGGATGATTCCTTGAAAGGAGCCCACAATAAAATTGTCGGCGCGATATTTGAAGGCACTTAGACCGGAGTTTCCATCGAAACCTTGTTCATTTCTTCTGAATGAGTTTCATTGGTACGTCACGAGCAGTGCTTCCAAAGATATAAAAGTGTTTAGATTGCATGCCTATATTTACTTTTGTCCACATCCAGTATTAGCACCATTTTGTAAGTAGGTACTTTCTTTTGAGAAATGGTATTCAGTTAATGCAATAGTGAAATAGGTTTCATTTCATGAAATATAATATGGAAAAGTCAGGGCAACAAATTCTTCAACAGAAAGCAATGAGTTGAGTTCCATTTACAATTCGAGTGAGTGGGACTGCTAGAAAGTTACTGATGACCGATTTAGTGTAATATTTGAGAAGTTGCCCGGCTACTATTCAGAGGCCCGGGTTTGCACTTACTTTATAATGTACTAAATTAAAGCTTACTTTATTAAATTCCTGTAAATGTATTTTCATCCGTAACTCTGTGATTAAAAAGCGTCTTACAGAAAAGCGACCAATCAGGTGCGGTCGTTGGACACTTGATAATTTCAGTTTTCAAGTGTTTTAGCTATTTGTCTCTGAAATCTTGGGTTTTTAATAGTTAAGCACTTTAACGTATTTTGTCCACTTGTTCCTTCCAGCAGTTATATGCCATTGTTCTGTTCTGTAACTCAATCCCGCGCAAATGGCTGGTCCGCGCGGCGGTATTGCGTTACACAGGCGACAGCGGACGTCCATCCCCTGGCCTCTAGGCGAGGGTGCTAACTCAATCACCGCCTTGCAGGATTTTTCCCCTCGTGAATTCTCCTGTTAACATCGAGACGTGACTGCGCCATGCCTGATGAGACCGTAACTAAGTTCCAGTCAGTCGCCTTCCGTTTTATTCTTAAGTGGTTCTGGAATCAAACATTTTTAATAAATCGACGAAATCTTGTGCTTGATTGGGGTTCATTTATAGACTGTTATCAATTGTGTTCGACAAGCAGAAGCACCTCACGCGCGACGTCTCTGTGGGAGTTGGCTGCATATAATAATATTGTTATGCAATGCATTTGGTGTAAATGTCCATGTGCGACGGTAAACACTTACCATCAGGTGATCCGTTTGTTCGTTTGCCACAAATAGCAGCGCCTTCAACTCCATCCCCCACTTAACTATCCTGGAGGCTCTCAGATTCCACGGCGTGCCTCGATATCTGCCTTCCGTAACAGGGACTTCCAGTTTGTAGATTGGGATACTCACCTTCGGTAACGGGTGGTAGAATTTCTGTCTGGCACCGGGTGATAGTGTCCCACAAGGTCCCATCGGTCTTATAGGTCGTTAAAAAAAGAAATTGAATAAAAACCAATATTCAAATTTTTTCTGGGATAGATAATTCCAAAAATTTCGAATGTCCCGATGGCACAATTGTACACTCACTGCCTCTAAATGTACGTTACTGCTAAGTCTTCATTTTTCAAATTTTCCAGTACCCGACTTTCTTTACCGACGGCACTTCCTTCAAAGTGGAAATAGGTAGTGAGAATGCAAACAGAGGAAAGTATCTAAAACCGTAACAAGACGTTTGGATAAGTAAGTCCCGCGCTGAATTCTCCGAGGAAATTAATTCCCGTCAAGTTAATAATAAAACTAGAAATATTTTCCGTCTGTTGGATTAAAGGTGGGAATTATCGGTTCGTTTCATGCAGCTTTCGTTACAATGTTCCTATCGTGTCAAGAAACTGAAAGACGTACGAAAGTTTTTCTTTTCATTCTTATTCCCGGCTTTATTGATAGGTACTGCATAGAAAGATCTTTGATTACGATGTCAGTCAAAAAGAAAGATTTTTTTCCTAATGGGGTGAGAAACCAATGTATAATCACAAACGAGCACGCAGACAACTATCTAAATATTAAATATTTAAATCAAATTCATATTGACACGTTTTTATTAGACAAAAGGAGATCATTAAAATTGGTATAATATTAATTTGAAACGAACCACCGGTATTTATGTATTAATAGAAAGAGCATATTGGATACTTAAATAAAATAAAGCCAGTTATTTTATTAAGGCCTACAAATTATTTTATTTTATGAAAGAAAGATTAGGTTAGACCGACAAACTTATCTGTTCCGGTGGCGACGTCGCTACTGTCGTTGTAATACTGTCATTAAAAATCGTTTTTGCCTGATATTTCACGTAGTTCCGATTTTGGCCACCGGAACAGATAAGTTTGTAGGTCTGTAGAAGATTAAGGTAATTATTTACAGACCTACAAACTTATCTGTTCCGGTGGCCAAAATTGGAACTACGTGAAATGCAATGCATAAACGATAATTAATGACAGTTCTAAATATACAGTAGCGACGCCGCCACCGGAACAGATAAGTTTGTCGGTCTTTATCTACCTATTGACAGAAGTCCAAAGTGCGTTTCGTTTAACGCAACGCTAGATTTGTCCATACAAGTTATTATTTTAGAATGGTTTGTATGGTGAGTAATTAAAATCTAGCTACACTTTACTACAGATTTAATCAGGAATATTTAAAAAAAGTGTATCTAAAATCATTTTATAATGACAAATTATATTTTGTGCTGCATCGAGCGTGGCTTTATCGTGTGTCGGCCGAACGGAACGTCAAAAATAGTGTTGCCAAGAGCGATATGTGTTGCAATCTTACGATTTTAAAATCCCCTCAAACAATATTTTTTTGATAAAATAATAAAAACGTAGGGATATTAAAAATAATTGATTTCATATTCTTAAAGTTTATTTTTTTCTCTTTCTATTGATATACCACATATGTATGGTTTGCGATAATATGAATAATATACCACGCTCTATACAATTTTTAATGATCTCCTTTGTATACACAGGGTAATTAAGGGAAAAAATATGTTTGAATGATCTGCAAAGTATACTAAAACTAGACGAATCAAAACCGTACAACTTTGTACGACTGTTCATTGTTATTCGAGTATATTCGTATAATCGCGGGCGCACAGAGCGCAGGAGCGCTAATTAGAAGCGTTGCCGGTGGATGCACAAAGTTGCCACCTTTCATGCTGCAACTGCACTTTGCTCAGAGCATTTTTCCGCTGCAACTGAGGGCAACGCCGATGCTCTTTGACCTTTTTTGTTAGAGTTAGTTACATGCGAGGTATACTGATGTTTCGTATGAAAAACTTCAGAATATTTGATTTTTCTTTAAGCACAAATAATAAACAAATTGATTACTAAGGTTCAGTTTAACCACTAGGTAAGTTCCTTGTAACTTATCTGACAGATATCTATGATGCGTCTCTTATCTTAAATCCCAACCTCTTAGAATAGTTATTCACCACCTTTTTTTTACCCTGGTGATCACGCAGAAATAAACGTGAACAATTGAACGTGCTTTGGCATCTGGTAAAAAATTCAAAACAAGCATGCCTCATCATCTTACCTTTTTTATTATATCACCGAACACTAATAGTTTTTCAGCTGCTTATTCTGATGATATAATATGCTTGTTTTTACATACTTCCCCAACTTCTGAATTCCTAAACGGTGAAACTGTGTGTCACCGCATGCTTCGTTACGCTCTCTCATTTCCATATAGGTGGCCTTTCTACGTGCATCTATTAACTCGCTCACAACACAATGTTCTGGCTAATAAACTTCTTTGTCTTTCGATCAGAATTGGAAGTGTATTGCTTGAAGTTTAGGTGAAGGTAGCTTTTATGGTAATCACGATTTTCTACAGACTGCAGACTCTCGTAGTTGACAGAATCGAAAATTTTAAGACATGTGTGTGTGTATATATCTTACTAAAAGTAAAGTAAAGTAATGTATGAGCCTATGAATGTCCCACTGCAGGGCAAGGGCCTCCATCCTTGAAATCAAGGATCCATCAAAACTTACTAAACAAGTGTAAATATATGAGTGTGTTCATCCATCTTAGATAAACAGATAAAATTATACTCTTTAATTAAAAATGCAGTTTGTTTTTTTAGTGTTTCTGCGAGAATTGTGAAAATAAATTGAATTTTTTGTTATTTTACTATATCAGCCACAGACATATGGGGGCTGAGTCTCTCCCTGCTACACCACAATGTCCAATATAAGGCGATCTGTACCTAGTGTATCTCAGCCCTCGTCTGTCCATCTCGTAGGTGGCCGTTCTCTGCCTCGCTGCCATGGTTGTCTCCATTCCAAATCCTGTCCAAACGGCCATCTGATCTCCGAGAAATATCAGGCCTACTGTCACTTAAACTGGATAAGCCGCTGTGCTATGCTAGTGACGCTCGTTCTTCCACGGATTATCGTTATTTAGACATTTTATTTCATTGACATGATCATTTCAGAGAAATGACCTGACCAAAGTCAATCAAATTGTATTCAGACCTACATATAGAGATATATTGTTAGTCAACCTGAGTAAGATACGGGTTAACTGCCCTGTCCCCGCAGTGGAACGAGTGTTAGAGAATTGCCACAAAGTTGCTTCGGTAGAGGAGAAATCTATTAAGTAACTAGTGTCGTAACTGAAAGTTAATAGAATACGAATCTCAACTACAGACGTAGGGCTGTCCTATTTTAGTCAATCCCTTCTTCGCTATATGACATCGGATTTCATAAATGTTGCGAGATCAAGATATTTTAGCACTTGATGTACGTTTATTCCCATAATAATGGAATTATTTTTAAGTTTACCGAAACTTAATTATTTTCGGATCTTTTGGAGTTAATTTTGTGTTCAAAATGGCTGATTAAACTTAAAGCTGCCATATTTCGCTGTGCCCTTGTTCCGTCTGGTTCGACTGTTCTAAAAGTTTGTTAATTGGCTTATTATTTTATAACTTTTCCTTTGCTTGTACGTATAATTTTACTTGCAAGACGGGCTAAAGCAATTGAAATCAAAAGTTAATACTCATAGCTAAAGAAAGTTGTGAATTTAACGTAAATCTTTGTATTTGTGATACCATAACATATGAAATAAGTGTTTTATTAAATGTTTCCTACTTACGTAATCAATAATTAATTTTGATAAATAAATAAATTAAAGCAAGCGCGAGGCAGTTGAAATATAGCTTTTGTATATACGAATCGTAAATAAAAATGCTACATTCTCTCTTTTTACAAATAAAACCAAGTTGAAAGGAAACGGAGTTAACAATGTTTGCACTTTTTGAATTTATTGGTGGGAAGCCAATTTGGTTTGTATTGGTTTGGATCTGGTAACCCTATATTGGTAGTTTTGTCTTTTACAATTTCGCACTGCGCCGTATTATGCGCTTTTATTGCAACAAGTGCTGTTTCACGAATAATGAAACGTGGCTAACAATGTTTCATATGATTGTGACTAGCTAAATTAATATTTGAGTATGGTTAGGAACACATTTTGTAATATGACTAATATGTCTCAATTGAAATTGCAATCTTAAATGGACATAAAGTTAAAGCTGTGGGAACTTTGCACTGTGCACGTTGATGTGATGTTGACTCTACAAACAATTTCTAATTGTTTTGTCGAATGGGTTTACTGTATCCGTCTCAGTCATATGGACCTGTTTTGGAAGTTAGCGGTTTAGAAAATAACCTAAAATGTAATCGGTCTCGCTATCTTTTGGTGAAAACGCGTTACGTATATTCTTCTAAAAAAACGACGGGTTGCACTCCGGGAGTGCCGGCAGAAGTGAAAACCTGAATATTAACGTTGTGCATTTTTGATATGTATATTGGAATGGTTAGGGATTTAATTGATTGGTAGAGGTATAAAAGTACTATCATTTATGTGGTAAAATACAATATTTATTTATTGCGCTATCGTACACAAACATGACAATTTATATTACATTAAAAAGTTTATCTCTCAGAATTAATGTAATCAGAAACTTTTTCAGACTAATCAGAAACTCCTTGCTGTGACACTGAAACGCCATGTAATAAACGATGATAAAATGATTGACAACCGTCAATGTCATACTTTTTTGATTGACAACTATTTATTTTCTAAACAACGAAAACAAAGTTTGGAATTTACAACTAATTGCATACTGGAATCTGCGGATAAACTTTTGAATTTGGAGCAATCGGCCAAGAAATGATTCCCTTTACAGAATCCGCAGACTCCCGAATCGTTAATAACACGAGTGGTGTTACAGTAATCAACATGTCGCTTTCGAGGATGTTCACTGGGAATTTGGGGTAACAAGCCAAGCTGTGTGTGAGAACGAGCCTCTTGTCGCAGGAAATCGGACAGCATTTCCAACTTCATACGACCTGATGCATGCTCCGCAGCATAGCGGATCCAAAGACTGCGGAGAAGTGGTGTTAATTTCCACAAAATACTGTTATATAATTCCGGCGAATAAAGATATTCCAAACTTTTTAAATGTTTTATTACGGCAATTAAATTTTGAATTTTGCAGGATATCAAATTATGGTCTTTGTGGTCACTTTGTAGCATAGGAACAACATAGGAAGCATATAGGAAGCGACCGCACTGCGGCTATATAGTAGAAGAGGTCACACTTGACAGTTCATTTATGCAAAGAAAAATATACCTTACGCTAAAGGAATAAAACTCAAGAAAACAACATCAGTTCTTATTAATACAATTATTTACTCTACTCCTGATGTACATAAGAAGCACTTTTCTTTGTATAAATGAGCTGTCAAATTGAACAAAAAACCATTATTGTCTATAGACCGACAAACTTATCGTTCCGGTGGCGGCGTCGCTACTGTCTATTTAAAACTGTCATTAAATATCGTTTTTGCATTGCATTTCACGTAGTTCCAATTTTGGCCACCGGAACAGATAAGTTTGTAGAAAACACGTGTCCGGACTTCAAATTTTATATGGATTTTCGATCAGGTCACGTGACATATAAATCCTGACGCGAGTTTAACATTTTTTCCCCATACAAAAAAAGTGCACAACGCCGCTAAAGAAGTTTTCACTTCAAAAATCGTTTACGACTGTAATGCTAAAAAAAATTGTGTATGCCTAGAATGCCCACGTGAAAATTGGGAAGTTCACAGTACTATCTTTTTTTGGTAAAGAGAGGAGAAGCACTTGGCTCGGAAGTGGCCTTTTTCACTAATTTTGCTCCTGGACCGTATTGCTCTCACACTCGATAACCCTATGAATGCGATCGTTCCGTGAAGTCTCACACGCGTTGCAGTGATATGCTTTTATTGCTGCGAGCCATCGCTCGGGTAATGAAATGGAGCCAACAATGTTTGCTCACTTCGCGTCTTCACGTGCTAAGTACGTGCGATATCGACTCGATTATTCGTTTACTATTAATTAAGACAAACTAGCATTCTTGAAACAATGCGAGCCATATTTGAAATATGAATGTGCATATAGCACTTTCATACTTTTATTATTACGTACAGTCAATTAGATACTACGTAAACCAGTACATTTAACTGTCAAATTGACACAATATCTATTTCAATTGAGACCTTAAGTCAGTTATAGATAGGTTGATCTGTTCTCGCTTTGTTCTCGAGTCTTACACATAGCCGCATGTCAAGCTAGTGCCGGTAGTATGCCTAAAAGCATTCTACTCTAAAAAAAGCTGACTGTACGTACAATTTTGTATTTTTTAAATGCATTTGTATAGCTTTATTGTACACCAACATACAACCCACTTGATGATACCAGCGATTACGGCTTATTATTTGCAGCGTGCAATCTGAATTCCATTAATCCGTTTTCCATTAGCTTACGTGTATAATTAATGGATTTGACCCTTTTATTTTTTTATCGTGTATTTCATAATAGGTATTCAATTTCAATGTAATTCTTTTTTCAATTGCGAGAGTGCATATAAATTTGCATTTTTTATATTTTTTCGATTTAACAATATTACCTTTTCACTACGCCCCATATAAATCATTAACGTACACATTCGAGCTGAATCGTTTTAATCGCTTATTTCTGTACTTGATAACCCTGTCTATTCTGTTGTTCCGTGAAATTTCACACTGCGTTGCAGTGATATGCTTTTATTGCTGAATGAAATGGAGCCAACATTGTTTGTTTGCTTCGCGACTTCTGCGCTAAGTAGGTGCAATATGGACTTTGATTAATCCGTTTTCCATTAGCTTTCTTGCATAATTGATGACGCTATTATGCAGTGCGAGGATGGAATTTATTTAACAGCACTGATAGGTATAACGTCCATTGCTGATTAAAAGCTAATTAATAAAATATTTATAATTGAAATGCATTGGTTTTTATTTATGTAAAATCTTTATTATTCATGAAAGTTGTACAAGCCCTGTAAGTTGTTTTGAATGATAAATATACCTGTAGTATTGATAAATAGACCATACAATAGGTACATATGTAAATTGTAGTGTTGTGTAAATATACCTTGTAATTATATACAATTGTTGTATTCTTTAACAGAATATAAACAGTATTGCTGAAACCAGGTTGAGAGTAGTAGTAGAATACAGATATTTTGTAAGCGTAGATACTAAGAGCGGAATTAATACCGCGACCTCAGCTTAGTATAAAAGCAAAATCCAATAAAAAAAGTATTTTGCTTCAAATAATGTTATTAGGACACTAAAACAACCAAGAGTTGCGAACATCCGACGTAGAAATGAAAAAAGAAGCGTTTAATCCAGTTAATCCGGTTGATGAAAAGTTAACAACAATTTGGAGAACAAATGGCGCACAAGTTCGGTCTTTGCACAAAAATATAAAAGTTCATAAATGGAAAACTGTTTTTAGAACCAACTCAGTAAATATTTTTTGTTGAAAAAACATCATGGAAAATCAGAACAGTGCAATCGTGATGGTACTTTTTCTTAGCGTGTCGATGGCAATATCACTAGATTTGGTACATGGTGGTATGGTTTTATCATTAGATGGTAGGTACTAATGGTGAAACATGAATTTTGTTCCGTACATAATTTTTATAATTATTTTATTTCTAATAGTCAGCAGTGAAGCAAATGCACTCTAAAATTGTAAATTTATGAAATCTGCGCAATGCGAATCTGACGCATTTCCCACAAAACGCAATGAGTAACTAACTACAAGACCATTTTTTATACAAAAAGAAACTGCCAAAAGCATGGTCTGAGCTAAAACAAAAATGCTTACCGGACGAAACTGGCACGTACAGCGTAGGGCCCTCATATAAAATGTAAATATGCGTCCAAAATGTAGCTACGAAAGAATAATTCATATTCAAGGGGCGCGGGGGAGGAGGCATCCATTTTGCATGGTTATTTTGGCGAAATCCCCGCGTGTTTCGCTCTCATGTAATTAAGAGATTAAAAGATCAGCGTCGAGCGAACTCGGCAGGTTTTTATGAGAATATTTTTCTTCAGTGCGCGTTGTCTATGCGTCACTCAGTACGGGCAAGAGTAGGTGTAATAATGGAACCGCCTGCGGCTGTGTTCGGAAGCCATTTTTTTTTACGAATAGAATAGTAGATGCTCTTCTGTTTCGGCTTTAATTAATGTCGCATCAAACACTGTAATATTACGGTTCAAAGTAAATATTCATATTCTAACAAGCGAGGGTTATAACTTACTATTGTGGAATGAAACACGTTATTTGGTGTTTCGTAAATAAGATACTGGCAATGCATAAGTTATGAGTGCTGAAATGAATGAATTAATTCATGTTTTTTTCGATTACATTATCTTTTACGTGTAGGTCCACAAGGGATGAAAATGTATGTATTCATAGTAACAAGATTTTGTTTTGGAGGGTTATGAATTATTACTTTAGGTACTTTGATAATAATAACACAACGTAAAACCGGTGGTCTTAAATGTTTTGATCAACATTATACCGCGTTTACATTCAGCCATTTCCGTTGCTGCTTGCCTTGCCGTACATATTTCCCTGTATATTGATGTGGCAACGTCAGCGGAAATGAGTGTTTACATTGCCGCTTCATATGTATTTTAAATTCGACTCTGGGCCATGGATAACGTGGAAATTGTCGCAGCGTCGGCGCTCTGCCTTTTAAGTTTAATTAATTATTTAAATGTTTTTAAAAAAAATAGAATTCAAAAGAGACGTCGTCGTCAGAGGAGATGGTGGATGATAGCAATTCATCGTAATAGAACAATAAGTATTTTTAAAGATATTAAACGACTGAACGAGAGAGCAACATGTAAACACACGTTGCCGCTCGCATTGCCGCGCTTTGATGTCCGCTAGAAAAACCGCCAAATGGGGGATAGCCGGGCAATGCGAACGGCAACGTCAAGGCAATGGAAATGACCTGTTTACATTCTCGCGTTTCCCAGTTTATTCCCCATGTTGCCGCGGCAATGGGCTGAATGTAAACGCGGTATTACAGTTTTGAGACAAGGGCCGTATCGTGTAAGCAATGACTCTACTTTGGTATAATAATATTTCATCATTGCACATTGAGGTTGAAGAAATAAAAAAATCTGGTTTTTACTGGTCAAAATAATTCTAATACTTACTGTTATCTTCAGGAAGCGTCTTAACGTCGCGGCCAATTCACAGAGGTTTGTTTTCTTAATGGAGCTAACTTTGAATTCAACCTGGAAATCTTTCAGAATTCAGTCGAAATCTTTTAGCCTTGCTACATTAATGCTTAATCTAAAGAGTTTTCCGTGAATTTACTAAATTAGAGCAATAAGGTATTATTTACTTGTAGAAGGTTGGATTTCCAACATTCAAGGTATATTATGTATATGGATCTGTTAAAAGAAATGCTTTTGTATTAAACGACACGCCAAGTATGAAAACAATGTTTAAAAAGCGTTTAATTTATTAGGTTGGGAATAAAAAATATTAATTACTACCTATTTTGTACCCGTTGTTGACATTATACATGTGTTTCCAACTTGAAAGAAAGAAAAACGAGAATAAGTTTCCAATTTCAATATGTTAAAAAGGTAAAGTACCATGTTGAGAATATTTAATAGACATTTTGAAGATGTACTCGGTACGAGAAGTGTAAAGTTTGACCAGAAGCGCCTTAAAAGTTTTGTCATATCTTAAGTACCATCTGTTGAGTGTCTATATGACAGTTCGCCGTGAAAGGTTACATGTGGATGCTTTATCATACTAATAATAAAAATAAGTAACTCTGTCTGTCTGTTACGCTTGTATACCTACCTAAACCACTGGACTGATTTTACAGTTCAGACATAAATGAGACTCCATAGTTTACGTCCCATGACTTTGTCCCATGACTTACGTATTTTTTATCCGAGGATTACGCTCGGTTCTCTTGGGATAATTTAAATAGAAGTCTCTTTGTTTGTCCTTCTTTTACGTCGCAATGGAGGAAAGGGTCGACTTGATTTTTGATGCGGGAACTAGTTTGGAAGCTGGAGATTGATACAGTCTACTCCTTATCCCGGAATAACGTCATATATTCTACGCAGGCTAAGCCGCGACAGAAGGCTAGTATCTATATAAAGTAACTCTAGAAGGTTGAGACCCAAACATAATAATTTGGTTGACAATAAAAAAATGTAGGAACTCTGCCTTGTTTTACGATCTCTTTCGTGACAAGAGTTATATCGTCACGACTTGGGCCTGCTTGAGAAAGTTTACGTCTCTCGTCGCAATAAAATATTCAATACTCCAAAAATATTGCATTGCACTTTACCCGCTTACTTAAATGGGGAATGAAAAAGTTCCGTCACTTTTCTATTTCTGAGCGGAAACTTCAGAGAACACATCTGTTGCCCCAAAATATGGAATAACTTTTCGTCGGTTACCGTCGTAACTTACACAACTAGAAACTACTTATAATAACAAAACACATACTGAATTCATTATTGAGTAGCAGTCCGGTTTTACTCGACGACTTTGTTGAAGTAAGTTTGTCGACGCGAGCCGAGGTGATTGTTAGAAGTAAAATCTATTGGATTTGGCAGTGGGAAGGGTCAAAGGAAAACGAATCACGAAAATTAGGGCGGTGAAATCATTGGGACAATTTTACTTAAAGCGTTTGATTGCATTGAATTGAACTCTTCATAATTGGACATGATGAATCTTAAGGAAGTTAGGGTAATGGAGTTTTAAATAAAAGAGGCTTATGTAATTGCTAGAGTTTTAACCTGTTGCTATTTCATACAATGAATCTAGAATGCTTAGTTTTTATTGGTCACAAAAATCACAATAAATAAATAGTATTTGTCAGCTCCTATTACATTTGTGGACCACGACCCATCCCTGTTTTTTTGCATGCCTATCGGCAAAGTGTTGGACATTCTTGTAAACATTTAACCAGTAGGTGCTGAGTTACTATGTTTTAAGCCTGGTTTAAGCAACTCGATCTTTTCTTGTATTTTCTATTTTATTATAAAAAGAGTAGCTTTAGTACACTACATTATAAAATATATGAGTTTTTTATAATTCACTGATGAAAATTACTTTTGCATAAATTTTCCCACAAGCAGTTTTATTTTACTATAAAAAACTCATCACGACCAAAAAAGGGTATACTGTTATTTATTCTGTAAAGGCTTGTTATATTTTTGTTCAGACACAAAAAGGGATTACATTTGTAAATTGAGTTGAGATTAAAATCTCGTTTGGTGAAATTAATGGTTTCAGAGACAGACTCAATTTTGGCTCGTTTTGTGATGCGACATTTATAAAGAGCGTACTTAGCCCTCAACTTTATCATTGGTGAAAGTTTTACGCGAGGAAAATGCGTGTTTATTATTATTATTAGTGCAAAGACGTCAATAGCTTTGCTTTATTACAAGTAATTTGCTAATCAAAAATAGTACAGTTTGGCACTGAAGACGTGGCGCTTACCATCACGTGTACGATCTGCTCGTCTTGTTACACATTGCAATAAAAATAAAATAAAAAAAGTTTACAGAGCGTAGATACTTAGGAGTAATAAGTATAACTAAGGATCTTCGAAAAGTAATTATTCAATCAACAAAATTTCGAGTATGAATTTAATTATACGTTTTAAAATCTAGTTGGCGTCGACACACTTGTATCTATGGTAATTTAATAAAACAAGTTTTGATACAAATAATTAAGGTGTTATTTTATGAAAGCTGACGGGATATCTTATTATTCTTCAAGATGATGCAAAGCTTCAGCGAGCCATCTATAGGAACCAGGTAAGAGGTTTATTTTCACCACAATGGCCCTTGAACTATCTGTTTATTTATCTACGATTCTGGTAGAAGTGATAGTATCTCAATGTATCACTTGCAACTATTAAAGCTTAGTTCATAAAATTTGTTCATTGTTTTACGAGTACATTAAAGTACCTATTTATCATCGTCGGTATCATAGGTATGGATAAAAAGAGGGTTATTTAATTAATAGGCAACATTTTAGTTCGTATAAAAGCTTGATTCTTTTGCACGCCGATAGGAAGTCAGCCCATTCAACAAAAGTCATCTCAACAAAATCCCCAACACACTTTATTTTCAACATTCGAAACTTTGTTATTAAAATTCTCAGACTGTATTTGACACAATGTTTCTAACTTCACTAGTACGATTCGCACCACGGCAACCAGTCGAATGAGCCACGTGCATATAAGTACTGCGACCAAGCCGCTTCGGTATAGAGGACAGTTCCTGTGGGAAGGCCGGTACAAAAACATCACACTGGCGTTCTTGATGACGCCTTTTAATATGTGGTTTCAGGTATAAAAGATTTCACATTATTTTTTGTATGTACTTAAATAAATGCAGATTTTTTTTTGATCTTTCTGAATATAGTAGAATCGACCAGTTTCTTAGTGCAGTCAAAAATATTTTGTGTGAGTGTGAGAGAAGAACGCCGCGCGTATTATAATTGACCTCAGTGGAGAAGATACTATAGCGTACACATAAGCCATGTGTGGTGTGTATTAAGATAACTATATATTTGACCTGATAATACACGGCCATCATGACATCTTCCATTGAGGGACACACTGAAATAACAAATAAATAAATATTCGTATAATGGTTGAGAAATCAGCCCGGAGTCGCGAGTTCGTTACCCGTACGATACAAACTTTTGTGTGCATGAATATGTCTGTTTGTATTGGTTTTGTAGTGTTTCCGTGGATTATTTTGTATGTAGTTACAAAAAAAGGTATTTAACTACATAATAATGTTTGTTCGTTGCAAAGCTTAGCTTGGGGCTAGATGTACGAGTAACTGTGTGAATAATGTCCAATTATATTTAAGGGCGTAAATCGAACCCTTTGGCTTTTTAGACTTAGTAGCATAAAAAGGCAGCCTAAGAGGGTTTCTGTTATTGATATCTATTTACGCGACCCAACTAGACCTATTTTTCGCGTAGGCAGGCTAAAAATAGGCGGCCTATGTACATTCATCACGCCTCCTCAGTAACCCAGCTTCCGCATAAAAGCGTTTCCCTTTGACATAAAAAGGCTGACAAGATGTATTTATGTATTCATTATACCTTACATAATACATATATATTTTTTCAAGCATTCAATTATCTTATACTTTTCTAAGTAAAATAATCTTGAAAAGAGATTACTTTATAAAAAATATATGAGGACAATACAAACTTTGCTTCAAAATTAGAAATCGGTTCATGTTTATATTAGTTCTTGGTTCGGTAGTAAGATTATTAGTGTAACCGACAAACTTTTTTTTCCGTGGAGAATGCGTTTAATACACCATAACAGCAGGCTAGCTAGACCTGCGGCCATGTGTGGGACTCGAGACTAAAGCTTTCACCACCCACTAAACTCCCCCGGTTTTCCCTTCACACCCGATTGGGACGACCCGGTTGCCAGCCATGTGGCTATT
The DNA here is from genome assembly GCA_949319885.1 of Mecyna flavalis. Classification (NCBI taxonomy): domain Eukaryota; kingdom Metazoa; phylum Arthropoda; class Insecta; order Lepidoptera; family Crambidae; genus Mecyna; species Mecyna flavalis. Next base: position 6,461,553 of record OX439435.1, on the reverse strand, counting down.
GACCAGCCCAGTGTAACCGACAGACTGAGCTACTTATGCATTTTTAATATTAAGTAGAAGAGATAATTATGGCACCCAAATCCACGTGTTAGTGGAATATTGTAGAAAATAAATTGTTATATTTTAGGTAATTTTATAAATAATGTTAGGCGTTTGTTAGTTTTCTGTTAAATTATACTCACCTCATACTTATGCGGTCTTCTGTAGGAGGCGAGATTACCAGGTGGTAGGTTCCTGTACTGGGCTGTCTAGGTGGGTACCACCGCAGTGCCAGATATTTTCCCGTGAAATAGAAGTGTGTTTCGGGGAAGGGGCACTGAAGCTCGTGAAATTACTGGGTATATGAGACCTAATAACGTCGTCTCGGTGTGCGGGCGCGTGCCAGACAGTAACTGCTTAAATAGTTACTGTTTGGCACTGAACTGTCTAAGGGCAGACGTGGCGCTTACCATCAGGTGTACGATCTGCTCGTCTTGTTCATATTGGTCATTGCAATAAAAAAAAACGTGCCCATTTCGACTGACAGTGAGAAACTATCAGCATGACTACCACACATAAAACCTTAATTTTGTTGCAGACGTGCGTCTTCCTAACTGTGGTCTACAAGTTTATCGTGCACCTACTATTGGCGTACTTCTTCACCTGGCCTTGTCCATTCCTAGACGCATCTCTAGCGCTCATCGAGGTGGTCTTCATCACTGACGTCATAGTGCATCTACTTCACACCTTCTGGCCAATAGTACGTCTGCAGATCAGGGTTCATAGAAGGAATCCAGTTTTCTTGGCCTATGACGTCATTACTTTGCTGCCTTTGACTGTTATATGTAAGTAAACGTCTCGATGGTCTAGCGTGATTTTGCGGTCAATTCAATATTTCAAGTGGGTTCAATTCCCGGGTCGAGCAGAATGTGTGTCGGATTTTTGAAATGATCGATAATATTTTTTACAGTTCACCACGCTGTGCCAAAAAATTATACCCATATCGGCAGGTGGTTTGAAATAATCCGCATTTACAGATTATATTCATTTTTCCGTAAACTCAATGAAAACGTAAGTTTACTTAGTCATTTTATTCTCCATTTGGATTGCATTTAAACAGGGTGTCTAACTGTCTAATTATAAAATAAATAGTGTGTAGTATATGTATTCTCATGCCATGTTTGCTAAGAACATTATAATATAAAACTTATAAAAACTCAGTAAAGGAATTCTTTTACAGTAGTCTTTGAATGTCGTGTGTGTGCGTGTTTTCTTAGAAATTATCGCACTTTTCATAATACCAGCATTAGTAGATCATAACCTCCGCCCTTACAAACACTATTTTTATGACATTTATTACGAGCTCACTCGCACAATTCTAAACTATTGAAACGCATTGAAGCTCCTTACTAGTTGGACCTAATAAAACAGTGCTAATTTCAGTTCTATTTCATTTCAGATAAGAACGAACCGTATGTCTCTTTACGTGATCGAACATGCGGTATTCGCGATACTAGTGATGCACGCAAGTACTTGCTTCTGGTACGCTCTTCACACCCACTCTGCGACCGATAGAAACTGGTACCAGCTCGGGTACCCGTCTCACGTCAACTCGTGGAAGTTGAAGTTTAATAAGTAAGTATTAAAATTACGAGTATACCTACGAGCTGAGGAAGAGACAGTCACAGTAAGAATATCGTGTGACTAAATTTGCACTATGTCTCTTAAGAGAGAGTGCCGGAGGCCCCCTTTAATCCATCCATAGTATTATTTACCATCAGGCGTACCACATGCTCGTTTTCCACCCTTTTTCATAAAAGGCTTAACCGCTTAACGCCATTGTATAAACAGTTAATAACCTGTTAACCTAGTGGCAAAAGAGTGGTACTAAATATTATTCTATGCCATACGGGATTAGATGCGCTGTTAATGATCTCATAGAGACAAAATAAGAACAATATTCGTCCTGTGAATAGCAGCTAGTACCTATACTAGTTATTGCTTGATGTGCTACTGTGATGCTGAGAGTAATTTTAGCGTAGGCAATTGAAATGTTAAGCAGTAACTAAATAAATGTTTAATAGATACCTACCAGCTCATGTGTACTCGTTAGTCAATGTCCAAACAACTGCAGCGGAAAATTTTAATTATAGAGTATTACTGTGTACTAAAATATCATTGGAATATCATTATTTTACTACTGAAGCTGAGCTTTTCCTTCTAGTATTAATTAATGTAAGTATAGTATGTACCTACTGTATTTGTGATTACCATTGGCTTAAACTTTTTAATGTCTGAGCTATTTTATTGTTTACGCAATGTTTTTAACAATGCTGTGTGTATACGTTTTTGAGTAGCGATCTAGTTTATAAGTACATCATTGTTTTCTTTTCTACTCAGTTTCGATTGTTACTTGTTGTGTATGCCATAATAAATAAATAAATAAATTATCAAATATTGCAAAATTGTTTATGTTTTTTTCAGTTACATGACTTGCTGGTATTTTTGCGCTTGTCGCTTTTTCAACGTTATCTTCGGAGATGTCTTTCCTTTAGTAAGTTTAATTCAAATCAATAGGTACCTTTCTTTCATTAATCAATCTAAGTTTTTCGAGTGTACATATATACGTATCGGCTAACAAGAATATAGGATTATGTCTTTACAGCCATTGTAATCTAAATGTACAGGTTCCATAATTCACAAAGAAACGCACATATCCGCGTGCCGAATTTTGTGCTATCGAACATACGAGTGGCATTTGATACAACTGATTTGGCTTGTTACTTGGAGGAACTCTTTAAAACTAATATTGATATTAATTATTCCCTTTCTCAGCGTGATATGGAGAAATGGCTGACATCTCTGTTGATGCTGCTGGGATATGTGTTTCTCCGCTACCAGTTCATAGGCTTACTGACGTGGGAATTAGTGTTGCAATTCATGCGACAGTCCGTCTTCGTTGACAGGGTGAGTTGAGTTCGGGGATGGGCTGGTCAAACGCCGGCAGGCGGCTACCAGTTTGCCTCGTTTCGTGTGGAACGGGGTGACCGACGAAGTTTAGTGGGTAGGGCAACGAACGCCTTTCGTCTCGAGCCCCACACACGGTCGCACAGGCGTCGCTAGCCTGTGACTAAGGTTACCTATTGTTTACCTATGGATCTTACTGAATGTCTTGAAAATCACTTAAAGCCGCATTTCATCTTTCTCTTGTCATGTAAAACTACTGTGTTTCTATCGCAGGACGAAGCAAGGGGTACTCACTTGTACCCCTTGCTTCGTCGTGCGAAGTAGGTTCATAGTCTAAAATAGATACAGAGCTGAAAATTAACTTGCTACGGAAATAAGACAAGTTTTATAAAATTACAGTATCACCATATGATAAACTACCTGAAGTTCCGTGGAGCTCCTTCATGGCTATTAGACCAGGCCACCAAGTACAAGAAACAGTTATGGCAGATGAAGGATGGAGTCCTGGCTTCAGATGAGCTGCAGAAGCTGCCCCTGCCTTTGAGGATGGAGCTGATCTTCGATGTCAACGTCGGCCACTTCCACAGCTCCTTGCTGTTTAGAGACACAGGTGTTTCTAAAATAAAAAATCAATTTTTTTTTCTTGTAGCTTTGTATAGTTACATATATGAATCGTCAAGTATCAAAGTCAGAATATTATATAATATATCGAGAAGAGTAGTTATGAAACTTAATAGTTACTCTTTTAGATCGCTTAAGTTTGTTCATTTATGAATACCATCTTTATTAATTTGATACTATTATCCTATGTGCTAAGATTTACAGAAATCATAAGGTAATCATCATATTCTTTCACACACGAGCCCTGGCGTATAAGGCAGAGTTACTCCCAAAATGCAGTCAATGCAATGGACCACTCAAATAGTATGGTAACATCGAAGAAAAGAGCTAATTGACCCGTATGCTGATTAAAACCAAAAAAAAAAAGATACGAAAGCCCCATATAAATCAATTATCTACTGATTTCAGATGAAGCATTCATGCGTCAAATCTCATTATTAATGCGACATGAGCTGTACCTGGCTGGTCAGCACATTTGGAGTCAGGGTGTAGTGAAGAATGGAATGCTTTGCGTCAAAAGAGGCGTCATTGAAATGCTGTCTGACGAGGATGACGAGAGCCCGGTGATAGCTTTTAAAGAGGGAACCGTAAGTGTCTCTTATTATTTCTATGTATATAATTTTAAAGCAAACCTAAAAGGGGATTATTATGCATTATTAGACTAGAAAAAAAACAACTTGTTCAGGTATCAGGCGGGGATCAGATGAGGGAGGCTATCATAACGTAAAATTCAACGTAGAAATTAGCGTTGTTGAGACTTGAAGTGCATTTATTTCGCAAGTGAGGGGCGCGGATTTAATCCCCTTACCTGAAACAGTTGAATAGTGTAATTTATTATTTATAATAAGTAGTTATTAAATATGTAATTGCATATTAGCAAGTTATTAACGTACGCGATGTGTAATAATTATTATTTAAATAAATTAAAATCCCCGATTACGATTGCGGTCGATGCATCGGATTAAAAATAGAATTATTCCGCATATGTTTGGTTTTTTTTTGCTAATTGTTATTAATAGAAAAGAATTAGGAGGTCTTGATTTGTTAGTATTTGATTTTAAATTAAAGGGTTGTATTAAACTACAGATTAAAACCGGCCAAGTGCGAGTCGGACTCGCCCATGAAGGGTTCCGTAGCAGCAAGTATCATCATAATATATAAGTTCTTGTAGTTCTTTGTAAGTTTGATCGACGTTTTTATATTTGAATTGATTGAATGAGAGGAAAATTGCTGTTTACGATTTATGACGTTTTAAAATAAACTAATTACTTGATCTCGGTCAAAACAATTTTCAATGGAAGTTTGTATGGTAATGTACATCATATATTTTTTTTAGTTTTATCGTTCTCTTATTTTAGAAGTTAGGGGGGGGGGGGCAACATTTTTCCACTTTGGAAGTGTCTCTCGCGCAAACTATTCCGTTTAGAAAAAAATGATTTATGAAACCTTATTCTCATTTTTAAAGACCTATCTATAGATACCCCACACGTAAGGGTTTGAAGAAAAAAATTTTTTTGAGTTTCAGTTCTAAGTGTGGGAAGCCCCAAAAATTTATAAACTAATTACTTGATCTCGTTCAAACCAATTTTCAATGGAAGTTTGCATGATAATGTACATCATATATTTTTTTATATTTATCGTTCTCTTATTTTAGAAGTTACAGGGGGGGGGGACCAACATTTTACCACTTTGGAAGTGTCTCTCGCGCAAACTATTCAGTTTAGAAAAAAATGATATAAGAAACCTTATTATCATTTTTAAAGACCTATCCATAGATACCCCACGCGTAAGGGTTGAATGAAATTTTTTTTTTTGATTTTCAGTTCTAAGTATGGAGAGCCCCCAAAATTTATTATTATTTTTCTATTTTTGTTACTTACTAATTTTCAACAGTATAGCTTTTATAGTTTCGGTAAAAAGTGGCTGTGACATACGGACGGACAGACAGACAGACAGACAGACAGACATGACGAATCCATAAGGGTTCCGTTTTTTGCCATTTGGCTACGGAACCCTAAAAATACTGATTAATCATCAAAAAAATACTGAATTGCTAACCTAACCTAAGCTTTGGTGTGCAATCAGTTATTTTGTTGTACATTTCAGTATTTTTTTTGATGTAGGTACATCTTAATATTTCCCTAAATTTAATACATTCTACTAACTTTACATATGGGTTGGTTGTGTACCATTGGAAAATACTCCATCTCGTAAACAGCTTTCAAAATAAATAAACCGCTCCTTTTTTCGCAGGTACTGGGAGAAGTGAGTTTATTTCATTCAATCCCATCGAAAGTCACCGTGAAAGCGGCTACTTACGTTGAAATTCAGGCATGTTCCATTAAGAATATTAAAAGTAAAATATCGGAAATATTTCATGTTTGATTTGAATATTAATCTCTGTAACAGGTTTTGCGCAGAACTGATTTTATGCGAGTAATATCCGAACACCCAACTATGTTACAACAAATTCGCGAAAAAATTACTGATAGATTAAAATCAACCAGGAAAAGACAGGTAAAAAAAATTGTTTACGCGCTGGTGCAGTAAACATGCGTATTATAGATAGAATTCCATCAGATCTTTTGCGGTTTTGATAGCGTGTTCCATTGTGGGACACTTTGCTAGGAAACATTGTGATGCTATACTGCCAACAATGTCTTACCCATGTTATATGTCATCTGACTCTCCAGCATCCCCATACCTTATCTATAGGAGCTGGAGAGTACCAAAACCCCATCATCCCATACCAAAAATCACAACAGAGAGAGTTACTTTCGTATTTATAATATTAGTATGGTTATTACGTACCGTCATTGTACATATTTTGTACATTTATTACGTGACAAATTGATAAAACCCACACGCTTCAAAGAATCCACGTTCATTGCTCATTTCAGGAAGCAATAACTCAATACGACAAAGGCGATTCGAGACTAATTCGAACTCGTTACCGACCTATGAAAGTGCTCAAAGACAATTTAGCCGGAGTTGAGGAGGAGGACCCGACGTTCGTCGACGATTCTCACATGTATTACAGAGGTAATAGAGACCAAAATGGCTTGTGATTAATCGGAAGCCCCAGCTGAAGAGTGATATTTGAATAATTTGTTGTAGACGAGAATAATGTTCGACAGGCGAAATTTACGGCGGAATATTTGGAATTGTATCAGATGTCGAGTAATGTGACGACCATTGACGCGCCTCGGATCTGTCTCAGGGCGAGATTCCCGTGGATCTTGGAGCCGAATACTGACTTTGTACGTATGTAAATAAATATCCATGGCACACATTGCACTAATAAGCCCCAACAGCGACGACGGCGTTGTTTGAATGATATCCAAGAATATTATCTATTTATATCGCGCCATTCAGCACCAAACTAAGCTTAAAGCTTGTACTAGGGGTGCTAGATAAACATTACTTATTTAGGTAACTATATCAAAAGCACATATCATTATTCATAGAAACACCCAGACCAATACAAACACACACGTTCATGCACACAAATGTATACTGTGAGGATCGAACCCGCGACCTTTTGGTATGGTCGGCGACTTCTCAACCATTCCAACCAAATCGTTCGTCTATTGTATTACTCGTATGTAACTCAAACTTCGTATTAAAGAGTTAAGTTTTTAAATATATCAAGTATTTAAAAACAACACAGACGATGTGTAGGTATGTATATTGCAATAAGCCTTTATTTTAAGTACTATCCCAACATTTTGTCTCTGCGCGGAGCAACATGTAACTTAACACTAACCCAAAATTTCAACCCAACAAAGGCACGGACCCAAGAGTCTGTGGCAAAAACTATTTTATATAAAAAAAAATATATAAAGTATTATTCGAAATACATTTAGTTCCACTCCCAAGAGATGAATTTGTCTGCACGAGTGCAGAATGCAGGCTTAAGTGCCCTATATTGTACAGTTTTATTTATCCTGGATAGAACGTAAGTCCTGTTTTTCTCGAACTAAAGCCATCTATCTTTCAAAGTGTTAAAGGATTTCGAACGAATACAGAAGGCTAGTAAATGTCGTTTTAGAATCTCATACTTGTACAAATTGAAACATTCAATATATTTTAGCTGATGTGATACTAGGGGACAATGCCATAAGGTAGGCTAGGCGCGTTAAAACATAGTTTGAGTCCTACCCAGCCAAACTCTGACGAAGAAAAGGGCAGCATACAAAAAATGGTGTTTATATTTTAAGTACATAATATTTGATTTAACTGCGTTTGTTCTAACACCCATAACACAAGTGCATAAACTACTAACTTTGGAAGCAGCTTCATGTATTTACAAGTAGTATCGTGCATTATTTATTTAAGTCTGCATTTGGTAAGTAGTTCATTATTAAAGCTTGTTATGCATTTATGTTGCACACATTACATGGATATGTTTTGATTTTAAAATACTCTTAAGCTGCTTACTCTGATATTAACGTAATGTTATGTAGTCTAATATATAATATGTACATGTTTTAAATAGAAATGTGTAATAATACGAACACAAAACAACTACAAACGTAAACGTAATAGTTTTTAACAAGGGCTTTGTACCAGTAATTATTTACCGCAACCAATCAATATTGTATTATAATAACTTATCAGTCGGTCATCAAATATTACACGCAAATTGCTTTCGGCTTTAAATTATTATTTACGTTTTCAATGAGTTATTGAATGATAGATTAAATCAGTGTAGTAAAAGCCTATTAATATCCGACGTTTAATAGTTACGGTAAAGCTTCTCTAATTAAGAAAAACTTGTAACAATATTCTACGCGCCTATAACGTTTAATTTAAATCTGTTCAAGTAGTTTGTGCGTGAAAAAATAATACACATTTATCTATACACCTTTATACGCTGAAATGTGTATGTAGAGGACTCAGATCGCACTAACAAAGGTCACAGATTACTAAATAGTTACAAAGGTAAAAGATGTAAGGTCGATGCGCACAAAAACTCATCACTTGCTTGTTTGCCTACTGCCAGGATAAATAAATCATCTCGATGGATTTTGATGATGATGTAACTATACAATAATAACATATGGGCTACAATTTGTACACGAGAAAAGCCTTTGACTGAAGCCTATTCAGTATTCTCCCTGTAATTTGGGTTCATGCCTGTTCGTCCCACCAAGCTTCGTCCCATCAGGTGGACGAACGGGAATTGAATAAAATATTTCATTTTTATTCCCGTTCGTCCCACCAGCAAGTTCAGTGGGACAAACGGGAAGTGAAAATAAGCAGTCCTGGTTGTTGGAAGCAAGCCAAAGGCAGGCCAAAGGACTTGCTGATGCCAACTTTGTGCCTTGTAGACCTATTTATTACTCACCGACTGAAACATAGCACAACAGTTATGAAGGTTGTGTTCATAACGTACAGTCAAAAGCACGTCAGACGTAACACTTTGGACTTTGTACCACTCTTATGTCGGGGGCATAAGAGCTATTATCGAACTGCAAGTGTTAACCGTGATGTGCTGTTGACCGTACCTCACAGTGCCATTGCTATGTGGTGTTCTAGGTGGAGGTAATTACTTCCACCAGATGAGCGCCTCATTCAAATGGAAGGTTGACACTATGCTCTATCTTTCTTAACTCTTTTACGTTCCTTTATATTTACAGACCCACATGTTCGACATCGGTCACTTCCTACTGGTTCTGTATGTGTGCATCATGTCACCACAATATGCCATCAAAACGGAATATGGCGACTACGAGATCATCTTCACCACTATAGTCACGGCTTGTCTTTTGCTTAATATTTATATACAACTTACTACAGCTATTGTTGATAAGGTATGAATTGGTAGAGTAAGTACATAATTGTACAGTACAGAACTAATATATAGTTATACATATAATAAATGTTCAATATGCAAGCTCTTTCCAGCCACTTGCTGGCCCTGTGTGCTGTTGCAATATGTCTGATGTCCACAAATAAAATCCGTATATCCTGTCAATTTTACCGGGCTGTGGTCTATGTGCAGTGGTTTAAAAACCCGGGTCGGGAAAATTTCAAACTCGTGATCACAAAGTGGAACAAAAAGTATCAGCTAATATAATGTCTCACTGCAGGCCAAAAGACTTCATTATTCAAATCAAGTCCCAGTGATACATCAGTACTGTTTAATCGCCATGTTTTTTAAGTACCATTGATGCTTAGTTTTATGGTACTTGACCAAAATACCTTCTAAATTGACGTCAAAATCTGCAAACACGAGAGATCCATGTTTAACTATCGTACATTTCATCATCGGACAGAACTGGAACCCTTTATTTATTTCTCGACGGGAAATGCACTAGGCTTGAAACATTCGAGTAATGTGAGACTCCAGCCTGAAAGAAACCGAAATCCCGACTAAAATCCGGCGAACCACAGGGAAACACCGCACAAAATTATAGGGGTAGCCTAGTTTGGGTTCAGACAGTTAATGAGCGTTGTCTGTTGCTATTTTCGGCCTTGCCGGCGGAACTACGTTATCCCGCAGGAATGTGATATGTTTCCGGGATAAAAGTAACCTATGTTGTTTTTCTCCTACTAAACTATACAAAATTACATAAATCTGGGAATAAAAGGAAGCACCCTTGCGGCGTCAAAGATGGACAAACAAAAAAACGACGGGTTGCACTCCGGGAGTGCCGGCAGAAGTGAAAACCTGAATATTAATTGTGCATTTTTGATATGTATTTTGGAATGGTTAGGGATTTAATTGATTGGTAGAGGTATAAAAGTACTATCATTTATGTGGTAAAATACAATATTTATTTATTGCGCTATCGTACACAAACATGACAATTTATATTACATTAAAAAGTTTATCTCTCAAATGTAATCAGAAACTTTTTCAGACTTATCAGAAACTCCTTGCTGTGACACTGAAACGCCTTGTAATAAACGATAATAAAATGATTGACAACCGTCAATGTCATACGTTTTTGATTGACAACTATTTATTTTCTAAACAACGAAAACAAAGTTTGGAATTTACAAATAATTGCTTATTGGAATCTGCGGATAAACTTTTGAATTTGGAGCAATCGGCCAAGAAATGATTCCCTTTACAAAATCCGCAGACTCCCGAATCGTTAATAACACGAGTGGTGTTACAGTAATCAACATGTCGCTTTCGAGGATGTTCACTGGGAATTTGGGGTAACAAGCCAAACTGTGTGTGAGAACGAGCCTCTTGTCGCAGGAAATCGGACAGCATTTCCAACTTCATACGACCTGATGCATGCTCCGCAGCATAGCGGATCCAAAGACTGCGGAGAAGTTTGGGAGAAGTGGTGTTAATTTCCACAAAATACTGTTATATAATTCCGGCGAATAAAGATATTCCAAACTTTTTAAATGTTTTATTACGGCAATTAAATTTTGAATTTTGCAGGATATCAAATTAAAGTCTTTGTGGTCACTTTGTAGCATAGGAAGCATATAGGAAGCGACCGCACTGCGGCTATAATGTAGAAGAGGTCACACTTAAGAAAAATATACCTTACGCTAAAGGAATAAAACTCAAGAAAACAACATCAGTTCTTATTAATACAATTATTTACTCTACTCCTGATGTACATAAGAAGCACTTTTCTTTGCATAAATGAGCTGTCAAATTGAACAAAAAACCATTATTGTCTATAGACCGACAAACTATCTGTTCCGGTGGCGGCGTCGCTACCGTCTATTTAAAACTGTCATTAAATATTGTTTTTGCATTGCATTTCACGTAGTTCCAATTTTGGCCACCGGAACAGATAAGTTTGTAGAAAACACGTGTCCGGACTTCAAATTTTATATGGATTTTCGATCAGGTCACGTGACACATAAATCCTGACGCGAGTTTAACATTTTTTCCCCATACAAAAAAAGTGCACAACGCCGCTAAAGAAGTTTTCACTTCAAAACATTTCCATTTCTGAAAAAAAAACCTATTTTACAGTAACTGGGCATTATACCGTGGTAACTTATTTTTTTCCAAGACCTAATCTATGTCTGCACCAAATTTCATCAAAATCGCTTCACACAAAGTGGCACAAATAGATCAAGTTACTTTCGCATTAATAATATTGGTATGGATTTGCTATTGAATGTAAACATAGATTTAAGTTGTGCTTTAATTTCAGAATATACGAAAAGAAACAGTGAAAGAAATTGCCGAAGTGAAGATGGCTACAGTCGGTTTCTACCTAGATATATTGTCTGTTTTCCCAGTATACATTTTCACGGACACTTTGGATCCCCATGGGGATTCCATAGCGGGGCAAGTTGTCAAACTTTTGCCTATACTGCAAGTTTGGCATATATGGACTTACATCCGCAAGTGGTCGAACAGCTTCGATAGTAATGCTAAGGTATCTATAATGTGGTCATATGTTGCAGTAAAAACTCAAGGGAATTGAATCTATTAAAGTTATAGTTAACGTCTTTTAGGTTATCCCTCACGTAAAATATGACTTCCTGTCATTGTGTTGAAATAAAAAGAAATATAATATTAGATAATGGAATACGCTTTTTACCCGGGGAATATTTTACGTACAGTCAATTACATTGTCCCTCAGTTAAATAGACCGTGGGTGCTTGGGCTGGTCAATAGCCACAAGGCTGGCACCGGCTCTTCCCAATTTGGGTGTGAAGGGGAAACCGGGGAGTTTAGTGGGTAGTGGACGCTTTAGTCTCGAGTCCCACCTACGGCCTCAGGTCTAGCTAGCCTGCGGTTGTGATAAATAAACGCATTCTCCTCCGAAAAAAAAAGACATTGGGTGCTTACCATCAGTTGGGTTGCGTGATTGTCTGCTAACCGAACTAGCTTAAAAAAATAAGATAATCGTTTTATTAAAAAAATTAATCCTATTTTCGTTCCAGCTCCTTAGTTTGATGAAGTATACAATATTGCTGACTATTTTCTGCTACTGGTCCGGTTGTTTCCTTTACCTTTTTGCGTGTCCACGGAAATTATGCCATGAGGTAATTAATTTGTCTGGTGATATTGAACTTTCAAGTTTTCTTTAATTTTATAAAGGCTTGGCGTGTAGTAAAATTGATTGACTTGACAAAACATTTAAAAATGATATTTGGTTTGGATAAGTCTTGATACTCATATTTTTATGCTCTATAACTATTAAGCTCAATGTTAAGAAAATGAAAATGTGAGTGAGATAATATTGCGCGTGAATTTTTTTATGGCGGTTGAAGATTTAAGAATGTGTGGAAGAAAAGCTTTTAAGGTGCCTAATTAATTATTTAAACGATTTCTGGAATTGACACTGAAAAAACTGTCCTTATTTTGAAATGGTTTGGTTTTTTTAGGACTAAGATTATAAACAATAATAAAGTAAAAAAAGGGAACTATTTAAACATATTTTGATTTGATTAATGAAAATCAGCGAATATGTTAATTATGATAAACAATGTTTTATTCGTTGGCAGACGTCTTGGATGTCTCAGTTAATATATTGGGAGACGAAAGTGTTTATGACAAACGAAGCGAAACATGAAAGACCGATTGTCTCCTCTTTCGCCTTCGGAACTGCTGTGTTCACCGGTTCTGGAAATTCTGATATCAGCCCCGGATCCATGGATCTGTTAGTGGTAAGAATAACTTCATGGCAGCGACTTGTATATACTTGCTATATTGATAAAACTTTATATTTATGTTTTCTAGCAGAGTATTTCATCGATTTTCTGACAATGGTGGTAAGTAGTTAAAATACCCCAAAGTGCACAAAACTTGCCGGTTAAACATATCCAGTCTAAGAAAATCTTGTTCCTTTTGACAAATATGTACGAGTAAATAATTTTACAATCCACTACTTATCTCTTTTGCACTTTTTAGTTCGCTGTTTTTCACAAATTTGCAACCTGTTTGCAACTGCCAAAAAAAGCATTTATTTTTATTTTTTCATACAGTCTATTAAGATTTAAGTTAGTCATGTCACTAACTTAAATCTTAATAGAGATAACATATTTTATTATAGCAAATAATATGAAGTGCACGAAGCAAGTATTTTTTGTAGAGAAAAACAAATATAGGCAATCAAAAAAATTGGAAATGCCCTCCTATATTATAATTGGTATCAAGTGAAAAGGATTATGAAAAAAGTTCAACGTCGACGGCAAATTAATTAACCAAAAAATATTCTAGTTTTTGTTCGAGTTTTTCATGAATAAAGAAGCAGCCCGAAAATTGTTAATGTTATTCTTAAATATGCAAAAATGTATGCATATTTTAAATTCTACAAACGAGCATAATCATTTATACCACGTAAATCTATCCTACTATTATAAAAGCGAAGGTTTGAATGGATGGATGTTTGTTACTCTTTCATGTTAAAACCACTGAATGGATTTTAATGAAACGTTACAATATTATAACTTACACAGTAGAATAACACTTAAGCTACAATTTATTCACGCAGGATAACGTGCTAGTTCACCCGGGCGAAGCCGCGGGTGGAAGGCTAGTTATATATAAAATCGGAACCGCTTTTTATCTCAATTTTTGGCGCGTTGCTAGTAGTAGTAGTTAATTTGTAGTTAATATACCGGCATTTCTAATTTTACAGGTGATATTGTTGTTTGTGGCGGGAACTTACTTAAGCTGTTTTTACACGGCAAGAATTTGCAGTCTATTCTTATTGGCCACACAGAGGAAGTCAAAATTTAAGGTTTGAAATTAAATTTCATAACATAGCCAGATACAAGCTAGTTTGAATATCTGAATACTACTTTCATTGTTATGTATGGATGCAAACTGAAAAGCACTAAATTTTAATCTATTTTTTTATTTATCAGGAGTCGATGAGGGAACTTTTCTATTTTTTGAATGTTAATCATGTGAGCAGCAAGATCAAAAGTCGTGTAAAGAATTTTTTTTGCGTGCAATGGTAAGTCACTTATTTTGAACTATATAAGAAGTGTTTATTCTCGCATTATCATCATAATATGTATATTGCCTGCTAATATATATTTGTAACTTTGCTTAGGTATTACAATAATGCAGTGTCGACAGAGGAAATCTTTAAAGACATGTCAGCGAATATCCAGCAAGAGGTTTTAGCAATAGAAATGGTGGGGACGCTTATAAACTGCCCAATATTTCAGGTATGTTTCTAAATGTATTTATTAGTTTAACATAAGAACATCTCTAATTAAATAAAATATTTTTTATATACATCTCTTTGATGCCATACATAAAAATACAGTACTTATACAAAAAAAACATATTTTGGGTACTGAACTATATAGGTACCTCACAGGATGCACAATAGCCAAGCTCTATTTTTGAGTATGGCCAATAAATACTTATGTACGAAACTCAAAATCGCCCCAATTTATCCAAAACAACATCAAAACATATCAATATAAAGACCAGTGTCCAATACAGACCCTTTATAAAATGCATCGCTAAAATTAAAGGGACTTCTTTTAGAGAGAACATAGAACAAAAAGTCTCTCGAACGTTTGGGACGCTGAGAGACTAGATACTCGTAAAAGAATTTTTAGAGCCCCGAAAAAAAAGTACTAATGTTACTAGGTGTAGGAACGCACAGAACGATTCAGCGTTTCAAAATATTTGCTTCCGTATCGTGCATAACATTTTCGGACAACAAAAGATATTTACTGAGTTGTTTGCTTCAATTGCAAGTTTTCGGGATTTGTCCTCTGTTCATTTGTTTACCGAGCAAAGGTAGATGAATATTTTGATGCCTTTTTAGCGATAATATAAATACTTAAATAGCTGACTGCTGAATGCACCCCGCCGTGGCTAGGTGGTCGTACTCACTAGAAAGACCAACGCCGTCAATTTGACGGCACGGCGATTTCATTCTTAAATATTTTACAAACTATAATTTTGTTCCTTTTCATATTTTATGACTTTTCCTAATTTGGCATTGTTAGCTTAAATCCATAAAGAAAACTATAATTATTTAAGTGGTTTATGAGAATTTTTTACAAATACCTACTAAGACCGCACACCGTCAATGTGACGGCAGCGATAAGAATAGTAAACA
The DNA here is from genome assembly GCA_949319885.1 of Mecyna flavalis. Lineage (NCBI taxonomy): Eukaryota > Metazoa > Arthropoda > Insecta > Lepidoptera > Crambidae > Mecyna > Mecyna flavalis. The sequence goes on along the minus strand of OX439435.1, from coordinate 6,445,957 downwards.
AAGCTTTCTATGAACTAATGAAGGTACTTCTGTTTTATTTTGAATTTGAATTCTGAGTAGGTACTTATATTTTTATTGCTTTGCTTGTTTATATTACACTTAGTAGACGTTGATTTCGTTTAGTGGGCATGGGCAGTCGCGATTTGTTATAAAAATCCGCCGCAGTCTCACTACTTCCCAAATAGAACAAGAACTGTCGCGATATCGTGACATACAACAAGATGTGTCAGGTGATAAAAGTGATGACGATATCACGTCGATAAATTTATCGAGTTTTGTAGCCTAATTAGGCTACAAAACTAATGGTAGAAAAGACTAGTATTGTTGCAACAATGCGGGTGGCAAGACTAGAAGTACCGCCAATTTGTAGAACTCTTCGTACTACACAATATGAAAAGTTTATAATGAAAACGGAGACCAATACAACCCTTGCTGTCGATCAAAGAAAACCAGGAAAAAATGTTATTATATTGAGTATTTTGCAACCAAACGTAAGCATAGAAATTGGTCAAAAAAAAAGCTGTCCGAAACAGTAAATTTTATATTGAAACGAAATTCGGCGTGGACATCATCGATCCAATGGCACCATAAGAGTTGGAAGTCGAAGATAGCTTATGTTTTTCACATTGTACTTGATTTAGCAGCTGTAAACTCATGAATTCTGTACCAAAAAATCACAGGAATAAATATTTATTTTCATGATTTTGTCCTTCAACTAGTGAACAACCTACGTGCAGAGTATGTGAAGAAAAAAAAGAACTATTCTAGCTGCAACTTAAAGACAAGAAAGTAATTAAGAAACAAGTAAACAATCTACTACAAACAATAAGAGGTGGCAATGTCAAGTCAAAATAAAAAAAAATATGTGAGAAAACTGTGGAATCTGTAAAAAAGCTGTTTATGGAAAATTCATAAAAGATAAAAGAAAACAATTATTTGTTACAGATGTTACTTGAGTAAAGAGCTTTGTTATTCATTAACAAAAAAATAAAGTTTTAATATTTTTGTTTCATTATAAACCGAAATACACATTAATTTTATGAGTATTCTGAATAAATCTCTAGGAGCGTCAAATTGACGGCTGCGGTCTTTATAGGTATAGTATGAAACACGGTCCTTCTAGTGTTAAAGCGACAAGCTTTGGGTTCAAACTACGAGTCAGATCAAGAGTTTGGTACGAACGAGGTATCTCTGTTCGGAAAATATGCAGGAATATGTTGAAATTTCTTAGGATTTCTAAGAAATTATCAAGAACTGCCCGTATTCTGATCTGTTAACAAATTTAATGTTGCATAGGATTGCAATCGGGACTTTCTGCAGACGGTAGCAGCGAACAGTAGAAGCATTGTCTTACCAGATAATGAGATCGTCCAGCACGGTGGTGATATCGGTCGGGATATGTATATTGTGCAGAAGGTTTGAATTGTCTTATGTTTTTCGTGGAGGTAGTAAGACAGTGAGTGAAAGTGAAAACATGCTGCACCGATCCCACTTAAGTGTGGAATACGGTTGAAAAATGATGATGTTTGCTAATATTATAAAGAAGAAAGATTTGATTGTTTGTTTGTTTGTATTGAATAGGCTCCGAAACTACTAAACTACTGGGTGAGTTGCGTTATCCCTTAGAAGCGATTTCACCCGAAATCGACCAGCTGCAGTTTTCCCCGAAACCCCTTCTTTGAATAATTCTTTCACTGTTGGAAAGTTACACTATCCCCGGTGAACATAGGGTACTTTTGATCCCGGCAATGTGGTAGGTACATATGTTTATTTATTGGCGTATTTTGTGATGAAAGATACAAAACATTAATTGAGGCTTTAATCCTATAGTGGGATATTTATAGGCTAAAATTTAACTTTTTTTCGACGATAACTTATTATACATTCACCATTTTCCGTATCCGAGTAAATATTTCGTACCCCTACACTTCAATCAAGTCTGTTTATTTTTAGAACTGACTTTCATATTTTCAAACCATTCAAATGTGGGTCATAAAACTCATAAAACGTATTAAATATGTACTTACCTAGGTTCCAATTTTGAACCTGCCTCTATAATAAAATTCACTTTGAAGTATTTTCTTTTTCAAAGGGACACTGCAACCTGCTCAACCATAACGGGAAAGTGGACAGATCTGTTCGTCCCGGCGACCATTTTGGAGTTGTAGAAATGTTATTTGGTTTGCCAAAGGTCAGTTCAAACCATTTTTATGAGTAGGTATTCAGAAAGGAATATCATTTACCCATTCAGATTCATTGCGGCCCTTGAAGAAAGTGTGTTTTCCTATTGAACTATAAAAGGGAACAGGAACGGCGCTTATGTACATAGGTACATACTAGCCTGTGCAACACGACTTAAAATGTTTGTTAGTCATAGAGATTTATTAAACTACAGTTATATAGTCATGCACGATGCCTGATAAAGTAAGCGGCTACTGCTTAAAAAATCCCGAAGGCCGTAGGTTCGATTTCTGCCTTTATGGTCAGAGCTCATTCTTTTGGAGTCCGACTGGAATTCACTACCATAATCTCTCGCCCCGTTTCGGTAATATTTTACGTGAAAGTCAGCCTGCATTTGAAATTAAAGATTCGAAGTTGCACTACTTACCTCTGTTTTGCACAGATTTGCAACTGGCAAAAAAGATTCGAAGATCAGCGGAGCATGTGGAAGCACATTAAGCCACGCTTTCTGATTTAGTGTCCCTCAATGGAATAGGCTGTAGTGGCCGCTTACCATCAAGTGGGCTGTGTGCCGGTTTGGCAAATTGATTTGGCATGCAAACAATCAGTCTTTACTGTACATAGACCAACTTTTCTTAGTATTATGATTTGTAGTCCCTATTGTGACCAGCTCTTCATAAGCTTCAAGAAGAACCTGAAATATTTCTTCAACTAATTACTGCACTTATGTCTTACGGTCTTAGGTGTACACCGTGCTGACGTCGACAAATTGCATCCTACTGCACGTGGAGTACACAACCCTGGTGCAATGCTGGGGCACGTTCCCCGACATCAGTCATCCCATTATCACGGTGATGCATGCGTTTAATAACACGTACCGTTGTGATGTACGGCGTAGATCTGTTGCTATTTGCTTGTAATTAATTTTGTTCTGTGTGTGGTGAGTGATAGTGGCTAAACCACCAACTGTAAGATAATTTAGGCTATAAAGCAGATTTCACTATATGAGACATTTTTTCTAACTGATAGGCGGTTATCAAACTGAGCCGCGCTCCGTCGCGGAGCGCGGGGGCTGCATAGTAAAAATTCCGCACGCGGGCGCGTTTTCAGTGTGTTGTGCCGCGCGTGTTTTCTATACAAACTGAGGTACTTGCATACAATGATTAAATCTGTCGTCCTGCGTACCGCGGCGGAGCGCGGTGCAGTGTGGTAACCGCCATAAACAATTTGTAGAGTTTCAAAAATTATCGCATTGATGGAAGGTCTGTAATAATATAATGAGCATTTATCATAATATATTATGTATGTTGTATGTACCTAATATAATAATTATTAATAATATACAAGGTGGGCCAAAAGAAATCACCCTATTGGAAGATGCTCTTATTTTTGTAAATGGCCACCAATGTCAATTCTGTTATGACATTTGTGGACTAGACAGATGTAGAATTTATGTAAAAAAGCCATGGAGCGATACACTCCCCATGAACGCGGAATAATCGTGTCATTTTTTTTGCGTAACCAATTCGTCAGTGGTGTTGGCGCAGCGCGAATTTCGTCGCCGATTCCCCGGCCGTCCGACACCGACTGCGCAAACACTGCGCCGTTTGGCCACTAACCTTGAAGAGTATGGGACCACACGAGACATTGCCAGGAGTGGCCGGCCCCGGAGTGCCCGTTTTCTGCCGAGAATATCGCCGCTGTTGCTGAGGATATCGAGCTGTCGCCGGAAACGACAACAGTGGACGGTGCGCACTATAGGGCCATGTTAATCGAGTTTTTTCTGCCGTAATTGGACTAATAAGGACTGGTGGACATGTGGTTTTAACAGGAAGGAGCAACGGCACACACTGCGCGAGCCACAACCGATATTCTGAAGGCGGCGTTCCCGGGTCGCCTCATCTCTCGTTTTGGCGATTTGCACTGGCTTGCAAGATCGCCCAATTTAACCGTTCCTGTTTTATTTTTGTGGGGTTTTTTGAAGTCCCATGTTTACGTGAACAAGCCCAAGACCCTGGAAGCCCTCAAGGACAACATTTGACTCGAGTGCGAGAATCTGTGGCCCGAAGTTCTCGCCGAGGTGATGAGAAATGCCATAAAACGAGCCCGTATGGAAATCAATTGTGACGGCGCGTATTTGACCGATAACATCTTCTCGACGTGACCAATAAAATTCTAAAGGTTCAACTAAACATAATCAAAAAACAGAATCGAAATTTTTCATTTAGAAAAAAAATGAGAGCCAAACAACATCGGATGACTTCTTTTGGCCCACCTTGTAGAAGTATACAGTAATATTGGTTAGTAAGGCCTACCTGTAACAGGCGCCTATTTAGAAGTAGGTTATAACTTCCATTGTAAGTTTATTTATTAATATTGTTGGCAAATACATTTCTCTTAACATTTTCATGTAAACAACGTTTTGAATAGTTATCCCAGTTTGAATTGGCCAGGCCTTATGATAAAATATAATTAACATTGATAATTAAAAATCGATGATCCACTGAACTTGAAACTTTCAAACTGTAATGGAGATCGACCGTTATTCTAAGTTTGGAACTTTGCAGGTATTAGAAGATCCCGATCTTCAAACCAAAGTGAGAAGTTACGAAGACGCAAAACCATTGACAGGCCGAGTCGATGCGAAGATTAACCGAATAGCAGTTAGTACGACAAATAAGACATATCTATATATATAAAACTCAAAGGTGACTGACTGACTGACATAGATATCTATCAACGCACAGCCTAAACCACTGGACGGATCGGGCTGAAATTTGGCATGCAGGTAGATGTTATGACGTAGGCATCCGCTAAGAACGGATTTTGATGAATTCCCACGGGAACGGGAACCACGCGGGTGAAACCGCGGGTGGCCGCTAATATATTTATAGTATAAGGATGTAAGTATACTGAGGCGGAGCAGAGCAAAGCGGGATAGAGCGAAAACGAGTGGAGCGATGTGATGTCTAGGAAGAGCTTTCTAAATGGGAAAACCCATAGAAATTCAACAAACAGGCTTGTTACACAAGCTGAATATTAGATCATGATAAGGAAGTTTTTATCTACAGGGAACAACGATGGTTAACTATCACGGAGTGTAGCCTCCTGCTTTTTCCGAATCTATTAATGAATTAATATAGGCCTTTTAGTCATAAGTTATATTTATGATCATAAATTCTTGATACTAGTCCATTGGGACTAATGTGTCAGGCGTTTAGGATATCTTGCCTGGAGTCTTTGTTACATGGCGTATTTATATTGCGGTAGTGATTGCTTACTGCTTATGTACTATTGAAATATAAATACAAGAGCCACGCATGCCATGATAATATTCATGGGCCTGAGCCGTAAGGACAAAAGCTTAGTTTCTTCTGAAGTTTTTACATGGCATTTCAATATTGGGGTAAATTCTTGTCATATTGTATAGTGATGAATAGATAAAAGTATTTAAATGTCACCTCACTAACGGTAAATTAGTCATTGCGAAAGCGGACATTGTTGGAAAAGTCTTGTTTTGTTTCAGCAAGAGTTGAAGGAAAGTTTCGTTGTGGTTACCGGCCGCGACAGGGACCAGTATGTCGAGACTTTTGCTAAGCTTGGCGTTCTGAGGTGAATATGTTTTTTGTTATCATATTATTACTACTATCTGATGCAAATGCTATTATATAGGATACGACCTTTTGGAGTTGCGTTACGCAACAGTAATTAATGACTTACACACACAGATAAATAATGCGTTGCTATTGTTTGCTAAAGTTACGGACAAGCGCAGTTGACGTCATTTTTCGCTCAATTACAAAATCCGTAAGGTAAAGCGTTTGAATCGGTAGAAAGTGTTGCTACTATAAACAAAGCAAACTAACTTCCATGTTTTTTTTTTAAATCAGATGCGATTCCGTTACGATAGAAGAGATAATATTCTAAAAATCTGCTTTATTTTTTAAAATTTTAATTTTATATGTATGAGTCATGCTGCAGGTAGCTCTTGTCTGTTAATCAAAATGGCCTGGTATCATATAATAATGTAATTTTTCATCATACCTACATAAGCAGGGAAACTGCCGCGTTCTCATTAGTTTAATAAACCATTTATTTCACATTGAAATACAATACAAATATATAATATTTATTGTTATCTCAAAATACAATACAAATATATTTGACATTCAGTGTTGTCTTGAACCGCAACTATAGAAAGGAAAAAATTAAGGCTGAAATTACGCATTCATTCCATTGCCAGCTGTTTGTAACGATATTGTATTCTTACAATGCTAAATAATGAACATAATTGCTTTTGTACGTGTCTTTAACTTTTTAAATCTGAATAATTGTTCTTGAGGGAAAAATTAAAAAGACGTGGTTCTACAAAGAAAAATGTTTCCTTTTTTTAAATTTGGAACTTGAGGTATCTTTATTCCGATTTTATGTTTACTGGGCAATGATTTGGCTAATGTGGCTAATATTTTTTATTTTTTTTTGTACCTTTTTGTATTTTGTATAAACTATTGTTACGATGTTCACTTTGAGATAGATGGTACGAATTACGAATACTATGTTTAAGTACGTAAGCGATCGTAGAAACTGAATCGTAGAAACTGGCTAAAAAGCCAGTTATGCATATGGGTTGTATGTATAGGAGAAGGGTACTTATAAATAAATAAATATTGGACAACATCACTGTTGATCTGATCCCAAATTAAGTAGCGTAAGCACTTGTGTTATGGCTGTCAGAAACAACGAAGGTACCACAAATATATACTTAAGTACAAATAAACATCAGACACAGAACAAACACAAATGTTCTACACATAAGTTTTTGTCCTGGGGATTCGAACCCACGACCCCTGACGCAAGGGCAGGAACACTACCAAATGCGCCATCGGGCCAGTCATAGTCGCAGTAGTCGGGTAATATAGGCTCATTCACCGAACGCACGTACACTTTTTTTTATTATGTCTATTTGTTAAATCAGACTTCAGTATACTTACGCACCGTGTCACATTTACATACAATTAACGGAACTGGTAGACCATCCAATAAAAGCCGTTTGCACAGTGACTCAATTTCAGATCGGCTGCCTCGGGGGAAAAGTCACGCGGCGATGTCCGAGGCATTGGACTGTGACGTCATGTTTTGATTTTTCAGATACGTCAGATATTTGTTCATGCCCGGGTGTGTCACTCCGCACGGATTTTTTTTGAAGTTCTGGTGTGGAGTGCGGTTCGTGTTAGCGCTCTACTATATAACAATAATTCCTTATAACATTGCGGTGAGTTAAAAGATTTTAAATTCTGGTTGAGTACTATTTTTATTGACTACCTACTAGCTGACCCGGTGAACTTCGTATCACTTACTTTAGTATTTTTAACCGACTTCAAAAAAGGAGGAGGTTATATGTTCGACTGTATGTATTTTTTTTTTTTTTTTTTATGTATGTCCGTCGATTTCTCCGTCAATTGTGGACCGATTTAAATAATTCTTTTTTTATTTGAAAGTGCATAGTTCCGAGGTGGTCCCATTGTCACCATGTCAGGATCTGATGATGGGATCCCGGAAAAATCAACGGAAAACCTCAAATTTTATAGGCTGCGCCTACGCGTTACTTGTTTTTTCTGAAGCCATTCAAGTTTTTGCGTCCGATAAACATCATTTTATGTTGATGAGCTGATGATGGAAGGTACAACTCCTTAACGGTTAGGAGTTAGGGGATAATTCTTTCAGTATTGTAGGAATATGTGGACCGTTAGTTGTATTTCATGTACTTTTGCAGCTAAGGTGATGATGGAAAGTACAACTCCTTAACGGTTAGGAGTTAGGGGATAATTCTTTCAGTGTTGTAGGAATATGTGGAACGTTAGTTGTATTTCATGTACTTTTGCAGCTAAGCTGATGATTACCCGGGGATGGGCTGGTCACTAGCCAATAAGGTTAGCATCGGCTCGTCCTAATCGGGTGTGAAGCAGAAACCGGGGGAGTGTAGTGGGTAGCGGACGCTTCGGTCTCGAGTCCCACACACGGCCGCGGGTCTAGCTAGCCTGCGGTTATGGTGCATTTATAAACGCATTCTCCTCCTACCCATGGTGCTGAACACTTAATGAATACCTAATATTATCAAATAATACAATTCTACTATTTTACTCGTATTTTCGCTATCATTATTATGAAAGAGTTTTACTCACTACCTACGTGTTATTCACACTAAAAATAGAAAAATAAACAAACTTTTTTTTAAAAAAATTAAACCGACTTCAAAAAAAAAAAAAACAAAAAAAACTACCTAAAAAACTGAAAAGCAAAAAATAATTTTAATAAGACATTCATCAAATGCGCTTATTGTCTAAGCCTATTAATTAAATTGTATTTTACGTGCTAGGTAGGTACCTACTAATCTGTTTGAAGTCGGTGCCAAGCCAAAGGTAATAAAAAATGATATATAACAATATAATGTATTATAAAGGGTTACTTATTAATCCGCGGACGTAGGTACGTAATCTGGGTACCAACTATTTGGCTTGGCACCGACTTCAAACAGATTAGTAGGTACCTACCTAGCACGTAAAATACAATTTAATTAATAGGCTTAGACAATAAGCGCATTTGATGAATGTCTTATTAAAATTATTTTTTGCTTTTCAGTTTTTTAGGTAGTTTTTTTTGTTTCTTTTTTTTTTCCTCGCAATTTTTCCATATTTTCTCATCGTTTAAACCTTCCATGGAGTTCAACGAATATTTCAAGACTATAATTACTCAAATCGGTTCAGCCGACAAAGCCAAAACCTTTTTTTTTTTGAGGAGAATGTGATATGCACCATATCTGTAGGTTCGCTAGACCTGCGGCCGTGTGGACTTGAGACTAAAGCGTCCACTACCTACTAAACTCCCCCAGTTTCCCCTTCTCACCTGATTAGGACGAGCCGGTGCCAGTCTTATGGCTATTGACCAGCCCGTCCCCGGGTGGCCAAAGCCAAAACCCAGCTTAGTGGACATTATTATTAAATTGGGCCTCCAAAACAAGAACTAAGATGCTTTCAATAAGTAAGCATCTGTGAGTATACTTAATCATTAAACTATTTAATATCTCATGACAAAGAGCTTGAATTAGGTCTTACTCAACTTCAATTAAGTTACGTCCATACTCGACCTTTGTACAAAGTTTGTCCAGTCCGGTCATACATAGTTTGGCACTTGGACTTTCCTAATTAGCACTAAACCGGGACATGGGAGAAATTACGTGAGCCACTTACGGACGTACGTGAAATCTAAGAGAAGTTCAGCTAAATTCCATGTGACAGCTAAAGCACCTTTGTAGATAATATTAGTTTGGAAAATTGTTCTCATCTTGATACGTGAATATTAATTATGAATTTTTGCAATAAACATTCTTTTGCTTATAACTTCATACAATGTTCTAAGGCCTCAGCCCCGAATTTCGCGGCAGCGGGAGCGGCGGCGCACGCAGGCGCACTGCGGTCACTGCTTGACGCGGGCCGTCAAGAGCTGCGGTACGATGCTGTCAATCGGGGAACCGCAGTGCGCCTGCGTGCGCCGCCGCTTCCGCTGCCGCTCCGCTGTGTACGAGAACGGGTCTATAGGATTCCATACAAAACATCTCGCCGCTGCCGCTGCCGCTCCCGCCCCGCTGCCTTAGTAGTCGAGTGGTTTCAGACTATGGCTTTTTCTATGTGCGTGAATATTTACCACCAGCTCGATTGTGACGTAATACATCGTGAGCAAACTTGCACAGTCGAATTTCTGTGTAGTTAAAAACCATTTCGTCTAGCTCGTGTTCGCTCATATACAGGGTGGTCAGGGTTACATCCAATCTAATCTGTAATTGCCAAATCCTGGATAATGTTGCGAGCGTACCCTGACTGACGTAGTTTGGGATAAAACAATAAAAAAATATTACAAAATTATTTTTTCGGTGCAATTTCGGTGTATTTGTTCTAAAGTTATAATTTGAAACATTTGAAAGATTCATAATTGTTAATTTATAAATAAATGATTTAATTTTCAGACCAAACAAAACCGGTACAGAAATTCTTACACTTGGGTCGACATATTGTTGTATGTGGATATTATCATCATGTCATACGTGGCGTACTACAACGAGAAGTCCTTGCTGGTCACCCATCCTCTTCTTACCATCTCTCATTATTTGAAGACTTCGTTTTTCTTGGACTTTCTCAGCGTTTTCCCATTTGAACAGATGGTTAGTATTTATAGTAACGTGACATTTTTTTTGTAAGTTATGCGTGCAATGTAAGTAGATTCATTGTTTTTAGCTTTACTAAGTACTTTTTTAAACTGTGGATAATGATCGAAAACGCTTCTAGGTGTGATGGCGGCCCTAACAAATTATTGTGATAGCATTTTATTGACTGTCACCATGTCTATTAATTAATAAGGTAGATTTCTTTTAGAACTATACCATACCATAGTTACAATAAAAATATTTGATTCCAGTTGAAAATTGTAAACGACAATACTGATATGGATTTCTACAGAATGAATCGAATATTACTCGTGAGTTATTTGTGATAATCTTATTGTGTACTTAAACAAATAGTTATTTATGTGGCTGTTGCATAATGAGGGTCATTAAAATACGAATGTGGTTTTATGAAACAAACGAAGTGAGTTTCATAAAAGGATCACATGAGTATTTTAATGCCTAATTATGTACAGTCACATACATAACTTTATCTTCATTCATAAGATAATATGTCTATTTTATAGTCAGGATCGATGAGCAAAGTTAGTACTTAGTACAAAATCATGTCATAATTTGTAGGTCAATTTGAATAAAATACATTTTAAGAAGACGTTCGAAATTTGAACGTAATTAAGGTATCGGTTACCGATACTAAAATGTAAACATTTTAGTATCGGTTACCGATGTTAAAATGTAAACATTAAGATGCAGCCACAGATACTCATATCTAAATATAGGGCGTTTGCTCATCGATCCTGACTATAAAACGTTCGAAATTTGAACGTAATTAAGGTATTGGTTACCGATACTAAAATGTAAACATTAAGATGCAGCCACAGATACTCATATTCTAAATGTAGAGCGTTTGCTCATCGATCCTGACTATAAAAGAGACATATTAGGGTATGGATGTAGATAAATATAATTTCATACTTCATGGTTTTCATTAAAATTTCAAAATAACCCAAAAGATTGTGCCGTCAGTAATTAATTTTAATTCCTTTAAAAGCCATACTACTCCAACGCGAGATATGATAGTTTTTATTGTGTTTTTTTATAGTTGACGATCTTATTGAATGTAATGCCTGAGATGAGAAGTAGGCTATTACACCAGAAGAAGTTCCATAGTAAACATAGCCTGTACCCACAACCTCTGATGTATTAGCCGACCTCACAACCAATACGCCAAATATAATTCATCCTTTTTTTTACTAGGTCAGTTGGCAGACAAGAACGCAGCCCACCTGATGGTAAGCGGTCACTGCGGCCTATTCCATTAACGGACACTTCACCAGGAAGCGTCGCTCAATGTGCTGCCAGACTGTAGGCTCTTCTGACCTTCGAGCCTTTGATTTTAAGTGTACTGACTCCCACATGAATACTGCCGGAACACAGCCAAAGCTGTTGTGGCGGCCGATTTCACCTGTAGGGGTGGTAGCTAGCTAGTCGGACTCTGAAAAGCCCTACCACCAACCAGACCCGAGGCGGGAATCGAGCGGCTTAGCCACTGTTCCACGGAGGCGGTCAAAAATCAATAAAAATTAAAGGATATTCCTTTAATTTCCTACAGGTTACCCGAGTAATGGGTGCATTCTCCTACTGGGAAAGCGATATCATGCGCGTGAACGCATTCATAGTCCTGATCAAGTATTTACCGGTGACCCTCACGCTGGTCAACTTCGCCACAGCCATCGTCTTCGTGCACGGGTGCAAGCCATACTTGCCTGCAGGCTCGGATTACGTGCTGGCTAACTGTTCGAGGGTCCTCGTTGTTACTAACACTCGGTTTGAGACTAAATGTGAGTTAATTAAATTAAAACTAGGTAAAAGTCAGTTTTACCGCTGACAAATAAGCTCGTAATAATAAAACTGTTGGACAACAATGATGCTGTATTCATTCTCCTTTTGAGAATTGATCAAAGAGACATCTATATTTTCTGCTATATTAAATATCACAAGCTTTTTGTCAGTAGTGAAATAATTGTTTTTGTCACTATCTAGCCCAGGCTCAGGAGAGTTTGCAGATATGCAGCTATTGGGACGTTCAGTTCTCATAGCCCCTAAATTAGGTACTTATGGTAAAGAAACAAAATACTGACGGGGGAAGTATAAAATAGAAGGATTTGGTCTCTGCCTACCCCTGCGGGAAAAAGGCGTGACGGTATGTATGTGTGTAAAAAATGGACACGTTACAGGCAGGCTGGCAGTGGTGGCTTGTCTTTTTCATTCTTTCAGATAAAATCGACCTAATTTATTTGTTAGATAATAACATCGCTATCTTCTGTTTTAAATAGACAAAAGAGATAGCTTTGTTGTTATCTCACAGAAAAATTATCACAAAATAATTTGATAGCGGTGAAAACTGGCTCTTACAATATACCAACACAGTCTTTATCACAAGTAATTTAGGAGAAGTGACTGTTTTATGTAAAAATAAGCATAATTTTCAATTAAGTACCTTTTAACTCTACGTTTCAGATGCGGCTTCAGAATACACGAATACATTTTACTGGGTGTTCGAAATATTCGTAGGTAAGTAATTATTACTCAGTTTTATTGTTATTGCTGCTTATAACGTGTTTGTGAATTGTATTAGAGTACGAACACCGTTATTGTAGCTTTTAGTGTTATGTGCTATTGGCGGTAATGTGAATGTCGAATGTGTGAGTACAAAAGGCTTTCTAGCCATTGTAATGGTCTGGCGAACAGCTCTTTGTTCGTGACTAATTATTAGTTAAGCATTTAATGCCGTAGAACTTCAACAATGTTTATAATTTCTAGAATTAGAGCCATGTTTCTGTACACGTTAATGTAATATGTTTGTCTATAAAAAGTGCTTTATGCCAATGTTCTGTCTATAAAAGAACAGTTTTTACGTTACTTCTTGAAGTCTTGTAGAAACATTAGGTATAGCAAAATTCAAAAGTGGAAGTCTTCTTATAATTATTATTGCTTTTAACTGTGCATTCTGGCAGCACATTGAGCGACGCTTCCTGGTGAAGTGTCCCTTAAATGGAATAGGCCGCAGTGGCCGCTTACCATCAGGTGGGCTGCGTGTCTGTCTGCCAACTGACATAGTATAAAAAAAAGGCGCTACTTATCATGAAAAGTGCGAAAAAGCAGTTTTTGCTTTATTATCAATCGCGTACAATCAAGAGCTTAAGTGGATGAGCACATTGTCTTTGATATTTAGCAGATTCTAATAAAATGATGCCCAAGTACTTAAACCTGTGTACAATTATGTGCAGTTGAGTGTAAAATTCGCAGAGCAGTGAAAGTCGTGAAACAATTCAATGCCAACGTGGCAGAATACTTAAACTCGTGGATAATTAGGCAACTCCAAGTACAAAAGTGGACTTCTTGAAAATCGTGAGGTACCTACTTGTTGTTGAGACGTAGACAATGAAGTAAAGGTGCCGAGTCTTTGAGAAATGTCTCTGGACATTATTCACACAGCGCCATCTAGCCCCAAACTGAATGTGACTATGAATTCAAATGTTATAGTTTTATTCTTTTAGGAGTAGTAGTAGACATCAGGAATTATTGCGACTGGCAAAAATACCAACGAATACTAATGAATGATACAAAGTTTAATAATCATCAATTGGTGGTATATTCGACTGTACAATTTTAAGTGTTTACCCCAATCGGTGTCGCAGATGTCCATGGGCGGCGGTGATTGCTTACCACCAGGCGACCCGCTGGCTCGTTTGTTAAAAAAAATATCTATTCAGGTAACGATGTAATCGTTACCATGGTCCAGGATTTGGACTTATTTTGAAAATATTGTGAGAAAACCTACAAAAGTCGAATGGCTGTGTAGTTACGATCCAATCAATCTAATTTCTTAACAAGGAACTATCTTTGTTAAGGAATTCATAGGTCAGTTGGCAGTCCTTCCCATGTAACTGGATAAGTAATTATTTCATTGAAGCGATTGCTGCGATACCGATCTGACGTCCGTAACCCTTAAAATGTTTTCAATGCGCTTATTATGTAAAAACGGAATGTCCCTAATTGATCAATTTGGCAATATACTTACAGAAGTATATTGCCAAATTGGGTACAGACCCAAGATGAAATTTTTACCTATCATTAAAATTATCTGTTTCTTTTTTTTGCGTGGTTTATTTTATATTGGATCTATCGCTTTACTCATCAGTGAAACTTGTCAATATTTTCAGCACAGTTCAGATTCCGGGACAAATCACTATGAAATATTATGAAAGAAACAAAGAAAGAAAAACCATTTATTGGCCTTTAAAATATAAGACAAAATTACACAACATTACACAAAAAACAAACAATAATAAAAAAAAACACAAAATAAAATAACACATAAGAACACGCAAACAGGGTTCTTGCCTCAGCATATTATGCTGCTGTGACATTGAGAAAACGGCACAGCAGCGCTTGTATTCTGGCAAAACCCTGATGAGTGGTAATTATGGGTTAAAAAAATATCATTATTTTGGTGCAGGATGCGGTTGCACTCCCGTCAGTGTGGCGAGCAGCGTGGACGTGTGGCTGACCATGGCTTTGAGGATCACCGGCTTCCTCTACTTCGCCTTCATGTTCGGCTACGTCGCTTCATCTCGATCCACCGCGGCACACGCTTTGCTACAACATACTGTGAGTATTAAAACTTAAGTTGCTTTTTGCTTTTTATAATTACGAACTATTGAGTTTATATTTTGGATTAGTCAGAAGGCGAACACCGACTCGTCTGTTTTGGGGTGTGAAGAAAAAAACGGAGGAGTTTACTGGATAATGCGTCTAAGTAGTCCCAAGTACCACACACAAGCGCAGTTCTCGCTAGCCTGCGGTTATGCTGTTTCAAAGCATGCAACATTGCATTTTTTTCAATCTTCTATAATGTAGCGATCTTCTAGCTTGCTGAATTTATGTTGATAAAGAATTAAGAATTTAAATTTATTTTTATATCCACACCTCTTGTTTTTTTTTTTATTGCAATGTGTAACAAGACGAGCAGATCGTACACCTGTGATGGTAAGCGCCAGCGCCACGTCTGCTTTTAGACAGTTCAGTGCCAAACAGTAACTAAGCAGTTACTGTCTGGCACTGCCCTGCGCCCGCTACACCGAGACGACAGTTATTAGGTCTCATATACCCAGTAATTTCACTATATATCGTTCACTGTTCGTTTGTATATCGATTAATAGAATTTTCACTCTAGTGAGAATCGTAACCAAAGTCAGTTGATCTTTCTCACAGAACAAGAAAATTTTCTATCTTTCTATTGGTTGACCTTTTAATTAGACAATTATGGTGCACAATTAGGTCCTTCATCCTACTAAGGGTTCAGCTTTGGAAGACGACGATTACGATCATTTGTTGTTAGTGCGAGGAATTTTCCGCATTTAGGCAGACGACCGGGTCATGATAATAGTTTGGCTCCCTTAAATAACGTATCATCTGTACAAATCTCTTTGGATCTAATGAAACTTATAAGCGATTCTAGGTTATGTTATCACCATTATTTGAATTGTTTTTGGAACCTTGCCAATGTTCACTGAAACCATAATCATTTTGCCTTTCTTAGTTTCGCTAGCATCAGTTATGGAGTACATTAATTACACTTGCAAATCAGACTGAAAACGGGGTACAAACAAAAATTTACGATCTCATAAGAAGTTTGTAGTATGTAATATGTGTTCTTTAAAAATGCTTTGGTATTGTAATTTCGCACATTGATAACGCCTAGATGGTTTAGTAGTAAGTACCGGGCAGTGATCTCGGGGTCCTGGGTTCAATCAGGGAAGGATCCAGAAAAAATTGTTTTGGATTTTTCGAGCATTTGGGAAGCGTGATTAAGTCAGTACCCGTCATTATGACCCGTCATTTTTGTTTTGTTGTATTTTTTACTGTTAGCTTAGTAACTGTAAGCTTCTATACCAGAGGTCGCAAGTTCAATTCCCGCATGGTAATACAAACATTTGCAGCTGTGGGTGTTGCTATGTATTACCAAAAAAATATATATTTAACCTTTGCTTAGTTTGGGGCTAGATGTCGCTGTGGAAATATTGCTTTCTAAACCAGCGGGCAGCTAGTTATAAATACATCCGTTTAATTTAGTGTTACTTTTGTAAGTGGTAATCGCGTAAAATCAGATAGCCGTATGAAACACCCATTAAGTAAATACACTTGCGAGTTCGCAAAAACATTATAACTATAACTGTCCGTGGCACTCCTGCGGGCAAATGGAGAAACTTCCAACATTAAAAATATTACCAGCGCTGTAATTAGATTAGTTTTAATGAGCACAGTTTTCATATAGGAAAAAACAAGGGACCTGGCGAACTTTCTGTATCAAGAGAACGTCGATCCGATGCTGACGGCGAAGACTCTGAAGTATTTCGAATACGTTTGGAAGCGGACCAATGGAAGTAACCCTCAAGTTTGTATCATCATGAATTTGTAAGGTACAGAGAGGCAACTTATTTTTTTTATTATGTAAAATAGTTTTTGCCGCAGATTCTTGGGTACGGGCCCAAAATTTCAACCCAACTCAGGCACGGGCCTTTGTTGGGTTGAAATTTTGGGTTAGTGTTTAGTTACATGTTGCTCCGCGCAGAGAGAAAATGTTGGGTTAGTTGTACTTAAAAATAAAGGCTTATTGCTAATATACCTACATAAACTTCATCTGTGTTTTTTTTAAAGATTAAAGACGTTTTTTTAGTCGTATTTCATGTTTTAATAGCTTCTAGAAATCCTTTTGAATTTGTAGATATACCTAGTCTCTGTTAGCTTTACCGTAGCAGAGGTAATTTATTTTATGGTGAATTTCTCATTTGTTTGTTACTTAAGCTACGATATAGTCGCAATTTACCTAAACGTTGCAGTTTGAGACCAGATAACAGCTTATTTTGTAAATTAATGCTAAGTGGCAAGCCTATAAAAAGTAACAAAAAATATTATCTAATTTGTGTTAACATATTTTAATTACAACAAAAAGTAAATTAAACCTTCACTTACTTTACCCTCTGTATAACAACGTATTCGATATCAGATCTGTTTTCCTTTTCATATTTAAAACCGTTACGGAATCTGCGGTCAGAAAAGTTGCGGACATTCCCTTTCTGAATACCCGCTACCTGCCACGAGTATCGCCAACTTTTAATAAGGTTGCCTTTGTTTGGTTTTTTTGCCGGGATCGTGTTCTAACTTTAAACTGAATACAGGGTATTAGAATAAGAAAACAGGAATACTTATAATGGGGTTATCTGGACGGGTTCAGGGTTGAACTGCATTATACTTGGTTAAAACAAAAGATAACTTTTGAAAAAGGGGTTTCTTATTTTAGGTGTTAGATGTAATTGCGCTATAATAGTATTTTTTTTAATGGAATATGTAGTTGGAGTGTTATTATTTTATGTAGTTAGGACAGGTTTGAATCATCTGAATGTCTGAAAAGAATAATGATTCCGTGCTTCGGAAGGCACGTTAAGCCGTTGTTCCCGGCTATGTTCCAAGTAGGTCTGGTTTCCCTTGAAAGGGTTACGGAGGTCAGATGGCAATCGCGCGCGCATTGTAATAACCAGGCTTGTCAAATATAGGATCATAGTCGAAGCGGACCCTGAGCTCCGTACTGGATGCAATCGGGAACATGCTAAGATGATGATGATGAACCGCAGAAGAATGCGCTCACGAACTCAGGAAGATCACAGGAGCTTTTAGTGTGCTAAGTCTAACACATTGAGCTATGCCTTCTGGTGAAATGTTAGCTGCGAGCCTGTTTGTAGCTAGTTAACCACGAGTACACCATATTTAGAAACTCTCTTTGCTTCATTCAGAAAATCTGCCGCTGCCTCAACACAGCGCTGATGGAGGACACACTAGTGTTCATGTATGAGCGCGCGCTTCGCGAGGTGCCACTCTTCGGCAAGGTGGAGCGCTCTTTCATCAGGGTCGTGACGCAGCACCTGCGAGAGATGTACTGCCTCAAGGGAGAGACCGTCATACAGTGCAGAGACGTGCAGCCCTACATCTATATCATTTATAGAGGGAAGGTAAGAACTTACTAAATGACCCCCATGGCTTAGCGAAGAAGAAATAAGAGTGTGCCACGCACATATTCCGTGCGGTATAAACCGTATGCGATATCTTTTATTAAGTAGTACTTAAATATTTTTTTCTTTCCCTACATGTGCGAAATAGGGGCTAGACACTCGTTTGTAGCTAATAGATATAGAGTATTCACAATATTATACTATTTCGACTAATACAGCGATTGGATCACTTATTCTATAAGCTTGATGGAAATATATTAATATACGGAATATTATGTATTTACCGAGAAAATACCATTCAAACTCTTACAATAGGCTTTTGCAATATGTTACTGGGATATTTCGTGGTTTTCATATGGGATAGTAATAATTGGAAACGGGAATGTTTATGGCCTCAAATGGATAGGTTCTATAATTTGAATATAATATTATTAATGAACATGGTATTGTTTAAGGTTACACCACAGCGAATGTAATGTATATTATTTACTAGCGGGCGCCCGCGGTTTCACCCGCGTGGTTCCCGTTACCGTGGGAATTGATCAATCAATCAATTCAATTTTTCTCGCCGTAAAAACCATCCTTGAACTCCAAGGAACATTTAAAAAAAAAATTGGCCAAATTGGTCCAGGCGTTGTTGAGTTATGCGCTTACCAACAACAGATTTAATCCTTATTGCACAATAAAAGAAAGGTACAAAAGCGGGCTTCTTTTATACTACATCAATTGGCAGACAGGCACGCAGCCCACCTGATGGTAAGCGGTCACTGCGGCCTATTCCATTGAGGGACTTCGCCAGGGTCGCTCAATGTGCTGCCAGAATGTAGGCTCTTCTGATCTTCGAGCCTTTGATTTCAAGTGTCCTTTGGCTTCAATCCGCATCTAATGGTAATCAATATTATGGGCAGGTAAATCGCTATTAGGCGGGCACCGGCTTGTTTTCTTGGGGTGAAAGGAAAAACGGTAGATGTTTAGTAGGTAGTGGGTCGCTTTATTCCGCATTGTCCTCCTAAGAAATGTTAGGAATCATTATGTATTTAAAAACCGGTAGTTTTATTGCAGGTGGATGTTTTGACTTCGTACAATGAAATGGTCACCTGTATGGGACCAGGCGGTATGTTCGGAAATTTCACTGGAGTAAGTATTAATTACGTCTAGTGCTTTACATACCTACCGTAATCTCCAAGCCTCTGCATAAGGCTGTTTATGAACTCCTCAACATGGTAATCAAATTATTATTTATTAAAGGATATAGCTAAATGTTACCGTAATTAAATTTATTTTTAGCAACCCATATCGTGCTCAGCGGTAGCAATTTACGCGAGTCGGAGTTTGGATCTTCTGGTTATATCGAGCCAGACGTTCTTTAATCTCGTAAAATATTATCCTAAAATACAGGAGCCTCTCCACAAAGCCTTTGAAATGTCTAAAGATTACATCCTGCCTATAACAATGGACATCGCAGACGATTCTTCTTCGGGTAAGTGAAGCTATTATTTATCTATATTATACAGTTATTGTGGAGTTAAAAAGTCATCCACGTATTTTTTTGTTATTTTCCGACTTTGTGGAACTGTAGGGCTATTGTTTTTGTTTATACCATGAGAATTGCGCTCAAGGTTACTGCCCGCCTGATGGTAAGCGGTTATTATTTCCTATGGATGGTTGCAGGGTATTGCATGTAAGCATAGTGAATAATCAAGCAACTTAGCTTGATAAGAGATGTGGAATATAGTGGAGCAGAGTATGTGATATGTGGCGTTTGTTTCCTACATCGCTCTCACACACCCAATGAAGCGCAATACCGCAAACAAACTCAACGGTCCTCTGTGAGACGATAGTACAGACGGCAGCAGATCAACCTAATCTGTCAAAAATTTTTCAATTGAACGAGAAATCTATGTGAAGTAAGTAAAGCTAAAAATTGGTTGTAGAAATATGACAGATTAGGGTAGTCTGATGTGCTGTCGACTGTACTTCACCGATCAAGTTGGCTCATGTCAACTGGCAGATAATAACTGTCTGTAGTATGGATTTATCATAAGCTGGGCTGTCTGCCTGTCAGATAATTTAAGTAGTATAAAAAATGCATATAAAGCCTGACCAGGAAAATAAAAAACCTGCTTTGCAGGAGCCACATTAGCTATGGTTATAGCAACACTTGGTTGCTATGGTTATACTCACAAATAACTCACAATATACAATAGAAACAAGGCACGGTTGACAATTGACATTACACTTTGACAGAATAATAATGAATGTCATCATTATTATCTTATTGTTTTTTTATTTGATTGTTGCCACTTGAAGAAATTAGTTCCAATATTTTTCCGCAATATGTCGAGGTATTTAGAATAACCCTTAACTGTAGTCGTGGGTCCAGTGGACCCAGGTCAAATTTTTGAACATCTGTAAAAAACACGGCATTTGCCCCAAAGCCTCCAACTCCTAGATACCTTCCTAAAGTTCACCGAAGAGTATTGAGAGGACCGGACAAGCTTCGCGCGATGCTACAAGGGTGAGTATTGGTGTGCATGTGGGTCTAGGGGACCCACGACTATAGTTACGTAACTTTTTTTGTTTTTATTCGTTTTACTAGTTGTTTTCAGTTATTTGTGAAATTAAACCGAAGGAATGTTACTACAAATAGGAATGATATAATAGAGCAGTGGTTAAACATGAACTAACTACTCCTATTTAGCTTAGGAGTCTTAGGACAAGTACTTGCTACAGCATCATCATCTGCGATCGGTCAAAACCTGAAATTAGTGTGGAATAAAAAAAGAGATGCTCTTTCTGTATGCCGAACAAGTGAGCAAAGACTGTACACTTATGTTCTAAGTGTAAAATGCCTATTTGCATGACATTTGTGTAAAAACAGTATACAATTCATACCTATAACTAGATCCTAATATTCACGCTACATTTACGATGTCAAATTTTTTTGGAAAAAAGATTTTAAATTTTTGTTTCAATTCTTTTGAAACGTTATTATATATTTTGTACATGAAACGAATTGCATTTAATCCTTCATCGTGTTTTTCTATTTTATATGATTATTTTTCGAAAGCATGTTTTTAAGTTTCGTCAATAACGACTGATTACAACATGTGCCATTTTAAATAGGAACAAAAGTTAATATTGTTAATTTTGTTTAATATTACAATTGCTAATGTTCCAGAGTAAAGTTTAATTAAAATAAAAACTTAAAATTCAAATGTATTTTCATTTTATTTGAGATCAAAAACAGGTGGGTCCCGTGGACCCACGACTATATTAGTGTAACTATTTTTCACGACTACAGTTAAGGGATAAGATAACTCTATGAAGTATTTTTAATTTGTTAAGTAGTTTAGTAATAAGTTTGTTCCAATCTGTATACTTTACAAAAGGACGCTTCTCAAGCGGGCTGAAAGCAATAAAGGTAGATTAATTGTTAAAAGCCAAGCTTTTAATCCTACGGCGCCGGACTCTTATTATATCGGCTTGATGTCATTACTGTACGAAGTATTTCTTGTCGGATTACTCGAGCTAATTAATTTTTAATGAAACATTTTTATTAAAAAAGCGGAGCTCGAAAATGTTTTAAGCGTTCACCAAGTTTTGTAGGAACCTTATTAGTTTGTTTGGATAGAATATATTTTCATAAGAGGATTTTATTACGTACTAGGCGTCCTCCCGCGGCTTTGTCCGCATTAACTACCTATATTAAATAGTCCCACTCTGGAATGTCATGTTAATCTGGAATTACAGCTCCCAAATTATAACCATGCCAAAAATTACGTCGATCCGTTTGCTCCGCCATGACGTGAAACACGGACATAAAATCAACACGCTTTCTATAATATTAGTATGGATGTTGCCTTGGATTAGGTATTTGTTTTTTGTCATGAAGTGTGTCTAAACTCACCGGCAATAAAACCTGGCCACTGAGCTTTTTTCATACAAACGTGGTCACTTTAGCGCCTCATAGATAAAACTATTTGCAGCTGTGCAATGATTATTACGTCACTGGAGAGGCCAAAAGCCCGATTAACAAGTCACAGTTTCAGGTTACTCTAACCGCTCAATTATCTCAAAAAGGAAAAACAATCAAGTCAAGTCAAAATTCATTTGTACGATATATGGAGCGTCGAGTTCAGTTTATTGTTTTTCATTTTTGAGAATAGTGAACGATTTTTGGCAATTGAAACTGTGTGTGATTCGATAATAGGGCGTTTGGCCTCTCCATTGACGTAATAACCATTGCACAGATGCAAATAGTTTTCTATCTATGAGACGCTAAAGTGACCACGTTTGTATGAAAAAAGCCCAGTGGCCAGGTTTTATTGCCGGTGAGTGTATTTGATTGCTGTACAGTGTTGACTTTAATAAAGTAATGTTTCAGATAATATAGGAAATAATTTACTAAGAATTATTCTTAATGTTATTTGTTTTTCAGAGGGTTCTGAAGTAGATCTGATGTCACTTGAATCTGGGATTGACTCTCGAAGTGGTTCAAGTAGATTTGAGACAAGTTAGTATTTGAATATGTTTTTACTTCTCCTACTAAGTTAAATATGCTTTACAAGTAATTTTGTAAGTCAAAGTCGGTTGGATATAAATAATAAATAAATATTGGACAACTTCACGTTTGTACAGTCAAAACCACGTCAGACTATACACTTTGGACTTTGTACCACTCTTATGTCGGGGGCATAAGTGCTATTATCGAACTGCAAGTGTTTACCGTGACGTGCCGTTGACCGTACATTGATCGCAAGACTAGTAGTTACATAAACCAAAGTGTTATGGCACCTATCAGAAACAATGTAGGTATATTACTTAAATAAATATCCACAAAAGTTAATCCCAAAAATGTGCCATCAGGCCAGTCATCCAATTTTGAATTAGTTTTAAACGCACTTTGACAAAACATTCATATAGGCTCTGAAAATTATGGGTATTGTTGACTTGGGTTGTATTCTCTCTAAGCCTTTAAAAAGTTCGTCTATTTTATTTAGGTAAAGAATTAATTAAACCTGGCAACAGTCCTCTACCATCGCCGTCTTTGAAACGAGCAACACGTTTGCACTTGTAACTCAATAAAATAAGTTGCCACTCGACGCGAGCTAACTGACCCGCCCTAATCAAACTATCAAGTTCACTGCTCGTTTAGCCTCTAACCACTCCGTCTGTCTACTCCGGGGCAACGAATAGTTGGGTTGGGTTCTTTCGTAGTGGAAAATTCAATTTTTATATGTATTTTCTCGAAGAATATCGCCTTACGATTAAAGAAGCTCTTTCTTTCGTGTCTACTGATATTTTAAGTAATAGACATAATAATTTACAAAAAAATAAACGATTTGTAACGATCATAGTAATTGAAGTCTGTGCCCAAGTTAAAACTGGCGTAGAATAATATGTTTTACTGACGTGTATAAAGCAAAAAGAAACCAGGAGAATAAGCTATTATTTCAATGATCGGACGAATGTCATCTTCGGTATTATATGACATTGCAAAACCTACTAATTGGTGCCTTTGAGGGTTTCGAAATAGGCGCATTTATGACATCTCTATAATATCATTGCTCATGTCTTTTTACCTATAAGTCCTTCTCAAAATTTCTAGCAGGTCAATTAAGCTCGAGAGCATCTCAGTCCAATGTGAGTCAAGCCAAGTCGTCGGTCAGTGTGTCGACGTACCACAGTTATACCGACGCTACCAATCTGCTTAGACCGGGAACTTGGCTGTTCCAGGTGAGAGTAATTAACGACAAGAACCGGTCAGGCGTTCAAGCCTAGTTGGCATTTAATTTTTTTAAATTTTATTTCGAAATCAAAATGTTCTCAACTCATCTAAGTAGACTTCAAAGATGCACTAATCAATATTACAGAGTTACTCTACCACCGGATTCGGAATCGAATCTATCGAGAAGAACCGGCAAGAAACTCAAGTTACTCTTTTAAATCGTAATATTTTTAGGTCAACTCACTAGTTACAAGTTCACTAGTTTCTTCGCACCTTTTATACTTAGACATATAATGTATGATATTTTATCTCTTTTCAGGGTTATGGTTATCTAACCTGTTTAATGGCAACTATTAATTATGTGATAGTTCTCTACGAAATAACTACTTTAAACGACTGTTTTGTTTTATTTTGGATGCAATCGATTTTCGACATCTTCTTTTATGTGAAGGTTTTCTTGACTATGCACCAGGTGAGTATCAATCAAATGCTGGACATAGCATATATAAACAAGCAGGTTTTATCTTTGTACGAGTACAGCTTCCCTTGGCTTCCCTTATGTAAGTGTCACAGTTGCGCATATTGCATAGGCGAGAGGGAGGTAAAATCTACGCAATGGCTGCCATTTTGGGTCCAATCTTCGGGCTCTTGCCAGGGGTGAAAATATTTGTTAGAATTTTCCACTTGCAGTCTACCGTCGGAAAAATAGTCGCGCACAAAATTGGACTGTTTTGTTTTTTTTATTGCAATGTGTAACAAGACTAGCAGATCCATACACCTGATGGTAAGCGCCACGTCTGCCCTTAGACAGTTAATTTGTTTACTGATCACCAATAGATGGCGTTATCCTTTAATAAATCGCGGCATAGTTATGTTTAGTTATTTATTTCACAGGTCAACATTGGTTTATTTATTAATGTATAAGACTTAGAACAAAATACTACGCTTTTGAAGACCATTATTATCACATAGCTGTGAGCTGTTTTCACAGTTTTCCGATGTGAAATGCACATTTGACGTCTTTCTTTTTTCCGCATGCTAACATAGGAATATTTTTCATAATTCAACTTTATCTTATTAAAACTGAATATCAAATCCCTGTCGTCCCGCCTTCCCGTTTGACGCGAGAACGTTGTTTAAACTGAGCAAAATTAATGTTTTCATCATTTTGTACAAGTCTCAGTAGATTCTCCAGGATTAGTAAGAAAAATAAAGACAGCTTATTAAAAATAGAAAGCTTAGAATCCATTTTTCATTCGAGTTTCATTTAAAGTAATCACGCTGGCTTTGTCTTTAGACTTTTTTCTGCTCCTACTTTGTGGCTTAAGAAGACAAGCGCTTAATCAATAGGTACGGAAATAAAGTTGTAAAGGACTTCAGTCTTAGTACTAAAACTCCTCGAGTTTTTCTTTAAGAAGTTGATTTAACACGAACTTTTCGAGAGTTTAATACGAGTATATTGATGTTATAAACTGGAAGCAGTGGTATTCGAGTGGTATCAAATTTCACCTCAGCTGCAAAGTGTGCGTTTCACTACTAACACGACGGTGATGGAAAACATCGTGAGGAAAGGAAACTACAGTAGAGGCTGTGCAGCCATGCTCCATTTCGTCTAGTTCCCCTGTTAACAATTGAGAAGTGCAGATGCAGTCGCTCCAATGTAAAAATTGTACTTAATCCTGGATATTGGTGAAGTGGTCCTGACTAGTACTATAGTATAATTACGAGTACTGCTAGTACGGGACAAAACGCACGGAGAAAGAAAATTGTTAGTCAGAGACTTTGATGTAGATGGCAATAAATCATCCCTTATTTTAATACAGTCCACATTTAGTGTCTAAACACACTATGCCGAATGTACGCGACCAAAGTTCCGCATGATTACGCTTGCAATGCTATTTGAATTACTGACGACACATTATGCCAAAATTACGTTGCGTTATAGCGTACAGCCTAACTTCGGTCGGGCGTAAGTTCGGCGGCAACTTATTCTGGAGAGCACATATATTTTATACGCGACCGAAGTTCGGTTCGATTGCCGACGAAGATCCGGGGGCGGGGAGCAGCGGGGAGGCAGGAATGCCCGTAATAAAGTTGCCCGACTGAATTTCTGCCGCGTAAGTTCATATCAGCTGAATACGCCGAAACGTAAAATCAGCCGCGAAACTTCGGTCGCGTACCTTCGGCATAGTGTGTTTAGACACTTATTGCCGAAAACTAGAAATAAGATAAGATCATAAATTGTTGAGTAATTTTCCTTGTATAATCCAGGGATACTCTAATAAGCATGGAGATCTAATAATGAACGCTTCTAAATGTCGGAGAAGGTACTTTAAACACAAGCTGTGGGTGTGGAGCGATTTATTAGTTAATTTTCCATTGGAACTCTTCGGATTTTGTTTTCCGTAAGTACTCGATTCACTAAAGTTTAACTTATTTTATATTAAACTACCATTTTGCCTGCTGCTTAGTCTGCGTGGACAATACGAGGCGATCCCACAGAAATGTTTTATTTTATCCAAAGAATTTTTTTCTAAATATGAATGCCACTATGCCACTCTGAAATTCCTTAAACCTATACCATTCTTTTTAATTTATCAAACACAGATGAGGTTTTTGATCTTTGCATTTAGCTATGGTGGGGATTAAGCCAGTACTTATGAAGAAAGATTTTAATTGCATCTTTGGCCTTCAATTAGACATAAATTATGCTGATACATCGTATCTACTTATTTATATACTTTAATAGTAAAGTATAAGCATTTTTATGTTCTCCTCTCCTCCTTTTTCCAATATAACATAAGTACCTATTTTCATTATTTCCCACTTCCAATTTAAATTTGGCGCAAGATTACATGACCTGCAGAGTGCAAGCATAAATCTACTGGGCAAGTATATTATTTTCCCCGCATTCAAATGAAGCACAACATTTGTAAACCACAGCGCAGGCAACATTTCACGTTTACGCTAATTACAAGTAAATTCTATGTCATTTCCTAACTCGGAAATTCGCTGACAATGCTAATTTAAATGTTTAGTTGTCCTCTCAAATTATCTAATCAATCTGAATACTCGTGTGAACACATGAACATGTGAATTCGAGTAGATAATAAATTTGGTAATCTTTACGAGTACGAGTGTGGAATTCATGTGTTTTCAATTTCATTCTGAACGAACTGTCTGCCTTGAGGCCCTAGACAAGCGGCATTTATGATGTTCGCCATCGCTCATTTGCGATAGCGAATGTCAAAACCTGTACTTTCAATATCGATTGACCCCGTGACTTTTCTACGACACCTGTCAAATCCATACAATTTGAAGTAAGCGAATTTCGTTATCGCTGTCAAAGTGTTATCCATACGGGTTTTGAAAGAATAAGGGATACAAACCTTGTTCGAGAACAATAATCTACTTTGGTGTAGTGATTGTGAAGTTAAGTATCAACCATACCATACCAACCATAGTATTATAAAAAAGCGAAAGTAACTTTGTCGGTCCGTTTGCGCGTTCACAACAACAACTTAACCTCTGAACCTATTTTTACGAAATTAAGTTTAAACATAGATGGACCGAGGATGATCTAGTCCTCGGATAACGTTTAGCTCCTATGGCATAATATAAAAAAGGAGTGCTTTTGTTTTTCCTTCTTTTCTTCATAGTAACGGCTCGACGTAATTTCTGGTATAGGATTTTTTTTTTTAAATAAATAAACAATTGATACAGAAATTAGTTTAGAGAGATGATGATAATTTTTATCATCAATCAACTCAACTTTATAATGACAACAATAACTTGTTTCAGGTACAAGTTATCTGCAATGCATTACCTCCGCGCCAACAAAATATTTCGACTTAAGTATTTGGTCGAATTCTATCGAAAAACAGCGGCCGAACTTACAAATAACTTGACGACTTTACAAGTAAGCAACTGATAACAGCTTTAACTTAGCGGTCTACGGGTGAACTTAATTAACACGTGCATCAAGTTAATCTGTGACTTTGATCCAAAGTAATTCCAACGGAATTTTGAAGTAACTTCCTTATCGGTTCGCACCAGACGCGGGTGAAGGACAGTTAACGCCTTTAGCATACTGCGGCAAATGCGAAGCGGAAGCGAGACGGAAGCGAGGCGGAAGCAAATCGAAACGAAACACTCTCCTGTGCGTAAAGGTGTTAAGGTGGGTCTATGCTTACGAGCCGAGCACGAGCCGCGCACGAGCGGAGCACGAGCCGAGCCGCTCTGCTCGCGTGACAAGTGTGGACGCACAACGAGCCTGCACTGCGAGCGCGATGCAAATCTCTTTGTGTTTGTCAAAAACCCGACATTAGGCTATAGTTTTCTCTGTCTACGGCTCCCGTAGACAGAGAAAACTATAGACAGCTAGTAGAAAAACCGGCACGCGGTGCGAGACAAAAAATTGTGTAGTTCTATCTCTTTCTTTTACATAGTCTATCCGTATCGTCCTCTTTTTCTTGTGTGAATGCGATAGATACTATCAATTTGTCTATAGTTTTCTCTGTCTACGGGCGGAGCACAGTCGAACACGAGCCGAATGCTCGAAGCGCGCTCGTTCGAGGCTCCAAGTCGGTCCACAGTACACGAATTTTGGATCGGCTCGTGCTCCGCTCGTGCGCGGCTCGTGCTCGGCTCGTAAGCATAGACCCACCTTTAGAGTACCGCTTCGTTTCGCTTTCGTTTCGCATACGCTGCAGTGTGCTAAAACCGTAAGACGTAGAGGCGGAATTATTGCATGATAATAATATGAGAAATTGTCTTCATTAAAACTAAAAAAGAAAAAATGTAAGGTACGGGTGTCGGTTTTCGGTACCTATAGATTGCTGTCACATCGAGCCTTGAGAGTTAGGGAATAGCAATTGTACCTGTGTTTGTGCGCTATTAACAGTGCAATATGTTATGTAGTTGGTTTATAGTTGAGATAAGCAGTGGCTATAACTCACTAGAGTTTGGCTAGCGCCCATTATACAACGTTAGTTTTTGTTTATACGAAACCTGAAAACTGTTTGCTCAGACAGAATCAGTAATAGAATCGAATTCAATACTTTTTATACCTTGTTACATTTTGACCAAATAATATTTACAATATCTCAAATAAAGAACACCCTACTGAAACAAAATCCAGAAGAGCGGCTCATTCAAGTCCACTATACTCTACCACTATTAATTTAATTTAATATCCTCATAATCATAGCGATAAATTAATTCTTACCATTGAGTTACAAGTACTACGTAATTATAGTTCAATGGCTTATTACAAGTGTTCTATACGAACAATAGGTCAATATCAAGAACACAGACTTATTTTCTGGGGATAATCGATTCCTGATGAGCCCGGAGATTGAATTCGTGACGACGCGAATAAGGATAAAAATTTGGTTCTGTGTATGTAACACACATTTTGTTATTTGTAATTATTCTTTATGGATAATATAGAATTTTGGCTGACTATAAAGTTGTACTATGATTGTTGTGTGAATTTGCGTAAATGTAGTAATTAATCCAAAAACATATTTTTACTTCTAGGCTCGCTGTATTCAATTTGGCCTTATCATTGCGAACGTATGATTGCTACTTTTTTGACTGGCTCCATCGCGCATAAAACCCTATTGTGTGTGGTGAAACTGTGTGTTCTGTATATTAATGTTTATTTGTATTTAAGTGTATAATTGTGGAAGCTTATTTTGATACGCATAACACATGTGCATAAGCTACTTACTTTGGATTCAGATCAATAAATTCTCGGACATTATTCATACAGCGCTATCCAGTCCGAAACTATGCATTACTTGTACATACTATAATATTAGTATGATAACCAATAAGTTAGCCATGGGTAACAAAGCATTCCAAGCTGCACCTACTGCAGCTTATTCCAATTAGGGATATTTATCAGGAATCGCTCAATGTGAAAGCCTTTGATTTCAAGTGTATTGGCTCCCACATGAATATTGCTGGAACACAGCTAGAGCTGTTATGGCGACAAAAGTTACCTTCAGTGGTGGTAGCTAGTCAGCTGGACTTTGAAAAAGTACCTACCATCTACCAGACCCAAATCGGAAGTTTAGCCCAAGTTTTCAGGGTTTTTAGACCTGAGCGGCCTAGCCACTCTTCCACCAATGCACAATGAGAAGAAAAGATGATGATAAGTGTGGTTACTATTTATTTATATTCATCAGGTGGTGATGACAGTGATAGTGGTGGTACTGTTGATACACTCGTTCACTTGCATCTGGTTGCTAGCATTGATCGCTACTTCTCCAATAAGCATCATTAGAACTCTGAAGATGCATCTCATAGATGAGTGAGTGAATTTTTATGACATCCTACTCGTATTTGTTATACTAAATAGGTAGCGAAGATTATCCTATGGGCAGTATCGGTTACTATTAACACTAGTTAGCCTTAATTGTGGTAACTGGCAAGGGGCTTCTACAAGCTACATTTTTTAATCACTTGTGTCGTTAGTATACAACCAGAAAGGTTACCTGTGAGGAACAAAAAGGGTTATATTATGCATAACATAAATGAGAGAGAAGTTGTACAAAATCTTTTGGACGAATTTTAAAACTTTAGAACTTAATCAATGTTGACTTCCTTCCAGAGAAACCCCTCAACGAAACTGGGACTACCCGACTTCATTTTACGTGGTGGTATCGGAGCTGACCATGACAGGTGGAGATGAGTTTGTGGTGGACGAGGTGTTACCCATGACCATTCTGGCCATATCCTTAGTCTGTGGCAAGATGCTGGGCGCCACTGTGGTGGCCACAGCGGTACAGATGGCATATTCCTCTAAATATGCACTAACTGCATATGAACGGGCTACTGGAGAACTTATAGATTTCTTAAAGAACCAGGGGCTGTCCAGTAAGTGTTGGGTTCGTTTTGTCAATAGATAGTTTTGTTTCATACGAGACAACTTTAAAGTCAAATGGTCCTCGTAAATTCGACTTTTCCGAATTCAATTTTTAGTTTTGTATGTGGCCATGGTTGGGTTCTTATATCATTGGTTATGAAAGTCTGGCGGCAAAACTTGCCATTATCTGGAGCGGGGTGCAAGGTCGGGAGAAAAACTATTGACGATAATATCGTTCTTTTAGATTATCAACTGAAGAAATTTTGGAAGTATATTCGACAGCTTTGGATGACAGAACGCGGACGGCAGGTAAATGAAATCTACTATTATCAATTATGGTAAAAAAACATACCATACGAATTGTAACTCCTTCTTTTTTTGAAGTTGTTTAAAAATTCATCGCCGAAATGTATGCGAGTTACATCTTTTTTCTATGAAAACTAAGAGAAAATTAAGAAAAATCAGTTTTATACACAGTTAGCTTACTGAGTACACATCGTATACCTTTCCAAGAATAAAGCGTGAGGCCTTAGTGCCTGCCTAGTGACACCTGCCATCTCGATGTGATGGATAGAACCCGCCGGGTCTGCATTGTGCTTACAATATGACTACTTTTAGATATAAAGACCTTTCTCTTGATAATTACAATTTAATAAGCTTTTACATTATTCGGCATTAAACATTGCAAGCGCGGTAAATCTATATGTCAAATCTCTCCGGCTAGTGCGGGGCACCGTACGCGGTGACCATAGTGATGTGTTAATCGAGTAAACCAATTATTCGCCTAACAGTCGGCCATCCTGCAAGTCCTTCGTCCCCGAAGGATCCTCCATTCTCCAAATGTCCATGCTGCTACAAGTTCTTCCGTGTTAGGTTCCTCCCGGACAGCTTTACTGCAACTCCCTGCAAAATTCCTTCAGGCTTCCGCCTCAGGTGGCAAAATCCACCTACATAAAGACACCATCATCAAACGGCAGTATACCAAGAGCCCCTCAAGGCATTGTAGCATCATAAGCGCCTTACGGCAATGCAGTGTGCGCCCCTCACGGCCTTGCACAGCTAAGCCCCTCACGGCAATACAGTATGCGCCCCTCACGGCAATGCAGTGTGCGCCCCTCACGGCCTTGCACAATTAAGCCCCTCACGGCAATACTTGATCTGAAATAAATGATTTTATTATTATTATTATTAATACAGTGTGCGCCCCTCACGGCCTTGCCCAAGCCCCTCACGGCAAGTACACCTTAGGCCCCTCACGGCAGTGTATTTATAATAAGCCCCTCACGGCAGGTACACCTTAGGCCCCTCACGGCAGTGTAATATAATAAGCCCCTCACGGCAGATACACCTTAGGCCCCTCACGGCAGTGTATTTATAATAAGCCCCTCACGGCAGATACACCTTAGGCCCCTCACGGCAGTGTAACATAATAAGCCCCTCACGGCAGATACACCTTAGGCCCCTCACGGCAGTGTATTTATAATAAGCCCCTCACGGCAGATACACCTTAGGCCCCTCACGGCAGTGTAACATAATAAGCCCCTCACGGCAGATACACCTTAGGCCCCTCACGGCAGTGTATTTATAATAAGCCCCTCACGGCAGATACACCTTAGGCCCCTCACGGCAGTGTAACATAATAAGCCCCTCACGGCAGATACACCTTAGGCCCCTCACGGCAGTGTATTTATAATAAGCCCCTCACGGCAGGTACACCTTAGGCCCCTCACGGCAGTGTATTTATAATAAGCCCCTCACGGCAGGTACACCTTAGGCCCCTCACGGCAGTGTAACATAATAAGCCCCTCACGGCAGATACACCTTAGGCCCCTCACGGCAGTGTATTTATAATAAGCCCCTCACGGCAGATACACCTTAGGCCCCTCACGGCAGTGTAACATAATAAGCCCCTCACGGCAGATACACCTTAGGCCCCTCACGGCAGTGTATTTATAATAAGCCCCTCACGGCAGGTACACCTTAGGCCCCTCACGGCAGTGTATTATAATAAGCCTCATATGGCCACCATGATTACTTTATGTAATTCTACTGATTCTTTCTCCTCTTCAATGACACCCTTTACACTTTCAGAAAGAACAAAACTTGTGTTTATTTTCTTTTTGTAGCAGGTTGTTTCAACATGTCCAAATTTAGCACATAATGTACATTTTCCAATCATCCTTTACCAGACAACAGTAATTATATTTTGCCAGAAATTCATCTTAGTGGTGTGTGTGTCATATCATCTAGACTAGTTATATAGCCCATGTTTCACTCAATTTATTCTAC
This sequence comes from Mecyna flavalis, assembly GCA_949319885.1. NCBI lineage: Eukaryota > Metazoa > Arthropoda > Insecta > Lepidoptera > Crambidae > Mecyna > Mecyna flavalis. Next base: position 6,412,634 of record OX439435.1, on the reverse strand, counting down.
CTTTGCAATATATTCAGTTCTTTTGTTTAAAACACAATTATTAATCCTTATTTTACTTATTCAATAATACTTAACATCTCTTGAGGTTATCTTGTCCTCTAAAATATTATTTCATATAATATCATGATCCATTCACTTTTTAGTACCATTAAGTCATTAATAATGTGTCACTGATTTAGATTGCTTCTTGCACTTATTTGATGATTAACAAAATGAACAATGCTTATTTGACTCCATCTTCTTAAAACAATCTGCCTTAACATGGCAATGTTTATTTCCTTAATTAATTAATTTCTGATCACAATGCTCATATTACCACATTAGAAACATTTTAATTTGAGTACACATCATAAGGTGCTGATATATCCTTTGTCAAAGTTAGTATCAAAAACTGCAACTTATTTAAAAGGATACCAAGGTATAGAAATACATATAAGTGCAAGTCTTTCTCTGACCTTGGGACTCATCAACCAAGACCAAAGATTTCACTTAGTTTACCATCACGCTGAACTTCCATCAATAAAACAAGCATCATTTCGCAATGCCATCACAATTTATCATGCCTCTTCAATGCAGATGTGAACATTTTCAACCAACCAAACTTGTCGTAACTTGTCAATTTTGCACAAGAATCCAAATCTCCAATTTAGAATAATACACGTCGAATCTTGATTAAAAGTAATCCTTAATACTTGTTATAGCTTACTTAACTGGTTTAAGCATAGTTTACTTGTCCATTCTCACAGAAAATTACTTTTAAAGCTTTTTCATCGCCATTACAATCCGTGCAACTTTTCAGTTTCGTTTATGCCGTACATTACAAACATTGTTTACGCACGTGAGTAATTTATCGCACTTCTGAGCTTTTAGATATAAAGACCTTTCTCTTGATAATTACAATTTAATAAGCTTTTACATTATTCGGCATTAAACATTGCAAGCGCGGTAAATCTATATGTCAAATCTCTCCGGCTAGTGCGGGGCACCGTACGCGGTGACCATAGTGATGTGTTAATCGAGTAAACCAATTATTCGCCTAACACTACTTACCAGTGAGGTATATACGAGTATAGATAGTAGATTCTATGCTATTTATGTTGCCTGTTTATTTATTTTAATTTTGTTATTTATTTTTAACTGCCAAATTACCAGTTTAATAAAAAATATATTTTATAATGCCTCAGGTGCAGGTGCAATTATATTTTCTTTTATGAATAACAAATAAACTGGCATAATTTATATTCCAGAAGTTACAAATAAAACTTAATAAATAAACCATGTCATCTGAATATTAGTCTCATTCTGAAAATATCGTAGTTCAATACAATTACACTTTAATACACTTGGGATTAATTAAATGAATAAAATCCATTATGGCTTAGGTCAAGTCAATAAAGCCGGGCAGAAACATCCACAATTTTATAGACGAGTCGTTTCTCTGTAACCTTTTTATACTATGCCACGGTGTTGTAAATAAACTAGGCCCATATTTTGCTTCGTATATTTCCAGTGTTATTAATGTCCCAGATATGCGCAGTTTTTGGCAAGGATACACCATTTTTTGTTTATTTTATTTGATAGCTGTTCCGAGCAAGTTATGGCCATAATGGGTTAACGACACTATAAATACGAATAAGATAATTGCCAGTATTTTAAAGATATGAATGTTGCCATTCTGTTCACAGTAGGTATGATTAAAGTAGTCTATAACACAACAAAATGCATTATTTTATTAATAAAAGAAGCCTTTTGACTATTTAGGGGTCCTGCCACACTAGTCGGATAATACGGATACGGAGCGACCGTTCTTCCGCGTATTGTGCCCGCTATTTGTAATTTGCAATTACATGCATTGGCGTTCCGTCGCGGATTCGCGACGGAATTTCCGTAAAATGTGCCTAAGGCCATAGTTCAGTTTGTGTCTGGTGGCAACTATACTAGAAGTCGTGGGTTCAATCACAAATACGTTGCGATCTGTGTTACGATGCTAACGTTTGGTGTGGATAACAATTTTTTTTGTTGTTTATGTAGAATCTACAAAATGAAATCTTACCTTAATCTACATTGTAGATATTGTTATATCTTCTGAGAGTTTACGTTGGATTTATTATTATAACGCTTTGATCTATCCATTTCGGGTCAGTGGAGTATGTTTTAGTTAATGTGCCACAGGATTTTGACCTTCCGTTATAAAGCCGCGTCGGGCGTCTACCTGGCGCCAATTCTCTTTGTCAGTGTTTTCCCCTGACCTTTTGGTCGGGTTGCCGAAAGTGATTTTTATGTGCAATGGAAAATAGCCACAAACTAAAGGCTTACAAGGACATCTAAAATGTTTTTAAGAAGCACTTCGTGTGTCACTTATAAAACTGGATTTAAGGTCACTGATTAAATAATTTCGTCACCCAATCACACCTATCCCACCCATCAATATTTTTTCGCCGAATTTGGTATTTCATTCCGAAATTTTTAATTATAGTTGCTTCCTGTTTTCTACTCTTAGTAGCTCATTTTATGTAAAATCATCCTTACAATATTTATCAGCTGATAAACAAGTTTCTATGGTCCTCCCTAGTCGCCACCCCGACCCTTTTATAGGGGGATAGGCTGGTCAATCGCCGCAAGGCAAGACGGGCACTGGCTCGTCCCTCTTTGGCTTTAAAGGGAAAACTGGTTGAGTTTAGTAGGTATCGGTATAGTGGGTTGGACACTTTAGACCCGATGCGGCGTCCCTCACGCGGGCGCAGGTCGTAACCCACAGTTAAGAAGCGCGAACACACCTTCTCTGGTGAAGAACTAAACTGGCCTCCGAAAACAACCCTCTTTTATCAGCGGGCATAAGCAAAATACACCCACGTGGAGACACCATTGCATCTAATTCAATACTTGTAAACCCATATTTTGTAATTAAATAAATTTGATTTGATTTAGCATTTCGTGGTCCTAATAATAGTTAATGTTCAGTTGCCAGTTCTTCTGGAGCAAACTCCGTACGTGCGGCGCTGCGACCTGATGTCCGCCATGTTCGGCCACCACCTGCGGAACTGCTACCTGTTCTCCGACACTGGCGAGCAGTTTCTACGCCAGCTCGCCGCCATGTTGGATTACACTGTTTTCTTTCCGGGTATAATACCACAGATAATTTAAAAAAGTTGTCAATTATCATCATCCTTTTTAAGTATACCTAGATGTTTTCGAAATATACGCTACGGTTACAAATGGTGTTTATTGGTTTAATTTAAATGTTTTGAGTAAACAAATATGTTTTAGTACTAAACATTTCAATTTAAAGATGAAGCCTTAATCAACCAGAAATGCCACACGTCATTATCATAGTCCTGGGTTAAATTCAAGTGTCAGACAAAATTTTTCCAAAACAACTCGGGTTTGTGATCACTAATCTGCATCTGGCAAATGTGGCGTTTAAGCTAGTACCCTAAATTAATAACGACTTGATTTTAGTGTTGGAGGTCATTGCCCTGCAGTCGGATTTCAATGAACGGATGCTTTGACCAAATGTTTGGTTTTGCAGGTAATTACATAGTGGTAGCCGGAGACTGTGATGCTCGGATGTACTGGGTAGCGTCAGGGATGGTGTCGGTTCTATCAGTTCGACCAGACCTGACTGAAACCACGCACGAGACACTTCGAACAGGAGACGTGTTCGGAATACTCCAGGGACTGAATAGAGGAATCAGGCATTGCTTCTCGTATAGAGCTGAGACTAAGGTAGGATTTACCGCTTGAAATAATATCAGTTATTGCTTTGTAATTTGTATTCCGATATACACGGTTATATGGAAGTCGGTACACTTGAAGTAAAAGACTCGAAGATCAATAATTGAGCCTAAAGTATGGCAACACACTGAGCGACGATTTCTGGTGAAATGTGAAAATGTACCTAAATGGAATAGGCCGCAAAGTGATCGCGTATCAGAGAGGGTTGCATGCCTGTTGCAAAAAAGAAAATATTATACTACTGTCCTAGAATTTTAATTACTTTAATTTATTACAGGTCAATTGTTTGATTACAGGTGAGTATCGTGACTTTAAGCTCCGATGCTTGGCTCAACATTTTGCACTTCTTTCCTGAAGCGAAGAGGATCATTGCTGATAAATCTGAAGTATTGTTTGCACAGATTTAGCTAGCTAAGTTACATAGTACTGATTAGGTGTTTCTGTCATAGTTTAATTTACAATACTTAATTATTAAATAATAATAAAAGAACATTAATAGCTTTTAGTTTTCGTTAAAGTAAATTGTACCTTAAGTAATTTTAAATAATTCGCACCTGGTCAAACATATTATTTGCTTTTCATTGGGTTCTTTCATCAATGCATTATTGCCTTGGGGTTCACACAAAAACCAGTCGAGTGACAAAAATATTTTTTTGATAAACGATCACTTGTTTAGATTTTCTGTATTACTCGTTTCTATAATAAATCGGAAGAGTTAGATTAACATAGCAAGAAATATTTGACTGAAGTTAAAAGACGTGGCTAGTTTGTTACGTTCTTCCCAAAAAGACATCGTCACATGGCGAGGTCCTGCTTGTTCCTGTTGGGTGTGAAGGGGAAAATGCATTAATGGTGCTTAAAGGCATATTCTCCTCCTACAAAAACCAACGACCATTGACTTCATATCTCGAATATCACAAATAAATTATATGTAGTACTTGTAGATTATTCATAAACAAATATTCACCTAATGTCTTTAAAATAGTTCTAGAACTAATTTTCAATATCTACATATTAGATCGTTTAGATCGGAGAGCAGTGTACGGACGAATGGGTACGCACTACGCAATGAAAAATGTTGTGGGTATCAGTTGTTTAAAACTGATATATAGGTTCGGGTGTAGACTCCACATATTATGTAAGAGCGAGATGAATATCTCACCGTTCAAACGTACCTACGAACGATAAATCAGCTCTGTATGTTACAGATAACGTTTAGAACACGACGTATACAGGATGAATATATACAGCGAATGGTAAATAATATCCAGTCAACAAACCTATACACACTCTATAAAAATACCCAATTTAAATTCAATTTATATCTACATCAACAAGTTGATTATGTTAATACTTACACATTATACTCGTTATGCTCGACCTATGAAACAGCCTACTCGCATTCGACAATAAAATATGCCTGAGTCTTTTCAAAATTTGAATATGATAGATGGAATTGAAATTGCACGTACTATACAGTGTGACTGTAACGAATTGTCATCACATATAACTTTAAAAAAAAACGATCTCACCATAATTTCTCAAAATATTCGTAGTATATACTGCAACTTTGATGATTTTCTGGTGTCGATGTCTAGTCTTTCATTTCAAGCTGATATTATGGTACTAACTGAATGCAGACTTAGTCCAGGCAAACCTATACCACAGCTCGATAATTATTTTTCCTATTTTACAACAAATCATTTGAACCAAAATGATGGGGTTGTTGCCTACATCAAAAAATCTCTACTACCTAAATTTAAAGAAATAAAACTTACACACGCCTCATGTTTACAGCTCGATGTTCTTAACAATACTGTTATATGTATATACCGCTCCCCATCAAACACAAATACTGATAAATTTATAGAATCGCTTTGTCAATATCTGGATTGTCTGTATATGCAAAATAATGTTATTATAACTGGCGATATCAATATTAACATTGCAACTAAACTTAACGAGACGACACAAGAATATAAAAGTAGAACGAATTATCTGAATCATCTCGCTGAATATGGTATTCTCGCTGGCCATACCCTCCCGACAAGAGAAAACAATTGTTTAGACCACTATATGATAAAAATTAATAAAAAAAAATTTACTGCCTCAATAGCTATTTTACAAACCACTGTTACTGACCATCTCACTACCTTTCTTTCTATTTCTAAATGCAAAGCTAAATTCTCTGAAATTAAGACCAAAACTACCATAGATTATGATATGGCTCTACAAGACCTTAAACAAAAAAATCTCGCGGAACTACTCTTTTGTAAGGATCCCAACATTGTTACATATCGCTTGATAACCAAACTACAAGAATCTTTAGATGCCAACACTAAAATTACTACAATTCCTAGAAGTCAAATAACTATTAAACCGTGGATAACTCCTGGAATTCTGCGTTGTATCAAAAATCGAAATAAACTCCAAAAACAACTGCGAAAGGATCTTTATAATGACGTTCTAAAAATTACGTACACCCGGTATAGAAATTTCTGCAACAATCTGATAAAGAAACTCAAACGGAAATATGAAAGGGAGCTGATTTCTAGCTCAGTTAATGATAATAAACAGTTGTGGAAAAATATTAAGCAAATAACTTACAGCAACAAATCATATGACGACAATACAGATCTTACTAATATTAAAACTGCTCCGATTGCTTCAGCAAATTTTATTAATAGTTACTTTGCGAACATAGGGAAAGATCTTGCCCAGTGCATTCAACCAGAACATTCTCAAGACACCATAACTTCCATCAATGAAACATTACCGGCCCAGTCGAACTCTTTTGTTCTTCTGGAAAGGGGCCGTTCAAATATTACGTAAGCAGATTTATTGCAATTATTTACCCCCCCTCCCCCCTTGTCAGCAAAAGTAAGCAAAGCTCTTACCCCCTCCCCCTATGCTTACGTAAACATTTTTCAATTATAATTTTTTTATACTAAAATTAAAAAGTTATAATTATAATTTTATAAATAAGAAAATAGATTTAGGATAGAGATTAGATTTTACTGATACAGTATTCAACATAGAGTAAGGGACAAAAATATTATAATCTTACGAACATAACAAACTTATTTTAAAGTTTTGGTACACACATCATCATCATCATCATCATCAGCCTGTGATAGTCCACTGCTGGACATAGGCCTCTCCAAATGCTCGCCACGCTGATCGATCCTGGGCCACTCGCATCCAGCTCCTGCCAGCCATCTTGCGCAGATCATCGCTCCACCTGGCCTGAGGGCGTCCTACACTATTTACTGAGACGCGGTCTCCACTCTAGAAACCGTTTACCTCAACGGCTATCGGTTCTGCGGCTGATATGGCCAGCCCACTGTCACTTCTATAGACGTGGCTTAGAAGGGAAATGGGTCGATAGTTCTTCAACAGGCTTTTGTCACCCTTTTTAAAGAACAGGACGACCACGCTCCTACTCCACGCCTTTGTATTTCTCCCTTCGAACAGGACAGCGATAAAAAGCTTTTGGAGCTCCCTCAGTACGGGTTTACCTCCAGCTTTTAGCAGCTCTGTAGTAACGCCGTCCTCTCCAGGGGCTTTTCCATTTTTAAGCTGCCCAAGAGCAATCTCGAATTTGCCAACGCTCACTTCTGGCAGGTCGTCAGTGTAATGGCGATTTAACGTGGCTGTAGAGTCCTCATTTTTGGGATCAGGTCAACATGCATGCGAAGCGTATAACCGGCCATAGAAGTCCTCTATCTCCGAACGGACTGCCGGCTTTAAGGCAACAACTTCTCCACTTGCTGTGGTCAGCTTCGTCAGGTGGCTTCTTCCGAGAGATTGTAAGAACACCTTAGATCCCCGATTTTGCTCTATAGCTCTTTCGATCAAAAGAGTATTAAAGCACCGGACGGACACATATTAAACATTGGTACCACAGAAATCGGAATAATTATTCAGATTTCTGTAATTGGAACACATATTAAATTAAAATTAACAGTCTTCAGTCCATGAAACCCGAATCCATGATTCTAAGTTTTAGATGACATTGGATTGCTTAGATTGCTGCTTAGTGTTGTGAGTCTGCTAACTTTCATCCGATTTTGGAATTTCTACGTCTTCTCACAAATCATGGTGCTCTAACTAAAATGTAAACTTGCTTTGCTACGCTTACAATACGTCTACTCGCTATAGTATCCAAACGAAACAATACACCAATAGAAGAAATTTAGACAACTGAGTAGCGCACGGTAATTCCCCTAATCGGTTCTAAAGCGAGTGCTTAAACGTATGCATTATTTGCCGGAATCCTCGAAAATGGGTTTCGTTTTCAAGCATAGGCAATGTGAGGGTTGCCATTGGTGTAAAAAAGTAAATAACTACCGATGACGTAATCATCATCTAGACCCCCCTGCCCCCCATGTCATCCAAAATAAGCAAAACAAAGACCCCCCACCCCCCCATAGTGCTTACGTAATACTTGAACGGCCCCAAACTGATCCAGATGAAGTTGAAAAAATCATTATGAATCTGAGATCGGATAGTGCTCCTGGCTGGGACAATGTTCCTATCAAATTTCTAAAGCTCGCAAGTGATATAGTCGTTCCAATAATAATGTATCTTGCTAATTTATGTTTCGAATATGGAGTGTTCCCAACTGCACTAAAGAAATCCATAATTACGCCTGTATATAAGAGTGGAGACAGAGGAGATGTCGGCAACTATAGGCCGATTTCAGTCCTGCCTGCTGTTTCAAAAATTCTAGAGAAACTTCTTAATTCTCGATTAATAAGTTATCTCAATAAGTACGAAGTATTATCTCCTTCACAATTCGGCTTTAGGAGGGGACAATCGACTGAGGACGCAGTTGTCGAGCTTAGCGAATTGGTGACTGAGCATCTTGATAAGGGGAACAAATGCTTGTCTGTCTTTTTAGACCTCAAAAAGTCATTCGACACAGTCTCCGTCCCCATACTGCTAAAGAAGTTAGAAAAAATTGGAATAAGAGCCACTCCACTATCTCTTTTTAAAAGCTACTTAACAGAGAGAACACAGCGAGTTAGGTTGGGTAGGTACACAAGTGACGATGTCGCAGTCACATACGGAGTCCCCCAGGGAAGTGTGCTGGGCCCCACGTTATTCCTTATATACATTAATGACCTCTGCAGTATGAAAATCGATAACGGTCATATTTTTTCTTACGCCGACGATACTGCAGTTGTATTTTATGGTAAGGATTGGAATTCAGTCCGGGCTAGCGCGGAATGTGGCATTGAACAGGTTGCAAAATGGTTAAGGAATAATCTCCTCACATTGAATACCAATAAAAGTAATTACATTTGTTTCAGTATCCAAAACCAAAAACAACCAAGTTCCGACTTTGGCCTCAAAGTCCATTCTTGCGATTCAGACACAGCTGGAGTTGACTGTGACTGCGCCACTTTAGAAAAAACTGACAAAACGCGATACTTGGGAATAATCGTCGACCAACGCCTATCCTGGTATCCACATCTTGAGCAAGTTGCTGCCAGAGTAAGGAAACTGATCTGGATATTTAAGACATTAAGACATGTGGTACCTGGAGAACAGAACACCTCGAGAAACATTCTCAAGGAAATCTATGTGACGTTGGCACAGTCAACTCTCACATACTGTATTCCTATATGGGGCGGAACAGCAAAGACAAAGATGTTGACTTTAGAGAGAGCACAAAGAGCTTTATTAAAAGTAATGCACTTTAAAAAGAAGAGTTTTTCAACAAGTCGTCTTTACTCAATATGTAAACTCCTTACTGTAAGGAAATTATATATTCTCTCTACTGTGTTGAGAAAGCATAAATCGGTAACATATGATCCTAGTATAAAACAAAAAAGGAGAAATTACACTGTAACTTATGTCAAAACTAAGACCGCATTCGCTGAAAAACAATACGGTAAAAGCTCAGCAAGGTTATATAATAAAATAAATAAACATATAGATATTTACAGTAAAACATTACGTGAGTGTAAGAAGGCTATCACAGAATATCTTTTACCATTAGATTACGAAGAGACAGAGAAGCTGTTACAACAGTTGAAATAAATAAATGAAGAACTACATTTAAGACACATGCAACATAAATAATATTCACAAACAAATACATGAAATTTAAACAGAATTCAACACAAATAACAAACACTTTCCTACCTCTTTTTGATATTGTTAATTTTAAATTTAAAAAAAAAAATAATTTGTATAAATAATAATAGAAGTTAATAATAATAATGAAATGTTTGAGAATAATAGTAAAAACCTATTGTAGAGTACAAGAGCACATCAATATTCACATTTCCATTTTTGTACTTTTTTATTATCACTGTTTGTTTGTGTGACTTGATGTGCTCTTAACAATACAACTAGCTAGCTAAGCAAGAGCGTTGTCACCTGTCACAGGCATATTTTTGCTTACTAGGTGACTTCGATCACACTAAAGTCATGTATTACTATTGATAAGTAATAAAGATTATTATTATTATTATTTTTATGCATATATTTTTATATCTCGGTGTATATATTTCTTACACCGGTTTATAAGAAGAATACACGGGCCTAAGCCAAGTACACTCTTCTATCCTATATCTATAGAAACTTCAGTAAAAGTACTATTCATTTGTGGAAGTGTTTGTGTGATATTGGATGGCCGCCTTAGTGAGAGAGCGTGAACTTGCGGTGTAACGTCATCATCAATCTGTAGAAAATTCCTGACGATTCTGCATGTATTTATAATAACGGCTTTTTGTAAAAGGTAATATGTGTATGTGGGCAAATTCAGTATGCTTAGAGATTGATGCAGTTGTTGCGGTACTACTCCTGTTGTTGACAAAACTATAGGCACTATATTTACTTTCTGAAGCTTCCACATTCGCTTTACTTCGTCTTTAAGGTCTGTGTATTTGGTGAGTTTCTCGGCTATGGTTGATTGTAAGTTGTGAGTATTTGGGACTGCAGTGTCTATGATTTGTGCTGTTTTGTTGTGTTTGTCTATCAATACTATGTCTGGTCTGTTGAAGTGTGTAGTTTTATCTGTGAGTATTGCCCTGTCGAAGTAAAGTTTATGTGAAATGTTTTCTAATACAGTCGTGGGGGTATATTTGTAATATGGAACAGGTGGGAGTGAAATTAGATTGTACATCAATGCGAGTTTTTGGTGGATAATGTTAGCGACTGCGAGTTTTTGGTGGATAATGTTAGCGACTTATTATTATTATTATTATTAATGGTCTCCCTACTCGAACCAGACCACGTGACTTGTTTGTGACGTCTTCATTGTAACAGATTGACAATGTAAATCTTAATTATCATTATTACCAGTTTCGAGCAGTATGAATAAGGTTTAAATAAATAATAAGCTTATATTAAATAATAAGTTTTAATCAAATATAAGGTGACCAAGAGTTCGGTATGTCTGGCAGGATTAAAAAAATTAACATTATAATTTTCATAAAATTAAAGTCAACCAACAGGCTCACAGAGTATTGTGTGGAAGTATATATACTCAGGGTTCAAAGTAAAAACAAAAGCGATTACTGTCACCCTGTATATGCGACAATATCTCCGAATATATACCTATTCTAGTTCTGCGAAATACGTGAGCAAGGTCTATAGGGCAGGCAGTTATGCAGTTCAAATCAATAGCTCTCCGCGTGGATTGGAAGGCACTTTAAGCCGCTTATGACAGTTTCGATATTCGCGCCGTGATGAGCGGCAATAGGATGGAAGCGAGACTCGGCATAGGCGTTATGTCACAGATTACAAATAAGTTACGTTATGTTTCTTATCTGAATTCAAATTTAGCTGTTATTATGTCTTAGACTTATCGTTTACAATAAACTAGCCTTCCGCCCCTGGCTTCGCCCAGTTGGACTATGTGTCGTTATCCCGCACGAATGTGATATTTTCCTGGATAAAAAAGAACCAAAAATCAAGTGAATCCGTGAAAAACGCGCGTTTTCAGTGTGTTGTGCCGCGCGTGTTTTCTATACAAACTGAGAATGATTAAATCTGTCGTCCCGCGTACCGCGGCGGAGCGCGGTGCAGTGTGGTAACCGCCTTACTCTCGCTTTTATAATATAAGTATAGACTAGTAACATGTAAGGTCTGAATGGAATATATCCGTAAAAATATAGTATTACGCTGACTTACATATTTATACATGTCATGTTGAATCAAACAGAAACAGGCTGTTTTCATAAAAGTTTTTTTAACCACTCAATCCCGAACCGGCACTCGGGTGCCGCGTAACAATAGATTTTCTATTGTGTCTGGTGATCCGGGGCTTGAAAGATTAATTTAAAACACCGGCCTTATCGAGTTTGAGCATGAGCAAAATGAAAAAACCACGATAATTATTAATTGTATTGTGATGGTTTACAATCAGTTAGCTACGTGCCTGTCCGCAATCTGAACTTGCATACAAAGACGCTGCTGGCAAAATCCAAATGATAAATATATTTCAGGTGCAAATACCATTGAATATAATATGTACCTATGTATATTAGGACGTGCAAATACCCTCTCAATTTGAGTGGGTGCGCTGTGCACGTTCCACTATGTTCAAAAATGTGGTCCGACCAGACATTCTGAGATAAGCTAAGCAAGCGATGTATTTTGCTGTTCTACGCGTGAGTAAAACTCCGGCGTGACAATTTTATATAGTTACCGAGATATTTAAGTCCAAAGTCATAGGATTTTTTATACGTCGAAATCACAAAAATTAATATTTCTCAGAAAATTCTGATAAATTCTAATGGTTCACAGTTCAGGTGTATTATGCGTTTAAGCCCACGTTTAATAGGCTTTTTCACATCACCAAAACACAAGCGTAAGCCGAGAAAATTCAACATTTCATGAAAAACGTTATCATTTTTTTTCTTGACTGTGTCGCGTTAGTAGCACCCAGAAACTATTTACATTTATTACTTATTATGTTCCCTATTGCTACAAAAAAAAACCAGCTTCTAATTCTATGGAGTATAACAGATAATCGTTTCTAAAATTTTTACCATCACCTGCCGTTTTTTTAAAGGCAATTATTTAAAACGGTTTTTCGTAAGGCGTCTCTTGATATTAATAAAACTAAATTAATGGTATATAACCCAAGTATATTAAATAGATTTTGGTATATCTTACTAATATTATGAATGTGAAAATTTGGATGTTTGGATGTTTTATTAATTTTAAGAGACGCCTTACGGAAAACCGTTTTAAATAATTGCCTTTAAAAAAACGGCAGGTGATGGTAAAAATTTTAGAAATGATTATCTGTTATACTCCATGGAATTAGAAGCTGGTTTTTTTTTGTAGCAATAGGGAACATAATAAGTAATAAATGTAAATAGTTTCTGGGTGCTACTAACGCGACACAGTCAAGAAAAAAAATGATAACGCTTTTCATGAAATGTTGAATTTTCTCGGCTTACGCTTGTGTTTTGGTAATGTGAAAAAGCCTATTAAACGTGTGGGCTTAAACGCATAATACACCTGAACTGTGAACCATTAGAATTTATCAGAATTTTCTGAGAAATATTAATTTTTGTGATTTCGACATATAAAAAATCCTATGACTTTGGACTTAAATATCTCGGTAACTATAGAAAATTGTCACGCCGGAGTTTTACTCACGCGTTCAGAACAGCTAAATACATCGCTTGCTTAGCTTATCTCAGAATGTCCGGTCGGACCACATTTTTGAACATAGTGCGTTCCAATCAATAGCATTTCACTCTAGATTGGAAGCCACTTTAAGCCGCTTATGACAGTTTCGATATTCGCCACGTGATGAGCAATGGGGTGCGCCCCGTACGATATTTATACATACTCGTATGTAGGAGACTGCCACTAAATTTACTTACTTTTTTGTGTATGTTGAGTTTCTCAGGCTTGAATTAGTGGCTCACTTTGGAGGCTAAGTACAGAAAATCCCTATTAAGCTTGTCTATTCTGCTCGTATGTAACATAGTAGTTAGAACATACTGGCTAGTTCGATGTTGCATTTGGTGTAGTGACGTCAAATTTCGGGTTGCAAATTTGCCCTGATATCCGTTTGCAAGTGAGCAAAAACCTTTATCTATTGTATAAATGAAAATTAATTGCTGTTTGTTAGTCTCGCTAAAACTCGAGAACGGCTGAACCGATTTGACTAATTTTAATCTTGAAATATTCGTGGAAGTCCAGGGAAGGTTTAAATGATAAGAAAATATGGAGAAATTGCGAGGAAAATGCTAAAGTTAGTGATACGAAGTTCACCGGGTCAGCTAGTTTATTTAAAAAATTTTAAGTGCGTGAAAATTTATTTACCTAAAACTGTCGTTGCAAAAACACTTACGGTTTTACCGCCTCAAAAGGTATTTATGAGTGTTTTAGCTAACTTTTCTTTTACAATCTCATTTCTCTCAATATTTCAGTGAAAATTTTAATAAAGCGTCATTTACTAATCGATACGGCGTTTGATGTCATCGGTAAGTCGGTAAACGGTCTATTAAGAAGTTTGAATTGTTCATTTAATTGGCTTTACCAAGTTTCCACGCGCCGAGGGTGTTTCGTAAATATTAAGGATATTTGCTCACGTACCATTCGCAGGGGCAATGAAAAATCTTATTTTCCATATATTGAGGTGGGTGCCCAAATGGAGGCAATATCGAAGTGCTGATTTGTCGCTCCGCTGAATATCGGTCTGGCGTTGATTCAAATCGTAGTTAGCGACTGTCGGCCGGGAAATATCGAGGTGGCTTAATTCCCGGAACAAAATAGCTAACATTCATTTCGATTTCGTTGAAGCGCGCTTTTATAATTACTCACGGATTTTTTAGTCTTATCCGCTCCCTGAGCGTAATGCTGGCTGGTATTCGTTGAGGAATAATTAAAATTGCCGATGAAAAAAATTGACATTGGCTAATGAGTTCGGTTTTTAATTATGATGAAAACTTGTATTTGGAAAGTATCTCTATTACAATCTGCTACGTATTTGAAACAATGTCTTGATTTCAAGAAACTATAATTTTTTGTTGGAGAAATAAGATATCAGTCCAGTTATGATTAGATATTATATTAGCTTAACTCCATACAGAAAACACATTTGCATATAAACTATATTTTTTTGCATATAAACGTATTTGCTGGAACATATTTTAAAACGTTCAGGCTCCTCTTATAAAGTAGAGAAAACAAACTCCACACAAGTATGAAATGAAACGACTTTCATTTAGCTGAATCGGAAATGCTATTTGAAAACAATTCCCGGCACCGGTTGCGGACAAGAAGAGTACAAGAACACTGTCGCATAATGAACGGATTTTTCAAACTGCGAATTCTCATTCTCGTTGTATTTATATATTTTTTGCGTCATTTGCACGGCGGATGACATTGAGGCATGTGGAAGATTAATTCTGGAGTGGGGGAACGCAGGAGTGGGTCGGGGGGTGGGGAGATGTCCGCGTTATTTAGTTGAGCATTATATCAAGCCGGCGACGCCAGCGCTCCGGTGAAATTAAATCAACGCTCATTCAACTGGCTCATTGCAATCGCCACTCATTAGTCAGCGCAAATTGCTTTGTGGAAGATAAATTTATTTTGCGGCTGCAATTTAGTTATGATCTAATAATTGTATGATGGAGTTGCTGACTGCGAGCTGGCGTGTTTGTGGTTGATGAATGTTAAACACAAAAGACTGAGACAATAGCAAATAAGCTAATGCAACCTAGGTGATATTCGAAACAGGCGTTACATATTATTACAGCAAACAATAAATCATTTAAACAAATGATTTAATTTTATGGCTTACAACTTTCGTGGCATTCACCATGGGAATATAATTTTTATACATATTTTGTCCGTAGCGTTGCTAAATGTAGGAATCTGGAGAACCTACGGTATCGAAAAGTACCTACTTCTAATTTACTCAGGAAGTATAGTAATGTCCTGACACAATGTAAGTAGTCCTTAGGTCTTCGAGCCTTATATTCTAGATATTATTTGACTAGTACCATTGGTGGTACAAGTGATACAACATTGTATCCTTAGTACCACCAATGGTCCTAGTAACACATAATACCAGTGACTAGTACCATTGGTTGAACAAGTGATACAACATTCATGGCCCTTCAAAATTATCGTACCCCTCAAGTTCAGTAAAGGTAGTTTTCACTAAAGATCTAACACAAATACTTAATCAATCATTTGAGTGAGTTCAATCAGTAATACGCCAAAGCCTATTTCTATTAAACCAAATAATAACTAGGTATCTAAAGTTTCCCATATCCATTGTAAGTCGACGTACATAAGTATCAATGTAATCCGCCAAGAGTTCCAGCATCCCGTTTATATTTACGTCCTGGGGCGGTTGGCGAAATTAAATTAAGGGCAGATTGAAATAACTTGCCGGAGTGGCAATGAAAAATTGTCAGATTTCATAAATTCTACCAACTCCCAAATATTGCGGGGCGAAATTGAGTGACGTTTTCGTAATAGATACCGGGCGGATTTTTAGGAAGCGTGTATTTGAATCTCGATTTGTTGGAGTCGAATTTAATTGAAAAAGTGCGGTCTTTTTGCGAGCTTGTGGTAGGTAACTGATCTTTTTCTTTGCTTCTATAAAATACGAATGTTTTAAGATTCTTTTTATCATAATTGTTATCCAATCCGGTTTCTGTCTCATAAAATAAGAATATTTAAAGGCGTAATCAAGTATTTGTTTCATACCGTATAATCTTCGAAGATGAATTTCACATAGATAAAAGTAAGCAAGTAAGTACCTCGTAATATTGTGTAACTTCTTATTATAGTCCATCGGTTGTATATGAATAAGATACCTACTTTATAGTTTTCTAAATAAATAAAAAAATAACTAATAGCTATCGATTGTGATGAACTATTGATGAGCGTGACAGTTTGTAGCTATATTTACTAAGTTATTTTTTAACGTCCATCCAAATGCAACACTAAGGGCGGGTTTTGATTGACAGATAAATCCATTATCATTTATCAGTAATTAATTAACACAGATGCTGTCTCCTTTGTAAAAATTAAGATTAAAAAAAAACAGCAACATTGTTTTCTGACAGATAAATTATTTAACTAGTCTACAACAAGTGACGATAAACAGTAAAGATTCAATTATGACATCATCATGAAATACATAGTTTCGAAAGCTCCATAAAACAACGAGTAACAGTATTCCGTGATATAGCTAATGAAATCACCATTACATTACGGACATCTCGTAAAAATCCTAACAATGTTTGTCTCCCGTTGGGAGGTGTTAGTTTTATGACGCCGTCAACTTATAGAAACTGGGATAACTTTCTCCTTGGATAGATGCCACTTGGATTGTTCAGTAATGATATTTCTTTTCTTCATATATACCTACGTACTCACTTCATCAATTTCTTTTTTATTTGTGTTAACTCAATAAGTAGTGAGACCACTAATGTAATAAATGTGAAAGTGTGTTTGTTTGTTTGTGTTTCTTTCACGTCGCAACGGAGCAATGTTATGGTATAATTTGTGTGTGGATAAACGAGGAAGGAGTTTCGAGAGTGACATAGGCTGCTTTTAACTGCGGAAAAACATCTTATTACTATGTAAAGATCCATTAGAATGATTTGACTGTATTCAGGATATTTTTTCGCTTAGCTTAGTACTATTATAATAATATAATCATATATTCTGTGGCTTAGCAATTGAGCGCAGAAACCTGGCTAGTTCCTATTGTTAAGGAAGTATTTTACTCCTTAACAATCTTGTTTTGTTGTCTGGTACTGATGAAGAGTGGATTTAAAAAATATATCATTTAAAAAGCTAAGAATAGTTTTTTTAAACACAATGAACTTATTTGATTCTTAATTTGTAATAGAATCTAACTACGTGGCCTCATTGAGCCTAAGCTTGTGGAATATCAAGCAGTAAAGAGTTCGCGGCAATACCTCGCTGGCACCTGCAGCGAGGCTGAAGTGCCTCATAAACCCGTGATATTGCAGCCGGCCCGGGGCATTTCCTCTAATTGCTGACGATCAAACACGGGAGTCGGTAATATCTATAGGTGTAAAGAAATAATTTTACGTAAGATCTCCGCATTGTATACAACCAAAAAAGTATATAAGGCGGCGTTTTTTTCAACGTACTCATAGAAGCTCATCAGGTATTTTTTTAATTCTCTCATATACATAATATATATATCTATATTTTATGTCCTCCCTAATTACGCTCGGAAGATCTTACTACAGACAGAAACATAGCACAACAATAAAATTATGGAAGTGCTACTTTATTGTGTCTTCTAAAATAAGTGGAGGTACGAGGAAAACCTTATGGATTTGATAGGTCCAAAACATTTCATTAATTTCAATAAACTATTATAAATAACTAACACTTAGGTAGGTACTGCGTAAAAAATTTCAGAACCTTAATAAAAAGGTCTTATCAACCATAACGTCAAAAGCAGCTGATTTCAAGATTTAAACTTGGTTCATTGGCATAAATTTATTCTTAAGTTCCAAAGTTTTTGCGCGATTGACGATCCTTTCTAGGAATTTCTGTACAGATATGTAAACGGTTTTAATTATTTTGGCAAGGGTCGAATTCCTCGGCTTCGAAAGGTCATGCTTATAACTTATTGCCCTCTTTAATTACTAAGGCATAGATTACACATACTGGAGAACAATTTTCGTTGTTAGAACTTTTTCATTACTTTTTTTCGTAGATTTTACCTTTTTAGGAGACATTTTATTATTCTTACCAAATATAATCTAGTTATTTTTATTCTAAGGTGACTACAATCAGTCACAAGTTCCCCTCTTTTCTTCGATAGAATAGAGATAGAATCTTCTTTGGTCACAACCCAAAGTCCAAAGATGTAAACTAGCCTCTCTAAGAACACAATATAAGTATTGTAAGTATCTAATTAAATGAAAACAGTAAAATTTTAGTAGTGAAAACAACATTTTCAGACACGTGACTGTGTTCCCCTGTGAACATAAGTTACAACTGAAAACCTTTCTGACGTGAAATTTATGTGCAGGTGGAGTATCAACGTTATAAAAAGCAATTTTTTTCATTTATATTTTTAATATAGTCGTATGTTACTAATTGTTACTCTGTCACATTGTTTAATTTTAAACTGATTGTGATCTTAAGGTGTATTATGACTAACAGCCGAAAGAAGCCTTATGAAATATATATATCCTGGGATATTTTCCACAGGACACCATTCTAGGCTCAAACTAAGAGCTCCTACGAGTAAGTGCTGTGGTGGCTGAGCGGTTTCAAGCTCGGCTTCTAACCTATAGATTTTTATTAATTATGTAAGTACCAGCGCGATCTTGCCCTATGCGTCTACAGTCATAGTTTCGAATTCCACCCAGAACCATAATTTACATATAATATGATGAATATATTCGTATCTGGATGCTTATTGTAAAGTGGTGCTTTTATTATTTCTGATAATCACAATACAAGTGTGTTAGCTACTAAGTTTGGGGTACAATAAATGAACATAAGTGCTGTAGCTTTTCGATGGGCAGCTTTGCCAGGGACACACCCGTTGCCTAATGTAATCAGTAAAAAAAACGGTAATAATAATTGTAGCTATTAACTGTACAGTAGCTGAGACCCTTGCAAGACCTAATGCTTCATTACCGGCAAAGCTTATTAGTCTATATTCACATGGGGTAAATAAACCAATATATGGCAGCTAATTCGACCCTTGGACTCAGACCGTCAGGGTCATTCACCCGATAAAGTGAGCAAATTGCCCGGCTTCTGTGGCGGAACGTCCCTTCGTATGTACACTAATATGTCCTGCCTAATAATATAATGTGTACACTAGCCTTGATTAAGAAAGAAACCCCAATTCTGCTATTGTGAGAATATTGCTTTCTTTTACTTTATATTAAAGAAGACATTGGTCGTACTGAATATGTCAATACTGGAAGACCAAAGTTTACCATTGGTATAAATCATCATTATGAATGAACTAAAGAGCTTAACTCTTGTCGGTGGAGCAATCTCCATGAAAAAAACTAATTAAATGTTATGTATGTTGTTTGATGGAAACCCCAAATATAATATAACCAGCTCATTTGAAAAAAATGTATGTAAGTAATCTTTATGCAAGTACTTTATTGTGTGCCAGTTCATTAGATTAGTTTGTTAGGAGGTTTGAAAGGATATTTCTTATTTTAACGGCACAAAAACACGCTTGCAGTAAAGTATGTAGTTTCGATGTAGGAAATGTCCCAGTTCGTTAGTATAACACAGCTCATTTGTAAAAAAAAATGTATGTAAGATATCTTTATGCAAGTAGGTACTTTATTGTGTGCCAGTTTATTAGGTTAGTTTGTTAGGAGGTTTGAAAGGATATTTCTTATTTTAACCGCATAAAAAGACGCTTGCAGTAAAGTATGTAGTTTCGATGTAGGCAATGTCCCAGTTCGAAGCGAGGCTGCAATGAAACCGCACGCCTCTCGCGGAGTTCCTGACGTTGTCTGCGCCAGTTTCAACTGGTTGTAACCGACTTCTGGAAATAGGGTGATGTTGGACACGCATCGATGTCTACCAACATGCTAACTATTGAGAGGTTGGTTTTGTCGCCTGAAAAAGTCGATTTGTAATAAAATTTCAATGTCCTGGTTTGATCTTTGAGCCTTTTTAGTTCAAGTGTACTGATTCTCATATTATTTCCGAAAAGCGAGCGAGAATTGGAGTCTCTTGACCTTTGGTTTTTAAGAGCCAAGTTTTATAACCATTTTTCTACGAAGACGGCAAAAGAACTCCTTCTTTGAAAGACTGGCTTTTCCGGGTATTATAAAGTCTGCGTATGATTTTCGCCTCTACAAGCGGAGCAGTCACCGGCATGAGTGGTGCATATTTGATGCACGGTCGTTGCATGCGGGACGTTTCATAAATGTCCGATGTTCCCATCTGCCAATTTCACTTGGAATTTTTCATACAGCGGTAAGTAAGTGTCGACAGCTATGAATTTAACCGGTGTAGTGGCTTTTAAAATTAATGGCTATAAAGCTCTCCGTCGCGATGAAATGATCGGAGTAATGAATAGCAAAGTGGGTGGTTGATGTTTCTTTCTAGGTCAATGCTTTTGTCGGTTTATTCGACTCTAGAATATATTTCATATACCTACTAACTCTTTATTGCAGTGTTTAGGACTTTCACATCTATCTTGAGACTAGAGTCTCGATCATCAGAAGAGGAAACAATATTGTGTTGCATGCTACCATTTTTAGTACATTGAGCTTAAAGTATTTAAACCTTTCCGCATTCATTTGATAGTTTTATGCACCTCCCCTTTAAAGACAAAAGTCATCATCATCATTAGCCATATGACGCCCACTGCTGGGCATAGGCCTTCCCCAAGGATTTCCATAATGATCGGTCCTGCACTACCGCATCCAGAGGTATCCTGCGACCTGGATTTGAAATGCCAAATAATGTTTAGATTTCCGTGAAATAAACTAAGTCTTAATAATTCATGAGCCTACATTCCCCGAACATGTAATTCGACATTCAATAGCGGTAAAACTTGAACCTATTCAGAGAATTTGAAAGCCTCTTTCAAGCGGTAATTAAACAGGCCGTGCAAATATTACACCCATTCATTGTTGCATGCGATTTTATTTAAAATTCCATTTGGCAAGTCGAAAGCTTCACACGACCCACTGCGTAGAACTATGAATTTTTAATGCACCGCCCCAACGTTATGCTAAGTTCGTCATATTTATTCAAATTACTGTGTAAATTTTCATAATGACGCTCTGACACTTAAGGGGATAGTTCTTTTGTTCGTGTGCTAGCAAATAAATAAAGTTAAGTTTGTGATTGTAATTTTTACTCATATTTATATAAAAATGAATAAATTCGCCAGTTTGCGTCCATTCGAATGAATTAGGTATATAAAACCCCGAGGCACAGTATGACCACATAACTACATTTAAATGTTTGTGGCGTTTGCAGGGATTCGATAATTCGTATGGTAAAATAGTTATTTATGTGACTGTTGCATAATGAGGGTCATAAAAGGATCACATGAGTATTTTAATGCCTAATTATGTACAGTCACATACATAACTTTATCTTCATTCATACGATAAATGTCTATTTTAAAGTCAGGATCGATGTGAAACCGCGTGGAATATAATCCGTAGTACCAGGAGAGCAGAGAAGAACAAGAAGCTAGGCTAGCTCGCGTCTTTCAAACTCTTTGATTTAATGAATAGTTACGCTGCGGTTATGCTCTCCTGGTACCTTTGAAAATACATTAAGATGTTTTGCTTACATTATGTTAGCTTCAAATCCATTAATTTTTACTTTTTAAGAAGACGTTCGAAATTTAAACGTAATTAAAGTATCGGTTACCGATACTAAAATGTAAACATTACGATGCAGCCACAGATACTTATATCTAAATGTAGGGCGTTTGCTCATCGCTCCTGACTATAAAATAGACATATTATGGTATGGATGTAGATAAAGTATTTATTTTGATTAACAACTGGCTACAAGAGTCTGGTTCTTGTTTTTACATTAGAAAGTTAAAAGTAAGTAGTTATATAATGTGAAGCATTTTCAGTGCAGTCGCCGCTTCGCCCAGAAAAGTTTCGCTTACTCGAGCACTAGGTTTCACTTAGTGGAATTAGCAGTTTTATTCCAAACCGCCTATTAGGGAGATGGAAAGTTTTCTACTCCTTACATTTCGTGAATGTTTTTATTTTATTCGTTGGGATGTGTGTTATGTGTTATGGCTTCCATTCGCTATAAAGGTCGCTTTGTATTTTACTGGGTTACGGTTTAATACAAAAAATATTTGCAGATATAAATGAAATGTATATCGTTAACAGGTTGCTCTATCCTACTCCTATGTATTCAAGTTAAAGTAGAAATCTATACTAATATTATAAAGAGGAAAGATTTGATTGTTTGTTTGTTTGAATTGAATAGGCTCTGAAACTACTGAACCGATTTGAATAATTCTTTCATTGTTGGATAGCTACACTATCCCCGGTAATATTGGGTACTTTTGATTCCGCAAATGTAGGGGGAAGGGGAATTCCCCTTCCCCCTACATTTGCGGAATTTGAACAACGAACTTACGCTCGGGTGAAACCGCGGGCAGAAGGCTAATAATATATGGGCGTAGAGTCGACATATTCAATATACTCTATGGAGTCAACTAACAGTACCGTCGTCCGCAAAAGTAGCTGCACATTTTTAAATACTAAACGACATTATTACTATCGCAATAAGGGTCCTTGATAATTTCAAATGCTAGCTTTATAGTTACTTTTTTGGCCAACTGTACCAAGGTTCTCGCTGTCACATTAAACATAATATCATGAGTGAGTAAACATGTCTGTTAATATTGATCTGGATGTTTAATAAACTTGATGCATGCAAAAAGCTTTTTTGGCCTTGGCTCTGTATTTTCATAGTACACCTAAGCTTTACTTAATTTGACACTAGATGGGGCTTTTTTTTTTTCGGTGTAGAATGCGTTTATGCACCATAACCGCAGGCTAGCTAAACCTGCGGCCGTGTGTGGGACTCGAGACTAAAGCGTCCACTACCCACTAAACTCCCCCGGTTCCCCTTCACACCCAATTGGGACGAGCCGGTGCCAGCGTTAGCTATTGACCAGCCGACACTAGATGGGGCTGCACGAAAATGTCCTAGGATATAAATTCGAGGTATGATAAAATCTTGAAATACTCAATACTTGCAAAGCCAACATTACGAGCGTTGTTATGGGCGGGACAGCTCGCCTCCACTCGGCGAAATTACCAGTTCGCTATAAACCGCTTATTTGGATAATGGAGGATTTGATGCTGTAATTACCGTATTATCGTTAATACTTATAATTTATAATATACCAGTATGATGCGGATTATGAAAAGTACTTATGTAAGATTACGTTGATTTGATTCTTCTGATTATGAAAAACGTTTAAGATAAAACAGTCTATTACCGCGGTAATGGGAGCTTTTAACTATTTTTATTTCTTTTTATTGATTTATTTTATTGTAAAACACGTTTGCGATTTAACAATCAAATAAATAAGACTAAACAAAAACTAATTACGCATTCTTGTTTGTAGATAATTAACAATTATTGCATTTTTCGGAGTCGGTGCCAGTGTATAAAATTTTATAATTCTAAAGCCGATGGTAAAGTCCTAAGTGCATCTTTGATTTTAAACAAATAACTTACACAAATAGGCTTGTATTAGATTGCGTCCTTTAAGATTTGTATCCACATTAAAAAACAATACAATATTTCCTGTAAATTAAGGTATAATATACAGAACAGAAGCCCAAATAAACGCAGCAATGGTAGTTTGGATTACGGAAAGGCCTCTGGCTACACTCACTGAAATTAGTTGCTCGTTATAAACCGCACATGGGGCTAGGGGCTAAATGTGGAGCATCGGGGCACTTCAACTTTTTAAAAATGTGTAAAAAGGCCTTTGGCTTTTAATTCCCGTTTATATTTTTTGTTAAAATAACTCGTTTGTAGTAAATGTACCATGTTATAATCTCGAATACTGGTTAGAAGAGATAGTAAGTGTATTTGCGCTCACTTATGCAATATAATGAGATAATCGTGGCGATTAACAATATGCAAAACTGTTTATGAATATGTACGTAACGCCTTGTTGGTTTGGTGGCTTATGTACCTTGGGTACCTTGGGTAGTGACCTTGGGGTCCAAGGTTCTCCCGGCTCGAGCAAAATTTGTACCAATATTTTCGGACACAGCGCGGGTTTGCGATCACCAATCCGCATTTGGCCAGCGTGGTGATTATGCCCACTGTAGCAATAACTTGATTTTGATGAAAGAGGCCTTTTCTCTGCAGCTGGACATTAATATGCTAATAATTTACTTTTTCTTTAGATACGTAATATGTATTTAAAAGATCATGAAATTAATGCCATAAATAAAATTCAATTTAATTTTCAGCCACGCAAATTTTATAAAATTGTAAGAAACGACTATGAAAAGAAGTTCATATTCCGGTCAATAATGTCCGTGGGGCTTCAATAAAGAAAAAGTTCCATAAGCCGAAGTCAAGAACAAGAAACAAAGTTTTGGGATTTGTTCAGAGTTGACGGACAATAGAATGCTTTGCAAAGAGGTTTTATTAAATGGAAACTTATCCGCACACGTTAAATTATTTATATAAACATTAATTTTACGTGATGTGTATAATACAGACATTTATGAATATGTTAACGAAACTGTAGTTTTTAGGTTATAGGTACCTAATTGGGAAGTCTATAGTGTCTTCCTATAATTATCGTAAAACAAAGAAAGAAAATATGACCTTCTTGGAAGATGACACAATTATTGGGAAAACTAGGCATTATCTTAATATGCCGACAGAAATCTTGTAGACCCCGTGTTTAAAAATCGACGCAAATAGGACATTTTATTATTCTGACGAATTAGGACGGCGGATGTTCTAAATTCGGTTGATATCTTTTTTTTGTGGAAAGGTAACGTCAAATCCGCCATACTGTTATGATTATATTGGGTAGTTAAGAATTCTAATTTTTCCCTACGCTATTTTGTGCCATAAAGAACGCAAACGTAAAAAATTACACCTACAATGTAACTATTTTAATTTGCATCAACCAACACATAGACGTTACTTTCCGTCGTAAAAGCCACTTCAAATAATATGCGAGCCCGTCACAGTCCACTACCAAAAGGCTGACAACATGCGTAATGAGTTTCACACCTGAATATGCGACAGCCGAAAATATTTACCCTTAATATTTCGCTTCCATTCAAAAGTAATCAAATTCTCCATCAGCTCGTTTGTTTATCCAACACTTTGTTCGATTCATATTTACATCAAAAAGGTCCAGATTTCAGATTAATTGGCGCGAAAAAAACAGCAAACAGGACTTTTTCAGTCGCGTTAACCCGTCAACGCAAATTAGGTTACGCCGATGGTCGCGTGAACCAGTTATGCAAATTGAGTTATCTGTTGTCCAACGTACAGTTAATTCAGTTCTTTCTGCGCCTCGGTGCAGGGGAATTGCGCTCTTTTGCATTTTGATAAAATATTTTACCTCTACGCTGAAATTAAAACACTTGCGTGCCGGAAATGCTGAGTACATGATATATTGGAGACAGTTACAGTTTCTATTAACTTACATGCACAGTTCTTATTTACTGGACAGCTTTAAGTTTATTTATTTTTGTTGATTCATGTTGTTGCTTTGTTGTTACGTGAGGCATGTTTTACATTTGGAAACACATAGCTTTTTAGTGTTTGATTGCATAGGGGTATGAAGTTTTTTGTATGGAGGCTATCTTGTTTTAAATGTGACAAAATTAAATATTTTTGCCACGGGATCAGTAGACGGCGTGTGTGTGGAGACATGTTTCAGAAACAAATATTTTATTGATGAATTAAAAAAAGGTAAATAATAGACATGGGTTGTGTACGAAACAATACAAACATTGTCCCTTTTTTTCGTAAAACTGATAAATCTTTGCGCCTTTATTATTAATCCTATATAGCAAATAGTTGTTCCATCTGATTTGTGACGCACAGTTAGAAGGTTATCTGTTGTCCAAATAGTTAATTCGGTTTTCTCTGCGTCCTGTGCGCTCTTTTGCATTTTGATGAAATATTTTATCTTCACGCTGAAATTAAAATACTCGCGTACCGGAAATTTTCCAGTAACGTGATATATTCAAGACATGTACTTATACGAGGTGTAATAAATTCGAAAAACATGGTTCGTTTTTAACGACTTTAACCACTCAAACGTCCGCGCGCGTTTCGCTAGGTTGTCAGGACAGTCCGCGAGTCACGTGATACGCGTAAAATAAAATCGATAGGAGACGTATGCTAAATAAATGCTTATTACTCAGTAAATAACTCAAATATCGCAAAATAAAAAATACTAATGAAAGGCTCATTAGTTGACGATTTTTAGGCAATAGTTATGTTTGATTTTAACATTATATTCTATTAATGATCTTACAGTGAACTTTAAGAAATGCAAATTTTGTCCTAGTTTTCAATTTAAATATTTTTTTTATTAGATATTTTTGACGTTTACAATATTAAAACAATTTTGGGTTTTAAGTAATTTAATGGCCTTTCATTTGGAACCAAAATCCCATTATAAATCATCTTAAAAATATTACAAATAAAATAAAAACTAAAGCTACATGATCTGTGAAATCGAAGTTCACGTATGGTAAATTGTCTAATCCAGAATGAAATATGGAATATTTCAAGAAAGTATGGTAATAACCAGGCCATAATATTAATAATTTTTCATATTAAAACATTTAATTACGATATAATATAAGAACTTTTTTAGATCTTTCAATTATTCACTAATAAAAACACAGAGTCACTGACCTGTTTTTAATCCAAATTTTTACTTAAAAAGTGACTGGAATCGCACATAATGTTATAAAATATGAAAATATGTAAGATTATAAATATTTTGATATACAAAACAATAATATTTTATTACTTACGGCATGATTTCTCGAATAAAATAGCTGGAGTCACTCGCGCACTGATCCACAAAAACAACAAGCAACTTGACAATTTTTTTTTTTTGTAGCCATGAGCCGAAGTTATGTTCCACTTGAAATAAGGTGTGGTACATATCATAGAGCGTCAAAAACCAGCAACACTACAGACTATAAACACCCACAGCGATAAGAAAAAGAAAAAAACAATCGGCGGGCGCGAATTCTTAAAAATGTAACTGTAGTTACACGGACTGTCCTGAGGTATATGGTCTCTGTAACTGTGGTTACAGTGGACGTATGAGTGGTTAATAGATCTACTTTCTCAATTCGTCTTGTTAACTTATTAATAGAAGTTCTTATATCGAACACCAAACATTTTGAGTTTCTTTTACTGTGCCACACAAACCCTGTAGGTTTGTGTGCTATCTATCTATATATGTATGTGTATGGTACATACCTATTTATCATAGTATTTAAAGTCCTACGTACCACATGTTTTGCTTTAAGTAAGTAACTTAATTATGCGTATGGTCCTGCTTTGAAAAACTTTTTTTTATCATTCGCATCGGCCTACAGTAATGATACAAATATTTTATTTTGCCTACTTCATAAACCTTTATGGTCATGCACAACAAAAATTTACTAAAACTGTAAATGCTAGTTTCACTACTAATAGATAAGTTCCCAATATTTGTAATTTATCTGCAAGACAACTTAGACGCTGTGTCTTTCGTCAATTTAGAAATAGAAGTAGTCATCATTGTTATTCTACAGATAAACACGCACTTATTTGTCAATGGTTGACTGGTCTTCAATGCACACTAGAACCATTTTTTAAATAAATAAATAAATAAATATCTCTGGACATTATTCCATAATTTTTCCTATTATATTAAATTTGACTAATTTTAATTTTTATTTTTATTTGTTTGTATATTGTCATTTTGTTAAATTATAGATTGAGTACATACGAGTGACATTATTTTAAATTGTGATTTTTTATTGGTTATTTTATTTAATTTGTCCAATTTTCTATTTGTATGACATTAATTTTAATTTTTAATTTTTATTTTATTTTATTTTAATTGTGATTTTTTATTAGCTATTGTATTACTTTTGACTCATTTTTATTTTATTTTTTATTGAATAATTTTATGTAATTTGAATGTAACTGATTTTAATTGTTTTTATATGGATTCTTGATCTGAAATAAATGATTTTATTATTATTATTATTATTATTATTATTCACACAGCGCCATCTAGCCCCAAACTAAGCATTAGCTTGTGCTATGGGTGCTAGACAACTGATAAATATTACTTATATACTTTTTTTTTGTAAATACATACATAATATACATAGAAACACCCAGACCGATACAAACAGACATGTTCATGCACACAAATGTTTGTACCGTGCGGGAATCGAACCCGCGACCTCTGGTGTAATAGCCGACTTCTCGACCATTACACCAAATGGCACCATTATAATTATGTAGTAGTTCTACTAAGGAATGGAACTACTGCGAAGGTTTGTTGTTATTTATCAGTCAGTCGTTTAAACCAACATCAGTTTAATTCAGTTCTTTCTGCGCGCCGGTGCAGGGGAATTGCGCTCTTTTGCATTTTGATGAAATAATTTTATCTCTAGAAAAATGAAAACACTCGCATGCCCGGGACTGGGAGTAACATGAGATATTATTAAGATCGTTAGTGATGAAAACAAACAAATGTTTTTATTTCTTGCTTTAATAGTCCCATCTGACATCGGTAAACTGTTTTTAAACTTTCGTTCTTGTTAGGTTAGAGAGATGCAAACTAGTATCTATCTATAGTTTAGTCACATTTCACAAATACTTTGGGATTGTAATTACATGTGACATAGCATGTAAATTAAAAGTTGAAACTACTAAAGCTGTATCTATAGGAAAATAAGAGTATACATCATCACAGGTCGATTTCATTTTCGTGAACTAGTTTTGCAAATTGACTCATCTATCTAAAGTCCAGTTGATACCGTCCTCTGAGCGGACCGTGGATTAGGGCTCTTTTGCATTTTGATGAAATGTTTCGTCTCTCCTCTGAAATGAAAACATCCACGAGACTGTTGTGAAATATGACAAGCCATGGTTTATGAACTTGTACGAGAGGTTCGCGCTTTTTGCATTTATCCAGACTAGGAAAAATATTCTTTCAAACTATTTTTGTTCTGCCCTTAAAAAGTGAAGCCAGCGTTTGAAGAATTCAAGATTTATATAAACGGGATACAGGTCAAAATATTGTTTTTTTATATGTCAGAGCCGGCAAACGAGCCAGCGGGTCGCCTGATGGTAAGCATGTAATTCGAAGAGATGATTTTCGAAATAGAATAGTGAACCCATCACCGCCGCCCATGGACATCTGAAACACCAGAGAGATCGCTGATGCGTTGCCGGCCTTTTAAGGGGGGGCGTGGGCCTCCGGCACTCTCACAAACCAGTCGAAACACAATAAAAGTCACTATTACATATTTCACGCTGGTGTTATGTGGAAGGGTGGTACTTCCCTGGACGAGCCGGCCCATTCTTCGCCCGCCCGGTGTTTCTTGAACATCGAAAAAAGTAAACTCTCGATGAAAAACAGTGAAGGCAAGTTTCACCGCTGTCACGTAGTTTCTGATAATTTATCTGTCAGACAATATAGATGCTGCCTTTTTTGCCAATTACAAAAAAAACATTATCATCACGATCTTGTCCGACAGTAATAAAACTGGACCTTAAGGTTAAGTATCTGTTGTTCAATTGTCTAAGATGTTTCTATTCATAAAAGAGATAATTTTTCATGACTCTTTTGTATAACTTGGCTTTTTTCCTTTTAGGAACCCTTACTCGGAGAAACTACACTTGAATTATATTAGTGCGGACATGCAAAAAGTATCAAAGGGCGGCCAAATAATGGGGAAAACTATCAATGCTAGCATACCTAAAAAGGGTTGACGTCAGGCAAACTAAAGTTTGTAGGGTTCAGTATCTTCACAATAAACATGTATGTATTGCGACCTTGAAATAATTTGGAAGCAAACCAAAATCATTTTATTGAGTGTATTTACAAACTGGTGAAGTTGGGGAACACAACTCTTGACAAACGGATTGGCGATCGCAGAAGCAGAAGTACTGTATACAAGTAGTGTTTTTCAAAATAATCGTTAAATTTACAAAATAAGTTAAAGATGGAATTTATTTATGTTTCTGCATTAACTGGTGTTTATAATTTAAAAACATAGATTTTTTAATATTAATGAAAATATTTTTTAAACAATAATAAATAGTTCAGTCGTAGAGGTACACTTTCAAATTAATTTAGGTACCGCTTTTGAGAATGCCCATTCTCAAAACACATACGAGTACTCGTACAAGTATCGTCCTCTGTTCAGCCATAAAAAATTAACTAAACTTATTGATAAAAGACAAGAGTATACAATCAGTTGATAGCATTTCAGTTTCCAGGACCAATGCAATTCTAGAATTGGTTTCCGCGCTTTGTTTGGTCGCCGAGCTCTTTGCGTTTTGATAAAATATTTCGTCTCTGAAACGAAAACCGTCACACGGAGATGTTGCGGGATAAGTAATATGTTGCTATGAGCCCGTGTGCTTATATTATGAAGTTGATGAAATATTTTATGAATCGTCGTCGGCACGGCATGGTTTATGCCACGCTGAGATGACGCGATCTCCTAAGCTTAGTCGAGGTAGGTGTAATTAAGAAAGTCAATTTATGCGTTATGGGGACTAGTTTATGCCTTTTTCACGGCTTGTGTATTTCATCTGAGAACATAAACTCCGAAAAATGCTTTCGAACATACGGATAAAAAAAAAACAAGCTGTTCGGGTTCAAGGATCAAGGACTTCGGGTTGGATCTTTTTTTTCCACCACGCCTTTCCGCCAGAGGCTCGCTCGCCTTACTGTTGTGATTATTCTGTCATCATTATTTAATAATATATTGTTTGGAATCGGCAGAGCTTACAATGAGATCTGTACATTTCTAATACAAGAGCCATTTGTAATAATAAAATGCCCAATGATAAGCTTCTGCTCCGTACCAAGCAAGTTTAAATAATATTTTTTTAGTTTTAATTTTCTTTATCACAAAAAAACACTTTTCAAATACATTGCAAGTTATCCGTATATTACTCGTTTTGGCTTCCATAATATCGCATGACACGTTCGTACATAGATTATTCGGAACATGCATTAATATACAACTCGGCGATTCGGACTTTACGAGATAACCCGCACTCGTTTTACGACGCCATATAATAATATACAAGGCTCATGTACGAGGCACAATAACTCGGCCACAATTTGCCGGAATCACATCGGTGACGTAAATCACACGGGTCCCGATATTTTATAGGTTTTAATTTTGGCGTTTGATGCCGTGATAACATCTGTGGCGAAATGGGCCCGCCAGCTGTGGCGCTTTACAATTCTCCTTCACGGTCAACTAAGTACGTTTCTTAAACATACTATATATAAATAAAGTATTGGAGCATTTTATGTCTTACCTACTCTGAGCCTATTTTGCTAGATGCTGGTCAATAGCCGCAAGGCTGGCATAGGCGCGTCCCATTCGTGTGGATAGGGGAAACCGGGGGAGTTTAATGGGTAGTGGGAACGCTTTTAATCCCAAACCCCACACACGGCCGCAGGCCGCTAGCCTGCGGTTATGGCGGTATATGCGTTCTCTTACGCAAAAAAGGCTTATTTTGCTATATATCACTATTCCCTCACCTAGCGGTCGTTGGATATAATCAACAATCTTTGTGTAAGTGAGTTTCTTCATCAGTAGTGTTTTCAGTCGCTATTATGAAAACGTTGACTTTAAAAAAGTATCTCTATCTTTTTTTGAAAATATTTATTCCAATAAAAATCAATATAAAATTTACCGGTAGGTACTCAATTATTTGCTGAACCAATTTTCGTAAGTAATACCGACGTTCATTTGTCTGGCTTTAGAAAAATGAAAGTCGGTAAATGTTATGCCTCAGAGATCCGAAACTCGCGGCCGCTCTAACGAAGCTGCAGAAGACTAAAACACTTGGCCATCGTATACCAACACTCGAACCTTCCTCGACACCAGACCGCAAAACGTCCGATCCAAGTACGCGTCACGTAGACACTCGTAAATCATGCGACCCGATATTTTATAGGTTTTAATTTTGGCGTTTTATGCCGTGATAACATCTGTGGCGTAATGGCGCCAGCCGCCGCGCTAGGACACTTTATGAGCGAGATGGGATGCTCGTTACCGGACAACTATAATGGCTTTGTTACAAAAATACACTACACGAACTTGTAGTTTGTGTGATGTCCTGTTGGTAGTAAGGCTTGATGGCTCTTTCACGATGGCTTGATTTTACGTACTCTCGATCGAGCGTCTACCTATTCGTAAAAAACGATTGTCGTGACATTGATACATCATCTGAGACTGATAAAAGCACAAGTAATTTGTTTTGCGGAAAATTGAATTAAAATTGCAGATATTAAGCAAACCAGTCTGATCTACTTTCCAGCTTTCAAACTATCACAATACCAAAAATCACATTTATTCGTATCTCCATTTTGACGTGAAACACGGTCAAACACACACTGTCGCATTTATGATATTAGTATAGATTTTATACTAGCTGTTTCAAATGCTATTAGGATAGGATACAACCTTTTGGAGTTGCGTGACGCGACAGTGATAACTTACACACACACACACACAGATATATAAGGCGTTGGTATTGGTTGATAAAGTTACGGACAAGGGCAGTTGACGTCATTTTTTGCTCAATTTCAAAAGGTATTATCCTTATAGCATTTGAATCGAATAATACAGTGTGTAGTTTGCATAATGCAAAATCTCCCTGAGTGCTGTTTAACTGCGCCTTTACTTAGAACCTCACGGCAAAGATTTAATTAGCCCAGATTTATTAGTAGTTGTTGCTGTGACTCTTGTAACAAACATTTTAAATGCCAAAATAGACCTGTCACAAAACCAGGTACTCGCCTCCCAAGCAAGATATTCCGCAGCAATCGTCATTAAAACCCAGCCGCGCATGGACACGTCGAGTCAGCAATTTAATCTCGGGTCCAAACGACGCTATCTGTATGCTATCTGAAGTGAATGGCGCGCGCAAACAGTCGCGTCTAGTGAGGTGTCGCGCGCGCACACACGCGCAGTGGGCATATTGAAACATATCTCGACGATTTATGAATTGGGGATATGGCAACTAGTAAGGGAGAGCATAGAGAATCTCCCAGCGTCTTTTATTTTAGTCGACACCCGATGCGCGTAGAGGTTAATAAAATTAGTCAGGTAGCTCATTCTGAGTCACTGATAAGAGAGGTAGAACCACAGAAAAAGAAAATTTTCTTTCTTTTCTATGGGTAGAACACAGTCTTTCATTTGGGAGTCTGAGGAAGTAGGTACCTTTTCCTAACAGAAGACCACGTGGCACTTTCTGACTGTTGTGTCAGTGGGTAAGAGCTAAATTGGGCAGGGGATGGTGTTGACAGTGGGAAGAAGCTTTTTTTCTTGCTGCCGACGTTAATATGTTTTTGGGTGCGAGTGATGACACTGGTGCTATCAAAAACTAGGCCGTAGGATTGAGGGCCACCCTTGTGGTGCAGTCAAAAGCACGTCAGACGTAACACTTTGGACTTTGTACCGCTCTTATGTCGGGGGCATAAGTGCTATTATCGAACTGCAAGTGTTTACCTTGATGTGCTGTTGACTGTACAAAAAACCCTGCGTAAGAATTTATTAATGTGTATTAACTAATAATGTAAGTCATAAGAACTTAGTACGCAGGCTCCTTGAAGTAAATTTATATATAGGTATGCAAACTTAAAATTATTCAAAACCTAATAAAAATAGATAAAATATTAAATACCAATATTGTTAGAATTCTATTAGCTGCACAACAATATTTGTCAAACCATGCAAAGTTCTGTCCAGACCAATCTTAAATCGGAACTATGCCTGTAAAATAACTAACCAACTGTAATTTAGCCGTCAACTAACTTAGTTACCGGAGCAAATAACGGCTCCCACCGTCTTTTGTTTTACTCGACACCCGATCCGTCGCAGAGATTAATAAAATTAGTTAGTTAACTCATTTTGCGACAAAAGGTTTAAGTTATTGAATAACTCAGGTCTAACCTTATCATCGTTTTTCGTGTTATTACCCAGATTCAGGTGGAAGTATTCTTTTGTTTTTAAACGTATTGTTGATCTTGTTTCTGACCAAAGTTCGTAGATTTTATACAAATATTATAGTTAGTACACATCAATGGCTGCACAAGCACAGGTTAGTAACAAATTACTCATTTAATTGATTACAACGTAGGTACTGTGCTGTGCCTAATGCGCCAAAGAGTCTCAAAATTAGTACAATTTTTTATGTGAGGACCATTAGTGACTGATCTATTTTTTAATTAAAAATATATTTTTCGTAGCTTTGTTGATTTTGATAACTAACTTAAGGACCTTTCAAATTAGGCCAATGATAGCATGTAACAAACAAGATATTTCCAACTTCATTCTTGTAAACCAAGACAAAAATATGAAAAAAAAAAAAATTAATAGAACCTCCATATTTCGCAGCTGCAAGTGTCAAGTGCCACACACGGTCCCATGAAAGCGCTTTCGAGGGCAAATCGCGTGTTTGAATGAAAAATAACATGGCATAGTTTGATGACATGTCCTTTCATATTTTAGAATATGCCTGTGTTTTATGTACTTATTATAATGTTTTGACGACTGCTTTGGTGATTGAGAAGTCGTCAGATACAACAGAGAGTGTGAGAAACTGTTTGGTGCATGATGATCATATCTATTAGTATTTTTTACATTTTATGTTTTAACTAGCGGGCGCCCGCGGTTTCACCCGAGTGGTTCCCGTTCCCGTGGGAATTGATTAAAATCCTTTCTTAGCGGATGCCTACGTCATAACATCTACCTGCATGCCAAATTTCAGCCCGATCCGTCTAGTGGTTTGGGCTGTGCGTTGATAGATATCTATGTCAGTCAGTCAGTCAGTCAGTCACCTTTGAGTTTTATATATTATACTAGATGGCCGACTGAGTAATTGAGAAGTTGGTTACTACACCAGAGGGAGCGAAAAACAGTTGTATGCATGATAATCTTGTCGCTTCATTTTGTAAATTTGTAATTACAGTCCGGTTTTTAGGGTTCCGTAGCCAAATGGCAAAAAACGGAACCCTTATGGATTCGTCATGTCTGTCTGTCTGTCTGTCTGTCGGTCTGTCTGTCTGTCTGTCTGTCTGTCCGTCTGTATGTCACAGCCACTTTTTACCGAAACTATAAGAGCTATACTGTTGAAAATTGGTAAGTAGATGTATTCTGTAAACCGCATTAAGATTTTTATACAAAATAGAAAAAAAAGAATAAATTTTGGGGGCTCCCCATACTTAGAACTGAAACTCAAAAATTTTTTTTTCATCAAACCCTTACCTGTGGGGTATCTATGAATAGGTCTTTAAAAATGATAATAAGGTTTCTTATATCATTTTTTTCTAAACTGAATAGTTTGCGCGAGAGACACCTCCAAAGTGGTAAAATGTTGGTCACCCCCCCTCTAACTTCTAAAATAAGAAAACGATAAATTAAAAAAAAATATATGATGTACATTACTATGTAAACTTCCATTGAAAATTGGTTTGAACGAGATCAAGTAATTAGTTTTTTTTAATACGTCATAAATCGTAAACGAACCGAAACTCAAAAATATTTTTTCATCAAACCCTTACGTGTGGGGTATCTATGGATAGGTCTTTAAAAATGATAATAAGGTTTCTAAAATCATTTTTTTCTAAACTGAATAGTTTGCGCGAGAGACACTTCCAAAGTGGTAAAATGTTGGTCCCTCCCCCCTGTAACTTCTAAAATAAGAGAATGATAAAACTAAAAAAAATATATGATGTACATTACCATGCAAACTAATACTAGTAATTAGTTTTTTTTTAATACGTCATAAACCGTAAACCGCAATTTACCTCTCATTCAATCAACTCAAATATAAAAACATCGATCAAACTTACAAAGAACTACAAGAACTTTTATATTATGATGATACTTGCTGCTACGGAACCCTTCATGGGCGAGTCCGACTCGCACTTGGCCGGTTTTTGAAAGTTGAAAGAGTTTAGGTATACGTGTCTTCGAAAAGCGGCTCCTTTACGTGGGTTTGCGTGTGGTCTAGGATCGTTTTAGATTTAAAGGTTACGGAGGTCAGCTCAGAATCTTATAAACCCATGCTATTTAATGGCAGTCGCTCCAATGCATGACTAGAATACCCAAATCCTGGATTAAAGGACAATGCAAGCGGACCTGACTTGTTCAGTCAAAAACGTTCAGCAAAAGATACCTCTCGAGCTTATCTAAAGTCTGGATTTTGCTGCTGGATATTGTTATGAAATGTGTAGCCGGTATGTTCAAAAAGCGGTCAAACGTGTGACATCCAATCAGGAACGGTATCACCGTAGCTTACCCCTTGCGGTCAGTACACAACTTACGGGTACTGCTACGGCACGTTTTACGGTTATCGCTCGTATTGTGCACGTAGGACTGGCCTTCGAGAGAGGACCTATTAATTAACAAAAACGACCAACCCGCTGAAACTAGCCGGCTTTGGCCTAATATGTTTTTTACGATGTACGATGCGATGTAGTTAAACCTACATAAGAGTAGCTTCGATCATTGTATATGGAAAAAATATCTGTAAGTCTACCAAGTATTCAAAATTTTAGATGGAAAAAGTCTTAATCATACCCCTAAGGATTAATTCACGTACAGCGATTTATATGTATAAAGATGGATAAATAAAGCGTTTATTGCTTATAGATATCACACTTATACAGGCATTAACACTAATGCGTAAATTTACAATATTATTATATTATTTAAAAATACTGAACCTTACGAAAAAAACTGTGCGTATACGAACATAATATGTGTTGCAGTAAACAGGCTATGCCATCCAGGGCTATGGGGCTGCCTGCGTCTTAGCAGGCACAACCCCGTGGGAATTCGATGCCCTGGTTCTGGCCCAGGTGCATCGAATCCGGGTCGCGGCAAGGATGCGGGGGGAGCGACCCAGCTTGGAGGAGGTGGCGCTGGGTCGTGTCCAGGCCAGGGAAGAGGCCCTGGCCAAATGGACTGAGGCTCTCCAAGCCCCAAGTGCCGGCCACTGGACGATTGAGGCCATTCGTCCAGTATTGAGGGAGTGGGTGGAACGCCGGCACGGCTGCCTCACCTACCGGCTGTCGCAGGTTTTGTCCGCACACGGAAGTTTCGGACACTACCTGTACCGTGTCCCCCGTCGGGAGGAGACGCCGCAGTGTCATCACTGCGATGCTCCCGACGACACGGCCGAGCACACACTCATCGAGTGCCCGGCCTGGCGACACGAGCGCCGCGAACTAATCGCGGCGCTAGGCGGTGGACACCTCTCGTTGGCGACCATGGTTCGTGCCATGGTCGCCAACAGGAGTGCGTGGGAGGCGGCCGCCTCCTTCTGCGAGCAAGTAATGTCGCAGAAGGAGGCAGCGGAGCGGGAGCGCGAGGACGACCCCCTCGCTGCTCCCCTCCGGCGCAGACGGCCAGGCCGGAGAAGGCGAGCTCACTTAGCACGCCTCCTCCGGCCTGAGGGTTGACCTGCGGGCGGGGGTAGCTCCCCAACGTCCGCATTGCACAGGTCGCTCGAGCCAAGTCTGAGGGTCACCTTGTTTCTCGGGTGGCCCTCCCTAGGCGCCACCTCGACTTGAGGCCTCTCAAGTCGGGGTACCCGGGGATGGGCTGGTCAATAGCTAACGCTGGCACCGGCTCGTCCCAATCGGGTGTGAAGGGGAACCGGGGGAGTTTAGTGGGTAGTGGACGCTTTAGTCTCGAGTCCCACACACGGCCGCAGGTTTAGCTACCCTGCGGTTATGGTGCATAAAAGCATTCTCCTCCGAAAAAAAAAAAAAAAAAAAAAAAGGGTCCATCCAGGGCTAGGCACGATCTTTTGCCAAGGAAGCAAAGACGACGATTATAGATTTCACCCCCGCCCTTCAAAATGACAATATCGCTCTTATTGTACCACAGATCTGGCCCACGAGCGAGGACTTATTAATTAACTGAAACGACCGACGCACAGGAACTGGCCGGCTTATATTAGCCCAAAAAAGGTCATGTACGATGATGGCTTTTACTACATACGCAAAATTGTTCAAAAAAAGTTGTATCAGCATACAACAATCAACCTTCAAAACACACTTATGTATTTTGAAACTCAGTTGCTTGTTATACGAAACGATTTAAAAACTTCTCTAATAGGAACAGTACATAATATTTCTATGGATAGGAATGGGACATTGCATCTGTCAAACAAATTTCTTTTAAAAGAGCTGCAATCAAACATATTTTATTCAGATAAATAAACTGAAAATTCGTCGGAATTGAATTTTAGGCATAAGAGTTTAGAGATTAAAATAAACAGATTCATCCATTTACCCTCTAAATGTGACTCTCACGTGACCCTGCCTAATAGGTTTTCCATCTACGCGAAAATAATTTGAAGGGGTGTTTGCCTGTCTAGTTGCTTTACTCTTAAATAAATTCTTTTCAAATGTTTGAAAATCATTACTTCAATAATTTAAAGATATTTACTAACATTTAAAAAAATAAAAATGGGCATTATTTGTATCCCAAATGAAAAAAAAAACGATAAATTTGTACCAACGCAACATAGTCTTCTAGATACCTTTTCTTGGTTTTCGAAAAGTCAAATAAAAACATATTAGCAAACAGTAATGTAACAAAAAACCAATATAAAAAGTTGTTTAAAAGGGAAGAAACTAGAAACAAAATCTAGGAAAAGTAATAGGAAACCTTAATCGTAACCAAATGTACGAATTATAGAGAAACACAAAGCCCAGTTTAATCCTCCGGTACGCAAAGAGCTCTTGAGCTGACCTGGGCAAAAATCTGACCCAATTTCGGCCGTTGCATCTCTGTTTTATTACCATTACCGATAGAGGATTAACAGTTTCGAATAAAAACACTATCTCTATTTTAAAATTATCGTAATGGATGTTATATTTTTTTCGAGATACAATTTTCCAATCTATTTTTAGCTCCTAAACAATGGTCATACCAAAAATAACGGCGATTTATTTATCCGTTGGGACTTGACAGAAAGACAAACAATACACTATTTTTGCTATACCATGGGAACTTAGTAATATCCTGGGATAAAAAGATGCCTATGCCCTTTCCAAATGTCTACCTATACTTATACAAACAGACTGTAATTATATACCTAGCTATTATTTAAAATATAATTTATACATTTGATCAAAAAACGAGGACCTCTTTTACCTGAAGGGTTTATACTTTAATAGTATATTATATTAAGCTCTATACTATTTATAGTATAGATCTGTACTATCCATAAGCTCATCTAAACGAACGTATATTTCGAATAGATCGATTGGCAACACCTACTCTCATTTGGTAAAGTAGGGATCATCGGTGCCAGAGTACTATCAATTTGTTTGAGAGAGAGCTTTTTAATTAATCAGTATATTGGTATATTGACATTTCGCAATTTAATTTGTGAAATAGTTATTTGTTATTTCATATTATTATCAAACAAGGGGGCATATCGTATTATGATAATTGTTAAATATTTGGCTAGGACCCAAAGCAGAAATGAAATTTAAAAAAAAAGTAAGATGTACTCGTAGAAATGCCCTTAATAATATGATAAACTTATCCTTTACCGAGACTAAACTAGGACAACTCATCCCGCGGGATGAGATTGAGTGGGCTGAGTTGACCAAAGCCTCCATTATACCCATTAATGATGTAGGTATAGTATCTAAATTCATTCATTCAATTCAGTATAGATCACTGTTGTATGTATATAAAAACATCGAAACTCGTGAAACGACAAGAAACAGTTATTTTGTGTGAAACAAAAAGTAGCTCAGTGCGATACTTCAATATCCATTACCGCAGCACAGCGCTGCGTGCTGCAGTGCTGCGCAAACAGCGACGACAGCGCAGCGTCAGCGGTCACGGCGCGAGTCACGGGACATAGCGGATGTCTATTAATTAAAAAAATTTGCAAGTATAATCCTTAATCGTGCATGTCCTAGGCTGAAACAAAACACGCAATAAAACAATAAGTAGCTAGGCGCGATACTCCAATATATCCATTACCGCAGCGATGCGTGTTGCAGTGCTCCGCAAATAGCGGAGGCTCGCAGCGTAAACGGTCGCAGCAGAGTCACGGGCCATAGCGGAGGTATTTTACTTATAGCGGAGGTCTTCTGCACAAACATCTCTCAATTAAAATCCATAATTATAACCTAGGCTGAAACAAAATACGCAAAAAAAACAGAAAGAAGCTCGGCGCCATACTTCAGTATCCATTACCGCAGCATAGCGCTGCGCGGCGCGAGGCACGAGACATAGCGGAGGACTTGTACATAATCTAGCAATGATAATTATGTATAAATCGAGTCTGGTCAAAATCGGCTGAAAACCTAAAAGAGTAATGACAGCAAAAAAAGTTTTATATCAACAAAAAAGAAAGTATATTTCAACAACACTAAGAATACACACACATGCACACAACACAACAGAAAGTACGGTAAGTATTAAAATGTATATTTTCTGAACTTAAAAAATGAAAAGTACAAATACTCATAAACGTGGTCGTCATATAGTTACCTTTTAATGGTGTGTTATTATTAATTAATTGTTTGTCGATCGCTTAAGCCTTGTCCCATATTAACGAAGTTGATGAGCTCTCCAACTAGCTCTGTTAAAATAATTAATAATGTCTCGATTGTGGTTTTATTTCATGGCACAATAATTTTGATTGCGTCGTTTTTAATGTAATTTCTGCGTTGCTTTTTATGCATTTTAATTAGTGTACAAAGTAAGTAAAGACTTACCAAAATTAATTAGTGGTGAATGACATTAGTTGCTCGCCATGTCATTTGAAATATTGAAGTTTCAATTCATTAAGCAATATTACATTCGACATTACAATCGATGAAACATTTTTAATAGTTTGATGTATTTTTTCGCTGCAGTATTCGTTGCAGTCGCAAGCATTCGAAATGACCATACGTCTTCTACAATTCACAGAATATACAGAGAATGCATTATGCATTTACAGAAACTACTCTCAGTTCAGCATAATCTTACGAATACTTTTAATGTCACGGATATGTGTCGAAATTATTCTCACTATCGCGCATTGTGTGATCCGTTACATATTCTATGTTAAAAATCCTCAATGTAAAAATGAAGTCTTGTACTTCTATTTAACTAATATCAACTCCATGCTGTTGATAATTCTGGGATGCTACCATTCTGTTAAATATAAATCTTTAATTGTCCACTTGAATTCCGGCTTCAAATTCTTCAACATGGACAAAAATTACCTTAACAATCTCCATAGAAAATATACAGTACTAATTGGTTTGGTATTTGTTTTAACTTTGGTAAAAGTGTTTCTTTTTGGATATATCCAGGTAGCTTCACAGTCATTGCCAAACTTACCAACGGTTTGGCAATACATAATGCAGATTAATTTGCTTATGTGTGATTTCCGTTATATATTCGAGTTCTTAGTGTTGTACTGCGTGTTAAACGTGATGTCTGAGCAGCTGTTGTGCGTGACTCGATCTATCCCTAAGAAGAATCTGTGTGAAATCTACAGCGACCAGTTGATTGCTGAAGTCGACAAATGGTCCGTAATTTACAAGCACATCAGAGCTAGTGCTAAGTTGTTCAATGACATATTTGGGGTTCAGGTATGCCGTAGAATTTTTTAATATCCACTTTTAAAGTTTAGATAACCTAAAATTATTGTTAAAATTAGTCCAAGCTTGCATGGTTTTCGGCAAGCTATATCTTAGTAATTTGCTTTTGCGTTTCGTTTGGTGAGTTGGAGTTCTTTCTCTCCCCATGGCCATTCCTTTTCCTTTGTTCAATCCTCTACATTTCCTAGTCACAGGTGTCTATAGACGTAGTGATCACTTACCATCAGGTTTAACACATGCTTGTTTGCCTCCCACTATTTTAAAAAAAGCTATCAATTTAGCTTAGCTTAGATTTTGATTAATTGACTTGGGCTTCATCATAGGCTTGTTTTTCTTAAACCTTAGAGTAATCTTGTCTTAGTTATGTTTTTCTAGTAGCCTGCATGTTTTAATAGTACCTAGAGTGAATTATGTCAAAATTATGTATGTATAGCGTTTATTGTATTTTTCAGCTGACTCTTATGTTGGGTTCGACCATATTGTACTACATTATCTACTTATACACGATGGCTTCG
This sequence comes from Mecyna flavalis, assembly GCA_949319885.1. Classification (NCBI taxonomy): domain Eukaryota; kingdom Metazoa; phylum Arthropoda; class Insecta; order Lepidoptera; family Crambidae; genus Mecyna; species Mecyna flavalis. Next base: position 6,369,998 of record OX439435.1, on the reverse strand, counting down.
CAAACTGTAACGGTAAGGGAATATTTTGTCAGTTTACTCCTACACAAATGGTTATTAATTGTTCCATGTACAATTGTACATGTCCCAAATGGGAACGGGCAGCTATGAGCCACAGATCAACCTACCCAAATCTGTCAAAAAGTCTTGCTTGAAATAGAACTCTATGCAAAGGACATTAAGCTGAAAATTGATTGCAGGAATTTGAAAGATTGGGGAAAGTTGATTGCTGTGCCTTGCTGTACATTTATTTTGATTTTAACTTTGCTATTCAACTTTCACCCTTTTTCCGTTTTTTTTAACGCCTCGATGGTCTAGTAGTTTAATTACCGGGCCAAGATCTGGGGGTCCTAGGTTAAATTCGCGGGTCGAGCTAACTTTGTGTCGGTTTTTTGGGGCACAGCTAGAGTTTGTGATCAAGCGTGGTGATTAAGCCAGTACCTATAATTGTGGCGATGACTTGATTACAATGATAGAGGCCTTTGCTATGCAGATGGGACATCAAATAGGCTGGTACTTTTTTTTTTATTTAACTTTAGGGCAAATCAACAATGGCGGAGACTGGGATGTATGTGGGTACTCTCTTCCTTATGCTCGTCATCTTGTGCATGGTGTCCTGCGCCGCCCAGGCCATGGAGAACAGTGCAGATACCCTCAGGCGACGACTTTGCAAGCTACTCATCTTATCAAGTAAGTAATGTAAAATATCCGATTCAGATGCTATGAGGATAATACCTTTTGGAATTGAGCGACAAACGACATCAACTGCGCCTGTCCGTTACGTTAGCAACGCATTATTTTATCAGTGTGTGTGTGTGTCAGTTTTCACTGTCGCAACGCAACTTTAAAAGGTACCTATTATCCTAATAGCATTTGAACCAGATAGTACATGTCAGATCATGATAGTATTGGAACGTTGACCCGATTTTCCATCTTCTGAATATTCACATGGCTATAAAGGATGAAAACGTTGAAGTATCTTAAAAGCAAGCACAATTCTTAATTTATATAGTGCTATTATCGGATTCAAATGCTATTAGAATAATAACTTTTAGAATTGAGCAAAAAATGACGTCAACTGCGCCTGTTCGCAACGTTTTAACAACGCACTATATTTATCTATGTGTGTTTAAGTCATCACTGTCACGTAACGCAAGTAACGCAACTTCAAAAGTTTGTATCCTAATAGCATTTGAACCAGGTAGTACGTTCACAAGCTGGCAATTGTATTTTATTACCGGAGTTGTAAGCAGCCAGAATTTTTTGAACAAAAAACATTTTTCTTCCAGATTGCGAATGCTACAAGGTGACACGTGACCTTCTACGCATGATGAGTACTCGGCCGATTCGTGCGAAAGCATTCGGCTCCATCGGTATAGACATGACCTTAGTGCCGACTTGCGTGTCCTTCTTCACAACCTACACTGTTATAGCTTTGCAGTTTAATAATGTGCTTTGAATTCTGAAATGGGGTCCAATTGACCGTTCTATTGTGTCATTTGTGTTTGTTTTAAAAACTTGCTTGTGGACATTAAAGTGTTATTTCTTTATTTTGCCTTATGCCAGTACTGTGTGTCATTGTATTTTGCTTTTTCACAGTGTGTATATTCTCACATAGTTCCTAATAAATTTTGTTTTTGTTTTTAAACTTTCAGTTGGTTTAATAAGTTTGGAGAATTTTAAGTTTGCGTACTTGGAAATATACTAGTGAGAATCGTTATTAGGAAACATGTTTGGTTGTATTTCATTATGGTTTGTGCTGGTTCTTATACTTGTTGTTTATAATAAAACACTTATAACTTTACCTTGTTTCAATACCCACTCATTTTGTACCTAATTGGTTATGAACTCGCTTGAGTCCCAAATGCAAACACCCTATAGGGATCAAATAAAACTTAAATATATTAATTTATGTTGTTTTATCTAAACTATTGCAACTAATATTTAATAAGCTTTAGGGCGCAACCGATACCGGTATCTGATGAAACTATCGATCATTATCCGTTGCAACTAAGGACGGATACCGGGATCAGACGCGACGACCCCTTTTTGTATGTAAGCTGCATGGAGGCGTACACTAGGCGTACAGTGACGAATATGCATCTATGAATTTACGCCTCCATGGACAGTGTCCCTTGGAGGTATTTATTTTATAATTTGGATTAATTCGCCAATCATAATGATAAGGGTAAGGGTATTTGAGCTTGGGGTTTCCCAATCAAGTTTCACCAACAATATGCAAAATTCATGCACTAAAGACAGACAAAACCATGTTAAATTTTATTTTAGTGCATGTTGTTGAACTAAACTTATTGTATTGTGCACGAATTTTGGTGAAACTTGATTGGGAAACCCCAAGCTCAAATAATCCAGTACTATTTTAAATGCGAGAGTTACTTTGTTGGTCTGTCTGTTATGATTTAACACTTTTTCTTATTAAATATAGTTAGTAGATTTTTGTACCTAACTTGTTTATTTTTGACACTAAATAATTTTGATAACACTTAGGGCCGGTATTTCAAATTATACTTCATCATCATCATCATCAGCCTGTGACAGTCCACTGCTGGACATAGGCCTCTACATATGCTCGCCACGCTGATCGATCCTCGGCCACTCGCATCCAGCTCCTGCCAGCCATCTTGCGCAGATCATCGCTCCACCTGGCCTGAGGGCGTCCTACACTACGTTTACCGAGACGCGGTCTCCACTCTAGAACCCGTTTACCCCAACGGTTATCGGTTCTACGGCTGATATGGCCAGCCCACTGCCACTTCAGCTGGCTAATCCGGCGAGCTATGTCGGTGACTTTGGTTCTCTGCCGAATCACATCATTTCGGATGCGATCCCGCAGAGAGACGCCGAGCATAGCTCTTTCCATAGCCCGTTGAGCGACTTTAAACTTGTGGACTAGCCGTGCCGTAAGTGTCCACGTTTCGGCTCCGTATGTCATGACGGGTAGGACGCACTGATTGAAGACTTTCGTCTTTAGGCATTGTGGAATCGGCGATGAGAAGACTCGACGTAGTTTTCCAAACGCTGCCCAACCCAACTGAATTCTTCTATTTACCTCGTCCTCAAAGTTGTTTCGACCCAACTGCAATGACTGCCCAAGGTACACATATTTTTGAACAACTTCGAGGACGGCGCCGTGAATCGCAATCGGTTCCGGTAGAACATGTTCATTGAACATGACCTTGGTTTTGTCCAAGTTCATCCGTAGGCCGATGCGTAAAGAAGAATCAGCCAGGTCATTCAGCATCTGTTGTAGGTCCTGCAGCGTCTCCGCCATTATAACGATGTCATCTGCAAATCGCAAGTGAGAGATGTATTCGCCATTTATGTTGATGCCACGTCCTTTCCAGTTCAGCGTCTTAAACATATCCTCCATTGCATTTGTGAACAATTTCGGGGAGATGACGTCCCCTTGTCTCACTCCTCGATGCAATGGTATAGGATTTGTCTGCTGATTTTGTACTTGGACGGACATGGTGGCTGCTTCGTACAGACATCTCATCACTTGGATATATCGCCAATCTACTTGGCAACGCTGCAGGGACTCCAGAACAGACCAGATTTCAACCGAGTCGAAGGCCTTCTCATAGTCCACGAATGCTAGACACAGGGGTTGATTATACTCTTCGGTCTTCTGTATAATCTGCCGCACAGTGTGAATGTGGTCTATGGTGCCGTATCCGCTCCGAAACCCAGCCTGTTCCGGTGGTTGAAACTCGTCGAGTCTTCGCGCAAGACGGTTCGTGATCACTCTTGAGAATAGCTTATAGACGTGGCTTAGAAGGGAAATGGGTCGATAGTTCTTCAACAGGCTTTTGTCACCCTTTTTGAAGAACAGGACGACCACACTCCTACTCCACGCCTTTGGAGTTCTCCCTTCGAACAGGACAGCGTTAAAAAGCTTTTGGAGCTCCCTCAGTACGGGTTTACCTCCAGCCTTTAACAGCTCTGTAGTAATGCCGTCCTCTCCAGGGGCTTTTCCATTTTTAAGCTGCCCAAGAGCAATCTCGATTTCGCCAACGCTGACTTCTGGCAGGTCTTCAGTGTAATGGCGAGTTAACGTGGCTCTAGAGTCCTCATTTCCGGGATCAGGTCGAGATGCATGCGAAGCGTATAACCGGCCATAGAAGTCTTCTACCTCCGAAAGAACTGCCGGCTTTGAGGCGACAACTTCTCCACTTGCTGTGGTCAGCTTCGTCAGGTGGCTTCTTCCGAGAGATTGTACGAACACCTTAGACCCCCGATTTTGCTCTATAGCTCTTTCGATTGAAAGAGTATTAAAGCACCGGAGGTCGTGACGCACACGTTTATTTATCTCCCGGTTAAGAGCTCTTTTTCCGGACGAAGTGGTGGGTGGGTCTTCACGTCGTTGCCTCATTAGCCCTAAAGTCCCTTCGGAAAGTTTCGACTTCCTGCCATTGCGCCGCATGTTACAAAATCTCTTACCTTCCTCCCTGAGGACTCGAACCACATTTTCTAGGTTTCGGTCAACGTCAATTGTGGTTTCCAAGGCAGCAAATTGGTTCTCCAGGTTTGACTGGAACGTTTCAGATCCTATCAAGGTTTGGAGCAGGGTTGGCCGGAGTCTGGACTTCACCAAACGGACTCGTTCGGCTCTAAAGTCGATATTCAGAGTGCCTCGGACAAGTCTGTGATCACTGCCGGTATTAAACCTGTTGATCACGGAGACATCTCTGAATATGTGCCGCTTGTCCGCCAAGATGAAGTCGATCTCGTTTTTCGTCATAGTGTCGGGGCTCTGCCACGTCCACTTCCTTTGGGGCTGCTTCTTGAAGAAAGAGTTCATCAAGAAGAGCCCCTCCCGTTCGAGAAAGTTGACGAGCATCTGCCCCCTATGATTCCTGGCTCCAAATCCATGGGATCCTACTACCGATTCGCTGCAATTTTGTACTCCCACTTTAGCGTTGAAGTCCCCCATGACAACACTGTAGTGGGTCTTGGTAGTGAGGTGGAGGGCCCTTGATATATCATCAAACATTTCCTCCACCTCATCGTCCGAGTGCGTCGAGGTCGGCGCGTACACTTGCACCACCTTGAGACTATATCTCTCAGTGAGCTTGACGATCAGGTACGCGACCCTGTTCGACACACTGGAGATCTCCACAATGTTGTCGGAGAGGGACTTATTGACCAGAAACCCGACGCCACCTTGGGATTGTTGGTCACCTCCACGGAAGTACATTAGGTGGCCTGACTCAAGGGTTACGGTGTCCTCCCCCTCTCTTCGGACTTCGCATAAACCCAGAATGTGCCACCTAATCTTCCCAAGTTCCACCTCAAGTTGCGCCAGATGCGAGTCAAGCCGTAGCGTGCGCCCGTTATACGTCGCCAGGGTCAGTTTTTGATGGTGGCCTCCCGTAGCCCGGAGATTCTTAGCACCCCCCGCCCCGCCGTTACCATGGTCGCCACCATGACCAGGAATAGCGGGACTGCCGGGAACTGGGGGCCGTGGCCTATAGTTCCTGTCCATATGTAGGTTTTGCCCGTAATCGCCACGCTGGGCAGGCGTGTTGGCGATCGCAGGGTGCAGCTCTCGCACCGGTGACGCTGCTGCCCGTCACCGGCCTCTAATTTTTAGCTGCACCATATACCAGATGTTCTGCTAAAGTAGAAATCCCTTAGTCGCCTCTTACGACACCCACGGGCAAGAGATGGGGCGGGAGTTGGTATTCTTTAGTGCCGCTCCCGCACGGCACTAAAGAATACCAAATTATACTTATCTTGATCTTAATCCGGGATTGATAATAAGTATGACTTAAGTGTATTTCATTATAGGATTAAAGTTAAGCGGCACTAAAGTCATACATTTTTACCTGTCAAAAGTAATACTTATCTTAAATGTTATACTTAACTTAAGCAATAAGATAAGGTTACATTGAAATACCGGCCCTTAAACGCAGCGTCCATGTGTGCTTTTGAGAAATGTCGGTTTGTTTTGAATGGTCTTTCTTCTCAACGTCTTACACAATTCGTGCTAGTACTCGTACTTCTTAAAACATTGACAGAAATTAGAAGTCAGGTAAGTAGGTTATACATACTTCGTCTTCGTCACTCTAGCTGTCACTTGTTTTAGGACGTTGTGTTACATAGAATTAATGTCTAGAATGTTTTTATAATAAAGAGTATTTTATTAATGAATTCATTCCCCAAATGGTTTCCCAATTGGTTGGTGTTTCAATGGTTAGTAAGAAAACCATTTCATCGACGGCTTTTGTGGCAACAAACTTAGGTGTAACACGTATTTTTTAAAAATGAATATTTATTTCTTTAAATTTATAATTTATGTAGAAAATACGTTCGGTATTTATAGAAATTACTATTCAGTCGGTAGATTCCCAAGGGCGTTGATGATCATACGGATGTTAGTAGATCTTTCCGTTATAACTATATGCGTTGGTTTTCGTATCCGTTACTTGATAGGGTTTGGTACATTTAAAGCGGATTTATTTTATTTCTTATCGTCAAGTTTTAATTCCGCACTTGTGATTATACTGGGCTGTTATCATGCAAAAAATTATAACAATCTTACCGAACATTTAACGTCACTCAATGGAAATTATTTCAAGCAAGTAAAAGTAAAGGATTTTGTGATAGTCGGAGGAATATTTCTAATGGTTTGTGGGCAAATACTGTGGTGCTTATGTTACCAGTTTGCAGTTGCGGAATTTTTTAATTCTCCTTGGTACCTTAAACTTTTTATAGAAGGGAACTATTTTTTCTGTAATTTTCGTTACAATTTTGAATACCTTGCCCTATATTGTGTTCTACGTGGAATCTCTGGACAGTTGCAATACATAACTCGGTCAAATAAAAATAGCATATTGATTAAATTTGACAAGCGTCAACTTGTAAAGGAAATTGAAGATTGTGAATTAATTTACAAAAGTATTCAAAAAAGTTCTGAACTGTTTAATCACGTTTTTGGATTACAGGTTAGAATATTTTTTTTTACTTATCCTATAAACATTGCTTTAAATGTCCAGTGGTAACTCATGTTCATATTCTTTTTCAGCTGTCTTCGTTGGTAGCTACTACCATAGTCTACTATGTACTATTTTTATACAGTATAACATCAAGGAGTACTAGCCTAGTAAGTAAAACATTAGGTATCGGACGTTGGGGAGCTACCCCCGCCCGCAGGTCAACCTTCAGGCCGGAGGAGGCGTGCTAAGTGAACTCGCCTTCTCCGGCCTGGCCGTCTACGCCGGAGGGGAGCAGCGAGACCTCCTCGCACTCCCGCTCCGCTGCCTCCTTCTGCGACATTACTTCCTCGCAGAAGGAGGCGGCCGCCTCCCACGCACTCCTGTTGCCGACCATGGCACGGACCATGGTCGCCAACGAGAGGCGTTTGTTTGTTTGTATTGAATAGGCTCCGAAACTATTGAACCGATTAGAAAAATTCTTTCACTTTTGGAAAGCTACATTATTCCCGGGTGACATAGCGTACTTTTGATCCCAGAAATGTGTAGAGGAAGGGGGGATGATTGACAAAAGTAATTGCGCGAGGGTGAAACCGCAGAGGCGACTACTGGGAATTATTAATTATATGTATGTTGGTCTGACCCTGACTGAGAAGTATTATATTTTTTATTATTTGATCTATGTGGTTTTATTATTGTTCACAGAATAGTCTAGTACCTATGTGGTTCAAGGTATTTGTAGCTGGGATATCACTGGTTTTGTTCATACTCTGCCTGATGTCGAGAGCCGCGCAAGTAATAGAGAACAGTGCTAACGACCTTAAGCGACGACTTTGCAAGCTGCTCATACTATCTGTCCCAAGTAAGACCCAATACTAATATGTAATTATTATAAATGTAAAAGCTTTTTAAATAATAGGTACAAGTAAAGGTCTGTTACGCCAAACTACCAAGCCGATTTTGATGTAATTTTGCACAGACATAGTCTAGAGAGAATGGACATGCCGCGAATGGAAAAGTAGTATGTTATAGTCTGTACGCCAAAAGGTAATATTATACGTGAACAGTCGCAGTAGTACGACACAGATCGAAGCGCGCACTGAGTTAATTGTGATCAACACCGCCAAGTTAGCTTTAAAAACACAGCGTGGGTAGTAGAAGGGTAGGAACACATAGGTCAAACTATAGTTGTAGGTAAATAGAGGTGTGTCAAGCACTTCTGTGTTTCGGGGAAAGGCCACTGAAGCTAGTGAAATTACTGGGTATATGGGACCTAATAACTGTCGTCTCGGTGTAGCAGGCGCAGGGCGATGCCATACAGTAACTGCTTAGTTACTGTTTGGCACTGAACTGTCTAAGGGCACACGTAGCGCTTACCATCACGGTGTACGATCTGCTCGTCTTGTTTTACATACGCAATAAAAAAAAGTAAAAAAGTGACTTAAACTGTTCCTTATTTCCAGATGAAGATTGCTACAAGAGTACCAGAAACCTCTTACGCCTGATGCCGACGCTGCCGATCGACATCCGAGCCTTCGGGTTCATCAGCTTCAACCTGGCCTGCGTGCCTGCTTTCATATCCTTCCTAACCACGCACACTGTGGTGGCTCTCCAGTTCAACAATGTTGTGTAGATTCAATTACTTTTGAATAAATTCAAATAAGCAGCTTGATATGGCTCTTCAAAATTATCTTCTGTAAATTGATCATCACCCAATGAAATAATCTATACTAATATTATGAAGAGGAAAGATTTAATTGTTTGTTTGTATTAAATAGGCTCCGAAACTACTGAAACGATTTGAATAATTCTTTTACTGTTGAAAAGCTACACTATTCCCGGGAACAAATTAAATGACCACCAAAAAACACAATCGTTACCCAAACAGCCTCATCCAAAATAAATATAATATGTACAAAGAAACGAAACCTGTACCAAAATAAGTATTTGTCATGCCTGCACTACAAAAACTTTTCGTCACCCAAAAAGGCCACGCGTGCACCAAATTTTAACTAGCAAAGTTTTGTGTCATTCTTACCCAAATATATCATTACGTTTGCCATAAAATGTATTCATATAACCAAGTATATTAAATTTATTGATAAGATTTGTGTTAGGTTAGGTTAGAACTGCGACCACTAAACGCACGAGCCAAGCGAGCGTAGCGAGCGTGCCGCGGCAGAGGCCGGCGAGTGCCAGAACTGAATTCTACCCATTTTACTTGGTCGGGACAGAGAGAAAAAGATTTTGTTTATTTACTATCAATCGTCAAATGATATATAGTATCGGTAAATCTTTAGAACTTCATTTATATTTTTTGGGTATACAATGATTTTTGTACGCATTACTTTAATTTATTAGGATAAAAATATGTAACATATTTGGATGAAATTTTTAAATACAATGCGAGTACAAATTTGGTGCACGCGTGGCCTTTTTGGGTAGCTCAGCGATTATTCTGACGATACTTACGTTTTTTAGGTTAGCAGACTTAACGTATTGGTGATCATTTCATAATAAAATGGGGATTAAATTCTGGTAAGTACTTAGGATTTTTTGGGCGTTATATTTCATTATATCTGGTGGTTGCTTAAACCTTAGCCCTTAAGAAATCCGGAAATGTGGATAGATATTTGAAAAAAGAAATTACGCGCAGGTGGAACCGCGGGCGGAAGGCTAGTAGGTAATTTATAAAATCAATAAATTACATAATATTTGTAGTAAGATGATATATTTATTAATAAGAAGTAGTGTCCTTTACCTATGCCAAGTTCTGAATACCACCCAGGACATAAAGGTGATAAACATTTTACAAAAATAGCAACGGTACTTAAATAGTATAGTAAATTATTAGCCATTTAATGTCTCACTGCAGGGCAAAGGTCTCATCATTGAAATCAAGTCATTACTACGATGACAGGCCTAGGCTTAAATGACCACACTTGCGGATGAGTGATCACAAACCCGAGCTATGACCGATACTTTGCTCGACCCGAGAATTGAACCCAGGACCCCGAGACCACGGCCACGATACCACTAGACCAGGGATGGCAAACCAATGGCACACGTGTCAATATTTTGGGCAGTGTCACCGATCACGAAATTCATTATAAACTAAGAAAAACGTGTGAAATAAGTATTTTATGACGATCGATCGAGCGCAAGTGATCCTACGCTATGGAGTGTTTGGGTGCGCGGGGTGGGGGCGGGCGGAATGAAAAACATTGCAAAATGTACCTTTTTTTTGTAGTAGGTAAATTAAAAGTTTTGATAGTATTTATTATTATTATTTTTCGACTAATCAGAAAGTCAAAATTATTTGATGGCACGTCTATGACTTCATTAAACATTCTTTAGAAAAAAAATGGCACGTTGATGCATAAAAGTTCGCCTACCCTGCACTAGACCAACAAGGATCTATATATATAAAACTCAAAGGTGACTGACTGACTGACTGACTGACATAGATAGCTATCAACGCACAGCCCAAACTACTGGACGGATCGGGCTGAAATTTGGCATGCAGGTAGATGTTATGACGTAGGCATCCGCTAAGAAAGGATTTTGATCAATTCCCACGGGAACTGGAACCACACGGGTGAAACCGCGGGCGGCCGCTAGTTCATCCATAAAAAGGTAAAGGCTCATTAAATAAAATACTTTTAGTTAGTAATTTTGTGACGCAATCCATTTGATTCATTAAAGTAATATTAATTTATCATAACGATAAAAGTTTTTTTTAATGACGTGTCTTAGGGCTCAATTATTTCCCCCATCGAGTGATTACCGAAATACGTTTTCCTTTTATGTCAAGAAGATTGATCAGCGATTAACGTCAGGTATTACTTTTTAATTATTTAAGTTTATATGGATTAACGTAATTTTTATTGTTTTTTTTTCCGGACAAGAATGCGTTTATGCACCATAACCGCAGGCTAGCTAGACCTGCGGCCGTGTGTAGGACTCGAGACTAAAGCGTCCACTACCCACTAAACTCCCCCGGTTTCCCCTTCACACCCGATTAGAACGAGCCGGTTTAAAAAAAATCCTTTTCAACAACTGAGAAGCAAAAAATAAATTGTAAACTACAACTGACTATTCCTTTTTACTTCGACGTTCCGTGTTGTTTAAAAACAAAACCCAACTCAAAAATCGAATTAAAGATGACGAAAAACTTTTTTGTTTGCAACACCTAACTAAACTACGAGTATTTATGTATGTTTACTGGAGTACCGAAAGTAGCATGCAAGTAACAAAAATGACAAAAGTACCATTCTGGCACCGCTAGATCACGTTTACGCAAACTCAGTCACATAAAATTTGGTAAATACGATTTTCTAAGACCCTTAGTAATAACACTAACCGAAACAGAACATTAATGAGTCATGACAATAATAGTGATTCCATTTATAGTAGATGTTCATTTGTCAGTGGCTCTAATGACACTTGAAACATTTTGATGGAATTAGTTTTTGAAACGCATAACTTATTCACGATTATGGTTTCAATTAATTTGTCAACGGTTTAATTAATTTCGGTACTATCAATTACATCGGACTATCGGATGTATAGTGTAATTGTTATCGTCAATGGTAGACAACCCTAGTTCGAATAATGACGATCCATCTTTTAAAATTTACACGATATCTGGAAAATGCATTGTGCATTTACAGAAATTACAATTCTTTTAACAAAATCTCACGCGCATTAATCACTTTTAGAATAATCGTTGAGATTTTACTAATCGTCTTTTATGGCTCAATGTCTTTGTATGACAACATAAAGTACTCCCATTACAGGACTGACCTCTTGTACTTTTATTTGACGAGTATAAATTCTATTTTAGTGATTGCGATGGGATGGTATCATACTGGAAGATACGCGAACCTTACAGAGCATTTGATGTCAACTAACATGTTGTTTGGAAGGGATCGCTTCGAGAATAATATGAGAGCAAGTGATTTTATTGCTGTTGGCATCATGTTTTTGTTGATTTGTGGAGAATCCATCGCTTGCTTTTACCACCAAGTTCCATTCGCTGGGTCATTTGTCATACCATGGATTCTACACTGTTGTTTCGTAATAAATTTGTCCGTGTGCAAAATTCGCTATATTAGCGAGTATCTTGTATTGTACTGTGTGTTGAAAATGATTTGTGAGCAGCTGCAATTTGTTACAAGTACAATGGACAACAGAGACATAATGAAATATACCAATGAAGACCTAACTTCTGAAGTTGATAAATGCAATGCAATTTATAAAAATATACGAAAAAGTTCTGAATTGTATAATCACATATTTGGAGTCCAGGTAAGAAAAGTTTAAATTAAACCAAGAAAAATAAAACTTAATTCATGAATATTTTAGAAATGGCAAATGGCTGTATTAATTTTGACACATTTCAACGAAGCAAGGTTTAAGTTAACTCAAAATGTTTTTGAGATGACAGCACATTCTTAATTTTAAATTAACATGACATCCTTCTTCTCCTTGTTTAGAAACTAGATTACCTATATTAATTCCATGTTAGAAACTTAATAAACACGTGATATTTATAATAATTTCGATGATCTTTTCTGCGTTTATTTTAGCTAGCAACGATGTTGTCCACGACCGTTGTTTATTATCTGATCGTCATATACACAATGACCTCAAAGCGTGTTGCGGTAAGTATAATTATGACTCTTTTTAAGCAATTCATTTCAGTTTTGTATTCTTATGTACGTAGATAATGTGGCTTGTGGGTTCCTGGGTACAATAACGGACCGTTTTTCTTTTTGGGATTTTCTTACTCGTACATAGTGCTTCTACAGTCGTCCAGTGCTCTTTAACTCACACTAGTAAATAATGTTATCAATTATCATTTAACACCATCTCTTTTTAACGGAAAAAAAGAAACGCATTCAATGTTTGCTGTTCGTGCTTTACAAAAAAACTCCCATGGATTTATTAACGCCAGTCAATTAAACAGTAACATTGCTAGTGAACTTAAAAATTACTTCGAACTTAGGGTTGAAACTGGTACAGTATAATTTATAGTTTAACTATAAAATGATTGCTGATGAATATTATTGGAAAGAACGAAAATTTATACAGCGCAGTATACTAATAACGACTCTGATATTTAATCCTTCTAGCCCCGGATTACTAGACACAATAGAAAATCTATTGTTATGCGGCACCCGAGTGCCGGTTCGGCGTTGAGTGGTTAAGTACGAAATAACTTCAAAAGAAGATAATATAATTATACATATTAAAATGTATCATTTATTTTTTTGTTGCAGAATAATATCTCGTCTTTAGAATTGAGTTTCTTCATATCCACTCTCGTGCTGATATTGTTTATCTTTGGCTTGTTGTCGCAGGCTGCACAAGTGATGGAAAATAACGGACAAATACTAAAGCGACGGCTTTGCAAGCTACTTATTTTGTCTATATCCAGTAAGTGATCTTTGGATTCGCAGTTATTTCTTTCCAACTAAAGAAAAACTTAAACGAGGCGAAAATATATCAAGAATGTATGTAGAGGTTGTACAATCTTTTTGATCATTATCAGACTCTAAACCAACAGCGACTTAACAACGTATGATTTAAAGCGGTTTGTATCCAACCTTTTTTTTTTTTTTTTGTCGGGGGGAAAATGCCATTTTGCATACCCTGTAGCCGGGGGGCTACAGGGTTATGTGGGACTCGGACAATATGACCTCTACCCACTAAAACCCCACCCGGTGTTCCCACAGCGCCGTGAGTGGGGGTGTAATGGGCATCCGGCAAAAGCCTTTACTTCCATTATACCCCCGGCGCATGCCCGCGTTACGTGGCGGGCCCTACATGCCCCCCGGTTGGGAGGCTTATGGGATTAGCCGGGAACACCTGACTAATCCCATCCGACGGAGGGGTTTGTATCCAACCTAGCTAGGTCGGTCAACCTACCTTGGCTAGGTCAACTGGCAAAAGTTTCTGCCTGATCGGCTTTTTGTTTAAAAAATATAAATATATGCCCACTTAATGTTCTTATCTGGTAAGCCGTTGTGCTATAGCTGTTTTATTCGATAGATTTTCTCATTTCTCATACTCTAGTAGAACAAGGGTTTGCAAATACTCGTAGCCGCCCACCAGGGCGATGAAAACTTCTGGATCTAATGGGTAAGCCTCTGGAACCTTATCCCTTCAATTTCATATAAAAATGTTACTTCCAGACCCTGAATGCTACAGGACAACTCGAGATCTACTCCGCATGATGGTGCTGCATCCAGTCCACGCATGCGCATTCGGAGTCATCAGCGTCAACATGGCTCTCGTGCCAGCTTGCATCTCCTTCCTCACCACACACACTGTGGTAGCACTACAGTTTAATAATGCCGTTTAAAATAATTGAGAGGCAGCGAGGTGGAGCAATGTGACGTAGTTACTATGTATACCTTGTTTATCAATTGAGTCGTTGACTAGCGGAGCGGAGCGTGTGATGGAAGTAAAGCGGAGCAGAATTGCATTGCGTTGTTGAAAGTTTATTAAAAGCCTTTCTGAGAATTTTCAACATGTTGTTGAATTTCGTCTTTCTGCATTTGAATGTAAATTGTAAAAGCTTTGGCACATTTAAATAAATGTTTGGATTTAATAATCTTGCTTTTATATATCAAAAGTTATTTTCTCGTAAGTTACTAAGAATCTTATGTGATTCATATATTATTATCAAATTGACGGAACAAAGAGTTTATTTCACGAACTTCGGGATTTTCATTTAAGCGCAACCAATTTAAAGGATAAGACCGCAACATTTGCAAGCTAAAATACCCAGGGAAAGGAAAATAGTCGAAATAAACGTTCTCAAATGTTAACTACGAATTAGCAAACTAACTGTAACCCTCAGACTCAGAGTTTCAAAAACGCTGGAGAGCTAAGTACAACACAATTTTATATGCCAAACAGCTGAATAAACAGGCACAAATGGGTATCTTGGTATATCCTACGTTAATTATATGTAGGTTTTTTTTTATAATTTTCTATTTGTTTTCTGCCAGATTTATTGTTATACCTTAAAAACCAACCACCACTCGCTGACCGCGTTCACTTTTATTTATGCCACCGAGACCATAACAGACCTTTGAATGCATTATTCAAGGAGATGTACCTATCAT
Source organism: Mecyna flavalis (assembly GCA_949319885.1). Taxonomy (NCBI): domain Eukaryota; kingdom Metazoa; phylum Arthropoda; class Insecta; order Lepidoptera; family Crambidae; genus Mecyna; species Mecyna flavalis. Next base: position 6,354,907 of record OX439435.1, on the reverse strand, counting down.
CTTACTCTGTTTTGTATTTGGCAGAAGGATCAGAAGAACCTTACCTGAATTTTTATTTTTAACATAAAAATACCAGTATTGTTGTTTGGAAAATTCTCAAGGGGCCGGAAAAGCTCATCCGTCAAGATAACTTTGACTGTTGGATTAACTTTGAAATTTGACAAAATGAAATCTGCCGTACAAGGCCGTACAGCTTTATACTACCCATTCTTTGTTTTATGGAAAATTATAATAAAAAATAATACTTATTAAGCTACTTACCTCAAAACCAGATTCAAGCCCGAGAATGATAAAGAATCTACATATTATTAATATTTTGAACGATTTTTACATACCGTACCCTTATGCACATGATATTATAATATTACGTGCCTTATCTATCACATCTTTGCTCTTATCCTGCTTGTCTTTGCCTTAGAAAGTGGAAATAAATTATTGTAAGCAGGGGACGACCTTTAAAATAGGAATAAAGAAGCATCTAGCGGGACATTGCAATGTTGTTGCATTAAAAATGTATATGAACGTTTTTTTTGTAATGATAATTTACATCGTTATATAATGTAAAATTGGGTCCTACTTCTACTAACTATCAGGTGGATGCTCTGGAAGCTTATAATAAACAAAAGGGAAATTCGTGGAAACTGCGTCAAATCCTTACTTATCAGAACGTATGAACGATACACCTATTTTCACCGTTACAGGGAAGCATCCAATACCGAATATCTAGTGCCGCGGAAACGCTTCAATAGACTGGATTCGCCGAAGCGGCCGAATCTCAGTTCAGTCGGCAAATACGGGCTCTTCCCGAGTGGATGTTCAATGTTCAACGTCAGCACCTTTCCCTATTATTTTTCCACCCATATCCTAACTGGTTTACGTCATTCGAGATAGCTTCGATCATCCCGTGATCTTCAGGAAAATGACGTTGCTAAAATCTCCGAGGTGTTTTTGCTTTGAATATTTGAATAATTTCCTGAGCGGGGATGTGTCTTGATGCCGTAAAAAGGTTGTTATGGTTTTTTATCTACAAATATTATCTTCTGTAAAATGTGACATCATAAGATTTACCGTGAAAGGTGAGGTATTATTTTTAAACTATTTGTGCATGGCGCTATCAATTTATGACGTCAAAAGATTTGGTGGAAACTTTGATAAAACCTAACAAAAATCATCTATCTTAATAAAAGCCGTATCATACTTTTTTTCTCTTTGGTTAGTTATATTATTAGTATATGTTGTTAGGTAGATGTTCCATAACACTATTTATGCCAACTTACACAAGTATAAATACTACACAATTTGTACTACTGCTACAAATGCTACACAAATTATTTTGCGTTACATTTTAAGTTAACTAGCGTCCCAATTTAAACGCAACGAACGAGGTAATCAAGACCGGTCTACACGTGAATTTTTCAAAGCGCTGCGCGCTGCGTTCGTATCCCAATTCTACATTAAAATGAGAATCCTCGTGATGGCTTGCAAAAGAAAAACTGTAAGTAGTAGCTAAGGGGTGAGACAGCGATAAAATGAAAATGAGGGGAGGGGGGCTCGTTAGCGCGGTCTTCCCGCTCCGCACCGATTGTCACGGGCTCAATATTTACAATTACAACGGGAAGAAAATGAGCTCTAAATTGAGACTGTTAGAGTTAAAATTGTGTTCGACACGGCCGCTTTTTAAAACGCTGTGAACAAAGAACGCATAAAATTGTGCAATACAAAGGATTTTCAGAAACGTAACAGACGTAATGTCTAATTAGATGATTCGTTTCTCGCTCCTGAATGAGATCGGAGCGTCACAAAGCACTGAGGAACTTTCAGTGTGGACTGGTTTTTCACTCGTTAATATTTTATTTACTTATTTATGCAAAAACTGGCTCCAGGAAAATGGTGACCAAACAAAAAAAAATTGGACATTTTCACAGTGTTATCAAAGTTTATTCTCCAATCTCCACGGATCCTTAAACCTACTTAATTATGTTTTTTTGTACGCACATTATTATTCATAAACATATTGACCCAGTGGGTAACCTGATGTCACATAGTTGTGACAAGTAGTCTTCTATTTCAATTCAGAGAGACGTCCCTAATAATTGGCAGGGAGTATTCAAGCGCCCTAGAGACCAAACGATTAAAGTGCTTTGGATTCGATAGTAAATAAAGACTAAGATCAGAGAAGTTTGTAAAATAATAAATGTATTTTTTTTTCAAAATGTTGTTATATAGGATTTCTATTTTAGAAGACATCTAAAATTCCTAAAGTTTGGCGCTTTTAGTTCATATTAGCGTGCGTAAAACGAAATCGCTTCACGGCATGAAATAATAATTTATCTGTTAGTGTTAGTGGCGACTTATAAGTAACTTATTGAAAGTGGGTCAGACCAATCATGTTGTATTGTATCAGTGACTGAATATTTTAGCAGATACCCAAAACTCAGGTCAAAACGAGCTTGTAACATTACTACAGAAACGAAAACTTGTTATTCAAATGCACCAGAAAGTGAGTAGACTAACAAATTTACAGCAGCCATAAGTGCAAATTGCAGCTTCAGTAACGCAACTGCACAGCGTGGCGGGCCACACGCAATTGCACCGCTGCTCTCGCGATAACGCAAATTTGCTGCTATGCTAGCAGGGAATTATTATGAAAATTATATCATTATAATACAAGTAATATGGTTGCCGTGTTGAATTAGTGGTTTTAATAGGCTGGATATAAGGTTGTATGTAAGGTGACTCTGGTAAGTATATACTTTTTTATGATAGCGTAATAAAGTATGTGATAGATGGTTTTCTTTTAATAAATTTTGACCAATGTAGCAATTTCAATATCAGTGATGTAAAAAAATAAACTATGTCAGAAAAAATCAAAATAGCAGGACCTAAATACAGATATAACTCAAAATACAGTACCTAGCACAAACATAATACCAGAGCTCATCGCTCTATAAGTGGGAAAAATAAAATTAAAATTATGGACGGCCAATACGACATTTTATGTAGGGTGGGTCTTTTGTTAAATGAAATATCGTAATGACGTATGTTTCATATTGCTCACAAATAAGAAATTTTGATCGATATAGCCATTCTCAATACACATGTCCAAAAAACTACGTTTAAAAAAATATCTCAATACTAGGACAAATACAGTTAAAATATAACTCAAATACAGTGGCGAGCATAATCTCAATAGGAGTAGAGTACCACGTAACACTATCTACTGCAAAAAGCATATGCTCAGCACATATCTTTTAACAACTGGATCTACCTACTGCAGTAAATCTAATCGCCGTTCAAAACCGCCGCCATATGGACAACGAGTTAGTCTCTGAATATTACAATAATACGTAAACTTTATTTAAATAAGGCAAACAATAGTCTATTACTTTTGAAATGTCGGGTTTTAAAAACGTATCCTACTTAATATTATAATAATATTATAAATGCGAAAGTCTGGATGTTTGTTACTCAATCACGCCTAAACGGCTGAACGGATTTTGATGAAATTTGTAATACGTATAGTTTATAACCCGGATTAGGACATAGGCTATAAAATTACTACGGGAACTGTCTCATTCCCGCGGAACATTTAAAAAAAGAAATGACGCGCGAGTGTAACCGCGGGCGGAAAGCTAGTATTTAATAAATCTTAAATTCATTTAATTAAGTTTGTAACTTTATACTTTACTAGCGGTCACCTCTGCAGTTACACCCGCGCAGAATTCTTTTTGTCAGTTACCCCCCCCCTTCCCCCTCACATTTCCGGGATCAAAAGTACCCTATGTCACCCGGGGATAGTAAAGCTTCCCAACAGTAAAAGAATTTTTAAAATCGGTTCAGCTACCTAGTTAACCTATTGATTACAAACAAACTAATATTTCCTCTTTATAATATGAGTACAGATTGGTCAAGTTTATAGAAAACATTTGAATTCAGGAATAGTGAATTTTTATTCTTGCTAATCTTAGTAGTCCACAATAGGCACTTAAATGTTTAAAAAACAATACCCCAAAGTGATGTATAATCCCAGGGTGAGTGTAACTACGCGACCGCTATCTTTTGGACACAGGTCCATATGATTACAGTGAGTCACTTCTGTTTTACAAAATAAATCAGGTACCTATTAGAGTTATTATAGCCACCAACATAGTACGTTATTTTAAACCAAACATCGTTTTCTTATTTAAGCTTTTTAATAAACTAATGTTCATGTGATACCTACTTACTGAAATTTTCACAATTTATAACAGATTTTTTAGTATTCTTTTTATTAAATAAAAACATGTCGAACACGATTTTGTATCAGTTCTAAACAAAATGTGCGGCCTGCAAACTACACCACATTATACTTCGGACAAGACCATTTAATTGCAAAACCCATTGATTAGACATAGTGTACATTTACCCTAGACCAGACCAGATATCGTCTATTCCCAGTCATCACCACTGGCTTTGTCACCACTGGAGATGAAAAATATATTCCTTCTTTGCACGTGTAATTAAGGTTATACTAACTAACAAGTTTATATGCTCATATGCTGTTCATCGGTTTTCAAAGATATTAATCAGTAGGTACACTGATTCCACTACAGAATTGTATCATTTATTAACGTGTTAACCGTGTATACTAACATCAGAGCCGCTCCTCAAATAAAATTGTTATACGGTTACCGTATTTGCACTGTGTCTCGGGTACTAATGGAAGGAAAGTGGTCGATTACAATTACGGCCTACTGAGTGGAAAGTTGAGCTTCATGATGTTAGCAGGCTGAGCCCGAGTATTGTTACACAAGGAATATGAAATGAACTGGGAATTTCAATGGTGTAGCTGCCGGCGAACTTCTTGACGCTCGGTCGACGGAGTGGGGGAAAGTTCGCGCATGTGCACTTGCGTATGACCAATAGCACGAGTTGCCCGCGCGCGCTATTGGTCAGGGGTATGCTTCTGACCAATAGCGCATCTCGAAATTCGCGTTCTGCACAATCTTCACCCGTTTTCAAGATGTTCGCCGGGCCCTATTCCACTCGGGGACTTCGCTTGAAATTATTATTGGGCTTTTAGAGGTCATGCTTTGGACGAAGATATTTTCATGGAATTGAAATTGTATATTCCATTTTCCCTTTAATAACCGTCTCTTAAAAATATGTACGGTTTTATGGACTTTAAAACGTGTAGGATGAAGGGTTGGTAGATTTGACAAAGATTTTTACTCTTTGTAGACTAGATGGAATTTTTAATTGCTTTTTTCAGTGCCTTGATGGTTCAAATACTTATGTGGTAAATATTTACTGTTTTTCTGCCCTATGGTCTTCCGTAGGGCAGTAGATCGTAGATCCTCTGTAGTATGCATTTACAATATCACATGATACTAACAATACCATCTTAAAAACATTTTTATCTACATCCATACCATAATATGTCTATTTTATATTCAGGAGCGATGAGCAAACGCCCTACATTTAGATATAAGTATCTGTGGCTGCATTGAAATGTTTACATTTTAGTGTCGGTAACCGATACTTAATTTCGTTCAAATTTCGAACGTCTTCTTTAAAAGTAAAAATTAATAGGTTTTTTTCGATTATCGAATTAGTCGATTAGTAATTTTATGTTCCATTCCTATACATTTAATTCGATGCTGAAATTATAACAATCGATTTGAGAATTGAAATCAACTCGAGTCTAGATTGTTTATGGATTTTAAAAACTACAAACGTCAGTCATTATGTCAGTACTAACTTTTACATACAGATTAAGTTGGTAACTAGGGCGTTTGCTCATCAATCCTGACTATAAAATAGACATATTATCGTATGAATGAAGATAAAGTTATGTATGTGACTGTACATAATTAGTCATTAAAATACTCATGTGATTCTTTTATGAAACTCACTTCGTTCGTTTCATAAAACCACATTCGTATTTTAATGACCCTCATTATGCAGCAGTCACATAAATAACTATATCGCAATCCATGCGTAATATTAAACAATCATGCTTTTTTTTAACGCATGCTACAGACTAAGCTTTTATAAAATGAATTATAAAGTTTTTGGATGTTAATTTGTATATAACCTATATTTTGTGGTTCGTTGTTTCTGACACCCATAATAATAGTGCTCAAGCTTCTCACTTTGGGGTTTTTATGTGAAGTTGTAAAAAATAATCAATCAAAATAACTTTTGTTGCGAAGAAAAAGAACAAAAGTTAATCTTCTATTCAGCTACTTTTGTTATGGTTGATTTGAACTCGATACATGTTCAGATTGAAAGAAAGACATTGAATGATAGATAACATTGATTAGGTACTAAAGTTGGAACGCCTCGATGGTCTAGGTGGTTTAAGTACCGGGCCGAGATCTCGGAGTCCTAGGTTCAATTCCCGGGTCGAGCTTACTTTGTGTCGGTTTCTTCGGACACTGTTCGGGTTTGTGATCACCAATCAGCATTAGGCAAGCGTGGTGATTAAGCCTTTGCCCTACAGTGCGACATAAATAGGCTTGATACTTCAGTTTACTTTTTAAAGTTAGAATACTGTCCAAGTAGTAAAATTCTAGTAAAATATCAGTAAAGTGAAACCACTCGCAATGAGCCGCGCGCTAGCAAATGAATGGCCCGTTATCGCGGCGCACACGGCCGCTTACTAAACCACCGGCTTAATGGGATCGGGCGCAGCTTAACCTAAAATTTGGAAGGATAATATTCTATTAATAAAAGAGAAAATTTGTTTGAAAAACTTTACAAATTGTCGTGATCATGATAATTTAGTCTTACTTTTTTGGCTTAAACGTTAAATACTGTACCTATAGGTTTTCGCATTTGGCCTCAACATTTTTGGTCTAAATTCCTGAACATCACTGTTCAGAAAGATTGGCCTAGGAAACTAGAAACTCAATAAATTCAGGCCAATAGGTTTAGGAAAAGTTTATCATTTTTCGAACATCCCGAGATGACAATCACAAATCCGTACTTGGCAACCGAGACATTAACAGGCTTATATATTGCAGTAGAATTTAGAGCTACTTCGCTGCCAGAGTTTAAATTATAAAATACAAATAAACCTGGAAAAGTAAGCAGATACTAATGATATCATTCAAATAAAAGTCAATAAAACGTCCTGACTTTTCCAGCAAATCTTTTATAATATTGTGTACACAATAAGGCAAGCAAAAATTCCACTGATGACCCAATTTACAAGTGAACATTGAAAGAATCGAAAGTATAATTTGACATAACGGAATAGCAACTTTGATGGGTATATTGTAAACAGTTTCTTTCGAACAAACGCCAATAATTTTCCGAGCGAACGACCTGAAATGACTGTGTTCCGTAAATTCAACATCCCTCGATATTTATTATAAGAATAAGTGATTCCAACATTTCTGAGCCCAGTCGGATGGAAAATCGCTAATGAGGACATACTTTCAGAACAAATTTGCCTATTTCAAACTCGCTTTATATTTTTGTTCTTACAATTTTCATTTTCAGGCGTCTGTAGTCAAATCTAGAACGGTGCCCGCATTTAGCATTTTGTTAGTATTCAATAAATCAGGTCCCATTAGGATTATATATATAGAGTCAAAATTTTGCTAAACTAGTTAAGCCATAGATGTAGTAGCTAGGCGCATCTTTAAGATGGTTTTTGATTGATTATTATAGTAATTTCTAAAGATTTTTATTCCAAGCCAATGTTTTTGAGGCTTTTTATAATATAATTATTAGAAAACTAATTACTCTTTACTGTTAAGGTCCAGTTATAGATATGATAGACAGCGGCATTAATTACAGTCGTGGTCAACTAATTAGGGACACTCTATCACTTAAACATAAGGTCGTACCTTCAGTGCGAAAAAAATATATTCTACGAGGCTTTGAAGCTTGTATCTATTGATAACAAGTAATTTGACGAGTTTTCTAAATATTTTAGGGCCAGGAAAGAAAATAGCAGGTGGCAATAATTTTTTTTTAAATAAAAGAATCATTTCCGCTTTCACACAATTGAATTATGGATGGACAACTAATTAGGGACACGTAAAACTTTAACTGTAAATATGAATAAGCTGGTAATTATTTAAGTATTTATTACATAAAAAGTCTTCATTCATAAAAATAGAATACAAAACATATCATTTAACGTATTTTTTATAATCAGTATGGTTGTCTTTATTAGCTATAACCATTTGTCATCGGCGCGATATCGATGCAATCAAATTATAACAGGTGTCTAAAGAAATATTATTTCAAACACCTTGAAATGTCCCGTAAAGCTGACTTTTACTGGCAGTATGTTGAGCTGCAACTGTTTTCTTCGCTTTATACCTAAGTGCTCTATCGGGTTTGGGTCTAGGCTGCTTGCGGGCCAATCTAGTGCCGTTACTGACTGTTGCGCTAGGCACGATTTCACAGAGTGCGCGGTATGTTTTCGGTCGTTGTTGTGTTTAAACCGTCTATTAGACTGTTAAGACTTCTTCAGCATACTATAGCATCGTTTCCTTCAATATTCCATTGCATTGGAATTGATCAAGTTTACTTTCAATTATTTTTATAGATCCTACTCCATGTCCAAAAAAAACAGCCGCGTTTCGCGCATTCCGCGTTGATGTCAAATGGTTATAACCAACAAAAACAACCATACTGGGTATTAAAAATACGTTTAATGATTTGTTTTGTATACTATTTCGATTCTTGAAAACTTTTTATGTCCTAAACACTTAAATTATTACCATTTATTTATTTTAACAGTTAAAATTTTACGTGTCCCTAATTAGTTGTCCATCCATAAAGTCAATGATGTGTAAGTGGCAAGAATTTATTTATTTAAATAATATTGATCGTAACTAGCTATTAGCTTTCCTGGCCTTTAAATATTTGGAATACTAGCCAAATTACTTGTTATGAATTACTATAAGCTTCAAAGTCTCATAGAGATTTTTTTTCGGATTTGAGGGACGATCTTGTGTTTTAGTCATATAGCGTCCCTAATTAGTTGACCACGACTGTATGTTCTTTTTTTTTTAATAAAAACAAACTTTTTGTAAACAAAAGAAAAATATTTTTGTTAAAAACGTCAAGCAAAGTGAAGATTGCGCGTGAAACACCAACTGCGAACAACACTGACATTCTGCCAGATCCAATTTCTCATCAAGTCTCCTCTGACGTTTATTATCTTATAATTTAATAACAAAGATTTTTCGCCGACTTCCCTAATAGCAATTTGAGCTGGAAATTAATAGCGTACAATTAAAAAAGGTAGACAATGAATAAATGCTCCCTTCACTTTTTCTTGATAATTCTTCCGTGCGGAAAATCGCAAAAGGGTTTTAAAGTGCGACGGATAAAGGGGGGATAAGAGGGGGAGGGCCTGGATTAAAAGTGGGGGACGGGGGAGAGAACAAGCTCGTTAGCGACAATTTTTCTCAAAGCCTTCTCGAGGGAATTGTCACAATTCCGATTGTGACGAATTACGCTCAGAACAATGTGGCGCATTCTTTTTTGATTAAATGAAATAGAACTTAAGGTTTTTTTCTGAAGATTCTCGAGTCCGGAATATTAGAGAGGATTCTTTGATAGGAGCGGGTGGGGCGGGAATGTAATTAAAAATATTCCCTTGTTAGATTCTATTCGTAATTAGCCTGTAGCACGTCTGTAGGTACTTCCCTTGTTTTCGGAAGGAAAGTCATGAAACAAATAAAACCAATATTGAAGTTGATGTCGGATAATATCACAAAACTTATCTAGACCCGAAATAAGTAATACGATATTATCTTTAATGAAGTACCTATCGTCCTTAGTAACATCTTGGTTTTGTATTTTCATAAACGATTTTAAAATTAGAGTTATGGGGTTTTGAATAATACGTCAGACGAAACAAATATTTTTAACCTTTTCTGTATTTACCCGTATTTTATAAATATCAATATTTAGATAGGTACTTCAGTATAACAAAATAATTGACAAAATATGTAAGTTTTTGTTATTTACATATCATGATTAATCATTAAAAACTCCTATCCAACCGAATCATTCTAAGTGGAAACAGGCTTATTAAGCCATTATACATGGATTTCTATCTCGTCAGCAATAAATGTTGAATTGACAGTGTTAATGTTATCGCGCATCAATGATTCCATACTGATTCTAATTAATTTGCCACGCGTCGGTAAAATAGATAATGATGTGTGCAAATATAAATTATGTTTATGGATTGTTTAACAATTCTGTTTTCATAATTGGTCATATTTATAATTGGATCGGATAATTAGAATTGGCTCGACAAATAAACCTATGTAAAAGTTGTGGCGATTGAAAAGAGTAGCGATCAGACATGATCAGGGGGCCTAGACAAAATAACATTTTGACAGCGATAACGAAATTCGCCAACTTCAAATTGTATGGATTTGACAGATGTCTTAGAAAAGTCACATGGTCAATCGATATTAAAAGTACGGGTTTTGACATTCGCTATCGCAAATTGAGCGATAACGAACGTCTTAAGTGCCACTTGTCTAGGGCCTCAGGCAAGCAAATAATTGTACCGTTCGCTGCCTTTGTCTTGATGTAGGACATTTCTAGGCTTATACTTAACTTAACCATACTAGAATGTTATAAATGCCAAAGTCACTGAGTCCTTTTAATCCCGGCTTAACGTTCCCATGATAACAATAATACCTAAGAGATATTTTGTTTATCCTTCTTTCACGTCGCAGCAGATCAACCTGATTTTTGGAATGAAGAAAGTAAAGAAAAAATAAATGAAAGCATAGGCTAAATAAAATTTTATCCTTGCTGGCGTAGCAGCGAAAAAATATTATTCTGCATATAATAGGTTTACTTGTACTATATTGTATGTACAGCAAAAATGGCCTTTTCCCAGCAGTGCGTTTATAGGATGATACTTTACTTAATACTTTTAAATACATACAAGTGCATTACCCATCCACTATAACATACTATCATCAATCTGCATTGTAAAAGATTAATAAAAGCAAAACTTACAAGCATTTCATTAGTGACGTGCAATTTAGACGAAGTCCACTGGATTGTATTAAAAGGTAATTTGTTTTAGTTCGGGATTTCCGGAAGGCGCGCCATGAGGCTGTTAATTACGGAACTAATTAAAACTGTCGATTCTGTAATTAATCTTTCCTGCGCAATCGTTCAAGTACTACGTGTATATTTTGTTGAGTTTTTGTTATTCGATATTATTATTATAATATCAAAAAATTGCCACTAAGTCTTTTTTTTGGGAGAAGAAATATAGGGTATAATAACTATACATATTTCATTATGGTATGATTAAAATATCGCATTTACGAAACGAATAATACTTGGAAGCGATTTTATTTATTCCGAAATTCTTATTATTACACAGAAAATATCCTCTAAACAAAGCTCCTGTAGTAAATTTCTCAGAAATAATTAATGCTAGTGTTATTTCATAGTTATTCGGTAATTCAAGCTTGGGTTGGCATTCATTTCCCTGAATTATTTGATTATTTGATAAAGACCACAAAATAAACCAAAGATGATTATAATAATTTTAATAATTAAATATCACTATTCACATAGCGTCGTCCAACCCCAAACTAACCATAGCTGCCAGATAACGGATAAACATTACTTACTTAATTTTTTTTTGTAATTATGAAAACAAATTATACATAGTACATACCTAACACCCAGACCGACACAAGCAGACATGCACACAAAATATGTACCGCGCGGGGATGGAACCCATTATTTTATAAAATAAATACATTTTACATTCATTATTTAATAACATACCCACAATATTTGGGATCGCCAACTTCAATATTATATGTATATTTTTTTGCAAGAAGTAAAATACCTATTTACGTGTTTCAATTTCCTTCAGAGGCAACGCCGACGCGATTCACTTCCAACCTCTTATCTTAGAATCAGAAAAGGCAACATAGGTCTTCAAGCCAATAGCAGAATAGGTATTTAAAATAAATATAGCTTTATAATATATTCTCAATCATGAATTTTCAAATGAGTAAACTTAATATAGTTATAAATGTATGAAATGCTTGCAGGTAAAAAAAAATTACTCTTAAAGACGATTCACACGCCAAAAAGAAAAATTAGCATGGCGCTTGTCAAAATGATTTTTAAAATTCAGACTTCTAGAGAATGAGGGTCAAAATTATCTCTTATAATACCTTATTTATGATGTACCTAAGGGTCACCAGGGGACACAGGGTCATGGATATGTAAATAATGTGTTTGTATATAAAGTCACTTTGGCTCGTAACTCTTGATGACCGAATACTGTATTGCGTGTAAATCCGAAAACGAAAGGCTAGTAAAAGTTTTATTTAATTAAAATCACATTTAAAATGTACTGTTATTTATTTGAAAGCTATTTACATTTGTATGTGCTCGGCCAAATATACGCAGCTCAAAGTAAAACATCGAGTTTCCCGTGAATGGCGTACTCTGGTTCGATACTCATAATAAATGGAAATCCGCCGAACCATAGCCCACTGCTACATTTGCAACATAAATTATTTTGTCAAAAGATGCAAACACCGTGTTTTTCCATGGGCTGAAATTTTAATCGAATATCATGATTTATATGGCCAGTTATGAAATGGTCTACGTTTGTTTTCAAACTAAACTGCCGGGTAAAATCCCCTGTGCCTCGAACAGCACGTAATGCTCTTGGTCCTGCGCCTGATCTCTTCGGACATGTCAAACTGCTGTCCTACCGTGCTATGAAAGTAAAGGTGTAGCGAAGTATATGTAAGTGTAGGTACAGGATATAAATATCCAGCGTAGTTAGTCGCTGATCTGACTGACCGCCGTAGCCGAAACCAGGTTCCGGGACCATTATGTCAACTGGAGATGATAGATTCACAAAACTTTCAATTGGGGTTGACCTTTAGCTTATCTTAAAAGAAAAATCACTTTTAATTTGCGAAACAAAACGTTATTTTGTAAATAAAAAGTTTGTTTTTGCATCTAGTGATTGATGAGAAGTCAGTCCCTGATCTCGGTACTTATTAAAAAGTTAATTTCGATCCATTTAGATGAGGAGGGTGTCGACAGAACATCATTAAGTATGGCGAGGCCTAAACAATTAAGATAGCCGCTCCTCTGCGATCAATCTTCATCCCTGTGACTTAATCAATACGGCACAAAACACGATGGGCATAATACTATGCTAATTTGTTTGTGCAAAATTTATCATCAAGTGCCCCACTCTAACTTTACCAGGGTTGAAATGTTGTAAACATTATAATATACTCGAAACTAAACTATTTAGGGTTGCCCAATACTTCGTGAAATATGTTATGTTATAATAAAATACTTTTAATTACTAAACTACTCAAGGAAGTAACGTAGTTTGCAAATTGAAGTTTAAGCCAGTTTTAATATATTTATTAATAGATTAAGAGCCGCTTTCATTACTGCCTGGTAATATCCTGATAATTTAGTTTGAATTTGTGATCACCAATTCATTTTTGTCAAGCGTGATGACCTTCGTAGTATATAACGATGCTTTGTTTCCAATAATGGAAAAGGCTCCGCTCTGGAAAATTAAATGGCTAATACGTTACCTAATAAATAATATCTATAGAAGGCATTTACAATTATTTATGACACAAAATCAGGATCATATTTTATTGCTTAAAAATAGTGTGCTAAGTACAATAGTTTTAGTATCAACAATTATATAGTAACAGATATGCAAGATATAACAAATGGATAAAGAATACAATTATAATTCGTTTTTACATACTAATCCTAAAAAGTTTCACACTCAAAATATTCGTTTAGTTAGAATAGTAAGCCTTTACATTCTAACTAAACATTTCAGGTGTAAAAGATATGATTTTCTAAAATAAATTTTATTAAAAATTCCAAACATAAATGTTGCTTTTATCATAATGGCTCTCGTTGTTACTCCTAAAATCAATCGCCTTTACAAAAAGATGTTTACTTCGGAACTGGAAGGCACTAAACTGAGTCGATTCTCAGAACCGATTTTAATTTTGTCCTGTTATAAGAGCAGTAGAAAAGTTTTTTTTTTGTTTTAATTTGCTCTCACTTAATATATGTCGCTCGCAATTTTTATTGGCGTTTTTATTTAAGATAAAGTTTTGTTTTTGTTACAAAGGAAATGCTGAATTGCTTTTTAATATCTTGATTCTCGGAAATTGAAAATTCTAGAAGCGTCAAAGGTAGAGGACGGGATACTTACAGACAACGACCAATGCGGCATCCCTTTGAAGGAACGTCTACCATACGAGTCAGTCCGATATTCTTACGTTTAATTCAGTAGTTATATTTATCATTCATTTAAAAACATTGTTGCTACGTTAAATTGGCCAATATTAACCGTGGCATGGTCAATAGCCAGTTTGGACAGTAAAAATGTTAAGCTGTTGGTTTTACATTTTCATTAATCAACAACCCAACTCAAGAAATAATCGAACCAGCAAACTACATAAATGTACCTGTCGGTTATTTTCTCTACAATATTTTTGTCACCGTTACAAATATCAGTCACATTTCGATATTTCCAAAAAAACATTACCCGACTGGTTAAAAAATATTATCGTAAAAATACAACGTGAATCGTGATACTTCGCTTGACAGGACAGCGCCAGGTAATAAAATAGGGCAATTAATTTCACTCCGTGGGGATTTAGATTTAGGTGTTCAGCTCGTCAACCTTCCCTTTGTGACTTTAAAATTAATTTATCACACGATGTAATTAATTAGGACCATATGTTCACGCTTAGTGTGACAAAGGTACTTGGTTTTAAATAAGATGTGTGATGTAATGATGTCGTTTGTTTATGAGCAGTGAGTTATTTTGGTTACTTAGTTAAAACCTTACATAATTTGAAGTTCATTATCATTAAGGTACAATCAACCAGATATTTTAAGCTAGCAATTACGTCTTTATTTAAGATAATATGATGTAAATCTAAAGGATAAAAGATTACTTTTTTGTTAGAAAATAAGTAGAGTAAGGTCAAGTTTGTTAAAATAGGAAGTGTTATTTTTAGGCCCATAATGAATTTGAGCTTCAGAGTAAGCGTAAGCTCTTTACAAACTTGTTTTTGCATTAGATTGGTGCACAATAATCTACTCATATCCTTACAGACCTAATAAATATTTAATTTTTGTAACCGTGATAAAAAACAATTTCTTTAACAATGTGTAATTTTATCATCAATGTGTAACTTTCATAAGAGCAGGAACTTATAAAATATAGGATAGCTGATTGCTTTCAAGTCTTGATTTTAGTACAGATTGCATATTTCCACGGAAATAACGCAAAGGCTTGGCGTTTAGCTTAGTTTGCTCTTTGCAACAATCGCAAGAGCTTGCAACTTTCTGCGCGCCAGCCTTACCGAACTAAGTGTCTAGTCGTCTGAATTCATTTTTATTTAATTACTCAGTACCTTGCGTAAGATTCTTAGCCTCAGTTTTAAATTTTTAGTTTAAGGTTTTTAAACTTTTGATGAGATACTGTGTGTGCAAAAAATTCAAATCAAATCTCATCTGTGTATTTAAAATCGGACCGTTACCGTTTCATAATCATTACAATAATATTGAAATAGCTTAAGATAGCTAGATTAAAAGATAAACTAGTGGCCTGTACTTAGGGCAACATTTACACTCGTATCAGCCTGGCCATCCAGTGCGGAAATATGGCAAGTGTCCTAGAGAATTTCTCCATTATAAAATTTAAATTAAATGTAAAAATTGTGGAAATTAATGTGAGTGGTCTAGATAATAAAAACTCTATAATAACCTACTGTATTGCCTTCATGGCCATTAATTTCAATAAGATCCGTCGGGACAGTGACCTCCTATCATTTATTTAGGGGGATTAAACTGTAGTTAACCTCGTTTTCCCAATGGCCGTGCGGTGCGGGTAGATTAGAATTTCATCGTGGCATAATATCTTACTATTGGTTTATTTTGTGGTCATAGTTCAGGCAATTACAGTAACAATACCTAATGAGATATTTCTATATCACTCAACCTCTAATAGCAGCAATGTACCTAATCCTGAAACACTGATTACAAAAAAGGATTTCCATTATAATCTATTAAAGTTAGAAGATAAGATTTAAGGTCTAAAATTACACATCAGTTGCTAATTGATTTACTTAACCAAAAAGAATTGCTTGTGCTGACCAACTCCCATTGTAAGCTGATTTGATGTTCGTTTCTTACGTTTGATGTGCACTGGAATCCACTTTTCACATCAATATGCACGAACGCAGTTAAAGGCATTAAAAGGCACTACTTATCAAAACTTTTTTTTTGGAAACCCTGAACAGTTTCTTTTAAATAAATTAAGCGTGTTCTATACGATAATTGCTTGGCGTCGGAATGCAAGAACAGCGGTTACACGGAAATCGACTGAAACATGACCACGAACACTCTGCCAATAGTGTACGACTGAGAAGAAGAAGATACGATATAGTAAGATAGCAAAAGTAAGCGTGTCCTATACGTCTACAGAGGTTCTAAGTTCACAAACTCTTGATTAATAGGACACCGAGGACGAGGTAATCTCCCATTAGTAGTCACCCTGACTTACTTCATAATGCTAGACTATAAACTTTAGTTAAGTTGTTACTTACGTGAGTGCCTGCTTATCCTTTTAGACAACACTAGGACCCTGTTACTGTCTCGGGGAATTTAATTTGTGAATATTATGCTGTAGACCCACTTGGAAATGGGTTTGAAATTATAAACTTTATTTACTTAAGTAATGCGGTGGTTAAGATGTCGTGAGATTTAATTGCAAGGAACTTTTTACTGCCTTCACTCACTAGTGAAGTAATAACCTGCTCGTAAGTAGGAGAGGATTTAAAATTTATGGAAAAAGTATGTTTTTAAAAGCTTATTAAGACGGCTCGTCTGTTTGTACTTGCGTAATTTTTAAACTTTCTAAGATCATACAGTGAGTGAGGTGAGTGGGCTATGTTATGTGACAGTATTGCAATGAAATTGATAAACTTTTTTAAAAAATGTACAGTAATAACTGCAGCAAGAAAAACTTATTTTTATAAAGGCTCGTATCATCATCATCAGCTAAGAGTCATCCACTTCTGGTCATAAGCCTCCCCTAAGAATCTCCAAACTGATTGGTCCTCTACATCTGCACCCAGTGGACTCCCGCGATTTTTACCAGACAACGAAGCGATTTTTACAACGGCTGCCTCAACAGATAAAAACAAAAAATCAAAACTAATAAGGTGAGTGAATGTTTTCGTTTCCGCTTTAAACATCTAAGCTGCTTTATATGTTGTCGCTACGATAAAGTCATATTTTAACGAAGCGGTAACAGTTAAGCTGCTTTATATGTTGTCGCTACGATAAAGTCATATTTTAACGAAGCGGTAACAGTTCCGTCGTTGTGTTGTGACTTTAAGTTGTGCCTACTGATTTTGAGGGTTCCTCAAGGGAGAATTCTCGGACCTGCCCTTATGAAAGCTACATAAATTAATAGCTACAAACGATTTAAGTAAACAACCCTTATTGAATTAAAGGGTATAATACTGTAGCGCTGAACATTTGTGTTTGTTTTGAGCCTATATTATGTTTATTTGTAACTATTTTGTTTGTGAAGAAATTAATTAGGCATAATTGTGTTTTATAAAACACAATATACCTTAAAGTGCTCAAACACTTAAGATCTGTGATAATAGTTAAAGTATGAGCCGTTTAATGACAAAAGGTCCTCAGGGCAAAGGCCTCCTTCATTTAAATTAAAGTATCGTCATAATGATGGCTAGGAAACGGTATTTCTTTAATACTAGAGAGGAAGACACCACAAGTAAACACGGCGGTAATCGAACCCATTACCTTCGGGTTTTATTCCCGAGCGGCTGTGTCACTGACCGGTTCCACGGAGGCGGTAAAAATATGTAAGTGTTCGAAAATTCAGACACAAATGCCATATTCGGAAATTAGAATCAAGACCCCAAGATCAAGGCCTCGCCACAGAGCGGGCACCGGCTCGCCTTCTCCGGTGGAAGGGAAACCGGGGGAGTTTAGTGGGTAGTGGGACGCTTGGGTCCCGAGTCCCACACACGGCCGCACGTCTCGCTAGCCTGCGGTTAAGGTGCATAAACGCATTCTCCTCCGAAAGGAAAAAAAGGCCTTGTACTTGATTATCTAGGCGTCTACGCGTAAATCAATTTAATGTAGCCCAATATTTCTTTACTCAAAATCAAAATCATTTAATATATCAATTAAGCCACACATGTGGAAACAATCTGAATCCGGTATAACAGTAAGCAACTTTTACACCCTCGCACCCAAAGCGATATAAAGTGATTTATGCAAACGATTCCCTACACTTTAATTTCCACTCAAGCTGATTGTTTTAAAATTCCCTCAAATCCCCAACCGAATCCACATCGAAATCCATATACAAATACTGGAGAATTCGTTACAGTCTCTGGTGAATAAAAAATGATAATATCGCTTACTAAAATGTAAATTGTAATAATTTTGTCTGTATACGATAAGGTAATGGGTTCGTGTATTTAGGGATATGTTATCAAGTCGACCCAAAAGTTGCTAGGGGCCGGTCTGGACCGATAATATTTGGAAGACCGGTTTCCATCAGGCCGGATTTTGGGAATAAAATTTGCATACAAACGTGTTATACAGGGTGGAAAGTTTCAATGGGGCAGCCAAGGGAGGTACCTTAATCGTTGCAGCTACAAGAAATTGGTCTTAGAAGACTATCCATAATTTTTCAAAAAAATTACATTCCCATTCACAGATTTAAAAAAAAATGTACGGTTAGCAAGAAAATTACCATTTTTCACAAAAAAACTTTTTGATGCTAATCGGTCCAATTTTGTACGCTGATCAAAATCTTGTATGGGACCAACTGAGGTTTTAGTACTAGAAAACTCACAAATCAAAAAAAACTTTTCCCATACATCAGTCAATTAATTTTGTTTCAATTGGAACTTACGTAACCTCGATAGTTTTCTGAAAAAAGATTTAGTTACCTACCTAGTTCAAATTCAAATAAGATTTAAATTTCGAACTTTGTTTTCTTTTTATAATGCGTAGGTACTTCTTTTGCTGCTTATATCAAAATCTGATTGCGTGTGGTGTGCTTTTGCGAGTAGATGCTTTTAGTTATTCTTTTTTTGCAAAAATGAGCTTGATTTCTTTCTGTGGGGCTATTTAACCCTTTCCCCGCCACGCTTTTTTCCGAAAATGGTGCCCCACACGCCACGACCATTAAAAAAAAAATATCCAAAAAATTATTAGGTTATACTCAACTCATTCAGGCAAGTAAAAATACAAAGTTTCTTGATCCTGTTTTTTTGTCTGATATATCAGACATTGGCGTGGTGGGCACGAAAATGGTTTGTCTGATATATCAGACATTCGCGTTGAGAGGGTTAAAAAATGAAATTTATGAAAAGAAATATGACAGTGTCGAAGCATTAAAAAACTCGCTCTGTACAATTTTATATGCAATTCATCCAAATAATTATTGGCCGCCACGCGGTCAGTACAAAAACGAATACATTTATGCATTAATCAAAATGGAGAACATTTTGAGCACCTTATATCATAAAGTAAAATTACTTAATAAAAATAATTATTATTTTTTAAATAATTTTATTGTTTGATTGCATATGCATCTTCTTAATTATTTTTTTGTAGCTACAACAAAAAGTTACCTCTTCTTATGGCCTCACAAAAAATCTAAGTACTATAAAATGTATGGGAAAAGTTTTTTTTTATTTGTGACTTTTCTAGTACTGAAACCTCAGTTGGTCCCATACAAGATTTTGATCAGCGTACAAAATTGGACCGATTAGCATCAAAAAGTTTTTTTGTGAAAAATGGTAATTTTCTTGCCAACCGTACATTTTTTTAAAAATCTGTAAATGGGAATGTAATTTTTTTGAAAAATTATGGATATTCTCCTAAGACCAATTTCTTGTAGCTGCAACCATTAAGGTACCTCCCTTGGCTGCCCCATTGAAACTTTCCACCCTGTATACGGTAATATGCCGGAATTCGTCGGAACTACAGTGGGAGAAGTTGCGCGTTGGGGACAATAAACATTTATTTTTAGTTGTCAGTGAAAATCGTTTTCGAGTGCGTTTATTGTGTTATTTTAGAAATCCAGTAAAAATACACTGCTGGCACATGAAGTTAGAATAAGTAAAATGAGACGATACAAATATACATAATTAAAAAAAATACTATATTATTTATTTTATAAAATGAATTCGGAATCGTTGTTATATCTATTTTATTTATTTATTTATTTAAGCTTCATTGCACAAATCAAGTACAAAAGGCGGACTTAATGCCTCATGGCATTCTCTCCCAGTCAACCTCCAAGCAGATAGAAATAGCGGGTAGTGCCAATTAACTATTTGTCTAATAATTCTAAAAGTTATATAATAACTAAACAGAATAAGTTATACCTTTTTTATTAGGACCAGTATGAGATAAGCATAATCTATAATTTGGTTTAAAAATATACAAGTACTCGTATGTAGTTCATAATATGAAAGCCTATCTGGGATTTTATGTTATGAAATTCTCATTAACATGGTCGAAAGTTGGGGAAAATTAACATAAGTAGCCACCTGGCCTTATCTTACTCCGGTCGAGTCAGATTTCTGCCCAGCGGACAATGGGAGGAAAGGAACCCCTACCTGTGCACCTGTGTTTACACGTTCCATTGTGCACTATAATTAAGTCCGGCATAGTAGTTAAGTGTTAATTAGTTACCGTAGCTAGTCGTAGCTTCAGCATTATTATTGTATTTAATGCGATACTGAGCCAAACATGTTAATTTATTCTGAATGTAAAAAAGGATAGGTATAAATCTCATTTCCACATAACTTTATAAAAAGCTTTTCACGATGTACTAAATCGAAAGCGGGTACGTTAACACGCAGTTCGGAGAAAAATCCGTAATATTAGAAAGCTTTTTAAAACTTATTTTAAAATGAAACTAAGTTTCCAACTTATTTCAAAGTGAATATAGCCAACGCGGCAATTTCGTAAAACTCGCTTCGAGTTTATTGCCCAGTAACCGTTCCCATCCTATATTACTGCGCTTATTATTTTCTTTATCAGAGCAGGAGTCGGTAGGCAATCTACATACGAGCACAACGAGCTCAATATTCGTGGAGCGTAGACCAAGGGTGCCATTTGCGTTCATTTTTGCGGCTGGCTGTTACGACACATGCGTAATATAGGCCTCTTAATTGTTACGGCTGGACCCTTTGCGGATTGCGGACGCGATCTGTGGGAAATTATTTTCACGAGAACAACTTACTTTGGGTAATTGAGTTTGAGTGCAAAGTTTTCGCTGCTGATAAACATCGGGTGTTATTGAGATCCCTTGTCGACGTCATCATACTGTAGAATAACACGAGCAAACATTTGTTTGCTACAATAGTAGCGTTTTTCAACTTACTTCTTATTACGAGATTTACGAGTATATTACCTACTAGACTTAATATTAACATCTTATCTTACTAACATAATATGAAATTTTGTGAGGATGGAACATCCGTCAAACATCCAAGCATGTTTGTTAGACTTTCACGCAATTTAGATGTAACTTTATAGGAATAATATAAAGCTTACACTTCAGAATAACATATAGGCTACTTTTTACATAAATACCCCGGGGACCGTGGGTGGAATTCAGTTTTCAAATAATTTGCGAAGTATAAATCAACTGACTATGAAGTAGGAAAAATATTTTCTCTAAGTAGTTTCTCTTCTTTGTAAGTTCAGAATAGCGTTAAATGACAGAGTTCAAAAATTACAAGTTAGGAAAATAAACTCTGTAAAAAAGTTAATACGTATTACTTTTTGAAGCGTATATTAGTAGTATTTCAGATAGTTTTTCTTCAGATATAGTGTAAATATTTCTCACTGAGTACTACACAAAACAAAACTAAGCTTTTCTTTAACAACTAGGGGTTTTTAAAACTATTTTTTATATAGAAAACATTTTATGGAACAAGCCAAAAAGACTTGAACACTTGCCTGCGCACATTTTATCTATATTTCGCCTTTTCGCCACGTGTTAGCTAAATTATTGAAAACGGGCCCAAATCGATTATCAAAACTTATTCAATGTTTCCTTTAGACAGCAAAAATTACTAGTCTCTGTTTTTATATTTATCCCACTAATGAATTTTGAACGTTAGTTAATATTCCTTTTAGTAACATGTTTCATATTAACTTACGATACCTACATGCTGTTAAATGTATAGTGTAAACATCCTACCTAAGTTAATCCTTTTCCTGTGTGCTGAACCATCAAAGTGAGGCGGTAAAATAATAACGTAGAAGCGTGTGCAGGTAATCGGATTGCTGGCTAATTTGTATCTACACCGCATGAGCGGCCATCGCAACCTTTATGCTTTAGGTTTATCGGAAGCACTAAGCGGCCAGCTACCTAATATTCAATTAAATTATGTTTTAAAAGAAAAGAAAATACCTGTTTTATCACTGTCATATCATAAGTTTATTTCTGTTTATTTTCTAAATGCGATTTCTTTTGTTAATTTTTGAAAAGAAGCAGAATCATTGGTACCTGAATGATAATTTAGCGAAAAGTGGTGAAATGGGTCGCTAGTGACATATTTGGCACCTTTGCAAATTGAGCCAAAAGAGTTATGTTTTAATTGTAAACTTTAAAGTAACGTTTTTATTTATTCTGAATGAATGCTTTTATTGAGTGTAAAATAAAAGTATAAATGCGACAAAAGTAATGAAATACGGTAGGAATGCCTAAATTTTGCTCAACAAATTTCTTTCCCCACTTATCATAGAAGTAACTTTTTCTCTCTAGCAAAATGAAGTAGTCTCGAGGGACGCCCACCACTCTGTCCTTTTGTATGAAGACTTCTTTCAATTCAATTGTCCTGTTTTTTAAGAGTGAGATCGTGTGAAAAAATATTTCAAAGACTATTTTCCTTGTAAATCTGTGTTTTTTAACCACTGGTGTTTGCCATGTCCTTACGCTTTGTTACCAAAGAATGAATATTTTGTAAACAGAAAAGTTTTACTATTATCACCACCATCATCACTAACACCATCATCATCTGAATAAACGATAATCTATGATAATTATGTCTAGAAAAAAAATTGCTCTACGGATGTTTATTGAATAAAATTTGTTTATTTGCATTACCATGGGCGTACCGAGGGGGGGGCAGGGGGGGGCAGCTGCCCCCCCCCCTGGAAATCTCGCAGAACTTGTATGAACTTGCCTAATTACTTCTAATCAAAGTGTAAAAGGTGCCTTATATGCTCCAACTTTTAAATTTTGTTTGCTCAGTGACCTACCTACATATAAAACTGGACTTGTAAACAGTATGGGCGATTATTTCCGGTTTGTCCACTTGTCCCTACCAATACGGAAGACCTTATAAACCGTTTTGCAGAAAATCTTCGAAATTACTTTTGATGTAGAAGTGATTTAAATAAAATATAATTGCATGCATAGTTAAATGTAATTTTATTTTTTAACTATGCATGCATTTAGGTCGGTTCTCTGGGTTTGTTGTTACTGCTTTTTAATAATTTATTTTTGAATAAAACATTCAACGTATTTCGCGTTTCGACATCTTTTCTTACAAATAATTTTTCACTCTATCTGATAGTGTAATTTGTTTTTATCTACGAGTATGTTTATTATTTTGTGACTTTTGATCGCTTAATTCAGCATGACTAAGGAACAATTATCTACGTACGACTTTTTATTTTAACTTCAAATTGGAAAAATCCGCTGCCAAGAGTCCAAGACAGCTCGCCATATAAACCAAGTGTGGGGCGATAATAGCGTTGAAAAAAGCACCGTTCAACAATACATTTTCGTTTCGGAGGTATCAGCGTTGAAAATGCACTTCGTAGTGGTCGACCTAGAGTACTTCATGACGACGAATTGAGGACCCTGGTGGAAGCTGACCCATCGTAAACAGCTCGAGGGATTGCACAAGAACTATAAGTCTGTCACCATGCAGTCTTAGATGGTTCAAAACGCATTGGAAAGGTAAAAACCCTCAAAATGTGGTTGCCCCACAATTTGAACAATCGACAGAAATTATCAGGTTGAGGTGTGTTTTTCTTTGATTCTGTGAAATCAAAACGACCTTTTTTATATTTTTTGGCAAAATTGACCATTGATTAAATAAAATTTGATGAAAAATGGATTATGTACGATAACCGGAAACGTTTATGACAGTGGTTATACGCCGACAAGCCTCCCAGACACTTTCCAAAAGCAAAAACCCACCAAAAACGACTTTGGTCAGAAAACCACCGCAACTTGCATCAAAAGCAGCCGGCACTGGTCAACAGAAGACATCTGATCTTCATCATCATCATTATCAGCCCGTAACAGTGCACTGCTGGACATAGGCCTCTCCAAATGCTCGCCATGCTGATCGATCTTCGGCCACTCCCATCCAGCTCCTGCCAGCCATCTTGCGCAGATCATCGCTCCACCTGGCCTAAGGGCGTCCTACACTACGTTTACCGAGACGCGGTCTTCACTCTAAAACCCGTTTACCCCAACGGTTATCGGTTTTACGGCTGATATGGCCAGCCCACTGCCACTTTAGATGGCTAATCCGGCGAGCTATGTCGGTGACTTTGGTTCTCTGCCGGATCACCTCATTTCGGATATGATCCCGCAGAGAAACGCCGAGCATAGCTCTTTCCATAGCCCGCTGAGCGACGTAAGTGTCAACTTTACGGCTCCGACTCTCATCAATCTACTGTCATGACGGGTAGATCGCACTGATTGAAGACTTTTGTCTTTATGGCATTGTGGAATCGGCGATGAGAAGACTCGACGTAGTTTTCCAAATCACCATCCGAAAATTGTGTTTGTGTATGACAAAAAGGACGCGGACAACGCGCTCCACCCCCCCCCCGTTTTTCAAAGGGACTTGCCCCCCCCCTAGACCAGAAGCTGGGTACGCCCATGTGCATTACATAAAATGACAATACTTTTGATATCATGACATCGTCGAGAGTCAAACATGCAGGACTTTTCCTTTTCCATCACAATTTATCTGCAATCAATTTCTGAGTAAGTAGATTAATTTCCTTAATGTCCTGTCTAGGCGCTCTTTTTCGCCTATTTAGTGCGGGTGAGGTAACTTGATTACGTCGTTGGCGGGCGATTTTCACCAGCAATTATGACTCGAGGGAAAAGTGCACCTTGTTTACGTCTAGATTTTTAATTGGCTTTGCCTGTACTTACTTGGAATGCCAATATCCTTATTAACTAGTGGGATGATAAGGCTAAGGGTGATGTTGGGTGTACGTGGGTAGTGGTACTGATTGGCCTGCTATAATAGTGCTTGAAAGCATTTTTCATCACTACAAAAAGAGGCAGGTTGTGACCGATAAATAAGTTGTTTATTTTGAAGTGCCCAGGCAATGGTAAACGGCCACCTCAGCCTATTTTATTTGATGATCATTTACCTAGATGAGACTTTATAAGGCTCTTACTTAGAAGTACTTAAACAAGTTTGTTCTGGATGAGAATCGAACCCACGACCGCTGGCGTATAAGCCATGGAAACTAACAAACGCGCCCTCAAATCATATCAATAAAAAAGGGGTATGTGATAAAAAAACTTCATAATATAAATAGACAATATTATTGTATAAATTTTTGTATACATATTAATATGTATAACCGAATTTGCTAATTACACTGACTAGATATTATTTTTCTAAACATTTTGGCAGTTTCGTTTCTCAACTCACTGAGTCTTGCGAACAACCTGTCAACAAAAAAGGTCTTTTATTTGTAATAATCAAACTTTTCTTATTTAATGAAACATACTTAAAAGAAGTGGTGTAAATAAGTTTCAATTCATTAGGAAAAAAATAACGAAAAAAAATAACTTATAGTCTGTCTCAATCCAATTTAATGAAAAGGTAAACAAACCTTTCTCATTAAAAATTCTCATACTTTCGGCCACTAAATGGATTTAAAAACACATTCATAAGTAATTAGAAGGTTTCAACTTATATCTCCCAAATTATTGCAGAGATCGTAGTTTTTTTAACACTTTTAAAATGCAGTTGAAAATTTTAAGATGAAAAGTGAGGTTATTTATCGAAGCAAAAATATTGTCTAATCTGTGGCCGCATAGTGCTTGACGTAAAATGTCTAACAGATAGTTCAATTATTTGTTCAATTATATCGATTGTGAATCGATGTTATGTTATCAAAGATAAAATATCACTGTATTTATTGATAAAAATTATCACTTAATATATGAATAATGTTATCTTATAATAATGATCTTATTTTACTTTTATTCAAAATAATCGATATTTGTCAAAAACGTGAAAACCAACATAACACAGTATTCAATTAATTGAATCGAAGCAATCAATTAATCTATCAATTTATAAATGTCTATTTTTTTCCACATCACTAAATAGTCTATGGTCGGAATAATGGCGTCTTTGTTTACATTTTTATTAAATTGGATTGAGACAGACTATAATTAAAGGGTTTTTATGTGTATTTTTATTACCATGATCGGGGCAGTAATGTCGTCGGCGCCTCCGCCGCCGTTGGGCGTCACATGCGTCCACGCATGTTTCTTCTGCGAAAACAAAGCATTATGTTATTTAACGTCGGTGTTAAACAGGTGGCTCCTAACAGAATTTCAGATTTATAGGAATTCTTTGTAGGACAGTAATTTGACACAATTCATAACAGTTTTACGTGATTTTCAAGAAACGGGTGCTATTTACTGCCAGTTCAGTTTGGACTGTAACTGAGTACCTATTTTTCGAATAAAAATATTTTCAATCTGAACCGGAAGTCGAAACGAAGAGGGCGTTAACTCCCTCCCGGGCGCAAGCCATTGAACTACTATTACTAGCGTACTTGTAACTCAATGGCTTAAGCACGCATATCTCTATCGGAAAATAGTTTAAGCAACACTAGTTCATAACGTGTGAGCGCGTAAGACGGAAAACGGAATGCCACATGCACAGCGGGGAACAGGCGTTCGCCGCGTAGGTTCTCGGCAGGTACCTTAGTAGGCGAAACCACGCAGTGTGTGTCCGGCTCGGACGTCTGGACTGAAGCTCGCTCCGTGTACCCGCGCAAGTCTAAGGCTGCCTGTCCACTGAAGCGGAGCGAGGCAGCGGAGCGGAGAAACGGAGAAATATTAACCAATATAATTGCTACTCCCTGTCTGAGCGGAGATTTTGTGTAATCTTATTGGTTAATATTTCACCGTTTCTCCGCGGTGGACAGGCAGCCTTAGCGTACAGCTTAATAGTCTATACTTACCATCACAGCAGGGTTGGTGCGCGGGCGGCGCGGCGTCGTCGTCGTGCCGGGCCAGCGCGCGCAGCTGCAGCGTGTAGGCGCGCGAGCCGCCCGACACCGCGCCCGGCCCGCCCGCGAACGTCGCATACGGGCTGATCTCGTACACGTCTGGTACAATCATGTTAATATTTATAAAAAATAAAAATAGATGATATTAAGTATTTAACTTACGTCCATCCGACCGAGTTTAAGTTACGGCGGCGGCCTATCCTTACGCTCAACCATCCATGCAGGATATAGTCGTACTGTAGTTTGGTGCACTATCATTCTCGCTCTTATAGCAACAGTGAGGCTAGGACAAATATTTTCACGTGTATTCCAAATATTAATATTCCTTGCATTCTAACCCGCTAACTTTCAGGCAAACTGGAGTTGCCGTAGGAATTGGAGACCTAGGTCCCAGACTCCTGAAGCATTGCTTTAAAGTCAGACCTGTTTGACTTTCAAGTTTTAACTAATTGTGGGTTTTAGATTTCAATCCCTGAAACGCGTCAAATATACTTATGCCTATACATTTTCTAGTAGCATTAAGTATTTTAACACTTCCTCATGGTAACTAAAATAAAGCTCATTGTCGCAGCGAATACATACATTCGTTATTCAGTTCGGAACAGTTCGGCTGTGTAATTCACACATGCGACTTCTCAGTTGCGTCTGATACCAGAATAACATGCTGTAGTAATGAGCTGCACTTTGTTATGCCGACAAACATGCGTGGCACAAAGTCATCAATCGATGCACGTTTGTGTCCCAGCGAGCGTACGCTTGCATTATGCACTGTCCCGTTTACCGATTAGCTACACCACCTCCGTTCCTGCTCCGTAGTACACCTAGCAAGTTCACCTGGGTGGACTACGGGCACTTGTTCTGACCCATGGTTCACCTGGGTGAATCACGGAAACCGAAGCAGATCCGAAGTCCACCTGGGTGGACTACGGATACTGACTAAGATCCGTAGTCCACCCTGTACCGGTCCACCTCGTCGTGATGAAATAATAAGCCACCATTTAAACCCCGTACAAACTGTTTCATTTAAGTACCTATGTGTAATGGGTCTATTCCACTTTGATCACCTGGGTGATATCACCCAGGTGACCATCGGCGACAGTTTGAGTATCCTCTGGTCACCCGCGAAAATGATCACCTAGGTGATCATAGGCGACTCCAATTAAAATTATTATTTCGGTATCCTTAAATCACCGAAACATTTTAGTCGTTTTTAAACAAATGAATTTCGGGAAAACAAATGAATGTCGGGAAAACAAATGAATGTCGGGAAAACAAATGAATGTCGGGAAAACAAGTGAATGTCGGGAAAACAAATGAATGTCGGGAAAACATGTTTTATTGATCTGAAGTAAAAAAAACAGGTGCTAGCGATTTTCGACCTTATCGACATTTACCAAAATAACTGATTTTAATGAACTAGCAAAGATAGTCGACAAGCGGTTGCGAAAAAGCAACAAAATTTTAAATGTCAATAAGGTCGAAAATCGCTTGCACCTGTTTTATTAACTTCAGATCAATAAACAATGTTTTCCCGACATTCATTTGTTTTCCCGACATTCATTTGTTTTCCAGACATTCGCTTGTTTTCCGACATTCACTTGTTTTCCCGACATTCATTGGTTTTCCAGAATTTGCACACATTTTATTAAAATATAAATCCCAAAAAGAGTGTGCGATATAGCAAAATTTAAGTCTGGGTGAAATGACGATGCCCAAACTTTGGAATAGTCGTCTCACCCACAATCGGCTAAAGTATTGGGTGAAATGACCACTACTATTATAAAAAGGTGGAAACACCCACTGGGTGAGTTTGTAGTAGGTGAGTAGCCACCTAAGCCGAATTTTCAAAAAATGAATACACGGAATATTGGTAAACATAATATATTTTATTTTATAATATCCTTATCCTTCTATCTAATAAATATATATATAAAAAAATATATGAATAAAAAAAATATCTGAAAAAATAAAAAAAAAAACATAAAAATACTATCTAAAACTAAAAACCTAGCTAGATAATAAATTTAAGCAGTGTCCATGGCACGCTTTTGAGGTGTACCAAGGGTCATATAACTTTAGCAGTAGGAGTATTATAACAGTAGCAATAGACCACCTCTCGGGTGTACTACGGATAATACAATTTATAGTTTTACCCTTAGTACACCTAAGAGGTGTACTATGGGTCAGAACAAGTGCCCGTAGTCCACCCAGGTGAACTTGCTAGGTGTACTACGGAGCAGGAACGACCACCTCGGCTACAAAGCACATCTAACACATTATGCAAAGCAGATATTATTCCGCCTTGAGCGGTCGTCAATGCGGTCAGAATTGGCATATTAATGACTTATTTAGCTAACACATTGGTAATGGATACAATAATTGGCCGGTGTTGATGCATGTATAGTGTAAAATCTAAGTGCATACTATGGTTTCAGCGATTGAATCAGCAGCAAGTATATTGTGTTCTGGCTACGTAACCACGTTTTGGCGGTTTTTTAATCATCTAAGCACAATTTTACCCTAATACAGGCAGCTGTAGAAATTTAATTAAAATGGCTCCCAGATTCGTGATAAATTCTATGTTATATAAGTTTCATTATTACACACAGAATATCGAAACGTGACATAGTATCGCATTAACTATTTTAGAACCAGCAACCACTATTTTTCGATTTTGTTTCCAAACGGCTGTCGAGTTCATTATTTACACGGTCGATTTCAGCGCACCGCACTCGGCCGCCCGCAGGAAATGGACCCGTGTAAATATGCCTTGCATTGCATTCGCATCACCGACGAAATATTCACTAGAGTTGTAATGTAAAGTGTAGGCAACAAAACTTCGAAAAAAATCTATGATTAGAGAAGCTTTTTAGTTCTTATTTCGCGTTACAGAATTTGTGTTATGTAGTCAGAAATAAGCATAACACATCGGCAAACTTCATATTGGTTCACAATTTATTGCTTACTCATACCTCTCACCTTTAAATCGGAACGCACAACCTGAACATTACTTGGGATGCAATGTGTCGTGCAGAAATATCTTATCTATTATGACTAGTAAGGCGACATAAATTATATTATTGAACAACATCACATCAAGCAAATAACTCTATGTGATGTTAACGAAGTTCGAGGTCCAAGTCGATAGTTATTACTTACCTTAGTCACACTGGCACGTTTGTCTCTATCCTTCAAAAGAAAAAAGAAGGCATATTTACCTGGTGGATCTGGCGGTAGTTTAGGTGTCTGATGCGGTGACGCTCGGTACGTCCCACACGTGGGCTTCTCCGCGCTCGTAGATACGCGAGCAACGCCGCCGTCGCTCCTATTCAAATAACTTTTAGCTATAAAATTTTTAAATATTTCAACTGGCGGTAACTCCTAATTGAACAGAGTGAGATTTATTATGCTGTAGTAATTTCTAAGTCATGTGGTGCATTATATAACTTATCAACAATGATATTTTAAACAATAGATAGGTATGTTATGTTTATAGTAATTTATATTGTCATCTATTTAGGTAAGTAGATTCATTATGAACTTTTGGTTTAATTATGAAATATGGTAACATACAAATACATTAAAACACTAATTTCTGTAGAAAAGTAATAATAATAAGAGTTATATACAGCTGTCATAGCTTCTCAAGAGAGGGTAGTTATGACAAGGGATGATCACAAAAGCTGCGCTTCTCTTGACAATCGTTTCGTCTCTAAAGACGAAACGACCTTAGGAACATGTGAGGCAGGTTGTTCCCAATATCACTGTGAATGGTGAACCTATTGATATGGTCAATTCAACGGTTTT
The DNA here is from genome assembly GCA_949319885.1 of Mecyna flavalis. Classification (NCBI taxonomy): domain Eukaryota; kingdom Metazoa; phylum Arthropoda; class Insecta; order Lepidoptera; family Crambidae; genus Mecyna; species Mecyna flavalis. Next base: position 6,323,701 of record OX439435.1, on the reverse strand, counting down.
TTTGGGCATAACTCTAGACTCGAAATTGCAATGGGGTCCGAATATCACTGCTCTCGCGGGGAGACTCAGTTCAGCCGCATATGCTGTTAGAAAAATAAGACGTTTAACAGACGTGGAAACGGCGAGACTAGTGTATTTTAGCTATTTTCATAGCGTCATGTCATATGGGTTACTTTTATGGGGATCTGCTGCTGACGTACAATCTATTTTTGTACTTCAGAAAAGGGCAATACGAGCTATATACGGCCTTAAAGTGCGTGATTCCCTAAGAAATGTATTTAGTGAAATTAGTGTATTAACAGTACCATCTCAATACGTTTTAGATTGTATTATGTATGTACGAAAAAACCTACATGAATTTCCGAAAAAATCTCATCATCATGATCTAAACACTAGAAATAAACATAAGCTAGCCGTTCCGAAAACAAGACTTCATAAAATAGGTAATTCGTTTGTTGGATTAAGTGTTACGTTATTTAACAAATTACCTCAAGATGTTGTTGACTTACCAATACACAAGTTTAAGTCACACATCAAATGCCAACTCATCAAGAAGAGTTATTATAAAGTGGAAGACTATCTAAATGATAAAAGTCTGTAGAAGTGAGTAGTATTGTTGCCGCTCCTCTGCCTGCGCCTTTATTATAATTGACATGGTCTTTTGTATTGACATTAATATTTTCAGTGACATAAATTTATTTTGTATTGTATTAATAAGCATACCTCAACGACAAGGAAGCTTGGACTCGCGCCTTTGCATTGTATAGAATCCCGATAGTATCAACAATGTTAACTTTGCTATACAGTAACACATTAAATGTTATAATTCAATAAAATTAAATTTATTTTTCATTCAAAGAATCCTGAAGAGTTTGTAACCTTGGCGGTCATGCTCGCTAAAATGTGCTTGGGGTGGTGGCGTTATGTGTCGGGTGGTTACATTCCCTATAATATGGTTGAGTGAAATTATGGCTGGCACATACGTCATACTTGTGCTGCAGGTGCCACCTTTGGGCACTGGTCTTCCAGGGCTCACGGATTTTTCTCGATTATAGTCTCATTCTTATACTTTATACTGTATGGCTTGGTATTCTAAAACTAATCAGTAATTGTAACAAACAAATTGTAAACAAACATGGCGATGAAAAAGAGTAACTGTCGAGTTTCTTGCCGGTTCTTCTCGGCAGATGACTGCATTCCGATACCGGTGGTAGAGTCACTCTGTAATTGACGATTCATAAATACTTGATACAAGTTTACATGAATAAAGAATATTTTGATTTTGATTTTTGATTTTTGATTTTTGATTGAACGGATGAACTATCTATCGTTTCTCGATATAGAAGATTCTTTATCATTGTGGCTGAGAAAATAGGGTTATTGGAGATGTTACTGAGATATCTTATCGTTTTCTTGGCTTATATTCAGAACTCGATTCAAACGCTTTGTGGATTGTCTATTTATAAGTTTCATGTTACTGAAACCAAAGTTATCATTATGATTGTAACATTAATCCTAATTTTAGAAACTTGCGTAGATAAACAGTTCGACAGAGAGAATTTGCTTACTTTATAAATGTTATTTCTAACTATTTCCTCATGGCTTGGATAATTGGAGGACTTTGTATATGTAGGATATAGTAACAAACGATAGACTAGCTTTAACAAATTGAATGGCAATAGTGAAGAAGGATGCTAAAATATAGTAACAGTAAAGATAGCGAAGAATGAAGGTTTATTTATTTTCTATTTTTCTATTTTGTTAAAATATAAAATTTCGTAAAGCTTTCGCAACACAGCAAAAACGTGAACTGATTCCTTAATGGCAATGGCGTTACCATCTTAGTTCTATTTTAACGACGAGGTTATTATTTTTGTACCTAAAAAAATATAAAATTTCGATCGTTATATTTGGTCCAATTCTCAAAGGAGCGTGTATTCTGAAGTGGCACCGTGGTCATGTGCACGACACGCATTAAAACGAAATGTGACGAGGGTCGATGGACGAGCCCGCGTCAGCTCGTGTCGTCTCCACGCCTGGGTGTGGGAACCTTTATTGAGTTTTATTGTTACCGACCTGTTTTGATTTATTTCATGATTTAGCAAATAAAGATATCATGGAATGCGGCGTCAGCGACAACTCGAGTGTCAGTGTCGTGTAGGCACGTGTGATGAGGGTCGGATAGACGTAAACTAAGTACTGTGTCAGCACTTGCTAAAACGTTTCAATTGAGCTTTATTTATTTTTATAGACTGATTTGATAAAGGAGAGGAATATTTTCAATATATGTATGTTATAGAGTTGCCTATCAATAAAATGACGGGAGGTCTAAGGGAACGAGTTGAAATATGATAGGTATAAAAGAAAATATTACAGAAAGATGAGATTTTATCAGTTATTAAAATAAAGCTATCTTGCAATGGATCAGTAAAACGTTTTAATCCGTTTGCAGTTTTAGACTCGAAATAAACTGATAACTAAGTATGGAACTTGTGGCAGATTCTGACACAAATTCCATACCCTTACATAGCTATTGTTTAAATAAATAAAATACATCTAAGCATAATAAACATAATCTAATTTTACCTTTTCCGTCTTAATAGAATAGCTAAAATAGTCAGCGCAGCCACCGACAGCGCTGCGCATAATGCCAGCAAGAGGGCCAGCTCCCCCGCAGTGGCGGGGAAGGGGGCGTCCACTTCCTCAGCGAAGCCCCCCTCCGCTGGCAAGGTGGTGAACTCGTACACTTCTCGTGTGAGCCCAGCTTCGTTCGTCGCACGCGCCGCCACGCGGTATCTTGAGCCGGGAGTTAGACCTAATGTTGGCGACGCATGTTAAAATATGTTTAATGGATTAAAAAACCCTAACACTATGTAAAAGCTGCTAAAAAGACTATGTGTAGAGATCCCGACAAATTTTCGGCTATAGCGGTTATTCTTGGGTCATTGTGTGATAGGAGAAGTTTAGCGGGCAGGGGACGTCATACGACAGCGACTTGAGCGTAAAGACCAAAGGGAAACATGAAGCTTTTACACAAAAATCTTATTTTGACTGTTAATTATAATAGTCGTGAAAATGTTTAAGGCATTTGATTTAAATGTAATTTCCAGATAAACTACTATTGTGGTTACCCTTCGATAATAATCCCTATCGAAATAGAGGCTATAAATTCGTCATCTCGTCATAAAATACGACATACATATATTTATGGTTTTGAAAACGTGCCTAAATGCCGACTCATTCGTTCTAATCGTCGCTAAAATTGGACCGAAATTGAGTTTAACAATTTGCATTGCACAGTTCGGATTGTCACTTAAGGCTGTGTAGTTCCGCAGATGCCGCGCGTATGGTTTTTAAAAGCCACCTGAGACATACAAATCAGTGTTTTCAATTCTAAAAAAACTATATGTATCAGTTAAGGATCTGATCTAGTTAAAATCGCATTCAATTACATGTTTTTATAAATTTCACTCGATAGAAAAAAATCCCAAAGTTACCCCTTTTTTTAACGATTTTCGTATTTTATGTCTAAGCTCCTGCCAATTAACATTTGAATTTTCACTCAATTATAGCCACTAAATATTTACAGATAAATTCGCAGAGTTTGACTTGATAAAATTAGTGTCTCGTTTACTATGTTTAAAAAACTACGAAATGTGCGAGCGCGGCGCCATATTTGGACGTCGCATAATACAGACCTACAAACTTATCTGTTCCGGTGGCCAAAATTGGAACTACGTGAAATACAATGCAAAAACGATATTTAATGACAGTGCTAAATAGACAGTAGCGACGCCGCCACCGGAACAGATAAGTTTGTCGGTCTATACCTCTTTTATGTACTCCCACCCCCCCTTAATATAGTTCAGCAATTTCGATTGCGATCTCAATTGTCAATTTTTGATTGCACTCGTGTATACTCGTATTAAATTCAAACGCTGGTCACTCGTGAGAGTCGACTGTATGGAACGATATATTTTTGTTTAAATGTAGCTAGAAAACCATTCACTGCTCCGAAAACTTTTTGTATTATACTGTTATAGGTACAAGTACGAAACATTGTTGAAGTTCCCGATTACGCGTCACTGTTCTAACAATTTGTTCGTAGAAATTCAGTCTTTTTATTATGAGATAATAAAGCTCATTCTCATAAATATAAATTCATTTTGAAGTTGTATCAATTCGCAAGCGTTAAACCCTTCGATCACTAATAAGAACTAGATACACAATCAGCGGCCAAAAGTGTCCTCACCGAAAGAGCTCCTAAAATCAACATTTAGGTGGACTTTTATCTTAGTAGCATTCGAACGCTCCGACAATAAACATGCCTAAATGCTCCTTTTAAAAGTGCAAAAATCACCCATCCAAGACGAAAAAAAAGGATGGACTTTCATATTTATTTGACGGCCCATTTCTGTCCTGCCCGCGTTGTCTAAGATTTTGGAACGTATTATTAATACGCAACTGGTTGGTTTCCTAGAGAAAATGAACTTGCTCTCACCTTGTCAGTTTGGGTTTAGATCAGGCAAATCTACCGCTGATGCAGTCCATTCTTTCACGGACCACGTTGTCAGAAACCTGGAAAAGGGGAAGAAATGTCTATCTGTCTTCTTAGACTTGGCCAAGGCCTTCGACACCGTCTCGATACCCATCCTGTTGACCAAGTTGGAGGGAATAGGTGTTAGAGGCTCTCAACTCTCCCTTTTCCGAAGTTACTTTTCTGGTCGTAGTCAGGCGGTTACAATCAATGGCAATGTAAGCTCTGAGTTGTCCATGGCGTACGGAGTCCCCCAGGGAAGTATCCTCGGCCCCACGCTCTTCTTAGTATATATTAATGATCTTTGTTCCCTTAAAATTCCTGGTTGCAAATTAATTTCTTTCGCAGACGATACCACTCTTGTCTTCTCTGCTAACTCATGGTGCGAGACCTTCCGTCTTGCCCAATCCGGCTTAGACTCTGTTACTCAGTGGCTTCGTACAAACCTACTTACCCTTAACGTCACCAAAACCCAATTTCTAACCTTTTCTCTCAATAGCATTCCACCACGTGAGCTCGAAAATCTTCGCTTAACTGCCCATTCCCATACCAGTTGTTCTTCCTCCCTATGTAACTGTTTACCTCTCGCTTCCACTGAATCCATTAAATATTTAGGTGTTATTATAGATAATAGACTTACCTTCCAGCCTCACATTAATCAAACCGCTTGTCGACTTCGTAAACTTATGTTTATTTTTAAAAATCTTCGTCAAGTCGCTGATCCAGGCCTGGTCAGAACAGTCTATATTGCTTTGTGTCAATCGGTCTTACTTTACTGCTTAACATCTTGGGGTGGTGCATGCAAGACTGTGTTGATGAAGCTCGAAAGAGCCCAAAGGGCTGTACTTAAGGTTTGTACCTTTAAACCCCTGCTGTCACCAACATATGATCTTTACCAATACTGTGAAGTCCTTTCCGTACGCCAACTGTTCATTCTTTTAACAATTTTAAAACAACACAACATATGCAAATATGACTCAACAATTACCACTTCCCGGCGAAACCACCTCGTAGCTCGTTCAACTCCCTTTAAAACGTGGTTTTCACACCGCTTCTTTTGTTTCCTGGGACCATTCTTATACAATAGATTGCATGAAAAACTGAACATCTTTCATCTCACTAAATTCGCCTGCAAATCTAAACTAACCAAATACTTACAAGCTTTGAATTTCCCTGATACCGAGTGTTTACTCCTTCCTGACAGGTAAATTAAAATTTTCCGCTATTCCACTCACTAATACTTACTCACCCATACACACGCACACATACACACACACTCACTCACACACACACACGCACGCACGAACACATACCCACCCACCCACACACTCACACACACACACACACACACACACAAATAACAATAATTATTTAAGTTCTTTTTTGTATTTCCTTCTTTAAATTTCCTCACAAATTGTAATATTTTTCTTTCTAACCTTGAGCCATAATTACTGTTATACAACCGTCCCCATCCCGAGAGGAGAGAGCTGGTGCTCTGTAATACAGGCATCTAGCCTAGCTCAGACGCCAGTCTCTCACAATCTTATTTGTGTACCTAGTTCATACCTATTAGAATTAAGAAAGATTGTGGAGAAAATAAAGATATTTATTATTATTATTATTATTATTATTATTTTCGGGAAGTATTAATATTATAATTAATTATTATTATCACTTTTATTAAAAAATCATCGTAATATCATTTTTAAAAATTAAATTGAAATAAATATCAGAAGTTATAACGCAACTCAATTGTAAAGACCTCAAGCCCACTTAAATTGTTTGGGTTATGTTCGTTTACTCGGTTCCATTAATCCGTGGAGACGCTATTGTTTGTAAAATTTTTTTATCCCTAGAACCACAACATGGGGTCATGGGTGACCCCACACATAAGTATTTTTATTTTAATTTAGCGAGTTTTGCACCTACAATCCTGTGCGTCTAGGTACCTTTCGTAATTGGTAATCAGTGGCCCGTGACGCATGGCGGCGTGCGCGCGCTCGTTAGGTTCGGAGATTTTTCAGATTTTTCAGTTCTACTTCCAAAACATGAAGCATGGAGATGTTTCATGTTTTGGGAGTAGATGAAGAAAACAGTGCTCAAGTAGCCCAAGCTTGATCAACTTCAAGTTCCCGCTGCTATTTATGCACTAGAGCCAAAGATAGGAAGGGCAGAGAGAAATGTGTTAAAGTGCTCCAAAAATATATGTGCACAACACAGGTTACCTATTTGTCATCAATGTGTTTAGATTTTAAGATTTTTACTTCATTTTTGTTCCTTATATAGTCCATTCATATCCATAGAAACTTGTAAGAATTGTTAAAAGTTATTAAAGTTTGATATTTTGTACGTATCTAATCATGTTTTTTAATGGGGTCACCCATGACCCGTGTTGTGGTTCATTTAACTAAATTTGGATGTTGTAGTTGTAGGGTTATTATTAAAATACAACTGTATTGTTTTTTTGTTTAATAAGACTTTGGTACTTTTTTAAAAGTAAATATTATACAAACATATTATAATAAATTAAATTTTTAGTGGATGTAATAAATTTAACATGTGAGATTTTATTGGAGTTTATCCCATATGAGTCGATATAAGAGGCCCTCCTTATAGAAATTTTAATGAGGAGGGGAAATACAAAGGATTATGTTACAAATGTTCATCATTGTATTAATGTATGTTGTGGTGCTTAAAGTTCTGAAATAAATTTATTATAATATAATTTATATAAAGGTGTGAAAATAGTATAAGTGTGACCTGTGAGCGTGACTCACTTAATGTTATTATTATTTTTTTCAATTTTTAATATAAATACATAATTAATGATATCTGTGTATATTTATTTCATTAATAAATAAATGTTGTGACTGTGTAACTAAAACTAAAATAAACCCATTCCAAAAATCCCATACCAATATTTACAATAAAAACAAAAAAATACTTTTGAACAATTCGACTCCACCCCGTTCCCTGTCCTTGCGGCGAGCCTAGGTCGTAAAATTTTTATGGTATTTGGCGCACTGTGATTCGTCGAGCGCGAGCACTCGTAATAGCTTTGCGAAATACAACTTCACGCATTGCACGTAAGGTTGAGTTTACATTATTCCATCTAAAATTTTGCGAGAAAGAGAAAGAACTAGATTTTCGACCGTTTTGAGGCGACTTTTGCATGGCATTGTGTATCTAGTTCTTTATTAGTGATCGATGGTTAAACCTTACAAATTTCAACGATGTAACTTCGAAGTTGTACTTAAATAATGAATATTTCAAAAGAGCTGAGAATCATAAGTTGTTAAAATGACTTAGTTCAATGGCAATAAATCCTTTTGATAAATTTAAATGTGATGTTACTTATATTTTCGATCTTGTAAAGCAAGAAGACATCTTGAAATAACATAATTATTATTGTAGTTAAGTTGTTGGAGTGGTGGGAAAAGTTTTATATTACCTAATATGCTTTTTTATTATTTTAACTTGATATTTGTGTGTTTTTGGCAAGTACTTATGTTTTATGAAGAAATTCAGGTCTTATGTAGCTTTATTTACCACCTCTGCCGTACAACCTATCAGCAACTATTGCTGCACCTAATTTCAAAACCAAACGAATTTTGAATTCCATTGGAATTAATTCATTCGTAAAGCTTCTAAATAACTAAAATTTTAATTACTACTTACCCCCTAAAATAACTTCACCACCAACAGGCACATCTCTCGCCCCAGCCACCCCCGACCCAGCCCACTCCAGCTTCAAAGTGACCGGGGCACACCCGCCGTCACTCCACGCGCTCGTGTCAAATCTAGCATGAGTGGCGTTTGTCCTGATCCACCTCGAGTCAGGGGGAGCTGTGGGAGGGCCGCCCGATGTCCTCACGGCCAGTTCGGACCCTGGCGGACCGCCCGCGGTCCCGTAAGCCTTGTAAGAGGAACCGCAACGTAATCCTGTTAGGGACACTGGGCCCGGGTTAGCAGCTTGGACTCGCCACTCTCCCTGAAAGTAAGTAACCTTTTTCAACTACACAGATAATCCCATTTTAAATCAAAAATTTAAAAGTTAGTACCCTAATTCAGAATTAAAATCAAAAATCTTGGAAAAGTAATCGGAGAACACAAAAATATCTATTTAATCACCAGAAAAATTATCGTGCCATACAATACACAAATGTTAGCTGTTATTATCATAACGAAAAACGAGTAAGATGATGATGATGCCTTAAATTAAGAAAACATAATATAAATTATTGGTTTGGATGATCGCATTAAATTAAGAAAACATAAATCTTTTTAAATGATAATAACAAGTTACTAGGAAATAGGTTCCTGTATGTTTACAGTTTATCTTACCTCAGGCGTAGCCAGTCTCCAGTGCAGTGTAAAAGTCTTTGGTAACGCATGTCCGGGAGCCCTTGGGGCCGGTCTTAATTCTAGTTCCAATTCTCTAGGACGAGCTTCTATAAGCGCCAGCGTGGGAGGAGCGGGTGGTCGAAGGACAACCACTCTCCATGTCACTGAGTCTGACCCGTGGGGATTTTCCGCCACACAAGTATAGTTATCGGCGTGGGATAGGTCCAAATCTACAAATGAGAGTCTCATGAAATAATATCCTCGTAAGGAGTAATTTTGTATTACGGACTAGAATAACCTATTTCAGGAAATAGACTAATATTTTTATTCGGACCTAATCTTTCATTCTTGCTTACCAACTTCTTGGTATGGAAATAAAACAGGTTAAACAGGTTATTTTGAGAAAATTATGTATTTGCCTTGGCTTAATAATAAATGCCAAAAATTAGCAGTGATATTTTATTTCATCGTATTTTTGTCTTTAATGGGCTTGCCAAATAGTTATTTTTAATATACATAGGTGCAAAAAATTCACAGATCTCGTGCCTTTCACGACCTTCTGGTACATTGGAAATGCACTTAGATAGAATAGAATAGAATTTTATAGAATAGAATAGAATAGAATAGAATAGAATAGAATAGAATAGAGTAGAGTAGAGTAGAGTAGAGTAGAGTAGAGTAGAGTAGAGTAGAGTAGAGTAGAGTAGAGTAGAGTAGAGTAGAGTAGAGTAGAGTAGAGTAGAGTAGAGTAGAGTAGAGTAGAGTAGAGTAGAGTAGAGTAGAGTAGCGTAGAGTAGAGTAGAGTAGAGTAGAGTAGAGTAGAGTAGAGTAGAGTAGAGTAGAGTAGAGTAGAGTAGAGTAGAGTAGAGTAGAGTAGAGTAGAGTAGAGTAGAGTAGAGTAGAGTAGAGTAGAGTAGAGTAGAGTAGAGTAGAGTAGAGTAGAGTAGAGTAGAGTAGAGTAGAGTAGAGTAGAGTAGAGTAGAGTAGAGTAGAGTAGAGTAGAGTAGAGTAGAGTAGAGTAGAGTAGAGTAGAATAGAATAGAATAGAATAGAATAGAATAGAATAGAATAGAATAGAATAGAATAGAATAGAATAGAATAGAATAGAATAGAATAGAATAGAATAGAATAGAATAGAATAGAATAGAATAGAATAGAATAGAATAGAATAGAATAGAATAGAATAGAATAGAATAGAATAGAATAGAATAGAATAGAATAGAATAGAATAGAATAGAATAGAATAGAATAGAATAGAATAGAATAGAATAGAATAGAATAGAATAGAATAGAATAGAATAGAATAGAATAGAATAGAATAGAATAGAATAGAATAGAATAGAATAGAATAGAATAGAATAGAATAGAATAGAATAGAATAGAATAGAATAGAATAGAATAGAATAGAATAGAATAGAATAGAATAGAATAGAATAGAATAGAATAGAATAGAATAGAATAGAATAGAATAGAATAGAATAGAATAGAATAGAATAGAATAGAATAGAATAGAATAGAATAGAATAGAATAGAATAGAATAGAATAGAATAGAATAGAATAGAATAGAATAGAATAGAATAGAATAGAATAGAATAGAATAGAATAGAATAGAATAGAATAGAATAGAATAGAATAGAATAGAATAGAATAGAATAGAATAGAATAGAATAGAATAGAATAGAATAGAATAGAATAGAATAGAATAGAATAGAATAGAATAGAATAGAATAGAATAGAATAGAATAGAATAGAATAGAATAGAATAGAATAGAATAGAATAGAATAGAATAGAATAGAATAGAATAGAATAGAATAGAATAGAATAGAATAGAATAGAATAGAATAGAATAGAATAGAATAGAATAGAATAGAATAGAATAGAATAGAATAGAATAGAATAGAATAGAATAGAATAGAATAGAATAGAATAACATTTATTGACCATAATATAGACACAGTAATTAACAGACATTATAAACACATAGATAGGGCAAACTATAATGAAAACAACTCTTTGCGCAAGAGATACACAAGGGTTAGTAGCAGGTACCGTCGAGTAACGTTATTTTTTATAAGCGGACGCCCTTTAACAATGCTAAGTTTTTTTCGCCTTTTGCACACACGCTTTTGTCCGCCAGATGTGGAATTATCAGCATTACCCAAGCCACGCTCGGCTGCCCAAATTCAAACCCAATTTTATATGTAATTTTAAAGATTTTGTTTAGCAAGTCTAAGCAATTTGTTATGACGATGAAAATTTCCCTGAAGTACAAATTTTAAACATAGTATGTTTGAATACAAGGTCGTCTCGATGTGTTTTATGCCGATACTGCCATTAACGATGCGATCGCAGGTGTCCGAGTTCTGCGTGACCAACCCGAGACATTGACGCCTCGGAAGATAGCCGGTAGCCGTATTCTCCATCTTGTGCAATTTCTGCAACCTACTCGTGCGCTGATGAATATTAGCGCAACCGGTGATCATAATATTATCCTCCGCCAAGACGTAGCCAGGCAAACGTCGTCCCTTACACACATTTTACTAGCACATGTGCTTCATTTGGTGACCTACTATTGAGTTATTTTCACAACGTTACGTTATTGTTGATCACAACTGAAAAAATATAACGAATATTTTATTAATAATATTAACTTCATTTTGCCTTATTCCTATTAAAAAAATCAAACTTATACACATAATAGTCATTAATATTAATCTTCCAACCGTTATCAACACTTTACGTGACTTATCAGTCCACGCGCCGGACAACTCCGATAGAAAGGGCGCTACTACCACCTAAGCGGTTATAGATAGCGAGGTCTCGTTTTTTGTAAACTGTAGCCCAACTAATTATCCCAATACCTTTTTTTTATTTTGTCTCTATCTTTTTTCGTTTTTGAGAAATCGTTGATTCAAGTTGAGAAAACCGTAAAAAATCACAACATTTTTCGACATTTTTGCACTTTTTCGAAAAAGTTTTTGAATTTTTCAAAAAAAAAATTCACCATCTTATAGACCTTGTCAAGACGCGTCTTTTGACACCTTGTTTACCCACGTAACCCCAGAATTGACGACACCAGAGCGATGTCGCACTTTCGCTGAAATTGGCCCCCTACCAACGCGATCGAAAAAACATTTCCAATGTTAAAATTTGTTTAGGTATAACCACATCACGTAGAGGTCGTAGGGCTCTAAGAATTTGCCGCCAATTAAAATGTTTTACATTTATATTTTTTACAGATGGCATCTAACAAAGTATTTAAATGTTAGCGTCGAGAATGAAATCTGTGCACGGATAAAAATTTCATACGTAACAACGCTGAACAAAACAATATGATGTGAAAATACGTGGAAGTTTAAAGTTGGAGCGAATTCTCGCAACAACATTCATTTACGTGCTCGTTCGTAGATTTCCAGCGGCAACTTGGGTTTTATCAGTTCGTGCCAGGTTTCAGTATTTAATATAACTTTATTATATGGAGGAACATAAAAAAATATTTCTTGCATTTTATTAGGAAAGGAAATATTAGCATTCGGTAAGGCTCAGTATTTTAAACATAGATAAAGTAAGCAATGTTTGTACTTATGGTGTTTATCCTCGTATTTTTAATCTTTTTTCTTTGGAATAGGTAAATAAGCTATTGCTTTAGTTTTAGGTAACCTAAGTACTTGTGAAATTGTTTCAATCAATATTTTCGTAGTAACTTTTGCTTAGTAACTATTAAATAATCTGTGCTTTTGCTGTAAATGTACGCCTAGTTCATCCCTTAAATAACTATGACTATATTTTCAATTTTGATATTTTACTGTTATCGTGCGCTATCTTTATTATTCTGACATTATGACTACTACTTACAATAGCCATTTGACATTAAATTTCATTAATTTAAAATCATGCATACTTCGGATCAGCAGAGCGTCTCCATCCAGATGGAACGGTGGTCGTGGATGCAGCGGGATGCCTCCCCGCAGCCATCGCTTGGCAGGCGGTGGAGCTCCTCCGACCACGCACCGTAGGGATAGCGACCCCCCTGCCGCGCCCATGGATAGACCACCGAACGAGGAGATTCGCGCCGGAGCTAAAGTGTGTGTGAAAAATCAATGACTACATAAAAATTCAGCAACAACATTTTGAAAAAAGTTGCTGTTTTTACGTTTAATTGACTTATAGGATTTTTGCTATATCTTGAATCTTGAAATAAAGGCTAACATATAAGAAATACTCAAATGACATTAAGGTCTCATTTAGGCGCTGCGCAGACGTAGACACTTTTGGTTTCCGTCATGGCACGCTATCATTGTATGTCAGTAAGTAACTGGACACAAAAAGCCTATGATTTAATTATTTTTTTTATAAAAGAAGCAGTCAGGATGACCTCACTCCACCTGATGATAAGCGGATGTGAGGTCCAAATAAAAGTTTGACTGGCTCAATAGAACATAGTACCCATTGTGCCAGTCACCCTCACCCTGAAGGCCTGCTGAGATGCCGCTTCACGCCCCGCCTAAAAAGCCCAGGATTATAGGAGGAAGAAAACATGTGAGCCGGAAGGGCATTCCATGACCTAATGGCACGGGGTAAAAAAGAGGAACTATACCTCTTTGTACGGGCCACCAGTGCCTGGATGGTATGCGGATGGCAACGCAGTCCGGCGCGTGTTGTTCGGGAGTGGAATGGAGAGGACGGGATGAGTTGGAATAACTCTTCAGATCATTCCCCATTATAGAGACGGTAGAGAACACTAAGACTGGCAACGTCATTATCTCAACGTCGTTATATTCATTGGAAGCTAGTAAGCTACAAAACACACAATAAATATTACATAAAAAAAAATATATCAGAATGAAACTAACCCAAAGCACTCGTCTGGCAAGCTACTGCAACTGAAGGTGGTCCCTCTCCTGCAGCCGTGGAGGCTCTGACCCAAGCTTCATAGGTCCTACCAGCTCGCAGACCCCTCAAAGACCTCATGCACTCCACGGAATTGCCTTCGCTTTCCGTACATGCGTTTACTCTTGTCGCGTTGGGCTCTTGGGACCTAATAAAACGGTACTATAAGTTTCGAACGTCTTTTGTACGTGAGTTAAAGTCAATGAGTCTTAATTCTAATTAGTATAACTTATCATGATTTACTGTACTTAACCTAAGACTAGCGGAAAATTGGAAAATGCCACGGAAAATACAAGATGAATAACTACCCAGTTCAGAATTGAAAGCAAGATAGATAGATATTTTTCCTCTTGTAATATTAATTTAAACCGAGCTTGTAACTTTATACACCAGTAGTACGTAACCAATAGTTCTAATTGTATACCCACGCGACAGAAGTCCCAACAACAAAATGTGACGTAAATCCTCCAAAAGGATTTTCTTCCTCATTATTAAGAATCTTTAATGATCAGCAATAGAATCCCCACTTACCCTGATAAATCCTTCACGTAAAGAGTGTAATGCGTTAATTTGCCATTAGGTTCGGGCGGCGGTAGCCACGACGCTCGTAACGACCGCTCGCTGAGGGCGATCAATTTCATACCACCTGGAGCGCTTGGTACTAAAAGCAAAGTGAACATTGTAAAAGACTGAGAACAAACTTAAAGGAAAGTTATAAGGTATTTACACGTTTCGATCTGTCAAAATAACTCATGTAGTTTTGGAGCGTGCGTTTGTGCAAACTAAAGTCAGCGAAAACCGTAATTCAAAAACATCATTGCGTAAATCGGTCATCTTTCTTCTTCCTTTTCCTGATTATAAAATTCGGTCCTACCTATGTACAGTTGGAAGGTCGACAGATTAACTTAATAAGTCGTACTGTTTCTTGGTAATGCAGCACCATGTAGCACCGACTGGTAAGAAAGTAATCATCTTACTTACATCCTGGACGAATTTTTAGTTGGTTTACCATCGTCAAAACTTTTATAATTTTATTCATCCTTGTAAAATTTCTCATGGTGATCACACTAATGTAATTAAATATGAATAGCACGCAGGAGTATTCAATTAATTCAATATTAGAGCAAAGTTATGGAACTAATCTGAATCACTGAACAGTGAATCACTCACTCGTCACTAATAAGTTCCTTTTGAATTTTAACACATTTCGAAATTAATAAAAAATTCTGTGGGTATAAAAGTGAATATGGATAAAAAAGTGAATATACAATATGAATTTAAATATCAATACAGGGTGAATAAGTGAAACATAGAATGGTTGTGAAGGGCTTCGCTGATGCCCGTGGCCCCCCATGGTAAGGCGACGAGGGAGTATCGCGGTGTTTAGTGGGTAATCCCGGGCACCACCTCTATCTTCAGCCCAGAAGCAACACTCATATCAGGGCGCTGAAAGTCCCACACGGCTCTATCCTTCCCAGGACGTGTTAAAGGTGAATAATGCATTCCCCGCGAAAAATAATAATGAAATGAAATAATTAATATGCTCACTGATTTGAGCCTGTGTTAATAACAAGTAATATTTGTGGTATTTCAAAAATTAACTACGTTGAAGCGAAATATTTTAAGAAAAGACAATGCATTCAATAGATCGAACCGTATAAATTCACGGTGTATACTTACCATCTTCATCCGTCCTACAAATTTGTGGCGGCGACAATGGCCCGTCTCCGGCGGCATTATGAGCACGGACTCTGATTTCGTATTCCGCATACGAGGTTAATCTCGACACCGTTGCTTCTTCGCCCTGCGGAGTATTAAGCCATGTCAATATACCCGTAATAAAAAGAAGCGGACTCTGAGCTTCATACTGGATGCAATCGGGAATACGCTGGGATGATGAATATATCCGCAATAAACTATGACATTTACTAAGGTGTTCTATTTTGGGTATTTGATACACGTACGGATATTATGTAATGCCACTTTAAGCAAGTTTGGGAAAAAGGGTTCTTGCTGTAGGCCATTATAACTTTCTTTCATGTACTTATTCCGAATTTGACTAGAATATGTATCGTGAATATTGGTCTGCTAGAGTATTTACTAGTGATCCTGTTCTACTTCTGGAAAATAAGTTGTAATTCTTGATGTTTCTCTGTTTGCATAAGTGTAAGTAGTTACTACAATACTAGTAATAGTCAGATAGTAAGACACAACACAGAATTTTAAGTTCAACTCTAAACATAAACTTCTTCGCATTAACAGTGCTAACTATTAACACACTTTTGTGTATGGGCTAGTAATCTGAAAACAGCATAAACAAACATATTACATACTCATATAAAACCAGCCGCAGCATTTCATAAACTAATTTTCTATTTATCTGCATATAACACCACAAGGAAAATTAATGACGATAGAGTTTAACAAGTAGAAAGAGAAACAAAAACGAACTAAAGTTCCATCTGACTTTTTTACTTCGTAAACTTACCTCAACTCGCAAGTGAGCGTCTTGAGTCGGAATCAGAGGGTCAGCATCTCGCCTCGTGTACTGCAGCGTGTAGTGTGTGATCAGGCCTCCCCTCGAGTCAGCTGTGGGGGGTCGCCATGACACCCTCAGGGAAGTTGACCCGCTCGACACGCAGCTCACGCCTTCTGGCCCGGCGGTGGGCGCTGTGTGCGAACACCGCAGTTAAGTTGTAAGGGTAATAAACACGTCTTAAATATTTATTTAAAAATTAATGTCTATGGTATTTACCATAGACATTAATTTTTCATTCAAAAAGCAAAACATTTTTCAGTAGTTTCGAAGCCTATTCAATATAAACAAACAAATCTTTCCTCTTTATAATATTAATATAGATTAAACGCTAATTCGTAAAATGTAAAATAACGAAACACATCCAGTTTAAATATAAGTATTAATTGTACGGAGTTAACGTTTATTAGTTACGTGTGTTACGTATATAGAATTTACTTGACGAGCAAAATATGTCGATTAATGGCTGCGTTGTCTTCGATATTTTAAAACCCTTGTTAGTTGTAAAAATAATATAAATTCCAAAGAAATTCTACCTATGCAAATGCCTCATCTAAATTCGGCTGAAAGATAATTTAGTACTTTAGCAATATAATTAAAAACAATGTCACGAGCGAGATCACCATTTAATACGAGTACTTTCTGTAAAATGCGAAATTCTTCGATGCCAAAGTCGTGCATGAAGCTGAATAATTGCGAAAGAAAATAGGTAAATAAAATTGTGAAAAAGAACTTCATTGCTGCTCATGTTTTTAGGTTTGTCGGACAATGTTTAATGCTAAGAATGGCGTGTATTGATGGACAACAGATACAATCAGAGTTCATCAAAACACGTGCTAAAGCGTCACTCGTGCCATCAACTGGGGGACACTATGACGTTCTGACGTGAACTAATTCGACACCCAACTCACGCTCTCGGAGCCAGCAGTTGCCTAAGAAAACATCAGTTCATTAGTAGCAATCCCGTCGGATTGGGGCTAAGCCTCGAGTATTACAGATTGTAACATGTGATTCAGTATTGACAGCTGTAAAGTGAATAGCTACAACAAAGTAACGTAAAAAGTCTTGCTAAAAAAAACAAAGATTTTCTCATCCAAAATTACACAGAGAATACTTAGATTTTCAATTCGTGGTATAAAGTAATACGCTTTTATGAAGATAATGTTACAGAAACCCCAAAGAGTGAATTTTTGTAACAGAATTTACTCAATACGCTACTTATAAAATCATAGCATAAGCCATGTTAGACAACGTTATGAAACACACAAGCCGTTGACTTAAGAATAATCTCAAATGAGAAGATCAAACAGCAATAAGATAATAAGTTGTTTCCATTTCTATCAACTTATTGGCTTTTGATCTTCTTACTTTGATATACTTATTATATTTGGCACTCAGCTAAATATATCAAAGTGGAATTATATTTGAAATAAGTTTCAATCAAACATGTTCTATATACTTTTAGAGATAAATGCATTTCTCTTGTTAATTACAATTTATTATACTTTTACTATATTAGGAATTAATTAGTCGGCGTTATGTATACATTGCAAGCGCGGTAAAATCTATCTGTCATCTCTCGGCTAGTGCGGAGCACCGTACGCGGTGACCATAGTGATGTGTAATTCGATTCTACCAATTATTCGTCTAACAATACGTAATCAGCAAAACAGAACAATAAGTTTAGATATTGGAAAACTCTAACCAGTTTAACTAAACAGGCTACCTCCAATAAGAGAGAATTTATTTGATATCGTTATTTCCAACTACGAATCCAGTATTATTTCGGGCAATAAAAATGCAACAAAGGCAGTGAACAAAAGTGCTATCAATTTGTTCTGAATCGTTTGACCTAGATCGAAAAGGCCACAGTCCAATTAAGCCATTTTGCATTTTGATGGGAAAATTTACGATCGTCGCTTCACGTTCGATAGCGGATTTATTTGCGCGGAACAGTGACAAAACTTGCAGGCGCCTTGTCCGACTTTCATCTGAAGGGTTGTTGTATTGAATATTTATAAAAAGCTGAGCTTCTATTTTACAAAATTAAACTTAAAAAATTTGGTTCTTTCTTTATCGTTCTGTAAAACTCTATCATTTATTTAATTAGTTATTAAAGAGAAATAGAGAAAGAAAACAAATAACTTTATTAGATAGATCCATAGAATGGATTTAATGCAAATATTTATAATAGTAAATATAAATACGATGACTTATGTTTTTATGCAGAAAAAGAAAATATATTTAAACCCCTAATGTGCCCAATATTCAAAGTGGGATTTTGAATATGCATTTATTCTGTCCATAACAACGCAAATAATGGACCTGTGCCAACAGTAGCTTAGGTTTACTGTGCCCCAAGCCGTTGCTGCATTGAGGACGCAAGTGTATGCATCACGTCGCTTTCCTGTAAGCCAGCAATGAATTAGCTATGGTATGCTTAGAGAATCATAAGACTCACGTGATTCCAATGTGTGTCGATAGTGAGGCGGCGAAAGAGGTCCCGTGCCGGCCGCGTTGTATGCCCTTACAGTGATGCCGTATCGTGTCGCAGCTTTGAGGCCTCTCAATGTTGTACTAGTAGCATCTGCACTTGCTCCGCTCTCTGATCCAGGGCCCTCTCCGACCGTGCCTTTCCCGTCCTCGGATACTTCCCACCAGCGAATTGTGTAGCCTAATAGTGTTCCGTGCCAAGTTTCTCTCGGCGGCGGCTATAAAATGTAAACATCTGTTATGGCAATTAAACACGTCGTAAACAAAAGTGCTCCAAAGGCAATGCCAGCTGCATTATTGGCTATAAAACTATGCATTTATGAGGGAAGTTTTTTTGCAGTTTCAAAGCCATGTTGAGCCATAAGAATTCTGAGATTGGAAGATTTAGACTGATGACTGCGGTTTGACTATCCTTTTAACCTTCCATATTCGTCATCTTTTCTTTATTTATCATTTCTTTAGATGTACTTACCAACCACGTGACGTGAAGTTCACGAGCCCTCAGCGCCCGAACCGTGATGTCTCTCGGTGCTCCACCGGGTGCTAGCAAAAACGATCAAGTTCAGAAAGACGCTAAACGACCATTTATCTCAACTTGCACAAAGCATAGTTAGCTGACGTCCACACATTGCATTCAATTCTAAGCCAACTTGGAAGGTGTTGGCCCGAGTTGCGAATTTAGTTCCACTACTTATCAAGAAACTTAGTTCATTCAATAAGCACAGGTCCTGCCGAATAATAGAAAGTTACTCGAGCTAACAGTTATTTATGTGAGTTGCAACTTTAGGGTACGTAAAATTAAATAAAAGGAGGAGATTAAAACTTATAAATAATAATTTATAATTGTTGTTTTTCAACTGCCAGTATTTGGAAATTTGATTTGGTTTGTGTTAAGTCTCTTGAATAAATTTCTAGAATTAAGTATTTGTTTTAATCACAGGTTGTTTGAACACCATCTTTGGTAATGGAACATTTGATGCATTAAACGATGCTTCCTTTTGAAATATTCATGAAATTAAATAAAAACAAATGAAAAATCAGAACTACGTCATCATTTCAAGGCTTTTACTAAGAGGTTACAAAAAGACTAACAAAACGAGCCGATCGTGACGCAATGGCTTAACGTAAATGGAGTATTTACCTTCCTCTCTCGTAGTGAAATGCAGGGGCGTCGTGTAAGGCGACACGCCGACGTCGTTGAAGGCGGCGAGCCTTAGCGCGTATCTCGTGTCGGGCGATAATCCCGCCACCGACGCACCGGCGCGGCCCGGCCCTTCCGACCTGAACGAATTATTTTAATCTGCCTAAAAGGTTTCGTAAAAATAAAGATATTTATAAAATTGCGTTGCGTACTGTTAGGAGGGCGCCTCCTTATTTCGGTCTTTTCAAAAACAACACACTTGTTCAACACGATTTATTTGGATTTATATCACAGATAAATAGTAACTCACACAACTGACTCCCTGATTTACTCGGAGCGAGATCTAAACGCTATCCGCGATGTCCAGATTCTAACTTACTTTTGTAATTAATGATTAAAGTTTACTAAAATATGCAAGGCATCAACAAAAACTGGAAAATTACAGTGAATAAGTAAATTGCTGACGCTTGCGGCATCTCCTTATTATACTGCGTGTTTTTTTAGTCGTTGTTTTCCCGCAGCAGAACGCTTCACCTTCAGTAGTACTATCGATTTATGCAAGAAATTTTTTTTTGAAAATTTTTATTTGAAATTTTTTTAAACCTATTTTTGAAATTTTTTTAAAAAATTTTATGTAAAAATGGAAACCAAATGTGAGTAAATAGAAAATAATCATTTTTTTGATAAACGCGAAAGCCAATGACCATGGCCGGTAACCGTCCGTGACGCAGCTAGTACTATTGGTTCGAGTTTCGTCTATCATAATCGTAAAACTTTTGATTTGACCAAAAAAAGAACTTTATTAATTAATTTTACTACTAAGATAGAATCATTTTACTGCGGGAAAACAACGACTAAAATTCCACGCTGTATAGAGTTATAACCAAACAGTATGTCTGTATTAAATAACAAATGCTGTTAAAAGATAGGGTCTTGAATCTGTGAAAAAGGTTTGAGGTTTATATAGGTACTACCATTGGTACTACCATAAGAATTGAACAGGTTTTTGTAATTTTTAGGCAAGACGTTAGTACTATTATATTCTGTGCTGTAATGCATAGTAGAGCTTACGTCTCAACAAAATATTATACATCCTGTGTTTTTCATTATTAATAATATAATAATATTAGTCTTTCGTCTGCGTGAAAAGAAGATTTGTCGCCCAACCTATCTTTATACCAAAAATCAAGTCGAGCAACGGCTCTATTGCAA
Source organism: Mecyna flavalis (assembly GCA_949319885.1). Taxonomy (NCBI): domain Eukaryota; kingdom Metazoa; phylum Arthropoda; class Insecta; order Lepidoptera; family Crambidae; genus Mecyna; species Mecyna flavalis. The sequence continues at coordinate 6,302,546 of OX439435.1, read as the reverse complement.
CGTGAATAAAAGACAAACAAACTCTTTGAAAAACAAACATCTTCAAAAAGTTAAATAATAACTCCTTCCTGTAAGCAACTACAATATCCTTGATTTATTGACTACATTAATACACGTGGTGGTTTGTTTACAACGCGCAACGATACGTAGCTATTACGTGTTCTACCTGTGAGATCCATTTTATTTATTACTAGCCTTCCGCCCGCAGTTTCACCCGCGTGTAATCTCTTTTTTCAAATATCCCCCCTTCCCCCCTTATTTCCGGAATCAAAAGTACCCTATGTTCACCGGGGATAGTGTAGCTTTTCAACAGTGTAAGAATTATTCAAATCGGTTCAGTAGTTTAAAAATTGTTGTTCCCGCGGGAATTAGACGTTTCCCGTAGGAATTTTATAGCCTTTGTCCTAATCCGGATTAAAAACTATACGTGTGCCAAATTTCATCTAAATCCGTTCAGCCGTTTAGGCGTGATTGAGTAACAAACATCCAAACATCCAATCATCGAAACATCTAAACATCCAAACATCCGAAACATCCAGACTTTCAAATTTATAATATTAGTAGGATTAATTCACGATACAAGTATCGGTTACAACCGATAACTGGTAGGTAACTTTTTAATTTAAAAAAGAATTCCATTTTCATGTCGTAAATAGATCGGGGAAGGATCGCGTTAGTCCAACCTACAAGGTATTATTTTAATTTTCTCAAAGAAAAACAAGGATTAATAATAAAATTAAAACAATAATAATTTTAATTCTGTGAAATGAGAAACGTAATAGGGACATCTTTGTAAGTAAGAGTATTATTACACTCCCTTATCTCGAACGATACCTAATCCGCCCCGAGGCCTTGCTGACTACAAGGGGACACAATTCAATTCAAGTTAGATACCTATGTCTATTTTTAGATCCTATTGCCTACTGTAAATAGAAGCTGATAAGATTAATAGATATTAATAAAGCCATGTTTTTGCCGGTATATTATTGGTAGATCCGACATTGGAAATACTTATAAGTTATACATATATCACATGTTATGATGATATACTCTAGATTTACGTAATATATATTTTAGAAAGAAAAGATATATTTTATCACTAGCTGTGCCCGCGACTTCGTCCGCGTGGAATAGTGACTTTTCGGGCAGCATATTTTAAATAACAAATACCGTCCTTTGGGTAGCTAAAAATTTGTTTACAGTATGCTTCTCTGTAGGTATACGATTTGTGACGTATGGCCATCGGGAATGAAAGCATACAGGCTCCTAGGATTGCTAACCCGTGTCAGAGCCACATACAACTGACCGTGCGAGAAACAGCTGATACTTAGATCTACACCCACAACTTTCATCGTCTGACCTTGGGCTTTATTAATTGTCATCGCAAAACATAGGCTGACTGCAAAAAGTGTTAAGATTTGTAAACTAAACGTACAAATTATATGAAACAAAAGAATTGCTAGAAAAATTAATTAATAACCTGATCTTATAAACTTGTACTTAAATAAAGAAAATCAAGAAAAGAATTGCCTAACCTATACCAAATACTTATAAATTATTCATATATACCAACCCTTAATAAAAAATTTATATAAGTATACCAAAAATCAAGGAAAGAAATGCCTAACCTATAATAAATGCTTACAATATTTATTTACAAATTTTTAAAGAAAATTAAGAAAGACAACCTAACCTACAAACCCTTAAATATAAATAAATGAAATATCCAAACTGTCAGTATTCAAGTAAATCGCAATAATCGAATGCAACTACCTATTCGCCATACTCTCAGCGCGCTTTTTATACGGACGCGCAGCTCAGGCGCGAGGCGTGTACCTTTATATTGACATAACTTTTTTATTTATGAACCGATTGACATGAAATAAACACTAAATTTTAAGTGAAGCTTACCACAATATGAAAACCGTTTAGTGAAAACCGCATCTCAATCAAATAAGCCGTTTCTGATATTAGCGTGCACAAACACACAGACAAACAGACAAACAGACAAACAGACAAACAGACAAACAGACAAAAAATTTTTTAATTACAATTTCGGGTTCGGTATCGATATAATAACAATCCCTGCTACTTTTTTTTAATATATTTCCATTGTACAGACACCACTTTTCTACAAATTTATTATTATGTATAGATTTAGCGCGGCGGGTGCTTACGTGACCTTAATACACGTATGAAAGTGATTATTGAAGCTGAAAGATATACTTTATCGTCTTTTATACTTTATTCAGAAACACCTGTAATCTCGGCATATTTCAACATGATGTAGGTATGTGTTTTGAAAGAAAACATTATGTTTATTGGAATAGACGAACATAGTAAAGTATTTATTAATTTCTTTGGACCGAGACGTGAACCGACCATAAAGAAACTATCTTCATCAAAGTACATAATTAAAATAGTTCTTAAATTGTCTGTCAAACCCACATACATCCCTTTGTGCTCAAATCAGACTCATTAATAAAATGATCATTTTCCTTTAAGACAATAATTATGTAAGTACATATGTTAAATACGTGGAAGCAATTTAATGTTAGTGGTACGGAACACACTAGCAGTGCAGGTGAAATTCGAATTAGATAATGTTACCGAGAACGCTGGACAAGCAGTAAGTTCCGAGAAGAGGATACAGCAATGTGGGGCAAGTGCGTTCACAGCGGGTGTAGTTGTTTAACGAGCAAATCCTTGCTTTTAGGATGCCCTTGGACTGAAGATCTGTAATGGAATATTACAGTCCTCGTGCCGTACCCTGGAGAATTGTAAGGAATGTTCGTGTAATAAAGCAGAGTTAGATTTATAATAATAAATGAAGTGCGGGTCTGAAAGACGGATCGGGCAGCCGCGAATGTGTGTCTAATGCTTCCTTATAGACACCGATTCCTCGCAGTTACGATCTTTGTCTTCTGTTGTCACAGAATAATATCTTAGGGTTGTTAAACCATGCTGTTATAACTTTAAAATTACAGAACAAATATCACCCTATCCTAGCAAAAACCAAACATGAACATATATAATCCTAAATAATAATATTACTATCCTGACTCATTAAATCCAAAACTTGACATCAAATCATATCACCTAATGCACTATCGAGCCAGACTTTGTAGTTACATAATATAGTGAACACAGGAAACATGTCGAGTTATTAAACTATCAAGAAGATATTCATATTCATATCCCAACGCAATTTAATGGCAGTGGTACGCCGGGCGAGTTGTAAGTTCCGAGCAGTACAGCGATGTGGGGCAAGCGCGTCAACTGTGGCTTGGGTTTATTAATTAGCTTATCCTTGCTATATAATGCGCACCGAGTGGGGATCTGTCATGCAATATTACAGTCCAAGCGCCTCGTCTTCTAGTGCAAACAATATTAGAATTAATTGTTAGCTAGAACCCCGGGGCGAACTGTAGTTCCATGTAGAGAACAGTGATGTAGAGCAAGCGCGTCAACTGCGCCTGGAACTGATTAACTACCTTATCCTTGCTTCAGTATTCGCATCGAGTGGACATCTGTTGTGCCATATTACAGACTAAGCTTTATCGCCTACTAGCCCAGATGATATACTAATTAGTCATTGTTAGCAAGAACCCCCGGGCTCGCTGTAAGTTCCGAGCCGTGAACACAGCGATGTGGAGCAAGCGCGTCAACTGCGGTTGGAGTTGATTAACTAGCTTATCCTTGCTTCAGAATGCGCATTGAGTGGATCTGTCATTTAATATTAAGTTACTATGGGTGTTCTGTTACTACAGTACAATACGATAGGGTTGTAGCGAATGATATTATGTCATCAATGCGCCTTTTTGAAACTATACAATTATATCAATTAGCATTTATGCAATGAAATTCTATATTGAAAATTAAATTCTACATTGGTAAAACATCAAAATGTAAAAGTAACTCTGTCTGTCTCTCCGTCTTAGGTTTATAACTACTGAACCGTTATTATAGATACACAATTGACAGAAAAAAAAAGACTTACGCGACATGAAGCAAGTCTGAGTTAGCCAAGGTCAGGTTCAAGACTTCTGGAGAGTCCCAAGTCTTGAGCAGGACGGGGAGAGGAGCGTCGAGGGGTGCATTGACGAGGTCCCGGGTCAATGCCCTGTACTGCAGCGAGTAGTGCGACACCATTGCGCCGCGAGCTATCCGCCACGTGACGCGCGCTCGTCGCGGCCACACTTCCGAGACACGCACTTCTTCTGGGATGTTTGGCCGTTCTAATCAAAAATACAGTTTATATTAGAATAACTGACATAAGTACCGAAGAATTCATAAAGAATACCAAAGTAAAAAAAAAACGACGGGTTGCACTCCGGGAGTGCCGGCAGAAGTGAAAACCTGAATATTAACGTTGTGCATTTTTGATATGTATTTTGGAATGGTTAGGGATTTAATTGATTGGTAGAGGTATAAAAGTACTATCATTTATATGGTAAAATACAATATTTATTTATTGCGCTATCGTACACAAACATGACAATTTATATTACATTAAAAAGTTTATCTCTCAGAATTAATGAAATCAGAAACTTTTTCAGACTTATCAGAAACTCCTTGCTGTGACACTGAAACGCCATGTAATAAATGATGATAAAATGATTGACAACCGTCAATGTCATACTTTTTTGATTGACAACTATTTATTTTCTAAACAACGAAAACAAAGTTTGGAATTTACAACTAATTGCATACTGGAATCTGCGGATAAACTTTTGAATTTGGAGCAATCGGCCAAGAAATGATTCCCTTTACAGAATCCGCAGACTCCCGAATCGTTAATAACACGAGTGGTGTTACAGTAATCAACATGTCGCTTTCGAGGATGTTCACTGGGAATTTGGGGTAACAAGCCAAAATGTGTGTGAGAACGAGCCTCTTGTCGCAGGAAATCGGACAGCATTTCCAACTTCATACGACCTGATGCATGCTCCGCAGCATAGCGGATCCAAAGACTGCGGAGAAGTGGTGTTAATTTCCATAAAATACTGTTATATAATTCCGGCGAATAAAGATATTCCAAACTTTTTAAATGTTTTATTACGGCAATGAAATTTTGAATTTTGCAGGATACCAAATTAAGGTCTTTGTGGTCACTTTGTAGCATAGGAAGCATATAGGAAGCGACCGCACTGCGGCTATAATAGTAGAAGAGGTCACACTTGACAGTTCATTCATGCAAAGAAAAATATACCTTACGCTAAAGGAATAAAACTCAAGAAAACAACATCAGTTCTTATTAATACAATTATTTACTCTACTCCTGATGTATGTACATAAGAAGCACTTTTCTTTGCATTTAATAAATGAGCTGTCAAATTGAACAAAAAACCATTATTGTCTATAGACCGACAAATTATCTGTTCCGGTGGCGGCGTCGCTACTGTCTATTTAAAACTTTTTTTTTTTTTTTTTTTTTTTTTCGTTTGGTGCTTATATTAAGATTTTATAATGTTATTATCATAAGGTCCATGAATTTGATTTTATTAAAAGAAGCGGTAAGTTTGAGCCTTTCGCTATTGGATACGAAGAGGCTGATAAAGACAAAATTTATAAGACTAGTCGTAGTATGATTTTTATAATGGAATATTATAGTTTGAACGAGAAAATGATAAGATGAACTCCTAAGTAAATGAAGATTATTATTGTAAATTATCCTATATAATAAATGTATTTTTTCTTTTTAAATATATTTTTACGATTGATTATATTCTTTTAATGTGTCTATTATATATTTACAAAAAGCATCAAATGAGACTATGGCCTGTTCCTTGGTAAGCAAGACTTGAAGATTGTATGGCTCTTTTATATTCAGATGAGTACACAACTGCTCATGATATACCCGCTGCCGCAAATAGCGGGGACATTCCTGAAGTAAATGGTTGATAGACTGTATGAGTTAATTATTGCAATTACATTTATCCGTTGACGTTATTTTAAAACGATGTAAATATTGCCGGTGGTATCCATGTCCAGTGAGTACTTGGGTGAGGTGAAAAGATGGTTTGACTGCTTTGAATAGATCTTGGATATGGTTTAGCTGCGGCAACCAGGCGCGTGTTTGTGTTCCAGTGGTAGATGTGATGTATGTGTTATTATGAGTGGCTCTATTAATGTCTTTAATCGTGTGTTTGACAAAACTTATGGGGAATTGGTCGAAATCGAGTTCTTTCTCCGATGCTGCAGCACTTTTAGCAGCAGTGTCGGCCGCTTCATTACCGAGAATACCGGCGTGTGCTTTAACCCATACAAATAGAACATTTCCGTCATGGTTGTTAAGGTGACCGTGAATGCTAGTAACAAAGCTATTTGTAGAGTTACGGTTTTCAATTTCTTGTAGTGCTGAGTGGCTATCCGATAGAATAGTTGCAGATGGGAGTTTAATATCAGTTATCCATTTTACCGCGCGCTCTATTGCCAGCAGTTCCGCCTGAAACACCGTACAGCTGTCGTGCAGCTTCAGCTTGTGCACTGTTGGTGAGCAATCCGGTTTGTAGATAACGTACGCTGCACCGACGCGGCCGTCGTCCAGCTTACTTCCGTCTGTGTATATTTGCGTGCTTCCAGATTGACATACTGTGCTTATCTCTTTCGCCGTTTGTACTTTGTTAAAGTGTATTGAGCGTCTTTTGGCAGGATGGGGAAGTTGTGAGATGGGTGTGGGTTTCTGAACTTGAATGCTTGCAGGGAGATAATCACAAGAGCCAGCTAGTTTTGTGCGTTCCACGGAGCGTACCTCTTCCACTTTTAGGTCCAGGGGCGTAAATTGGGCTAAAGCTATGGAGGCGTTAGACTGTCATTAAATATCGTTTTTGCATTGCATTTCACGTAGTTCCAATTTTGGCCACCGGAACAGATAAGTTTGTAGAAAACACGTGTCCGGACTTCAAATTTTATATGGATTTTCGATCAGGTCACGTGACACATAAATCCTGTCGCGAGTTTAACATTTTTTCCCCATACAAAAAAAGTGCACAACGCCGCTAAAGAAGTTTTCACTTCAAAAACTATACAAGAGGCATAGAAATATTATGTACTGATAATAGTAGCTCAATGACAAAAGGTAGATTTGCGGATCTTCCACACAAATGGGCACCTTACAGAAAAGGCCACGGCAATTATGGAGTTTTACTTTACCATGATAGTGAAATTGCAAGTCATAACTGTTGTGCTGTGTTTATGTCGGTGGGTATGTTCTCCAGAGTTAAAGTTTAATTGGGGAGAGTATGGTGCTAGCAGCGGGAAGAATTTTTTTTCTTTCTAGCCGTCACAAGCATCCATGTACGAAGGAAAAAAGATCGCTGTTTCTGACCTACTATGCAGAGTAATTTATTTGGGAACATAATTTTTTTCGACGATGCTTTAGATAATATCTTATTCATTGTGTGAAAAAATGACCTGTGACCTATCTGAATTAATTTTAAAATAAAATCAGTCTTACCTTTAACAAACAGTCGAAACAGCAGCTCATCGGTTCCGTATAAGTTCCTTGCGAGACACCGGTACTCCCCGGCGTGTTCGGGTCCCGCATGCGTTATAGTCACCTCCGATACCATGGTCCCACTCCCCGTGTCCCTGTTCTCTACACCACCAGTACCACTAAGAAGAAAGATGGTACGGATTACGTTACAATATAATAAAATTAAATAGACGGATAGGATTGCTTCGGTAAGCAAAAACAGGTACGTGCTGTAGACTAGAACAGAAGACGTATTTAAACTCATCATAAAAAACAGTAACATTTATTCATGTTAAGATGCATGTGACGTTCGTGACGTCAGTGCTATAATAGTACCCGTATCGTCATTAAGAGAATCAAGTTTTGGTGAACAGTTAGAGACAGATCCATTTTGATTACTGTAATAAAACTACTAAAATTGGCTCGCGACATTAATAAAGTCCATGAAACTCTTACTGCAAAGCCAGTGGCCGGGAGTCATGTGTCCAGTGCAAGTGGATCTCCGGCTCGCCCCGAACACCGCAGATGAGCCGTGCAGTGGACCCTCTTACGACCCATCTGGTCTCACCCCCACTTCCACCACGACTTAGTCTCGGAGGTTCTGTTGAAATATTCTTTAACTTAAGTTCCGAATTTAAAGTTAATAACTATTAAAAATATTAAAAAAAAACAGGAGGAAACCAATCGTATTTGGTTACCACCTGCACATAAAACACACTTTCGAAACACTTCTAGAGTCTCATATGCATTAACGTAAGCCGCCTTGTACGAGGTGGACAAGTCGCCCTGCAGTGTCCCTGGTAGTAGGCTCATGCAAGGCCCATGGACGCTACTGACGGCGTTCAAACAGGCGCGTGAGGAGGTTAAGTGGGTCTTCCTATGAGTCCCACACACGACTCGTCTACATCAGACGAGTAATGGGGCGTGAATGCATTCCCCTCACAAAAAAGGGTCTCGGATGCTAATATTTCATAATAAATGTTTAAGCCAAGACCAAAAAATAGTTCACGACAGGAACTCACTTACCTCGCACATCAAGATAAAAAGTGTGATGTAGGAATGAATGTTGAACTCTTGCAGTACATCTATACCATCCTTCATGTTCTGGAGTTGACGCTCTTAACCAAACCGTTCCATCTGTTAGAATAGAACCCCCGCTAGCATCTGTAGGTTCTGCTTGACCCCAAAGCACGTGGCGCCAATTCTCTCCATCTATGAGTAAAACAAAATCCTTGATGCCTATTACTTAGCTTTGATAAGAAGTTGAAGAAAACGACGAAAACTTTAATATTTCATAATGAATTTGTTTTTGATTTTTACTTACTGCCTTCATTTTTAAAATCAATAAAATATACGTATTACTTTCATTCAGAAAACGGTTATTGGTATACTTATATTCGCCTTTCGCTCTAACGAGTATACGAGTATCACCTTAAGTTAATATCGCAGTAGGGTTAAGCGTGTTGGAAATTATTAACATTTACGAAAAATTAACGTGAGCTATCATACCAAAAGTAACATTATTGGCTATGTTCTTTAAATTCTACCACAAAAGAGTCCTGTCCTAAATATTAAGATGAAGATTGACAGACCAGGCACAATTAAGTATGAATGAACTTTATACACAGTAAATATTTAATTTTAAAATACTCTTACCAGAAGAGTACTCCCAAGAGATCCTAGGCGCCGGCTGACCTTTGGCCGAGCATGGTAGCAGCAAGGCAGCTCCAGCCGAGACAGATGTGTTCTGCGCGCGCCACACCCACGTCGGTGGCTCTGCGCGGAAAGACTGCTTTATATGATACGCTATTCAGGGCTTCTACAATTTCACCACATGAGTACGAAGCATAAAGAAGAGAGTAAAACTTGGCTTAAAAGTTTATCTTTCGCAATATGATTTTTAATAAATTTGAATTCGAAATATGCTTGATTTAAGTTCAATTCTACCTAATGTTTTCTATCTACACAGTTATCAGTAGAAGCTACACGAAGTTCAAAACATTTAGCATATTTAGATGAAATCTAGGACAAGGGATTGAGTACTTTTTTGAACAAATAAGTTAGTTTTAAAATTGTCTATATACTCCATACTCATGTGTAAAACCTAATATACTTCATAAATACCTTTTACGATCAATGCTGCACTGTGACTGACAGTGCCAAAATCATTTGTAGCTTTACAAGTATATTCACCACTGTGTGCTGACGTTAGATCTTGGATTATAAGAATTGTAAAAAAGTCCATATTTTTTTGTTCAACCTGTTCCAAAGATATTATGGTTATGTTACTATTCCTTAATTTTTATTTTGATACGTATTTATTTCATACATACTCATGTATCGTCTTTTATATCTTACCTTTAAGACGGATGGAATGGGTAAATTATCTTTATGCCATACAAATTGTATGGGTTTATCTCCAGAAACCAAGCTGCAAGTCGCCTGAGTACTACCCCCAACTTCTAGCTCTTCGGGAAAATGAAATGAAGCAATTTTTGGTGGTTCTATTATAGGAAAAAAATAAGAGTAAGTTAGAATCACAAAATTTGGATTCCTTCAAAATCTCAATACAGACTTAAGATGATCTTACTATGTACTTCAAGGCGAACCGTTCTTCGGGCTAATTCTCCACTTTCGGCTCTCACTTCACAAGTGTAACTTCCAGCTGAAGAGCCTCTTACTGAGCTCAATCTTAGTATGCCGCGTTCATCACCAGTTTCTAATGCAGTATCTATGACTGAACTGTCTTCTCGGCGCCATACAACTTCTCTAAAAATACACGGTACAGAAAATGAGCTCAGAAATGTGTTAAAAGAATGCGCTACGTTTTAAAAGTATTACTTACTTAATAGGATATCCAGAATAAGGGCAATATAAAGTTACATCAGTATCAGTCTTTACATGTATAGCCGGTAAATATCTTATGTTTGGTGGACCTGAAAACATTGCACTCCAGAGAGAAGTTTATCACAGATAAGTAATATCACGTCTCGATTACAATGAATAATGAAATTAATGTTTACCATAAACATTCAGTCTTGCATAATGAGCATGGGACCCCCGGGAGCTGGTCGCGTTACACCCGTATCTGCCTCCTTCGTCTGCCGTACGTATTGTTACACTAAGGGTTGACACTATAGCTCCTTCTTCACCCCCAGGCAAAGTCTCAGCTCGAGTACTTACTGTGTATCTAAAATATTAATCAACTTTAAACGTATTTTTAACTTTCAAGTTGGTGAAAAGTCAAAATATATTTTCGTCTAAATGTAGACGTTGTTTTTAAACTATGTAGATGTTGTTCTAGTAACTCTGTTTTGTATGTTGTAGTCACGCGTTCAAGTTTTAGTTATAATTTGTATGTAATACAAAGGAACAACAATCTCACAGAAACAAACCTTCAACCACGCTGCCGTGTCAGGCCTATCTCCGTTATCTCAAAAAACCTAGTTTTGAGTAAACGACTCCTAAAGTTTTTTTTGCATTTATTGCCATTATATCTATGTTTCAAGAGATTTTTCCAAACTTATTTCATATCATAAGAATTGTAAAGATGTACATAATTATTGTGATGTAATTATCTTTTTTGTTTTATCTTTATTTTCTATGTTTTTTTCCAAAAACGGAGATAGGCGTGATAGGAATTTCATACAAATCTTGTTACGCGAAGGGCCGTATCTTAAGATACATGACTTAGCCGTGACAATTTGAGTAAGAATTATTTAGCCATACATGCATTTCTGCATTATTTTGTTTAGAGAGGTAGAATAAAAGTAGGTTTTAATAAGAATCTTAATTTTAATCAGTCATATTTTAATTAGGAACATAGGTGTAATCAAATAACAAGTATATTATGACAAAACTGGAAATGGTATTCAAATAAATTAAAATGTATTTCTTTTTCATTTATCAACAAAAACATTACCTACCGGTCTACTAAGTCAGTCTAAATATTATGTAGTTGCATAAGTCTTAGTAATTACCCCATAACAGTATAATATATAAGTAAACTACGTATCTACCGTGGCTAAGTCATGTATTTTAGTAGACACTTAACTGAGTTTGCCATAATCGCGTCTTGTCGACTCGTCAAGCGTGTCTGTAACTTAAGATACAGTATTTAACCATAATATCGTAGTCAATCGTAATTTCTTCTAGAGCATTTTTTGGGATAACGGTAAGAGATAATTAAATAATATTTTATACACGGGATAGAAGACCCATAAAAACCACGAAAAACACTTGTTACGCGTAACTCATGTATCTTAAGTTAACTGACATTCGCCTGACACGGCAGCACGGTTTATTTCTGTGATATTTTAGCAGTCGCATATTGGCAATCCCAATTTTTTTACAAAATAGCAATAGAATTTATTATGTAACCATTAGGTACTATAGCAATATATCATAGTGTTTATTGATTTTGTATTTTTCGCAAACAAAATTAGTTAATTTTATAAAGTTCATTTAAAGAACTCGTACTTTAAGTAACCGGATGAAAACGTCATAGCAATTGATGCACAAAGCCAAGTTTTTCGAAGAACTAGAAGTTTGTTAAAGCTTCATCTTACTTGTCCGGTGCAGCAGGTAGCGATCGATCGTCCAAAGTCCACAGAATGCGGGGAGGAGGTATTCCTGTGGCTGCACATCGCAAAGCTATTGTCTCTCCGATCCTCGCAACAGCCTCACTGAATGTTGACACCAGTCTTGGCGGCCTGTCTGAATCGCAGGTTATACATGTTCACTATTTACTCTATAGTTATTAAAAAAAAAATGTACCTACATAGGTTACATAAAGTACAATTGATTGAGCTTGAAAGGTTTTTATATTGACTGATACGACTTCTTAGTTAAGGCCTTGTCCAGATCGGCGATTTTAACGAGCGAATCGCTCCGATTTCGCCACTTAATGTATTGAGCACCAGTAGGTACCTCGCTAAGGCGCGTTATGTGTTCCCGCGTAAAAATTCGCGAGGAATTCGATATTGTTTTCATTATTCAAAAATAAAATTTCGTTTAGAAAAAAATAAAAATATTACCAGCTAAAACAACTTCTGCACCAGCGACAGCAGTTTCTGTATGGTCGTGAGCAGTGCACTGGTACAGCCCCGCATGGTGTGGCCTAACCGGGCCAAGGGACAAGCGTGACTGAGGAGCGTGAAGAGGGCGACCCTCGTGTTGCCAGCTTAACGTGACGCCTCCGCCGCGGCCGCCGTGCACCGAGCAGTTCAGGTGACCCGACCCTCCCGTGCCTAACATCTACAGTAACATGTAACAACAGGATTTGGTGATAGGCATGATGCTACTATGAATGAACTAATCGGAAAAGGTATTTTATATTATACATGTTCAAAGTATTCTCTAAACAGCATCTTTTTAATAATATCATTCAGATGAATTTTATAATCAATAAAATAAAAGCATAAAGTTCTGCAATAGGCCATCTTAGCTGAAACGCCATTCAGAGGGCATGACGTCACACCGCGATAAACAAAAGGGTAAAATAAAAATATTAAATGATTACTGGAGCGTTTAGCACCAATTTATTATTTTGCAAAAAATGCGATATTTATCTACTGAACTCTAAAATACTGAAAAAATATCATTTTTTGAAATAGTGGGCGCCTCGGTACATTGAAGATGGGGGTTCCAAAATATGTCATCATGCCTATTCACAAAGTACTTTAAGCTATTGCGTGTACAGGCCAGGATAGTGTGAACAGTAAGCAACGCGAAATTAGTTTAGTGGGGTCTAGTGTTCAATACCAACTTACAAGTGGATTAGGAGTGATGGTAACAGTCAACGGTTCATACACAACCACTCGTACAATCATTCTTTGGGAAGACTCTGGTCCTGAAGAACAGGCGTATCTTGCAGCATGGTGTTCACGAGAGTTCGGGAATACCAGAGCGCCACCGCGGACCATGCCTTCGGTTGTCGCCGTCGTCCAAGTGCCGCTGCCATCCTGCCGCTGCCAACTGACGTTAAATTTGCTATACTACGCATCTATTAAAGCTTGCCAATCGAAAATTAAGTGAAAACATACCTGACCGTATGGCTGCTCAAAGTGCTCATATGCCGCAAGATGCATGGTAATATCACAGTATCTCCGAAACGAGATTCGATCGAGTTCAGCTCAATGTTCTCCAACCAACTGCTATCTGTTAAAATAAAGAGTTCATAATGTGAAAAGCGCTATAGGATTTTCAAAAGCTGATACTATATTTAATAATAGGTCTTACCCACCCTGTCTGTCAGAGTGGAGATTTCAAACATGAAATACAAATAATAATAATTTTATTTCGGAAAAAGCATAGGTACACTTACATTTTCCATAAATTTGTTAGTAACATTAAAACTTAAAAATATGTTAGTACTGTATAATTATTATTTTTTTGAACTTACCATCAGTTGTTAGTTTTAGAGGTGGACTAGGAATATCTAATGCTACGCATGAATAATCCGCTTGTATGTCGGCTTGAGTCAGATCTAAGCCAAGTAGTAGCCCTCCTGCTCCAGAAATCCATCGAGAACCTAGGATAACACATAATATCGATTCATTTCTTTTTTATTTAGAGTTTAAACATTATACAGTATTTGATTTTACGCTAGAGTCATTTGCAAATACGAGTAACACGAACGTGACATGAAAAGTGAATCCATTTAATTTTAATTTTATCAGTAGGTAATAATTTACTATAGTACAACTAAAAAATCCGAATAATAGTTTGTAACCCTATGTTGATCTTTACTAAAACCATGTATCAATTTTAAACATAAATGTAATATAATTTCAGCTATGTAAAATTAGAAGCAATAGTTGCGGCAACCACTTCAAATACATTTTTTTTAATGTAAATAGTATAAAAAAGTCTTACCAGCTCCTAAATACCCTGAAGACAATGGCAAGCCATCTTGTAGCCACGTGACGTCAACGATCCCAACCTGCGGAGACACCTCACATCGTAACACGACGGAGCCGCCGATTTTGGCTGGCATTAGCTGGCGAGCGGTGTGGGACAAGACATTGTCCTCCACTGTTACAAAGGACAACTACATATTAGAGAATTATATCGATATCGGTAGACTAGAACTGGTCTGGTCTACTTACTAAAATTCGGAAAGGAACCATTTTAAATTCGGCCGGACACTTATTTTTCTTTTATACCACGTAGAGGCAATAATGAATGCATAATCGGTGCCAGAAGTAGCAACCTATTTCTATGCTTTATCTCCTCAAACATGGTACCTTAGAGGGTCAGTGGCACTTGCGTTTAGACTATAGCTACTTTCCTTGAAAATTGTGTCAACAATCGAATTTTGGAATGTCTGTCAAAATAAGTCAGTATACTCGTAATATGTGTTAAGTTTGGATTCTTGATCTCAGAGTTTGACTACATTTGTAAAGGTTGTAAAATATGTTGACCAAAATAATTAATAATGACCTAATTAATATTTTGATTTGTTTATTGTAGAGTTTCATTGTTTATTTGTATCAAGGATTGTGTATATTTATGTAAATTATATTTATAAAAGTGAATCTCATAATAAGTTCCTACATAAAATTTTCTCAAGGGATGAAGCGCACAAAATATGAAAAGAAACAAGATAATAAATAAAATTATAATTGCCTCGGACATAAATTTCTTTGACTCAAACAGGGCAGACTGTATAAAACCAATTACTTTAAATCTTCTTATTTTTCTTTCTATGCAATAAGCGATGCTGCATAGCCACTCATACGTCCACTGTAACCACAGTTACAGAGACCATATACCTCAGGACAGTCCGTGTAACTGCAGTTACATTTTTAAGAATTCGCGCCCGCCGATTGTTTTTTTCTTTTTCTTATCGCTGTGGATGTTTATAGTCTGTAGTGTTGCTGGTTTTTGACGCTCTATGATATGTACCACACCTTATTTCAAGTGGAACATAACTTCGGCTCATGGCAACAAAAAAAATAAATTGTCAAGTTGCTTGTTGTTTTTGTGGATCAGTGCGCGAGTGACTCCAGCTATTTTATTCGAGAAATCATGCCGTAAGTAATAAAATATTATTGTTTTGTATATCAAAATATTTATAATCTTACATATTTTCATATTTTATAACATTATGTGCGATTCCAGTCAGTTTTGAAGTAAAAATATTGATTAAAAATAGGTCGGTGACTATCTGTTTTTATTAGTGAATAATTGGAAGATCTAAAAAAGTTCTTATATTATATCGTAATTAAATGTTTTAATATGAAAACTTATTAATATTATAGCCTGGTTATTACCATACTTTCTTGAAATATTCCATATTTCATTCTGGATTAGACAATTTACCATACGTGAACTTCGATTTCACAGATCATGTAGCTTTAGTTTTTATTTTATTTGTAATATTTTTAAGATGATTTATAATGGGATTTTGGTTCCAAATGAAAGGCCATTAAATTACCTAAAACCCAAAATTGTTTTAATATTGTAAACGTCAAAAATATCTAATAAAAAAATATTTAAATTGAAAACTAGGACAAAATTAGCATTTCTTAAAGTTCACTTATCTACTTAAATGATCTTATCATTAATAGAATATAATGTTAAAATCAAACATAACTATTGCCTAAAAATCGTCAACTAATGAGCCTTTTATTAGTATTTTTCATTTTGCGATATTTGAGTTATTTACTGAGTAATAAGCATTTATTTAGCATACGTCTCCTATCGATTTTGTTTTGCGCGTATCACGTGACTCGCGGACTGTCCTGACAACCTAGCGAAACGCGCGCGGACGTTTGAGTGGATAGAAATATAAGAAGTCTTATGAA
This sequence comes from Mecyna flavalis, assembly GCA_949319885.1. Taxonomy (NCBI): domain Eukaryota; kingdom Metazoa; phylum Arthropoda; class Insecta; order Lepidoptera; family Crambidae; genus Mecyna; species Mecyna flavalis. The sequence goes on along the minus strand of OX439435.1, from coordinate 6,286,259 downwards.
ATTAGGAAGAAATATAATCAAATGTAACAACGGGAAAATTGGAAGCTTCAAAAATTATAAAAGAGAATAAATACAAATAAGGGGAAAAGTCATACGGTAAGATTTGTTTCTTGGATACAAATTCTACGCAAGTAAAATATTTTATCGTAAAAATTGTCCAAATGTTTCCAAAATATTGTGTGGTTTAACTGTAAATTTGATAAAGCTATCCACTTTTTCAGTACCACAAGAAAAGATGTAGTTAGTAACGACGTAATCAGCATAAGTTATTTTTATTATTAAAAAAAAAATATTATTTCGGTTGCGCCAGACACTAGAGAAAAGACAAAAAAAAAACAAATATTTATCTTCACCTACGAGTAGGAAAACAAAGTATTGTTGTTTTAATAACAAAAAGGAATTGCAAAAGTTGCATTGAAACATAGGCCACTTATAAATATTACAACATCAAAGTGTCGAATATTTTCTTCGGAACTCATTTGAATAAGAATAAGCCCGGAGCTCCTATTTGTTGCTTTTCAATTCCTCTTTGTAGAAAGTCTCATTGTACAACAAAATATTAAAATATGGTAAGTACAATCTGCGAGTACAGCCCTAGTTCATAAAGTTGAGATGTTCATTCGAATAACATCGATTGGGGATCTCGTTAACGATTTTGTCGAGATTCAGTAACTTCCGATCTCGATACTTGTGCTAACGACGGCTTTTGTCAAAGTCGAACATTCCTGTTTGAGTTAACGGGTTATAAGATGTCAAAAGATAGTAAAATGAATCAGGAGTCTTTTAATAATATTTCCCATGTTGTTTTTTACGGTCCATTGGCTAGACATTATTATGTTGTTCTTAATCACTACATAGTATAAAACAAAGTCGCTTTCTCTGTCCCTATGTCCCTTTGTATGCTTAAATCTTTGAAACTACGCAACGGATTTTGATGCGGTTTTTTTTATTAGATAGACTGATTCAAGAGGAAGGTTTATATGTATAATACATGCATAATATAGTAGAGAAACACTGATAATTTTAGAGGTTTTTAATTTAAGGTCGTAAATAATCACATTTTTTTGCGCTTACATTGCAAACGCTGGCTGAACCCTACGAGATAGATCAAAATAATGTACTACAATATTGTACACCTTAAAAAGTTTTACAAAAAAGTCAGCGATGGTATATGTCTATCTCTTAGGGATAACCCACAATAACCATTTTCCTTTACTTATTACGATAAAATAATGGCTTATTTACGAAAAAGTGGTTTTAATCAAAACAGTATTAATCCATAACCAATAAAGTACCATAAATAAATTGTGCATGTAATATAGATCAATATGGCCCTTTACAACATGTAATTTAAATGAATAGTTTCGAATATATTACAGATTTAAAATGCAGGGACATAGCGGTTGCGGCGGTACCGGCCGGGGAGCGGATGGATGAACGTTTGTTATTCTTTCACGTAAAAACTACTGAATTGATTTTAATGAAACTTTACAATAATATAGCTTATACATCAGAATAACACATAGGCTACAATTTACAAGATATTCCCGCGGGATAACGTCCTATAGTTCACGCGGGCGAAGCCGCGGGCGGAAGGCTAGTTAAGTATACTTTTAACTAATAGGTTATCGTTTTCGCTTGATAAGTACTAAGAACACTTCTATAATATGGATTGGAAATAAAATTAGGGCATAGTTTTAAGCGTTTATGGTAATTACTTTCGGATCAGGTCAATAAATGTAAAATCATTCAATAATTTGTTATTAGATTCCGTAAAGTTACATGAAACATTATGCGTACCGATTCTAGACAAATAAAAAGTTTAACAGAAAAGCGTATTAATTAGAACTAAGAAAACAACGCGTGGTTTCAAAGATGTTATTTGATCAGTCGTTGAAAAAGATATCTTGAAAACTTGATGATATATAATAATGAAACAAACGACCGTGCTCCGAAAATGGCCTTTCTTTTTATATTTAAGTATTTTTATTAAAGAATTGCTGGTATCCTTATAACAAGCTTCGTTTTTTCCGAGATGAAGGACATAATGTCGCTAAGTCTTTAATTAAAACTTTTCGAGTCCCTGGTGGAAAAAGTAATTGGACTGAAAATATTCATCTCTTCAAATATCTCAATATTTGGACGCCGGAGGGACCAAAATATAATTAAGGAAACATGAGCATACTCAGTTGTTTTAATCTGTAAATAAGGCTACCCTTATGATATACAGTTTAACAAAGTCTATTAAAATCTTCGAGTATATCATGGAACAGTTAAACTTATGAACGCTTTTTAGCTTTTACGTCCGAAATGTTAAAAACGCTTTTATGATTGTGATAAGAAATAAGAGGGATTTCGTTTTTGGTGGTGGTGGACTAGTAGGGAATTAATTACCTACTCAATCTGCATTGTACTAATACAAGAATCAATTATCACATAAAAATAATACTTATACGAACTATACGAACGAAACCGTATTAAATGATATCATCATCAGGAAACCGTGGGAGTCCCGCCTACAGCCGTCCACTCCCGACGAAGGGAGACAGTACGTAATAAATTCAAAAAAGGATGCTTTTAATTATAATTATGTAATAAACATTTTCGATACAGAATAACAACTAAATACTTCGAACCTACGCAAATACTCCAGCGAGCTGGTCAAGTTTATTTTAATAATTTTAATTTTAAGTTGTATCTACTTTACTGTAACAATGAACAGCTTAAGTTGTTAAAGGGAAGATCACTCAAACTTAGTGAAGTGAACATCCCTTTATTCACTTCACGAAGAAAGCAAAGCCAACTTTTAACAAGGTCTAATAAAGAAAATTCTTACATCCAGCGTTTAGATAATCGTAAAGCAAGGTCGTGTCAGAATTTTCCTTATGGACATTCCAGACAAAGGGAAAAGTTACCTTGTTGCGAACTCACTCTAATGTCATTTTTAATCCCTTAATTAAAAGTTTTTCCGTGTAAAAACTCTGTCGGCCGGGCTGTTTTTCATTTTATTCCATATTTCCCCGCTGTAACGGAAAGTTAATTGGTCCAACTCGTCTCGAAGTTGAAGTTGTAATTTGTTTTGCCCGCTCTGGGTACATCTGTTTATTGCAAGTCGGTTGTTTACAGTTTTTATAATTTCCATTATATCTCGCAAATGAGATGCGGGACGGATCTCGCGCGTCAATGGCTAAACTCATTATTTTAACTGTCCAACTTGGAATTTGGGATTCCTTTTTATGTTTTTATCTTAATTATTGTCATACTGCGTAATTGTTGTAGACAAAGTCATTAAAAAGGATTTACATTTCTGAATTACAGCTTTTAATGGTTGAAATAATTATTTTCATAATTAGAAAAACTCCATAAGCAAACAATTAGAGATAATCATTTTGATGACTGATTAAACATTTAAATGAGTACTTTTTTATTTTCATTAATATTCATTCGCAATTTGGTGTTTCTGTCCTTATTTATTACCTACTTTTAAGATAAGATGGGTGCGTGCCTGTCTGCAAAAACTAGGAAATAAGACTATTAAAACTAACTCAAAAAAAGTATAAGGCTCTTACAAGAAATATATAGTAAAGAGTAAAAATTAAATTAAAACACTTCCCTCATCTAACTGATACTCAATAATGACGTCATTAGAAACCATTCCCTTGCAAAAGACAAGACGATCTACTCGTAAATGTTCAAAGTTAAATTACAATGTGACGGTTGTTGTGAAGGAAGGAGATACAACATGTGTACGCCGCAGGCTGGTTTGCATGTCACAAACTTGTAATTGGTTAAATTAGCATTCGTCTGACGAGGCAATTTGTTCCCGACAAGTGAACCAGAAATAGAAATCGCTTATATTTTTGACAACTTTAGAATATATGCTCTAGCGTGTAACATTCAGTGTTCTGTATAAGGTATATTATTGAAATGTAGTTGCTTATGACTCTAATAGTTAGATCCAACATTTCAGTTCCCGAATGACGACCCTGTATTATCAAAGTTCAGTTATTATGATGGAGCGACTGCCATCAAATCTTTATAATGGGTATAGGTTTGTGGTACAAATCTAGCTAGACGAGACATTTTTGAAACCAGGGGAGTTCGGTGGGTGGGACGTCTCTAATAAGCATTCTCCTCTAATTCTTCGAAAAATATACATTTAGGACATAAATATAAAAGCCTGTAATGATTTAATATAAGAGCTCTTACCAGGCTGCAGTAAAACAGGTCTGGAAAGCACCGTCCCCGCTCGGTTTGAAGCCCGACATCTGAGCGTGGCTCCCCCGCCCCCACTGTTGGCATCTAACAGTGACCTTCTAGCGCCGAGAACTATTTTGCCATCTGGTAACACATGCCTGCAAACAAAATATCACTATTAAAATATATCGCTTTAAGAAAAAACATAGGAGACTAAATATTATGCTCTAAAAAAGGGGCGAAAGTCAAAAAATAATGTTTTAAATAAAGACGCAATTGTCTGTTCATGCAAAGTTTAAAGCAAGATTATATGTATGAGAAACGTTAGTATTGCTAAAAAGAACCTAGTAGGCATATTTATCTAATATGTAATATAAATGATGCTTAAAATTTTTTGTAATGATGTTGTTTGTAGGTTCAAACAAAAGAAAACTTTTATATTGGAAACTTGCCATAAATACTAAAGTCACTCAACGAAAGAAATCTATGACAATCAGAAAAAAAACGTAAAAACAACAAGTAATAATTTTAAAGCTATACGAGTAGGTAATTGCGCGGGAAACAAAAATCTTTGAATAAGAATAGTTCCAACAAAAGAAAAAGAATGAAAAAAAAAACTATGAGAAAATTTGCGGCCAGTCTTATTTCAACACAATGTAGTTTTAATAATACTTTTTAATATAAAAATATATTTGTCATAATTATATTAAATACTCTTTGGTAAGTAAATATAACTAATATTTAAATGTAGAGATTTTGAGTATTTATTAATAAGATGATAAATGGGAATGATCCATTGTTTTACTGGTAAATTCCCGGCTGTCGTGGCGGGTCGAGAATTTTGAAGCCATTAATTCGATTCCCATTGCAAGCAAAAAAAACGGATATTTAGAAAGTTCTGTTTTTCCATCCCACACTTGGCAACCGTGATGAATAAGCAAGTAATCATTGTAATGAAATCGCTTCAACGAGGGAGGCATTTGCCTTGTACTATATTAATAGGCTCTCTAATGGCCGTGAGACAGCGATTTTACTACGAATATATTCGATATATAAACCAAAATATCGTGTCGTAAACACATCCATGCGAGTTAAGTGTTCACGCCATATCAGCGGAGCACAGGCGGAACTTAAGTTATAAAACAGTTACGGCGGGGACTTCATTTCCTAACTCACCATGCACCGGTAATTTACTGCGGCATCATCTCTTAAACGCGACCTCCTTGGAATATTTTTATATGTGAACGAATATTTTATCTTTTCTGTATACTGCCAATATGATTTGGTGACGGAGAAAATATTTTAACACAACCAAAGTTTGTAGTTATAAAGCGAGGTCTATCATAATATGAAAACGTTTTATTTATAATAAAATTAAAAAAAAAGTTTCATATTCACACCTTGTTTTCTAATATATTTCGTAATGAAAAAATATTTAAGCGTTAATCTAGTTATCTTTTGGGTTTTTTCATCTTTAATATATTATATTATTCTTACATAATTTGTCTGACTCTGAATCTAAAATGACATACAAAAAATCATTACGCTTTAAGAAATCAGTTCTAATATCAGTACCGTTATAAATATACGCAAAACAGAATTCGACACTGTCAGCAAAACCGGTCATTCCCCGAGATTTTACAAAAGAGATGTAGTAAACTGTTTCCAAAGAAAAAACTGCAATGCCATCTAAAGTTGCCACCTCTAATGACTAACAACAGCCGTTGTAGCGGCTGCGGGGAAACTTCTGTATTTTTAAAAAGATCTTGTGTTAGTGGCTCGCAAATCCTAAAGTAACTTGGCTAAGAGACATTTTATAAGTTGCCGGCAAAACTTTTCCTTGGCTCTATTTAAGACTCGAAAGTTTGTTAATGACTGAAAAAAAAATGGTTAGCCTAGGTGATTTTATAAATTTATTTGCCGCAAAGGAACTTAAGCGGAGCTTGTAGATACAATGAAGTTTAAAAATGTATTTCCCTGCCTACTCTTTGTCCCGAATATTGAGGTAACGTTTGCCGCCTTATGAGAATTTTTGAAGAATATTTGATGTTATTGCTGGGCAACACAATTCGCTTTGCGCTCATCCTCGCGGTTTCACCCGCGCGTAATTTCCTTTTTCAACCATCCCCCCTTCCCCTATTCTTTCTCCCCCTTCCCCTATCAAAGTATCCTATGTCTGTCTCCTGGTTCTAAGCTACCTCTCCACCAATTTCAGCCAAATCAGTTCATCCGTTCTTGAGTTATAAATAGTGTAACTAACACCACTTTTTATATACATATTATATATTTACTTCGAGGCATTGTGCACTGGCTGGTAAAAAATTTACTTGAGCAGCATGTGCTTAAAAAATATTATTCAGAATTCTCAAAAAAAAAAATACAGTTAAAAAGGGAAGCTTAAAACTTGACAGCGTTAACTTTAGATTCATTACTTCTCCTTTCTGTAAATTGTATCAATTTATTCTACTCATAGGGCGTTTGGTTAACTGCTCCAAGATTTTTTTTAAAGAGAAACAAAACTTTATTTATTCATCCTCACAAACTATTTGATGGTACATGCTACTTATCTTACCTACATAATAATGTTTATAAACCATCATTTACTTTCTTATACTTCTTCTTAACCTGATAAGAAAAATTTACACGCCGATAAAAAGTAACTTTAGCCGCAGAAAATACTTTATAAATAAAGCTACATGCACGCAAGCGGGAAGGTAGGGGCGGCTTCACTTCGTTAGCTAACTGCGGGACAAACAACCGCAAATGATCTGCGGCTGTCGCGCCACACGGCTAATATAATAGCCTAGTTTCCGATCGAGTTTTACACAGATATCAAGTCATCGGTTTGACCATAAAAGGTTTTTTAAAGTAGGCTCGACTAACGTGAAACGAATAGCATTGGTAGAGGGACAATAGAGTAAAAAACATGATTTCGCAGCTTTAACAGTTACACTCTACTATATACGTACTTATCATCTTTTGGGATGGTGGTAAGCTAATAGAACGCCTCTTTTATAGCTTTTTGTATATGGACTTTTAAAGGTTAATGGATAGGATAGGCTAAAGTTAACTAAGCCTATCGCTCTGTCGCCTGTACATTGTTAGACTAGTAATTAATCTGCAAATACCTAATTCTAGAATAAAAGAAGGCTTATTGCCGAACGTCGTCAATTGAGGCATCTAGTGAAACATTACATCTTCGATCTCGGAAAAGCAAGTTAGGCGAGAATGAGCCCGTTTGCAAACTTCTCTATTTGAGTGTGAAATTAGCAGAATCTCGATACACATTGACTTGGTATTGGGTGATTATATGAGCAGCAATGTTATGTATTGGAAGTACTGCATCATTATATTAGTTTTTCACTTATCTAGACTGCTCTCGATCTAGACCTTGTTAAGGTTTGAGACATTATCCAGGATTTGATAAATCCAGTAATTAGATGACTATGGAATCGCGTTTTCGTTAGACTTCTATAATCTTTTTATAAACGTTAACCAGATTGTAAGTCAGGCAGCGTGTGACGAATGTCTATTGTCCATATTTTCTGAATAAATCTCAAATTGGAGAACTTTTAGAAAAAACAATAACACATTTCTAATTAATGATGAAATTGTCGGTCTATTAAAAGCAAATTATTCGTCGTCTAATATAACAAATATTTCTTGAATACACTACTAGTCAGATCCTTGAATCATCTAGTGGTATAGGTATATCTTCGGTCACGTAAGAGCAAGTTAGGCGAGAACGAGCCCTTTCGCCGCGTCGAGTTCGCAACTCCGCCTCACTTCGCCTCGCTCCGCCCCGCTCCGCTATTTGAGTGTGAAATTAGCGGAATCTCGCGTAGCTACACATTGACTCGGGTATTGGTTACGATGAAGTTGCTCTATTTGCAAGGTTCATGTGAGACGTTCAACGAATAGTGCTTTTATGAACACTTTGTTTCTGGCATTTGATTTAAAAATAAAAAAATCTTTGGACATTATTCACACAGCGCCATCTAGCCCCAAACTAAGCATTAGCAAGCTATGGGTGCCAGACAACGGATAAACATTACTTATATACTTTTTTTGTAAATACATACATATTATGCATAGAAACACCCATACTAATATAAATATACATCTTCAAGTTCATGCATACGAATGTTTGTACCGTGCGGGGATCGAACCCGCGACCTCTGGTGTAATAGGCGACTTCTCGACCATTACACCAAATGGCTCGTCTCGTCAATTTAGATTGTGTTACTGATGTATATCGTTTCGTAAGTCTGAAATGGCCCGGTGTGATGGCGTATTAGATGGTGACCGTTCCCATGCGTTAGGGATTGTGTGTTCGAATCCCTCGCAGGACAATCATTTATGTTTGTCTTGTGTCTTGATGTTCATTTGTATCCAAGTTAATATTACTTTCGGTCAGATCCAATATGTATTAATTAAGTGTGGACATCACGCGTGTACGAAAGAAGAAGAAAGAATAAAGATATTTCACAGACTTTCCCTCACAAGTATGAACAACAAAACATCAAATAAATCAGATGTAAACTTCAGAACGGAGCGACGTTAGACTTTTTGAAAAGATGCTTACATACATTCCAGGCGGCAATTATTTTTATATGTAGGTATGAATACCAGGGCGGCGCTGAGAATCAATAAACGAAGATCAGATAATGAAACTGAGATTTACATAAATAAAGTCAATAAAAGTGGCATTAAATGTGGAAGTTGAGTTTTTTAAACCCTGGTAAGGTAATACACAATTTAAAAACAAACGAGTGACGGAAAATATATTTGAAGAGCTTTTTGGTGCTTCTGATATTCATAACAAAAGTACTCAAGGTAGTCAATTTTTATTTTAATGTACATGTGATGTTGTCAGATACTGTTATTGTTATTTTTTTAGAATACTTTTCTTTCTTACTTACATATCTTTTTCTATTTAAATGTTTTACTTGTCCAAAAATACGCAAATAGTAGGTACAATAGCGCTAATTAAACGTCTTTTTTTAATACGACCATTAAACATTTAAGGTAATTAAATAAATGTCCATAGACTTCATTCACACAGCGCCATATTTTTAAAGCTCCAAAATGTAAAGAGTTAGTACTATGGGTGCCAGGCAACGGATAAAAACTTGTTTTTTCCGAAGTATATACGAACATAATATATTATTATAATATAGAAAGTGCTCGGTCTAATAAAGACAACAGTAAAATGCACACAAAATGTTTGTATTGTGTTTGGATTGTGCTGGTAAACTTTGATGAAGTGCCCACATATAACATACACAATAGGTCCAATCGAGGCTTTTGACCCCGCTTCATATGCATAATCAGTGCTATCTAACTCCTACTACCAGGTAAAATTTGTAAAAGTTTAACCACAAATAATTTGAATACGAAGATCGGTAACGTTATTTCGGAATACGTCTCAATCAAGAAAAAAAAAGAAGCTCGTAGAAAGAATAGGAAGAAAATACTTATCCACAAATTAAAGCAATCGGCAACATCCATAGCAATAACGTTGGAAACGAACGAGAAACGTGATATTTGCATAATCTGTGGTAAACGCCGACAAAGAGCCTTACAAATGAGGCTCTTCAGTCGTAATTCAAACGCTCTAACCTCCCCCATAACGTTTAGGTTGAGGACTCTCAAATTGATACAAAGCGCGCAAGAGAACGCAAATTGGGCGTGATATAAACGGTTATTGTGACGTATGACGTATGTATAGTCTTTGTTGCTATCTCGAAGTATTTATGATATTAAAATATTATGCATTACTGTCTAACCGTCAAAATATGTAATAATATTTTGAGGTCAAACCAACGATATTATTAGCAAATTTTCGAAGACTTAAAAAGTCACCAACTGGTACAATATCTCTTTGAATCATTCAGTACATAATATTTCTATGCTTTTAATATCTATTCTACACTCAAGATAGCATTTGACCAATCATTAAGGCATTTCGGTCTAACATTAGAAATTCCAAAAATAAAATCCTCCGAACCCTTTCTGAGTACCTGGATAGCCCCATTCTTAGGTATTAGTTGTCTGTGCACCATGAAAAAAACAGTAAATAGTTCAATATGACTTTAGACATTTAGATGAATGTGCGCCTAAGTTATGTCATTATGTCCTTGTATTAACGTAATGTATTACTTAAATAAAATGTGTAATTTATAAGTCCAATTGCACGGAATGAATGACTTATTATTAGTATATTATTAATATTAAACTATGGCTTTCCTCTTCTCTAGGTTGATGTATCGTATCTATCGCTCTATCAATCAATGAGACTTGTCAAAGTTTAAAGCTCGGTGTCGGAACAGATTTCGACAATTTATAGCCGTACCGTACCGTACCCATCCTTTGTTTCAATTGATAAACAACACTCATAAACACAAACATAAACACTTAGTTAATGTCCTTTTTGCATGGAATTGATTTGATGTCAGTTGTGAAGCATATGGAAATCTCAGTATCTTAAATTCAAATGTAAGGTCTTACGCCAGCATAAAATGAGACTAATTTTACTGTCGACTGTGTTTTATTCAAACAACCAATACTGTATTGATTGAAAATTTACTTTTCATGTCAGCGTTTTGCGGGTTTGGCCCTCGCGCGTCTCTGTGCACAAACATGTCAATTTGTGTGTTGGTCCGGATGTTTTTATGTATTACGTTACAACAATATCGGCTGTAGGAACCAAAATCAACTGTGTAAGAAAAATATATCATTGAACAAAGATCACTCAGCGCCATCTAGTCTAAGTATTTGAAAAGGTCTCGGGTTCGATCTTCGAACGTTACATAGTACACATTTATTCGGCACGGTCTGGGTGTTTTTATGTATAATACGTCGAAGTAACTATGTACGCCTCTACAAAAAAAAAAAAGAAAATCGATTACCCATAGTACTAACTCTGGGTAATCGATTGTAGTGTGAACAAGTTCCATGGATTGAAATTATATTTAATTTTAATTTTATATTCGCTATAAATAAACTTTCCAAATCTTGAATCATGCTAAGCTCCTCGATTAAATCGAGATAAAGCACTTGGTGATTTCCGTAAATTAAAATAATCTTTAAATGCGGAATAGTTGCCACCATTCTCCTTGTGAATGTGTATTGTTTAGATAATACCATAAATTCAAGTTAAATCGAACGTAATGGTAACAATATTCAAATGAGCAATACCTTAAAGGCGTTCTTAGTTCGACATTGTTATTTTGTTGATAAAGCTGGGACTACAACATAAGCCTACCCTTACTAGAGCCTAGAGGGTACATTCACATGTTGTTTGAACAGTATCAAGATTAAATTATACTAACATTTATTATTATTTTTAACCGACTTCAAAAAAGGAGGAGGTTATATGTTCGACTGTATGTATTTTTTTTTCTTTTTTTTTTTTATGTATGTCCGTCGATTTCTCCGTCAATTGTGGACCGATTTAAATAATTATTTTTTTATTTGAAAGTGCATAGTTCAGAGGTGGTCCCATTGTCACCATGTCAGGATCTGATGATGGGATCCCGGAAAAATCAAGAGAAAACCTCAAATTTTATAGGCTGCGCCTACGCGTTACTTGTTTTTTCTGAAGCCATTCAAGTTTTTGCGTCCGATAGACATCATTTTATGTTGATGAGCTGATGATGGAAGGTACAACTCCTTAATGGTTAGGAGTTAGGGGATAATTCTTTCAGTATTGTAGGAATATGTGGACCGTTAGTTGTATTTTATGTACTTTTGCAGCTAAGGTGATGATGGAAAGTACAACTCCTTAACGGTTAGGAGTTAGGGGATAATTCTTTCAGTGTTGTAGGAATATGTGGAACGTTAGTTGTATTTCATGTACTTTGGCAGCTAAGCTGATGATTACCCGGGGATGGGCTGGTCACTAGCCAATAAGGTTAGCACCGGCTCGTCCTAATCGGGTGTGAAGGAGAAACCGGGGGAGTGTAGTGGGTAGCGGACGCTTCGGTCTCGAGTCCCACACACGGCCGCGGGTCTAGCTAGCCTGCGGTTATGGTGCATAAACGCATTCTCCTCCTACCCATGGTGCTGAACACTTAATGAATACCTAATATTATTATCAAATAATACAATTCTACTCGTATTTTCGCTATCATTATTATGAAAGAGTTTTACTCACTACCTACGTGTTATTCACACTAAAAATAGAAAAATAAACAAACTTTTTTTTTTTAAAAATTAAACCGACTTCAAAAAAAAAGAAACAAAAAAACTACCTAAAAAACTGAAAAGCAAAAAATAATTTTAATAAGACATTCATCAAATGCGCTTATTGTCTAAGCCTATTAATTAAATTGTATTTTACGTGCTAGGTAGGTACCTACTAATCTGTTTGAAGTCGGTGCCAAGCCGAAGGTAATCAAAAATGATATATAATAATAATGTATTATAAAGGGTTACTTATTAATCCGCGGACGTAGGTACGTAATCAATCTGGGTACTAACTATTTGGCTTGGCACCGACTTCAAACAGATTAGTAGGTACCTACCTAGCACGTAAAATACAATTTAATTAATAGGCTTAGACAATAAGCGCATTTGATGAATGTCTTATTAAAATTATTTTTTGCTTTTCAGTTTTTTAGGTAGTTTTTTTGTTTCTTTTTTTTTGAAGTCGGTTTAATTTTTTTTTTAAAAAAGTTTGTTTATTAAGAATACCATTACTTATCATTTAAATGAAACTCATAAATGTATACTATTTTCAGTTTTGTTTCAATTACCCGTGGTCCCATTCTAGAGCAGTGGGTCCACGGGGAAAAAAAACTGCCCGTGGACCCACTGTGGGTCATAGCCGTGGGACCACGGGTAATAGGCGGAATTAAATATCATGAAAATATTATATCCAACAAAAATACTAATAAATATTAAAATAGAAACTTATTTATAGATAGGTACTGAAAGTGTGGCTTCCACTGTGTGCGTAGGGTAGGAACACCGGTTTGCGACCACTTAAGCGACTTGTTGACTTCAGAGTTGATTTCTATCATGATGCTGTACGTCAAGATTTTCCAAAAAAATCACATTTGATCTTACAATAGTCTAGTTTTATAAAACCTAACGTTTATAAACGTAGCAGTGATACATAATTTTTAAAAATGTATTATTCGTAAAAATAGCAAAAACACCGGTTATCGGCCGTTTGGCCCAGTTATCGACCACCTGTGCACCGGTTATCGACCACCTAATTTACGGTAGAAAAATGAGTCTTATTCAATAGCCATAGGGTATATTATAGTATGAAAGTGAAACAGTTAATGAAATCAAAAAAGCGGTATATTTTTACTTTCTTTTGCGACCTAAAAATACAATTGAGTAACCAAAAGGTCATATTTGTTGATTTCTTTTGATTTGGAACACGATCGAAAAGCCTATCCTATAATATGGATGGATAATGGATCTTGAAACTCCCTTCTGCCGGCATGCTTCTCTGTAGGGCAAAGGCCTCCATCCTTGAAATCAAGTTATCGTTACAATGATGGGTACTGGCTTAATCACCACGCTTGCCAAATGCGGATTGGTGATCACAAACCCGAGCAGTGTCCGAAAATACCGACACAATGTTAGCTCGACCTGGGAATTGAACCCAGTACCCCGCGATCTCGGCCCGGTACTTAAACCACTAGACCATCGAGGCTCGAAAAAACAAAAACACAAACAAAAAATGAAACAAACAGAAATAAATTAAAAGTTTAGTAGGTATTTATCGGGTGCGTTTAATTTCCTAGTTCAAATAAAGTTTTATTTATTACTAATTACGTTTCTCTCTTCTCTTCTATCTTTTTTATACTTATCTTACTAGCCTTCCGCCTGCGGTTTCACACGCGCGTAATCCCCTTCCCCTAATCTAATGCCCTTTTTCAAATATCCCCCCCTTCCCCCCACATTTTCGGGATCATTTATAGTACCCTATGTTGACCGGGGATAGTGTAGCTTTCCAACAGTGATAGAATTATTCAAATCGGTTTAGTAGTTTCAAAATTGTTGTTGTGGAATAAGACATTTCCCGTAGGAATTTTATAGCCTATGTCCTAATCCGGGTTATAAACTATACGTGTGCCAAATTTCATCTAAATCCGTTCAGCCGTTTAGGTGTGATTGAGTAACAAACATCCAAACATCCAAATTTCCAAACATCCAGACTTTTGCATTTATAATATTTTAAACATACATATACATAATACATACATATAATATTATATAGTAGGAAGTAGGATTTTTTTGAACGGCCGGAAACAGGTACAATTTTACCAGTTATCGACCGCCTGTTAAAGACGGCCGTTAACAGGGTTCGTTTTCACCGGTTGTCGGCCACTAAACTTTTGGTATTTTTAAAGGTCATTATCTTTGAAACTATGAGGTATACTGGCGGTCGGAAACTGGTTGCCAAGTCACAAATTCCTAGCTGTTCACAAATGTAAATGAATCTATGTTGGTGCATTTAAGGTTTCCGCAATGTAGGCAAAGAAAAATGACGTAAATAAACCGGTTTTCCGACCACCCGGTCGGAAACTAGATTTTGATATGAATCGATAACCTATTGCCCGACCACCTAAAATATTACACATTATGAAATGTTTCGTGAGTTTGGGCACTTGAATATTGAAATTAAACATCTTATCCTACACACAAACCAAATCAAACCCCTATAAAATAATAGTAACCCTCAAAATCTTACATTTGAAAATCGATCCACCTGCAATTATTTTTGCTAAATTTGTCACGTGTCAACACACCAAATTTTGAAATGGCGACTGAGGGCTCAGTTCGCAAATTATAAAGTCGTGCTGTTGGATTAAGAACCGTGGAGTTTGTCCAGGTCGACTGGCGCGAAATTAGAAATGAGCTGTCTATAGACTATCTATTATTCAAAAAAACGTGTGAAGTGGTCGCAAACTGGTGCTGGCCGGCAAACCGGTGTCACTACCCTAACTAACCTTAGTGCCCATCTCACTTGGCAACGTCATCTTGTGTGTCTAAATGTTATCTCTGTATAAGTCCTTATAAATTGTTAATAACTATTTTATCTGCTTTTCTCTATATCATTTAATAAAACCTAGAGGTTTTATACACTTTAACTACTACTACTATACTATAATAGATTATACACTAAAACTATCTTACGGCTACCGTATTCTTCCGTAGCGAATAAAGTTCGCTAATGGAAAAGAAAAGAAAAACCTTTAGGCGGGGTCCGCTTAATATTATCCGAGGGCCAATTGTTTGGAGGCTAATGGAATGTATTGTCCGGGGCAATAGTGCGGGGGGGGGATTCCTGATGGGCCGCGTTCCATTGCGCGGTGATTACCCTGGCCACTCGATAGATGAAACGGATTCCAATATTTCGGGAATAGCGTCGCTTCATTGATTTATGTATCTGACTGCGGACTGGGAATAAAAGTTATTGGGTATTTGTGATTTCTTGGAAATAGCAGAAACTTTTTTACTATGATTTCTGATATTTTGTTTTCTGATAGTTTTGCTGGTATGGTAGGTAATGCCATCTGTCAATTATTTTAGATTCATTTGTTCAACAAAGAATTTACGCTTCAAAGCCTTTACTATTTATATTTAGTAAATAGATTATTTCTTCACATAATACAATGAAAGCTTTTTAAATAATAGATTTCTTAGAGCAAATGGTATTCTATTTTAACGCCGACAAAGTCGCAAGTTATTAGTATACGAATAAAACCAAAAAAAAATATCCGTAGGTATCTCTCTTTACGTTACAAAGTTGCACATCCGAATTCTAAGTATCTACACACGAGGACATAAAAATGCCATCTGAGCACCATCAAAGAGCAAGTATACGCCGCAAATGATCTTATACGGTAGTCGTAAAAACACCAAATCTTTGTATTCGTTCGTACAAAGGAATATGATAATATAGATTGGTTCTCAAAGGCATAGACGTTGTTTCGCCGACACTTCGTCGATGGCAGGAAGTTTCCGCATGCCAAATAGCTAAAGGAACTTATTTGCAAACTACTTTATCGTGTCCAGTGTTCCGTAACTCGTAGGGATAAGATCGGTTTTGGTTCATTCGATGTCTTGAAAGTTGTGTGGCGTATCTTATACGGTAGGGCTGCCGACATATCGAGGGTCTGATCCGGAGTCAATGGGTTTGAAGGTTAGGGCGGATCATAGCCGACGAAGGCGAAATGTTGTTAATGGTTAGTTGGAAAAGCTTTAACACGAGTTTTCGATGTTTTCTCATGCTCAAGATAATGTTTCTTTTATTTCAAATGGTCCTTTAATGATATAGAATACCCCGCAGGTTTTACGACAAAAAGGTCGAATTAATAAGATGTAATTCTATGATCTGCCTACAGTATTTTCAAGCAAACATTTGATTGTGCTTTGTAGCTTTGTGCTTTGAATGTTCCTAAACATACACTTAACAGGCTACGGGTTGGTGAAATAAAGGAACCATTCTAAGATCATGAGAACTCTGATAGCTCTTAGAAGAATCCTAAGTGGCTCTACCACAGGCTCTACTATGAGAAGAGCGTAAACATCTTTGTGGTTAGAAAAAAGACATCGATGCAATAGCAATTAAGATTTACTATACCCAGGATTCTTCGCACCGCAGAACACTCTTCAGCCCTATCCAACACGGTCCTGCGGAACTGGCGACAAACTTCCCGCGCTCCGGCAAACTTGTCTAAAGGTTTATCAGCTCGCCGGTAGTTTTGTATGCTTTATGTTCGGACCGAGCACCTGTCTCCCTGTTTACCTATATGCATACGCTTGCTTAGAATAATGCTAGCGTTGACAGAGGTGCTAATGGAGTTTAGAATATTGCTAGCATTCGGTATCTAGTTGAGAAGTAAGCTAGAGATCGCTGGTTCGATCACCACACTAAACGAACATTTGTGTGGTCTGGGTCTGGGTGTTTCGATAAATAATATGTAAGTATATTAATATGTATGTAAAAAATTATGTTACATTGGGAGGACTGCTACGAATATCTAGCAGTGGACGTCTTCTGGCTGATGATTATAATAATTTACAAAAGCATAGGTATTTAGGTAATGTTAAAATCTTAGTATACAAAAATAGTTTTGTTTTTGAAGGGAACCTTGAAATTATAATGTCACGCAACGATCATAATATGCGCTTTACTCAGAAATTGCTACTTTTTTTTGTGTAGACCAACATACATCAAAAATATGTGTTCGAATGCCAAAAAACTAAAGTCCATTACCTTATCATAATGTTCTTGTAGAGACAAAACACATGTTAATGTTATTTCCCTGTAGGTATTACTAGGTATATTCAAACGAATATTCCGAAATCAGAAATCGTTGAATCAGAAAATTAGGTTTCTCTGTCAATATGAATCAGTTTTGTCAGTGGAAAATTGGCTTTGATCGATACGTGAATTTAAATGATGAGTTCTTGTGTAGGATTCGGCGATGATTGGAACATTTCCACTTTTTTTCCTAAATAAGCGACATTATTTTTCCTTATTTGACTAATCTTAAACAAGAAAAACTAATTTAATGACTAACTGAGGAAATTTACACAGCCGAAAATTCTAAAACTTATGTTTTATAGCTTAGTTGTTATATATAAGTTTGTTTATAACTCCGTCCATTTATACGTAATTACTATTAAGCCACATGGTTAGAAATGTTGAAGAATTGTTTACTTCAGAATTACTGAAAACTGCTTTAAATTATTCATTAGGGTTAGTGCAGTTCACACGGTGTCACAGAAAGCTAGTAAACCATAAAAATATCTAGAACAAGACCCAAGTTATTTTTAAAGAACAAAAAGAAAAGTATAAAAGCAAATCTAATTAGTCTACTGAATCCATGCTTACTGAAACTCTAAAGTGAGCACTAATAACTTTGTTAATTAGGTATTCCAGCCGGTTTCAAGAATCGCGGGCGTCATACTTTGCCCATAAGGTTCAGAGCAAAAATTCTCTTATGGTGTCGAGGTTTGGAAGCATGTAACTTACTTTAGGATGGGTCATACAATTACACATTAGAAAATCTTTCTGAAGGCTTTCTATGAATTGAGTGTCCATTAATAATATCATGGATGTAATCTTAATTATCTATGTGTAGGTAAAGTCTGCTTCGCTTTCACGCCAAATCACTTTACCGATTTTGATGTTTGGTACAGACATTAGTACATAGACTAGACCTTGAAATACTTTTTAGGGGTTTTTTAATCCCTCCAACATTTATCAAGTCTAATTGTTTTGTGATTTCGTCGCAAAATAAAACGAATGAAAATAAAATAACGTGATTTCATGTTATTTTATTTTCATTCGTTTTATTTTGTAAGTGGCAACGAACCAAACGCAACCATCGTCGGTAAATATTCTTGCACTCGCGGTTGTATTCTTTTCTTGTAAAATATAGGTGAAGTTCGAGTAGTTTATTTAATGGCTCCGTCGTCGACTTCTGCTAAGTTCGTTCGCTAACTCCCAATTTCTAAACTAATCTGGAAGATCGATCACAGTCCGCGGAACTCCTCGGATCGTAATGTGTATTCGTTAGATCTCGCGTTTTTCCCACGAACTTGTTTTTTCCTGTCCGTGATTTATTGTATTGTACTGTTTAATTTATTCTACGGAAATAATGTGTTTTGATATGACATATTTTATTACTAACGAGAAAGGATTTTGCTGAACAAAGCTTGCGGGTGCCGTGATTCTTATTGCATTGACTTAGGGTACAAAATAGTTGGTGTTTATCTTGCTAAAGAGTGCCATCGTAAATGGTGTTATTACGGTATCGTAAACTTCTAATATGAGGCTAAGGTCTCTGTCATGTAGCGCTGCGTGCAATTTAAGTGTAACGCTGTGGATATTGGTTCGATTATCCGCGGTAATAAACAAGATTTAAGCACTTAGAAATTTAACGTAAAATGTTTTGATGGTTTTCTACAATTATTGATGCCCTAAATAATAAATAATTTAACATAAAATTTAGAATTATTTTTTGTTTTAGTACTTAAACTGCGTCAAATGTAGCGCGTTTGTCCTCATCTAGGGCAGCTTGATTACAAAATTACTTTGTTTTCTGTATCAGTCTCTTGTAGCACCTAACACAGCTAGTGCGACCAGAAGTAGCACGTGCGTGATCTGTTTACAACCTACTTCAGTCCAGGTATAGTAGTAACCAGCTGTCCTTCAGACGTGACCCAGTGCAAGTCCGGCGCTGGATGGCCCGTAGCGCGGCACGCTGCGTACGCGCCGCGCGTGGCCGACCACAGCAGGCGCGAGGGCGGCTCGACCACGAAGTGCGGACGCTTGTCGCCCGTCCCGGTCACTTCCGCCACGTCTAGCAGAAGTAGCGCGTGCTTTTTTTACAACCTACCTCAGTCCAGGTATAGTAGTAACCAGCTGTCCTTCAGATGTGACCCAGTGCAAGTCCGGCGCTGGATGGCCCGTAGCGCGGCACGCTGCGTACGCGCCGCGCGTGGCCGGCCACAGCAGGCGCGAGGGCGGCTCGACCACGAAGTGCGGACGCTTGTCGCCCGTCCCGGCCACTTGCGCCACGGCTAGTGTGACCAGGAGTAGCGCGTGCTCTGTAAAAAGTTTAGTTTGTTAATATTTAGACAAACTTAGCACAACCATCGTGCTGCTCTCGTGATTGCGGATTTTAAAAAGTTCTGTTTCTTCAGTTTGAATACAGACTTGCCAGCCACTTGACAGCCAACCTGAGGATATAATCGGCCTCTGTGTTCTATTTAGAGTTCTATTTTGAATTCTTCTAATAAAATAACATAAACATGACGAATCAAGTAATGTTTGTTATCTGTACTTGTGAAAGTATTTGCCCTAAGTATTTGTCTGTGTATCAAATCAAATATTTGATTTTAGACAGGACGGAATAAATTCATCGTCACTTTATTGGTCACGATAGCGAGTCCTCCACCGCAAATCGATAGTACATTTACTGCAATAGTTATAGAATCTTGAGAATGAGTCGGGCTTCAAAGGCTCCAGAACCTTTACAGAAGGTTAATGGAAAGTAAACATCTCGTTGCAGAATTGGATATAGCACTGTATCTTAGTTTCAACCCAGTACTTAAGAGGACCTTTGTGACAAATAAAATCCCAAGATAAACGGTATCTGTTTGCTTACCAGTAACAGTAATCAAATATACCTACCATAATTACCTTACCTACCATAATATTTTACTCAAATATGTAAATTTTAAGTAACCTTCAAATACAAAACTGTTGATATATAGACAGTTGAAATAAGAATGAAGTTAAATCCTGGAACACTTGATTTTCTTAATTAAGGCAATTGTGAAGAAAGTTTACGTATAACAATGAAAGTAAATTGTAGCGAAGAAATTTAAGTTGTGTTTTATTAAAATGTTGCCATCTCAGTGCTATTTTGTCAATAAAAATTAAATTGTAAACCTGAACTGTCTGAAAAGAATGATGATTCCGTGCTTCGGAAGGCACGTTATGCCGTTGGTCCTGCACCTGATCTCTCTTCGTTCGTGTCAGACTGCTATCCCACCGTGTTATGAGAGTGAGGGATAGGAAGTGCACCTGTGCTAGCGCACTCACTTGTACACTATAATATATCCTGCGTAGTTGGCTGATCGTAAAAAAGATTGGCCGCCAGCCGAAAACTCGGCTAGGAGGACATTATTATTAGATAAGGACAAAGCGCTCGAAAAAAGAAAAAAATACGTTAGATATATTTCCTATGCTGAAATTGTGCCACTGAAATTAAAAGTACATTTCCAGCAGCACGAATGAACAGCGAAACGGCACGTTAATTTTCTGCACTATAATAGGTTTTGCATAACAAGTGAAGTTTTTATTGGTGTCGTGCGTAACAAAGCGCTGCTCCACAGAGCGGCAGTTTACACTTCACAATAAAGCAAGCGACCCAACTCTAATGCAACGTTTGGATTTTTGTGATAAAAAAAATACTCTCATCGACTATATAACCACTTTTAATAGACAGTAGTGTATAATCTTACTTCTTATTTCTTACTAATCTTACTAATATTATAAATGCGAAAGTCTGGATGTTTGGATGTTTGGATGTTTGGATGTTTAGATGTTTGGATGTCTGTTACTCAATCATGCCTAAACGGCTGAAATTTGGCACACGTATAGTTTATAACCCGGAATAGGACATAGGCTATAAAATTCCTACGGGAAACGTCTCATTCCCGCGGGAATAACAATTTTGAAACTACTGCACCGATTTGAATAATTCTTTCACTGTTGGAATGCTACACTATCCCCGGTGAACATAGGGTACTTTTGATGCTGGAAATGTGGGGGGAAGGGGGGATATTTGAAGAAAGAGACTACGCGCGGGTGAAACCGCGGGCGGAAGGCTAGTGTTTAAATAATAAATAAATAAATATCTCTGGACATTATCCAAACAGAGCCATCTAGCCCCAAACTAAGCATGAGCATGTGCTATGGGTGCTAGACAACGGATAAACATTACTATACTTTTTTTTGTAAATACATAAAACATATTATACATAGAAACACCCAGACCGATACAAACAGACATGTTCATGCACACAAATGGCTTGTCCAACAAAGCCCCATATAGCCAACAAATAGCAGCCTCTTAAAAAAAATATAGCCTGTTTAAAAAATTACAAATCATTCTACGTCGCATTTGGTTAAACAGGATGTTAAATGTTTCGTATTCGATAAAGCCATCATAGTAAAATAACTTTAGGTTCGAGGGAAAACGAATGCAAAATAATTTAAATAAATAAATTATTATTTACTCGCAGTTATCAATACGTAACAAAACAAAAGTAAAGTTTCTGGTGAAGTTTTTATGGTGTCGCACGAAACAAAGCACTTCTGTCACGACTAAATTGCACGAGCCGTACTCAATAGAATTCCATATCTCGTCAATAACGTTGACGATATGGAATTTTGCTCAAAAATTCACTCTTTGAAGAATTCGGCATCAATTCACTTCAGTATAACAGACGTGAATTTAACCATTTATTCTCCGAGCGTTTTTGTCCCGAACAAGTCAGGGTAGGTACGCTTATACCCCCCCCCCCCCTGCGCATCGGCGGCCTAGTCGGGCGGTAGCTGCCAAGTGCTGCTCCCCACCCTCCACCAAAGCGGAGGGTGCGAGGGATCCGCTGGTAGTGTCACAGATGCAAGGCTATGCCGATTCCTGTGACACTACCATTAAGGCGCCTGTTGGGCACTGTGGGGTTTAGTGGGTATACCTACCCCTCGAGTAGGAGAGTCCCACATAACCCTCTGACGGGTGGTGTTGTCGCTTCTCGTCAGCACCACCTGGCCGAGAGTATGCGTAACGCATTCCCCAAAAAAAAAAAAAAAAAAAAAAGGTACGCTTATACCACGTTCCAGTTGAAGGGTCCACTGCAATAATGATGAATGTCCCTTGATTATTGTTCTGAGATATTTGGGTTTTAAGGTTATTAGTGACAAAAAAAAGTATGACTTACGAACGGACACCTGTGACGTTGAGCGTTCTGGCCGTGTAGCCAAATATTAAAAACTAAATTATCTCGGAACCATAAGCGATACAGCTAAGTGTTTAAACGAGATTATTAACTGTATTCCTATATCGACCTAATGACGTTAGTAGTTTGAATTTAGCACCCCTATATGACCCTTAAGTTATTACATTTAAGTGAATGCGATCTGACCGCTGTAACTCTTAACAGGGGAGCTTTAACTATAAGATAATATAAATATTGTTAAGATAATGAAAAATCTTGAAAACCAGTCCTCTTCATTCTTAGAGTTCTGCTAGAAAACCAGCGCTGATGTACCGTTATTCTAATGTCGCAACAGCTTATGATGAGGTATGAACCCTATTGGCTATACTATCATCATGTTTTTTCTTTATTGTAATTTGTTTTCTGTACTCTACTGATTGTATTCTTCCCACTGTATTTTTCTATTGTGAATAGCTAACAAATATTTTTCTTTCTTTCATTAATTCTCTACAAGCAAGAAAACAAAGTAAGCATTGCGTTTGCAGAAAAAAACAAGCGTCATATTATTTCGTGTGCACGGCTCGGCGTTCTATAGAGGCGGTTAAAATTATGGCGAAATACGAAATTTAACGCTAAAATTACTTACTCTTACAGCACTTAGCTTTTAACTTGGTGCGGGTAAGCTTAGACTAAATAATTAACTAAAATAACAACGTGAAGTTAGTGCATGAGGCATTATTATGAAAGCTTGTATTTCTTAATCATAGTAAAACAACGACATCGGCTTTGTTTCTACTATGGGACCAAGATAAGGTTTACACACATTCTTGTTTTTAAATTTGAAACAATGTTGAGGATTATACAAGTTAACACGTTCCCTGTGCATGCCCCACCAATGGGGCATTTTTAATTTCTCGTCATACGTGAATGCCCCACCGATGGGGCATTCACGTATGACGAGTAACTCAAAATGCCCCATCGGTGGGGCATGCAACGCAGGGAACGTGTTAAAGTCTGTTGCACCAATTGGTTTGCGAGTGTAAAATACGTCCACTGTTCCAACACTATTTACCAGTTAACAGTGATACCTCGCCTGTAGCACTAATTCATTGAATGAGCGAACCAAAGAAAAAGTTAAAGACGGCTTCGCCAAAGATTAAATACGGCACATTGCCATCCGGAGCCGCAATGCCAACAAATACAACGAACTGAACCATTAAAATTCTAGTAAATACCTTTAGTACTTTCAGAATTATTAGATAAAGAATTCCTTTAAGATTAAATGGACTAAAATATCTGCTCGTAACAGCTAGTATTCAGAACTATTTATTAAAGGAACAAATTCGTCAGTCTACTAAATATTATATGTTACGTCCTAAATAATTTGTTACGAATCGGTTCCAAGTGTAAACGGCACACTTCAATGTTATCAACGCCGAATTATTCTAAGTATAGAAACTTTCAGAGTTCTTCAGAGTACGAAAATTAAACTCTGGGTATGGATAAATGTTTTGCCGTGTAGTGCTTGCTTGTAAAATAAACTAGGCAGCAGATTTAATATGCGTGGCATACGCTTGGCATTACAAAACTAAAGTTTACTGTGGCCTCTCGCATACTTAATATCCTGGTTGCATGCTGTGCGGCAGTTAAGTCACTTGAAACTCCAACGGGTAGTCGATTGTTTTCATAATAAATTTTACCTATTGTAGCGGTAGTCATGTGGCTGAACAATTTGGTTAAACTAATATGTATCAAAGACTCTCATTTATATGCGACAAAAAATTATTGTATAGTGTTCTGTACATTCATTTAGTCAGTTTTCTTGAAAGCGTAACAAACATCAATCCATCCCTTTCACTAACTTTTGCATTTATAACAATTTACAACGCCAAGTCACTCGTGAGAAAATACATGAAAGTGTAATTATAAGAGTTTATAATAATATTACCCTATTGTAAGCTTATTTTAATAATTCTAATAAAGTTACTTAATAAATTTTTTAATCCTAGTATTTTATGTGATATAAAAACCATGCAGCATCACATTTCGTATTTATGTAAAGATTATCTTCAAAATAACTACCTAGAGAAACGTACAAAGCAACAAATATTAAATAAAAATATAATCACTTTGTAAAAGGTTATGGCTAGCATATAAGCATGCACTCGATTTTGAACAGACTCTATTTAATAAAATTAAAGATTCATGTAAACCCTAACTCATAGAGGAAGTCGTTAGTAATATGAATCATTTCTAACCACCGAAAAATATTAAATCGTCTCAGACCAATAAACATTACTCAAAACCATCGACATTTCTCTACCCATTCCGCTCAAAACTGCACGTTACTGCAGATGCAGTGAAAATGTTAAAAGAGTGTACCTACATGTGCAGTTAATCGTTATTGTGAAGATATAGTGCAGTAGTAGTAGTAGTGCGTAAATCACGCAGCTCGTCTATCGCTGTGACCGCAAGAGCCATCGTATAAAGTAACTACGACATTTTATATCATTATTGAAGACTTTAATAGTTATTTATGTGACTGCTGCATAATGAGGGTCATTAAATAAAATAAAATAAAAATAAAAATATGTTTATTTCGAACCAGAGTCCATATAGTGTTAGTAACAATTGTAGCTTAAAACTATGTTAGTACAATTCAAATACATACAACAATTAGTAAATAATTTATCCAAAATCAAAATTATAATCATATCAAAATTCAAATTAAAATCAAAATTAACATTAAAATCAAAATTCAAATTTAACTAAAAAATTAATAACAAATGTATCAAAATCAAAATTCAAATCAAAATTAACATTATCATTAAAATCAAAATTAAAATCAGTCAACATTAAAATTAGAATTAATCGAAATCAAAAACTAGAGTCCGACCGAAACTGGTTTTCTGGCCGAAACCGAAACCGTAACCGAATGTTCGGCCGTGGCTTCAGTTTCGGCCGAAACCGAAACCGAAACCGAAACTCACGTGGTCAGGTATAAAATTCCTTAAAATACTGAAATTTGGTGCTTTTTACCCATTATCCTGCATTAATTGGGACATGAAATGGAATCACAGTATATTAATTTTGTTGTAATCATTAATTTAATACTATACTTCCGCCCGTGGCTTCGCTCGCATAGACTACATTCTATAAACCACAATGAACCCCTTCTTTGTAAACAAAATTTCAAACACCTTTTTAACCCCCATGGGGTTCAAATAAAAACACCTTCTATGCGGATGACAGTACGAGTGATACTTCTTTCACCGATCATGCAAATATTTCTAACGCACATGTGACAGAATGTCGGAACGGACTCGTGTCTCAGATGGTGACTTTCTTAAAAGAGGTATCCTCTTGGGGACGTCTTAACCTGGTCCAATTTAACCCGAAAAAGACACAAGTCTGTGCGATTACCACAAAAAAAAAACCGAATTTGTCGTTTCCCTCGATTTTGAGAGCACTCGTCTTGTTATACAACCGAGCATTGGGATTCTCGGTGTCGATATCTCGAGCGACGTTCAATTTCGTGATTATCTGGAAGAAAAAGCTAAGCTTGCCTCAAAAAAACTAGGTGTCCTAGATAAAGCAATGTGGTATTTTACTCCGACTCATCGCCTCCAACTCTATGAAGCCCAAGTTCGGCCTCACATGGAGTACTGCTGCCATCTCTGGGCCGGAGCACCACAGTACCATCTTCTTCCTTTTGATCGTATCCAACGTCGAGCAACCCGGATTGTCAGTGCCGAAGTCTTGCCGGTTGCTTAGATTCTCTGGCATTGCGTAGAGACATTGCGTCCCTGTGCGTCTTTCTCTTGGGGAGTGTTCCGAGGAATTATTTGATTTGATTCCTGTTGCTAAATTTTACCACCGTACTACCCGCCATAAAAGCAGTTTCATCCAAACCACCTGGACGAGTGGCGATCAACTACCATACGTTTCCGCAGACATTTTCTGCCGCGAACGACTGTTCTATGGAACCAGCTTCCCGCAGTGTTTTCAAAACCAATGCGAAATGAAGAAGCGAGCAATTCCACCCTTAAAGGCGGGCAACGCGCCTGCGACCCCACGGAGGTTTCGGGTGATTATGGGCGGCGGTGATCACTTACCATCAGGTGACCCACTTGCTCGTTTGCCCCCCCCCCCTCCCTATAATATAAAAAAACCTTTTTATTTGAAACTGACACCAAACTAAAAATATACTTCCCAAATTTCAAGACTGTAACTTTTAAAATGACGAAGTTTCATACAAACTTCCAACCCTCTTTTTACCCCCTTGGGAGTGAATTGCCAAAAACCCCTTATTAGTGGGAACTTACGCATTATAAAGAATCCTTGTACAAATTTTCAAGTTCCTGGGTCTTGTAGTTTAGGCTGGGCGTTGACTGTCAGTCAGTCAGTCAGTCCATTCCCTCTTTTGTATATGTAAAAGATAATATAAAAAAATATTAATAATGTTTTTATTTATTTTTTTCAAATTAAGTTCTCATAGCAAAATGTTTATCAGTTATCAATAATCGAATCACTAATTGTTACTGTTTAACACACTGACTATGTTGTATTGCTAAAGAGATATCCGAACGTCGTACAACAATTCCCAAACAGGTTTGCGAGCGTCCGCCAAAGCGTTGCCGCGAGAAACGAAGTTAGGCGAGCGTGCACGACAACTTCCGAAATCAGTTTCGGTTTCGGCAAAAGTTTCGGCCATTTTTGGCCGAAACCGAAACTGCAGCCGAAACTTGATTTTTGGCCGAAACTCGGCCGAAACCGAAACCGAAACCGAACCTTCGGTCGGACTCTATCAAAAACAAAATCAAAATCAAATATTAAAATTAAAATTATTAAAATTAAAATTATTAAAATTGAAATTATTAAGATTAAAATTGTTGTAATTTATTTTTGTATCTTTGACGAGATGGACGCGAGTCCAGTGCTGCATAATAGCACTGCCCGCGTCCAGTCTCGCCACGACCACCTTCAAGAGGCTGTTGGCGCTACCCCGCACTCGCTGCAGCAGGGACGCGACGCGTTTTCTAATGATAGCCGATAGGCTATCTACTTCAGCTGCTGCTATCATTCCGGATGCACTGCAGTGTCGTGGCAGCCCCATCAGCCCCCTGAATGCATTGTTATATTGGGTGCGCAGGACACTGTATGCTCTTTGGGTATAATTCGTCCACAGGCTGCACGTGTACAGTGAGTGACAGTAGGCTTTAAAAAGCGTTATTTTACCATTTTTGGTGCAACGTACAAACCTGCGAGACAGCATATTAGCCCTGTGCCCTACGCTCCCTCTCAATATCAAGGTCATCCTTGAGCGTCTCGGTGACCCAATGTCCCAGGTACCTGAAGCTCTGTACTTGCTTTAAAGGAGTGCCATTAAGTTTTATCGTCGGCACGTTATACGTCTTATTTTTAGCCTTAAAAACCAGTAATTCGCTCTTAGACACATTGTACCTGAGACCATGTGCCTCCACATAATTTTCACAGATAGTTATCAGTTTTTTGAGAGCACTGATCGATGGGCACAGGAGCACCATATCGTCGGCGTAGCTTATGTTATTAATTAATGTGCCATCAATAGAACAGCCGACCTCGGCGCCACTGAGCTCAACGATCAGCTCGTTCATGTACAAATTGAACAGGGTAGTTGAGCTTACCCCCCCCCTGCCTCACTCCGCATTGCAATCTGTACATGTCCGAGTGCTCACCTGCCCATTTTACATAGTTACGTTGATTCAAATACCAGTATTTTAATATATTTATATAATCATGGGGTACATCTGTTTCTTTACGAAGCTTCTCCCAGAGAACATCGTACTGAACCAAGTCAAAGGCTTTGCTCAGATCCAGGAATAGAGCATACACAGGTGTACTTCTACTAGTGTAGTACTGGACAGTCTGCTTGAGGCATAGAATGGCCGTCTCGGTAGAAAGGCCTGGTCGAAAGCCAAACTGCGCATCGTGAAGCTTAATATGTTTACGCAGCTGCTGGTCAAGCAGCCTGTCCAGCACCTTTGCTAATATCGTAGCCAATGATATAGGTCTGTAATTTGACTTCTCACTACTGTTCCCAGTTTTATTTTTAATAATAGGCACGACCATAGTTTTTAACATATTATCCGGTAAATATTCATGACTCATACAAAGGGAATAAAACAAAGCTAGGACACGAGGCAGGTGCGAGCCTGCAAAGAGCAAGTGTTCAATACTAAGGTGGTCATGGCCAGGAGATTTGCCTCTAGTCATTTTTTTAAGTACAGATCTAATTTCGCCTGCTGTTATCAGAACTGGTGAAGAGGTAAGGTCACCAGGATAGCGTTGTGGAGAGTTGTTACTGGCAACTGAGCTTAACGATGGTTGAACCTTAAAATGCTCCACAAACATTTCTGCTATCTGTTTTGGATCATTTAACCCCTCAACACTTATAGGAATACTAGGTTTAGGATTAAGCATTTTCGTGTGTTTCCAAAAACCTGAAAATTCTTTTTGTGAATGATGCATAGCTAGAATGTCTAACTGTATTTGTTGTTTATTTGTTTGACACCATTTTAACTTAGTTTTAAAGATTTTTCTAGACTCGCACATCATCTTATATACATATCCTTCACGAGGTCTGTTATAAAGCACCCAATAGTGAAACCACAGACGCGCCTCTTTATGTGCTGCCTTTACATGCCTGTTCCAGCCACATACATATTTATTTTTACTTTTGGTATTTTTCTTAACAGAACTATTTACAGACGCGTCAGACAAAATATTTACGATTTCATTATACATTTCGTCAAGTTTTTTACGATGTACAATAACATTACATTTTTTGCCAGCACATCCCACAAAAATATCAGGGAAATCAATATGTTTTAGTTTAGTGTTACAATAATTTGTATACTGTGATATTTGTGAATCATCTCGCTCTCCCCACTGGATCGCGTTAATTTGATTACTAGTACAATAAACAGTTTTGGACCTCAGTACATACGCTAAGATTACATGTTATTTCCAGTGGAAAGTGGTCAGACCAAAACACATTGTAATTCACAGATACATTTACAACAGTGTGTTTAGTTCCTTCGGTTACCAGGCAATGGTCTAGCCAGCTAACAGACCCATGACTGTCACTAACATAAGTGTATGATCCAGATGTCCTACCCAGTAAGTCAATATCAATACAGAACATATTCTGGTCAAAGCAGAAATTATCTAGTTCATCACCAAACCGTCTGCCCGGATGGGCATTAAAATCCCCGAGAATATACACATATTCAACATCACAACTGTCAATAATAGCGTTCAACTCACCCAAACAGTGCGTAAATTCTACTAAGTTATTAGGCTCATCCGTAGGCATGTACACAGAAAACACCAAAATCGAGCACTGCACCATTGATATTTTAATTGCACTGAGACGATCACTGGCACACCGCACCTCGGTCACTGAAGGAAACGCACTTTTACGCCAGAGCAAAGCGACACCTCCGTAGGGACGTCCTCGCAGAATACACACCGACGAGTCGACTGCCGATTTTCCAATATAATCGAAATCCTGATGAACGGTGCCCAGCAGTGGGATATCGTGAGGCATTAAAAGCGTCTCTTGCAACGCAATTAGGTCAGCCGTTTGACATAAAGATCGAATACAGTCTATAGACCGCTTCAATGACTTACAATTGTAACTAATGAGTTTTATTGTTTGTGTACTCATACTCAGTGTTATTGTTCTCGATAGATGCACTATTTCCTAGTCTCTTTTCACGAAAGTTGATAAAACGGCGATAGGCAATTCCATCAGGCCAAAAATCATTCTTTAGGAACATATCTACTTTGTGACTAGGCACAAAGATTTTATATGCATCGTAACTTTTAGATACCTTCATTGGCATTTTTTCAAGCGTCACCTTCATATTTACTTTATTTTCAATGTAGTTCGATATGTCACACACAGTCACTTCCTTCGATACGTTATAAATGTATATCGGAATATTGAAGTCCGCCGCTTTAAACCTTTGATTAGGTTCTGCTATAGCATTCCCTCTGTTGCCAGTAAACCGGTTTCTCAACCTTTTACGTTGCACAGTTATCCACTTTTCATCAGGAGCCGGTTGCTTCCATACTCCACCGCGCGCAATATCTGCTAGTGATCGCTTATGTATTGTATTACGGTCGCCAGCCTTCGCGTCCGTGTGTTCGACGCAGGCTTGCGTCGGCTCCGGCCGCGTATGAGTCACCGCCTTTGTACCGCTTGCTAGTTTACTTTGCTCGCGCGCAGTGAACTCACTAACCGCCGATATTTGAACTGCTGATTCTTGCGCCGGCGTACCCTCCACTAAATTACCCACATTTATTATTGGCCGATAATCCAACGGTTGATGAGATGACGAATTACTTTGAGGGAAAGTAGTGTTATCAGCATCTTGTAAAGGATGTAACCCCATAGGCCCACTATCGTAGGTGAAACTATTTAATAAACAAGCACCTCTTCTTGCTGTGTTTACGTTGCCGGTATAGTAATTATCGACAGATGTTTTTTTCAGAGATTCTACATCCAATTTTATCTCTTCGAGCTGGCGAACAGTTACATATTGTTCTTTAATCAATTGTAACTCAGACTGCATTTTCACTAAATCTTTAAGGAGCCGCGTTACATCAACATGGTCAAAAGATACCGGGGGTAGTTTATGTAGGTCCCGTGCCACAAAAACGGGAAATTCCTCAGTATCAGTCTCTTTGATAACACAGATGATATCTTCTATATCTCGACGTGCCTTTCCATGCCTTTTCCGAATTTTCTTCCGCCTTGAAGTCGGTAAAGAATCGTATAACAGATTCTTAGCGTCTGTAATATCACTTTCTGAAAAAGCACTGGTGCATATTTGTGCGATGCTAACTTCATCCATCACATCTACTTTATTACACACGAATGCTAACACTTCGTTGATAACTACGTTGCAGTTTGCACATTTTAATTCTTTCGACGGCATCGCGAAATTTCAAAACACTCGATAATTGCGCGTGACACGACCGGACGCTGCCGAGCGACGCCGAAACTGACATTAAAATATGAATGTGGTTTTATGAAACGAACGAAGTGAGTTTCATAAAAGAATCACATGAATATTTTAATGACTAATTATGTACAGTCACATACATAACTTTATCTTCATTCATACGATAATATGTCTATTTTATAGTCAGGATTGATGAGCAAACGCCCTAGTTACCAACATAATCTGTACCTATGTAAAAGTTAGTTTAGTACTGTCATAATTAATGACTGACGTTTGTAGTTTTTAAAATCCATAGACAATCTAGACTCGAGTTGATTTCGATTCTCAAATCGATTGTTATAATTTCAGCATCGAATTAAATGTATAGGAATGGAACATAAAATTACTAATGGACTAATTCGATAATCGAAAAAACCTATTATTTTTTACTTTTAAAGAAGACGTTCGAAATTTGAACGTAATTTCGTATCAGTTACCGACACTAAAATGTAAACATTTCAATGCAGCCACAGATACTTATATCTAAATGTAGGGCGTTTGCTCATCGCTCCTGAATATAAAATAGACATATGGATGTAGATAAAAGGCTTTTTTTAAGCTTACAGGCCCATCGCTTGTAAGCTAAAATAAGTCTACACAGAGTCGTAAAGGTCTTCTTACTAGACGGAGCATACTTCATTAAAATAATTACTGGATAAAATTCCTATAATTCCAACGCTCAATCTGGCCTTTAGCAGCATTTAACTAAACTTAAGTTAGGTATTTGTGTAAACTTTTGTTCACTATAGTGTATGATAAAATAAGGAACCAAAATACACAAATATTATATTATAGGTACTTTCATAGGACTACGACGGTCATTGTTCAAATAGATCACAGCATTTTAATAAAGCAATTTTTTTTTGCAGGGTTAGCACGTATTGTGTGATTATTGGTATTTACTGAAATTCTGTAGAAACCTACTCGTATATTTTGATATGTACAATATTAATACAATTCCTTAATTAACGTTCTTCTTATATTTTTTACTTCATCTCCTAGCCTAGCGTATTTACTGCCGGCGTGCTCGACCCACTTGCGAAAAGTACTAAAACTGCTGAAAGCTCTAGCTTTTTAAAGCGAAATTTCGTACACCATGAAATTTAAATTCCCATGAATAATTACTGCTAAGAGACGCGTAGGTGCCCGCCCTGATCCCGCATCGTAAGGCGTGGAGGGCTTATCATACAACTTTCTATTTGAGTTTGGGCCCTAATTAGACGTTTACGAGTAAATGAGGTGTGACACAAATTGATACCATGATTAATGGTAAGTTATTTGAAGCATTAAAGATTTATGTAGAGGGTAGCTTATTATAAATAAAATTTGCCTCTATTGTGTGATAACTAAAATTTAAAAAAAACAATGGAAACGGACATGTTTTTTACATTTCACTTTACACTCGTAATATTATTCAAAGTGGCATTACGTAACGCCCCCTTCCGCAGGCTTCACTGATATATTTTTCTGTGGAAAAACACCGTGGCAACGATTTATCCCTAAAATGCTTATAACTGACCAATTGCTAAGTATATCTTGCGGTAATGTACCTTAACATAATCTATACTTTTGTGGTACAAAAGCACGTCAGACTATACACTTTGGACTTTGTACCACTCTTATGTCGGGGGCATAAGTGCTATTATCGAACTTCATGTGCTTACCGTAATGTGCCGTTGACCGTACTTAAAATCACGTTGGCCAATATTTTGAGTGTGAATAAACAGTTGAATAAAGTTCTACTTGTACCTAAACCACAGTTATTATCAAGGCGTTGTATGGCCACGCATTCCTACAAGCAAAACAGGAATGCCTTGTTTATCTTTTGCATAGTTTTCTCTCTCGTTCTTCTTAATATGTACGTGTATTTTGAAGAATAGTGGTTTAATCCATTATCTCATTTGCACAAACTCAACGTTAAACTTACGGTTTTGTTGTTTTAATTGGAAACCGAGGCCGCAGTCACTAGTTTTCTAAGTCCTACACAAAGTTTATTTAGATTTCCTTAGACGATTTGCCACGACTTCTCTACTTTCGCCGCAAACGCAATGAGTTCTGAACATTTCGTAAACGAAACCTTATTTTCGTAAAGCTATTAAGTCGGTCAATAACTTTAAAGTTTGAAACAGTTCGTAAAACTTTGTCCAATTAAGAGCTATGAGTATATAGTTGTTCTGTGGTTTTCTCCTCCTGAAATATTGTTTGCGCATTCAAACTCACTCTTAAAAAAAGTGAAGTAATGTGTCAGCCCATTTAATGTCCCACTGCAGGGCAAAGGCATCCATCATTGAAATCAAGTCATCGCTACGATGATGGGTACTGGCTTAATCATCACGTCTGCCAAGTGCGGATTTTTGATCACAGACAGCTGTGTCCGAAAAAGTCGACGGGAATTTAACCCTGTTTCTCTTATAAGTTCCATTTTATCTTAATCCAATCCAGGTCATTTTAGGGCCTGATACAAGATTGAAATCTAATTGACTAAATTGTCACTTAAATGCATCAACAGAGTACAATATGGGCAATACTCACCAGAAACAATAAAAAAATCTACTTAACTATAATACATCATTAATTATATTCAAACAGCGATGAGTGAATGTCCAAGAATCTTATTAATATCGCAAATAAACGTAATAACAATCCAAATTTACTGTTCATACATACATAATGCGTTTGGCAAAAACTCAGCACATAAATCATTATACAAAGCAAATAAGAAAGGGCCACGATTATAATTTACAAGCTTAACCCTATTAGGTATCTAAACAGTCTCGAAACCGTACTAAAGTGAGTTGAAATTGCAAATAAAGGGTTCAGTATCAACAGCCGTCTAATAGGAAAGAACTTTGGAACTTATAATACTGACCAAGTTGCCAACACGAATGTCATAATTTTTTTATTACGTTTATTATGTAACTGTATTTGACATAAAGGACTAAGAATATATACATTAATAAAGTAAAAAAAAGGAATTAAATTGGCCGAGATCTCCGCCCATGGGAAAAGTACCTAAGGCACTTGCAACGTTTCCGCGCTGGATGGCCAGGCTGATACCAAAAAGCCGTCAAGGAGCTAATGAACGCACGGTTAAGTGTTTCGAACGCTAAAAATTTGTATTAACTTAATTAGGCCCGGATAAAACATAAATAACAATAATATAATGCTGTAAATTTATTGCTCAAAATGCCGAAAAATAAATAATTTGAGCTCCGCACTCGGAATAATTAACAAAGGGAAATCTGTATGAAACCCAATTAATTAACTTGACTCGTAATTCACGAAGTGTCAGAAGCGTTATTTACAACGAATGAATGCAAACTATGGCAAAAGTGAGGGAAAAAATTATTAATGCTTTGTATAAATACGAAGTACGAGGAGTACGTTGGGTATGTACCCCATTACTTATTACTATTATGTATTCTGTGACGTGTCGCATTAATTGTTCATTAGTTGGTTGATTTTAGTTGGTTGATTTTTAATGATGTCACCTTGGGCAGTATTCACACAGCGCCATCTAGCCCCAGCCAGACTAAGTGTTGCTTGTGCTATGGTTATCGGATTTTTGCTAATTTTCGCAATTATGGGTCTTAAAGGGCCTCTGCCGATGGTGGTATGGATACAAAGGGTCATTCGTCTCTCATGACACCACCATAAGGCAAGGTAAAGCACCCCAAAGCTAAGTGGACAAACTCCGATCTTTCTCCATGTGAGTCCCACACAGGAATTATACCTATAGGTACGCACATTTCAAACTTTATTCCTTTCTATAAATAATTCTCATTGTTAATAGGCATAAAACTTAAAAGCTATACTCAAAGAATTACCAAAAATATAAGAGCATACAGTAATAACTTAACGAGGGCGAAGTAAGTTAATGAAGTCTGCCAGGATTGGGGTAAGTAAAGATATACGACCTTTACCTTCTTTTAAACATAATTAAGTTCATCGGTATGCTTGATAATGTGTCACCCACGCTGTTAGATCGTCGTTGCACCCTAATAAGTTCACAGCAAGTTTTTAAAGTAAGTTCACAGAGAAACAGTTACATATGGAAAAGTTTACTTTCAGTCAGCGTCAATACTCGGGAGAGATCTTAAAGAAAACTTATATTCTATTCAAAAATATATACTTAGTAACATGCATTGCATACTTGATAACATGCTATTTTTTTTTTAAAGATTTAAACTTTTTTCCCATAGCCTAAAACAAGACAGGTATGTGCAAAAAATAAACAAGCTATATAATTATTAATGATTCATCACTATCTCTGATTATTATTCCATTAGACGGAGGACGGAGCATTAGGCTTAAAACAAGCCATTCAACTCTATTTCGTACTTATACATACAACTAAATTTTATCGTACGTAGGTATGCCAAATTATGCTTATTACATTCACGTGATTTAAACTTTAATACTTATGGTGTATTCACACCCTGATTTGAACCAAACTGATTTGAATTTTGTGTGACACCCTGTTTTAAATTAATCGCGTTTTCGGACTATGTAACAATAAAAAGAACCAGTACTTTCTTATTCGTTTATAGGTACGGTACATAAAAAAGCGCCAACAAGTTAGAAGAAACACTTCAAGACATCCCTAATGCGCTTCCATCTTAGAGTCGTTAACAACAAATTAAAGTACGAAATCTGATTTACAGCAGCTGAGATACAAGCAACAACTTTAGTGAAAATAGCGAATTCAATTGTTTTAGAAAATACAATGTGCAAACGCAATTGAAATTAAAACAATGTACGAACTATTTAGTGCATTGTTTTTTTGTCAAACGTTGTAAGAATATGGATCCTTAAATTGTTTACACAGAAAAATATTTTATAAGTAAGTTGTTATTGTACAATAAGTTTGAGTTTTAAATTGAGACCCAATTTGCAACATTACGTCTTCTGAACATTCCGTTTGCAACATTCCGTCTTTTTAGAATGCGTTTAAACATATTAAAGAAAAAAATATGAAAAAAATATTAATATAATTTGTTTTCATTTCATCTTGAACAAGAGCCTACGAATACATATCAAAGTGAAATCTATATTGTAAGCAAAACAATAACGTAAAGCAACATTTGAAACTAAATTAAAAACTACGATGTAAACAAACCTTTCATGATTCACAAACGCCGCAAATCTTCGTATAAACCAACACGAAATCCAGTCACCATCATAAAGTCACTCACTACCTCATATCGTCCCCGGTTCTCCGCGCGGTAAAAAAGATATTCTAAAACCATATCGAAAGTTGGGAAAGTTTTCCCTCCATGTTTTAAAAATGGGCGAGCGTGTTGCTTCCACCACGGTCGCCGACAGACTGGCTCGCGAAGTCGCGACTCGCCGGGCGGGCGGCATCGCACCCGCCCAACTTCCAACCAACTTTTGATTTTAAATAAAGTTCCAACTCCGATATAATGGATGACGAATTACGCTTCAATGGAGTTCGTTACTTTGTTTTGTTACGTAACAATAACTTTGTAGCGAAACAAATGGTACTCGCTTTCAGGATTGTTGAGCAGCTACGTTCCGTAAGTGGATTATGAAGTAAAGTTGTCGAAAGTGAGCGAGTTTTTACGTTTAATAGTTGTTGTTCAAAAGGCAGTTTTTGATTTTTGTAGAAAAATTAAATTGTGCTGACACTTAAGTTATGTTTTCTGTATCAATTTCTCTAATGTAAAGTGCAGTGCTCTTGTAAAATGCAATATTTTGTCGTAAAACGTTTGTTTTAAATTATTCAAAAAACATTCTTACAGCTTTTTGAGTAAACTTTATTTTGTAATTTGCGATACAACTTAATTAATAATAATTTCATAAGTAGGTATGCCAAATTACACCTGTCCCTCTGAAAATAAATATCTTTTACGTCATTCCAAAAACATTATTATGCAGTAGTAATACTCTGTTTACTTTGAAATTATCCGGTTTCCATATTAACATTTCCCGATATTACGGAAGTAGATTTCCCCAAAATGTAGTATTCTTTAATTACAATTTACCAGTACCCGTTAATCGATGCGGCAAAATAAGCTTTTCACGGAAGCTTCATCCATCATTTTTAAAACCGCACGGGCGAATCATTACTTTCCTATTACCACTATTACTGTGTTCGCCCGTAATTATTTCGGTACCTGGACGCCATTTACCAAAGCGGAGCCGAGTAATTCCGAATTCATTCCCACATTCAGTCGACGGCACGAAAAGCGGTTTAGTCCAGTAATAACCGGTATGCGCCGATTTGAATGCGACTGCGTCCACTCTCAGTTTGCAATTAAATGTTTCCATTTCAATAGAACTTCGGGATAAGACGAGGTTCTATTCAGACGGCGATTTCGAGTGGTTCTGGAAGTGGGCTTTTGTTTCAGATGGAAGTGATTGTCGAGCTGACTGACTGAGAAATGCTTGAGCGGGATGAATCACGGGTACAATTATTGTGCTATTGATTGTAGATGGAACGATTCAAAGACTGGTCAACTTAAGGTATGTTGACCAGTCTCGGCTAGGAATGTGTCCATCGTATTCTCATATTACTGTCTGGCATCTCTGTGCCATCGAGATCAATAGTGTCAGTAACAATCTTACCTGTTTTCTAGGAGGCACAGGTTTTCTTACCAATTGAAATGTTGTTTAATTTTTGTTTAAACTGAGCTTTGCTTCAACGTATACACAAAGGTCTGGTGCGTTCAGTTTATGTGAACCTGGACACGGTGCCAAAAACTTGTGTTTTGACTTAAACCATCCCTCACTTGTCAAAACCTATATACAACAAAAATGAAACCTTGCGAAACCGACTTGTCGTTTTAAATCACGCTAAGCCATTAGTTCCGAATACCAAAACAAGAAATGTCAGAGGCCTCGATACGCGGAGAAACGATATCCCGAGATAAGTGGTTCATTCAACACGAGAGAAAAAGTGTGAAAATAACTCTTACTCTATTCTTCTCTGACGTCCGAACGTCAATATTTAATATCCGTTCGATAGCACACAGCTAGCATAGAATAAAATAATCTTATATTAAAAGCTCTTCGGCCATCAATCACTTAAGTGCCTATCCATAATAAATAGGTCGTCCCAGAAGAATATTGGCTCATTCAATCCTCGCGTAAGAACTGGGATTTGCCTCCGACTGACAAAGTTGAAAGCGGGCATTAATTCCGCTAATGCGTTATACCTACATGCTAAAAGATAACATTGCCGTTGCAGGCACGGATTTAGAGAGGTTCAAAACTAGTGAAATTCTGTTTGAACGACTCGAAATGGTACAAAAAGAGTACCCGATCACTGTTCCGAGGAGCGGCGGTATCTAAAGTTGAGATCGCCATCATGATCGCCAACCTTCGTAAGAAGACGGCACCATAAGAAGAAGAAGACTCGAATTGAGCGGAAATATCATGAAATATGGGTTTTAGTAGTACTAATTACAAAAGTAGTAGTAATACATAGTTTATGAACTGATTTCAATAGTTATTTCATTATTATTTGTCTGAATTTAAAAGAAATGCTAATAATTCAATTTACTTGCTTTATAGTTTCCATGTTTAATTAAATGCTGGAATTCTTCATGCTACAGGTCAGCTGTATAAAAATAGCCCTGTAATAAACTTTGTTTAGCAATTAGGACAGCGAGAATCCCTGGAGTGCCTATCTAATTAATATTAAATCTGTTACCTTTTAGATAAAAGCTTCAGGCAGCTTGGATTATTTTTGTTGGAGTTTTTCTAGTCTTTATCCAAATTAAAGAAAGTAGCAATTTCATCATGCGTGGTGGTACTGTACCTGGTCGTTGACATCCGGCGAATGTATGTATTTTGCATATAAGGCGCCCAATTAAACTAAGTACAGTGTCAGCTGCACACATTATAGAACTATTGTCAAATGGTTGATCGTAAAAATTTGGCTGCGTAGCCTAAACTCAGCTACAGTATAAGCAAATAAGGTTACTTTTTTTGCTATATAAGTTGTGTGTGTAGTTGTGATAAATATTTATATAAGTATTAAACTTAACGACTATGATTTTTTTTTCTTTCATAAAGAGTGATGAAGATCAAAGAATTTTCAGTGAAATTTACTAGTATAAATAATATTATAAAACAGTGGGCTCTTCGTCAAATTGAAATCCCTAGATCCGCATCTGTCAACTGTTATTATAATAGCGCTTTTCATGGAGTGAGAAATTTCCGTCCATAATTTTCTGTTCTTTTTATTTCAATTGTATTAGACGTCCATTTTATTTGCTTTTACCATGATTTCATCTTCAATCTTATTTAGTTGTGTGGTCCCAAAAATAGGCCATGGTGTATTTGGGTAAAAAATTGAATGGGTTCAATATTAGACAAATTACTTTGCTTACGCGGTACAGGATTCCATACTTCAAAATTATCCGCCAGCGCCTTCCGTGATGGGTATATAGTACTGTGGAGATTCTTGATGTTTGCTAATCATGTAAGAGGACAAACCTATAAGTGCTAAGTGCGATACCAACTCATCGCACATAGCTTTTGAAGACAGGTTGCTTCAGGTAGGTATAGTATCAGAACTACGAAATTCAAATATACAGGCCACAGGAGCCTTCATAAAGCAGCCTCCATACAGCATGTAAAGCCTAAATTAAGCGATACTCTTATATCTGATTACCTAATTACACGAAAAAAAAGAAATAAACCATGTGCTTTATTGGATTACCCATCTTATAAGAATGGCTAGTTAACTTACTTTGAACTACATTTAGTTATTTTTGTGTTGGATGTTACGATACTAAGGCTGTCCATAATTATTTAGCTACTATCTTTCTGTATTCAACAATAACCGAAAGTAACACCAATAATTGTGCTAATATCTTTCCGTATCAAACAAGAGATGACAGTACAACTGACACAGGTAGATAGTATCAAAACTATTCGAAATTCAAAACATACAGGCCACAGGAGCACTGTAATGACAACTCGTATCATTACGTTAGATAAGGCGGCAATGCCTGCACAATTTGTTGCGTAATACGGCAATACAACCTGTGCGGATAGGGGCTACTATTGGTGAATTTTTAACCTGTGTTTGAGAATACCGGTGGCACAGCGGTCGTGTATTCTTTGCAAATATTGCGCAAATCCACTCACTTGCTACGAGCGGTCTAACACCAAAATTTAAACAACTATAAAATCTAAACTGAATAAAGGCATTTCATTCTTGATCTTTGAAAGGTAAATCGGTTATTTCTATATCGTGTTAAATTGCTGCCTACCAGGCTATGATAATACTAAAAGAGGGAGTGCATAATATGTTCCTGTGCACTCACTTGTGCATTATACATATATTCCCTTTGTAGTTTAATCGGTGATATTAGCCCCTATAGCCGTAAACAGGCTAAGCGGCTAGAAAACATATCAAACAGAGTTTGTATAGTTAGTCTGAAATATCGGAGCAATACTGGACTAATCTGTGATTAATATCCCATGCTAATCATTATTGGACATCGGCAAAGTTATAACGCAAATATCGGGATTGAAAACAAGCCCATCATTGGAACTGCGTTACTTGTATTGAAACGGACGTGTTTGTGATGTTAACAAAACAGTCGTTGGACTATTTCGGAGTCCAATTTGCTAGCATCCTTTAGTAAAATCTTTTGTCAAAATAGCTGTAGCTTTAACAAAGTGTATATGCGTTTATTTACAAGCTCGAACTTGAGCTAAAATAGCTATTAAGTATAACATTTAGCGTTTTGATCCGACTGCGTCAGAAGGAGGGTAATGTTTTCAAATGTGTGTATGTATGTATATGTTTTTTTTTTGTATGTATGTCTATTTCTTTGTCACACCCTATAGCACAAATAGCTGAACGGATTTTGACATAGTGAAGTATTAAAAACTCAATAGAAAAATCAGTTTGCCGTGATTTTATTATTTAGTTTAAGTAAAAAATAGTTTTTATTAAAGTTTTCGGATAAAAAAATAAGCTATAGTGGCCGGCGAGGTAAGCACGTGTGTTTGTTGGAAAAAGTACCTAACAAAATTCACAATTCTAGCATAGGTACTTATTTAACAACTTCATTTTAATTCCAACGCTTATTACAGTTGGAAAAAGATATTTACGACTGTACTTAACTCCTTTACTAAACTTTCTTTTGAAAATGCAGTTTTGAACTTAAAGGAATTTATAAGGTTTCTTTGAAGAATTACATTCATTTCTGATTTTAATTATGGCAACTTGATGTTGCCATAATTAAAATTAGAAATGAATTTTCTGCTAAGTAAGTATTTTCTGCTAAGAATGTTAAGAAATCATTTTTAAAGTTAATCATTTTTAAAGTTAATTACCGTTTGCAGTGCTGAATAAGAGCAACTTTAAATGCTGTATTTATGTAAGTACACAGTAGCTTCGTTAATTATAAAAACAATATTATTAAGAAGATTTGATTGTTTGTTAGATTCAATTTTTTTTATACTAGATAGATCAGTTGGCAGACAGGCACGGCCACGCATCCCACCTGATGGTAAGCAGCCACTGCGGCCCATTCCATTGAGGAACGCTTTCATCTGAAGCGTAGACTGTTAGACTCATCTGATCTTCGAGCCTCTGATTTCAATTGTATTTACACTAATAGGTTTATACTTTACTTTTTACCTTACCCCACAAGAACTAAATGCAATTTATCATACTTTACTATATCTTAAACTAAACCTGCAATTTGCACATCATGTACGAAGTATTTCGCGACTGTCAAAAGTGTTACAGCATTACAAGACGCGAAATCACTACATAGTATAAAACAAAGTCGCTTTCTCTGTCCCTATGTCCCTTTGTATGCTTAAATCTTTGAAACTACGCAACGGATTTTGATGCGGTTTTTTTTAATAGATAGAATGATTCAAGGGGAAGGTTTATATGTATAATACATGCATAATATAGTAGAGAAACACTGATAATTTTAGAAGTTTTTAATTTAAGGTCGTAAATAAACACATTTTTTGCGCTTACATTGCAAACGCTGGCTGAACCCTACGAGATAGATCAAAATAATGTACTACGGTATTGTTCACCTTAAAACGGTTTACAAAAAAGTCCGCGATGGTATATGTCTATCTATTAGGGATAACCCACAATAACCATTTTTATCCTTTACTAATGAGAAAATAAGGGCATATTTACGAAAAAGCGATTTTTTGCAATACAGTGTTAATCCTTATCCAATTAAGTACCTTAAATAAATTTTGCATGTAATATAGATCAATATAGCTCTTTACAGCATGCAATTTAAATGAATACTTTTGAAGATATTACAGATTTAAAATGCAGGGACATAGCGGTTGCGGCGGTACCGACCCGGCCGGGGGGCGCATGGATGATGAATGAACGTTTGTTACTCTTTCACGTAAAATTTAATGAAACTTTACAATAATATAGCTTATACATCAGAATAACACATAGGCTACAATTTACAAGATATTCCCGCGGGATAACGTCCTATAGTTCACGCGGGCGAAGCCGCGGGCGGAAGGCTAGTTAATTTTATAAACTTCCCACATATTGTC
The DNA here is from genome assembly GCA_949319885.1 of Mecyna flavalis. Classification (NCBI taxonomy): domain Eukaryota; kingdom Metazoa; phylum Arthropoda; class Insecta; order Lepidoptera; family Crambidae; genus Mecyna; species Mecyna flavalis. The sequence goes on along the minus strand of OX439435.1, from coordinate 6,242,985 downwards.
AGCAAGTTGCAAGCGGCGCCGTCGCTAAATGCGCAGTTGCGAAGTTCTTTCGCGGCAGTTTGCGAACTCGCTTGCAATCATGTCGCTCTCGTGAAGTTCGACTTTGGAGTTTGTAGTGTCGCTACTCGCCGCTTACACTGTGACTATGACTCGTAGTTTTAGTGAGAAGTGATAAATTTGTTAGGGAATTTATCACGAGGGCTGGTCAATAGCCACAATGCTGGCACCGGCTCGTCCCAATCGGGTGTAAAGGAGAACCGGGGGAGTTTAGTGGGTAGTGGACGCTTTAGTCTCGAGTCCCACACACGGCCGCAGGTCTAGCTAGCCTGCGGTTATGGTTCATAAACGCATTCTCCTCCGAAATAAAAGGGGAATTTATCACGAAGATATTTTGTTTTCTTTTGGCTTATGTGGAGAGAAGTCGAGACAGTAGTATTGATACTGGATATTATTCTCTGAATAAAAGTATGTATATAGAAGAAACGACTATGACTTATAATTAAAATATAGCTATTAATTTATAATGCAAGATTCATCGACAATGCATGAATATCTACTATTCGAATTTATAAAAATACACACTAGCGATGTCAAATATAAATAAAATTAAAACCTTACCTCACAGACACAAGATGATACTTGACAACATCTTAAATCAAACTTGCAACTTGCACATGCAACTTTTCACAGAATTACAAGACGGGAATTAAATTTTATAATCTTCCCACATATTGTCAGCAAGTTGCAAGCGGCGCCGTCGCTAAATGCGCAGTTGCGAAGTTCTTTCGCGGCAGTTTGCGAACTCGCTTGCAATCATGTCGCTCTCGTGAAGTTCGACTTTGGAGTTTGTAGTGTCGCTACTCACCGCTTACACTATGACTTGCAGTTTGAGGATGAAACTTGACAGACTTTTTTAATTGTGGTTTCATTAAGAATCAGTTTCATTTTATTGTAGCTTAAACTGCGATTTTAATTCGTTTGAGCTTTTTTACTTAGTTGTCAGAATGCTTTGTATGTTTTATTGATTCCGTGGAAAAGAAGAAGAAAAAAAGAAGCTCTTGTAATACTGTTTTTTAGATTTAGATAGTATAATGCACAACTACTAGGATGATACGAGTTGCACCTTAATTATGTTTTTGGATTTAAAAAAAAATTAAGGTGATATTAAAGCCTTCAGAGCTTAAATGCCTACTTTCGTAGCATGTGTTATGTTTTTTTGTGGATTCTTTATCATTTTCTATTTACATGAGTTCATCTTGAAGAAAACTATGCATTAAAATATGGGAATCACTTGTTATTTGTATAGTACATAATAGTGGCACGGACCACCACAATACAAAAATAATCTTTAAACGAAAGTTTCTTTAAGGAGGATAAAGAGCGGCTTCTGCCTTGAGTTGAGTCGGCCATTGTCGCCTCTTGGCCGAAACTTGCGCATAATAATCTTTGCTCTCATTTTTTAAAACATAATAATAATGAATAATAATACAAATTTATATTAATAAATAGTTATTAGTTTCTAATTTAAAAATTATGACTGGGGTCGTTTTTGCATAAAATAGTAAATGCACTAGTAAGTCTGTGCATTCTTTGCATATCCATCGACGATAAGACGAAAATATAATAATAATAATAATTCTACTTTATTTTAAAGTTGCAATTAATATTTTTGGTCTTTCTTTTACTTTTTACTGCATTGTAGCATTTTTCCCTAAAGGTTGATTGGTAGAAACTGCTTTTATCATTAAGTACGAATATTGTAAAAAAAATTGTGGTGTATTATTTTTTTCTATAAATAAATAAGAAAAATGCGCCATTTCAAAATCTATGAAGACGTTTAAGTAGGTTAAAGGGTAACAGTCAAAATTGCAAAGTGGCTTTTGTCTATATCGACTCGCTGCAGCGACGCTTCGCCGAAAGTTCTGCATAAACCCATCGTTAAAGTGAAATAAACACTTTGAACTTTATTGTTTAAGCTAGCAGCTTTGAAACATTTGCTTATTTTTATTCTCTCTCTGTGACTTTTACTTCATAATTTTACTATAGCCAGTCGAATTATGAAGTATCTCTGTATTTGATAAGTACGAGTACAACCAACATATCAATAGTTTTTTACGACTCAAGAATAACAATTACATAAGTTTTGATTCCTTCGATTAGGTATTACAATGAAATTCACTTCGACTATAAAACTAAAATGATTTGTTTGAGAAGAAATTGAAATTAAAAATACCAATCGTAAATAAAGGTTTTATCTGAACGATGGCATCAATTGATTCGTCCTATACGTAATTGGAAAAGTGGTCTAACACTAATTGATACAGCAAGCGATTGAAATCGTAGTGAATGAGTTAATAGTAATTTATAACGAAGGAATTCAAAGGGAAGTTTGTTGTTTCATCACAACATCGTATTGCAGATTGACTAGATACAATCCCCATTGTTTAATAAACCGAAATTGCAGCATTGCCCTACCACTCGAAAAGTAGCGACTATATGAACTGCAAGTGCTGGTACAGATTAGATGTGCGAGCTTATTTCCTAAACTCATATAACAAAACATTCAAGTTGAGATGCATGTAAATTAAACTTTAATATTTCGGCAACTAGCAGCAACCATTTCCCTTTTGTTGTCGTCAGAAGTCGCAACTATCGGCAACTTCGTCCAGAACCGGTGACAGTTTCGCCACTTATCGTCGGCAACGCCGAATGCGAAGCGAGACCTGTTAACTAACAGATTTAACTATTGGGGACCATTCCCCAACCTATTCCCAATTGTTAAATCTGTTAGTCTGGGGTAATAGAGTATTTAAGATCGCAGGAGTTATCCTCAACCAGGGAAAGGGGGAATAGTGTAGATATTTTTATACACAAAGTAAACGAATGTTACAAAACGAAGTACAATATCAAATAACTAAAAAAAAATTATGGTGAGTCTGACACTTGAAAAAAATAACACCTAAAATCATATTTTGATAATTACATAATATATTAGTTTTTGCTTATTTGATTAACTGTTTCCACTTTTCTTTTTATATTTCATTCATGATACTAGAATCTGCTTTGCATAGTATTATATATATAACGAACAAAAAAGACACCAGAAATACATTTTTTTTTAACAAAATGTTACTTAATTCCGTCATAAATACGATTCTTTTCTTTAAATGACTTCTCAAATTGCTATAATACCACAGAATACATAATACATAGTACATAATACTAAGGGGGTGACAATTGTTGGCAGCATTTGAAGCCCGGTATAAGATTCTTCTTATCTGATTTTTCAAATTGCCGTGATATCTGTCATCGGCACTTGGCTGTTCTTGCCACTTTGGCGACAAGTCCTCGCGTCCCCGCCTTTCGAAATTAAACCGAAACAGTGAGAATGGAAATACTCGGATATTTCGCTAAATTAATTATAAATAAACGTAATAAATGCGAAAGGTTTTAACGGGCGATGTCTTTGGTGTACGCAACGTAACACAAACGCTAAACCAATTTAAAACCAAATTAAATATTGTTCTTACTTTAGCTTTGAAAATATCAAAAGAAACTACTGTTTTCTAAACAACAAAAACATATTTTCATTATTTATTACTGTAATCTAAAAATAAATTACTTGCTTAACGTTACATTAACCTCACACAAACGTTTTATCCAACCTTTTAATGTACAAAGGCGTGAAATGAAGCATTAAATATTAATACAGCATTACAAGGCTTTTACCTACTGACATCAGGAAAGCGTCCACTTTATGTAATGCCGCGTGTCAGCGGGTTATTTTCTTATTGTCCCGGGAACTGAGTGGAGTGCTGATAAAAAAACTTCATTTAATTAATTTACACAAAGACTTTCTCTTCTCTGAAGAATGTCTTGTTGTTTTCGTACGTCTGTCAGAGGTTTTCAATATTTTTATCATATTTTTTCGATAAATTTGTAGAAGTATTAGTATAAATGTAAGTAAATAATATAAGGAGTTATAGTTTGGACATACTTGGGGGAGGCCTATGTCCAGATGGGCTAGTCAATCACCACATGGTGAGCATTAATTAGCTCGTAGTCGTCCCTTTCGGGGAAGTAAAACGAATGTCCCATACACGACCTCAGGCAATAAAATATATACCAGTGTTACTGTTGCACTTTTTGATTCCAATAACCATTCGTTGTAAAGCACTTAATAACCAAAAGATCGATAGCAAATGTGCTATCATATTAGTACTCGTAATATAATTATAGTTATCGAAACGAAACAATAACGCCATTACGAAACGCTATTTACAGCAGTCTTTTACATTACTCTGTAACAGATTGTATATTGATAAAATCAATTGTATCCCGCCATATTATATGTACTATCAAAAGAAAAAACAAGAAGAAGTACTTAAATCCCAATGTTTATGAAAACGGTTACTGTAAAACAAAATGAAAAGCAGAATATTAACGAACGTCAAATAAATCATTTCATAATTACAAACCATTAATGAATAATTGAACGAAATAATCTTTATTTAACCGTTATTTATCGGCGAGAAAGGCGAGCAATAACGTTATATCCGGAGGATTTCTCGAATCCAACGTTTTTATAGCCCATTTACATCGTGATATCTATTAAGCCTTGTTATTGAGCCCTGGAATATTTTATTCATTGCGATGTTAAGCTATTAATACGCCGCCTCGGATGGTCACGGATACCGGGTTTAAGGGCCTAAGAAGGAAGAACCTTTGTAAACATCCACGCACTATTGAAATGGGCTATTGTTTCAACTTACGTTGTAACAATGGGCCTTCTGATTAACATGGAGTTTCATGTTTAAGTTGTAGAACAATAATTCGTGTATGCTTCGCCAATATAATTAATAGGGACATGCGATTTTGGTCTTGTTGAATTGGTACGGTCAATATTGAATTAATTAATTTTACCCTGAAACACTGGGGCTGGCTGATGTCCATCTGTCAATCAAAGCTGATAGGCATAACCTCACAAGTACCAACTTCTCACAGAAGACCAATATATTAACAATAGCTGAACCCCTCTTGTGTAAAAAAGAAATCGATTTGATTATAATTCCGAAACACTGATATTTTTCGCTTCTATGTTTTTTTAAAAAGCATAGTACTTATTTGCCTACCTCTAACATAAAAAAAAACCAGACTTTCATTGATCAAAGTTTTCCGCGTACTTTAAAAAATAAGTAAAAGTTCGTTTACCTGTACTTTATCGGTATGATCGATTGCCGTCCTACCAGGTTTTACCTACCAACTTGCCATACATGCATATTATGCTTTCATAATAATTGATGCATTATTGTAATATCAATACTATTATTATAATAACTTTGTTACAGTTTGATTAAGCTATTGTAGCCTATCTCCCGATAATGCCGTAGCACTGGCGTAGACGCGGACATCCGGCGCAGATAAGTCGACCCCACCTCCGCTCGCACGGCCGACTTCGCTCCATTAGCTATCATCGGCTTGCGAACGATACGAAACTTTCTGCTCTCCTATAGGCATATTTTAACATAGAAAATACATCGGTACTGCAATGAAATTTTTAAATAGGACTGTCGTATTATGGTATTAAGATCCAAGTAGCACCAATAAAAATTCCAGAGATATTTTAGTATGATCCAAAGAACGAACGTATGATGTTCAAAAAATAGCTCAATTAAACGAGACTTTATTGAATTTTTTTCTGAAACTACAGATTTTTCCGGAGGAAAATCAGTTTCAGGTTTCCAGTTTTCGTTGTAAAGCATTCTTTGAAATATAGGTATACTCGTAACTAATTTTTTTTGGTCTCGCACCTGATCTCCTAATGCTGTCCTGTCAGATTTTTAGTCTGCATAATATCTATGCTTGGCTACTCATGGCACTATAGTCATATTCTAGTTAACCTACTTAAACAGTTAAAAATACCATCACATTATGTACCTTATTTACCTTATTACCTATTTAAAATAAGACCTCAGACAATATTTTGTTTGATGCCAGGGGCTGGTAATTAAAGGCCGTTGCTGGCGGCAACTGGTGGCTCAAATAATCCCAATTAAATCACTTAATTTATTTCATCGACGATATCAGGCTTAAGATTTTAAGGAGACATTTTAGTCGACCTTCGAAATAATGGTATTTTAATTATGCTATGAGTACTTAAAATTAAAATGTTCTTTATTCAAGTAAGATATGTTACAGAATGCTACATCGGCTTCGGAACGTTGCTATCCATTGATATACTTGGATTCACAGGTTCAAAGATCAACGGAGCCTACAGAGTGGAAGCACATTAAGCGATGCATAAGTTAAGTATCACTCAATGAAAAAGGCTGCAGAGGCAACTTACCATCAGGTGGGCTGCGTGCTTGTCTGCCAACTGGAATAAGACAGAAAATAAAAAAGAAGAAAAAATGAACACAATCATCACTAGACAATTTAGATCAATGAAAGACAATATAGCTAAACCAAAGGCATGTTTTGGTTTTATTCTCAGGCCAGACTAAGAATTTGAAACCCATATTGACTGACAGGCAAACAAAATTTTATCCAGTATAGTAAAAAGAGTCCAAGAATAAGCGATATTTGAATACAATTATCATCATTAAGAATTATATTCCCTTAACAAACATTAAATTGAAAATAAAGTTTGGTCCTTTATTGAGAATTCTGTGCAGTTTAGTGAATGCACAAATAGAAAACAATCTTACTATTTTACACGACTAGTTTATGCCTAGGGTTGTGAAAACGACGCACGGCTGTGTTATCGAACAAATTAATATATCTTATTTTAATTCTTTGTTTTTTTTTTTATGTGGAAGCATAATTTTTTGCAACTAATAGAGCTAGTCTTTTTCAGTTACACGGAGTATCATGGGATCATTCATAGCAACTTATAATTATTTAATTTTTAATATCCTAAATAATGTACTTTAATGATATTAAATACCTACAAGAATTACGTAGTTCCAAGTCTAATACGACTGAAAAAGAATCAGCCGCAGGGCAGACGGATTTAAGTGCCAATGTACGCGAGTATTTTACACCACCAATTCCAGACTTCAGAATGCGACAGAGTACCTATAACTGGAGCGACTGTTGATTAAACTGCGACCTACTAGCCAAAGCACCACAGAGTCATCGCATCAAATGCGACTAATTCGGCGCGTAATAGAGCCAGCCCTACTGCTTGTTGGTGTCAATTGTCCGCTGCCGTCGCAATGTTTGCTGTTCATTTGCGCTTGTCTCGCGACAGATCCCCATAGTCTTGCACTCGCGCGACAGGCTTATTGTTGCCACGTTGCATCGACGCCGATTTGACAACACGCGTAGCTTGCACTGTGCACGCCAAGTGGGTTTTTATTTTGAACAATAAATGGGAATGTCTGTGCACTTTATCTGTAGCAACATTGCTACAGATAAAGTGAACACAATCACACACGTGGTATACACGTGTATACCTACATGTTTTAAGTTCAAGAAACATGGTTAAGTAAGGAAGCGTTTTATATTGATTAAATTAATAACTGGATAACAAATTACATAGTATAAGTCCTACCTACCGCATAGGACTGTGTCTGGAATGTGACATCAATGATAGAGATAAATAGAGGCGGCATAAATGTTGTTAACCATTAAATAATAGATTTTCTTTTCAGTCAGTGATAATTTTGTAAAATATTTTATATATAATTTTTTTTATAAAATATGTGTGACAAACTTTATAGTAGTTTATAGGATACCTTTGCAATTTATTGTAGAAGTCATTCACGGCCTAAATCGAAAATTTAACAGATCATGCAAGCACCTGATACAGAGTGCCCTTCACAGAAAATGTATCAAATATAAATCGAACATCTAAATCTAATCGTTGAAATCTAGCCGTCTGCCTATAACCCCAACGCATTCCTCGCGTACCTAACTACAATAGTGTGAGGGCACAGATTAAATCTGTCCTAGCCCGAGGGCGCGGCAAAGGAGTGCGCGGGAAATGAAGGTTGTCTACAGGGCGATGCCGTTTCCGCGGCCGGCCGGAAGCCGCTGCGCGCTAAACAGGACACACTACAGGAAGGGTTACAGTAAAGTAAGATAATAGTGTTGAAGGATGTGCTGTTATAATAATAAAACTGAGTTTTTGTTAAGGCATCCAATCTTTACGTTCAACCAACTAGACAGGACTATAAAAGTGCGCAAGTAAGAGCGCTAACAAAGGTCCAGACTAGGCACTTATTCTCAAAGATACAGAAGTCTGACATGACCTAAGACAGCACAGGCTTATCGTTTTGCCAATAGGTATATTACCTCAATAGGTAATTACACCGCCAGCTTCCACACTCGAGACCGTGACTAAATATTTTCCAAAAAATCAAAATCACTCCGTCCGACTAAGAATTTGAACTTAGGAGCCCTGTCGCTGTGGGTCAGTCAATATAGCCGCAAGGCGGTAACCGCTCTTCGCTCCCGAGTACGACGAACCTCTTGTTTAGTCCCACACACGGTCGCAGGTCTTGCTTACTAGATCAGGATGCTTAAACGCATTCTCAACCGTTGCTTTATATGCGAACAAATAACCACTGCACCGCGTACGCAGAGAGTTCCACTCCCGCGCAGTACGTACTAAAAATGACGAAGCATCACTAGTCGAACTTACTTTGCTATCTATCTTATGGAAATTATTATCAAGTTGAAAAGTTAGAAAATGAAGGTTCTACGCAAGTAAAGAACACAATGAAGTTATTTCATTGGTGTTCCTAGCACTGTTTGAGGGGGCTCCATTATCGCGCAGTGCTGCCATCTGCGATGCCCGTCTGACTGTGACTGTGAACTCTTTTGTCTCAGAGCCATTGTGAGCTGCTCTTTTGTGCGCGCTTTAGTTATGTTTGTCACTTGTTCCTGCACACGACTGGAGCAGCCTGTTTGATCTCTAAGTACGCGTTGATGACTTCACTTGCTTGGTTAATTAATGTTAGAATTACAGAGACGTCTTCTATTTTACTTTCACTGGAAAAAGATAAAGCCTACTGGATTCAGCCTGAGTTATATAGAGACGTCTTGTATTTCACTTTCACTGGAAAAAGATAAAGCCTACTGGATTCAGCCTGCGCCTATTTTCATCAAAACTAGCCAGCTCTTTTCTAAGTATAACCTATGTTACTGTAAAGTTTAATAAATTCTTTTAGCAGTGTTTGCGCAAAAAGAGAAATGTTATCCATCTAGCCATTCTTACACATTTTTGCTTTTATTAATATTTATAGTAATCTCTCATTGGCCTAGCGGTTTAAGTATATTGCCTCGAGGATCTGGGTTCAATTTTTGGGTTAAGGAAATACATGTCGTTTTTCAAACATAGCTTGGTTTGTAATATCCAATAGGCTTATACTGTAAGTCTTCATAGTAAGTGTTCAATATATATTTAGACCCGGGATACTTTGTATTAAAGTACCTATTTACACATCAGCTTAGGTAGCAGCACTTTTGTTTCAAAGTTCAGTTACATTATCTACAAAGGAAACGTAACGACTCTGGCGTTGGGCCTAAAATGAAAAAGCAGCTAATGCCCAACAAATTAAAACGCCATTTCTCTCCCAGATAAGAAGACGAATTGGGTAATGTATCAAATTGCTGGCAGGTGATAGCCTTATTCTGGGCACACCGTGCATGAATATTTTGACACCATTTTAAGTTGAATTATCAAAAACAAAACTGTAGTCTTAAGTTACTCGTATAAGTATTTTTTTATGAGAAATACTAAAGTGATCTACAAAAAAAATTGTAAGCTTGCACCTAAAATACTAAGTAAGTTAGCATCTTACTTAGTAGTTTAGGTGCTAACTTAGTATGTTTGTGGGTAAGGTTAGGTTAGCTTGCTGTTCGATTATTTTCGATTGATCTTTTTTATTAACTAATTAGGAAAACAAACATCTTTCTTCTATTTTATCATTTAATCTGGTTGGTGGAGTAATTTCCACTTCGCTCGGGACTCTGCCAGTACCTTAAGTTCCCTATACGTCCCAACCTGAACATTTTTACATGTACCTTTTATAACTAAACACAAGTTCAAAATGATTGTACCGCTGAAAAATATTTTTTCGTTGTGTTTGTTAATTGTCAAGTCAAGTTGTGCATTATACTTTTTAAACACTATTAATAAAAATATCGTAACCGTATCTTGATCAGTCAAATCCTTAAAGTAAGTTTGAAAACTAACCGATAACCACGAAAATCAAAATAGGTATAGTTAAGTTTGGTACACGGCTACCAATCATGCCACATAAACCGTAAAAGTTAAGAAATTATTAAATAAATAGTACACATGCTTTTTGTACAAATTTGCAAAATTATAAGCTATTGTTTAATAACGAGAATAAAAATTCTGCCAGAATAAGGAGGCAGGCACTAAAAGCCGATCTGTGTACCGCGCGGTCTTAAAAATTCACCAATTTTTTTCCAACAAGAAATTCCTACTCGAACAAATACATCACGCTACCTTTTTATTATTATTTTATACTTGTTTAGTTGGCAGACAGACCATTGTTATGGCAAGAAGTTATTTAAACGTACACGTATTTAAATCAGGACACTATTATTATAACACCCTTCTATTTGGGGCCATACTATGTAGATAAAATTTGGATTTCAAGCTAATAATTTTTATATAATAATTTTATTATAGGTACTCGTACATTGAAACAACCAGACCGATACAGACATGTTCATGGACTCAAGAGTTAAAGTTGTGAAAGTTAACCGGAATCTCTGTCTATTAATTTTTCTACTGACAGTACCTACAAGTATTCTAAGTTAACTAAAACCTAAAATATAATGTGGAACCTGGCTCAATTAATACGCATGCCAAATGCGGGTCGAAAATCGTAATCCTGTGCTATTTTGTAAAAATATCAGACGTATTTTTGCCGAGCCGGAAATACGACTCAGCATCATGATCCGGTAAACCGCTAAACCAACAAGGCGTACCGTTTAATTAATTATCAAAATTAAAAAGCACTCCCTGTCCATCTAAATTAAACACCAGTTTTTGACCACAACCGCAATTTTGGAAATCATTGGTATTTTTTGACCTTTGTTTATACTTTTTCGTTTTGACATACTACAATACATGGTTTTACAGTATGATAAAGCCCAAAACAACGGTTTAAAAAACGACTCTAAAATTAAAAACAGCACATAAACTGGCAACTGCACAGCAGATAATATAAAAATTGCGAAAGCGTTATTAAAACCATGTATTGTAATATGTCAAAACGGCCATCTTAGCGTGCCGCTATCGCTAATATAGTCAGTAGCCAGTGGATAACTACCTCCTTAACAAATGAAATCTGCAACAATAGAAGTAACTCTGGCTTAATTCTGATAGTAAGAATGTGCAAGCCCATAGCAGAACATTGAGCTATTGTTTCCAGTGGCTGTATGATGTTCTTATCTACTCGTACCAACTAAAGTCGTTGTTTGAAACTCAAATTTCAATTCGGACTTGTGGTTAGTGGAAGTAGGACTCTTTCTGAGATAAAACCCCCACAGATAAAATTATTCTTAATAACAGCTTTGGTGTTCCGGTAATATGATTGTGGAAATGATAGGCTCGAACATCAGAGGATCCTACTGTGTGAAAGCACATTGAACGACGCTTTCTGACTTAAGGCGGGTCCAGACATGTATCATTTGCCCGATCCAATCACCGTATCCGTATCGTCGACGCGTATCATGATCGCATATGTGGACGGGTAATGATACGCGATCTCGATACGCCGTTATGATACGGCCCGTCCCATGTCGTGTCGGTTTTTGTCCGATCATCAAAGGTGATACAGAAACGGACGTGGGTCAGTCTGGATACGGATACGGAGCAAATCGGAGGCGTCCACAACTTAATACGGGGCTTCATACAATACGCAGACGGTATACGGTGATCGGATACGGTGATAGGATCGGGCAAATGATACATGTCTGGACCCGCCTTAAGAGTCTCTCAATGGAATAGGCCACCGGACCCGCTTGCCACCAGTAACGTTGCGTGCCTGCCTGCCAGCCGATTTAGAACCAAATTTAAAAATAATTAAGTGGCCAACATCGGTAACAGTCGTACAAAATGAATTCTTTTTCTAATGTGGACTTAAATGTGAGAAGAATAGAGATTTCCACAGCAAAATAAACAAGTAAAGCCAGACCCCCTTCGTCCGCAAGATTGAACACACGACCGCCGAAATCTCGTCATTATTAGATTTAGGATTTAGGACGTTTATTCAAATAAGCACAATTGAATTGAGTTCGTTCGACGTGAACTTTAACCCTTGAAACCACAACTTGGCTTCAAGGGGCGATGACAATAGGTCGGATCTGTATTAGGAGCTCTCAGACGAAGGACTAGCCTTGTGGATGCTGTGATGGAAATGGGAAATAGAGCGTTCCGAAACTTTCTCGCCAGAGTAAAACAATGTTATTAAATTATTAATATACCATCTACATTTAGACGAAATTTTTATAGTCTCTTCAACATTTTGATGACTGGAAGGAGGGAAAAATAAAATTGTCATTTCTCATCATTCTCAAGGGAAAGCCTAATTATGTAATTAATATATTGTTTTATAAAACGGAATAATTTTTTAAAAACAAATGTTGCAAAATAATAAATATTAAGTAGCCTAAGCACTTGTGTTATGAGTATTACAAATATCAAGTAAAAAATATACACACAGATAAAAGAACGAACACAAAAATCCATTACATAAAATGACCCCTGGCGCATAGGGCATGTTAACTACCAAAATGCGCCATCGGGTCAAGTATTACCGCCAATAATTAAACCTCATAAACAAATTATGTTATGATACTAAGTTAATCCGTATCGTTATACCATAATTCTTTACTGTGACGACTATGCGCGGCTTCCCTAAATCTTTTATTCGCTCACCGGATGAATCGCACGGAATAAAACGGCAGGTACAGCCACGAGCTAAAAGCCGATCTGTGTTCCGCGCAGCGCCGCGGATAGTGAACATTTATCGCGGCTTATGTAAATCACTTTATGTTACATTACTAAACTTCTTTTTACTCATTTTTGTATCAGGTATTTACACATCTATCTAGCCTCAAATGTAGCAAAACTAATAATAATATATGATAATATGCTTAGTTACGCGGTCGATGATAAAACCTCAAGCAGTTTAAATGCCCGGCTATGGTATACATATGGGTCCTGTGTTCCATTCCTGGGTCAAAAACCCTTGTATCGAATTTTTTGAACATAGCTCGAGTAGTCATCCATCATCTATCCACATTTTGAGTCAAAGCATTAAACAACCATAATAGCCAAAGCGGAGACAATCCAGATTCACACTTTTCACTTGTTCCACTTTCATAGGACTTTTCATGCATTAATCGTGGGAGCTTGTTTAAGGACTCATTGGTAACCTAGGAGAAAATAATAGCATGATGAGTCATTCTCTCTGATGCATTAGTATCTTCCAATAAAATAAGTCTTGGTGGCAGCTGACAAATGTTTTCATCTATTGACACTTAAACTTTTTGTACGAACTTTGCCATAGAATTTCTGACCAAGTCATGCTTCCAACGTCCCCCATTACCAGTACCTTTATATATTTGTACGTTTTTAATAAAAATAAACGAATAGTAAATCTCAATTTGCTGGCTCTGGTTAGTGGAAGGCAGAATAAGCCCGCAGGTGGACAGCGCTAAAAGCCGATCCGTGTTCGCGCGGCGCGTGCCGAACATATATCACGGCTACACATGGCATACATTAGGCTAGTTAACACGCCTTTTACTAGCGCTTGCGAAAAGTTCGTGTTACCGTGTTACTTCCTCACATCACGCCGTAAACACGTGTTATGTCGCCGCTGGGAGTCGGTAGGAATGTACCGGACACGACTTTAAAGTTGCTTGACAACGCGTCACACATTTATAGTCCATAGATGGACATAGGGCTCTCCTAATAACCGCCATTGTGCCCTGTCTATGAACCTCCTCATTTGGTTTTGTAATATTGATATTGGCATTTATTATAGCATAAAATGTAAAATGCCTAAATATGGAACAGGACGTTGTAAAACATTCACACCAATGAGAAATCATACACATCTACGCTCAATTTCTTTATTGCACATAGATAAACTCTTTGTGCTTTAGTTATATTTAAATACGTAATGATATGATGCGATGACAAACTAATGTGCCACCATAACAATGCCAATTTAGTATGATTATGATCATACTAAATTCACAGCCGCCCTGTCATTTGCAGTCCAATGAAATGTTGGATACTTAAAAATATTAAATGCGGGCAATTCTATCCTACATTCGAAAAACTCAAACAACCAGTTTCGCATGCACTAAAATGTGTCAGTTCAGCTTTGTCGTTACTAACTAGACACTTGGCCAGCAATTTAATATTTATAGTTTAAACTTTGACTGTCCGTACTTAATACGGACAGTCAAAGTAAAGTCATGTATCTACTTAATTTCATGAAGTCCCATTTTAAGCTACAAAATGTAATTCGTAAAAGCAAGAAAGTTTCAAAAGGAAGACCCAAACTTATTTAACCATTCCTTTATGCCTTTAGAAGATTCTTGTCAAGACACTGAATTATTTTTATTTTTTATCTGAACACTTTTTGTTATGAACAGCAAACCTCTTAAGCCAAAGTTTCTTAATAAGATAAAAATTATATCAACGGAAAGTTATTATTAGCCCTTTGATTTTTCAGATCAAATTTTAGATCGACCAAAATAAGAATTTACGATATACTTTTAATTGATAGTTTTTATAACTTTGTCTTGTAACTTGATTTACTTTTTTCATTTCGGTTGTGAGATACAACTTATTTTAAGCAGCCACTTCAGCCTATTCCATTGAGGGATTCTTTACCGGAAAACATCGCTTAATGTGTAAATTACTTTGACCTTTCAGCCTACATTAATGTTGCCGGAACACAGCCCAATCTATTCAGGTAAAAAATTAAAAATATTTTGGTAAATAGTGGTCAATAGGTACCTGAATTCGAACCACAAAACATTGGTATTCTGACAAGGCCTAGACAAGTGACAAAGAGCTATTATTTAGAAAAAATATTTTCTAGAAATCAAGGAAATGAAAAATATTTCATTGGGTTTTCATTTATACACAAGGCGTTTTATCAGCACGTTCTTCAGAAAGCTTTTTCTACTTATTCTTCGCTGTATGAAAAGAAATGGAAGTAGCTATTTCAACAAAGCCTTAGTCGAACTTACCAAACTCGTCCACAGGTATTCGTACTGACAGAGTTTTCAATAACACGGAAATAGTATTTTAAAACTGTATGTAGCTTTAAAGCTTCAAAAGAATAATCTTGAACAGAAAGATAAAAATTACAAGTTTTAAAAAAGTCTCTATGATATGGCGCATTTATTGAAGGAAAACAAACAAAGTACATACGGTGATTATATTTCCTTATTCTCATTTTACTTGATTGCGAAACGGAATAAGTATTTTTTTATTATTTAGTTTTTTTTATAAATATTCTTTGTTGGTATGCATATTACAATGTGGTAAATATATTAAACAATTGATAAGATTACTTATTAAAAAAATCATTTCAAAAACATTTTCTCCTCAAGAACTTATTTAGCAATTTTAATTACTATTTTTAATAATCCAAAGCTAATGCCTAAGTGTTTTTATAAATTATAATTCCAGGCCACTTGGCCTCGCCAAGCAAAAAGAGCATTTTAGACTTCAATTTCAAAGGTGTCGCTCAAAGGCAACTAGCTTCTCTACAATTTATTAAAGAGCCCTCAATATTCATGGAATATTAGAATTTGTTGTTAATGAAAACTGTACGCAATGCCTATCCAATTGACGAATTTCTACTAAGTACTAGACTAAAGCTTTAGAGTATAATCAGACCCAGAAAGAAACGTAAAATATCATAATAATTTGGTACTAACCCTGCTACTGCCATGTGCACCAAAAGTGGTGTACACTTGAAATTTAAGGCTCGAAGATCTGATGAGCCTACAGTCTGGCAGCACATTGAGCGACGCGTCAAGCAAGCGCGGTCCATCGTAGACAGCATAGTTGTTTAACATCAGGCAACCTTGTGGTCAAGTGCTAGCTTAGTACAAATATTTAAAAAAAAGACCTAGTGACCACTTACCATCCGGTGGACTGCGTGCCAGTATGCCAACTGACGTTGTAAGTAAAAAGTATAAAAAACGTATCTCGCCAAAGACAATGTATGCGATGAGTTATGTTTGAGAAAGCTCTGAAATACATTCATGACCTTTTTTATTTTTAAAATAGTAAATATAATATTATAATGAAACAATGTTAGGTTTCATCAAAGACGTATTGCATTCAGAAATCAATTATTCATGTGACATAAAAAAAATTTTTTTTCAGAAAATTTAATAGTAGAAGATCCGGCCCTACATCGACCTTCACCGAGTTGATAATAGAATGAAACATATTTTATCATGAAATAAGTATATTAGAAAACATATTAAACATGGGTTTGCTAAAAAAATCCTGGACTGACTTATTTTAAAATTAGTTTTAAAAAAATATTTTAAACAGAATATTGCATTGTCAAGATAATAAAAAAAAATTGTTCTGGCTTAACGTAGAGAACGTATAGAATGTGCCGCCGTTGGGTTGCCTATCATTTACCTGGGCGGACACTGGGTTGCCAGGTCAAACACGTATGTCGATACGAGTTATTTTTACTTGATTGGATAATAGAAAAATAATTATATCATCTTAAGCGCTGTTTTATTACGAACACGTTGATATAGGGTTGTCTGCAAAAAAATCGGTCCTACTAGGGGTTTGCGAATTTTAAAGATTTTAATTTTAACGCGCGTGGAAATGTGTGACAAGGAAATCCGAGGTAAGTATACTGTTAATAGAAAAGGACCCAACATCGCAGTCGTCTGTGATGGGACCCTGAATATTAGAAAGTGCGCACGCTCGAGATATTACTTTAATAATTTAGATAACGAGGGCATCGGTCAAAACATGCTCCTAGAAGATTTTTTTTTATATTTAATGCTATTGTTTGAGATTTTATTTTTATGTAAAGCTTTATTCACATCAATAATTTTTGCAAATAATTTGTTTGATAGAAACAAATTCAACGAACGTTTAAATTGTGCTATTTCGAATTCTATTAGATAACTAGCGGCCGCTCGGGGTTTCACCCGCGTGGCTCCTGTTTCCGTAGGAATTGATCAAAATCCTTTCTTAGCGGATGCCTACGTAATAACATCTACCTGCATGCCAAATTTAAGCCCGATCCGTCCAGTGGTTTGGGCTGTGCGTTGATAGATATCTATGTCAGTCAGTCAGTCACTCACCTTTGAGTTTTATATATTAGATTAAAAAAACTATATATTTTGTACTTACTGAATACTCCATACAAAAACTTTTAAATTCTTTCATGTATTTATTCCCTAAAACCGTTACTTTTTTATAACATTTAGGATGGTAGCCAACAAAATTGAGTACCAGTTTGTTAAGTTCATGTTGATGATGTTTAAATTTTTTTTTTTTACGAAATGCTAGCTTTAGGGAACAATTTTTGAAAGTTTTATTAGTAAAATCACATAATGATTTATTGCCCAAGCCACACAAAAAACACTTTTTTGCCATTTTTTGTTACAATGATGCAGAATAGCGCCAGGCATGTGTTTTTTGACACAAACAAATTTATTAATTTTAATGTCATATGACTGAAAAGTTTTTATGTGCTATATAAAAAGAAAATTGAATTGGGCAATTTGTAAGCATTTAATATTAATTTAAGACCAATCTCGATTCTTCCAACATAAAGTACTCGTAAAAATCTGAAAAACATTTTTTCTCAAATGCTTTCTCATTTTAAAATAAATAATTTATTGCATAGTAATTAGTTTGGGTTCACTAGAGGCTACTACAGATGCAGGTGTAGCACTCATCAAACATATTTTTGATGCCTGGGATAGTAAGCAAAAATAAATATATTAACTGTGCTATCACAATAATATACTGGATTGTGTTATGTATGTACAAAAGAACATACAAATTTTTTCAAAGATATCAGATAATCATCAATTTAACACGAGAAATAAACATAGGCTTGCTGTTCCAAATTTATTAGGCTTCAAAAGATTGGAAATTCTTTTAAAGGATTAAGTATTACAATGTATAATAAATTGCCAATGGATGTTGTTAGCTTACCCATACATCAATTTAAGTCGTGTATCAAGACCCGTCTGATGAAAACAGGTTATTAAAAAATAGAAGATTTTCTTAATGATGGGGATCTGCAGATACTGGTAGTAAGACTGCTTTGCTCCCTGACCGCGCGATCTGTATTATAAATTGTGTCATTATTGCTACACACTATGGCCTACAGTTATAATTTTTATTTTTTTAAATTATTTTTTCTGTTTCCACACGAAAACTGTATAGTATAGATGGATTAATTTATCAATGTTGTAAAAAAATTTTGGCAATTGAAAAGAGTAACTGTCGAATTTTTTGCCGGTTATTCTCGTTAGATAACGACATTACGAATCCGGTGGTAAAGTCGTTCTGTGTATTGACGATTCATAAATACTTTATACATGAATAAAGAAGATTTGATTTTGATTTTTGAATAACACGTGTTATATTCCGAGCATGCGCACTTTCTAATATTCAGGGTCCCATCACAGACGACTGCGATGTTGGGTCCTTTTCTATTAACAGTATACTTACCTCGGATTTCCTTGTCACACATTTCCACGCGCGTTAAAATTAAAATCTTTAAAATTCGCAAACCCCTAGTAGGACCGATTTTTTTGCAGACAACCCTATATCAACGTGTTCGTAATAAAACAGCGCTTAAGATGATATAATTATTTTTCTATTATCCAATCAAGTAAAAATAACTCGTATCGACATACGTGTTTGACCTGGCAACCCAGTGTCCGCCCAGGTAAATGATAGGCAACCCAACGGCGGCACATTCTATACGTTCTCTACGTTAAGCCAGAACAATTTTTTTTTATTATCGTAACAATGCAATATTCTGTTTAAAATATTTTTTTAAAACTAATTTTAAAATAAGTCAGTCCAGGATTTTTTTAGCAAACCCATGTTTAATATGTTTTCTAATATACTTATTTCATGATAAAATATGTTTCATTCTATTATCAACTCGGTGAAGGTCGATGTAGGGCCGGATCTTAGACTATAATGTTTTAATCCAATATGTGTGCTAAGGCCACCAAATCTCTAGATCTAAAAAGATATCCTCACGATTTTTAGTCTGACTATACCGTCTAAGAAACTTAGTTGTTTTAGGATGTTTGCACATGATATACCAGATAAAGTTACGAGGACTTCATTGAATTTAGATTAATTAATCAGTCTAACCTTTGTGAATAACTACAAAGGTTTGATAACAGTTTTGGTCCGAATAGACTCCGGATAAAGTTAACAGACAGTTAAAACGTAACTGCCTCCGTGGTACAGTGGTAAGAGCGTTGGGCTCTAAAACCGTGGTCGTGGGTTCGAATCCCTCGAGGAGCATCACTTTGTGTGATTGTTTCCAGTTTGGATAGAACATTGTCCAAGCGGACCCTGAGTTCCATACTGGATTCAATCGGGAATACGCTGGGATGATGCTGATAACAGTTAAAATGTACCTAGCCAGAAGTAATTAACTCAGAAGTGGCAAAGCAGTATTAAATAAGTTGAATTGCAACTGAAAAAAAACTGATAAAGTTCAAATTTACAATCCTGACGATTTGAAATTGAACTCTGACTTCATTTCTATTTGTCAATAACCCGAACAACATCTTTCACAATAAGTTCACGAGTAAGTAGTCCATTCTAAATAATTATTAAATTGAGTACGGTACCACTAAAATAGGATACACAATGTCCTTAATTACAATAAGAAGCAAGTCATAATTTACGCAATTTAATGGCCGACCAATGGCCAACTTTAAATATTGCGTATTTAATAGGATCTATAAATATCAAGCCAAACAACATTCAAGGAAACATTGTCCACAGTTATATTGTTATACTTACAAATTGGTAATTCGTATTTCACAGGTCAAAGCATGCAAGTAAGACTGGAAGCCAAACATTTTAC
The DNA here is from genome assembly GCA_949319885.1 of Mecyna flavalis. Lineage (NCBI taxonomy): Eukaryota > Metazoa > Arthropoda > Insecta > Lepidoptera > Crambidae > Mecyna > Mecyna flavalis. The sequence continues at coordinate 6,222,853 of OX439435.1, read as the reverse complement.
CTTAAATTATATCCTTTTCCTTTCATCTTAATCAGGGTGATTTGACACGTTTAGTCGGTGTTGCCATTTAAGATTTTAAGTTTTGCCTGATAATGAGGAAATATTTTATTTCGTTCATTAAAAAAACTTACTTGATGTGCTTGAATGAGAGGAACTGGCACAAGATCGAAATAAATGGCGAACTTTAATATTGGAGGCTAAGACCCTCAGCTAAGACCCACTTCGGATCGCTGCGCTAGCGTAGTAAGTAAGTATAAAAAATACTAAGTCTAAAAAGCCCATGAACAAAAATATTATCTAGCCAATCATTATGAAACTTTTAAATGTAGGTCTTGCATAAATGATTAGTTAAAATTAAAAGTACATTACTTACCTAATGTTGTTGTATTAATGCTGAGTCACAGAACATAAATACTAACGTGCTGAGTAATAATGTGGAAACAGTTGGGTTTTTTTATATTGTAATTAACAACAGGAAAAGTTTCGAGATCACGAATCTGGTCTTCAATTTGTATTTCGAAGTGAGGCATAAAGTTTTACTTACGTTCCTTGTTAGTCACAATATCGGATATTACAATGTCCACGGAAATACTCGTAATGTCCAAAGTAACAATTTAATCCATGTTTTACATTGTAAATGCAAGTCATAATTTATGCAGTGTAATGGCCGACTGTAAATATAATCGGGAGATGTCAAGCCTGTACCAAGTTGCCGTAATGAGCACACGAGCGCAGTTAAGTGACGGCAATATTCCCCGCAGTATCGAAGTTTAGATGTTAAAGTGTAACGCGATCCACTTGGAACTTGATCGAAAACTAGTTCCCAACTTATATTGTTGCCACGCCCGGTGATGGCTCTTTAGTTCGAATATTGAAATTGTAACGTTGTTTCAGTTAAAGTGAGATCAGCTTTTGTTAATTTTAGACGTTAGGTACTTTTTTTAAGAGGAGGCTCAGTGTAGCTGCAAATTGAGCAATCTTTCCTTTTAAAGGTGTCCCTCAATGAAAAAGGCCGCAGTTGTTGTATACTAAATGGTGGGCCGAGGTTTGTCTGCCGACTGAAGTTACATAAAACTGGCTTTATTATCACATCACAAACACTAATATCCCAAAGCTTTGAAATTGTGGGCGTTCAGGATTCTGAAACTCTTCTTTAGAACACGAAGCGCAAAAGCTAAGCTTTTTACTACTCATCTTCGGTCTCCTGTGAGATAAAATGAATTTAATTAAACTCATGCCATTTATACCCAGTAAGGTACTACAGTACACGAAAAAATCAACTCTTTTCTCACACATTTCTAGCAACTGACTAAACTAAATTTGAAAAAAGAGATAAAAGTATAAATTCCGAAAGGCTAGCGAAGCGACGCCTGAGGTCGCGTGTGCGTTGATATAGGGTCGAGGTCGATGAATTGCATTTTTTTATACCACATCAGTTGGCAGACAGACACGCAGCCCACCTGATTGTAAGCGGTCTGTAGGTTCATCTGATCTCCAAGCCTTTAATATCAAGTGTACTGGCTCCAAAAAATTCGACTAGACGTTTTTCGAAATGGAGTAGGGGACCCGCCTTTCGGCTATTGACCAGCCCGACAACAACTAGGCCTAAATCATTACTCTGAAAAAGCGTTTGAACGCACAATGCGTTCGCATGACGAAATGCTCACTTCCTACATATCTATCGGGATATACTCAGCAGGTTGTTTACACAAAGCCGCCTCTCGCTCTCGGCCGATAAAAGCCGTCCAACTGCCGCGATACTTTGCATGAGCAGATCTATTTTGTTAGATTTCTCTAGTGACGAGTTTTGTACGCCGATTTGCCCCTCTTGTGGCAGCGATATTTATACATATTTAGCTCGTTTCGTTCACCCGTCTGTTTTCTTTTGACATTTAAGTAGGTATTGTTCTCCGCTTATTGTATCGCTATGATTAAATTACTTTGACTTTTTTAACATGTCAATTCACTCAAATTCAAGAAGAATTCATTAGCAGTTGTTATTTTTTTTAACATGTTGCAACGCTAATATTATTATTGTTTTATTATTTGCTTTTTCTGACCAAGTCAAGGACACTGTTACACACACACACACACACACACAGCTTAACACAGAATACACACACTACAGCAAAATACACACTCAATTGCACTATACACCCACCAAACGGAACCTACTTTGGGAACCTCCCCGGCCTCCCTCTCCTAACCAAATATTTTTCTCCCTTCGTAAAACGGGACTAGTCTGAAAACCAGCGCTGGGCTATGCCCAGCATCTCGCTGAGATAAGTACCCATTGCTTAAAAACTTTGTTTTTTAATTTTTGTCATGGTCATTTAATACCTATTAAAACTAAATATTGTATACCGTTAAGTTTATTATTATTGTATTTGTGTAAAGAAAGCTTCTAGCAATAATTTTTTTTCATTTAAATGTTTTCAAAAGGACACTTAATTTATGAATATTTAAATCACAATATAATATTAATGCATAAAATTATATAAAAGTACCCTTGTAATACCGATGTTATGGTTATGTTTAGGTTTTAACACATTTTTATTGTTGCAGATGTTGAATTTAATAAAAAAAAACTATGGATAAGTGTGCAATTGCTTATGATAATTTTTGTAATTATAATAATTTCTTAAATGATAAATCTTATCGTTATCAAAACAAGAAATCAACACGAATCACAAGCATAAAATAAGACTAATTTCCCTGCCCAGTAACACTCGCAATCTTCCGCTGAAAAGGCGGGCGGGTACACACAAAGCGCTTTCAGGCGGCCGCGTGAACGCGCCTCATACCCGACACACGGTGAATAACCTAAGTAGGTTAGGCCGATACACTCAGCCGGATCCTGAACCTTTTAAGGGTATAATGGAGAATATTTTTAAGTTTCCGTTCCCGCACTCCCGTTTATCGGGGAATTCGGGGATAGGTTTTCTTTTGTCCGCCGTATTTTCATTTCAGTTAATGCACGAATCCGTGTTATTTGATTCAGGTGTGATGCATAATATCTCCTATTATGTTATTTGAAATAATATCTGACGCCTGCTTCGCCTAAAATTTCAGTGTGATTTCCGGTCGGTCAAAAAAATTGTTTTCAATCCAAAATCCACATCACATAAGTTCTTAGTAATATTAATACACTCTTCCGTCTCAACATAAGTTCTTTCTCGCCACTTCGTATCCATTCGCGAATGGCAATCTAATTATCATGTACTTAACCAACAATTTACTACTCTTCATTCTCTCCGTAGACATCTCAATCAACTCTCGCTCTGCCAGAGAGAGAAAAAAAAAGACAGTATTTTTGGTATTTCAAATGATTCTCAATGCTCATAACATGATGATACTTGATTTATCAGACTGCCAGTTAAATGTAATATGAAAGGATAAGCTAAGATGGAGCTAATTATAAAATTTGGCACGTTTAACGCAAACGAATCAGTATTAAGGATTGCAGCCGGCATGAAACAATGCCAGGATTTCGGGGTAAGGCGAGGTTTCCCGCGGGACTGTTTCAAATCAAAGAATTTCAGCCCGGAATTTGTTTTTTTAATTTCGAGAAACGAATTGGGACGGACGAAACTTTGAAAACATTTCTTTGTTCATTAACCAGAAGATATCATAGTGTATTGCAATGGATGTGTAAATAAGTGTACTTGAGAAAGTGTGAAGTCTCCGTTAATTAGAAAGTTTCATGACCGTGAAAATAAGGGTTACTGGGTTCAATTCCCGGGTAAAGCTTTATTTTGGATTTTACGATAAAGCTTGAAGTCGTTATCACTATTTCACAGTTCACAAATTTAGTGATTGAATCAGTATCTGCCATTATAGTAATAAATTGGGTTAAACTATATGGAGGTTTTCACTTGTCTAATTTGTTTTAGTTGTATACAGAGAATGGAAAAATATCACTCTGTCGTAGTATAATAATATTATGTGGACTTCGTATAAACCAAGCCATGAGCAATTGCCATCCAATTTAACCTAAAAAAGGATTATTCGTCCTAAGCATTACATTTTATCATTATTATTATTTATCCTCCAGTGTAGATTGCCACTTCGCCCAGCTTAAGAACCCAAAGAAAGTTATTTATAACGCTTTTCCGTTGTAAAAGCCGCTCCATTTCCTCGCCCCGAACTACCGGCATAGAATACATTTGTGAAAAAACCCTGAGGTCTGTGTGAACTTAAATTTTTATGGAAGTGCTTACCAATGGTCTATAAAATAGAAAAGAGTACGCACTTTCTTGACTGTTCGAATTTCACACATTTATGATCTGTGGTATCTAGTTCACACTCTAGTTACCTTTTCCTTTTAGCGCGATATTTATATAGTGTGTGAAACGTTTTTATTGCGATTTCAGTTGGCATGCAGCCACTTGAACTGCAGCTTAAGTCATTGAGGGAATCTTAACCAGAAAGTTTCAGTCAATGTGTTGACCCAATAAACTAAGAACTTTCAATAAAAAAAGTAGTCTTAAAAGCGTCTATTGGCGACGGTAACCGCTTGGCATCAGAGGCGGGCCGTTGGCTTAAGCGCCACACTCGTTGTATAAAGATAAACCCAGTACCCATCATTGTAGCGATTTGATGTGCTTCCGTAGTAAGTCTTTATAATCTTTGATATTGGCGTAAAGATCAAACAATACTCATATTGCCCGTACACAGCCAAGTTGTTAAAACTACATTCATCCCCTATGTCAAACAGTCTAGTTGATTATAAATTCATATGCCACCGAAATCCGCAATGGACACCGACGACCCAATTCAAAAACTTTAATTGTGAACGCGTATATAGCATGCTTCATATCGGCACTCTGCAGCTTGTAGAACATAAACAGGAATTTCCACAGCAGGTGCCGTTTCCCTTGCGTATTATACGCGTCGCGGAAATAAAATCTTCATATTGTGAACTTTTAATGGACACTTGAGATGTTATAGCGTTTTCTTGGAGTTGTTATATTTCTAAGTGAACGGAACGTTAGGTTGCAAAACTGTATTATTTATTTGTTAACTAGCTTCCGCGCGGCTTCACCCGCTCCACTTCTATTTTAGTTATCTTTTTTTTCGGAGGTAAAAGTTTTTACGCTCCTTAGCCAGGTCCAATTGCAGGCCAGCGACGCCTGCAACCGTGTGAGAGGTTAGGATTGAAGATGTCCCACTCACTACCCACTTAACTCCCCTGGTTAAAAGCGTAAAAAGGCTACTATAAACTTAGCAGCCTTTTTACGCTTTTACACTACGCTGAAGAAAAGGACATGTACAGGTCGGTTATACCGAATGATTATGAGCTCGGGTCAATTCCACCCGCCATTAATTAGGCTCAGTTCAGTTGATGAGAGTTCGCGGCGTGTTAGCTCCCGACCGCGCTCACCACACGACGTCATTGCGCCGCAGCGCAACCACAGGTTATAACATGGGCTCATTTCAGCCGATACCCTATTTAAATACTTCGTAGCACTTATAGACAACTCAGTTGATATTGACGACAGATTTAGGGCCAGAGAACAATGATGCCTTAATTTTTCCATTGCAAAATACTTTATTGTATGTAGACGACTGATTTGGTCAGTCAGACATCAATTATGTCTTTTTTTTTGCAATTGACAAAAGGGGCTTTTGAGAAAGTCACAGAATTATTGTTATTTGGCAGAAAAATTGCGAGTAAGTTATCTGACAGCGATAAAAATGGTCTTATGTGTAATTGAGAAGTCGGTTTGCACCACATAACAGAAAAAATGGTTTGCACTAAATGTCGCAGGCTCGTTCCCCGCCCAGTTAAAACATTTTTGTACATGACCATATTATATTAATATTACACCACCATTTATTTAATTATAGACCATATCATATACTGATATAATTGTTTATATAGGACTAGATGTTTTCTATGTGCAACATCTACATTTGACAAAAAAGTAACTGTATAATACAACTAAGTAAGAATCCTTTTTTCCGGCCTCACACACACACACTTCTGTGATTCTTTTACCGAGAAAAAAAGAAGTAAAAAATATTGAATTTCGAACATGATCATCTTTGCTTGGTATTTTAAGCTGATTTAGGCAGATGTGTAGCTATTAGTTGTGCGGCCGACTGTAATACGAAACATGCCCAATATCATATCGGCTGATAATAACCAGCGGTGTATCGGCGTTCGGGATCGCGTTTGTCACTGCCGCGCCTATGACAGGCTATTCCGCGCGTCAACGATGGTATTTTGTTATGAACAAAGCCGACAATGTTTATAATTATTATATTATTATAATGAACGGTTCTTGAATATAGTTTATTGAGGCTTTGATGGTGAAATGATTTTATAATATTAGTTGATGTCCTTCGAACCTTGTAAATCTTTTGTGATAGCGCGCGTGCCGCCTATCAGGCACACAGGTGAGGTGTTTCTCCGTCTGCCAACTTTATTAGCATTAAATTGCAAAACAAATAACGCATGTCCACTTTATACGGGGTAATAATCGATCAAGTGTGAATAAAAATGATATAATCATTGATGTCATTCAAGGGGGCCCAATGCCCATTGATTCGCCAAATGGCCTCAATGATTCCGCCTTGCCGTTTTCACGAACCAGAATCGAAAAAAAAAGGTTCAACGCAGTGTTCTAAATTTTACCAAAATAAAATCCAACATGTCCAATAAGTAGCCCGTATCAGCAGCATTACCCGTGCGCTGGAAGAGTGCGGTGTATCGGCGCCATCGCGTTTACGACAGGCATTACCGGCGACAGCGGGATATACTCGTATCTGTGCGTGCGTTATTCCAGTCATTTACATGTCGAACTGAAACTAAATTTACGTTTTGTTTTGCTTAAAAATAGCGCGTGTATAAATGCGACACGTGCTCACAACAATATAGTAGTGACCCTGCTATATGCGCCAGGGGCTTAGATTCAAATTCTACTCAGGACAAACATTTATGTTATTACCATTAATTTATATTTTCCCTGTGTCTGGACGTTTGTCGTGTGGTACCTTCATTTTGTTATGTTGTCTGAATACTAGGGAAGAGGTCTAACGAAACGGACCTGAAAAAAGAAACGATCTGTTTAAATAAGCCAACTTAACATTTACCGTCTCGTTCGTCTTCTATTGCGCAGTCAGTCAGTCGTACCTACATATTTATAGACAAAAAACACATTGATAAATAGAAATAAATGGATATGCCCTCTAAACTGAAAATAAACGAATCAACAACATCGAACAAACTGAAAAACAATAATTTGGGCTTACAATAGAGTTGCGTTCATTTTTCACCCAACCCGAATGTATCATAAAATTTATTGGTTTATACTGAAAAGTTAGGAGTGATTTTCCATAATCCTCGGCTATATGTACAACTCGTAAATCCGCGGTATATTTGTTATTGATAAGGACCATTTTAAAATATCGTTCGTTTGGTGTTTTATTTACGAGAGAAAAATGTTGTTTCCAATTTGTTGTAATCATGTCATGATCGTCGACCATTTTGTTATGGAAATTAGATCATCTTAAACATAGTATACTTATAATAAAAAGATCTTAAACATCATCTTAAACATAGTATACATATAAAAAAAAACGAAAATAATAACAACTTTACCTCACACAAAATATTTCCCATTACAGCCAGATTTTTTACATTTCGAAAAAGGTAAATTGAATGGGTTTATTTCATCTTACAAGAAAAACGCTCTAAGTAAGATATGAAATAAACGATCAAATACTGCAAGTACTGAATATGAGACGAAATCTCACAGTCATTTAGTATTCAAGTGATACACGAAATGATTCTCATTAGCTTATCTCGGCGAATTTGGTATTGTCGCTTATCTGCGGTGCTACGGAACGTTAATATCGCTACGAGTAGCAGCTACGAGCCATAGATACAGCTACACCGTAGTATTTGCTACGGTGGAGTTAAAACGCTACGTGCTTGAACACCACGCTTCACGTAGAAAGTGTTTGTCGCACGTAAAGGTACCTAATACTAAGCACATTAACACAGGTTTGTCTTAAGTGCTTGTAAATTCTTCGACTAACAGAGAAATTATTTTTTTGTACCTTGGCATATATTGTTGTATTTAAGTATTTCTGAATGTGTATTCTATATAAATAATATTATATTTCTTTGGAGTTGCACATGCATGCCTCATGCTGCGTTATTAATACATAAATTAAAATGTCTGTTCTACTAAGCACTACCTTGCATGTACTAAACTAAATGTCTTTTGATATCTTCTCTTACGCATTATATTACAATCATTAAATAACAATTAACAGTCATAAATATTAGTAGAAAAACTTGGACTTCAGTTATGAACCACTAAAACATAATCTCCGACACATTTGGTCACTTAAAGCAAACCTGATTTCTGTTTCTTTGTGTACAATAGCCAAATATTCGTTAGGAGAAAAGTAAATCCTTATAATCCTGGACCAGTGGTGTCAACTTACACTGCAAATACACAAAGCTACGAAGCTTGAGGGGTGGGGAAAGTTAAGACTCAGTTTCGGCACAAAATTTATTTCGGCTATATTTTTACGCGCCGTACCGCATGTTAGTTCAAGCAAAGTATAGAATAATTAAAGGATAGCTATGCGCGTCTCCCACTCAGCGTCGAGAAATTTCTGATTTCTGTCTTTTTATTATAATTTTCATAATTATTTCCAGAGTGTTATGTCCGAAATTGTGGCCAATAACTATAGACTGATCATTGACCTGCGTGTTTTTCTTTATTAAAACACATTAACTGGCTTAAGCTTAACTAAGCCTTCGGGCCAAAATACTATTTTTCCTAAGATTCCATTCGTTTAAAATAAGCCTTGAGTTATCCTGAGATGAAATTCTTTTAAAATATCGGGAATGATTTATACCAGATATATTACCCAAAACTTCAACATCCCACGTAACCGATCAATCAAATCGTCTTACAGAACGTCTTAATGTCGACTCTTATTTCGGCCTAAAAGCCGTCATTTGGCCAGCCCTAACCGCCACCTTTTCTATTTGTGCTGAAATTTTTCTCTCCAAAGTCTCGGTTCGAAACACTGTGGGGATTTATTATTCTTTATCCTCTTAAAAATAAAGAATTACGAGCGCTTGTGGCGCCATCTGTTTTGTTTATTAAACTATATTGTTACCTAAAGCTGGACAATGTATTCGTTCGGTACCTATAAATATTATAATTTGCGACCCAATGTAATTTGTTCAGAGATTTGAAACTTAATTAATGGCTAAAGAATATTTATTGGTCAATTTGTTACAAAGGAAAATTGTAGGAAGTATTATTGTAATTGTATTAAACATCGTTGGCTCTAATTTAACCTGATAATTAATGATGATGCTTCAACGGCAGCTATAGATTACCTTATCAATCGTAACGTGATGATCTCTCGATTGAAATAAGCACATTGAAGTGAAAGAGAGCTTTCACATTTAGACGACTTTAGCAGCGCGACTATCGCGTGACTCCTTTAACTGCCTCCGTGGTACAGTGGTTAGAGCGTTGGGCTCTAATACCCGGAGGTCGTGGGTTCCTTCATTCCTTTATTCAGTTAAGCGCTACGCCTTTAGTTCGTGACCTCTAGTGCACCCTATAGCACATTAATAAGTAACTTTTATAAATTTTCCTAAACAATGCTTACCATTAAACATTCATACGAGCAGTCGTGGAGCCATTATAACCTCCGTGCATGCGGCGAACAAGTCCATAAATCGGCTAATGTAAGGCGGCAACTTGCCGAATAATTCACGGGAGAAACACCGTAATGGCCCGGAGAGTGCGCATAAACAATAAAAACATATAAAAGTTGCGGCGAAAGTGATTTCCACAACACGAGCTACGGTGCTGTTTAAATGATCACAGTGTTATTGTCGGAACTTTAGTTAGATGTTTACTTAGATTTCTGTGTATTCGGGATTGAACAAACTACGCCGTTAGTCTATTTTGATCGTCTCTGGTTAGTTCGGTTACTCGGAATCGACACTGGAAGTCGATTAAGTGATTCCCGACTTGAGTGTGTTGTTAAGTAAGATATTATCTATGAAAGAAGGAGGCAAAAGATATAATGTCATACACACCTGATGGTAAGTGAACGCTGTGAGGATGTGATGCTTCCTCGGTCAAGCCGGCCCTTTTCGACTTCAAACGAGCAGCACATTCGGGACGTCAGAGGCAACTGCAGTCGCCATCAACTGGCGGCAGCTAGCTGTCGAAACGTCGACGGCATACGCTGACGTGTCGACAGCTTGAGCAAGCAGGCCAACAGCTAATGTCGCACGCAGCTAGCCGACGACATCTGCCGGCTGCAGCCGCCAACGCGTCTACAGCACGTCGACGGCATGTCGACAGTTAGCCACCGCCTCCTAACGTAGACCGCAGTTATACAGGGTGGAATTTTGTAATGCCACCTGAAGGGGAAGTACTCTTAATACTGAAGATAGGAAGTTTTACTCAAAGAAAACATTCCTTTATTTTTGAAAAGAAAAAAGCCTGCATTCAAAGGTTTTAAAAAATTTGCTTGCCGCAACTTTGTAATACCACCTGAAGGGGAAGTACTCTTAATACTGTAGATAGAAAATTTTACTCAAAGAAAACATTCCTTTGTTTTTGAAAAGAAAGATAACTGCATTAAAAGATTTTTAAAAATTCGCTTGCCGCTCCCGGTAATCGAACCGACTAAAATCTGTAAAACTTGCACCTTGTACTTTTATTGCATCGATCGTTAGGGACAAATAAAAGGATAAAATCTCTCCAACAAAGTTCATAAATTAAATGAAAGGAAAACAATGAAAAAAGTGCTTTAACTTGACCCATTGAATCAATAATATAGGATTTCATTGTTTTCCTTTCATTTAATTTATGAAGTTTGTTAGAGAGATTTCATCCTTATTATTGACCCTTACGATCGATGCAATAAAAGTACAGGTTGCAACTTTTACAGATTTTAGTCGGTTCGATTACCGGGTGCAGCAAGCGAATTTTTAAAAATCTTTGAATGCAGTTTTTTTTCTTTTAAAAAATAAAGGAATGTTTTCTTTAAGTATAATTTTCTATCTACAGTATTAAGAGTACTTCCCTTTCAGGTGGCATTAAAAAATTCCACCCTGTATAGGTCGACAGCAAACTGCTGTTCGTGTGCACGAGCCCTAAATGGGAACTGTCTGCAGCATGGCTCTAGCACATTTGAAAGACTTTTAAGAGTATGTACTGTCTGCCTGGCTAGTTTATGGGGTCTTTTTAATTTGGAATCGGCCTCCAAAAATAATTTCAAACGAATTTTTAGGTGTATAAGTACATCTGATGGAAACTTTTCTGTATTATTAAAACTTCGAAATCAGAAGTAATATGGTAACATATTAACATGATACCATATTACTTTTGTATTTACAAGATTCTTTCGATATTTACAGGAAGCAATGGCAATGAGGAAAAAATAAGATAAAAATTAATCATTCCTTCCTCATATTGCCATATTACACTTGAAATCAGAGGCTCGAAGATCAGATGAGTCTACAGTCTGGCAGCACATTGAGCGACGCTTCTAGGTGAAGCGTCCCTCAATCGAATAGGCCGCAGTGGCCGCTTACCATCAGGTGGGCTGCGAGCCTGTCTGCCAACTGAGTTAGTATAAAAAAAAAATATTAGGTTTAGAGAAAAAAAAAGTGCACGTTAAACGTCAACAATGTCAAGATCACTGAAATAATAAAATAAGAAGTAGATTGTAAATTATTTTTACATTTGCACTCAATCACAATTATTTTACACGTATATTATTATTTGAATCATCTTGCGTTACGTATATTTGTTGAACCATTAGCACTCTGGGAAAAGCTTTCAACGTGAAATATAAATGTGTTTCGTATTTGTAACGAGTATATAAAACATGTTACAAAATTGATAAATTATCCTAAAGTGGGTGTTTATCAAAGAATCACGGCTCCTGGTGAGATTTCAGCTATTGCGACTTAAGCCACCAATTATCAAACTGTAATTAATAATTACTATATATGTACGTAAAGCAAGATTAATTAATGATGTTTGCGTTACGTACATAAATATTAGCACACGGCGAAAACCTTTTAATGTAAATAATAATAAAAAACTATTTTTTTGAATTTATGTATTCTAAAGATGCATAAGGATGCTTTTTCGTGATTATTATTATGTAGTTAGTTTTTTCGGCCTGACACCGGACACATTAAAGCGCCACACATAACAATAAATAAATGCGATTGCTAAAACAAAAGTCATAAGTTATTTCCCAAAAAAGAGAGAATTATAAGGCTGTAGTACGCAGGACAAATACGAGGTGAATTGCCCGACTATAAACACAGAGTGTGACGCATTAGCTTCGCCGCAACTGTCCCGGGCTGTGTGCGGAGCACTATTTTACTGCAGCTGCGGTGGAGCTTCCTATTACACAATTACTATGATACTGTGTATTGTTGTGTAGCTCAAAGGCCAATAGTTACAAGGTGAATTGCCCAGATATATGTATTTCGTATACACAGCATATACCTGTCTTTCAACATAATAATATTTTAGTTTTAATAATACTATAGGATGTCTTTTAATGCTGATTAAGATGAATATTGTAGGAAAGCGCTAGGCATCGCAATAAAAAGGCTATTTCTATTACCAAAATCTTGAATTACACGTTCCTAAAAGCGATATTTATGAAGCTGTATTATTATACATTATTATATGCTGCGTTCAGGACCAACACGAGGTGAATTGCCCGACTATAAACACAGAGTGTGACGTGTTAGCTCCGCCGCAACTGTCCCTGGCTGTGTGCGGAGTACTATTTTACTGCAGCTGCGGTCAGCTTCCTATTACACAATTACGGTTAGGCACCTCGCACTTTGGCCACGTGTGTGTGACGGTGTCTCTGTGGATTAAATGATAGGTATTAACAATACAAACAGATTTAATTAACGCTAATCTGACTATGATTTTCACATGCCGAAACCTACCTGAGTATAGATAGATAGATATGTATATTCTTTATTGCACAAAATTAACAAGACAAATAAACAAGATACAATATAATATAATTGAGTGGTACAATGTAGGCGGAGTATGATAGAAATGGTTGCTTGAAGTTTCAGCAAAATTGAGCTACAAGGCCATGGTACGTTAAAAGTATAATTGCAAATGATTTTCACATGCACACTCAATCACAAAAAAACATAATATTGAATAATTCAGCTAGCTACTTAATTTAAGATAACGGCAATTTATGTGATAGAGTCACGCAAGATTTTATACGTGTACTAGCGGCCGCCAGCGGTATTACCCGCATGGTTCCCGTTCCCGTGGGAATTGATCAAAATCCTTCCTTAGCGGATGCCTACGTCATAACATCTACCTGCATGCCAAATTTCAGCCCGATCCGTCCAGTGGTTTGGGCTGTGCGTTGATAGATATCTATGTCAGTCAGTCAGTCAGTCAATCACCTTTGAGTTTTATATATATAGATAAATTGACTTATCACACGATATAAAGTATAGACATACGAACTAAAATTAATCAGAGGTGCGGCGAGCCTTATGTTTAGTTTGACCTACAACAGAAAGATACAAATGGTAAAGTTTGGCTAAGCGCAGTTGGAGTTGTGTTTTCAGTGACCAGTTTGGCACGCTCTGGTAAAAGACAATAGCGTATTTATCAAGTATTTAATACCTTACAAAACCAACATCCAATTTATAAAATATGTAGTCAAAGCTTTTAAATTAAAGTAGAAAGATTTTAACAAAAATATACCCGCGTACATATTCATGAAACATTGTTTTTTTAGTTGTGACGAACTAAACTTTTTCTAGAATAGGCTTCCAAAGTTTTTAAATTAATAGATAGTTTTTCTGCGGTAATATTTCTAATCAGAACTTCTTTATAAACTTCTAATTTCGCAGTTTATTTAGGGATATAATAATAAATCCCAAGTTTTAACTATACAGGCATTACGTACATATTATGTTATTATAATAGAAAACGGAGAGAAACACTAAAGCTTGAAATATTTGAGGATTTATAATTGTATTTATTTCCTTAGCCACTAATTCTGCCGTATACTTCATCTCAGTAAAACAATTCCACAAAAGACGTCGAGAAAAATAAAAAAAGACACGGTTTCTGTAGCGCAAATACGTAACAAATAGGAATTTCTAATTAGATCAAAGATATAAGCTGTTTATACTACAGAGAGAAGTAAAACAAAGGACAAAGTAAAGTAACAATTTCAAAACTTCAATTTCTTTCAAAGGATAAAAGGGATTGCGTTGTTTTACGTAAATACAAAGCGATTTCAATCCGAATTTCTGTGTATCTTTTGAACAGCAAATTCATGTTTTGAACAAAGAGCTCATTATGAAAAGATATATGTATAAATATTTGCGTATTCGACTAGGTACTCGCAGCCAAATAAATGTGTGATTTATGAAAATTTGAATTATTAACTATCTTGTTTATAAATTTTATCATCATCAGCCTTTATACGTTCCCATTCCCACTGCTAGGACACAGGCTTTATCTCAATTGTGAGATAGTATGGGCAATACCCCAGCACGCGGGCCCAGTGCATGTTGGTGGGTGCCCTTCGGTTGGGGGCCTAAGAATACCACCGAGGTATCCCCTGCCTGTCGTAAGAGGCGACTAAAAGGGGCCCTCGAACCCGGGGGCGGCGTGGGACGTTCCGCGTGCAGCCCCGGCAACGGGTTCGGAGAAGACGGCCACACCATGGCCTGTGTGGTTCGTAATGCGCCGCACATCGGCGGCGCAGGGCGCAGGGCGCGCCCGAGGCGAGCCGCAGCGGCTTGCGCGCGTGGGGGTTCCGTGGCGTTGTCTCCGCATAGAGGTTCTCGGTTCCCCCTCACTGCGCTGAGAGGGTCATCGTCAGGTTTTAGTCGGTAGGGCCGAAGTGCGAGTCCGACACACCGCTCGGGACGAACCTCCGTCCCTGAGTGACCCCCGGCTTTAGCAGGGGGGGTCCGGCGTCTGGTTTATCAGGGACGCCGGGCCGGTGCGTAAAAGCATTTCCTGACGCAAAAAAAAAAAAAAGGGGTGCGTAAGGCCCACGGTAATGTTATCCAACATTACCGTGGTAAGGCAAATGACCAACCTTAATGTCAGATGTTATAAAGCCGCAAAATGGTCTCTGACAAGGCTTGACGACTAATATCTACCTTTTCTAAATATCAGACGGGACGGTTTAACGTGCCTTTCGAAGCACGGAGACGTTCGAAATGAATGTCAATAAATGTAGTCAGAATGGTCACCCATCCATTAACCCACCCCGGCGTTGGTAGCTGGACTTTGGCGTTAGAGTATATGTTCTGAAACTTTGAAGAAACAAGCCGGTGCCACATAGCAATCAGTATGAGAAGGAGAAATAAGAAAACCATAATAACAGTTCAAAGACTCGCGTACAATTTCTAAGAGAGGTACCTATAATATCGTAGCCGTATTCTACTGGAACGCATTTGCATTCCTCCGATCCTATTATGCGCCGTGCGTGCATTTTAGTGCAACAGTCCCGCCGTATCGGGCTGACCGCGTGTGACGATCCTGCTTTGCAAGTTAATAACCTATTTACTCAGCTGCAAAGGCCCCACATTCACTGCTGAGCGACCAGCATTCCATATAGGGTTGCTTGAAACAACTGAAGATCTTCAGCCTTAAAATGATGATTAATGACAATAAAACCACGAAAAGAGACTGGGCACATTTGTATGAAAAGTGGTCCGTGAACCAATAGCGACACTGTTGTGGTATATATGTGAGGATACCTCAACTACACCCATGTGCGAAGGGGCATCGAAATCTGACCCGGCAGTTTTGAGAAAAAAGTATTTTTTGTTTTTTGTTTGAAGAACATTTAAGCCACTGTCTGTGAACCAATAGCGATACTGTTGTGGTACGTATGTGGTGATACCTCAACTATACCCATGTGCGAAGGGGCATCGAAATCTGACCCGGCAGTTTTGAGAAAAAAGTATTTTTGTTTTTTGTTTGTTTGAAGAACGTTTAAGTCACTGTCTGAGAACCAATAGCAATACTGTTGTGGAATGTGTGTGGGGATACCTTAACTTCACCCATGTGAGAAGGGGCATCGAAATCTGACCCGGCAATTTTGAGAAAAAGTATGTTTTGTTTTTTTTTTTGTTTGAAGGACGTTTAAGTCACTGTCTGTGAACCAATAGCGATACTGTTGTGGTATATATGTGAGGATACCTCAACTACACCCATGTGCGAAGGGGCATCGAAATCTGACCCGGCAGTTTTGAGAAAAAAGTATTTTTTGTTTTTTGTTTGAAGAACATTTAAGCCACTGTCTGTGAACCAATAGCGATACTGTTGTGGTATGTATGTGGAGATACCTCAACTATACCCATGTGCGAAGGGGCATCGAAATCTGACCCGGCAGTTTTGAGAAAAAAGTTTTTTTGGTTTTTTTTGTTTGAAGAACGTTTAAGTCACTGTCTGAGAACCAATAGCAATACTGTTGTGGAATGTGTGTGTGTGGGGATACCTTAACTACACCCATGTGAGAAGGGTCATCGAAATCTGACCCGGCAGTTTTGAGAAAAAACCACTTAAAAATACATATGTTTAAAGTACATTTTTTGTTTGAGAAACTTATGTCAACTATTTTTTAATGCATTAGACTTCAGCTATGTGTATTTTCTATTAGATACAGTCATCATCATCATCATCATCAGCCTCTCGCAGTTTAATGCTGGACATAGGCCATAAAACAAAAAATACTTCTTTCTCAAAACTGCCGGGTCAGATTTCGATGCCTCTTCGCACATGGGTGTAGTTGAGGTATCCCCACATACATACCATAACAGTATTGCTATTGGTTCACAGAGAGTTACTTAAACGTTCTTCAAACAAAAAAAAAACAAAAAAAAACATTTTTCTCAAAACTGCCGGGTCAGATTTCGATGCCCCTTCGCACATGGGTGTAGTTGAGGTATCCCCACATAGATACCTCAACAGTATCACTATTGGTTCACGGACCACTTTCGCCCGGTCTCCTTTTGCCATACCGCAAAATATTTTAATTGGTGTCCCACTCAGCAAGGACGCATCTGTCTCTTTCAGAATGACAGATATACCTCTCGACACATACTTATTTTTTGTTTACGTGTTTTCACAGCACCAGTACCTAAGTGTCATAAATGGCTTAGGTACTTAATACTCGTAGGTACAAAAATATATACAAACCTTTAGACGGGTTTGTAACCACGGATCCCGGGATCATACGGTTTGACCGCCTCCGTGGAACAGTGGCTAAGCCACTCGGGTATAAAAACACGGGGGTCGTGGGTTCGATTCCCACCTTGGGTCTGGTTGGTGGTAGGGCTTTTTCAGAGTCCGACTGGCTAGCTACAGGTGAAATCTGCCGCCATAACAGCTCTGGCTGTGTTCCAGCAAAATGAATGTGGGAGCCAGTAGACTTGAAATCAGAGGCTCGAAGATCAGATGAACCTACAGTCTGGCAGCACATTGAGGGACGCTTCCAGGTAAAGCGTCCCTCAATGGAATTAGCCGCAGTGGCCGCTTACCATCAGGTGGGCTGCGTGCCTGTCTGCCAAATGAGTTAGTTTAAATAAATAAAAGATACGTAGTGAAAATACGCTTTTCACATTATGATCCTCGTAGTTGAATTTCTATTATTAATTTTACATTATTTAATTATTTCAGGGATTCGATTTCTTATTTAAAAACTAAATTCTCAGAGCCTTTTGTTTTACAATGTTTATTAACCGTAGGAGAACGCGAAGTACATTTGGCTCTTTAGTAACACTAAAAAAGAACGGGGTTAGCCCCGTGAAGATATACCTAATAAATAAGGTACGGTCAACAGCACATCACGATATACACTTGCAGTTCGATAATAGCGCTTATGGCCCCGACATAAGAGCGGTACAAAGTCCAAAGTGTTACGTCTGACGTGCTTTTGACTGTACATAATATCAACAATAAAAAAATCTATCCCTATTTTTGGAGGATAATGCGTTTATGCACCATAATCGCAGGCTAGCTAGACCTGCGGCCGTATGTGGGACCAGAGACTAAAGCGTACACAACCCACTAAACTCCCCCAGTTTCCCCTTCACACCAGATGGAGACGAGCCGGTGCCAGCCTTGTGGCTATTGACCAGCCCATCCCCGGGATACAATCTATCCCTATATACACAGTCTGTTTAGATAGACCCTATTTATAGGCATAGATAGATCTCTGTCTTATTAACTTCATTGACCACATCAGTCACAATATTTTCGCTGGCAGCCCTAAGAAGTATCGGTCAAAGCGCCCGCGCTAATGGAAAACGGATTAGAGCTCCGAGTCTGGCCAATGCCCGCGTCCCCCCTATATCGCCATTTGCATTGTCTGTCAATAGGAGTACTTAACACTCTTATAATCCCGAAGAAGTACGGCGGTGATTGAATAAATATATTAATGAACATGAATTAGGTAAGTCATAATTCCAACGCAACACCACCTCAATGATATACAGAAGAAACACAAAAATGACAAAAATTACGAAACACTCTGTTTTGAGGAGGAGGAGGAGGAGCAAAATAACAGGAACGATACCACCATTTTTAAATGTGTTACAGTTCAATAATGCCTCTTAAAAACTTTCTTCCTATCATAAAGAACAATCGAAAATAAAAATATTAGAAACGCCAGAACCAAAGAAAGAAACCATCAATACGAATCGATTATACCTTGGAAGTTTTCAAAATCAGTTCACAATTACCATCATGAGAGAAAACTCAATGAAAATCACCAACCATACTTTTCACTAGCCATTTCCACTTTTAGTCACCGCAAAATGACCACAAATTATACTATGAATACGTTATTTACCCGCGCGCCAGCGAAACACGAAATTATATTCATAACATAATATGACATTCTAGTGTCTAGTTCACTCCGAGCACTACGAATTTTGTCCACATTAAATGGGAATAGTTTTGAGACTCACTCGCTTTGACGTTACAGTAATAGCTGAAATTTTTGCAATGCACATATAAATGTACAGTTTTTTCTATCTTTTCAACGTTGAATTTATCGTTGGGTCATTTATTGGACAGTTTCTGTCAGAATGGGCTGGAAAAAAACCACCCTCTTACAGAATACCGACGTATGAATGCTTTGCTATTGCGCTTTGTTTAACGAGTAAGAGTGCCGGTAACTGCCTCCGTGGTACAGTGTTTTTTTTTTTCGTTTTTTCTGAAAGTGACAGAGACATTTTCCAGCGTTGAGCTCTAATACCCGGAGGTCGTGGGTGCGAATCCCGCGGGGAACATCACTTTGTGTGAATGTTTCCAGTTTGGTTAGGACATTGCAGGCTTGAATCACCTGAATGTCTGAAAAGAATGATGATTCCGTGCTTCGGAAGACACGTTAAACCGTTGGACCTGCGCCTGATCTCTCTTCGGTCGTGTCAGACTGCTTTCCCACCGTGTCATGAGAGTGAGGGAATAGGGAGTGCACCTGTGCTTGCGCACTCACTAGTGCACTATAAGTATATCCTGCGTAGTTGGCTGATCGTAAAAGATTGGCCGCTGTAGCCGAAAACTCGGCTAGGAGGACATTATTATTATTAAGAGTGCCGGATATGTGAAGATTTAGGAGTTCGGATCAAAATACGTACCTACTCTTCACATGCTGGCTTTTGACAAACGAGGGTGATTAAGCCAGTGCCCATCTTTGTGAAAATGACTTTGGTCTCAAGTATGGAGGCCATACTTACTAATTTACTAGTCTAGTATAAATAATACTATGCTTAATGTAGAAAAGCAATTCCGTTCTGATGCAGCACGATACAGCACGTGAGACTTATATAAACTCGTCTTAAACAAGAAAATATAAACTGGAGCTTGTCACATAAACCCACTTAATAGCCTTTTTTTAGGTTGCGTAAAAAATAAATTAGAACAACTTTGCTTAAAAACACAAGTAATTACTAAATCACATCAAAAATTCGTAGCTGCCTGAACTTTCTCCCCGGTCTCCCTAGGGCTCGGTAACTTGGGAAGAAAATTCGCCTTAGGTTTTAACCAAAAGATAACGTCTCCGTAATCTAAACAAAGTTAGAGTAACTGACGGAAATCCTCCGGGGCTAAACGTGGCAAAGAGGCAAGTTTGACATTTATTTGAGGTTAAGTAAGTAAAAACAATAAAGTTTTTACGGTCAAGATGAAATCTCGTTATTGACTGGGAATTTCGATTTGACAATTGTAGCCACAGCTGGCAATTTCGAACTCAGTTTCCAAACTAACTTTCAATATGATTAAATAGTAACAGGAATGAGTACAAGCTTAGTTGAGTTAAATCTACAGTATAGAGGTTGCATAAACTATTAAGCCAATAGCCATCGCTCATTTTCACGCTACCTAAAATCACTCACTCTATTGGCTTTAGAAATTCTCGCCAAAGTTTGTTTCATGACAGTTAGAGTGAACGAATAAGATCGATCGATTGTTCACTTGTAGTTAACTTCCGTCAGACGTCGTACAGTTTGTGTATCCGTTTCGATGGATCCCAAACAGATCTTGATGTTCAATGTTGTGTGCCGTTATTTGAAGCATACGGGGTCTTAGGGCTCTGCCTCAAATTCCGCGGAAGCGGATCCGCGGCAGGCGACGCCGGCACGCAGTCGCACAGCTCGTGACAGCCCGCATCAAGCAGTGATCGCCCGTGCGCCTGCTTGCGGGCGTCGCCCGCTGCGGAATCACTCCCGCTCCCGCTTCCGCGAAATTCGAAGCAGAGGCCTTACGGGCCCATGTCACCTCGAGCGTGCTATCCATTCGGGACCCTTCAGGTGTGATGTCACGCCCTAATCTGTCTCTTGCCCTTGATAATACATCATGTATAAAAAATTTCCTGAACGTCTCAATAAAAAATATCGCGTTAGTTTGCCTTTTAAAACAAGGCAAACTCCCGCGATACTGAGTTACGAAGTGGAATAAATAATAGTATTACCTTTATAGCTAGATGACCAATTCATCCCTGCGGTTGAAAATCTTAAGTCAACTAAATAGCTTATATTTTTTTTATGTTATTAACATTTTCATGTCA
This sequence comes from Mecyna flavalis, assembly GCA_949319885.1. Classification (NCBI taxonomy): domain Eukaryota; kingdom Metazoa; phylum Arthropoda; class Insecta; order Lepidoptera; family Crambidae; genus Mecyna; species Mecyna flavalis. Next base: position 6,201,742 of record OX439435.1, on the reverse strand, counting down.
TTAACAGCACGCAGCCTACCTAATGGTAAGCGGCCACTGCGGCCTATTCCATTGAGGGACACTTCACCTGGAAGCGTCGCTCAATGTGCTGCCAAACTGTAGACTCATCCGATCTTCAAGCCTCTGATTTCAAGTGTACTGGCTCCCACATTAATATTGCCGGATCACAGCCAGAGCTGTTATGGCGGGAGATTTCACCTGTCGGGTTGGTAGCAGTCTGAAAAAACCCTACCACGAACCAGACCCAAAGTGAGAATCGAACCCACGACCTTCGTGTTATTATACCCGAGCGGCTTAGCCACTGATCCACGGAGGCGGTGAATGAAATAAATGAACTATTGTTTAACATAACAAAGAAACCTCCCAGAAGAGAGTTATATCCGAACAAAAAAGATAGATTGTATCCACGTATTGATTCCGTGTACGAGAGGACAGATATTTTCATTTTGATCGGTCCAATCTGTCTCTGGATACGTAGTCCGATCGTTTGTATAATAATAATTGGAAACTGGATTACAGCGGTCTCCTGTGATTGTTTGCGCCCATTGGTTGCTACGCTGTGCGGATATTCGCAACAACGTTGTTTTTGTCATCTGTACATAATATATTGTGTAAAGATATAGGTCCTGAATAAATACGTGCACAAGACAATGCATACCAACAGTCTATATGCCGCCTACGGCTTCGCTCGTGTGGACTCTACAATGTTATCCTTCAAGTACCTATTTATTATTTTTTCCGGTCAAACAGGATAAACTATTCAAGTAAGGCATATTTTTAAACTGCTATCATTTAAGTACGCGTTTCATTGTTTACAGATTTTTTGTTCCAGACTATTCGGATTCCGTAGACTTTCTTTTTTTTTTTTTAATGTGGGGAATGCGTTACGCATACACTCGGCCGGGTGGTGCTGGCGAGAAGCGACAACACCACCCGTCAGAGGGTTATGTGGGACTCACCTACCCGAGGGGTAGGTATACCCACTAAACCCCACAGTGCCCAACAGACGCTTTAATGTTGTGTCACAGGAATCGGCATAGCCTTGCATCTGTGACACTACCAGCGGATCCCTCGCACCCTCCGCTTTGGAGGGTGGGGAGCAGCACTTGGCTGCTACCGCCCGACACAGGGGGGCCTACTGGCCCCCTGTACTACCGCCATGCCACAACCTGCGGTGTGGCCCCGCTTGGGCCGCCGATGCGCAGGGGGGAACGGCAACGTAACACCGGCCCCCTCCAACCGGTTGCGCACCGCGGCCCCCACCTCCCCACCACGCGCCCGAGGGCGCGCTGAGCAGACAGTAATGACTACTGTCCGCTCCCCTCGTGTCGCAGGCAGACCTGTCTGTTTCGACGGTCCGCCCACTTGGCCACTCTTAGTTCACCGGAGCCCACCCGGCTACTAAGCCCCCCCACCGCGACAAGGTGATGGCCCATCGGGGGGGGTCCGTAGACTTTACCCAACTTAACCAACTTTTACATATCTCTTGCTCTGTAAGTAGTCACTTACTTCCCTGAATGCCGGGGTGTATGGATATCATTACAGCATAGGTTTCAAAACCTACCATGTAATGTTAACATTACAGCATAGGTTTTGGAATTTGAAAAAAGAACTGTCATACTCATACATACTGCAAGAAGAATATTATTAGAATTTATGAAGATTTTATTTTAAATATCGAACTATTTGTTTCGCAGTCACACTGTATGTTAGTTGAAATCTATAGATTTAAAAATCGAACTGGCCAGCACGATTTGACGCGCTTGCGTGCCTTATAATCGTGAAGAGTAAAAGAGGCAGTCGACAAGCTAGGCGCGAAAGTAATTTTTTTTCGTGTTTTGGAGTTCTTTCTCAAAAGTTAAGTTTTTTTACTTACCTCACAATCGATATGTAAAGCAGAGTGTTCACCTCGGGTGTAAGCATCAATTGCATACTCGGGCTTATTAGCGCCCTCGCTTCGCTCGGGCGCCAAAAACCTCGTATGCAATTGATGTCATACAGCCCTTGGTTAACAATCTACTATTAATACAAACTTATTAGGGTCGTTAATTTGGCAAGGAATGTAACGTCAGAAAAATTTTCGATGAATTCAGAAAAGTTTTCGGAAAAATATCGGTCTGTACGATTAGCAAAATAAATAGGTAAAGATATGGTTCCAAAAACTTCTTTGCAAGTTTTTGAAGCCAGTCAAGTCAATGGATGAATAATTATAATTTTAAATTGTTTACTTCATCTGCGATTATTTGGTTACACAAACCAGAAGTTTGCTGTAACCAAAGTACAACATAAACTTTGGTTTTTTGTGAGCGGTTTGGTCTTCCCCTGTGAGGCTGGCCGATTTTGACCAACAGTAACAAGAACTGTCATTATGGCTCTCCCATACAAAAAATTGTAATAGCTAGCTTTTTCTGGCGACTGTACTTGTTCGTTTATTTGGGGGAAAAAATACTCGTGATCTAATGCCTAAATTATTGTTTAAAATAGGAAAAAATAAATGCCAATTGGAATTTCGAATTCGTGGTTAAAAGTGAAATCTTGTAATAGGTGGCAGATTGTGGAATCGATTATTTTAATTTTTGCAACAGACACAGACAATATAACAACTTGCTAAGCACACATTCCCTCAAAAGAACGTTAGTTTAAATCTACGATTCAATAATAATAATTCCTCAAACTAGTAAGTTTGAGGGATTATTATTTAATGCTAGTAATCATACTCATACTTGAATGAACTAGTTACTACAAACACGACCACAGGTAAGCGAGACTCAATCACATTCATATCAATCTGGAACGTAATCCCTTATACTTATGTATGGAAACGCATGGTTATTGGAACAAGCGGACTCAATGGGGGGGAAATCAGTTCAGCATCCACTGATCGATTTGGTACGCCCAATGGTTCGGAACGCGCCGTGTATTGTTCCATTTACAGATGCAAATCTCGATGGCCGCGCAGTTTCACACTTCCACCCGCGTCCGGCGCAGGGCTGCCAGCTTACACGTTGTAAATTGACTATAATTATATTACAAAATAAACCAATATTAGGTATGGGTGTTCCCAGTATCACATATTTTTTGTAAGTTCATCGCCACACTTTACAACCAAAGTGGTTCCGTAATTACTTTATGGTTTGAGAGAAACTACCTCTGACGCATAGACTGTGGAATGAACTTCTGCCGTCGAGTTTAAGGCAACTGCATCTTCAAGAAAGGCTTGAAAAGGCTTTTACAGGGTCGTCGACGTGCGAGTGATGTTTCTGGTTTTGCAAGCATCCATAGACAATAATAAATGCATATAGTCAAACGGGCCGTAGGTTTAGGCGTCACCTTTGTGGTATAAAAAAAAACAGTATTTAATTTGCTTCTAGCTGTGCTTAGCCTGTATTAATTCGGGTTTTACAGAGCTTTCTATGTCATTTCTATCTGCGTTATAAATATACAAGTCCATGCATTTCCCAGAACAAGTTTTTTTTTGTTACCTAATATCAATTTTATTACTTCTCTGAATCTTTGTATACAACCCTAGTTAAATCACTAGGGTTGTTGGTTGGTCCGTATTTGCGATCTCGTAGGATAGTCGGTGGAACACTTGACTCCGAACTAGAGAGATTGTAGAATTAGTTCCGAATCGTTAGAATTGTCATCAGTAATGCATTAGACCAGGCGTTGTGTTTAATTTAGATATTAATTATTTATACCCACTGCATTCAAACTTAACCTTATTTATTTATTTTAGTTAAAAAAAAGTGTTATAACCTACAAGAACCAAAGTGGAAATCGTACCTACGGCCCCTGCGGTTTTTTGAATCTTATTTGGAATTTTTAAACCTATCTTGCGCTCGTGGCGCAGCTGTGACAGTGGTTCGTTAGAGATAACGAAAGTCAAGCTACCCACGCCGCGGTCGGTTAATGGATGGGTGACCGTTCTGACCACATTTAGTGAAATTTATTTCGAGCGTCTCCGTGCTTCGGAAGGCACGTTAAGCTGTTGGTCCCGGCTGATATTTACTATATGTAGATATTAGTCGTCAAGCCTAGTCAGAGGCCATTTAGCGGCTTGATAACATCTGACATTAAGGTTGGTCACTTGCCTTACGCACCCCTCCACCAACCCGCACTAGGCCAGCGTGGTGGAGTATGGCCCACACTATCTCACAATTGAGATAAGGCCTGTGTCCCAGCAGTGGGAACGTATATAGGCTGATGATGATGAAACCTATTTTCCACAGAGGCGGGCAATAAAAAATATGATATCTTATTCTATCTATATACTATATAAAACTCAAATGTGACTGACTGACTGACTGACTGACTGACTGACTGACATAGATCTATCAACGCACAGCCCAAACCACTGGACGGATCGGGCTGAAATTTGGCATGCAGGTAGGTTATGACGTAGGCATCCGCTAAGAAAGGATTTTGATCAATTCCCACGGGAACGGGAACCACGCGGGTCAAACCGCGGGCGGCCGCTAGTCAGAAATATAATTGTTATATTTTGGCAACCCTTTGTTGAATGCATTCCGCTATGACGCCTCGAATTTATTGCGCCATTATTCCACTGGAACTTTGTTCCGTTCGGTTTTAGTAGTTACAATTTTCATTACTGGTGTAAGTGAGTTATGATCGCTGGCAGTTAATAAAAACAGGAACTAATTTGTTTGTCCAATTTTGTTCGCTGCTATTTTGTCGTTCGAGCCAAAAAATGCTAGCTAGGTTTTGAGATGGGAAATACTAATAACAGGGGCGGAATACAAAACATAGAGGACTTTAGTTTTACCTACTTTGTAAGCCACGGCGGACGATTCTGAAATGGTTTGATTTTCGTAACTATTTTACTTTAACCTAAATCACATTCGCATTACTAAGTAAATCTTTTCCATAACATAAATTTTTAGTCTCCGGTCCGGAAATAAATAAATAAATAAATATCTCTGGACATTATTCACACAGTGCCAACTAGCCCCAAACTAAGCATTAGCTTGTGCTATGGTTGCCAGACAACGGATAAACATTACTTATATACTTTTTTTTGTAAATACATACATATTATACATAGAAACACCCAGACCGATACAAACAGACAAATGTTCATGCACACAAAATATGTTTGTACCGTGCGGGGATCGAACCCGCGACCTCTGGTGTAATAGCCGACTTCTCGACCATTACACCAAATGGCTCGTCATACTATTATTATTATGCCCAATGCTCAATACGTAACTCATTGTAATTTGGATCCATTAGTCACGTTCTTATAAACGAACGTTTGTATTGAAAGGAGATCGCATAGTAGCCGAATTCTCACTGTTGACCCAAATCGATCGAACTGGGCAACCCAGATTGACTGATTTAGGTCAACAGTGAATAGAAATATAGGATACCGATGACGTACTTGTTCTAATTAAAACGATAAAAAAACGGTAAAACTGTGATGCCAAATTAACCTAAGACTGACAAATGAGAGAGTCACTCAAAATCTTTATTAAAGCTCAGCTTTGGTCCGCTCAACTATGCATACAGTAATGGAAGTGTGCCCGGATCTGTCGCAGTGATTGCACCTGGACCATTGCATTTAAATGATTGCAGGATAGCGTCAGAACTTTGTCGGACTGCCTTTGTTGCGGCCTCTGCGGACTTCAACTAGGAACAAGCAGGTATGTATCTACTATTGAAGATTTGGGTGTTAATTTTATATTTACTAGCCTTCCGCCCGCGGTTTCACCCGCGCGTAATCTCTTTTTTCAAATATCTCCCCTTCCCCCACATTTCCAGTCAGTTCCAGTAGTTTCAAAATTGATATTCCCGCGGGAATGAGACGTTTCCCGTAGGAATTTTATAGCTTATGTCCTATTCCGGGTTATAAACTATACGTGTGCCAAATTTCATCTAAATCCGTTCAGCCGTTTAGACGTGATTGAGGAACAAACATCCAAACATCCAGACTTTCGCATTTATAATATTAGTAGGATGGCAGTAGTTCAACATTAAGTATGCTACTTTCTATTAATTACCTCCAACCTGAAATATTGGTATTTTAGTCAAACATTTGTCACCAACAAAATAATTTTCACATAACAGTACATTTTAACGCCAATTCAATCTAGACTACTCAACCTGAACGAAAGAATCTTTACAACATCTTTATTAAAGCTTAGCTTTGGTCCGCTCAACTATGCATACAATAATGGAAGTGTGCCCGGATCTGTCGCAGTGAGTGCACCTAGATCATTGCATTTAAATGATTGCAGGATAGCGTCAGAACTTTGTCGGACTGCCTTTGTTGCGGCCTCTGCGGACTTCAACTTGGAACAAGCAGGTATCTACTATTGAAGATTTGGGTGTTAATTTTATATATGGCAGTAGTTCAACATTAAGCATGCTACTTTCTATTAATTACCTCCAACCTGAAATATTGGTATTTTAGTCAAACATTGTCACCAACAAAATAAATTTCACTTAACAGGTACATTTTAACGCCAATTCCATCTAGACTACAGAATCTCTACAACATCTTTATTAAAGCTCAGCTTTGTTCCGCTCAACTATGCATACAGTAATGGAAGTGTGCCCGGATCTGTCGCAGTGAGTGCACCTGGACCATTGCATTTAAATGATTGCAGGATAACGTCAGAACTTTGTCAGGCTGCCTTTGTTGCGGCCGCTATGGACTGCATTCAGGTATGAGTGCATTGAAGCCTGGGGGATTAGTTATAAAATATTTACAATTTTCACTTTTATAACCCTGCATACTACTTTTTCAATTTTATTACTTCAAGAAAATACAACAGTGACGGTAACTTCATAGAATAGTTGCATTTTTTGTATCTAAATACATTTAATACGAAATCTACGAGACGAAAACTGATATTTAGTTTATGTTGTGATTAAAAATCTCAGTTGACAGCTTAAAAATGAAAGGAACCCATGTTGAAAGCGTGTTTTGAATAAGTAAATTACTTTCTTTGCAATTTTTTCACAATACTCCTTGGTAAAATGAGATTTAACGTCCACTTTTAAAGATATTGCAGTGGCATCAACACCTTTTTGAAATAAATGCAGTTTTCTTTTGAATAGTATCTTTCATTGTCATTTCTTAAAAGTGTAGTTTTAATTAAATTATGGTGCAATGTTTCTTTGAAATCTCATTGTTTAGTATATTTATTGCTAAAAACGATGTTGTTAGTTTGCAATAAATAAATATAAAAAAAATTGTCGACAGTTTGTGTCGATAATAAATTGTGTTATTAACTTACCGACTTTCATGTCGTCTCTGTGGAAATAACCAGATATATATCACCAATACGTTACCGCAACGACGTCAATTATTTTAATGAACACGGACCGCACTGTCAAATCACTGCACTACTGCACAATTTGGGCAATTCGACACAACACGTCATCACGACCAATCAAGAACACGAATTGCGTAACAGCTCATGCCAAAGGGAATGCTACAGACTACTACAGCTTCTACTACTAATACAGCTGTAGTAGTCTGTAGCATTGTAGCATCTGTAGCATGTAGACTAAAGGCGTTTGTTCCAGTAACAAGTACAGTAGTACTTGTTATTGGAACAAACGCCTTTAGTCCTAAACACCACACATGGCGGCAAGCATCTACTGCGTCGTACGTACGCTTACTCTCCAGCCCAGTCCAGCCCGAAACAAATAATATTGTATAATGTAAGTAATTAAATAGATAACAATACAAATAGTACCTAGTATGAACACTCGTTTTAATGCTCTATGGTAAACCGACACAAAACCTCTTTGCTCCCTGCCAGGATGTGTAATAGGTACTTAAAAAAAAAACAGAAATTTCTAAAATAATAAAAAATATTATATCAAATAAATCTCTAGTTAGAGCTAGCATAGCAGTTTTATGCGACGTAAAAATTGTTATTAGCAGTTTAAAGTATCTTTCACTATAGGCTAGTTGACAAAATTTGGAAATTCGTTTAAAACTATAGTTTAGTATCTATTTTACCCCAAATATATATTATTATTTTTAGAAAAATAGGCCTTTTTCATAAGTATTTTGCTTTTTTAGAAATAAACTTAAAATTAACTTTGGAAAGGCCAAGACTGTCATGGCGTCTTGAATGACGTCTATCCTCGCGAAACAATCGAGTTTGTTGATGTCAGTCGACGAGATCATTATGTTACGGGCAACGTGATTAACTGGGCATTATTAATAAGGACCGGCCATTATTAATAATGCCCGAGAGCGACGGGCAAAGTGATTAATTTATCCCTTTGACCGGCCCTTATTAATAATGCCCGACGGCCCGTGGTCCATGTAATAAATCAGTGTTTAAGATAGCTTGAATTTATCACTTGGACCGGGCAGTATGAATAATTCCCTACTTGTAGCCGGGCAATGTGATAAATTGGACCGCGGCCGTACCTTACGTGCGGCGGAAAGTGACTCGGATGGATATAGGTTAGAAGGCTAAGGCGGGAGCGGAGCGTAGCGGAGCTCCTGCCTTAGCCTTCGTGGCTATTTTTTTTTAACACATATTCCCCAAATTAACGATTTAACGACTTAACGACGAAACTAGTTTGGCCTAGGCTAAACTTATTTAAGTCAACATAGAATATATTATTATAGTAAAAACAAAAAAGGTTTACAGAGTTTAAAAAAAAATAACCACGAAGGCTAAGGCGGAAGCTCCGCTTCGCTTCGCTCCCGCCCTTAGCCTTCTAACCTATATCCATCCGAGTCGATTTCCCCCTTAGTAAGAACTAGTTTAGCCTAGGCCAAACTAGTTTGTCCAGAAATCGGCTTTGGCCGGTAATATATACATGCCGCTTATTTTTTGGTAACTTTTCATGAAAAAATTGAAAGTTTTTTGTCTTTTAATAAACAAAAACCATACTGTTCACCTATTTTATTACTTGGCCCAAGATAGGGTGGGCATTATTCATAATGGCCGGGAAAAGTGATAAATCATGCTGTTTTAATCACATGGCCCAATTGAGTCGGGCATTATTAATACAGACCGGCCCTTATGAATAATGCCCGGACTTATCAAATGGCCCGTAACAATTATACAGCTGCAACCGGTGTTTTGCGAGGACTGACGTCACGCTTCTCTGATTGTTGTTTAATGTCACGTGATTAAATAAGTAATTTTGCCGATTTTAATTTCCAAAAATATTTGTAATCTTATATTATTTTAGTAAAAAAGTTGTTTTTTTGTTTACTACATATCATGATTAATCATTAGAAACTCTAAGCTATCCGATTCATTCTTAGTGGAAACAAGCCTTGCATATTATAAAGCACATGCATATGTCGAAAGCCACATCCTACTTCAAAACACAACCCTTTCTCATCCCGCAAAAGCAACGCATCACTAACCTTACATTATAACAAAAGGCGCGTATCACACAAGTGTGAAATCATTATTTTAATGAACGCAAACCACGGCATCAGATCGCAGCGTCATCGGACAATGCAGGCGCAATGCGACGCGTCATTACGTACTTCAAAGAGCGCGAACTGAGCGGCCACTACAAAGCGAACCCGCAAAGTTCTGACGCTATCCCGCAATTATCTAAATGCGAGCCTCCCTAGCTCCCTAGCCTAGGTGTCGCGCCACAGAATCGCTGCAGACGGGTCGCCGGAACACTTTTATTATCTGCCTACATTGTTTGCACAAAGCTAAAGAATACTCATTACGCGTCGCAAGTGGCATTACGACAACAAAGGGAGTAATGTAAATATGGATTATTATTTCCTTTTGTGGTAATTAACATGGGAGATGCGCTGACTGACTGTAACGTGGAATTTTTTAGTTGTTTTTATGAATTCGAAGGAGAGCTCAAGAGAAAGGCTTGTTTTTATTTTATACTAATTACACAAAGTTCTATTGTTAAAATAAAGTCATTTTTTAGCTTTAGGTGACGTATGCAAAATACCATTAATAACATTAAATTCATATTTATTTGAAGCATTATACCTTTTTTCTAGGAGGAGAAATTGCGTTAAAAAGAAATTGCGTATATGCGCCCTATGCGCGCGAGAACTGGGAATCGGGACTAAAGCGTCCCACTACCCACCGATTCCCCTTCACACCCGAAGAGGACGACGAGCCCTTGCCCGCCTTCTGGTGATTGGTGGCAAAATATAGTACACTAGCGGCCACCCGCGGTTTTACCCGCGTGGTTCCCGTTCCCGTGGGAATTGATCAAAATCCTTTCTTAGCGGATGCCTACGTCATAACATCTACCTGCATGCCAAATTTCAGCCTGATCCGTCCAGTGGTTTGGGCTGTGCGTTGATAGATATCTGTGTCAGTCAGTCAGTCAGTCACCTTTGAGATTTATATATATATAGATTATTATAGCAGAAAAAAAGAACTAGTCCAGGTATTTGGCATACTGACAATAATACATAATAGCTATAACTATCGCACTTTACTATATCGTCTACAAATGGTCGTGTATCAATAAACGAATAAAGACGATCTTGCTTCTGATGAAAACATTGAATACCCAACCGTTCTTTTAACTGTTAACCATAGTGACATTACAGACACTAACGTTGTATTTATTTGTATAGATAAGTAGGGGAGCGTTCAAGTATTACGTAACGCAATTTTTGAAGATTTTTGACCCCCCCTCCCCCCCTTGTAACGCACCGTCACGTTTTTCTGTACCCCCCCCCCCCTCTCTAAACGTTACGTAACACTCAAGTGACCATTTTTACCCTAAAGTCGCAAAAAGTTACGTTATAGTTTTTATCCTTGGTGTACTTTTAATCTTTCAAGCCCCGGATTACCAGACACAATAGAAAATCTATTGTTACGCGGCACCCGAGTGCCGGTTCGGGATTGAGTGGTTAATTGCCTTTGCGGTAATAATTACTAAATAAAACAAGATTTTTTAATCCGCAACATCTGCGTATTTTATTTATTTTTTACACCGACTACAGCAATGTGCTTCTGCATAAACACTAACGAATACTGACAACGAAAACAACATTAAATGACGTACAACACAATCTAGGGATTCCCCGCGAAATATAAACAAAAAAGGTTTGCCTGAACTTGCGAGAACAAATATTAAAAATGACGACCAGACTATACAATCGATGTTTTCCCCGTAAAACGTAAATGAAAAGGGTTGCCAATTTGGGAGTATTTATTCCCAAATTTTTTATTAAAAAAAACAATGTTACGTAACGTGTTGTTCGAAAGACCCCCTCCCGCCCCTGTAACGCATCGTAACGTTTTACGAGACCCCCCCTCCCCCCCAAATTGCGTTACGTAATACTTGAATGCTCCCTAGTGCAATCAGGTTCTTCTCTCGATTGAACTATTTGCACTTGGATTAGTGCTAGTAGAGAAGAGTTTAAGTAAAAGTAGAGGTGCAGCTGAGAGTCGAGGCGTAACTACTACGGATCTCTGTCTGTAATCCGGTCGCACGACACGATGGAATTATTCAAGCGCCCTTTTAAAATGTACCGGGGTTGATATAGAATACACAACATTGACTTTAATTTTATTACCAACTAGCGGCCGCCCGCGGTTTCACCCGCGTGGTTCTCGTTCCCGTGGGAATAACATCTACCAGCATGCCAAATTTCAGCCCGATCCGTCCAGTGGTTTGGGCTGTGCGTTGATATCTATCTATGTCAGTCAGTCAGTCACCTTTGAGTTTTATTTATATAGATGAATATTAACAGTTGAATACTCTCTCTACATTTTTTGTCATGATCAGACGTTAATTTGATCAGACTTTGGTTACAACGCAATTCTATACCTAGTTTTTAGACAATATTTTATATATCTGGCATTTTTCATTTATATCATGGTTATGTTTATACAAAGACAAAACAACAGGAGCTTTCATTATAGGAATCATAGCAGCCTTGATTAAATATAAATAATATGTACCTAACCTTATACCTATCATCTTTCTTTTCAGAAGCTTAGAAGACAGAATATATTTTGATGTCATGAGTTCAAAAAAAATGTTTTTTTTTTGTCCCTTACGATATAGTATGAATATTTTTTTTATTCAACAATAGCCAAACTTATTGAATTTCATGTGGTTATTGTGAGTCAAAACAATTGACAATCCATCAAACAATCAAACCATAAAGTAATTCCGCCAGTCCCACGCCAACCTTTACCGAGCGCCCTTTTAAATGTGCTTTTAGCCACCTCAGTAAGGGGCAGCGCAGACGGCACACTTTTTGTGCGAAAGAGTCTGCCGCGGATTTTTCACAGACTCAACGCACAAAAAGTCTGTCGCGGATTTTTCACAGACTCAACGCACACGACGCACATCTTCGATCATTTTGTCGGCGGAACTGTAGGGACGTAGACGCTATGAAAATCGTGCAGAGATTAGAGATCGCGAAGTATTATTTTGTACTTGATGTAACAGACAGAAAAAGACGAAGAAAATTTTGGGTACATCCTATACTTTCGGAAAGATTACTGAAGGGAGAGTTCTATATTAACATTCAATTCTGAACAACACCGGATTTTTTTTTTAAGTTTTATAAAATGTCTGTTATTACATAATATGATGAGTTGCTATTTATTTTAAGACCTGCTTTGACTCATTCAGACACAACAATGAGGAAGTTAATAATAAATATCTCTGGACATTATTCACACAGCGCCATCTAGCCCCAAACTAAGCATTAGCTTGTGCTATGGGTGCTAGACAACGGATAAACATTACTTATATACTTTTTTTTTGTAAATACATACATAATATACATAGAAACACCCAAACCGATACAAACAGACATGTTCATGCACACAAATGTTTGTACCGTGCGGGGATCGAACCCGCGACCTGTGGTGTAATAGCCGACTTCTCAACCATTACACCTAATGGCTCGTCAAATTAGTATTTCGGTTAAAGAAACTTTATTCTTAAAAAGAAATTACATAAACACTTACATGAGAACATTAAAATTTATAATAAAACAAATTATTCGGCAAAAAAAAATAAAAAAAATAATAATACTACCAATTACACAGAGCAACCACTAGTTACAATTTGTTTACAAAAATTTTCTTATACAGAATATTACCAAGAAACAAGTGCGGACCGAGTTTTAATGATTTTACATAATATATGTATTAATATCTATATTCTGCCATAGAAGTATCATAAATTATTGGTCTATTTTGTATTTCATTAATTAGCATCGTTACATCGATGTCTGGCGCCTTATTAGATCGCATACGTAGTTACGTCCCACCACTAGATTGCAGACTAAAATGTACGCCAATGTGCGCCGTCTGCGTTACACCATACAGTTGCATACGTTCCATTTTTTTCGCACACTTTTTGTGCGGAGCGGTGTGGCGCGGCGTGGCGCGGTCTGCCGGAATCACACGGATTTTGTGCGCGCCGGACTTTTTTGCGCGTCGTCTGCGTTACTCCATACAGTTGCATACGTTCTATTTTCGCAGACTAAAAAGTCTGTCACGGATAGTCTGTCGTCTGCGCTGCCGCTAATGCGACGTCGTTTGCGCAAATTGTAATGGCAGAGACGAGGATTATCAAAATTTATAACGCCCTGGCGAGTTGTGAAAAACTCTTTCGAATGAGAAATGGCTGGAACTTACGCGTTTAATATAAATACGCCCAATAATAAATTAGAACTGTCAGAATAACTCTACTTGAGAGGGGCCAGATTTTTTACTATTTTTGTCTTAAGATTTTTATTTTTATAAATTGAATAAAAAGGAGTAATGATATAACCGCGCATTAGTATTACTTTTGTTACTAAAATTTTACTTGAATTATATTATGTATTTAAAAAAACAATTCGAGTGTCTTCGTAGCTACATTGTTCTGAAAAAACGTAAGTTTGGCGAATCTTTTAGCCTCATGTTTTTTCTTTTGTTTTTAAGCTTCTGTAATATACAAGCCACTAAATAGGTACGCTTGCAACACAATCCAGGAATGGGCAAGTCCAGCTAACACATCGTGGTACCTGCTATTCGACTATGCAGGTTTTCTCATGATGTTTTCCGTTACCGATGAGCTAATGGTAAATACCTACGCACAAACAAAAATCCATTGCTAAAGTTGAAATCACTAGGATTCCACAGCTCAAACTATCTAACGTTTCTCTAACCGTTAAATTGCCACCTAGACTATCATCAACAATAAGGTCGACGAGCAACCTCTATTTACGAGATCGAAGACTCTCAGTCTATCTCGACGTAGCTCTCATTGACGGCGGTCGGTAATACCGCGTATACATCGCGCCGAGCCCGGATTATGCAGGCATCCGGCAGATTAAGCCTTCATTACTGTTGTTCGGTAACTTGCCAGGAATGCGGCCGGCTCGAAACGAGATTTATACGGCTCCAAATGGATTCCGCGATCAAAACAATGGCACTAGTGCTTAGAGGTTTGGTACGCTGTGAACTTGAGATATTTTTACTAGGAAAAAAAAGTCATTTCCTCAGTTTCCGAAGATAAATAGGATCTCAAACTGCTTCTGATAGGAAGTTTTTTATTAAAAATTATTGATATTTATTTCGCTTTTCCGAAAAGTAAATCAAAAAGCACAACACTAAGCCTATATTCCTTATTTCAATAACCTGCTATGATACCTTTCCGACTAGCAACCTTTATTTACGAGATCGAAGACTCTCAGTCTATCTCGACTTATCAAGCGCTCTCATTGACGGCGGTCGGTAATACCGCGTATACATAGCGCCGAGCCCGGATTATGCAGGCATCCGGCAGATTAAGCCTTCATTACTGTTGTTCGGTAACTTGCCAGGAATGCGGCCGGCTCGAAGCGAGATTTATACGGCTCCGAAAAGATTCCGCAATCAACACAATGGAGCTAGTGTTTTGATGTTTGGTACGCTATGATCTTGAGATATTTTAAGGAGAAATAAACAGTTACATATTTCCTCAGTATCCGAAGATTAGGATTTATCTGAAGTAATTCCATTTTTATAAATTATTAAATAAATAAATAAATTATCGAATATTGCTTGCACACTTGGACAAGCTTATTTATTACTTTATAGTGCCCTTCAAGATGATTTCATTTCAGTCTGATAAAACAAACAGAAATGAGTTTCGGAAAGGCAATAAAAAAGCACAGCACTAAGCCTATATACCTCATCTCGATAACCTGCTATAATACCTTTTCGACTAGCAACCTCTATTTACGAGATCGAAGACTCTCAGTCTATCTATCTCGACTTATCAAGCGCTCTCATTGACGGCGGTCGGTAATAGGTACCGCGTATACATCGCGCCGAGCCCGGATTTTGCAGGCATCCGGCAGATTAAGCCTTCATTACTGTTGTTCGGTAACTTGCCAGGAATGCGGCCGGCTCGAAGCGAGATTTATAAGGCTCCGAATGGATTCCGCGATCAAAACAATGGCGTTTAGATGTTTGGTACTAACTGAACTTAGGGACTCTCTCTTTGACCTTCTCTTGTATTGTTTCGTTGTTCCATATTACGATTAAAGTCCTGAATTCTAACGAACAACTGTACCATGAGTCAATGGGCCTTTCAATCGCTACAATGCGGGCTTAGGCCTGTCCTATTTCGGGTGTGAAGGGGAACCTAGAGAATTTGGGTTTGTGGGACACTTTAGTTCCGAGTTCCACACACGGCCGCGCAGGTCTTGCTAGCCTGCCAGATAAGGCTCTCAAACGCACCTTCCTTCCAAAAAAAAGCAACTACCCTGTTTGTGCCATCCATCTCTTATTACCAAGTTTGGTGAGCATCTGATTAGAAATCAAGTGATATTTCACTAGTTAGTAAATACAAAAGAAAAAAGGCACACCTTTGCACGCAAAGGTCTCAAACTAACTCTTTGTACCCGTGGTTACTGTAGTTCGGCAACTTCCAAATGCGGCGGGCTCAACGCGAGATTTATACGAGTAGACTTTCACGATCAAAACATTCCAAATCCTGAATAATGTTCAGTATATACGGCTTTTTTATGTTAATAAAAATGTATATCATACCGTAACAGATTTTTGTGAGCAAAAACAAGGTATAAAATATTTACTATGCTTTTACTCTAGTATCCAGTTCTCATTATATTAAAAAAATTATGTATTTTAAATTAAAAAATAGTTAAACATAAACCTTTTATATAGAAAATAATTTCCAAAACTGTCTCATTTATTTCATTAAATAGGGACACCACCCGTGTGAAATTGGGAGACGGATCTAGTTAGTTATAATTTTTGTTATTATTTAATATATGTATTCATAACAATTGTAGTTCCATAATTTCCGATATTTGTATTTATTTACTAAACCCGATCAAAGAAATAAGTCATCAATCATCACTGCCATCATTTATTACAAGAACTGACAATAAGAACTGCAATAAAATAAAAACATTGTAGTCTGTAAACTTAAACGTATAATTATAAACTGACTTACCAAAAAGTTACTCGTCAAATACGAGCCCATATTGCAAAGAAGACGCTATTTGCGAACAGGCTAAAAGCTTAAAACAGCACACAAAAATAAAAGCAATATTATGCACATCTTCCGTCCAATTTAATCCCGAAACTTGGCGTCATTCACACAATAATAGCGCGATGTTAATTTATAAGGAATGCATGAATAGCTGAGCGTGTGATTCTCACTTGAGTGCAGTTGGCTCAAGAGTCTCATTTGAAATTCATGCAGCTACGGATATAGCGGGTGTTACTGCCTATCGCGGCAACTGCGAGATCCAATATGGCGGCGAAAATACGAATATTGAAAACAAAAGGTGCCATTCAATAGGCTTTTATTTGACTGGTTTTTTTGGTTTGGAAACACAGGTTTTTAAGGTAGGTTATATTTTCCACTTTTGGCAATTAAAAGCGGGCTGTATATTTGACCCTATCTCTCTATCGTCTGGCCTAAGAATCTAGGATTTCTAGGACTCTTTAGAAATCAAAGATTCTAGATATAGGACGATTCCAACCATTAAACCAATGAAAAGTTTAGCTTACATGCTCAAATTTTCAGCACCAATGAAGAAACAGTCGGCAAAACAATAAACTGTTTGTGTACCAGACTTGTTCATGCACACAAAATAATGTTTGTACCGTGCGGGGATCGAACCCACGACCTCTGGTGTAATAGCCTACTTGTCGGCATTACACCAAATGGCTTAAATAATAATAATAAATAATAAATATCTCTGGACATTATTCACACAGCGCCATCTAGCCCCAAACTAAGCATTAGCTTGTATTATGGGTGCCAGACAACGGATAAACATTACTTATATACTTTTTTTTTTTGTAAATACATACATATTATACATAGAAACACCCAGACCGATACAAACAGACATGTTCATGCACACAAATGTTTGTACCGTGCGGGGATCGAACCCGCGACCTCTGGTGTAATAGCTGACTTCTCGACCATTGCACCAAATGGCTCGTCAAATCTTGCTTGTCTATTCTATTGTAATTTCGACTTACCATATCATTGGCCCGGTCAGAAAAAGAGGCTTTTTCTCTCTCACTTGTTTCTTTTTAGTTGGAAACTGTACTTCCTTTTACTCGAAGGTGGGTTAAGATTTCTTTTTGCGTTAGCGGCAGTGAATTTTTCAGAGCAACCGTTTACTCTTCCATTAGTCGGGGGATTTCTTTGATTCGCTCGTGAATAAAAATCTTTAGAGTTGGATTAGGTACAATAAGACGCAAACGTGAGAAAATTGAAGAGGACTGTTATAAAACAGAGCCAAAAACATTATACACAAAAATATAACACAATGTTATTCGTGTGTATTTTATAATAAATTCATAAAAATAAAGTAAATGCATTTGCTATTCAGTAAATAAATGCTTGGAAATTACAATAACATTAATAAAATTTCAAACGTGTTTTAATCATGATGAATATCAACGGTCAATTGCTAAAATGTTCTGAATTTAAACAAAAAAAAAATCTGCATTCGTGGAATCCCGCCAAAAGCTCGGCAATAATGTTAACTTTTTTTTAATTTTCGTCCCTTACAGGAAAATATTTTTTTCATCCCACCATCTCGGAAAGAGTATTTTTAATCTTCAATATCTGAGTGGAAAAGCCGTTTTTATTCTCTAGAGGATAAAGTAAATTGAATTTAGAACATCGTGTGCACTAAGTTTGTGAATTAAAAAAAACATTAAACCTATTTACTGCTACCTCTATGGTGCCGAAATATCATACAACTTTTTTTTAATTTGTTAAAAACTCAGACTCGGAACCTTCTTGGTGTTCTTTTTTCAATTTGCTTATTTCCTCGCTGAGGTGGAATGAAAAGTTACGTGTTGCACTCGAGTGCAAAGATTTTTCACCTCGTGCTCTTTTGATTCCCTCGCTAACGCTCAGGATTCTAATTTTGAATCACTCGCTGCGCTCGTGATTCAATTTTAGAATCCTTCGCTTGCTCGGTCATCAAAATTGAACACGCGGTTAAAAAGCAACTTTGCACTCTTGTATAACAAATAACTATTATTGCTTTCGCCGGCATTACGACTTACGAGTGCCTATTTAAAATTTAAATGATGCTGGCTACAATTTTTCTACTTTAAAGAATTAAAAGAGAATAGTTACACTAACTACCTATCCTTTATTTGTAGTATGTACGGCTTACGAATTTCATTTATAGCTCGCATGCGTGCCCGCATGTTACTGCAAGCGGCCGGCGGGAACGTGCCGAAGATTAATAGATTCAATCGTCTGAATAATTCGGATTCAACACGAAACACTGCCTAACGCTGCGGGACGCAGCTTGCAGTTATAGCTTCTATTAATTAATCTATCGTAGACAGCACCACGTTTCTCTTCGTTAGTTCTGTGTAGCAAGTTTCTTTATGACTTTCTGAAGCAACGATGAGACTAAAAAATCCAAGCTGGATGATTTTAAATGTGTAAAAACTTGAGTGTTTACATCAAATAATTCCCTCGACTTTGGTAGGACAAACTTTAAGAAGAAAAGGTCGTTTACAAACAAAAATTGTTGCTGACATCATCAAAAAATTTAATTTATTAGTTTTTGTTTTATTTCTATACTTGTGCCGTTAACTGTGTTCTGTACAATCTGTAAATGGCATTGCCTCTTACCTGATTTTATGATTAGAAAAAGTTGAGTTCTATTGTTCAGTCGGTACTGACCCAAACTCAATGCGTAACAATCCACTATAATCAGTGACGATGGCGATGGAAATCGTTTTAATGAAACAATCCACACAGGGTCCTCTTCGCTGCAACAATGCGACAAAACGCGTGTGGTTATGCGCCGCTCTGCCCGAGTGCGGACTGTTTGCGGACGCGACCGTGAATTAATCGTCTGAATAATGCCCACGGATCGCTGTTTACTCGCACACTGCCCAGTGCTCAGATCGGGACTTAATTTAGTTTTAATTCCGCAGTAACTGTGTAGAATGTGTGATAAATAAAAATATTAAGTACTGTACCTAGTTCTGATTTAAGTCGTCTGGGCGTTTTTTGATGCATCACTTCGACGACTTTTATTATTTATTTATTTCATTTTTAAATTTTCTTTTTCTTTTAAGACAAAAGGTTTGGTATCTTTAAATTAAATAATTAAATTCAGACGTAGGTCTGTAGTAATTGTGTAAAAACTCTATGTTTGTCTCAAAGGCCTTTTTTCTAAACTTAATTTTTTTATAGCACACATCTATATAGCATCAAAAACTGGGTATTCCTTTTGACAAAAGAATGAATCCTTTTTCGGATCTTACATGTAATTGATATCACACTGCTTCATTAATATTTAACACACGTCACACCAGACGCAGACACTGCCATAGCTCAGTGGCTTGAATGTATGTTTATATTAATTCCCGACGTCAGCCCGTTCCGAACTCTGCGGGATTAACATGATTACCTCATTCAATTAACCCAAATATCCATCAGTATTTTGATTAATTAATTCGTTTATCGATATCACATACCTCTCGTGCTATATTTAATCGCAGATTATGTCATAAAATTAATAAAAGACGGAATAGAAATATTCCATTTTCTACAATAAATCAAAAACCACTAGGACTTTACAAACTAATGTAAGAAAGTTTTATTCGAACATAAATTTTTAACAAACTCAGACAAAATATTAGTACTATCGCATTTAGTATAGTATGATAGAACAAAAGCCGCCATCAAAGTATCATTAGGTATTAATGTTTGCTTCGCCACCATTAAGTATATCACCATCCATTTACCATTAAATTATACCATCTACATTGTTTCGCTACGGAATTTGAGAACAGCTGCCTCCTAATAAGTACTGAAGGATTCTACGCTACCTAATACAAAAAAAAAAGAATGCCATATAGTTTGATGAGCTTTGTCTCATAATGAAGAGACAAAGCTGTCATCAAACTATATGGCATATCAACCTCCCACGCGAAATAGATTGCACACGACAATAATTACCTCCTCCTAATTGGTGTCTAGTTACAGCGTGTCACGGAACGCTCTCAAACATAACAAAGGTGACATAAAGAGCTGTTTAAATAATAGTCCCCCGTTTTAGCTGATTGCTATGCAGCGCCCTAGGGCCTTTTGTTTGGGGGCACTCGAGGCCCGAGGACAGGTCTTGTGCAAGCGAGAGCGTTGTGTTTTACCTATTGTTTTTTTTTCTATTCCTCTCAATGGTAACTTAAACTTTTTTCTATTTTTAGTTTATTATTATGTTTAGTGGTATCAGATGCGAATGTCTGTAAGTAAATATCAAATTCAAGTTGGGAAATAATATCAGAAAACGCCAAACACTTTAATGCCATAAATCGAAACTAAATATTAGATCAATATTCCAATAAGCTGTTTAATAAAATAATATCCCAAGACAGCTTTTACACAATACAATGTAGCCCCTAATAAGCCTAACTTAAACCGTGGGTACTGAACAATGGATAGAGATAATGTTCTACATTTTTAAGTAATACAAATCAACTTCTACAGTTCAGAAAATATCGAGTTTATGAATTTGCCCCCATGCGAATTTCACACAGTTAAAAGTTTTCATTTTAATTAGTATTATCGCCGCTGTAAAAGGTAAAGCATTAATCCGTCCAGGATTAAATTTCACGAAATCTTGTGAAATTAAGTTCTTCGTATCACAAACATTTTTATTAACTCAGCTTTCAATTCTCTTTAGAATTTAAATCACATAAACAGTTCAGAAACTGCGCTCGTTCGTGGATGTTTTTAAAAGAAAACATTTCCATTGCAAGCGTAAGCCTCGCGCGGAATCTGAGCCCTAAGGGATTTTAATTTTTTTCAAAGGCAACGTGATTTTTTCCAGCAAAAAGTAAATCATATGATATTTGCAGCTCCGCACGTTCTCGCCACAATGCAATATTCAAGCATCGATGTCGTCGGTCCCTGCAAAGTGGAACTATCGACGTTCACAATTTTTCTTATTTCATTTTTTGCAGCGACAGACATTGTGCGAACGCTCGCTAGGTTTAAAACGGAAAAATGATTTCGAGAAGTTTCGCTTTGTTGCCCTACATTCGCCGGAGGTATTCGACCGGTATTTGTTTCATTGGACGATTACGGAGTAAATCTCGTCGACATAACTAGGATATATATGTATTTGTGATACATCTGCAAAATCTAATGATTGATGACAACTGTAGAATCAAGGTTTGTGACATAATATTTGAATTTTGTTACAATATCAAGTTAGGATTTCCCTAAAACTCGAATGTTTTTTTTTTAACCTAAACTCCTTTTACGGCAGTGAAAATACTCCTTATTACTATTGATTAAATTATGCTTGTTCACTAAAACTAAAGTATATAAAAATCGATACTAAAACTTCAGAACATTAAAGTTGACTTTCAAAACACTTTTCGCAAGAAGAAAAATCTAAAAGATGTCATCTCAAAGTTACATTCTGTTGGCATTGATCTCAAACTCAACGTTTCAAAGCGGCTCCCAAACAAAACAAAACACCAAAACGCTTTTTCTTCGTCATCTATTTTTACCGCAAACTTAGCAACAACACCGAAAGTCGAGGGGTAAGCTAATACAAAGGCAAACTAAACGATATTGTCACAAATCAGGAACAAATAGAGGCATCGATCGCCCTCAAGTGGCCATTAGTGCGGAGCCCTCACGGTCTCACGCGTCGAGGGCCATCCTGTGGAGGGCCTGTCTGCCTCTCCACGCTGTGTCACAATACGTGCACTGAGTCAATTGTGACACTGTGTCACGCGTTCGGGAACTAATAGGACGTTCTTGATTATGCTTGAGTAGTCAATAATTGAGGTGCGTGTAGACAACACTAGGTCATAGACCTGTTTAGTTTATCATCTAACTACCATAGTACCCGTAATAGCATGCATGTGGCCAGAGGTCCTGTCTGCCTCTTTACGCTAGTCACAATACGTGCACTGAGTCAATTGTGACACTGTGTCACGCGTTCGGGAACTAATAGGATGTTCTTGATCATGCTTGAGTAGTCAATAATAGAGGTGCGTGTAGAAAACACTAGGTGATAGACCTGTTTCACAAAAAGTGCACTAAGTCATTTGTGTCACTGTGTCACGCTTTCGGGAACTTAAAGGTAGTTCTTGATAATGCTCGAGGACTGAATAATTGAGATGCGTATAGGCAACGCTTCGAAAGTAATAAGATCTGTTTAGACTTCATCTGTCTACGATACTACTCGTAGTACTTTTATTACTAGCTTGTGACCTGCAAAATGCTGAAAAAGCAGTCTTCACGCAGCTGTCACAATGCGTGCACTATGTCAATTGTGAAAATGGGTCACGCAATCAGGAACTGCGAGTTTTAGGATGTTCATGTTAATGCCTAAGTAGTGAATATTTGGATTTAGTTAGCAAACACGCACGCAGCCTTCACTGCGTCCTATTTCATTGAGTGACGCTTTACCAGGAATCAACCGCTCAATGTGTTGCCACCCTCTATAATCTTCGGACCTTTGATTTTAAGTGTACTGACTCCTACTTTAATACTGAGAAATTGTGTCATGCACATGCATAGTTTACATATCGCTATGACCTAGAAGTTATCAAGTAAATGTGATCTCGGTTCAAATCCCGAGACGGACAAAGTTTGATATCTCACTTCTTCTCACTTTACGTATTGAGTTAAACTGAAGACTATTTATAAATATCTTCGTACATTTGTAATGACCTGTCTGCCCCTTAACACCATTTGTAACACGTGCCGTGCGAGATCTAATAAGAAGTTCTTAATAATTCCTGAGTATTGAATAGTCGAGGCGTGCGGAGAAAACACTTTGAGAGATTTAAACCTTTTGTAACATACTTAGTGACGTGTCGGTTTTGTGATGGTATTTATCAAACCTATGAAAATATTTTTTCTGAACTTAACCGAGTTCAACATCGCCATCTTACAAGGAACTAAGTAGTTACTACCAATTAAGGATTTTTGTTTTTGGTTTAAATAAATGTCCTTCGACACTTTACACCATTTAGCTCTAATGTAAGCATAGATTGGGTACCAGATATTGGATAAACAATACTTTATACTTTTTTTTGCAAATACGTACGTAAATACAAGGCAATATTCCAGACCGATACAAAGAGACAATATTCATTTCATGCACAAAAATATTTGTAAAATGCTGAAATCGGACCCGAAATCTCTATTACACCACTCTCACGAAAAACTACTGAATGGATTTCGCCATAACTTTACAGTAATAAGGCTTAAAATTCAAAGGCCATAGTTTTTGTATTGATAAATAAAAAGAATACGACTGCTTTTTTATTTGGGACAAAAATTAAGCCTATTTAATTTAGAAGCATTTCTCCAGGAAAATTACTCACTTCAATGTGCTGCTTGCACTTTTTATGCTTCTATTTCATTTTCATTTTATTGTACAAAATTAACTTCTCACTCATAAAACTTCAGTTTAACTGTTATTTAAGTTTAAGTCTAATAGCAATACGATTCGAGTACTTAGCTTCTTGACCCCCCTTTTATAATGGGAATTTAGGTAATGCTTGCTCCTTTATATAGTTAACCCAGGCTAAATGTTGAAATATCATTCATCATTAAAAGGTTCCTTTATGCATGGAAATTCATTTCCTTTTTTCTTCGTCGCGGTACACGCGAGTTCTTTCAGATGCTATGAATATTTACAAGTTCAGTTTATAAGCGGAGTGCGTCGTTAGCCGTCCTGCGGCGTAAAAGTACCCTTATTACAATTTCCACTTCTCTTAACAGCACCGCACATGTGGCTCGGGGTTAGTGTTGCCAGATATAATTCGCGGGAAGTTAGGATTAATGTGTTAAAATTATAATCTGGGGTAACTAAAGTTCACAGCAAAAAAGACATGTATCGTCAAAAAAACGTTTAAATTAAATTAAATTCGCCAAGAGTTAGAGTGGTGATCTTCTGTGCTCATTAGCCTAAACAACAACTTATACATATAAAACTGATGTCTACAAAACCACTACGTCATCTAGCTTAATAATGAGCAAGCTTATGCAACTACAGCAGGTCAAACTATCAGAAATTTTACTAACCATGTGTACTCACATGTTTTTGAAATTGCTTTGGCCAGAGAAGCCTAATATTGGAGCAGATATTCCTATACAAGTGCATAGCGGGAAGGTTATCTCAATGGAATATGTCGTGCCGGTTGCATACTTTCTACAATACGAGCCTGTCTTCCAACAAAGTTGAAGTTCATACAGAGTTAATACAAGTAAATATATTTTCATCAGCTGCTTGTAACTTTAAACCCATTCTTAACAAATACATTCAATATCTGTGATCTGTTTGCACTACCTGTAGCAATCGTTTTCGGGTTGTCCCGTGTAAATCGAGTCACTTGGCAACACTAGCGAGATGCACGTTACACGTAATTTTGCATATTTTCGCGGTTAAGTGCTCTTACATGGTAATTTATGTGCATTAGTTATGAACCCAAAAGAATCGCGGAAATGCTGAATGCTCACTCCATAGCGGAATTGCGGCCTCCTCTCAGCGGTGCAAGTGAATTAAATTAGTTGCATATCGCTGCGATTTGTAGGGATGCCAGATTGGAATTCCTTGTTTAAAACACGACATTTAAGTTTTGGCTTCATCTTCTATTACGACTATTACGAGGCTTTATGTTTATTGATGCCATAAAATTGATAAAAGCGATTATAGTGTTTTTAATGACATATTAATGTAGTACAAAAATAAGAAATAGCACCTTGTAAGGAAGTTTTGATTTTAAAATACATATTTTGAATTGGTTATAGATTTAGGAGATCAATAGAAATGAGGCCAAGGTCAAAAACACTATACACTGATTTTAGGAAGACCCCCTGGTCTTCCCTAGACTTCCCTAGACAAAGGGCATTTATGACGTTCGTTATCGCTCAATTTACGATAGCAAATGTCAAAACCCGTACTTTCAATATCGATTGGTTTCAAAATGTTACTTTGTCTAGGCCCCTTATCCTAGCAGTTGCGCTGTTAAAAACAAAAGCAGTCAATGACGCTGGTTATTTACCTTATACTGGTCCATAAAAGGATGAAAAGTGCCGGTATCAGGAGGTCCGTGCGTTATCTACATCTTTAACCCTCACTCCTTGTCACCCACTCCTGCTAATGAACCGATGAAAAGCACTTACAGTTCAGAGGGGATTGTCCTTTTTTAACCAACTTCAAAAATGTCGAAGTTTTCAATTCAGGTGTTAGGTCCCATTATAGCCCATGATAATTATTTTTCACAGTTGTTAATTAAATGAATTAAAATAAGAAGAATTTTGAATTAATACATTTTTTTTATTGTCACTTAACGCGTATTTCTCAGCATTTTTGGTCTAGTTCCGTTGTCAATGATTAAGAAAATGGCAATCGCTCTAATGTAATTAATTACCGAACTTCCCAAATCCTAGATTATGGTTGAAGCGTTCCCTAATTAGATCGGCTAAAATGCTCGAAAAAAGACTTAGAATAGCAATATAACTACATAGTTTATATCCACACAGAAAATGTGAAAATCATAAATCTGTTACGCATAATATATGCTGAAAACAGTGTATCATAAATGCGTAATACTAGCGTACAATGTAACACGGCGAAATACAGTGCACACCAGTAATTGGCACTCGGTGCAGCCTAGGACGAGTATTGTCGGCCGTACAGTGTACACGCGTGCTGCGTGTCTACAACGTACAAGTACAACTTACCTAGCAAGAATACAGGCCCGGATTTGGACAGGATCAATTAATTTCCCTAGGTGGTGATAGACGAAAACGAAACGTGGCCCCTTAAAATGTAGCATTAGAATGTTCAAGATCATCCAAAGGGAAATCAAGAGGGCTATGCTAGAGGTCTCTTTGCTTGATCGCATCACAAATGAAGAGATCCGCTTTAGGACTCAAATTTCCCCCCCTTCCCCCCACATTTCCAGGATCATAAGGCTGCTGCAGCGCTGCATGCGACCCTGGCCTATGCACCTCGCTGCATTGTGCTCGTTCACATGCGACGGCGGCTTTATTATGTTTTCTCGGGTTACCGATAATGTCCGAAGACCATTTAGAAAGTGGTAAATCTTCTCGATCGGCCACATTCGTTTAATTAGTATTTATTCGCGTTCTACTGTTGACAGTACTCCAAAGGTGGTGAAGCTCATGCTCTGGAGGTTGA
The DNA here is from genome assembly GCA_949319885.1 of Mecyna flavalis. NCBI lineage: Eukaryota > Metazoa > Arthropoda > Insecta > Lepidoptera > Crambidae > Mecyna > Mecyna flavalis. Next base: position 6,175,095 of record OX439435.1, on the reverse strand, counting down.
ATGACTTCGTTCGCTTGAATTGGGGCTCCCTGGCCTGCATTAAGGGTTTGACGGATCATATTAGTTCTCTCATGAAATTTAGAAACACCGTTATAAAACTTTTTTGAACTTCACGTCACATTCACTTAAATTTGTAACTTCTCTATATGTAAAACTTTCCATGTATAAAATTACACGTCACTTTTAATAAGATGGACATGATTTATCAGTAACTTTTAAGATTATGGAAATAAACGAAAAGAAACCCAGCGCGCTTGGCTGTAGCTCAGTTTATTCAAATGAGAAAGCGTTGAGATTTCAACTCGTAAATCATCGCAGATACTGGACATTCTGTAATCTCATTTATTTCAATTTGGCAGGTCAATATTCAGGTCAAAAAATAATATATTCCATTTAAATGGCATCGCATTTGTAATCTCTTGACACTGTTATTGCTTTACCATAATACATACCTCGTTAGTGTTATATGTATACGTACGACTATTTAAATTGCTTTTTGATGAAAGAGTCATAACTATGAAATGATGAAAGAGTCGCTGTTTTTTATCAGTAGGTACCTACTGCAGCAGGGCAGTACTTAACGCAGTACTTAAATTCATCTCTGTTTCTCTAATTTCGTCTCTGTATTCAATCATATGAACCAGAATTTCTCAGTATATTGGAATTTAAACCCTATCATGCTTCAGTAAGGGGGAGATTAGGTTGTAATAATATCATTGAGAGCAAGGCTGTAAGTGGTTTGTATACAGAATACGATATTTTGTTTGGTGAGTGTCTGCATTCGTGACGTAACTGATTTAACAATCCAATCAGTTCGGATATTGTTTTGAAACAATTGATGTTTGTTTGCGGAAAGATTTTATTGAGATTCCAATTAAACTTGTCCTCAATTCGGATTTGCGGAGCGAAACGTCGATTTTTGGATCTATTGTATAGAAGAAGAAAACTTTTGTAGCTACGAACCAATCGACCGTAAAATAGAAAGTACTATATTTTATTGGAACAAGTCACCACCAATTTGGTCCACTTAAGTGATCCAGTAGATTAAAGGACGCACTTGTAATTGACAATGGTTATCCGGGTCAATGATTTTTCTGAAAAAAAAACAGTTAAGTACTAAGTACTTACTGTAGACCCCACACTGTATTTTGAGTACTTAGTATGTAGTTAGTAAGAGATAAAAACATAGTTTTTTTAAATATTTCTATGCTCAAATAATAATGCATCAAATTGTGCGTCGGATAGATGTGGATAGATTAAAATCTCGCAAGATATATGAAGGTACGAGACCGAGTATAATTACTATGCTTTGTGCTGTGAAACTAAATATTGGCTACGTCACAATTGGTTTTAGTTTTTCAAGAATGATTATTGTTAACACGATTTTGAGGCATAGGTACTAAAACGATACAAATGAGAAATAAAATAAAGTTTCATATTACTCTGATGCGACATCAAAAACAATAAAAAAAGGTTTTGTAAAATTCTATCTATAGCTACGAAAGTAGCAGTTTAAAAGGGTTGAAATACTAGCTGGAAGAAAGGGTGTTGAAAATAGCCCTACTGTAACTTGACCGCTCTCCTTCGAAGTACAAAATTAGTCCTTTGGAGGCGTTCGTCACCCGCGAGCCATGTTGAGTGGCCCGCACAAGGGCTACAAAGCCCCTCGAGCCTCAGTCCTCGGCCCTCAATGCAGCTCTGTGCTACGGCTTAAGCGCAATCCTGAGAGATTTATATACTTACCTATATACGAGACAGCTGTAGGTTTCTAACAGGAATTTCATGTAATCTCGACGTTGTGCAACGGGGATAAATCTTATTTGGTTCTGTACTGAGACCGCACTTGTCATTCTAATTGAGGTTTGCTAACATGTCTAAGTCTAATGCTTATGAATAGCTAATAATATGTACATTGGGAAAGTTTGTTCCTGTAAGCCCACACGCAACTATAGTCTGACAAAGCCAGTCTTTAAATATCATTTACACTTTAGCAAACTTAAATTTTTAATTAATGATCTATAATTAATTCTGTGCTTTCGAATATGCAACTTGTTATAGCTTAGAGATAAGTGGTACCATGTAGAATTTTGTGTTACAACGGTAGTAACAGTATGTATATATTTCCAGAAATCAGAGCTTAACAAAAAGTGGGTGACTAACGAGAATGGATTCATCATTCCCAAAACACGGAAGTTTCCATAATTTTTCCGATTTGGTAAAAACTCTAGTGCAGTACATTTCGCTTCTATTGTCGACTGGAAACGCAAGCAACAATGCATGAAGTAGGTACGAGTGTAACGATGTGCGCCCATACAGGCCTGTTTGCGATCGGGCGCACGAATTAATCGATTCGGTAACTATCCGAATCATTCGAATGCTGAATTCACGTGAACACAATAGCTTACAGTTTCCTGGAAATCATTAGTCGAGCAACATCGGGATTTGAAATCTTCAATTTTGTGTAGGTGTAGAGACATTGTATTTTTTTATAATTTATCATTCATGTACGTTTCGATTTCAATTATTCTACAGACATATAAATAAATGAAGAAGAATAAGTTCATAAAGTAATACTTATATGTAAGGCCGACATTAAGAGATACGTCTCCATGATGTAATGTGTGCAGTACACTTTAAATGGTAAGCTCGAAGCCAAATATCGATTTACCAAAATGAGCTAGGTATATGATTGTGCAAAACGCCCAAACAACACTCAGCAATAACTTTACAAAATAAAACCACATTTCACGAAGTTAATTACCCAATTCCATTTTTGTACTTCACACCACTATCCTGGGCACAATTATGAACTCGCTTGCAGTTCGCCGCACTAGGTTCGGTTGTTCCGGATCTGCGAGGTGGGGGGGAGGCGGAACCGTTCCGGACCGTTATCCGCGCCCGCTTCCGGAACATTGTGCGAGTCTCCCGATATGCTGATGTGTTGCACTCGCATTGTAATCGGGATTATCAGATTTATCAGTATGTATGTTTACAATTATACTCTTCGATGGAGTGACAGTATTCCAAGTTTTTGGTGGAGTTACGATCTGCGCAGGATGGCTGGCAGGAGCTGGATGCGAGTAGCCAATAATCGAACTAAGGCGAGCATTGGAGGAGGCCTATATCTAACAGTAGACTGAGACAGGCCAATGATGATGATCGACTTTTCAGTGCACATCCCATTCCACTGGCTCTAAAAATTTACAAGCGGTCCACTCCCTTTACCGTCTTATGTCATGATAAATGTGTGTGAGGGTTGGATATTTATACTATTTTAATGAAATAAAAAAAAAATCTATGCAAGAAACATTCTACGCGGCTTATAAAAATTTAAAATCTACAGATATTTTTTTTGTTATTCCGCGATTACTACGAGTATTGCATAAAGAAATCGAAGCGGTAGAGTTTTCAAAATGAACATTTTATTAACTTGTTATTTGATCTGTATGATTTCTCTATCTTACTAAGTGAATTACGGTCACCACACAGTTATGAAATTTATTAAGCAATGACAGTTGCAGCTCCATGCCGTGGACTCGGAACCGGATAGTGGGGCGGCCGGAACCGTTCCGGGCCGTAATCCGCGACCGCTTCCGGTACGTTGTGTGCTTCCACCGATATGCTGATACGCTGCACTCTGGTAATATCGGGACACATCGATAACAATACCACTAGTACAATCCTATTTGTAATTTTACGGAGATTCGAAAATCTTGACTTATAAGGTGTTCAATCCACGGAGAAAATCTCTGGTCTGTGGTTCAATCGCACACAAATCAATGGGTACTATGAGCCTGTCAACCTTATATTTGGACCTCACATTCGTTTACCATCAGGTGGAGTGAGGTCATCCTGAATGCTTCCTTATAAAAAAAAAAAACAAACTATGTACTTTCACATTTAGGTGGTACTTTTTTTTGCTTCAGGAACCGGTCCGGCGTCCCTAACAAAACGAACGTCGGTTTGGGATCATTGTAAACGTACAATAATCCAAAACGAACGCGCAGTACTAATCAAATTCATTTTGATCTCGCATATATCTGTCCGTATCGCAAAAATCTAGGTACTGCACCGAAAGAATCTGTCTTTATATAGGTATGAGTTGAAGTTAAATGAACGATCTGTCTATTTTTACTCTCGAGTGCACCTCCCTTGGGCGGTCACATGTAAAACTTTTCCTTTTCCAAACTTTGGTCTTCATTATTCTGCACGATTTTTCCTCCGAAAACAAAAACAAAAATACGAGTATTTCGTGCCAACGGTGTCAACACGCGCTGCGTTATAGCGGACAGCCGCAACCACCGAAAGGGGCCGTCCATAAATTACGTCATCGATTTTTTCAGATTTTAGACCCCCCCCCCCTACAATCATCCTATCGTCATTTCTTAATGACCCCCCCCCCCTTCTCCCAAAATTGACGTCATTACCAGTTTGACAAAATTAAAATATTGCAGATTTGAGAAAAATAGGGTATTAATGATTAAAACACTTGATTATAGAATCACCTTTTATTATTTTTACTTTGGCAATAATCATTGGTATAATCACTACATAGTATAAAACAAAGTCGCTTTTTCTGTCCCTATGTCCCTTTGTATGCTTAAATCTTTGAAACTACGCAACGGATTTTGATTCGGTTTTTTTCATTAGATAGACTGATTCAAGAGGAAGGTTTATATGTAGGTATAATACATGCATAATATAGTAGAGAAACACTGATAATTTTAGAGGTTTTTAATTTAAGGTCGTAAATAATCGCATTTTTTTGCGCTTACATTGCAAACGCTGGCTGAACCCTACGAGATAGATCAAAATAATGTACTACACTATTGTACACCTTAAAAAGTTTTACAAAAAAGTCCGCGATGGTATATGTCTATCTCTTAGGGATAACCATCGATCACTAATAAAGAATTCTTATTAGTGATCGAAGGGGATAACCCACAATAACCATTTTCCTTTACTTATTACGATAAAATAATGGCTTAATTACGAAAAATTGATTTTAAGCAATACAGTATTAATACTTATCCAATAAAGTACCATAAATAAATTGTGCATGTAATATAGATCAAAATGGCCCTTTACATCATGTAATTTAAATGAATAGTTTCGAAGATATTACAGATTTAAAATGCAGGGACATAGCGGTTGCGGCGGTACCGGCCGGGAAGCGGATGGATGAACTTTTGTTATTCTTTCACGTAAAAACTACTGAATTGACTTTAATGAAACTTTACAATAATATAGCTTATACATAAGGATAACACATAGGCTACAATTTACAAGATATTCCCGCGGGATAACGTCCTATAGTTCACGCGGGCGAAGCCGCGGGCGGAAGGCTAGTATAATATAAAAGTAAAAAATAGGGAATAATAATATTATATAGGTACCATTAAATACTTGCAAAATATCACAAGAACACTATCTTTTCTTAGTATGAGATATGTATTTAAGTATAAGTATAGTATTTATGTACTTTTATTAATTATGTAATGTTGTAGTTATTATTTAAGTATTGTGTTTATTATCAATACATAGTATAAAACAAATTAAGTCGCTTTTGCTGTCTGTCCCTATGTATGCTTAGATCTTTAAAACTACGCAACGGATTTTGATGCGGTTTTTTTTAATAGATAGAGTGATTCTTAAGGAAGGTTCATATGTATAATACATGTACCACGAGCGAAGCCGGGGCGGGCAGCTAGTATTATATGTAATATTATTGTTAGAGTATTTTATCTGTAGTTATTACTGTATTTGTGTACATCTATGTTGCATTATGTATGTTTATTATCAGTTATTTTAGTACTGTACGCGCCTTAGCCGCCTCTCACATTTGCAGTCTCACTTACTAGGTGTGCTGGAAGAAATTTCTTTTTAGAAATAATCTTTTTAAACTATAAATAAATAAATAAGAATGACGTCAATTTTGAAACACCCCCCCCCCCCCCCATCTATCATTTGCCGTCATCCGCAGACCAACCCCCCCCCCCTAATTTAGAATGACGTAATATATGGACGGCCCCAAAGTAGATTACATGGCGTAACTACAGTTTGCGTGAAAAAGACACGTTTAACGGAGCAAAATGTAGCGTAGCTAAAAATAGAGAGTAAAGAGTTGACAACACAGATTTGTCAATCAGAGTTGCCAGCTACATTTTTTTAGCGTGACATGTTATGCGCGACCCTTCGTTTCAAAAATGAAAAACCATCACGCAGGTGCAAGAGTTTGCTACTTTGTGAGAATCTCTAATGTTAGAATTTTGATTACAGAATTGTATATTCTTTTATGTCACACACAATTTTGAACAAATGAAATCACTCTAAGGCCTTCGGCACACTTGGCGGAAATTCCGTCGCGGATCTTCGGCAACGGAACGCCGATACATGATATTGCATATAAATTACAAATAGCGGGCACACTACGCGGAAGATCAGTCGCTCCGTCGCGGACAACATTTATATGAAACAACACGCATTGGCGTTCCGTCACGGACGATCCGCGACGGAATTTCCGCCAAGTGTGGCGAAGGCCTAAGGCTAGCGCTACACTTGACGGAAATTCCGCCGCGGATCTTCCGCGACGGAACGCCAACACATGTTATTGCATATAAATTACAAACAGCGGGCACACTACGCGGAAGATCGGTCGCTCCGTCGTGGACGGTTTTATATGAAATTATTTCCGTCGCGGACGATCCGCGGCGGAATTTCCGTCAAGTGTGGCAAAGGCCTAAAGCTTACATTTCCCCAGGCGCTAGTGTCAGGCGCACTGCGCGGAAGTGGAGCGGCCGCGGATAACGGCCGGAACTCGCGCGCAAGCGACGCTTTTCCGGCCCGCGCCGATTGCACTGCTGGATTTACAGCCAGGGCTCTGAGTTACTGATTAACTGAACATTTATTTGGTGTTTACTTTAATAATTAATGTGAAAGGCTTAAAGGTAACGTGAGAATTAACTGAATAAGCGTGTCGCCCTACCGATCGGTTTGGAAATCCTTGGGAGCGGAAGATCTATGTCGAGCGTCTTTCGGCTAAAATGATAGTGATGATATCACATAAAGTAAAATTAATTACCTACTGTAATATATAGCGTGTTAGGTAACCCGAGGGACATTTTTAAGGAGAGTGTTCAGAATCCGATTCAGAGTCCAATTCACTATAAAAAATATATCCTTTAATTTTTTTCATAATTATCCTAATCATTTATGTATGCATGAACTACCTGAAAATCCCGTGTGCTGAGAGGCCGGTTACGCCACAAACTCAAATTGTACGCGAGTACAATTTAAGTCGTACTTGTACGAGTGCACCAAATAGGTACTGTGAAGGGAAGAGTGCCGCACGTTACGCGGATTTTCAGGTTTCGACTAAGGTTATTGACAGATATTTACCAGAGTTTTTATTGATTTATAATTATTTTGTTATATGGAAGTATGAACTATTTGGGGTTTAAATATGTCCCTCGCATTTCCTGTCATACTGTATAAATATTTTAGCAGGGATCATATACAGTGTAAATAGGACATGCATATTTATACAATACGAAAAATATATCTTTCTTTTTCAATAATAAGCTTTTGATAGGCTTTAGGGTGCTAACAAAGCAGGACAACTTTTGGTGTTAAGAAAAACCAATCGGCAGACCTATCCCAGCCTACGTATAAAGCCACACTTACCGTCTACAACCATCATTATAATAAGAACGAAGGAAGTTAAGGTTATATTATCTTGTTAATTATCCTACGTACCTACACCTTAGGGTGCACGTTAGATAGTTTATCGTATTTCCGAAGTTGTGTACGATGTTCATGACAGATTGCGGTGGCAGCGTAGTGCGGATTTATATTGTGTGCAGCGGGGGACGCCAAAATATAACTTTATATCATTAATAATGATTCGATATCAAGTTATTGAAAAATTATAATCCTTGGTGGTAAAGTGTTCCTCAGTGAAATGCTACAAGTAAAAGAGGTCCGTATTTGTACATAATAATATCAGTACTTAGTTTAAGTTTAAAAAGCCGTCTCGTTCCATTTGTTTGAAGTGTAGTAATAAATAATTTGTCTTCGGAACCCGCACTTTCCACAGCGGAATGAGAAAAACTGTATCTTACATTGATAGTGTATTTAAAAAAGAGGTAGATATGCCATCCTTTGACGCACGGCGATTAGAATTTGATCCGTCGAGATATACTAAATCTATGTGCTTCACCAACCGTTGACATTATGCTGAGACATTATGCGTCTAAAATGATTTGTGTCAATTAACACAATATGAGCGGAGCATTTTTCGAGCGCTAGTGCCGTATCTACCTCTTTTTTAAATACACTATCAATGGTATCTTAGTGCAAACTCCTTGGTAATTTAAATTTCTGCAAGTTGGAAATTGCTGTTCTGACTGTTAAACAAACTTTCTGTTAGTAGTCAAAAAATAGTAACAACAAATAACCATTAGTAACAGAATTCTTTACAATCAGCTCAATAGCATAAAAGCACGTACAAAGAAACATACAAACTTTCACATAGATTATTTAATTTGTACTTTCAAAATTATGAAATACGACCCAAATGTGTTGATGTTCTTCATTTGCATTATTAGAATAAACAGAATAAATCCTGCACTCGGCAAAACCGCATCAAGCTGTAGCTCGTTGCAGCTCACAAAGCCCGGGTTAATATTAAGCAAGGGGTAAATTTTAATGAACTCCAATAATTTTGGTGTGAAATGCAACGAACCAAGCAAGTATGAACCGTGACGTGTGATACGTTGAGTTACGAATATTTCCTGCTAAATTATTATAAAGTTATCATTTAAGAGCATATTTTATTAATTTAATGACAAACTAAGCACAGCTTGTAATGTGGGTGCTAAAAAACAGGTAAACATAACTTAGGTATATACTTTTAAGTACTTTAAAACCACTATTACACCACACAGTTCTTACGCGAACTTTGTTCATTAGTATTAAACTTTTGACATCGATCATTAACTTTGCTGTTGAATGTACAATGAGTATAATCCTACTAATATTATAAACGCCAAGGTTTGTACGGATGTATGGATGGATGTTTGTAACTCTTTCACGTAAAAACTACTAAATGGATTTTAATGAAACTTAATAATATAGCTTATTAAATACATCAGAATAACACATAGCCTACACTTAATAAAGATATTCCCACGGGATAACGTCCTTAGTTCACGCGGGCGAAGCCGCGGGCGGAAGGCTAGTTGTATCTTTAATCGTAACCAATTTTACCGTAATTTTTCTATGAAACTTGTCAATATAAACTGCAATTTTACACCCTTACCACAGATATTTCCATCGCAAAAGAATAAAAAACGTGTCCGTCTCGTTCCATTCGTTTGAAGTGTAGTAATAAATAATTTGTCTTCGGAACCCGCACTTTCCACAGCGGAATGAGAAAAACTGTATCTTAGTGCAAACTCCTTGGTAATTTAAATTTCTGCAAGTTGGAAATTGCTGTTCTGACTGTTAAACAAACTTTCTGTTAGTAGTCAAAAAGTGTGCCTCGACCGTGCTCTTTTTACATTTCGTTTAGATTTAGACAAGTTTACTAAAACAGTTTTTGACTGCGGCAAAAGAGTTGACACACTTTGACAAGCAAGCAAGCTTTTAAAAGCAACAGAGTTGTGCTAAACGAACGTTCCGCTCATCCATCCCCTATGCAGAACAATCTAGAAAAATAATAATTTTTTGTTTAGTTAGAAACACGTTGATTTTTTCATTGTCTGTGTTAATATGAAAAAAAATAATGAATGATGTTTTATTTCTCCTTCAATAAAAATTGCCACTACTTCTGCCTCTGCATCCGACTCCGATTCCGATTCCGATAAATCAAATTTAAAAACTCCGATTCCGAATTCGGTTCCGATAAAACCTCCGTTACATCCCTGATCTACTCTATATTCTCTTATAAATAACATGATTCCTCTACGTTGTTTCCTATTTACAGAGCCTCTTGAATCGCGGTGACCACCAATTTGCGATCCTGGCGCGGCCACAAAGCACGCATCGATAAATCCGCATAAATCTGTTGCTCTTACCGATTCGCGCCGGAGTTGTCAGTTCCGCTGATGCTATGTATTTATTATACCAAATGGAATGATGCCTTTGTTTTTGTTTTTGCTATTCAATTTTAATACTCGCTATTCCACCGGTGGTTTCACTGCGAAATTGAAACTGTTATATGAACACTGAAATTTAAAAACGTTGAGATTTTTACATTTCGACGGATTTTGTATTATTATTTAAGTATGAATTAAACAGAATACTACTAAAAACGTTTATAACGGTGGACAAAAGCAGTAATGTTTTAAGGGAAGTATCCCTCGATGAAATATGCCGCACGGTCGTGTGTGGGACTACATTCATCCAACTACCCAATTACCTCACCCGGTTTCCCCTTCACACCCGAAAGGGACTAGCCTGTGCCCGGCTTGTACCCGGATGGACCGGCCAATGAAGTGTCCTTGTCTCATGCCTTGTCTGCAGACTACCAAATGTCATAAAAATATCAGGCAGGAAAATTGTACTCATACACATAAGCAATTGCAAATCCAGAGATTAGTAACGGCCGAATAGTTGTGTTTCCTTGGCCATAGCGAAGGCAACATCCCGTAGCAGAAAAGGTATATCGCACGCCTTTCCGGTTTTCCGGGCCGACGGCCGCATCCGTTACGTTATCTATGGTCCACCGGTATGCTTAATCGTTCCGAGCACAGGTTAAACTATTTAGTCTGGATTTCGAGAAGACAAAACTAGACAACAGTATGCAAATATGAAGATAATTATTTTATGTCACAGTTTTATAGAGAATGATTTTTAAAAAGAAGGCTAATTACAGGTAACGTGAATCCAGTTCACCAACTTTTAAGACGGATAGAAATATGAAGCTTTTTTCTTTTCGGCTTTGAAGAGAGTGTTATGCCAAAGAAGGCTACAAAATTATAATTAAGGCTACCGAATAATAGAAGAATTTTTTTTTAGGATTTTTCGAACATGGCTTAGGGTTTATGATCACCAACCCCTATTTGGCAAGGGTGGTAAGTAAGCCAGTACCCATCTACTAAGTACAAGCCCAACCTTTCTTTAATTTGGAGGTTTTGAGATTTGACCGCCTCCGTGGAACAGTGGCTAAGCCGCTCGGGTATCAAAACCCGGAGGTCAAGGTTCGATTCCAGCCTTGGATCTGGTTGGTGGTAGGACATGTTCAGAATCCGACTGGCTAGCTACCACCCCCACAGGTGATATCTGCCGCCATAACAGATCTGGCTGTGTTCCGGCAATATTAATGTGGGAGCCAGTACACTTGAAATTAAAGGCTCGAAGATCAGATGAGCCTTCAGTCTGGCAGCACATTGAGCGACGTTTCCTGATGAAGTGTCCCTCAATGGAATAGGCCGCAGAGACCGCTTACGCACAGGTGGGTGGGCTGCGTGTCTAACGGCCAACTCACGTGGTATAAAAAAAAGGTTTTTACCAAAGATCCAAATTATTTTTTAATCTATATACGCACAACTAATTTGTTATGTGGCTGATCGCGTTGAGCCATAAAAGCATGCGTTAATCAGATGACCGTCGATCGCACGACCACTGAACAATTAAGATGAGTGACGTGCAGTTTGCGAGTGCAATGGATTGAATAATGCAACAGCAACTAGCCATCACCCAAATTAACTACACGTAGCTTGCTCGCAGCGGTCAATTTAAATTGATGGCAGCAATTTATTGACATAATAAATTATACTTTTAGGGCTTTTTTCACCACTGTGAAATTAGTTCGTGATAATATCGAGATAACGAAAGAAGTATCTTTTTTTACAATTAAAGCCTGACGAAGAAAATAAAAAACCTGCTCTGAAGGCGCCACATTTGCTATGGTTATAGCACCACTCAGTTGTTATCATGGAATTAATATTAAGTTATATTCAGCGAACTTAAAGTTATATTACGTTTATGGTTGCTATGGTTATACTCACAAACAACTCACAATATCCAATACTAACAAGGCATGGTTGACAATTGACATCTCGCTTTGGCAGACAGCAATAATGAATGACATCTTATTTTTTTTTATTTAATTGCTGCCACTGTTCCAATATTTTTTCGCAATATGGTGAGGTTTTTATACTTTACTATGCCGAAAATGGCGCGTGGTTCACAACGACACTTCACATGCGTGATGTATCGGTCTCTCCTGATGATGGTTGGATGGTTCTAATGACAGCGAATTAACCAATAGCTCGGCGGTGACGGAAAACATCATTAGGAAACCTTCACAGTTGAATGGCTGTGAAGATCCATCCAGCCATGATTGATGATCCAAATGGTCTACTTCCCCAGTAAAGGTCTAACGGCTGTCGCTCGTGATTCAAGTGGACCCTGACGAAATCGGGATAAAACGCCCGGGAAAAGAGAAAAAAGACAATGCCGTAAAATTTACAAATAATGTAAAAGTGCTCCTCGATTTCGTAGTCGCAGCGTTCTATACTATTCGCCTAAAAATAAAATTGGTGACATTTCCAACCCATCTGCGGGTTGAAACGAAAAAACGCGGAACAAATGGACACATCGGTCACGTGACCAGCTCTGGACGCGCGGGAAAAGTTCCCGCTACACGGATATGCTTTTAGCTGCAGCCGCACGCCGCGGGAATACAAATAATGCCGCCACTGTATGCGCAGTAACTGATAGTCGGCAGTGATAGATCGCTGGACCTATTTCGCTATTAGCAAAGCAAAGATTTTGTGAATGAAAGGGCCAAAACATGTAAAATCATTTACATTGTCGGAGAAATCATCTTCCGGTAACCTGTCTTTATGCTGTATATTTAATACATTTTTGCGACATGACATGATACAAGCTGCAGCCTGATTAATGTGCCACATGACAAATACACAATGAAATTCTTCAAAAAATTATGTTATATCACATCCTACATTATTAACACTGTCACGTCCCAGGCTTTCAATTTCAACGTTCCGAGACACTTCGATTTCATTGATATTATCAACTTAACTGGTGTTATTATCGATATTCTACGCTCTCGATAGACTTGATAGCTAACTAAATCGGCATCTCTATTTGATATGCAAGAATCATCGAGGTAATATCCACAAGAGAGGAAATGTCATATATTTTGACAAAAATGGCTGCGGCTGCCGCGTTCTTAAAAGTCTATCCTTTTTTATAATCACGAGGTCGGCGCACAAGCTCACGACCCGCATGTTGGTAACTTTCTACTGCACCAATAGAAAATTTGTCACACCATAAGCATCACTCGCCGACCCTGTTATTTATAGGAAAAACACCATGCCTTCCTCAATTGAGCTCTGGAGACCTTTCTCACCGACAGCTAAATCACGTAACAGTTATGAAGTACTACTTCAATGTGGTCCCTTAGGTAGTGGTACTTCTCCCGACGAGCAAAGGCAAAATGTTATTGTGAATGGGAAAGCACGAATAAAACTATTCATGAATCAAACTATTCATAAATTTAGAGAGCCATTTGGTGTAATGGTCGAGAAGTTGGCCATTACACTAGAGGTCCGGGTTCGATCCCCTTACGGTACAAACATTTGTGTGCATGAACATGTCTGTTTGTATCGGTCTGGGTGTTTCTGTGTATAGTATGTATGCATTTAAAAAAAAGTATATGATTAATGTTGAGCCGTTGTCTGTTGTCTCAGTTGTCTGGTACCCATAGCACAACCTAATGCTTAGTTTGGGGCTAGACGGCACTGTGTGAATAATGTCCAGAGATTTTATTTATTGTCCAGATACATGTAGGTATATCTTATTGTTTCAGAGGTAAGCGCTTACATTACTACTCCATTGCATAGTTCCTCGGTGGCTAAAACTCAGCCCGTATGCACTGTAAAGTCTCAACTGCAGGGATATGAGGGATGTATACCATATGCTGGGAATACTAAAGGCCACTTCGAGTCTGGATAACATCGAAAGACTTTAATAATAATATTATATGGCTTGGGTTTTTACAAAATGCATTTCAATTATTATTAGACTTTAGCAGCTCCACAGCCAGAAAAGAGTCAACCGCAGATGTTATAATCTTAATAATTTGGTGGCCACACCCTTTTTTCGACAAAATACATCATCCATGTACCAAATTCTTAATGTTCTAATGAACTAGACTAAAACAACACAGCTAAAGCGAGATAGATCGAATGGTTATTTCCGCGTCAGCTGAACACAAAGCGGTAATAATCGCCTACGGCGGGCAATTCCGCGGGTTGGTTTACACGCCTTTGTCGTACACTTGGGTGCAGGGCATTAGAACTTTGACATCAAGTTTAAAGGACAAGACAATAGAACGAACACATTAATCTGTTTTGCCAAATTAAATTAACCTAAAATAAAGCACCCAGCTAACTCGTAAAGTTATTTTATTAAATACCAGCTTAAAAGTAACCACTAGTACTTACCCAGTTACCTACCCATACCCACACATTATGCAAGCCTATACTTATTTGTCTTATACTAGGGTGTAAAAAACAAGCTACAGTTTTTAAACCTAAAATGTTTTACCAAACCAAAGACCTCATAAAAAGAAATTCACTTTCTACCTCAACTAATTAAAACACTGGCTAAACTAAAGCTTTAAGTAACCAATTAACCAGCCAGTTATTTTCGTGCCAGTGGAACACTGAACCTAATAAACTCCCAAAGGGAAGCATTTCCGTGAGTCAATTTACACCCGTTCTCAGCTTTTGTTGTATGTTACACAAGGGTGCAAGGAATTGCAACTGTTTGCTATCAGATTACACATGAGTAAAGATACCAAACTAATTTGACATGACTTAAAAAGGCGTGGGTTCAATACCAAAATTGTAAAACAGAGCTAAAATTCATTTTATGATACAGGTATTTTGTTAAAACATGTAATTTCTAAAATCATTCTATCTGACCTTTTTCTAAGTGTCTAGGGATGTATTTATTTATTTGCCTCTACAAACATAATATAAGAAAGTAAAAAATATCCCAAAACATTTTTATGTTTACAAGTTCCTTGTAGTCTATTTCTCATTTCGAAATATGTTCATTCAATACAAGGTTTAAAACAACAATAAAAAAAACAATCTTTAAAAAACATTGCCACCAGAGAGGTAAGAGAAAATGGCTTCAATTTCCTTGGTCGAAAGTGTATAATTTGTGCAATGCACTTCCTTCAACATCTAATACAGAGCGTAATGTGCCGCAAAGAGCTTTGATAAGACAACTTAACACCCTATAGATAACTATGTTTTATTTTAAATGCACTTTTATTTTCTCCAAAAACAATACCCTTTTTGTGAAATAAAATTATAATATTAGATAGATTGTATATTGTCAAACAATATTACATGTATTTAGAATTCTATTAGATAGATAACATAAAAAATGTAAATTACACCAAAGAACAAAAACCTTAAATCTTTGCAAAAACCAGCATGAATAGGTATTTGCACTTTACTGGCCAGCTTCTTCACAATATGTTTTGAATGCTACTGCAGCCCACTTGGACGGTCTGAAGAGATGCTGAATGAAATATGAAAATATAAACCAGGTTGCTTTTGTCGGCTTAACAGAAAGGATTCTGTAGCTATAATAAATATCCGTACTGTGTAAGTTTGTCTGGATTCTCGTTGAATTATTGTGTGTAACAGCTCTCTATGTAACTGTAACAAACAATTGAAAATATGGTAGTCTTCAAACACAAAAAATTAACGACAAACATTATATGAAAGTTATTTTGTTTGGAATCACCACTCATTAAATTATTGTGGCAATGACTCCCTCTAGAACTGTCATCAACAAAGACATGAAACTACAAGGATTGTCTCATCCAACAACGAACCCTAATAAAAAGCTGAATGAAGCGCCCGGTCGACCGGCAGAGAAGATAAGTCAGAATTTAAATTAACCGCTTCATATTCCGGCTGGGCGTGAAATATTGAAACATTTACAAGCGTGGCCAGCGCCGCCTAGAGATGTGCCGAGTCTCACTGACTCGAATACTGACTCGAATATTGACTCGAATACTGACTGGAATACCTAACAGTAACAGGTACTCACGTATTCGAGTACATAAAATAGGTACTTACTGCATTCGGATCCACAATACTCGAGTACAGGTTTCGAGTACTTGCACGGTATTCGAATCTTAGGTTACTTTAAAAGCAACCTTCTAACTTCAGTCATTGTGAACGTGAAATACGGAACTTAAGAGAGTTAAATATTTTATTACATATTTTATATTATACTTACATGGTTTGTGATGAAATAATAGGAAAAGCAAACTACAAGTTCGATTCAAAAAGTACGAGAGTCAACTTAAGTATTCGAACGCTTTTTATCTTTTTTTTATCTATTTATCATTTTAAACAATAATAAATAACATAATTTTATGCATACCTGTCCATGTCTTCCGACTCGAGTACTAATTTGAGTATTTTTTAAGGAATACCAAAATATTCGAATACCTAAAATACTCGTCACATCATTAACCGCTACCGTACATTTTTATCGGCTCTTGTCGTGACTTCGGCCAGATTTACGACGGACATTCATGATGCGTGACAAAAATATGGTCTGTAACGCTATAAATTGTAGATTGGACTACCGCAAGACCTTTCATCAAAATACTAAAGCTTTAGGTACGGGTAAGCTTTACTAGCAAACATTTATTTAATGTTTCAACTTCCGCTAATGTACCATAATAAGAAATATGTCCAACTAGCCTTCCGCCCGCGGTTTCACCCGCGCGTAATCTCTTTTTTCAAATATCCCCCTTCCCCCCACATTTCCAGGATCAAAAGTACCCTATGTTCACCGGGGATAGTGTAGCATTCCAACCAGTGAAAGAATTATTCCAATCGGTTCAGTAGTGTCAAAATTGTTATTCCCGCGGGAATGAGACGTTTCCCGTAGGAATTTTATAGCCTATGTACTATTCCGGGTTATAAACTATACGTGTGCCAAATTTCATCTAAATCCGTTCAGCCGTGATTGAGTAACAAACATCCAAACATCCAAACATCTAAACATCCAAACATCCAAACATCCAGACTTTCGCATTTATAATATTAGTAGGATGTTTTACTAATCTACACTATTCCGTTAACCGGGAAGACCTGATTGACTCATCGCCAAAAAATATAATATCTTAGAATGCTGCCATACTGCAGGCTCCACTGATATTCGAATCATAATTGTCGCTGCACACGGGTCACACGCCACAGCCACAAAAGCGCCACCACCGGCATATCTCCTGCAGGTTTCATACATTTTGTATGAACTAGCCGCGCACGGTTAACGCCGGTGGCTGCCACACGACGCTACAAAGTACAAGCTTTTTGATTGAAAACTACAGAAATTAGCTGGTAGCGGCGTTTTGTAGCTGTGGCGTGTGGCCCGTGTGCGGGGGCTCTAAATCAGGTTTCTAGTGTTCTGGCTCCCAAATTTTTCTATTGTATTGATACATTTTGTAAAAACCTAGATTGAATATAATATAACATCGAGTTTCTTATCGGTTCTTTTCGATAGCAGGAATCCCCACTCATGCTGCCACACTGAATGTAAGGCTCAATTGAAAGGCTTTAATCGAGTCTTTGATTTCAAGTGTACTGGCTTCCACATTTTGCCGGAATACAACAAATATTAAGGCGGCGGATTTCACCTGTTGGTTGTAACTTGTACAAACTAAATCCAAAATGGGAATCGAACTAATGAACCCGGTTTTTCCAACCACTGTTCCACGAAGGCGATCAAGCGACATGTTTGAGACATGTTTACCATCAAAATTGGCCTGAAAGTAATTCGAACTCTACAGTCTTTCCTGTAATAAACGCAGAGCTATTTCACTACTGATGTAGTCAAAGCCGAGCACGCAGGAACAAAAGGTATGCTCTTCTCCCGGATGAAGTTCCCTTTGGAATAGTTAATGAACGCAATCATTAAGGGAATGAGTGTACACGCGGCTTTTAACTAGAGACCTTTGTGTACACTTTACTCGACAATGTGGCTTTAACCTGTCGCTAAATAATCGCGCGTATCACGTGACAACCACTACACAAGGGTAACCTTACAGAGGAATGAATAACTGGAATGGAAAATGTCTGACAATTTAAAAAAAATATCACGGCGCACTTTTGCAACCTCAAGATTATCGAGAGATGTTAAAAACCTTGGTAACTAATATTACGGCTGCAAATCAAAAAAAAAAATTATACACAATGAAAAACTGCTTTCTAATGTCCTTAAATATCAATAAATAATTCCGATACCCTCTTTTTCAACATGTATAAAAACTTTTTAATAGTTGAAAACTTTCTAGACCATCAGTCTTGCTCTAAGGATTATTTTATTTTATTGTAAAAAAATAAAATATGAAAACTATGTCCAATATTACCCCGCGCCACGCACGACTCATGAATGTAGCGAGCACGATAGGCACTCAACGTTTTTGCACAAAGATAGATAGCGAGTTATTTCGCGCGATTTCCCACCGCAACCGGCCCGGGCGCCCGCCTAATGGCCTCTATTCACCGTGCACCGCCAAGTGTCACTTGGGGAAAACGCTGCGTTGAGATACATTCACACCCGCCCTTTTAGTTTTTTGTTGCGAGACGCTTGTGTATCGAACTGACCGATTGCCGATAGTCCTTTTTCTTTTGTTTAGGGTTGTGAAGCGAAGGACAGGTTATATAAAAGAATTCGCTCTTATTTGGCTATTGTTTCGCTTTTGCACATGATTATTATCTATTATATTTTATTTATGAACGTGGTAGTAGCTTTTGGACTTAGTAGTCTACTATTGCAAATGGGAGTTATTTATGCATTAATTTTACCCGTTGTCTTGTTCCTAAAGTAGACACATAATTTAACCAAACTTAACCAAAACGCTATTGTGCTAAACCTAAGACCCCATAAATAGCCTTTTTTTGGAGACCAAAAAAGTCACATTATAATTATTGAATACTAGCCTTCCGCCTGCGGTTTCACCCGCACGTAATTTCTTTTTCAAATATCCCCCCCTTTCCCCGAATTTCCAGGATCAAAAGTACCCTATGTCATCCGGGGATAGTATAGCTTTCCAACAGTGAAAGAAATATTCAAATCGGTTCAGTAGTTTCGGAGCCTATTCAATACAATCAAACAAACAATCAAATTTTTCCTCTTTATAATATTAGGTATAGACTAACATCATACATAACTATAATTTGTTAAAATAGTGATACATTCGTCGGTACACCGCGATGTGTTGCGGCGCGCCGGCCTCCTCTAATGGCCCCTATTCACTGCGCACCGCCAAGTGTCACTTGGGAAAAACGGCACGTTGTCGCTCTAAAACTGCATTCACTCTCTCCCTTCTTTTTGTCGTTAGAAACTTCTGTTTTCGGCTGTCCGATTGTCATCTGGTGTGCTTATCTACCTATATTTCAATTACTGGGTTATGCATGGATAGTAATTTTATTTTCAAACTGAACACAACCGGTTTTAATGTTTGCCACAGACCGGGACAAGATCTTGGGAAAGGACATAGGCTACTTTATATCCTGGGATAATGCTCAGTTTCCATAGGATAACTAAAAGATGAGTTTTTTGGCCTTTTCTCACGTCCCCACTGAGCAATTGGCGTAATTTTTGGTATGAAAATAGTGTGGGAGCTAGAGATTGGGTACGAAAGCAACGAAAGACTACTTTTCATCTTGGAAAATTAACACATTCTTGCAGCAAAAGGTCGTATAGTCCACGCGGGGAAAAAGCTAGTACTTATTGATAAAACAACATCGCCGAATATATCATAGACACAGAGTATCTATCTCTGTGACCATAGACCTTTATTGTGATCCTAAAGTTGAAAAGTGATGTCAATAATTTTCAAATGAACCATAGGATAGAGTCAGTCGTTTAGCCAGCAATTATGTAATTTAACTAACGACCAAAAACACTTCGCTTAACGTGGCCATTTAGAACAACGTTGACAAAATTAAAACACAGTTATTCGCCAACAAGTGCTTAGCGACTATTACCTACGGCAATGAATGTCACGTCCACTCCGTTTCGAGACCAAATCCTCTTGCCATTTGGTCTCGAAACGGAGTGGACGTGTTGCGGCTTTTTGAATTTGAATTAAATAAGTGTCGCGGTTTGTGGTGCTTCGCCCCGGAGTGACGGCGCCTGCGCCCCGTGTCCCCGGAGTGCCCACCTCACGCGGTGAGCCCGACCTCTTTTTGTCAATCCACCTGGGTTTGAACCGGCGGCGGCGCTGCGTGTTGCTTGCGTCCGGTGCCACTACACCAGCGAAACGGTGAGCAACAGCGTCGAAATAGGAAAGTAATATCCGCGTGTGCTACGAGTCTACGAATTTACTACGATTTGCTACGAAGCTATAACGCCTAGTAAATATACACCGCAATTGCTAGTTTGTTGTGGTTGCCTTCACTTAAACATGAGTGACAAATCGGTAGAAACCTCACCCTCAGGGTCGACAGTGAAGCTGAACCCGGGCTGCCACGAGGGGGACGGGGGTCCGTTAATGGACGATTTTATGTCACGTATGGACGCCATTTTAAATAGATCCTCATCGGAGTCGGACTTACTGAGGACTCCTGCACTATGTTTTGTCTCGCAGAGAAACAAAAGGGCAAGGACTGACATGGAGGGCTCGCCTTCCTATCAAATGAGCGATTTTAAAGAAGAAATGCGAAAACTTATTACCTATTTCGCGGCTTCCCAAAGCAACGAACTCAAACAAGTCACTGAAGTCTTAAGAGAGATAAAACAATCTAATCACAATATTGAAAATTCAGTTGCCAACCTTACCGCACAGAACGAAGAATTCAAACATAAAATCGCAGAATTGCAAAATCAAGTACAACAAGACAGAAATTATATTACTATTTTAGAGAACAAATTAGAGGAAATGCAAATGTCGAGTCGAAAAACGTGTTTCGAAATAAAAAATGTACCTAAAAAGCCAAATGAAAGTAAGGACGACCTTGTTGAAATGGCAATAAGTCTTTCTAAATCCTTGGACTGCAACCTATCTAAGGCAGACATTAAAGATATATATAGGATGCGAAACATGCTTCTAATAAAAGCTCTCCGATCGTTATAGAAACTACTTCAACACTGCAAAAAAATGATGTTCTGAAATTAGGGAAAACGTTTAATATAAAACACAAAACCAAACTATGTGCCAAACATCTTGGCTTTAGAACTCAAGAGGATACACCTATATATTTGTCAGAGCA
Source organism: Mecyna flavalis (assembly GCA_949319885.1). NCBI lineage: Eukaryota > Metazoa > Arthropoda > Insecta > Lepidoptera > Crambidae > Mecyna > Mecyna flavalis. The sequence goes on along the minus strand of OX439435.1, from coordinate 6,153,805 downwards.
CTTAACGCCTAAAGGAGCGCGCTTGCATTTCCTAGCTAGAGATCTGGCAAAGTCAAAGAACTACAAATTCTGCTGGACGGCCTACGGGAAAGTATACGTAAGGGAAAATGAAAACTCACCAATTATTTTGATCAGGTCTGAAAACCAAGTACAGAAACTCCTGAACGCACCACAACAGGGACTACATGGGAGCTGACTACAAGGAATTAACCTGTACATCAAACAGATAATCCTGGCTTCGTTTTTATTGATCCTGCTGTCGCTACATGAATATTTATCAAAGTTTTGTAAAGTACTTTCAATTCACTATTCTATTTGTATATGTAAGGCTCGGTTGAATAATGTCTCCAAACATTCACATCTAAACAACAACTGCAATCAGTTTCTGCAATATTTACTCACACACATATCTACTAAAAGAATTATTAAGAATGTTAAATCACATTTGTTCGTCGTCCTTTCTCCACACATACAGTCTTTAAACATGAGACATATTAACCTAGTTACTGCTGATATTTTTCATATTAATTTTCAGACTACTTGGAAAGAAACAGACGATATGGCAAATGTGAAATTTATTTCTTGCTACCTGCAGGATGTTTTAAAGTTTGTTGTATTTATAAATATATATATTTACAATTACACACACGCATACTCCATACACTACACAGTCACACACACATACTACATACACTACACACACACAAAAAATATGAAAAATAATATTGTATATAAGAAGAAACGCTGTATCCTCTTAACTGGTTATGAATAACTCTTTATCAAACCTGAACGACATAGACAACATTCAGATAGCCCATGCTTTTACATCCCAAATTCATGATCTAAATAAAACTTTAACCGTTCACAAAAATGATTTTACAATCGTCACGCAAAATATCAGAAGTATTTATGCCAATTTAGATGACCTAGAAATGCACATAGGCCAGTTTAACTTTGAAATAGATTTAATTGTTCTAACAGAATGCCGACTCAACGAAGACAAAAACATCCCTCAATTGAAATCATATACAGCTTACCATACCTCTAATCACCTAAATCAAGCTGACGGTGTCGTTGTTTTTATTAGGGACATACACAAAGCAGTAGTTACAGAAATAGTTTTAGCTAACGCGTCTAGCCTAATGATAACTATAAATGGCATAACTATTATTTCCATCTATCGATCTCCATCAACACTAAACGCAGACGACTTCATAAATTCACTAAGTCAAGTTTTAGACAACATCAAATTAGATAAAAACATAATTATAACGGGTGACATAAATATAAACTTGATATTTAAGCAAGACGAACGCAAACAGGACCGTTGTAATAGAATAAACTATTTAAATATGCTGGCTATGCACGGCATGCTTCCTGGTCACCTATTGGCAACAAGGGGGACGAATTGTCTGGATCATTTCATTCTGAAATTAGAGAATGGAAAAAACAAAGCTACGATCGCAATTCTGGAGACAACTATAACGGACCATTCTATGGTATTTCTTTTACTAGAAAATCAAATAAAACTCGACTTTAATAGAAAAGAGAAAATAAAGGAAATCGTTAACTTCGAAACGGCTCTAGACTTACTTAAAACAAATAATAATTTGCTGGACTTATTGAAACTTGATAACCCTAATTTAATTGTAGAAACTCTAATAAGTACTCTCCAGAATTGCCTCCTTCTTAGCACCAGTCGAATTGTAATTAGTAGAAGTACTCGCACCATAAAGCCGTGGATAACTGTAGGTGTCCTTCGCTGTATTAATAACAGAAATAACATGCAGAAAAAGGTACGCTTAGAACCAGACAATGAAGTATTAAAAATCACGTACAAGCGTTACCGTAACTTCTGCAACAACTTGATTAAAAAACTAAAACGAAAGTACGATAAGGACCAATTAGCCAGAGCCAATAAGAATCCAAAGAAATTATGGCAGGCTATTGACAAAATAACACAAAGAAAGCCAAAGAAATCGAAAAATTTAGATCTTTTACAAATAGCATCATCCCCTAAGGATTCAGTTGATATTGTTAATACGCACTTTTCGAACACTGGACGGCTTCTGGCTGAGGACATTATTTCTAAACGTACAGCAGAACAAATAATTAAAATAGATTCGACCGCTACAGATCATCCATCATCCTTCGTTTTATTTGATACCGACCCTGGAGAGGTTCAAGCGGTGATTATGTCCATGAAATCTGATAGTGCCCCGGGTTGGGACAAGATACCAACATCGTTCCTAAAATTGGCACATAAAGAGGTAGTCCCGATCTTGGTACACCTAACTAATCTGTGTTTTGAGCAGGGCGTCTTTCCTACGACTTTAAAACAGGCAATCATAACTCCTGTGTACAAGAATGGAAATAGTACCGATCCATCGAATTATAGACCTATTTCAGTACTGTCTGTTTTGGCAAAGATTTTAGAAAAATTAATAAATACAAGACTGATAAAATACTTAATAAAATTTAAAGTACTGTCGGAGTCTCAATTTGGTTTCCGACAGAATCTTAGTACGGAAGATGCGGTATTGGCACTATCTTCTTTGATAGTAAATAGTGTTGATTCCGGGAAAAAATGCTTAGCGATATTTCTTGATTTAAAGAAGGCGTTTGATACCGTTTCTGTTCCCATTCTCCTAAACAATCTGCACGAGGCTGGTATTCGGGGAACGCCTCTTAACCTCTTTAAGGACTATCTCAGCTCTCGTAGCACCCGTGTCAAAATAGGAACGGATATTAGCTCCGAAACTAATGTTACTTATGGAGTTCCACAGGGCAGCGTACTGGGACCTACTTTATTTTTAATATACATAAACAATCTCTGTAATATGCAAGTGGCTGGGGGCCAAATATTTTCATATGCCGATGATACGGCGATTGTTTTCTCGGCAAAAAATTGGGAACTAGTGAAGTCATGTGCTGAGACTGGCCTTGCTAAGGTAGCATCGTGGCTGAATACAAACCTCCTAACCCTTAATGTACAGAAAACGAACTATATGTGCTTTACAAAATATAATAACAGTCAACCCCCAGAAAATTACAAACTAGTGCTGCACTACTGTAGCGATCCAACATCATGCACATGCTCTGAACTCAAAAGAGTAAATAATATAAAATATCTAGGCATCATACTGGACCAGCGATTATCCTGGCATAGTCACATCGACCTTCTCATGAACAGGGTCAGAAAACTAATATGGACATTCAAAACATTGCGCCATGTTGCTTCGAAACGCCTCCTGCATCAAACTTATATTTCTTTGGCCCAATCAGTTATTTCCTATTGTGTGCCTGTATGGGGAGGAGCAACCAAGACACGATTCTTAGATTTAGAGAGGGCCCAGCGAGCTTTGATTAAGGTGATGTTCTTTAAACCGTACAGATATTCAACCACCGATTTATATGCTACAAGTGGGATAATGTCAGTACGGAAACTTTATTTATTGAACATTGTCTTGAAAAAGCATAATACACTGCATTATAAGCCAAATAATCTTGGTAAAAGAAGAGAGTATAACGCTGTTGTACCACCCCGAGTAAAATCAACATTTGCTCAGCGCCAATTCAACTATCAGTCAGCTAACCTTTATAATAAAATCAATAAAATACTAAATATTTACCCCCTCATTTACAAAACTGTTAAAAGAGTTATAACTGAATGGTTAATTAAATTGAATTATGATGAAGTTGAATGTCTCATCGCTACTAATAGTACTTAATAAACACACACACACACACGCAGCCACACACCACACCACACACACACACACACACACACACACACACACACACACACACACACACACACACACACACACACACATCAGATAATTATGTATATCAATTATAGTTTATAAATAGTAATTATTGTATTAAGTTATCACTACGGGTTTGTACTATATTTGTTATGCAAGAGCGGAGTTTCCTAGCACAAGCAAATTTTTTTGCTTAAAAGGCAGCTCCTGACACTATTTATTGTAAATGTACCCAAGTTACGAATAAAGAATTTTGAATTTTTTTTTTTTTTTTTTGAATGAATAACTTTCTGGGAAAAATGCCAAAACGAAAACGGGCCCAGCCGTGTCGCGCCAGGTGCATTCACCTACTTTATAACTTGACTTTAAAGTTCCACGCAGTAATATGCATTGGATGAATTGCATAGTCTAGAAAACATTTTTAGTTTCCACTTCACATAAACACATGAACTTTTGCAAATAAAAATGGCATTGTTTTTAAAGAACAATGCCCACGAGCCCTACAAGTTTTGGCCAACCGTGGACAGTAAAATAAATAAAAACTGAATTTTGCATTAAATAACTTTTTAAATAATTAAATTTTTGGTATTTACTAGAAGTCCGCCAGCCCTTTTATTATTTTTATGATTTAAATAGATTGTGCAATGAATATTATCATTTCCGCAGCACAAAATGACGTATATGTACGGTCAACAGCACATCACGGTTATAACTTGCAGTTCGATAATAGGTAGCACTTATGCCCCTGACATAAGAGTGGTACAAAGTTCAAAGTGTTACGTCTGACGTGCTCTTGACTGTACTATTCTTTTCGTTGAGTGACTGACATTGTCAGTCAATCGTCATCATGAAATGTCATTCGCTTTTGATTTCCTCCATAGACCTTTTTTTTGGTATATTTCGCCCGTGATTTGAGGGCAGGCAAAGGGATCTGAGCCCATACAGCCGTTGTCTGCGATATATTTCTTCTCTTTGTTGTAGTTTCGGTGAGAAGGCTTTGTTTGTAAAGCCAAGTCTTACGTCAATGTCAATCAGATCATTAAAGTCAAAGTCAAAGTTAATGAAACAATAAATAATTTTCTTCTCTTTGTTGTAGTTTCGATGAAAAGGCTTTGTAAAGCCAAGTCTTACGTCAATGTCAATTCAATCAGATCATTAAAGTCATTGTCAAAGTTAAATGTCTCTTAATGTTGAAACAATAAATTCATATAATGGTTTAAAGCAAAGTTCATTAGAGAGTAATTTTGGAAGAGAGCGCGGGACACTTTCAGAAGTAACAAATATCTTCAGAAGGCGATCTATTAAAATGATTCTAGATAGAGCAAAATTGCTGCATTCGAAGAACAAATGGTCCAAAGTTTGAGTATAATTAGAGCTGCAATAGTTACAGATGGGTGATGAAATAATGTTTATCTTATGTAAATGTGCGTTGAAGCGACAATGTCCTAGTCTGAGACGACAGATAATGGAATAAAATTTCCTCCCACTGTAAAAGGACCCCTTTGTGAACCAGGGCTGTGAAATATTATGGTTAATACTGATGTACCATTTTCCTTTAGTTTCTGTAATTTTTTTCCAGGTATCGAGAAATTCGTCACGCAATTTCTTTTTTACCAAAACCAAAATATCTGAATCGGGGATCGGAAGAGCTGTGATAGGAATGCTATACGAACTAGTTGTTATGGTCTTAGCAAGGTAATCAACTTGTTCATTTCCAGTCACCCCTATGTGGGCTGGAGTCCACATTAATATAATGTCTCTATTACTTGATGCCATTAATTCAAAATATTTTTGTCTAATTTCATGAATGATGTAGTTAGTTGAAGAATTGAAACTTGGATTATCTAATGCCTGTAAAACACTCATACTATCTGAAACTATAACCCATTTTGTAACACCTTTCTGAGTTTCAATGTAATCTAATGCCTTAAGGATCCCATATCCCTCAGCAGTGAAAATACTTGCTGCATCAGGAAGCCTATATCCACACCCTCTTCTGCATTGTATGTCATAAATAGCTGAGGAAACTTTATTTGAATTTTTTGCTCCATCAGTATAAATTTGATAAAATCCTATCCATTTGTCTAATAAACAATAAACATCTGACCTTTGTTTTAAAGACTTATCAATCACAATATTTAAATGGAAAAATTTAGAGGAATAACTGCCTTGATAACAAGGCAATAATAAACTTTCATATATGTTATAGTCATTTCTTAACTTTAACATTTCAGGTGAGTTATCCAACAAAAAAGATAAAGGAGAATTATTTGCAAAAGACCCTTGCAATTTTTTAAGAAGGGGATTATCTATTATTGATGAAGTTTTTAAGATGAATCTGTACAAAAGATATTTGAACCGGAGCATCAGAGGTGGGACATTACATTCCACTTGCATTGATATAATGGGAGTGGAACGCATTGCACCAACAATGATACGTAAGCATCTGTTTTGGATTTTATCTAGCTTGTCAACTAAGCTTTTTACTCCTGAATAACAGAAAAAAGCATATTCAAAATGACTTCGTACAAGTGATTTGTATAATATTAATAAGATTTTTGGGTCAGCACCCCAATATGTACCTGTTAGAGATTTTAAAATATTACAGGCTTTATTTGCACGATTTATTAAGCAATCGACATATTTATTAAATTTAAAATTGCTCTGGAACTGAACACCTAAAAATCGAATGCTATCTTCAATTGGCAATCGATTTCCACCGTAATAGACATTTATATTTGAGGATCGAATTGACTTTTTAGAGAACACAACAACCTTACTTTTCTCAGTGCTGATTTCCAATTCCAAACTATCATAATAAGCCTTTAGTCTTTGGAGAGCAGCATTGAGTGTATCCAAAATAGATGACAAATTATTCCCTGAACAATATACTACTAAATCATCAGCGAACTGTAAATTGCTTACTTGGGGACCTAGAATATTATTCAATTGATAAATGTACAAAATGAAGAGCAAAGGGCTTAAAATACCCCCTTGGGATACTCCTTTGTATGAAAACCTTGGTCCAAAAAGCTGATTTCCATGTTTAACAAATACTTATGACGAGCCATTTGGTGTAATGGTCGAGAAGTCGGCTATTACACCAAAGGTCGCGGGTTCGATCCCCGCACGGTACAAACATTTGTGTGCATGAACATGTCTGTTTGTATCGGTCTGGGTGTTTGTATGTATAATATGTATGTATTTACAAAAAAAAAAGTATATAAGTAATGTTTATCCGTTGTCTGGCACCCATAACACAAGCTAATGCTTAGTTTGGGGCTAGATGGCGCTGTGTGAATAATGTCCAGAGATATTTATTATTATTATTATTATTACTTTTCGTTCGTTTAAAAAATTAAATAACCAATTTACTAATTTTTCTGGAAATTTCAGATCATACAAAATTTTTGCGAGTATGTTTAAATTAATAGCATTAAAAGCGCCTTGTACATCAAAGAAGACACCAACTGTGAAACCATTCTGAGACAATGTTTTACTAACATCTAAAGAAAAACTTGCTAAGCTTTCTCTAGCCGAACGGCCACGCCGAAAACCAAACTGATTATAGGGTAAGATGTTGTTACTTTCAATGTAATATTCAATACGCTGTTTTATAAGTTGTTCAAATAATTTTCCTATACAAGAACTTAATGTTATGGGACGGTATGATTCTGCAAGATGAGGAGTTTTATCAGGTTTTAAAACTGGAATCAAACAATCGGTTTTCCATTGCTCTGGGATGAGATTTTCAGACCAAAGACAGTTTAACAATTCTAAAAATGAAGAGAGATTAGATGAGTCTAAAAGTTTAATCATTTTATACGATATCATATCTAACCCAGTTGCTGTATCCCTTCGTGACCTCAAAGCCGACCTTAATTCAACAATAGAAAAGCCATCACCCAAAAATGAATTTTGTGAATTTATTTGACTATTATGTAAGTTTGTGACTGTGTCTGGGGTGTATTTCTTTAAAAAGTTTGTTATCCAGTCACAGTTACAAAGCTCACTTTGTGGGGTTGATTTTTTATTAAATTTCTTCATTTTCGCCCATACTTGACTCATTGGTGTAAGCCTACAAACAGAAAGACAAAACTTCTCCCAACTAATTTTACGTTCCTGTTTCAGAATCCTTTTTTTTAAAGCCTGAGCGCGTTTGAAAGAAATATAATTTTCAAGACAAGGATCTGCTTTAAAAGTAATAAAGGCTTGTTTACAAGTTGCCACAGCCTTTGTACATGTATCATTCCACCAAGCTAAGGGAACCCTCTTGTGCTGTTTATTGTGAGTTTGCTCATAGTTCTTATTGATTGATGATGATGATTTTATAACACACTGATTAACTGCAGCAACTAGTATATTACAAAACATATTATAACTTGTAATTAAATCTGAACTATCAAAATAAAAATCGTTTAACATATTATTTACCACCTTTTTATATTCATTCCAATCTACTAATTTCAGGTTGGCATGTGGAGGAATATTAGAAGAGTCCAAAGGAGGCTGCGGGGTAGAAGAAATCGTATATTCAATAAGCGTGGGCAGATGATAACTGCCTAGAGAATCAGAATAAACTTTCCAATCACATGACAGAGCTATTGATGAAGAAACGAAAGTTAAGTCGAGACTGTTTGGTCGCCGATTGTGAGAGCCTACTGTTGTAGGCTGGCCGTTATTTAGGAGCACTAAGTCATTGTCATCTATTACGTCCATAATGTCACGACCTCGAGAATCTACATGTGAACAGCCCCATGCCGTATGGTGGGCGTTAAAATCACCCGCAACAATAAAAGGTTTAGGAAGACTACGCAATAAGCGATCAAAACTGATTTTATCAAATCTAGGAAAAGAATTACCTGGAATGTAAAAACTAACTAATGTTAAAGTTTTCTTGCCTAATTCAATTTGAATTGTTATATTTTGTAAACAATCATCGAAAAAAGTATTTATTTTTTTAAATTTTATACTGTTATGGACTAGTATGGCTACTCCATTGTGATCATTACCGCAGTCATTTCTCACAATGGAATAGCCATTTATATTAAAATTAATGTGTGATTTTAACCACGTTTCGCAAATTAACGCTATGTGTATGATTCCAGAAGTTTCCCCATTATCATGGAGAAACTTCTGGAATTCTAGTCGATTACTTAATAAGCTTTGTGCATTCCACTGGGCTATGTTAATGGGCTTACCCATGTTGTTTTTGTGTTTTTATGCTGTAGTGTCTCTTTGATAGAATCTGTGATAAGTTTAGAACTTATGCTTATCGTCGGCTAAGGTCGCAAACCTCTTAACTCCATTTTGACGTCAAAATATATTTTTATAGTTTTAGATAGTGCAAATTTGAACGCATCTAATAGTAAAACTTTTAAGTCCTTAAAAAAAGCCGTTACAATTTAAAAAGCAAAATAGAAAAGCTTGAAACTCCAAGACAGCCATTTTTGTAAACTCAAACCACGTATGTCCCCCCGCCCAGTACTGCTCACGATTAGAGATGATTGCAAATATTAGCTGATTTTTCTTTACGAATATTTTCAAAAAGGGCTAAAATTGAATTTTTTTGCTAAGAAAACTATATTTTGAACCGGTTTTATTGCTTTAGGAATTCTTCTTCTTCTTTGCGTGTCGATGGCTAAATTTTGTTGGCCCAGAATCCAGCGACCCGAACAGCTTTTTGGTCAGCGCGCAACAACTCTTCTTTTGTGCAAGTATCAGGGCACGCGGGGCAACACAAAAGGTGGGCCATTGTTTGAGAGGAGGCACCGCAGTCGCAAACGTTTCTAGAAGGCCCCACGTAACCCCAACGCTGCAGGTTGTCCCTGCAGCGGCACCTGAGTCCGCAGTCTATTGAGCGCTTTCCAAATCGATCACGGCAGAACATGGCCTGGAGCAAGGCTTTCACAGGGTGGGTACAGAAGAAGGGGATGCTTACCTTACCAAGGACGGATCATCAGTGAAAACTGGTTCAACCCTCCTGTGAAAGCTTCGTCGGCTTTTGAGTCTTTGCGATACAGGGACGTAACCAAATATGTATGGGGTTACGGGGGTCTCACTCTACCTTCGCTTTTTCAAGACCACTAGCCACACCCCTTCGAAAGCTTTAGGAATTATATTTTTAACAGTAGAGTGAGCCTGTAACACTGCCTATGTCTCGATCGAGTCAAAGGACTTCTCATAGTCCAAAAACGCTAAGCAGAATGGAAAAATATACTCCTCGGTCTTCTGTATAATTGCCGCAGCTTGTGTTTGTGGTCTATGCTACCCGTTTCGGTTATCGGCTTGTTTGGTAGGTTGGAAATCATCAAATCTGCGTGCGAGACGATTCGTGATGACCCTTGAGAACAGCTTGTATACATGGCTCAACAGCGAGATAGGCCAATTCTTCAAGCGTTCTTTGTCTCCTCTCTTGAAAAAGAGCTCTTCCACACGTCTTCTGTTCCATGCCTGTGGCGTGACACCCCCGAGCAAGACGGAATTAAAAAGCTTCTGAAGCAACTTCAACACGGGTTTTCCACCTGCTTTCAGGAGCTCAGAAGTAAAACCGTCTTCACCCGGCGCTTTGTTGTTCTTAAGCTGTTTCAAAGCCATCCCAACTGATGTCCGGAATGTCTTTAGTTTAGGGACAAGCTTAGGTCTTTAGCCAAGTTATTGACAGGTTTTGACACCGAGGTATATAGCTGTCCATAGAACCTCTCGATCTCCCTTAAAACCTCAGACTTTGTAGCCACCATCCGGCCGTCCTCAGTTTTTAGCTTTCTTAGCTGACTTTGCCCAATATTCAAGTCTATTGCAAACGCTTTGGAGCCTTTATTCCGCACTTTTGCGTCTTCAATATGACTTGTTTAAAGTCTAGGATATCGTGTCGCACTTCGCAGGGATATAAAAATCCGTCTATTGAGCTGCCAACATGCCTCAGCGTCATCAGGAGTATGCAGCAGCATAGTACGACGCTCAGCCATGAGCCCATTAGGTTAAGGGTGTGATCAGTTAGTTTCTGAGGTTTATTTAGTTCCCACCGAGTAGACAGTTTCTACAAACCTGTCGTTTATATCGTCCACCGTAACGCAATTGTCAAGGTAACTTCAAATTTCAATATCTCAAAAATGACTGTAAGTGAATTGGATCCTTTTTGCGTAACAACGTTCATTATTGTACACTTCTAATATAACATTAAAGTTCAAGATACAGAGATTCTTTTTAGCAAAGCTCATAACTCCCATATTGTGTTTTCTATTTTTCGATCCAAAACTCGTAACTCCATATTTTATAGATTTGACGAAACGTTTCATAATAAATGTCATAAAATCTGATAACTAGTCTTAAATATAGTCTATTGGTAAAAAAATATCGACAAGCTTTGAAAAAATAAAAAAGTTATGAAGTTTTTTGTGCCTCCTGTAAAATTTGGTCTGAGGGAGTTAAGTGGGTTGCGACCTTAGCCGACGTTATGTTATTTGTTTTGTTTTGAGTCAAAACTTTAATTAAAGACTCTGTTATAAGGTTTAAAGCTTTCTCATTATTTAATATTAAATTAATTAATTCCTGGCTGTTTTCTGTTTTGTTTAATGAAGGAAAATTTTTATTTTTGTTGTTAAATAAATCGGTAAATGGTGTAGTTGTTACTTTTGTTTTATTTTCGAGTATTTTTTGTTTTTTTACTGGGCATTGTCCTGACACCGATAAATGGTTTCCCTTACAATGAACACAAGTCGCCTTGTCCGGTGACGTGGTACACTCCTTAAAACTGTGAGGTCCAGTACAAATTGAGCATCTCTGGGAATTATGACAAAATTTTGCTAAATGACCAAACCTTAGGCATTTGAAACATTGCTTTACTGGTGGAATGTAGGGCATAACAGGCAGCCGCCACATTTTTATGAAGACGTGGTCAGGGAGGGACGTCGACGCTGCAAAGGTTATCGCTACTGATTGGGTAGGTACGAGCTTGAACTTTTCTCCTATTTTTTCTTTTCGCATGAGACGTCGCACGCAAATTATCTTTTTCGAACAGGTAACGGATTTAAATATTTTTTTGTTGCTCATGTCCGTGGGTACAGAGCTGATAACTCCTGTAATCTCAGTTGTTCCGGCAGGGATGGACGCTTTAAGATTTTGGTCTCGCAAGAAAGTCGAGTTGTCCAAAAACGCGTTGGCAAAATTGGGACTGGAGAACACAACTCCTATTTTAAATTTGTTAACTTTTTTAAGGTACTTAATGCCTTTTATAAATCGAGTGAAACAACCGCTGAGAAACATCATATCCCGGGTTCCTAATAAGGTGTCATTTGTGCTTTCTACGAAAACTACGAACTCGTGTCCAGCAACGCTGTCCTCTGGATACCTCCGACAATAATCCGTGACTCTATAGGGCGAGTACTTATCCTCGCTTTCATCTAACCCCTGTTCTTCAGAATATTCAGAGTCACTAGATGACTCTACTACATTTTGACTCGGAGAGTCGGAGAGCGCTTTTTTGCGCTTCTTCCCCATCCTCCCAACTAATAAAGGATCAGAAAAACTCACCAGAAGTGGCTGCTTTTTTACAAATATTAACAAACTAAAAATAAAGTAGAATAATATATACAATATATACAAAATATACACTATAAACCCGAGAAAATTTACAAAAAAATCCTGAGACAAACAAAAAGACCGCCAACACGTTTCGCAGTTCCCGCGCGAATCCCCTCCATAGACCACCGTAGACCTTAGCCGTAGACAGAGAAAACTATTTCCTCGTATTTTGACAACTTTCGAATGACACTTCATGATGAAGATTGACTGTCATAATGTCAATGACAAAAATAACTGCCAGTGTTGCATTTTGAATAAATGAAATATAATACCGATTATCGATAAAGATTGCGATATTAATAATTAAAAGGAATTATTTTTATTACAGTTATAGAAAAAACTTTAAGGTTATTTTTGTATTAAATAAGTAATTACATTAATAAAATGTAACAATGATTATTGCAGAGATGCTTAATAATTATAAAGAGTAAAAAAAAGATTCAATCGAATAACAGGATTGACTCGATTACGAAATCGATTGTAATGTTAGATACTGACAACATTTTGTAATGCGGAAGTGATACACAATTTATTTAAATCATAAAAATAATTAAAGATCTGGCGGACTTCTAGTAACTATCAAAATTAAATTAATTTTAAAGTAATTTATTGCAAAATTCAGATTTTATTTATTTTACTGTCCACGGGTTGGCCACGAATGGGCATTGTTCTTTCTTAATTCTATTTTATTTTTAAAACCAGCTTACTTCGTCTCGGTTTTTCCACGGGGATAAAAGTTTAGCCTAGTCCTAATAATAGATAACAAAGAACAACAAAAAAAAGAATCGTCAATGGAAAGGTGCAGTCGTTCAGAAGTTATGCGCGGGCAAATACATAAATAACCAACACTGAGTAATTTGTACCCAGACACCAACGATATTAATTTAAATTCGTTGCCAGACACAGACAATTTTCCATTTACTCGCACTCATTCAGACGCAGAAATCAAATGCCATGCTAATGTATTAGCATGGCATTTGATTTCTGCCTTGCTTTTCTGTTTTTATTTGTATACCTGACGTGAAGGTTTGTAAATAACGTCGACAATAAATATTTTTCTTTTTCACCTTATTTCTTTTTTAGACTTAGAAAAAAATCTGTTACTTTGACGCAACAAACCGACCTGAAAATGTTATAATATATCTGTATAAATAGATGTTAACTGTCTTCCCCGAGTATAAAAGCCGACTGCGTCGAGTCAACAGTTCTCACGCAATTAATAACACAATACAGTTCGCGGGTGCTCGAAAAAACCGCGTTCTTGAATATTTTCACTGCGCACTTACACGGCCCCTCGGGAGCATAAAAGAGTGAGGTCCTTTTTACTACAAGTCAGGAGAGCTTTGAAAGTCCATTTCTGTATTTACAACATCCTCGACCCGCTTTTTCCGTAAAAGCGAGCGAATGAATAAAATTCACCGCTAAACACTATGCGCAAAAATTTGCCTTAGTAGGTCACCGTTTAAGAGTTTAGGAATTTTAGGAAATGCAAGTGAGACTTTTTTCATTCGAAAAAGGTTTTCTTAATAAATAGCTTTTACGATAGGGTTGTCAAAGTAAGTAGAAACACTCATAGAATTAGTAAAAAAACTAAATAAATGTATCTGTACCAATGATTTACCTATATATATACTTTTTAAATCATTGATCTAACGTTCTTCTAACTTCATTAATTTGGCAATATCTACCTATATTAAAATCTTACAGTATGAAAGTGCATATCTACTTTAATAACGTATGAAACTTTTTTTTTCTCGGAGGAGAATGCGTTTATGCACTTGCACAATAACCGCAGGCTAGCTAGACCCGCGGCCATGTGTGGGACTCGAGACTGAAGCGTCCACTACCCACTAAACTCCCCCGGTTTCTCCTTCACACCCGATTAGGACGAGCCGGTGCTAGCCTTATAGCTATTAACCAGCCCATGCCCGGGTAAATAACGTATGAAACTGCATTGTATATCTACTTTATAAATAACTAAACGAAATGATTTTATGAGTCATCCTGTTGTTGTACCGCGTTACCGTCAATAGGTATAGTATTCAGAAAAGTCTATAGACATTTTTTTATTAGCATGAGTTCACTAGTTTATTATCAAGTACTTTTATTAGTAGACCTTTATTTTTATTATTATTAGTACATTTTTATTAGTACATCTTTGAAACTTGTTTTGTAAAAATATTTTTTCGCGTCTAATATTGTTTTAACGAGGTTCAAGATTTATAGTTTTTCCTATTTTTTCTATCATTGAAATGAAGTCATTTCATTATGTGAATATGACTTCATACCAATCATACATAGGTAGATTTTATTTAGTTGCGGTTTAAAACATTTAATTTTATCAACTAACTTAAAGGTTACTATGACTACCTAAGTATAAAAATATCTTCTTCTTTTGCATGGTATCTTTTATTCTTTAAATACATAGTTATTACATGAATTTATAAGGTGTATTTACATAATTTATTTTTATCCTATTTATCCTCTTCCACCTCGTCCTCCGCCGGCGCGTCCCCCTATTCCTCTTCCGCCGATACCTCTCCCGCCGACACCCCTTCCGCCAATACCTCTACCGCCAATACCTTTTCCGCCGACACCTCGTCCATAACCACGGCCGCCGAATCCTCGACCGCCATATCCCCGACCTGCATATCCTCTTCCCCCGAAACCACCTCCTCCTAATATTACGATGGGAATGGGTCGTCTTCGATCTGGAAAGATGCAGTTAAGGTTAACAAATAATTAACACCGTTATCTCTTGTAGATGTCCATGGCTCCCAGATCCATAACCATAGTGCTCGCGCTATACGGCGTGTAATGTCAAGGTGAAGATGAATGCCATGATACTATCGACTATCGAGTATCGACTATAAGTTAGACCAAAACTTACATACTCCATAGGGATCATAGTAGCCAAATTGCCTTTTAACCCTAGACAGCGGCGGTGTCACGTCGAGCTCGTTATTTCCCGCCGTGTCGGCTTCTGCAGGTACGCTGTTTCCTATTGAAGCTAGCAACACCAAGACTACGGCAATGCGTTTCTAAAAAGATACATTTAATTCTCATGAAAATAAAACGCGATTTTTTTCATTAGTTCCAAACAAAAAGTCTATGTTCTCCTACTTTGCCCCACAACATTAGGGTCAATGGACTCGGTAACTCCTTAGCTGATATATTTGTAAACACTGTGCTGAGTTTTGACTTTCTACTTCTCTCGGCAAACACACATACCAAATTAAATTTATTGTTAATTATGTACCTATGGTCAACTACTAAGTAATCTTTATTCTTTAATTTATTTATTTATTGTATTTTGGCTGATGTATTCTATTAAAAAAATTCACTAGGTAGTGCTACTGTGATCACAAGCAGAAGAAGTGAGGAACATTAATAGGAATTTATTACGATAACACTACGTACAATAATTTCCATATTTCCTGAAATATCTTCACCGACTGAGGTAAGATATTTATTTCGCGATGTTATATACTAATCAGAACCGATCTGCTAATTGGAACATGTTACATAGTGATTCATTGTTGATATTTTTTCTTATGTATCACAAAGAACTTGGTTATTTTCATGACTTAAATAAATAAGTAAGTGGCAAAGGGAATTTCCCCAGAAAACTCTATCGTCCTTGTAACCAGTTCTATTTAACATTAGGAAAGTTATAAGAAATAACATTTAAAAAACCATAAATTATTATTATTATGAAAAGATCGGGGGGACCAGTGTGACGATGATGAGGCGCTCGTGGCGCAGCTGTGACAGTGGTTCGTTAGCGATAACGAAAGTCAAGCTACCTACGCCGCGGTCGGTTAATGGATGGGTGACCATTCTGACCATATTTAGTGACATTAATTTCGAGCGTCTCCGTGCTTCGGAAGGCACGTTAAGCTGTTGGTCCCGGCTGATATTTACTATAATGTAAATATTAGTCGTCAAGCCTAGTCAGAGGACATTTGGCGGCTTGATAACATCTAACATTAAGGTTGGTCACTTGCCTTACGCACCCCTCCACCAACCCGCACTAGGCCAGCGTGGTGGAGTATGGCCCACACTATCTCACAATTGAGATAAGGCCTGTGTCCCAGCAGTGGGAACGTATATAGGCTGATGATGTGTGACGATGACGTTCCCAACTTTCCATCCTGCGCTTCGGCTGCCCAAGCGGGGCAACAAAGCAAGTTGTGGTTTGGTGAGGCCACTGGGGACCAGCGGGCCTCCCTTGCCTCAGCAAAGACGATGCCATTGTTTTGCCAGCAGTTTTACAAAAGCAAAGCTTTGGAACTGCCTCTAAAGTCTGTGGGGCACTGTTGGAGCTTTGTTGGGATACCTAATAACCCTTGCGCGAGTGATGCTGTCGTTACAACCACTCGAAAGTATGCGTAATGCACACACAGTAAAATAGTTTAGTTTGGAGAAGGTTAGTAGCGTAGGTGTCGAAAGTTCTTTGTAACGATCACAAAAATGAAGCACCTTCTTTCTGCACGATTTGTGCCCGGATGGGCAAGTACTAAAACTAGACACTGATAAAATTGTTGTTTTAAAGGCACGATAAACCGTGTACTTGGATCAAATTGTAGTTCAATGACTTATAACGATTTAATCGCAAATTGCATTCATAAAAACAAAGCTTAGTTATTGATAGATTCCAATAAAATTGATAGCGCAATTTTCCTTTCAGTGAGGTGCTGCCTTAAACTCGATCTCACGCATGTGTCGTCTTTAGTTAACAATAAAAATATTCGCATCATACGGCAAAACTTTTTGATGTTAGTACTAGGCGACTTTGATGTCATTTTTTGTTCTAACCCCGAGTAATGTTGTTACATTCTCCGAAGTCGGGGTGAGACGAGTCAAATGTAATTATATGTGATATGGAGGGCGGGGTGACTGACCGGCGAAACCGATTTACTCTATAATGCAGTTTGCGGGCTCCAGCTTATTTTATTATCCTCGCTAACCTTTTAGAAATCGCTCTTATAGATCATGGGTCAAACGAAAATGTTGCCTTTTTCGGGGGAGAATGCGTTTAGGCACCATAACCGCAGGCTAGCTAGACCTGCTGCCGTGTGTAGGACTCGAGATTAAAGCATTTCACTCCCCCGGTTTCCTTTTTCCACCCGGTTGGGACGTGCTGCTTCCAGCCTTGTGGCTGTTAACCAGCCCAATATATCATTAATCAGCATAAGTACCTACTTAATGTCTTACTGCACAAACTTACTCATCACACTTGGAAAATTCGACCTATTTTAAAACAATTAACCCGGGAATCGAACCCTGAACTCACGCGCAGGATCTTTAAACAAAGAACCTTACCACAGACATCTTTTTCTATACACATGTACTAAATATTTTACATTAGTAATTTTTTTTAAACCAAGTAGCAGCAATGTTCTAAACATAGAGTTCTTTTTTATATAGGAAATAGTAACTGGACAGAGTGGATCCCATGAACTTGTTTGCTCGACTTGCGGCACAGGGGAGACGTAAACTTACGTAAAGTTACTTTTGAGTAGTTTCAGTGGATATGTGAATGGCAGTGGGAGGGAAAGTTGTTAGAAATTGGACCTCCATCAGCCGTTATACTTAGTGTTAACTTTTTGGATGCCCTTTTTGTTTAGTTTATACCCAGATTCTAAGAAGTTCTCACAGGAACACTGGATACACATTCATTTGTACACCTGCATTTAACGAAATGTCCCGTTTGAGCCTAAAAGATACACAAAAATAATTAAACTATGTAAGTGCAATCACTTTTCAAGGTAAACACCACATATAACGGGTGTCCGGTGGAAAATTTATGTTTTCAAACGCACTTTAAAAAAAAAATACACATCGGAGCGCGGGACGGGGTACGTCACTGGAGTCTTCGAGAGTGCGGATTTGTCTATCACAATGCTGCAGTGGTCAAGTGAGCATCAAGCATTGGCTATATAAGCGATTTTTAAGAACGGTGATTCTTTTACCGCCGCTCGTCGACAATTTTGTAATCAGTACAACATCAGACGATTGAGTTATGCGCCAGGCGTAAATTTGATACGGTCGTGGCTAGAATGGTTTCGTGCCACATGTTCAGCCCGAAATTACCCTTCTCCAGAACCAAGCAGAGCAATACGAACTCCCGAAAACATCCGAGCCGTTGAACGAAGTTTGCAAGAATATCCACGAATTTCGATTAGGAAAAGAGAAAACGGTTTTGTAACTTCCAAAAACAATAGTTAACGAAATTATCAAACAAGATTTAAAGTTTCATCCTTAGACATTGCAATTAGTGCAATAAATAAAAGGGAATCGTTTTATTTTACGAAAATCGTTCTGCGAAACCATGTTAAAGAGTTTTGTTACTGTTAACTCCATCTTTTGAAGCGATGAGTCCCCATGTCCATTTAAACGGTCATGTAAATAAACAGAATTGCCGTTGTTGGGCTCCACGAGGGCAAAACTCGAAGCTAAAACACCAGCGGCCCTTGCATTTTCCAAGGGTAACAGTTTGGTGCGCTCTTTTGACAAACGGAATTATTGGCCCGTATTTTTTTGAAAAACGATGCATCATTTCTGTTTGTGTGTAAGACAACATGGAAGGCATTTACACGATGTTATTTAAAAAAAATAAAATCCGCATTTTATAACATTAACTGAAATAGTTTTTGTTTAATTTAATTTTAAAAACATAAAGGGTATCCGCCAAAATTGCCCCAGTCCCGGCGCAAAAGAATTGTATCTCAGATTGTAGGTAATTATTAGTAAAAACAATATCAGGTGTCGCTATTTCCTGATTCGGTGGCTAACATGTTTTTTTTTGCCCAGAGAAGTTTCATTGGCGCTACATGCAAACATGACACTTTTTAGGAAAAACTTCATTTTACTGTACTAATTGAAATTGAATTGGCAAAAAATGAATAAAACACATGATATAAACACATTAACACATATGTAATAATAATATAATGTACCTAATACATGTGCAATTTTTTTTGAAAAACTTAATTTTTCTTTATTAATTCACTTATTAACAACACGAACGTGTGGGTAATTACAAAAAATTAATAAAATAGGTACATATGCGTACACACTGATATGTGTAGCCTGCATCATAATTATATACAATTTGTAGTGGTTTTATTTTATCTCTCTTGGTACACCAAATATGTAACAACATTAGGACCTATATATACCTCACACAATTACATAAGAAGATGATAAACTAGCAGGATTTATTAGTTTTTGTATTTTTATATAGGTACATTACATTCGATATAAACATGTCCCTCAAACAACACAGAAAAACAACACAACAACAATAAACTCTTAAACAACATTATGTACTAGGTATATATGTGTCCGTTTTATTAATTTTTTGCCAATTTAATGTCAATTAGTACAGTAACATGAAGTTTTTCCTAAAAAGTGTCATGTTTGCATGTAGCGCCTATGAAACTTCTCTGGGCAAAATAACCATGTTAGCCACCGAATCAGGAAAAAGCGACACCTGATATTGTTTCTACTAATAATTACCTAAAATCTGAGATACAATTCTTTTGCGCCGGGACTGGGGTTTTTTTCTATGGGATTTGGCGGAAACCCTTTCCCACCGGACACCCTGTAAAATGAAAGTACCTAACTAAAAATATAACAAAAAATAAATAAAAAAAAACGCATAATTGTGATACTTAAACAAACGTTAAAATAATGTGTTCAACCCTATCCTACCAGCTGGTAATGACATTGACAGTTGGACGGAAAGTCAGTATTGGTTGGTATTGGTCAGTATCTGTCAAAATTATATCTTGCGAGCACGCGACGATGGTTCGCTAATAAATTAATCGCTCATTAATTACGCCTATTGCAACATAATTTATAATTCGCCGCCACAAGGTAAGAGTTTTTATAAATTGCAATATATTTGACAAAACCGGTCTCATAATCGTTCTACATATTTGTCTACAATCCGTGCATAATCATAACTCTTGTACTTACAGAAATGGACGGGGCCTACGATGAAATTTTGTCCGAGAATCCGTTCTTCGTGGAGTTAAAGAATGAATACGCGAATTTGTTTCAACACTGCATAACTCAGTCGTGGGTAATATGCGTACCCCGGATCGGAAGTTTAACTACTCGAGTTTTCACAGTAGAAGATTTCTGTGCTCACGTTCTCGTGCCCAGCGATGAACTCCCGGAGACCAACTACAGTACTTTAACTGAAAAACAAGTGACCGTCGCAAACAAAGTGATCTCACTGGAAGTAACAAAAGGATTACCACTACAGAGCCACATACTGTTCGAGGAAACATTTTACACAGAAGACTTCCTGAAATACAAGGTATGGTGCATTGAGTCTCCACTAGAGCCTACTACTAAAGGTAGTTATAATAATATAACAAAAGAGTATCTCTCCTCTATTAATGACTGTATTGATTTACTTTGGACCCAGGCAGCAGGGCGTCAAGTTCTTGATCAAATTGAACATAATGTTCAACTGTTTTTAAAGAAACAGTCATCTTTACCTGTTGCTATAGGCCCTCTGAAAGACTCTGTTAGTGATTTGTACACTCTCTGTCTCCAATGTGCTTTGCAGAACAGGAGACTAAGAGAGAAATCAAAAGCCTGTAAGCAGATACTTGAGAATATAAAGGTTGCTGTAGAATGTTACATGCAGCACCTTTTGTTTGATTCATTGTTTAAACCAATTTGCACATGCTGTGCTTATGAAGACTCTCATTTAAACAAAAAGATAAGAAATATGTGTGACATCCAACTTAGAGATTTGGACATAAAAAAGGATTTATATCATGCTGTACCAAAGGCAAAGCAAATATTATCCAAGATAGATTCTTATAATACTGTATTAGAAAAGGTGCTGTGCTTAAAACAAGCTCTAAATGCTATTAACAAGATAGATAGTAGCAACAATGTTGTTTTACTAACTGCAGATGACTTGCTCCCAGTGTTTGTGTTTTTGGTAATTAAATCTGGTTTACCCAATTGGTATAGCCAACTTACTTACATGAAAGAATTTAGATTTAGCGGAGTTGGCAAAGGAGATGGTGATGAAAGTGCCTTTTTAATAACCACATTAGAAGCGGTTATAGAGCATATACAATCTGGAGCCCTAGCAGGTCCCCCTGACCCAGAATCTTATTACTATGAAAGCAATCTCACTGAGGAAAATTTAAATGATAATCAAAGAAAAAACAGTCTCACAGAATCTATATCAACATCTGATACAAATAGAGATGAAACATTGGAATACATATTTGAATTAATAAAAGCTAACCATACAGAGCAGATACAAGCTATATTATTAAGGAATCAAAGACACTTGGAGAGCATACAAGCAAATGACAATAACACCCTTAAAATATCACTAGACAATAATTTGTTGAATGATGATGATGACAATGATGATAGTGATACAGATTCAGAAATATATCAAAAACTTTGCCACCCTTTGTGCAACTGTAAGAAATGTTGCAGTAAAATTTCTAAGAATTTGTTAAAGACCTCTCCAACTGTGACTTCTAGAGACAGTCATGGCCTCACTTCTTTACATGTGGCATGTATCCATGGGAAAGCAGCCATTGTTGAGATGTTAATAGAAATGGGAGCAGGAGTTGATGTTACTGATCTGAATGAGTGTACCCCACTACATTATGCCGCTTCTAGAGGACACCAGAATGCCCTATTATTATTGTTACATTCTGGGGCAAATATAAATCAGATTAATATTGATAAGAACACTCCACTTCACTTGGCTGTAAACAATGGGCATTTGAACTGTGTTAAAGCTCTTATCTATTTTGCAGAGCACAGTAGAAAAAAGATTTTAATCAATTCAGCAAATGATAGTGGAAACACACCTTTGCATTTGGCTTCCAAATGGGGCTACGAAGGGATAGCAAGATTACTTATTGAAAATGGAGCTGAACCATCTCTACAAAACCGACACAATAAAACAGCATTTGATTATGCACACAACTTAAAAATATTGCAAGTATTAAAATCAGTAACACCAAACTTGTATGAGTATATTCATATTACAAGTTCAGATGTTAAAGCTTTAAATTGCAAAACTGATAAACCAATGACATTGAAACTCCAGAAAATGAGCTTGAAACACAATGAAAATAATGCGTCAAGGACTGTTGAAAATTTAAAACTAATTGAAAGAATATTGAAAGCCATATCTTATGGTGATATCAAACTTGCTTGCTTTTACATGAATATCAACTATGCCTCATATATGGGCAATAATAAACGTATCAAGGATTCACAGTGCCACCCTCTATGTGAATGTCAAGAGTGTAAGAAAAAATCTGAGTCATGTACAGACTTTGATGTGAATGTTTCTGATTCAAATGGTTTTACTCCTCTTCACTATGCAGCTCGTTTTGGCCTTGATGAACTATGCTACATTCTCATCCTTAACAAAGCTAATGTAAACTATTCTAATAAGAGAGGACAAACACCTCTACATTTAGCTGCTTTGAACAATAAAATAGGAGTTATTCGTGTTCTCCTTGAAAATGGCGCTAATTTAAATGCTGTAGACATTGCAGGAAATACACCTTTACATGATGCCAGTGAAATGGGGAATATAGGAGCTACCAAAATTCTAATAAGTTATAGCCCTGATATGACATTGCTGAATGGATCTGAAAAATCTGCGCTAAATATAGCTAAAGACAAGGTACACCTAACTATAATCGATTTGATAGAAAAACATGTCAATACTTTATGAATACTCCTGATTTCACAGACTAATCACCAAAATATTTAAGATATATTTGACTTATGATAATAAGTATCGAAACTACTTATATACTAAAATTATATTCTTTTGGTGTGGATTTATTAATATAAGGACAACATAGCTTTATGAGCAAATAATACTTTTTAATTAATGTTAGTTTATTTTTTAACATTTTATTTCGTTATGAAAATGGCATTTCAATTACATTCCAAATAGATAGATACCTACTGCCATACTGGTACTTACATTCCGTAAGCTAATATAGTGGAAAGCATATTTTATATTGTAAAAGATCTTTTTTCATAGCACAAACTTTAAGTTTTGCACAAATGAAAGTCGAACTACCCATACTTATCAATACATAAAAATATACCTTATACCAAATATTTCGTATTACGTTAATTTCGTAGCGCGCGCACGGTAAGAGGTATTTGAACTATTTTACTTTCGAGAATGATTATGTGCGGAAATTGCAAATTGCAGATGATTCACGCGCATGCAATTCTTGCACCAAAAATGACCATGCCAATATTTCAATTGCGGAAGGTCACCACTTTGTATAATTATTATTCCTACTCTACTGTACCTTATACATATTATCTTTTTGTGCCATACAAAATTTAACCCACTATTTTTATACTAATCTGTGACATAAGACTGATTTCTAATCAATAAGACTTTTTGTTTTATTGATATTTGTTTGAGAATACTATAGAGATTATAATTGATGATTTTTGTAACATTTTAAGTATTTTAACGAATAAACATTTCACAAAAACGTATGACTTTAAATTGATACAAGCCCTACATTGTGTCCATTCAGGAACCTCTTAAAAATGGAAAGCATTATATTATGCATATTTTAATTCCATAAGCTTGGTAGGACGAACGAGAATAACCCCATTATATGGGGTAAAAATATCCCATTCATAGGTAAGTAACTAAGTAGGCAGTTAGGCACCTAAAACAAAACGACGTAATAGTAAAGTACTATTGTTTTAGTTGTTAAGAACTGGTAGATAACACACTTATTAAATTGATAATAAGCTTACGTTTTTCATACGAATGAAATCATTAATTGCTCAATTATCTACGCACCGTAACAATCCATATTCGCAGTGATTGAGAAACGGCTAAACAAAAGAGAACGCGGGTTCCATCCCCGCATAGCTCTCTCATGTGTGCATTAACATGCCTTTTTGTATTAGTAGAGTGAATTTCTGTATTTAGGTACGATCGCGGTCTCCCGCGCGTGATCACTTTTGGAAAAATATACCGTGCACGCGCATCGTGACTTCTTAGGAGCGGCGCTTGTAAACGTGAAAATACTGCACAGGATTTTAGCCTTAAGGATGATCACGCGCGGATGTCCTCGATAGTACCTACATTACAAAAAATATAACTATATCAGGTGTCGAGTGCGCTTAGTTTAGGGCTTTATTGTTTCAAGTTTAACCATCTTGACCAGCCCCAACAGTAGTAAGTTTATAATAGCGAGTAAAAATTCCCTAAGCAATACTGCCATGAAAAAAAGATGACAGGTTAACAAACTATAACATCAGTATAGACCTCTACAGTGCAAAGGTCCCCAATAAAATGAAGTTATCTTTTTAATGAATAGGATTGCGATTTGCGCGTCACTAATATTTTGGGCTGGACTCTCTAAGATTCAATTTAAATTTAAGAAGTATGCTCTTACCATCAACAAAATATATTTATGTAATGGGTGGGTGCCTTACGCACCCTACCACCAAATCCGCACTGGGCCCGCGGGGTGGAGTATCTTACTATTGAGATAGGGCCTGTGTCCCAGGCAGTGGGAACGTATAATAAAGGCTGATAGTGTTGATGATGAATGGGTAACTAAATAAATAGCGCATTAAATAAAACCAGCAGGTAAATTAAATAAGTTTTTACTCTTTCACGAAAATTTTACAAATATACAAACAGTTTGAGCATCATTATTACTGGTGAATTACAGACTTTTAAATCCACATGATACTAATATCAATTTTGTGCTAGTGAAATACATACATCAAAATATCACTCAGTAAATTCGTCTATCTAATTTAATTAAATAAGTTTAAATACATTTTCAAAACTTTTAGGTATCAAGATCCGTCTCCTCATTAGATGACATTAGCTATATAGGAAACTTTAAAAACTCAATTTTTTTTGTATCTCTCTGGTAAAGGATGTCAGATTTTGCCCGTTATACAATTTCCTCCTACTACACATTCCATCTCAACAAAGAATCGGTCTTACACATGATGCAAATGATTTAAAATGGATCACCGTCAATATTGACTCACAAGAAAAATCTCCACTTATTTTGACTAAGGTGTAGAGTAGAGGTTGTGAAGTTAGGCCTTGTACAGTTTGTACACGCCCATAGAGTTAGAAGCTTGGCTCTACATGAGACAACTTTTACATAAACAACTTTTTGACAGTGCGATAATGATTTATTTAACCAAAGTACCTAATTATTTTCAATGCTCAAGCACAATCAATTTACTATAAAATTTACAGGAACATTATCCCTTTCTCTTGTATTGTCAGAGCCTGTAGGTATCTGACGTTACTCCCAATAAACTATGCATTATAAAAGAAATTAATGATAACTTTAAACTTAATCAAAAATAGGCAACTTGATTTATCAAATATAATTCTGTCGTTAAACGGACCAGCCGCGTAACAAACAATTTGTAAGTCGACCTCTTAAAATATCCCACTGCAGGGGAAAAACGTAACTGAATTCATGGACTATATACCTCCTCGATTGTTTCTTGCCAAATGTAGTGAAAACTAATTTCTGAACAACTTATGTTCGAAATCCTAATGACACCTAATTGCTTTATCCCACAATCATGAATTCTAAAATCAATCCACATACATACAAACGAATAAATCCATAATTCTCAGCACGTGTAAAGCACTCAAAATATGCCTATATAAGTATCTATTATGAGATATGCTTCGACTTGTGTTACTTGACTTTCTTTAGAAAAAGGGCGTTATGACTTATGTCACATTAACTCTGCTATTTTGTAGAATAGACAGAAGACTACAATGATTGTAATGCGTAGTAAAACAACGTTACGTAACACTGTAATCTTACATGTCATTAAGTAACACAAGTGCGACATTTAATAGCCTCGCGGGCGGCGTGTTTAAATTGGCAAGTCTGGAAATTGAATTCTTATCAATATTTTCAGTATCACGAGCGACAAACGACGACTGCGTCTTTTTAGTTCAGATTAGACTGCTTGAATAAACAACTGATAAAACTAATAGTATTTTGTACCAATCACCACCATACAACTAGTTGTCACTGTTTTTGTGCTGTGTGCCATACATTTTATACAATAAATTATTTAAACTATTTACATCCAAACATATCGTTCACTTAACACTCATAGCACCATCAATCATAACATTATATTAAATAAAATTTCAATTAAATATACATCAATTAAAACACGGAATGTCAAATAACTTAAAAACAAAACCACTGTGATCTAACAACTATAACTAACTTACAGCACTCGATTACGAAAAGTACTAAATATAGAATATTCAGTGCAATAAAGATAAAATTACAATTTTTGGGAAAAACAACTCGGAATTAGATTCTGAACAATTTTCATATAAATAAGTTTGTTATTTTTACATACGTAACTCATATTTGGTTAATAATGATTA